>CM037878.1:36570174-37938674 GCA_021292165.1 Shinisaurus crocodilurus
CCTTACACTTCAGTACTGGAGGTGAAGGTTATGTGGACTATGTAGGTCTACCACTACCTTTCCTCCATTATGCCCAATACCTGGACATGTAGCAAGACAGAAGGTGTGACAGGAAGGCTGGGCTGGGCAGGTGGGCACCATTTCTGATCCCTCCATACATGCAAGCACTACTCCCTTGGAGGTGAGTATGAATATGACAAGAATTAACCGGATTCAAAATTTCACTGGGTTCTGATGGTACTTATGCCATCTCTTACCGAGGACAGTCCTCTATTTGAAGGGCTCCAAGAGGACTGCCCTATATTTGAAAGCATCCTCTGTATGAAAGGCTGTCCAGTCCAATTCCAGTTTAAAGATAAAGACCCATAAATACTGTCTGTCTCACTGGGCCCATCAACAGTGAGCACCTGCACAGCAGGCAGAACAGGCAGGCACACACAGGCCACCTGGTCACAATCTTCCACACTATGGTGAGACGTACCGTATTTCTAATGAATAATTACTTCTAATTTTGCATCTAAATTAGAGATACAGAGATATTAAACCACTTAGAGATATTTTTAAAAAAAATATGGTGAGCAGTATATAAATCTATTAAATAAATATAAATAATAAATATTAATTAATTAATTAATATTAATTAATGGGCAGCGTGATCCAATGTGGCTGCCCTGCCCGTAACCCTCCGAACTCGGGGGATTACAGGCATCCTATTGAGGATGGAAGGAGCACAGAGGCAAAGAAGATCACCTCCACGCTTTTCCTGCCCTGCAAAAGACTTTAGATGGCTGATTTCGGCTGTCTAAGTCTTTTGTGCCTGCTCGCAAGACTGAGGCTCCGATGGGATACATCAAATCCCAGCGGAGCCTCTGTCCTCCCCACCCTGCCCCCTGGAACACCCACCCAACCAGGGCCGGTGCTACCATTAGGCCAACTAGGCAGCTGCCTAGGGCGCAGGGCTAAAGGGGGCACCAGAAACGCCTTGAAAAAAAAATACAGCGCTCTCAAGTGGGGGCACTAAATATCTGATCTTGCCTAGGGCACCAAACTGCCTTGCACCAGTCCTGCACCCAACGCCTGCTCCAAGGTTGGTCTTCCCACTTTGGTTCTTTCCATGCTGGCTGCGAGGGTGGAGGGAGCTGCCCCGAATTCAGAGTCCCAACTCCAACCTCGGAGAGCGGATGTCCAAGGTTGAAGCTGGGACTCCAAATTATCCTATGGCTGTCTAGACAGCATCTAGTGGCCGTAGGATTGCGCCCTAAATAAATAAAATACTGTTTGCAAATCTTATGCAAATCATTGTCCTCTTTTTTGGTGATGCATTTCCTCTTTTTTTTGGCAGTTCATAAGTGGCCACACTATCAGATGTGCATAAAATTCTCTACAAATGGGGACCATTGTGCCCTATTTAAGGTCAAAGGAAGCCTGGCACATGCATGTGTTTATTTTTATTTATTTATTTATTTATAATATTTATACCCCGCCTTTTTTCCTGCAAGGAACCCAAGGCGGCTTACATAATCCTCCTCCTCCTCTCCATTTTATCCTCACAACAACCCTGTGAGGTAGGTTAGGCTGAGAGTCAGTGACTGGCCCAAAGTCACCCAGTGAGTTTCATGGCTGAGCGGGGACTCAAACCCGGATCTCCCGAGTCCCAGTCCGACATTCTCACCACTACGCCACACTGGCTCTCTTCCACTGTTCCAGGAAAACCCTGAATTCAGTATAGCTTCCTGCTTCCATTGGAGCCTTCTCATAGGGTTTAGAACTGTTGGACTACACACTACAGAGACTAACTGAATCCAAACCTTTAAATTTAAAACTATTTTTCAAAACTTTAAACAGTCACAAGAAGCTTCTGATTAACAAAACAATCTTGCATGACTCCAGAACTTAATATTTGCTGTGCACAAGAAAAGAAAGTCCACCAGAAAAATAAATCAAACCCTTTGATGTATGTAGGTCCTCACTCCAGAGAGATGTTAGCCCTCGATGTAAAGTTATGGGTTTAAAATGAAAAGTCACAGAACACACAAATATGCTTCACTAAGTTCACAAATACTGCTACTGAGCAACAATTTTTTTAAATTATTCCAATGGGACTCATCTTGCAGAATATATTAAAAGGAAGAATATCCAGAAACTGTACTTAGGGAATGACATCTATCCATAATGTAGTATCCTGAAAGAGTCTCTCTTTTTATTTATTTTTTAATAATATTTTTGGATTGTGGCTCAAGGCGAGTGCTCAAGGCGATGTACAAATTTTATATGTTAGCCCTCAATGTATAGTTATCGGTTTAAAATGAATAGTCACAGAACACACAAATATGCTTCACTAAGTTCACAAATACTGCTACTGAGCAACCTTTTTTAAATTATTCCAGTGGGACTCATCTTGCAGAATATATTAAAAGGAAGAATATCCAGAAACTGTACTTAGGGAATGGCCACGGTAATCTATGGCCTGGGTAATCTACATTTAAAATTTGTACATCGCCTTGAGCACTAGCACTCGCCTTGAGCAGCAATCCAAAAATATTATTAAAAAATAAATAAACTCTCTCATCTTTGATTTCTGAGAAATGTTTGCTTTCATTTGGAAACGGTCAAATCTCCCCTCCCTTAACTGGACCTTCATATGAAAGTGAGACTGAGACAGATAATACTTAGCAGCTGCTAACACAAAAGACTTTGTAGACATTTCTATGCACCCATGAGATCTTAGCCAAACTCCTGCAAATGCATTGCAGTCCATATTTCCTTTAAAAGGATAAACGGAGTTCTCCTGTTTAGTGGTCCTTCCAGCCAGCCAGCTAGCCATGCCCTCCTTCCGTATATTTCATTCCATTCCCAATCCCACGCAGTTTTCCATTTTCTCCCCCAACTATGAGTCAGCATTCTGTGGCTACTGAACACAGCCAGTCCTTGTTGGGCAGTTTTGAGGGTGCCGCCCTCATTAGGTTTTTTTTAATATATATATATATATATATATATATATATTTACATCTGCAAAACTTCAGGTTTCCCCAAGCCTGCAGATGCTTCCTTCTTGTGTGTGGATCATGTTGATTTGGCTGCATTAGCAACAGCACTCATGATGCCTTGACAATTCAGAGATAGAAGGGGTGATGATAGTTTGATAGACGGGCTATCATTTTCTCAACTTGTGAAGGCAGTCATTGTTTCACAACAGAGAGTTCATTCAAATCTGGGCTTTCATTCTCAGGAGAACTGCATGTCCTCAAACAACACCATTACAGAAATCCATGCTGACAGATTGTAAATCATGTGCAGTAAAGTTGATTTTTTTCAACACCTCAGAAACTTGAATCACATTTTGTTTGCAAGAGAAGAAACGCTGCCTTAAAATTAGGGGATCTTTGGTTAAAACAAATACATTGACTGACTGCGAGTGCAATCCTATACACACTTATTGGGGAGTAACCCCCACTGAACATAGTGAAACTTGTGTAAATAGCACAAAGGGTTGCATAGTAAAATGGCACATAAGAACTTGTTGATGCTGTGGATTTCCTATCAACCTGATGCTCACAAACTACAAGCCAGCAAGGAAATAGGCATGCTTAAGGACATTGCTTAGGGCATGGGTGGGCAACTTGTGGCCCACCAGATGTTTTGGCCTAAAACACCCATCAGCCCTAGCCAGCATATAGCCAATGATGAAGAATGAGGGGAGTTGTAGGCCCAAACATATAGCTACAGGGCTACAAGTTGCTCACCCTTGGCTTAGGGGCATTGAAGCAATTACTTACTCGGAAGTTAACCCTACTAGTTTTTGTGTAACTAATATGTTTAAGATCAAGGTGTAAGTATATGAAAGCAAGCAATGCATTCAACCTTTATGGAGAATTTCATCATTGTTATTCTAAAGCAGTGGTGAGGAACCACTGGATTTCATCTGGCCAAGGCCCTGCCTCTTCTGGAAAGGCAAGAGGAAAGGGAAGATGAATTCATCAAGAACCATCAACTTAAGGAATCTGGGGCACCTGCGGCAGCTCCCCCAGAGCTTCCCTCGTCCCTTGCCTTTCCTAACAGGAATTAGAGATGTGGGAAGTTTGCTCCTTCAGGAGCTGCCTCAAGGTACCTGGAATCACTTTGAGACAGCAGCTCCTGGGGGACAAGCTCCCTCTTTGCCACTGCTCAGCGTGCAGGGGATGGGAGAGAAACTGTGGGGAGGGGAAGTTTAAACTTCCCTGCACAGAAATCTCTCCCTGCTGCACTGCTCAGTTGACCAGAAGGAAAACAGTTGAGGACCAGGAAAAAGGCAGCCGAGTCCTTGTTCCACTGCATTTCAGCTGTTTTTGTTGTTTTTGTTGTTGTTGTTTTGCATCAGCTGCGCAGTGTGTTGGGGAGCGGAGACATTGTGGGGAAAGTGAAATTTCTGTTCCTCAGCTGTTTTCCCTCAGAGTGTGTGTGTGTGTGTGTGTGCGTGTGTGTACCCGTGTGTGCAAATGCCTCTGGCCCCACCCATTTGCCTCCAGCACCACCCACCACAGGAATGCAACCCACCCCAGAGCTTCCCCATGGGGCCCTCGGGCTCAAAAACATTCCCCACTCCTATTGTAAAGTATGTTAAGAACATAGGAAGAGCCCTGCTGGATAAGATCAAAGACGTTTATCACAATGACCAACTCGGTGTACGTGTGTGTGTGTATGATCGGATCCAGACTTATTCATAGTTGGAGTAGACCCACTGAAATCATGCCTAGCTTCTGTCCCACTGATCGCAGTGGGTCTACTCTAAGTGTGACTAAGTCCAAATTCAATCTGATAATTATTTCCCAGTTTTCATCTATACATACAAATGATCATATGCAAATTTGATGCAAACCTGTGTCTTCTTTTGTCCTCTTTTTGGGGGGTGATGCAGTTCTTCTTTTTGGTGATGCATAATTGGCTTCCCTAGTGTTGATCAGAGCGCTGCTGCTTGCTTCTGTCACTAGGTATATCTTCCAGGGCTCTAATAATATAGAACAGGGGCACTAACATAGGAGCCCCCACCCGACCCCCAGAAGGCAGTTTACTGAGGTCATTCTCAAAGCTGGAGCTGGCCCTGACTGAAATTGTTAGGATCTCAAGTACATCAAATACTGGGCAAAATTTCCATCACCCCGATGTATCACACTCATAAAACTCGTACATGTTCATGCTTCCCCATTCATTTCAGTGGCAGGAACAGCTCCATGCTTACAAAGGGAATGTCATTTCAGCTCAGTTTTGATAAGACTTTACAAAACTTTGCAAACTTCATCTTCAGGATAAAAAGAACTTGAGATGAAAAACAAAAATTCAAACATGTCAGAAACTGAAACTGACAGATTCATCCATCCAGGCCCAGGGCTGTGAGTGCTTTCCTTTTAAAAGTCTGGGTTTGAATCCCCTGTGTCGTCAACCATATTAGTGTTGGGTTAGGGTTGCTACCTCTTTTTTTTCTGACAGGCTCCTCATCTTCAACAGTGATATGGCAGGCAGGTATGTCATGGTCCTCTCGAGGCTAGGAATAGCTGCACCTATTGAATTTGGCTTGTGCAGAGGGGTGAGAAATGCATTTCAGTTCATTCTTGATAAGAATTTACCAAAATCTGCAAAGTTCTTGTTGGGGCTCATGACAGTTCTCCATATCTGGGAGAGAAATAACTTGAGATTTTAAAAATCCAAATGCGGGAGCAAACAAAAGTGACAGATTCACCCATCACTAGCAGGTACTCCAGGTAAGGAAGCTTCTCTCCATTTGCATTGGAATTCCCACACTTACAGTACATCATTAGACTAAGATGTACGTGTGTAGAAGCAAAAGATTAAAAAGGGATATTTAGGGTGCAATCCTATTACAAGGATCGTAAGCCCTCAAACTCGGAGGCTTACGAGCATCCTGCCCTGCCTTTTTGCTAGACAGGCTTTCCCCCCCATCAAGTAACAGCATTTCAGAGGGAAAGGGAAGGAGGTTGTGGAGGCTTCAGGGTAATTCATATTCCACCCACCAAAACGCCCCCTTTTCCACCTCTCCGAGGTCACTTTCCCAACCTCGGAGAGCAGTCACTCATATGAAATGACCATCAAAGTATCCTGCTCCCTCCCCTCCATTTGCCATATGCTATCATCCATTTGTGAGTGAATAGTCAAATGGAGACTCACATAATTTACATGGCATAGTTTTGACCATTTGGGAAACTTAATATAAGAGAGAGCAGTGAAGATTGTGCAAGTCGGTTCGAAATGCAAGAACCTTTAAAAAAAAAAAAAATCCCCCAAATGTCAGTTCAAACAGATTGAAATGCTGTTCTCGCAACATTTGTGGTCGGCTCTCTGGAAATAAGCAGTGGAAATCTCAAAGGATCCAGGCCGCAGAGGTTTGGGCAAACTGAAAGAGGAGTGACCGCACATCCAAAGGAAAACCTCTGAGGCTTGTCCATCCTTTGCCAGCATGTCATAACTACTAAGCTGTAGAGATGCTGTGGTGGGAACACAAAAACCAGTTTTCAAAACTTAACATATGTAGGGTGGCCATTTAAGTATCACCAAAAAAAACAAAAAAACAAAAAGAGGACAAAGGAAGACATAGATCTGCATAATATTTACATATGCTAATTTACTATAATTTCAATAGAAATACATCTCCCCATAATGAGCAGGTAACTTGTGTGCTTGCTCAGTCCGCTGTCCAGTTGCTAACTGTTGATGGGCAACTTCAAGATGCTTTATTCTATAAGTGGGATTTGGACTAGACAGCCCATCAAACAAAGGACACATGGCCACCCTAAACATACCCACTGTAATGTTTCTTTTCCCCACAAACCCCCAGCCTCCATCCCTTCCCTTTCCTGGCCAGTCACTGTATCAGTTTCTCAAGGTTACTAAATAAGCCCCAAAGGATGTTGCTCTGCTGCCACTGTGTGGTCAGAAGGTGAGCTGATTTCGTATCGGACCACGTTTGCTTCTTTATTCCTCTCTGTCCTCAGGAGTGGGGTGATGGGGAGGGGAGGGTGTTAATGTAGTGCAAGCAAGAGTGGGGAAAGGTAAATAGCATGTGAGGAACATAATTAGAATAATAATATTTTTTACTGGCAAATGGAAGGAGGTCTTTAGGTGACCCTTCCCCTTTCTTTTCTGAGGTCGTGTCATGCCAAATGGCAGCATGCCAGGTTTAAAAAAAAAAAAAAAAAGGCCTGGTGGCCATTCATGAGAGATTTAGTTTCACAGATTTCATAGATCATAGAGTTGGAAGGAGCCTACAAGGCTATCGAGTCCAACCCCCTGCTCAGTGCAGGAAACTAGAGGAGGGGTCTCCCATCCAAATAATAACCAGGCCTGACCCTGCTTAGCTTTCCACACTCAGACAAGCTGAGCCAGCGTGAACCACAGGCCTGTTCTCCCAAGGGCTAGTACCATTGCAATATCTGAGCCTGTGCTCAGCAAGCTTCACTAGCATCTCTTAATGGCCAGAGCATACCGGGAGGCTTGTGTGGGAGGTGTTTCTTTTAAACACACACACACACACACACACCATAAGCATATTGCTTTCAGCTGTTCAGTATCTTTAAACCAGACTTCAAATAGAGGATGTCTTCATATAGAGGACTGTCCTCTGTAAAGTAGGACCCATGGACACCTGGCTCTCCAAATAGTCATCTTCTCTTCCATTTTAAAGACTAAACTGGTTTTAATTTTTACCAACATATTACTATGCTCTCAGGAGAAATTAACCTTTTATAGCGTTTGCAGCAATGCATATTAAGAAATACAGAATTCCCATTTCCACTGTGAAACCCTTTAGCAATGACTGCTTTTGCTGTAAGTTTATTCCTGTTATTTATTGCTAAATTTATACTTAATGTAAACATGCTATTCCTGCATTACAAGAGCTTGTGTAATGTTTAGTAAATAGGCAAGTTCAGAGTGACATGCTTTTCTTATTGGGCATGTCAAATTACCACCACTAATCTTGTTTTGTAATCATGCTGACAATTGCTTCCATGCGCAACTAGAGAAGAACATCTGCATTTCACTGTGACACACATGGCACATTCTGTACAGTGTTCCAGTATGCCTCAAGGACTTGTCGTTTAAATGTTATTTAAGTGTTAATAACATTTAAATAATGAATTCCATTGTTATTATGGAAGTGCTGAAATAGTCCAAAGCTTTAATACATGAATAAGTTTACCTACATTTTCAAATACCTATGTGATGGTATTTGATGGCGTTAAGCAACAGGAGGTTGCAGACAGTTAAACTATCAGTATTATTTCATAAAAGAAATAGCCAGTTTATTTTAGATCTGTTTTTCTACAGCTAACTTCCTAGACAGAACTTAACAGCTATCACAAATGTAAACCTACTCAGGGTGCAATCTTGTGGCTGTTAGATGCTGTCCATAGGAAAAGTCAGAGTCCCAGCCAGCTCCAACATTGGAAAAGCTCTCTGAAGTCGGAACTGGGACTTTGGAGCACCCTCCCTCTGCCCTCGCAGCCGGCGTGGTTCTTTCCACTCTGGCAGTGGCTCCAAAGTCGTAAGATTGACTTTGGAACAGGCATGGGGGGGCATTCTGGCGGGCAGGGAGGGGAGAAGTGAGGCCATACTACGAAGAATCCAGGTGGTCGTGCCTCGGCCTCCTTGCGAGCCAGGGCAAAACATTTAGATGGCTGAAACTGGCTACGTTTTGGAAGGAGAGGGAAGCACAGAGGCCATCCTTGATTCCGTGCTCCAGCCGCCTTCCATTGGATACCTGTAATCCTCCAAGTTCAGAGTGTGACGGGCAGCCACATAGGATGGTGCTGTTAGTTGCCAAGGAGACCTAGAAACTGGAGGACCGTGAGGGTGCTGAGAATTCTGAATTAGCCTAAAGGACCCCAGTCCCTTCACAGGAGTGGGAACCATACAAACAAATCGATGTTTTTGAGTGATTTGTAACGTAGACATGTTCTTTGGGTTGTATCCAATGGTGCAACTGCTAGCAGAACAACTGCAACTCTTGTAATTTTTTTCCGCTAGTGCAACGTTGGATGTAACCCGCAACTAGCGCAAGCAACACCTAGTCTAAAAGTTGTAACGAGTTGTGCAATGCCTTGGTCAATGACTTGCAGAACAGCTTGTGCAATGCATTGTACAACACTTTGTGCAACAGCTTGTACCACAGCTCATGCAATCAGAATCGAAGTATTGGATTTTGACACTTGCGCAAGGATAAAAACAGGGTTTCCTCAAGTGGTAGAAGCTTCGTACTATGGAAGGACACCGTTGGATACAACGCTTTGGACTGATGCCAAAGAACATTGCTGCTAGGTAAGCCCAAGGCTAGGGGAATGTGTAAGCAAGAGGGCCAAACAGGCATCAGTGCCAGGGGGCCAAAGGCAGCTGCCCGAGCAACAGTCCCGTGATTTCAAGTGCTGACGCCAGTCCTGAAGGTGTAGAACAGTGATGGCGAACCTTTTTGAGCCTGAGTGCCCAAACTGCAACACAAAACCAACTTATTTATTTCAAAGTGCCTTAAATTTGGCAGGAAAGAGGAGGGGGCACTAGCTAATTGCGCCCCGCTCTGTCTCAGGGCATGGCTCTTCACCGGGCGCGCAAAGATTCGGGCGTGCGTGCGCTGTGCTTCTGAGCTGTCTGTTCAGTTAGAAGGAGGGCTGGGTGCCTGTGCAGTCCGCTTCAGGGGGTGGAGATGTTGGAGTGTGCCTGCCTGTGGAGGCCAGCGAGGAATGAGTGGAGAGGAGTTACTATGGAAAACCGACGCTGAATGCAGAAGGAGACGGTCTTTTCGCGATCTGGCGACCAATGGCTCAAGTGCCCACAGAGAGGTCCCTGCGTGCCAGCTGAGACACGTGTGCCATAGGTTCGCCATCACTGGTGTAGAAGGACTTAGGCTGCGGGGCTTAGGCCGGTCTATCTTCCTGGGTCTGGGGGCGGCAAGAAGGCTCCCCATGGCTGCTGTATCCTTCTACAAACAAGTGGCCATGCTCCATGCTAGGTGGTGCCAGTTGTGGAAGCTCCTGCATTGCAAAAGTGCATGAGGAAATAGCCTACCTCCCTGGGGAAATAGTGAGGCCCCACACTTTCCCTGCAACTGCTCCAATATGCAGTCCTGAAGTCACTTTAGATTCATTTCTATTATTGGTCCGTGGTCTCAAGGAGCGTCTCCAGCAACACCAAGTAGGCCGCTCAACAAGATCTGCCACAGACGGCCTTCTCCTGGTCCCTTCAGCTGGAGCAGCTAGACTGGTGGGGACTAGGAAGAGGGCCTTTTCTGTGGTGGCCCCCGTACTGTGGAACTCTCTCCCGAGTGACCTCCACCATGCCCTCTCTCTGCTGAGCTTCCGCCACTTACTAAAAACTTGGCTATTCAGGCGGGAATATGGGGTGGGCTAAGATTTTAAAATTTTATACTGTTTTAAATGTATTTTATTCTGTTTTTATCTTATGTACATCGCCCAGGGTGGCCGGTGGCCGGTCAGATGGGCGATAAATAAATGTAAATAATAAACAAATAAATAAATAATAAATGTATCCTTCTTCTTACATTCAGCTGGGGCAGGCCAGATAGGAAAATGTCCCCCCTTGGACTTGGCAAAATGCCTACCCAATCAGAGTTAACACGCAAGAGGGGCACACTTAGCAGTGGACTGGAGACAGGCAACAGTGGGGAGGGGGGTTCAGAGTTAATGTGGCAAGATAGGGACAGTGTATGCAGAATCCCTCCATCATCTCTGTTAACATATTTTTTGTAGTCCTTTGCAAACCTCAAAACCCAGTGGAGGTTGGTGGCTCCAATGTTAGCGGGGCTGTGTATCTGCTCTGGATTTTACTCTGAACTTTGAAGGAGCTAGCCATGGTGCTGAACCCTACCCCCCCAAATAGGTTTGGCACCACAGATAGTTTCTTAAAAGTTCAGAGTGAAATCCGGGGCAGATACACAGCCCTGGCGCTGACATAGGAGCCAACAGCCTCCACTGTCAAAATCGGTTTGGCCAGAGATTACTATTATTATTATTATTATTTTATTACATTAGTTTCCTTCTGGCTGCACCGCCCCTGGGCGATACAGACGTAAAATACATAATACAATAAAACATTAAACTAATAAATTTTAATTTACCACCCATGTTCCCGCTGAACAGCCAGGTTTTAAGAGCGACGGAGCTCATAGAGAGGGGGCATGCAGAGTATGGGAGAGAGTTCCACATACGGGGCCCACAGAAAGGCCTCTTCCTCGTCCCCACCAGTCTAGCTGCTCTGGCTGAAGGGACAAGGAGAAGGCCATCCGTGGCAGATCTTGTTGAGCGGCCCACTTGGTGTTGCTGGAGACGCTCCTTGAGATAAACTGGACCAGAGCCGTATAGGGTTTTAAAGGTCAAAACCAACACCTTGAATTCGGCTCGGCAAGCAACTGGTAGCCAGTGCAAATCCTTCAGCACTGGCGTGATGTGATCCCGCCGGCGGCTGCCTTTAACCAGGCGAGCCGCCGCGTTCTGTACCAGCTGCAGCTTCCGAACCGTCTTCAAGGGTAACCCCACGTAGAGCGCATTACAGTAGTCTAGGCGAGAGGAGACCAAGGCATGAACCACTGATGGGAGCAGGTGATTAGGAAGGTAGGGGCGCAGCTGCCGTATCAGATGGAGTTGATACAGCGCTGCCCGGCTCACAGCTGCCACCTGAGCCTCCATGGACAGCTGGGAGTCAAGAATGACCCCCAAGCTGCGGACCTGGTCCTTCAGGGGTAGATGTACCCCATTCAGCACCAGGTCAACATCCCCTAACCTCCCCTTGTCCCCCACCAGCAGTACCTCGGTCTTGTCGGGGTTCAGCTTCAGCATGTTCCTTTCCATCCAGCCAGCCACTGCCTCCAGGCACTTGGACAGGGTCTCAACGGCCAACCTCGGTGAGGACTTGAAACAGAGGTAGAGCTGCGTGTCATCCGCATACTGATGACACCGCACCCCAAACCTCCTGATGATAGCTCCCAGCGGCTTGAGGTAGATGTTGAATAACATCGGGGAGAGGATGGAACCCTGCGGCACCCCACAAGTGAGCAGCCGAGGGTCCGAAGCCTCCTCCCCGAGAACTACCCTCTGGTACCTTCCAGAGAGGAAGGACCGGAACCACTGCAATACAGTGCCTCCCAAGCCCAACCCCTCCAGGCGGTCCAGGAGGATACCGTGGTCAACGGTATCAAAAGCTGCCGAGAGATCGAGGAGGACTAGAAAGGAGCATTCGCCCCTATCCAAAGCCCTCCTCATATCATCCACCAAGGCGACCAAGGCCGTCTCCGTCCCATGTCCAGACCTGAAGCCCGACTGGCATGGATCTAAATAATCGGCTTTATCCAAGTGTGCCTTCAACTGAGCACCCACCACCCGCTCGATCACCTTGCCCAGAATTGGTAAATTGGAGACTGGGCGAAAGTTGTTTAAATCCTGGGGATCCAAGGAGGGCTTCTTTAGAAGCGGTCTTATTACTGCCTCCTTGAGGGCTGATGGCATCACTCCCTCCTCGAGGGAGGCATTCACCACCGCCTTGATCCCCTCACCCAGTCTCTCCCTGCAGCTCATGATGAGCCAGGACGGGCAAGGATCAAGCAAGCAGGTGGTCGGCCTCACAGATGAAAGCACCTTGTCCACTTCATCAGAAGGAAGAAGCCGAAACCGATCCCACAAAACCGGTCTGCCATTGGCCTCCTCCCGCTCACTCCCTGTATCCACGACGCACGATATCCCACTCCTAATCCGATCGATTTTATCTGCGAAGTGCTTCGCTAAAGCCTCACAGGAGGCTCTAGACTGTTCCAATGGGTCCGGAGCGACTGGACCGACCAGACTCCGGACCACTTGGAACAGCCTCCTGGGGCAGCACTCCGCAGACGCAATGGAGGCAGCATAGAAATTCTTTTTTGCTGCCTTCACCGCCACCCGGTAGGCTGAAGATGCAGCTCTAACCAGTGTTCGATTGTCTTCGGAGCGGGAATTTCGCCATCGGCGCTCTAGCCTTCTCACCTCTTGTTTCAGAGCACGTAGCGACGGAGTGAACCATGGCGCCGCTCGCGCTCTGTTTAGGCGAAGAGGGCGCTTTGGAGCAACTCGGTCTAATGCCCTGGTGATTGCAGCATTCCAGTCGTCCACCAGGGTCTCGACCGAGCTACCGTTTGTGTGCTCCAATTCCCCAAGCGTGTTCAGGAATCCATTCGGATCCATAAGACGCCTGGGGCGGACCATCCTAATAGGTCCCTCACCCCTGCAGAGGGGTTGTGGCATCGAGAAATCCAACCCCACCAGATAGTGATCTGACCATGACAAGGGGGTGGCGGATATACCCCCGATTTCCAGATCATTTCCCCCCTCTCCAGAAACAAAAACCAAGTCCAGTGCATGACCGGCTACATGGGTAGGTCCAGTTAATACAGGGTGCAGCTCCCAGGAAGCCGTGGTCTCCATGAAGTCCCGAGGTGCCCCCGTGAGGACAGCCCCCGAATGCACGTTGAAGTCCCCCAGCACCAATAGCCTGGGGGACAACACACGCACATCAGAGACCACCTCCAGCACCTCGGCCAGGGAGTCTGTCATGCAGCGGGGTGGACGGTACACGAGCAGAATCCCCAGACTGCCCTTGGGACCCAACCTCCAGTACATGCACTCAATAAACTTGGTCTCCCGGAGAGGGAGTCTGGTAAGGACCAAGGACTCCCGATAGATAACAGCCACTCCCCCTCCCCGTCCCCCAACCCTTGGCTGCTGGGCATACGAGAAACCAGCCGGACACAAGGCCGCCAGAGTTGGAGCAGCGGCCTCGTCCAGCCAGGTTTCCGTAATACATGCCAGGTCCGCACCCTCATCCAGGATCAAGTCATGGATGAGAGATGTTTTCTGGGTAACGGACCTGGCATTGCACAACAGCAAACGCAAGGTATGGGGAGGAGCCACACATCCCCCAGTTATCCCTTGGCTCTGGGCAGGCCCGGGACAAGGGATAGGTATTAAGCATCGATCCCTTGTCCCCCGCAGTTGGCATGGCCTGCCCCTAGCGTTCTGCCAGCGCCTGCCGCTCAACAGTGGTATATTTTGCCCCCCAGAACTCCCTCCATCATCTCCCTGGGAGAGGCACATGCCCCCTCGCTTCCGTCGATCAGGCGGGAGACCCACCCCTAAAATTAACCCCTAAAACCCCCAAGCCCTTCAAAAAGCAGGGCCTCTTAAAAACCCCAGCCCCACCTATATCCCCATTAACACGGGGGCAGGCCCTCGCCCTCGTGCCACCCCCGAAGTGGCTCCCCCAAAGGGGCGACCCCCTTTGGTGTCGCCCCTTCGGCGGCGACCCCGCCGGCGGCGGACCCGCCCCCGCTGGGGCCGGGTCTTTATGGCCCCACAGTTGCAGGTGAGGCGGGGTGGCTCCTGGCTGGGCCCGGTCCTGCAGCGGCAGCCAGCAGTCCCACCGGTGGTGCGGGTGGTCCTCCCAGGCAGCAGGCAGCAAGCAGCAGGCAGCAGGCAGCAGGCAGCAAGCAGCAAAGCTGGGCTACTTGCCTGGCTTGGCCCTCTCCAGAGAGGCGATGGCAAGACTCACTTTGGGTTGTCTCAGTTTCTCATTTTTCCCATCTTAAGTTTGTTCTATCCCATTTCCACATCAGTTTGCAACTTTTTTAAAAGTCCACATGAAAACTTGTTATGTATTTTTGCATGCAAGTCCCCTAATATACACATTTTTGCAAACAGTTTTCCATAATGTAATGCTGTTTGGGGCACGTTTATCACTAATATATGCATTTGTGTGCGTATGTTTCCATAATGAATGAATTTTCGTAAGCAATTGAACTGCATTGCTACATGTGCAAATACTGAGTGATAACTGGGTTGTGGTTCGTATATTGATTCGGAGAGTGCAATGTTGGTAAGTTTTTATCGAAATGTGAACTGAACAAAAATTTCTCCCATCACTAGAAATGACAAAAGAAATATAAGTGTACACCATAGGAAACAATGTGTCTCTCATATCATCTTTAAAACTCTTAGGGCGCAATCCTATCGATTGCGCCCTTGGTGATCAGAAGCTCCCAATCTCAGAGACATGATCCGATCATCCAATGCAGGGTGGGAGGACTGGCAGAGGCAAGCTTTGCCTCCCCAACCTCCCGCACTGTAGGTTTTGGTAGATGGGTGCTTTTTTAAAAACCTCATATCCTGGCCTCTACAGGCTCCTCCCCTCCCTGCCTTTCCTCCTGCTTCAAGGTCACTTTTCTGACCTCGGAGGGCAGCCAGTGCTGTTCTTTCCATGCCAGCTGCAAGGGAGCAGAGGAGGAGGGTTGGATCTCCAGTTCCCCCTTCCCCAGATGGGGGAATCCAAACAATCCAATAGTCCCTGGGACACTCGCCCGGGGACCATCGGAGTGTCTGTGTCTAGTCAAAAGCATGACATGGGTCAAGGTAGAAAAATGGCATGGATCCTTTCTCTGCCCATGGCACCAAAATATATAGGCCTGGATCTGCAAGGAATGCATTTGGTCTTTTTGCACGGCATTGACCTCTATTAAATAATAACAGGTCAACATGGATCCTTTGCCTCCTTAGGTATCCTTTATCCAACATCCAAGTGTCAGTAAACTTCATAAACTCAAGGCCTTTGGATATGGCAGAATGCAAGAAGAAAGGACAAGAGGATGTGTATTTATCTACACAGTGAAGGTCCACATATGCCCATATTTGCTGTCTTCACCACTTAAGCCAGGGCTGTTGAACTTAGATTTCATAGATTATAGAGTTGGAAGGTGCCTTCAAGGCCATCGAGTCCAACCCCCTGCTCAGTGCAGGAAACTAGAGGAGGGGTCTCCCATCCAAGTAATAACCAGGCCTGACCCTGCTTAGCTTTCCACGCTCAGACAAGCTAGCTGAGCCAGTGAAAGCCACAGGCCTGTTCCTTCAGGCCTACAAGCCGAATTCAGCCTGCCTGGGGTCCCAGTCTGGTACTCTGAGGTTCCCCAGAAGGCCATGGCTCCTCCTTTCCCCCAACTCAACTATTATTTGGTGGTTTCCTGGCTTTTGCACAGTTTTTTCTCCATTCTAAAAGGTTGGAATACCTCTCCTAAGGCTTTGTTACTGGCAGTAAGAACTTGAAGCTAAAATATGCTGATATTTTTTTGTATTTTGCCCCACCCCCTTTGCCTTTGGCCCTGCCCACCACTGGAATTACCAGTAGGCCAGATCTTGCGATTAATTCACTGTTGGTTGACTGGTGTGTCATGCATTTTCGTTTTAAACCAAAGTTGTAGTAGGCTGCAGGGCTGGCATGATATTTAATTTTTCCCATCTACAAATCCTTTGACTACTATATATGTATATAATAACCAGCTGCACTACATTCGGCAGGAGGATCAGTAAAAATAATGAAACTTCTAAATTGCTTCTAAGGTGAATGCTGATGTTTTCCCATCATCATAAATACCCCCAGGACAAGCTTTCCAGATGGATACTATTTACATCTTAGTAGCATTTCATCCCAGTGGATTACCTTTAACTAATGGAGAAAGCTGTAATGAAATGTCATATAAAGTCCTGGAAGTTCATGAGGGATTTGCCGGTAAGTGGTGAAGAACATGTTGTGATCAAATAAAGTACTTAATGTTATACTACAGTGAATATATTGGAGCTTCAAATTAAATGGGGAAAGTCCCATCTCCATAGCTCTCTGAAAGCTGATTTATTTATGTATTTCATCATAAAAGAACACTTTTGGACACTTTATTGAATCCTAAATTAAGGATTCATTTCAGTGGGAACTTCCTTAGATTTGACTCTCAAGATTTATAGTTAATCAGACACTGACCAGACTAAGAAGCAGTGCACCCAGGGTCCTTTTTCAAAATATGTTCCTCATCAGTGTGACTTCCATTTTACCTTTGTGTACCTACAGTAGTATTCTCCAACCTTGGGTCCCCAGATGTTTTTGGCCTACAACTCCCAGCATGCCCCAGCCAGCTATGCTGGCTGGGACATGCTGGGAGTTGTAGGCCAAAAACATCTGGGGACCCAAGGTTGGAGAACACTGACCTACAGGATCTGTAACATCCACATGCTTTAATGGAAGAATAAGGGCTGATGCACAGGATACAACAAAAGTATGTATGGCTCTTAAAAATTGCTCCCCGTGGCAACTGTTCCTTGTAGCAATGCTGTGTCTGTGTGGATCTAACAAGTGAGAAAATAGGCCTGCGGGTTGATGTTTTTGGGTGTTCACACAGTGTCATTCCCTCCATACGATTAAGACTGCATGGAGAGAGGGGGATGCATTTAATAGTATGTAATGGCATATGATGGGGGCCGGGCATCTATGTCAGCTGTCTTTTTACATATCTACTATTTTTTATTGACATTGTTTTTAGCTGTTTAAATTGTTTTAAAGTTTGTATAATGAAATTTTATGTGGTACTTTATGATCTGTATTTGTGCTTTGTGGTTTTATTTAATTTTATGAATTGTTGTGTGAGCCATCCAGCCATCCAGAGAGCTTCAGCTGTTGGGCAGTATGAAAATGATGATGATGATGACGACGACAACAACAACAACAACAACAACAACAACAACAAGAAGAAGTTATTTCTGCACGCACACACCACCACCACCATCACAGCTACTTGCTCAAGTACATAAGCTCTAGGATCGAATTGCTTGAGTTTCTTCTGGAGAATGACGAAAATAAATACCGGTACAGCAAAGTTAAACCTATAGTTGATTGTTTTCATGGGCAGCAACACTTGATTAAATAATAGGAGGGGCATATTTTAGGAAGAACCTTATCCTCATCCTCTTAAATCAACGGGAGGGATCTTGCTCCATGTCCCTCCTTCTTTTATAGAAACAAAATCCAGTGGGGGATGGGGTAGGGCAGGGGTGTTGAACCTCAGGCCTGCAGGCCAAATACAGCCCACCTGGAGCCCCAATCTGGCCCTCCACGTTCCCCAGAAGGCCACACACCCTTCCCCTGGCCCCCTTCCTCAAACCACCAACCATCTGGTGGTTTCCCAGCTTTTGTGCATTTTCTCCCCATTCTCAAAGGTTGAAATGCCTCTCCTAAAGCTTAGTTACTGGCTTTAAGCTAAAATATGCTGGCATTTTTGGTATTTTGGACTGCACACCTTTCGCCTGTGGCCCTTCCCACCACTGGAATGCGTCCCTGAGAGCTTCTCCAAAATGAAAGATAATAATATAACAATGTAAGAAGAGCCATGCTGGATCAGACCAAGGTCCATCTAGTCCAGCATTCTGTTCACATAGTGGCCAACCAGCTGCCCATGGGATCCCACAAGCAGGACATGAGCACAACAGCACTTACCCACCCATGTCCCCCAGCAACTGGTGTACATAGGCATACTGCCTCTGATACTGGAGGTAGCATATAGCCATCGGGACTAGTAGCCATTGATAGCCTCCTCTTCCATGAATTTGTCCAATCCCCTTTTAAAGCCCTCCAGATTGATGGAATTTGGCCCTCAGACTGAAAGAGGTTTGACACCCCTGGGATAGGGCTTTCTCCATTGCCATGCCCACACTTTAGAACTCCTTGTCCCAAGATCCATCAGGATTCCCTATATGGCTTTCATCAAAGAACTGAAGATCTTTCTGTTTTTCTGTATGAGGTTGTATTCAAATGGTACAGTCCAGGAACAGGTTTACTATCTCACCTTCTGTTTTGTGTAGACCAGGCCACATAAATACAGATAAGGCTGCATGCTTCTCCTGTCCTGAAACCATTTACTTGAAACCTACCATGCTGCTGACTGTTCTGTTCCTCAAACTGGGCAGGCTACCAATGTCTTACGATTTCCACTGCTTCCATTTCATATGATGGAGAACACACAGTCATCATATTTTGAGCTCTAAGTAATTTTAAAAGAGTAAGTGAAAATAGGATAGGAACACTCTCTACAAAGAACTATTCCTGAACAATTGCACTACTACATCATGAGACTAAGATGGCTGAACCTCTATTTTACAGCAAATCTAGCAGAATGATTCACTAGCCTTGGTGGACATATTAAAATATCAGAGACTCACAGGAAAAACATATCCAAAACCACCAAAAAGATAGATTATGTCTCTTATACATCTTTGATTAAGATCTAGACAGGGTGGAACACTGGACCAAATCTAACAACGCAAGATTCAAAAGAGATAAATGTAAAGTCATGTATTTAGGTACAAAATATCAAAGATGCAAGTAGAGGACGTGGGGAAGATCTGACATGGCAGCAGTGCATGTAAAAGGACCTAGGTGCCTTAGGGGATCACAAGCTGAATATGAGCCAGCAGTGCAATGTGACAGATGGGGGGGGGGCTGCAATCCAATGCCCTCCGTGCTTTTTTAAAATCATTATTGAATTTTCCAAAACAAAAACAAATCGTATTTGGCTTCCGCCACATTGTCTGACAAACATTACCAATCCTTATCCAATCTAAGTTTCTTCTATTTTCACAGAAAGAATTTCTATCACTGTACTAATATTCAAAAATCAAAACCCAAAATTATTAAGTCACTTTCCCTCCTCCCCAAAAAGTCCACCAGAGGTTTCCAGTCTTTCTTGAATGAGGATAGATTTTTTTTCTCTAATTAAACAAGTCAATTTCGCCATCTCTGCTAAGTCCAACATTTTCAACAGCCAGTCTTCTATAGTTGGTATTGCTGCTTCTTTCCATTTTTGAGCATAGATTATTCTTGCTGCTGCTGTCATCATATATTGTAATAATGTTCCATAGTCTTTCTCAAGTTGTAAATCCATTATGCCCAGTAAAAACATTTCTGGTTTCAATTTAATATTCACTTTTAAGATCTTTTGTATCCATGTGTGTATTTGTACCCAGTATGTTTTCACTTTTTTACATGTCCACCAAACATGGTAAAATGTTCCTTCATGAATGCCCTCCATGCTTAATGCACATAAGCCTCCAAACACGGAGGCTTCCGTGCATCCGATGCTGGGTGCAAGGCGTGGTGGTGGCAGCAATCTCCGCCGCCCTGTGCCTCATGCCCTGCATTTCATCTAGATGGCCTTTTTCAGCCATCTAGATGAAGCTCTTTGGAGCAGGAGGGAAAGAGGCAGGGGCACTGTTTGGATATGGTGTAAGCCATTGGTCCCAGCTTCCTCCTCTCCCTGCCCCCTGGCACACCCCTTTTCTTCCTCTCCGAGGCCAATTTGCGACCTTGGGGAGGTAGCTGGCACAGTTCTTTCCACACCAGCTGTGAGGGGGGACGGGGCGGGGTGGGGGTTCGGCTTTCCGAGTCCCAGCTCTGAGCTCACAGGACTTCAGAGCTGGGGCTCTGAGTAAACCAGGCAAGGTCGGAGGGCCATAGGATTCTGCCCTAAGAAAGCTAATGCGATCTTGAGCTGCATTAACAGAAGCATAATGTCCAGATCATGGGGAGTGAGAAGCCCTATTCAGGCATTTTGAACTTGAATAGTGAGAATGCGTGAGGAGAAGGAAAATCCACGTTCTAGCTTATGTGGAGAGGCCCCACAGGTACAGGAAGCTCTGTTCTCCTCTTCAGATTGTCACCCTCCATGAGTTGAGGGTGACACACGCAGGACCGGTGCAGGGCAGTTTGGCGCCCTAGGCGAAATTATATTTAGCGCCTCCCCCTCTCGTGCCGTGGGGGGGCTCCGGAGCAAAGCAGCCCTGCAAACCCCCCCCCCCCGCGCTGCCACCACCTACCCACCTACCTTCCCCCCACCCTGGCTGCCGCCGCCTCCGAGAAGGAAGTGACGCGATGGGACCCCCACGCTCTGTTTTTTGCCGGGGAAACCAGGGCAACAGGGCTGTTTAAGCCCTGTTGCCCTGGTTCCTCCCGCCAAAACAATGCGGGCGGGGCTCCGGAAGCGACACGGAGAAGGTAGGTGGGGGAGGCGCGGGGGGCGGGGGAGGCATGGCGGCGGCGGGTGGGCAGGCGGGCAGGGAGGCACGGCGGGGGGAGGTGCAGCGGCGGGTGGGGCGGCAGCTTCAGCGGGCGGGCGCGGCGGCGGCTTTGGTGGGCGGGCGGTGCGGCGGGGGGAGGCACAGCGGGGGGAGGCGCAGCGGCGGGCAGGGCGGCAGCTTTGGCGGGCGGGCGGGGCGGGGCGGCGGCACTGGCGGGCGGGGCGGCGGCAGGGAGGCACGGCGGGGGCGGCACGGCGGCAGCAGCGAAGGGGAGCGCAGCATTTCTGCGCCCTCTTCAGCCACGCGCCCTAGGCAACCGCCTAGTTTGCCTAGCAGTAGCGCCGGCCCTGGACACACGCAATGAGGAAGAGAAGCAGGGCTGGAGTGTTTCTTCTTCTCCCATGTTTGCCCTATTCAGATTCAGAATGCCTAAATAGGGCTACTGTTCCACTCTATTCTGCATTAGGTACAAATGCAACCAGTGTGGCGTAGTGGTTAGAGTGTTGGACAGTTGGACTGGGACTCAGGAGATCCGGGTTCTAGTCCCCGCTCAGCCATGAAACTCACTGGGTGACGTTGGGCCAGTCACTTACTCTCAGCCTAACCTACCTCAGTGTTGTTGTGAGGATAAAATGGAGAGGAGGAGGAAGATTATGTGAGCCACCTTGAGTTCCTTGCAGGAAAAAAGGCGGGGTATAAATCTAATAAATAAATAAATAAGTCAGGCTGCATTTGGAGTACTGCATCCAGTTCTGGGCACCCCATTTTAAGAAGGACATGGACAAGTTGGAGCACATCCAGAAAAGAACAACCATACAGTGAAATGCATGCAGCCATACAGTAATCATGCATGCGGGCATGCATCACCCACCAGTGAACTAGCTACCCCCAACTAAGCAGCATCATGTTGCATGTATTCATGCAATCACCCTAGCTCTGATACAATAATCAGGGTCCTTCACCTTAACTGGTTTGTGGACAGCTTGATTTTATATTTTCAAAAATGAGGGGTAGGTGGGTTAATCATTGTTTGTTTTTTCTTTCCAGTATTTTTTAAATTATTTATTTAAAATTATTTTTAGGCCGCCTTTAAGGGTTGAAGCTCCCAGTAACGCTTGGGAGAACCCCAGGCACAATCTGACACCATCTCATGACCTGGTAGAGCCTCACTTAAATGTTCGCAGTCTCTTCCCACTTTCCATTTTAAGACTGTAACTAGATGCAGACTTCATGGCTTCAACATCAACCAGATTCCTCCCTCCTCCCCACCCCCGGCTTTTTGTGCTTTTTGTTGAACATCTTGCCAGATGAAAAGTTCTGGAGAGCTCAAAAGCTTGCACAGTATTTTGAGGCCTTTGGGTTTTCTTAATAAAAGGTATTACCCTAATATGGATTTTGTAATTTTACTGTTAAATGTAAGCCAGGATTGTGCAGGTTCATAGTATTAAAGGAATGCAGTACTTCCTCCAAATCACAAACATCTAACCCTGTTACCATTTTCCTTACCATATCCAATGCAGTTCTTAATGATCAGAACAGTTGTGCATTGTAGACAGACTACAGGTAATTTTTATTACCATTCCATCTCTAGTGGCCTAGTTTGATCTGCTCATAATTCCAGAAGGATTTATGCCATTTTGCTTGGAAATAACCAGCATTTCATGTTCACCACTTTCTTAATAAAACACAGACTGTGGCAAACACTGTGGCAATTTCAGAGTAGCTCTTACTGTTACTGTTTCTGTGATTTTATCATGCCACAGTCTCTCAGTGTGTTGTTTCCCCGAGCTCCATGTGGAGTTATGTAACTGCACGGCCCAACAACAATGGATGTTTTCAATTGGCCACATGCTGCTAAAACAACAATTACTTCCTAGAACAGTATGGAGCCATTATCACTTTGCTGCCATTACAGATGAGTAGCACAGGATTCTTGAAATGCCTGATACATTTTGTGGGAAGTACAAGGACTGCATGATGAAGTGTTTGGAGAGGAAGCAACATTAGCCGCCTTTAAGGGTTGAAGCTCCCAGTAACACTTGGGAGAACCCCAGAAAACCATAGTGGTGTCAATTAGATGTCAATCTAATGAACAAAACAGATGGAAAATCATTAAGCTTCCTGAAAGAACAAAAAATGAAACATTTTGAATTGGTTGAGGTAGTCCACAGCCTTCCTCAACCTGGTGCCTTCCAGATGTCTACAACTCCCATCATCCCCGATCATTGACCATGCTGGCTGAGGCTGATGGGAGTTGTCATCTGCAGGGTGTCAGGTTGAGGAAAGCTTAGTGAATGTCTTTCAGTAAAATCCTGGAAGTCTTCCCTTTGGTGGGTAATATGTGCCATGTAGCTTATCTAACCGTTTGTTCCCAGGCAGTGCAAGGAACATTTCAAAAGGGGAAGGAAACCAGTCTGTACTGTGCTATGTCAGTGGTTTTGCTGACCATATGTGTAAAAAGGACTGCCAACCAGTCCTTTTCTCAAGACCAGAGATCAAAGGTGCAAAAGTGCCAGCCTTAGCTCTGCTATCTTGACTTGATTCTCTCAGGACCTTGCCCTTGGTCTATACACTGGATTTAGCACTGAACCACAGAGGAACCACACACACCGTGTGGGATAAAACCAGGAAAGTTTATTTAAGGTAAACAGATTACAATAAAAGGTGGGGAATGAGGGAAGAGGGAGAAAGGTGGGGAGACATTTTGGTACATACAAGTAGAGCTATAAAACAACAAAAGCTAGTTCCTTTACTATATAAATACCCAGGCCCTTACTCCTTTACCTGGGGGTTGGTCTTCTCAGAGTTTGCCTTAGCAAAACCCTACTCCTGCGAAAGCGTGCAGACAACAACACCCAAAAGCCACAGCAGCAGTATAGATTCTTCCCCCCACCCCTCCTTTCAGTAGCCCAGGTGTCTTTAGCCAATCAGGATGAACTTCATCTGGGCCAGGCAAGGGAGGGGTGGCTCTTTGCCGCATTTGCATGCAAATAGCTGTGGCACCGGTCGGCCATGGGAGACTCTGCGGCATCAGGAGCCATCAGAAGTAACTATGTACACTTTGCATTTCCCAGCCCCCAGCTGTGATTATACTTGTTTACACTTGTGGAGGTGTGTGTGTGTGTGTGTGTGTGGTGCAGGAAACTCTGACACTTTTTCTCCACAATATGAACAACTACCTTAACGCTACATTACCGAATGCATCAGCAGCAGCATTATTTGATTTATATCCCAGCTTTCCTCCAGGTTGCTCAGGGTATGTGTCTCCCCTTAATTCTCACAACAATCTTTTGAGGTAGGTTAGGCAAAAATATAGTAACTGGTCTAAGTGCACCCAATAAGCTTTGCAGCTAAATGGGTATTTGAACCCGGGACTCCCCCAGCCTACATCCGAGACTTTATGCCACTGTATCAAAATAAGAGCCAAACTACACATGATACTAAATGCAACTGCATCAGATTCGTACTTAATTGTATGCATTGTGTGTGTGTGTGTGGGGGGGGGGGTTATCGCTAAGAAGAGAGGTTTAGACCCAGCTGTAATCCCAGTCAAAATCACTCCCGTCCTGCTGCTATTAGCCTTTTTTCCTGAGGCTAACAGCAGTGTGCGTGCGTGCGTGCGTGCGTGTGCGCATGCGTGCATGCGTGCATGCGGGGGGAGGCTGTTGGGATTGTGACGATTAGGAAAGGGTTAAACCTCCCCACATGCTGTGGTTCCAATGAAAATCAGTCCCCTGCAGCTGCTATTAAATAATAATTAAAACCTGGCATAGTTGCTCATATGCATTTCACATACATTGTAGCTTGGCCTGGACCCAGAAAACAGCTTGTATATGCTTCACCACAAAGGCTGACCCTGTGATTTCAGTAAGCAGCAGGTCCTCATTCCAGAAGAGTAACTCAAGTAGACCCAGCTGAAGATGTAGGGTTTTTTTTCCTAGCATGGCAATGCAGTGATTAAAAGCTATACCTGTTGAGCTTCTCCCTGCCATAGAGCTGTTAAAAAGTATAGAAGAGCCTTCCCCAACCTGTCACCCTCCAGAGGTGTCGGAGTATGGCTTCTATTATCCCCTGCCAACGTGGCTGCTGGCCACATTGGTGAAGAATGATGGGAGTTGTAGTCCAACATCTGGAGGGTACCAAGATATAGAGCTTCTCTCCTGGCAAAAATCTGGCCAGCCCTTTTTGGAGGCCAGCCATATACTTTGTGTATCCTGCAGTATCATGGCGATGCCATGTGGTTTTCTTACCATGTTGTTGTTTTGCCTTTCAACAAAATATCTGAGGAAGCCATGAAGCCATGAGTGGGAAACCTCTTTCAGACCAAGGGCTGAATTCAATGTTGGAGAAGTTTTCATGGGCCGCATTCCAGTGGTGGATGGGGGCGAAGGCAAAAAAGAGGGATCAAAAATACAAAAAAATACCACCATATTGCAGTTTAAAGTTATTTCTGCCGGTAACAACCTTAGGAGAGGCATTTCAAGCTTTTAGAATGGGGGGTGGGGCAGCCCTGGATTAACAATTAAGCAATATAAGCACGTGCTCAGGGCACCAAGGGAAGGGGGCACCACAGAGTACCAGAGTACCACAAATTTTTGTATTTGCATTTCCCCCTTATAACAGTCTTATTAAAAAATGCATAAAACTGTGATGAAAATTTGTATTTCTTTCTGTTGCCCTAGTTAGAAGTAAGTAATTGGCTTATATTGCTTACTGCTACTTAGTGTTAAATAAATATAATAAAAAACAGTTTATATTTAATATAGGTGTGTATTCTGGCGTGGGGGATGGCCTTGAAGAAAACTGAGTTTTTAATGTCTTATTTCACCTTCAGCACTTACTGAATCTTAATGTCTTGCCAGCTAAGCAATGGAAGGGCCGAGGGGGCACCATTATTGGGCTGTGCTTAGGGCATTGGCTGGCCTTAACCCGCCCTGGGTGGGTGGGGGACTACACAAGGTGGGAAACCACTAAATGATTGGTAGTTGAGGAAAGAGGTAGGGCTAGGGGGCGTGGCTATCTGCAGAACCCTGGAGGGCTAGACTGGGACCACAGGAGGGCTGGATTTGGCCCCCAGGCCAAGGTTCCCCACCCCTGTATTAAGCCATGACCTTCCATTAGGATTTACTTATTCACAGATGTGCAAGTTATTACCAGCACATAAACGGCAAAACAAGGAAGGCCATATTTCATAATCAGTATTTTTTAAAAAAATTAAATAGACTGGTTAAGTACAAAGTTATGTGCATTGGGAGGGGCAGTTAAAGGTTTTTTTAAAATAAGTTTAATAAGTTTTTTATAAAACAGTAAAATGGAACATTGGCTTTTAGAATGATCTCTTTGAAACCCACAAACATATAAATATAATAACCTAGCAGTTTGGATTAAGTGGAAACTAAGTTCATAAAAAATTGAATTGATTCTGGATGGGGTTTTGGGTGTGTGTGTGTGTTCATCTGTATTTTGCACTGTATGAAACGTCAACCATTTTTTCCAGAGACAGTTTTCTTTTTGGCCCAGAAAAGAGGAAAGTTATTGGCTTTTGTTACCCAGCAAGTTTATTTTAAAGATGATCGTAAAGCCTAGGTCAAACATACACACATATCCTTCTATAAAGTATTTTTATTAGCAAGCACATTCAGAAACAAATTAACTCTTAACTACCATGATACTGTTAAATTACACAGGTTCCTCATGCTAACACATTTGAAAAGAGGCATAGGCGGTGGGAGACGAAACAGCTGAAAGGGCCTTAGCTCTGCACGTGTTTGGAAAGAGATCAGCCGTGATAAATCCAGAAGTGTTTTAAGGTCCCTTGCTAGACGTGGCAAGCAAACAAAAGAAGGGTCTAAAAATGGCAGAAAAATGCTGAAAACAAGTAGAAATGTCTGGCATAAAGCATTTAAATGGAGCTCTCCTGATGAGGTGAGCAGATGTTAAGACTCCGAGAACATGAGAGGTTCAAAGGTGAAGC
Organism: Shinisaurus crocodilurus; assembly: GCA_021292165.1. NCBI lineage: Eukaryota > Metazoa > Chordata > Lepidosauria > Squamata > Shinisauridae > Shinisaurus > Shinisaurus crocodilurus. The sequence continues at coordinate 36,597,055 of CM037878.1, forward strand.
TAGGTAACTCAGTTGCATGTTCTTCCAATATAGTTTACATCAAGGATGGGAACCACGTGGCCCTCCTGGTGTTGTTGGACTGCAACTCCCATCAACCCTAACCAGCATAGCCAAGGATGAGGGATTATGGGAGTTGTGTTTTTCCATACAAGGCATTTATTGTGTGTTCATCATTCCCTACTCACAGTTGTTTAGGGGTTCTTTAGACATAGACAATGTCATGACCCTCCAGTTTTGTTTCTGTTTTTAAAGAGTACTTTCAGTGATTATTTTTTTTTAAGCAGGGAAAATGTGGTATTATTTGTGAAAGAAAATGCTTTTCCATTGGTGTATTTGAGCTATTCCACTATAGCACAGCTCCACCTAGAGGTTATGTAGCAGAAAAGCAGGAAAGGAAATGTTTTTTTGTGTAGAGCTTGGATCTCAATTCTGCGATAAAACTGAAAGTAGACACAGCAGATAAACAGCCTCATGTAGAAAACCGCTTGCACTGTTCACAGAATGAATGCTGAGATCAACCTGATCCTTCACAGGTTTTAATGCCAAAGCACAAAGTCAGCTCAAGCTCCAGTGGGTAGTAGTCACTTCGCCCGTTCTTCATAGATCAGCATCTTTTCACACGTTAAGTACAGAAACTGTTTTCATGTACAAACAAAAAAAAAAGTGTAAAACCCACACAGAGTCAAGTGGCTGCTTCAAGCAGTGGATGCTGGAAGGCAGGGAGCAGTGGCAAGATGCTCGGGACAGAACTGTGTGTAGCCTGCCTTGCGCTGCCGAAGCTAGGCTGCTGCTCTCGAGTGCAGGAAAAGAGGCTGCTAGAGAAATAGGTGCAGTGCATGTACAGAGAGTTGCCTTTCATGTGTATTAAACAGGTCCAAGTACATAGCTTGCATCAGAAGAAAACACAAACCCCATTTTAAAAACAGGCCAGACACACACGGCGCACACACACTCCTGGCCGGCCGCCTGCAAAAGTGTTATCAGTATCAGTTAGCCTGGCCGTACGCCCAGAAGTCTGGTCTGTCCAAAGCAACCCTGAAGAAGATACTTTTGAGAACAATGGGGCCTTCATACTTTGTCTGCTAGCTGTAAACAAAATACAGAAGAGCAGTCTCCAGGCAAAATTAAGAGAAAGCCACAGAATGGACTCTTAAGATCCATTCTAATAATGACCCAGCCAGACCCAAAACACCTTAAGACCCCAGGTGTGAGAGGCATTGCCCATTCACATAGGCAACACAGAAGCTTAGCAACAAGGCACCTGCCTTATACACAAGGGTTTCCAGATTCACCTGCCTTGCACAGAAAGGTCCCAGTTTCATGTCTGAAATGCCAAAAGACCAGTATAACCTAGCATGACAGAAGTCTGAGTTAGATAGCTGCACAGAAGACCCAGTCCCTGCATGTTTAGACAGAGAGAAAGGTCCTGCAAAACCCAGCATCCCCTGGCCAGCAAGAGTGACATTAGGGAATAGTCCTCACACAGGCCAAAGATCCCTGAAAGACCACTTTGCTGTCCACAGGCATTTGTTAAGGTAAAAGATCCAGAAGCCTCATGAACTCTGTATTGCACCCCATTAGTTGACCTAGATTCTGCCCGCATACCATGTGCCACTGCACCTGCTTTGTTTATCTGTGTTGTTGTTCCAGACAGAGAGCCTTGAAGGTCTGTTCTGATTGTACTGTATTCTTTGTTGAATTGTATGTTTAGCCGCCATGTTTTCGCTTAAGTTGTTATCTAGTCCCAAAAGCCTATTTCTGGGAATCACTCCCTTTGAGTGATAAGATGTTCACCAAAAGTAACAAGGCCCGATATCTTAGGTGACCTAAGAGGTCATGAGAAACCACGTCTTTAGCCAAGGAAATGGCCAGGTGGCCATCTATCTAATTAGAGATTAAAACTTGCCATGTTCAGAGAAACACATCTGATTGGTTGTCGTCATAAAGGAGGAACGGAATCTAACTGGTTGGCACGGTTTAATGGTTGTATCTGATTCGCTGAAAGCAAATCCATCCATGGCTGTAAAATGTATAAGAAGGCTTGTATGCCCCACTGATCCTTGTCCAGCTTTGATTTGGGCACGTGCTCCAGCTGGTCCTTTTTGCACAGAAATAAAACTTTGAAAAACTCACTGCTGGTGTGTGCTGCTTCCCTTTCTCTGAGCAATTGAGTTCTTTGGAGAAAGGACTCAGAGCATTTTTGCAACAAGGCTGTCCCATTCTAGTGTTGAAGGAAGATTCAACTGCCACTTTGGTCAGCTTCAGTCTAGTGGAATTGGTGTGTGTGTGTGTGGTCTTGTCCTCTGTCTCAGGCAGCAAAATATCTTGGGCTGGCCCCTGAGCCCACATGTGCAACACAATGACACAGACGCACACACACACACACATATGCACATCGCTGCACATAAAAGACTTTCACACTAATTTCTACGCAGAAACAGCAGAGGCCATGCAGGAAACACATAACATGTGAAGCAGCCCTCCAGGGAGAAAAGGCAAGGGTAGAAGCTTGTGGCTAAGAGCTTTCTTTAGAAGAGCTTTCCATCGGTATACTGGTGTACAAGATTAAGCCATCCTGAGTTTGCGCCAATAAGAACATTAAAAAAAAAACATTTTGGATCAGTAGCTGTGGAGAAAGCCAACCTAAGCCCCCCTGCCTGACACACACACACTCACCAAGGAGGGGGGAAGGAGACCCGCGGGGGACAGACAACCAGTCTCCACAGATGCCAAAGGGGACAAACAACATCTACATAGAATCACCCCAGGGGGGAAGGCAGGAAGCATCACCAGGTTTGTCAATGCTCTTGCATATCAGCCCCATCTACATAAGACTTGAATACCTCTCCAGGGCAGACGCTTCGGCACCCCTAAGAAAGGGCCACTCAACACCATAGGATGGGACCATTAAGCAAGTGGCTTCAAAGGGACCCCATCCCACGGGGGGAAGGCGTCACCCCACCTGACCCAAAAGGCCGCCCCTCAGGGAGGGTGTCAACCCACCTGATCACGGAGGGAGGGGCTACCTGAAACACCAAGGTATAAAACACTCTGCACAAGGGAACTTTTCTCTGGACCTGGTCAGCAATCTTGCCCATGCCTGGGGTAAGGAAACGAAGGATCAGCAACCCCGGGTAGCAGAATCCGGCGCGCTCCAGCTAGCTGGAATCACTGGCCGCTTGGGTAGACCGGGCCTCCGCCGGGAACCCAGCTAGCCGCTTGGGTAGACCGGGCCTCCACCGGGAACCCAGCTAGCCGCTTGGGTAGACCGGGCCTCCGCCGGGAACCCAGCTAGCCTCTTGGGTAGACCGGGCCTCCGCCGGGAACCCAGCTAGCAGCGTGTGGTTGACAGGGCCTCTGCCGGGACCCGAGCTAAACTAACTAGCTGAGAGCCCTGAAATCACGTTGTCCTTGAGACTTTTGCTTTGTACCGTACTGATAAGCTGTATTGCTGGCATGGGTCTGGGTTTGTGAAGGTAATAAATTTTGTAAATAAACTTGTTTTCTAAAAGATACTTTTGTGGCTATAAGTTATCCCTTTGTTCTAGGCTAAGGCGAGGCGCTGGGGACCTCGGAGAAGGCCCGCCCCAGCACCCGCTACCCCCTTAGCATTGAACCCGCGCAGAAGACCAGGTTGTCGGTCTTCCACTTGGTGGTAGCAGTGGGATAACTTATTAGCCCAGAATATCTCCCAGACCCAAAGTAGCAAGAGCCTAAGGATCACCATGAGCGACCCAGAGCCTGACGGAGCGACTGGGGGAGCCGAGCCACAGCGGTCCCTGCCCGCAACCCCCATCACCCTGGGGTTGGCGGCGCTGATCCAGCAGAGGGAGCTGCTGGCGAGTCTGGCCCAGGGTGCCCGACCCAGGGGCCGCCGTATCCCAGTTCAGACAGATAGGAGAGAGGATGTGGTGACCGAGGACCCCGCTCCTCTAGAACCTCTGGAGCCCCTGGAGCCCCTCGAGCTTCCCTCAGAATGGATGGCCCACGAGCAGGAGAGGATGGCCCACGAGCGCGAAATGATCCGGATGCAGATGGAGTTGGCCAAGCTGCAGCTCGAGGCGGGGAAAACTCCCCCGACTGCCCCCGCCGCTCCTCCCCCTCCGTCATGGGACCGCAAGACATTCCCCTACTACAAGCCAGGGCAGGATGTCCTGATGTTCTTCTCCATTTTTGAAACGGCGTGCCAGGAGCAGCGGGTCCCCGACAACTTGCGGTTGTCCGCCCTGCGAACCCAGGTCAGTGGGGACCTGGCCGACCTCCTCGGGGCTCATCTGCAGAAGACCCCGGCGAGCTATGAGGCGTTCAAGGCAGCGGCCAGGCAACACTTCGCCCTCACCGCCGAACATTGCCAGCGGAGATTTCGAGAGGGTAGACCTTCCCCCGGGACCACCCATGTGGCATGGGCAGCCGAGGTGATGCACGTCTGCGAGTCCTGGGTGGAGGCTTCCCGGGCCTCCACCCTGAAGGAAGTTGTCGAGCTGATCGCCATGGAGTAGTTCTTCACCACCCTCCCGAAGGAGCTGGCCGCTGTCGTGAGGGATCAGAAGCCCCGTACCTGTGAGGCGGCGGGGATCATGGCTGACGAGATGGGGCTATACCAGACGGCCCCATCCACCAAGGGAAGTTCCGCGGCCGTGGCCGAGAAGAAATCGGAGCCAGAGAAGAGCCTGCCCCGACAGTGCGAGGAGGCCCCTCGGACCAAGGGGAACCAAAACCGTCGGTCTGGGGCGTGCTTCCACTGTAACGAGATGGGACACCTGCGGCGGGATTGCCCCAAGCTCCGGCCCAAGAACCGGGATGCCCGTCCCTCGCCGGGGAAAATAGGACGTGTCGCGGGTGCTGCAGCTGCTCAGGACGACAGCGATGACGATCGACGGTCGGTCCTCTCCCTCCATGCAAGCATCCCCGAGGATCGCGGCGCCGAGGAGGATCTCCAAGAGTGGGGTCCCTACCGTCCCGGACCCCGTGCATCGCTGTATCGCATCGCCTCCCCGGACCAGCTGAGATGGAGCCGCAAGCAATTCTGTGAGTCCATCTATATCAATAATGTTTCCCGGGTGGGGTATAGGGACACTGGGGCAGATGTAACGGCTCTGCCCCGGGACCGCGTAGAAAGGTCCCAACTTTTGTCAGGACGTACGTGTACGATCAAACCCTATAACTCCCCCGACATCACCGTCAGAAAGTCCACAAGCAGAGAAGGTAGGGCAGCCTTGCCCAGCCTGGGCCCCCCCAACACATCTGGAGAATACCAAGGCTGATGTAGGTAATAACCCCTCCCCATTATATGCCCCCAGCAACTGGTAACCGGCAGCATACTGCTATTCAACTGAAGGCTCTACTTACCAACCATGGGTAATAGATGCTGCTGGACATGAATTTGTCTAAATCCCTTTTAAAGCCATCACTATATTTTGCAGCAGCAAACACCGCAAGTTAGGATGCCACTCTATGCACATTTACCTGGGAGCAAGCCCTATTGAAAACAATGGAACTTACTTCTGAGTAGATTGTATAGGAGTGTAGTGTTCATTGTGCATTCTTTTCCCCTCCTGAATCTACTGCCAATCAGTTTTGGTCAATATACATTATGAGCATCTAGCATTCATTGGAGTTGCTTCCTCTGTTGCTTCCTAATGTCTTATTTCTGAAAGTTTACTGCTCTCCCCAATTCTGCAGGGAGTGGTTCACTCACTGTGCAATGATCCCATCATAGTTAATGAGACTTGAGCAAATGGTAAGTTAATTTGCACATTCTACCTACCCACAGACTTCTGTTAAATAAGTCTGAACATTATTCGCCTCAGTAGCAACACCTAGGGTAAATTCAGCCTAATGTGTATTTGTGCTTTTAACTTGGGACTATCCTGAGTATTTTCCACAGAACCCATCAAATATGATCTACATGGCTCAATGTTTTAGCAATGTCAGCAATATTTTCTGCCAATTTCCCCCCCACAAAGAAGTCAGAAACAAGAACTGGATCACACATTCTGCCATCGAAGCCAGGAAAACAATCTCTGTCTCCGGAAATGAGTTAACATATCAGTAATGTCATTCAGCCTCCTTGGCTGGTCCGTCTAGTCCTGAAATAAATTCTATTTAATCAGCTACAGCTGAAAACTCAAGGCAGACCCATAACTGCGCTTAGTTATGCCAGGTGCCTGTAAATAACTCTAGTATAACCTGGGGATTTTCACACATCACATGGTCAGCCAAACAAGAGCAGTCCAGAGAGCCTATCTGAAAAAATTCAGCCCTTGATATGTGTACAGTAAATGCAAGAAGGCAACGGTTCTTAAAATACGATAGGAGGGCAATTATTCTGGAGTGGGGGGGAAACAGGAGTGCGGGACGATGCAATTCAGGGGCAGCAGTTGGGCCTCAGCATACTGTCATGCATGCAGGTCTTGGCCTAATTTCAAAAGCCCTCTGCAAGTGTTCAGTTCAGGATTGGCGTCAGCCATCTGTTCCTCCCCCAGCAGCATGCTGGGCAGGGAGGATGAGGGGGGAGATAAAAGGGGGTACATTGAGACAAAATACTGTTCTGTTTGTTAGCATGCCAACATGCCCTGCTTTAGAGAGGACTGTCCTGTATTTGAAGGGTTGTCCAGTCCATGTTCCATTCTAAAAAGGGGAAAGGAATGGGTTTTTTTAAAACAAATGCAGCAAAACTAAGGCTGTGTGCCATAAACGCATACTATCTTCAGAGGTTTTTGTTCCTCTTTTTTTGGTGAGGCTTTCTTGGAAATGTATTAAAGAGGATACTTCCCATGTACACAGCTACTTTCGCATATCATAAAACCAGCCCAACATGGGAGATCTCTGGGCCAGCTTTATGAAGTGTGAAAATAGTAACCCTTCCATACACCTGGATCAATTACTAGAAGTAGGGAAACTTCTTTCCTGTGGACAGGACCGGTGCAAGGCAGTTTGCCGCCCTAGGCAAAATCAAATATTTAGCGCCCCCCCCCACTTGAGCCCTCCCTCCCTCGGCGGCAGCAGTCCCAGCGGCAGCGAGGAAGAGTCGGCCAAGCGAGCGAGCTTCCTCCTGCTGCTGCTGCCGCCAGCCTCCGCGGCCCGGGAAGGGAGGAAGGAAGGCAGGAAGGCGAGAAGAGGTGCCAAGCTGCGGCGGATCAGCAGCCACCAGCCGCTCCAGCTGCGCCCTGGCGGACAGAGGCAAGCCCGCCTGCCCGGAGGAGGTGGAAGAGGTGGAGGAGGCAGAGCGGGATTCGGCGCCAAGCGAGCAGCCCCGCGCGGAGCTGCCTTCACGGGCGCTGCTGCTGCTGCCCCATGCCCGCCTGGCCGCTCTCCTGCTCGGCTTCCTTGCCCAGATCCGCACCAAGCGTAGCGAGCCCCGGCTGCCTGACGCCTCGCGCGCTCCTGCCGCTGCTGCCGCCGCTGCTGCCACAAGATCAGGCTTGCTCGCTCCCATCTTCCTCCTCTTCCGTACACACGTCACGGAAAGTGGAGCGCAGGCCCCGCGCCCTCCCTTCCTCGTCCGTTCCTGGAGGAGGAGGAGGAGAGGGCGAGTGTCTGCGTGGGTCTGGGGCACAGGCGAAGCAGGAGCGGAGCGTTTCTGCGCCCCCTTTAGCCATACGCCCTAGGCAGCCGCCTAGTTGGCCTAGTGGTAGCGCCGGCCCTGCCTGTGGAGGGCAGCAGTCCCTTTGGGGTAATCTGTCAGAGGTCACATGCTGGTGGTGGGCAGGGTCTGGGCAAAAGTGGAAGGAGCCACCACTTTTCTTTTTCTCACCGCACCCTTTTGTCCCTCTCTTTCTGCTACTACCCCTCCACTCTCTGACACCCCCTTTTATCTCCCCCATTATCCTCCCTGCCCAGCATGCCGCTGGGGAGGAGCAGATGGCTGATGCCAATCCTGAACTGAACGCAGCAGGAACTGGGTGATATGGTGCATAGTACCCAAGGCAGGCCAAGTTGTTTTGGCACCTGAGGCAAAATATCCATCCCTGGAAGTAAAATGGACTGTGCCCTCGATGCCCGTAAGCCCCCAGACGTGAGGCTTACGAACATCCAGTGCAGAGCAGGGGAGCAGCAGAGGAGATCTCTGCCTCCTTGCACCTCCCACTCTGCATTTGAGCCAGATGGTCCTCTAGCTGAGGTGCTTCAGAGAGGGAGGGAAGGAGGCTGGAATGCCCTCAGGGTAGCTCGTATCCTGCCATCCCCAGCCTCTTCCCCTCCCACACAGAACACCCCCTTACCACCTCTCCGAGATCACTTTACCAACCTCGGAGAGGCAGCTGGCGTGGTTCTTTATGTGCCAGCTGCGAGGGGGGGAGGGGGGGGGTCAGAGTGCAGGTCCCCAGCTCTGAGATCGGAGCTCTGTCTCCAACCTCAGAGCTGGGAATCTGAAGTATCCTATGGTCCCCTAGACACTAGGGGACCATAGGATCACTCTCTTATTATTCAAGTGCGGATTGAGGTGCTCATAGACTGCCTCTATCTGCTAGTCTAACTCTTGAGTACAGTTAAGGGAGGGGCCACAGCTCAGCTGTAGCTCCTGTGCTTGGCATGCTGAAGGTCTCAGCTGCAATCCCTGGCATCTCCAGTTAAAAATAGATCAAGCCACGGGTGACGAGAAAGACGAAGAACTGCTACCAGTCAGAGTAGACAATACTGGCAAGAAGGAGAAATAGTCTGACCCAGGACCTGGTATAAGGCAGCTTCCTGTTTCTAACACAAAACCCTAAAGAGTCTTAAGGTGCAATCCTATGCAAGTCTGGACAGGAAAAAGGCCTACAACTCCCAGAATGCCCAGCCAGGCTGTGGGGGGAGGAAGTCTCAGGCAGGAGGAGGTGAGTGTGGCGATGGCAGCAGGGAAGAAATTTTGGACTGGAGAACGAGGCAAACATGGCAGCGATCAGGGGAAAGGGGGAGGAGGAAGCGGAAATCCAGAGGGGGTCTTTGCACAAGCACCACGTTGCCAAACCCTGCTCTACAAATATCTGTCATGAATATTCACAATTTAAAGAAAACAGGGTTTTTCTTTCTTAATTATGTCAAGTGATCTAGAAGCAGAAAGAATATTTAATAAAGTATATGAGCAAGAGAACAGAGAGTCCTTTCTGTGGAGCTGTGGATTAGCTATTACTGCACCTGTTTTAGGTTATTTGTTTGCAAGAGCAGGATGGGCCCAAGACATTTTGCTGACTAAGGCAAAACAACAATTTAAATTTCTTTTATGTCTTTAAAAATTAGACTGAAGGCATCTTGCAACAAAAATTAAAACATACAAAAATTAAGAACAATTGAAAACAGCTAAAAGCAGCTAACAATAAAATACCATGGCCTGAAAAACAACTAAATGAAGAAGCCCAAATGAAAGTTCACACCCATTTGTCCATTCTTTTGTTGATGGATTATTAATTTTGAGCATGTTGCATATGTCTTATTAACGTACGATGTATAACAGTATTATGTAATTATGTTGGGCACACTTTTCTTTCTGTTTTAGTCTGAAAATAAAAGATTTCAACCCACCCAAATTTTCCAATATACAACAATATATTTCACATTCCCATAATCTAGAACCTTTAATGGGTATATGAGCTTGGCTCTTTCATTCCATGAAGCTTAACCTCTATGGATGGAAGCAACATTCAGCCGGTTCAAACCCTTCTCAGATGCACAGACCTCTATACTGAAACATCCCTAATAGACCAACTCATATTGAAAATACAGGTTCACCAAGGGGGTAAACAGAACAATTGCAATTAGTCCCAATCTATTCTAGGTGGAGGCTCAATGCCCACAGAAAGTCTTCTGGCACTTCTTGTCCTCCTTTCCTGCTACTTGGGACCAAGCATGGGGGGCGGCGGGGCGGGGTACACTTTACCAAGGCCTAGAAATCCAAAGGGGTCCAGCCCAGGCTGAAACCTTATTACCATGAGCAGGGAAATTGAGGCTAAATTTAGATCATGCTGAAGGATATTTATGGCAACTTATTTCCCTGTATCAATGTGCCTAGTATATAGGAATCATGTTCTACCATCTCTGAAAATGAATGAACCAGAGTTCTTATTCAGAAGAAATGTTTTCTTCTGTAAACAATGTTTGGACAACGTTATCTATGAATTATTAGAGCATAGATTCAAAGCAGCCAATAACCTTTTAAAAAAAACATTCTGTTCAGTCCTAGAGCCTGAGGAACTGGAAGAAGCTACTAAACGTCTGATTCACAAGAATCCTATGTAACAGATCTTGCTAAGAATTTTCCTTGTGAAATGTTGCATCTGAAAAAAGTGTTAAAAGTCTACTTTTGAAAAACAGTATCAGCTACCTCCACACACACACTTATCACATTAAATGAGATTTAATTTGGTTTCCAGGGGGGAAGGGAGAGAGAAGGTGTAAAACAAGAGCAAAAGAGACTTTGGGCACCAGAAAGCAACATTATGCTTTCTTCATGCAACAGGGAGTGAGAGAAAAAGACCACTCCTCAAACAGGTTAGATTAAATTATGAGCACTGAGATCAAGGTGAGGGGAGTCTTCATACTACATAGCTACTTTGCCTATATTAACAGTGGTGCTCTCAGGACAGGGCTTTGGGACACACACGTCCAGGGCAAAATGAGCAGGAGGGACCCCAGACACAGCAGGGTTAGCGTACCACATTTGAGATTAAGTGAGGTCATACTCATTGCCATCTGAAGAACGGGCCCCCAGTAAGACCATTAAGTCCAGTGTTTAAAATTATGTAATTGCATCACTGTGTATCAATGAATAAGAAGGAACAAAGTGAACCATTCCATAGGTATTTAGACACAGAGAGAAGAGTAAAACATATATATATATATATATATATATATATCAAAAATAGTGGTTTGATCAAATGAGTGATGTCACATACTAAAGGCAGAATAATATGGTTATTCAAGTTCCCTCAAGAGGATTAAATGCAAACATTCTTTATTGCCAACTAAATCTCAATTTATCACTTTCCCCCACACCACTATTGCTAAGAATATATTAAAAGGATAGGTCAAACTTTCCTATGTTCCAAAACTTTTGGTTTATTAAAAAGATTTACAAGAAATCTCTTTCTGTTATTGGATTTCTTTTAATAAACAGTAGAAAACAGTATTTACAATAGCAATATTGCATGATTTTTTTTTAAAAAAAGTACAACCCAGAATTTGAATAGCGGCTAGTTGGGAAAGGATTGAGATATTAGCATCTGGAAATACAACTTTCAAACAAAATGCAAAGGACTATACAATCAGTAAAGCTGAATGTTAAATATAAACATTAACATTTAATTGGTCCCCAAATACATTGCTGACATCAGCATAATAGCATAATCAACTTTGTTACAATGTTGCCTATGGCAATGTATTAACAGAATATGGCCCATGGGATATTTGTAATGCCTTATTGTACATTGACTGCACCAACATAAATCTAAGTGAAGGAACGTGGGAGCTGTCATTTCCAATACATCTGCTTTATGTCTCTTCATTCAACTATATTTCAATATTTAGCACTGCTAGAAGGTAGGAAAGAGAATTTCTCACCAGTGATTTATTAAAAAATCTCACCAGTGATTTATTAAAACATGGCACATTTTTCTAAAAAAAACAAAACATGTGCACCCTTTTTAATCCCAAAAGGCAATGAAATATTGATCTGCTTTTTTTAAAAAAACAATTTTTTATAATCCATATTATTTTTATTTTTATTTATTTAGTACATTCGTCCAGGGAAGCCCTTACTACGAAGGTGATGTCAACTATATTCTAGATCCTGAACATCTTTAACATCTTTGTTCCAGCCCCTGGACTAGTATCTGGAAAACAGAATAATCCCTTAGTATACAGTTGGGCATTCCCGTTTAAAGCATAGCTTTAAAAATGAAGAAGGAAAACTGATGTCAGTAATTCCTTTATGGTTTCTGTGTTGATATACTATTGGTGTACTTCCCATGTACATGAGTACCTCTCAGGGCTGGGCCATGGGCAGCAATCTCTGCTGATCCAGGAGCAGTGGACAAGTTGGTAGTCAGAGCTGCATAGTAAGTCAGAACCAAAGGTCACATCAGGAGCCAGGACCAGGAAGCAAGCTAGAAGCCAGCATCTAAGAGCAAGTTAGGACTGAAAGACAAAGCAGGAGGCAGGACCAAGAGCAAGCCAGGAAGCAGGATGGAGAAGCATTATGCTAGCTCAGCTTGTCTGAGTGTGGAAAGCTAAGCAGGGGTCAAGCCTGGTTATTACTTGGATGGGAGACCCCTCCTCTAGTTTCCTGCATTGAGCAGGGGGTTGGACTCGATAGCCTTGTAGGCTCCTTCCAACTCTATGATCTATGAAATCTAAGCCAGAAGTCAGGACCAAAGAAAAACAAAAGGATACAGGAAACTGCTAGAGCTCTACAAGGCCATGTTGCTCAAGAAAGACTTAACTGGAACAGGAAGACCCCTATAGTCCTTCCTGTCCAGGAGGATCAATTGCCAGGGGTGGGCAGGGTCAGTCCATGTCTCAGGATACTAAACTGATTAGCAGATGCTGCAATGTGCAGTTCAGAGCCTCACCACACAGGACAGCCACATACAAACCCAAAGGCTCCTAGTCTGAGCTACAGCAGCTCCTGCCAGAACCCCATCGCTGCTGTTCTATATAGCTTACTAGCTTATTTACCTGGCTTTCCCCGGGTTATCATTTTCTTATAGGTACAGTCATACCTTGGATTACAAGTAACTTGGTTTGAGAACGTTTTGCAAGACAAGCAAATTTTTAAATATTTATTTATTTATTTTTTACTTGATATACAAGTGACGTCTTGCAATACAAGTACTGTACTACAGCTTAAATTAAAAATCTCTGTACAAATATTTTTTGGGGATTTCGTTTTGATATAAGTGTTTTGGATTACAAGCACGTTTCAGGAACGAATTATGCTCTCAATCCAAGGCATGACTGTACTATTTGTTCGAAATTCCTTAAGGTAGCTGTCCGCTTTTTTGAATGGCTCCATAGGAAAAGTTGAAACGAAAAATTCACAACACCTTTTTTCTGTTTTTCTGAAATCACAGCTCCCTCGGGACTACACAATGAAATCCCAGCTCCCCCCCCACCGAGACTACACAATGAAATCCCAGCTCTCCACCCCCCCGGAATACACAATGAAATCCCAGCTCCCTTGGGACTCCACAACAATAAAGTCCCAGCTCCCCCGGGACTGCACAATGAAATCCCAGCTCTCCCGGGACTACACAATGAAATCCCTGCTCCCCCCCCCCAGGACTACACACCAATGAAATCCCTGCTCCCCCTTCCGGGACTACACAACAATGAAATCCCAGGTCTCCCCCCCCCCAAACTACACAACAATGAAATCCCAGCTCCCCACTCTGGACTACGCAACGAAATCCCAGCTCCCCCATGTAGGCCCCTGCTGCAGTTCATATGAACATTCTGTATGACGTAGGAGTGATTTGCATATCTGCTCCTGATAGGCCCCTCTGGCAATTCATACAAACATTCTAAATGACGTAGGAGTGATTTGCATAACCACTCCTGAAAATGTCCTGAAAGGCCCCTGCGCAGTTCACATGAACATTCTACAATGCCATTGGCTATCTGAAAGTGGGCCATACAGGCGCAGTGATGGTTTTTCGGAGATTTAAAGCTGCCAGTATTCTTCTTTGGGTGATGAAGAGTATGTGTGCCAAGTTTGGTGGGGATCCGTCAAACCGTGTAGGAGCCTGTGCGACACACACAAACAATAGTACAAATGTACAAACAAACATTCACATTTATATAGTAGATCTTTTGTTCCATTGCTAAGGACACATTCTAATAAAATGGATCCTATAAGTTGGAATGGTTTCTGTGAGAGGTAAATAGAGTATGGCTGTCCTACTTGCCCACTCTAATGGCTCTTAAGATGATGCACAAGTTTCCCATCAGTGGACGTGACTTTCGTTTCCATACAGTCCCTGAATCTGTTTGCACGGTGCTCCTGCGTTGCAGAAATGCTTTCCTCCTACATGAGGGCATCAGCAGCTATTATTGCTATTGCCTTGACACTCTCTGCACTATCCAACATGACCATACTTCTAAATATGCCGTAGTTATCAGTGTTACAAGGCACATGACATTGTATACAGTTGTACTTTGCAGTAGATGCTTTACTACTGAAAGTAGTTCTGCATATTAAAAACCAAGAGGAAGAAAGTGCATTAGCAGCGCACATTTGAGTCATATTCCGCAAATGCCTCAAGAAATTAGACTTCATCATTTCTGTGCCTCTGACTGCGGTTGATGGGAGACAGTAACTTGGAGACAGAAATCAGAAATGTATTGGTATGTAATTAATCAAAACAGCCATCTAGAGAGAGAGAAAATGTGTTTTCAAGGACAACCAATTTTCTCATACAAGAAGAGATCCCATTGCTAGAAAACCCACAAACTGTCAAAGGGTTCCAGATTGGCAGTGGTTTCACAAACCCCATAGAGAGTTGAATCTTTAAGAGTCGGATGCTCTTGTAGTGGGTACGTTTTCAGTATCTAAACAAAGCATTGCTATTAGCATCCAAAGTTAAACATTAAAATACAGCTTTAACATTGTGTAACTTCTGCTTAGAAAGCAACATTATACTTTTGAAAAGAGAGTTCTGGGAAATGTGATGGGGTAATATATTACACTGACTGAATGATGGATGATGTGTGTGGGGGTTCCTGTTAGTCCAGCTTTATCCACTATAGAGTTGAAGGGAATGAATGGTCCAAGCGGACATCACTTTAGGACAGTTGGGTAAGAGATGAGTGACCATTCATAGGAAAAACTCAAGGCATAGGAAAAGTGGGATGTCTGTAGCTTTCCACTGGGAGAGATGGGGAAGAACAATGATTATACAATAATGCATAGTGTTTATGTAGGTTATTCCTTCGTAAGTGCCCATACATTATCTCTGTAAACCTAACTGCACTGCAACCCTGTATGCTAAGCATTTCTTTCATACCAAAATCAGCTCCAGCGAAGTTGTAGTAGAAGGCTGCCTTAAGTGCAGCTCAGCCTCTTGCTTTCATCCTTCTAGTTTGGTTGGTACGCAAGTGCCATATTGACAGAGTGTGAGAAACTACCATTTGGATGCTCACTGGCAGGGCCTCCCCACATTCCCTCCAGCCTCTGAGGCTCAGCAAGTGAAGCACAGAGGAAGCACACAGGGAAGGGAGTTACAAAAACAGGATGGCAGTATAAACTTGCCTCAAAATGTATTGGCCACTGTGTGGACAGAATGCTGGGCTAGATAGACTAGTGTTCTCCAACCTTGAGTCCCCAGATGTTTTTGGCCTACAACTCCCAGCATGCTATGCTGACTGGGGCATGCTGGGAGTTGTGTAGGCCAAAAACATCTGGGGACCCAAAGTTGGAGGACACTAAGATAGACCTTTGGTCTGATCCAGCATGGCTCTTCTTATGTTCTTATTGGTATTCTTGAGGTTTATATAATAGTCATTTATTGAGAAGATTAATATGCTGCCCTTTGGAATTGCTACTTCCAGGGCTACTGACTGTCAAAATAAACACATTAGCAATATAATAATATGCCATTAAACAATGACATAAAAAAACATCAGGGCAGTAAGGAACGTAAAACCACAGCAGCTTTATTAAACCTAGAAACTCAAAGTTTGTATTTTTAAAAAAAATCTGGGAAAATTCAAAACAAAACAAAACACAGTTTTGCTTGGTACTAGAAAGTCATAAGAGTGCGTGCCAGATGAGCCTCCCTGGAGAGGGCATTCCAGAGATGGGGCACCTGGTCACCATCCACCTAAGTCTCTCAAGTTGGGAGAACCTGGAAAAGGGCTACTGAAGATTATCTTAATGAGAAATACTATTCCACAGTTGGATTTTTGTTAGTCTTCGTTATAGATTAGGCTTGCATTTTTTAAATTACTACTACAACTAGTAGATGTATATGGACATCCATCAACATGTTACCTGGGTGGCTTACAAAAGTGAAAGTAAAATATTAGGTAATAAAATGTCAAAAATACTAAAATGCAGCATTAAAAGTATCTGTTTACAAAATAAAACACAGCTTACACAGTGAGAACCCAGATATGTATATTTAAACCACTGGTTGTTTAAAAGGCCTTGGTGAATAAAAAGGTATTTGCACGGTGCCAAAAACACCATAAAGATGGCACCAGGCAAGCCTCTCTGGGGAGCCAGTTCCACAGTCAAGGTGACACTACTGAGAAAACCCTCTTCCTTAGTAGCCAGCCTCCTTCCCGCATTTGTCAGGGCACACAGAGAAGGGCATCTAATGAGAAGCATGTGGTTCAGATATTTTTTCTTCCTCCTTTCTTCTTTAGTATGATGCTGCCTGCCTGTTCCTTTTGCATTAAAAAAAAAAAAGCCAAGCTCCAACTGTGCCCATTTACCAGGGGTCGTATCTGTTTCTTGTAACCTGGCCCTATTTGCTTTTGGCAATGCCTCATTAAACATTTGTTCCTGTATCATCTTCACAGTTCAGCTCTCTACCCAGGCTCTCTAGAAGTTAGCGCTTGGGGTTGTCTCTAATACAGGGGTGTGGGGAACCTGTGGCCTTCCAGATGTTGTTGCACTCCAATTCCCATCAGCCCCAAGCAGCATGATCAATGATCAGGTATGACTGAAGTTGGAGTCCAGCAACATCTGGTCAGCCACATATTTCCTACTCCTGTTCTAGTGCATGTGAATGGATGCGTATGGACACTAAGGCACCTTGAAATACACAGGCTCTCATATCACATGCCTCAGTTGCTGAAGTATATTTTGAATGATAATAGCATATTATCAGAGAATTCTTTTTTTAAATATGTATTTCCCCAAAAGTATAAAGGAAACATAATCTTGGCTTTTAAATCTGTAGAGGACAGGCTATTGCAAAGTAAATGAACGAAATACAGCATGCAGACATAAACCCTGCATTCTATATAAGGATGCTTTGTGCCCTGTCCCATGAGATTAACATCCTAAACTCTGTACAAAGAAAAAGTTACATTCTAGATATGAGTGAATAAATATTTAGTAATCCTACTAAATATTTCAGTAGTCTAAAAAAATAAAATTAAAACCAAATGTTAGCAGCATAAATATAACACACATATGAAACATGCAAATCACAGACCATACTGAGCAACTATAAAGGGAGCAATTGTTCACAGAAATGTGTGTGTGTGTGTGTGTGTGTGTTTTACTTTTACTTCACATCTTCAACTTGGTAGGTATTGCTGTATATAGTGGGTTAGTTGGACCAGGTCCATGGAAATGTATTTTCCATATGAGTCTTATTGGTTTAAAGAGCAAAGAGGTAACATTTATTGTGTTTTGACTGGAAACGTATTCATGTAAATGGTTTTCAAGAGAGGGAAGTGGAGTAAGAACAGTCAAAATAAAGAGCTAGTTTGTATGCTTGCATACATACATATGGTGCAGCTTGGTTAATGGATAACCTGAATATAATTCCTTTTTTATTAATTCAGAATTATAATAAATCTAACAGCTGATATGTTACGGGGGGGGAATCAAGAATTTTGCAAATGACCTCCCAAACATTGTTAATGTTGCAGCAAAGAAAGGAATGTAATCTGAATTTTAAAATAGTTGTTGTTATCATCGATGATGATGATGATGATGATGACGACGACTACTACTTCTCTGGAAATAAGATGTCAGGACAAAATAAATTAGAAATAATGGGCGGGTTCACACATCATGGTAAACCACCCTGCAAATAACAAATGGTAGGTTGGTTGTTCCCAGAACAATCCACAGTGCACCCGAGAGAAGATCAGGCTCTCTGTGGGTTGTCCCCACCACCTCCTCCCTCAGTCCTCCACCCGGTTTCCCAGGGAACGTGGTGGCTAAAGCCGCCCTGCTCTGATCACTTGCCACTGCTTTTTTACCCTTTTCTTTTTCCTGGGTGTCAGGGTGATTTGTTGTCCACAAACAAGCCACCCTGTGGGAAGTGGTCCGAGCTTACACAGCCTGACAATGTGACCCACATTGGGTTATCGTGCCATGTGAACCCAGTCAGTGGGTTGGATTCAATGATGGCCTTATGTTTGTTTGCAGAAGGACTTTTGATCCAGTGGAAGCTCAAGCAAATGGAAAGGAGAGAGGCAATTCTTGCAGATTTCCCTTCCTCTCCCCACTCACTGGAGCCTTCTGCACCCTCCAAAGACTACTTCACAGGATTGGGAGAACCTCCAGAACAGTGCAGGAGATGGTGCAGTAGGTTGCATGAGAAGAGGGAATAAGAACTAAAAAGAGCTGTGCTAGATCGGACCAAAGGCCTATTTAGTCCAGTATCATGTTCCCCACAGTGACCAACCAGATGCCCAATGGGAAACCCACAAGCAGGATGTGAGGGTAGTAGCCCTTCCAAACTGTTGTTCCCCAATGACTAGTAGTCAGAAGCATGGCGCCTCTGATCCTGGAGGTACTATCATCATCATCAGGCGATCACTCGTGACCGAGTAAGATTGTCTTCCGGGATAAAAGGAGGAGATTCTAAAGAAGATTGTGTAGACTCTAGCGATGGGTCCGTAAGTGACTGTGGAGGCCAATTCTAGATCCACACAGCTTCCCACAGTGAGGACACAGGTTACCAGATAGAAGATGGTCCTGTAAAGGATTCATTTGACGTGCTTTTCGCCTAGCACGTTTCTCCCTTTCACCTTGCACTCGGGCTTCTTCAAAGTCCATGGAACCTTTGTGAAAGGCCAACCTCCATTTAGATCGTTCATGGGCCAGAGCTTCCCAGTTTTCGATGTTTATATTGCATTTTTTTAGATTAGCCTTATGAACATCTTTAAACCTCTTATATTGACCACCGATATTCCGCTTTCCATCCTTGAGTTGGGAGTACTATATAGCCATCATGATGCCTAGTAACCGTTGATAGTGCACAAATGTGTCTAATCCACCATTAAAGCTGTCTATCTACGTTGGTTTCTGTCACCACACCTTGTGCTAGCGAATTCCATAGTTTAACTATGCACTGTGTGAAGTACTCCTTTTCTTGTCCTACCATTCAGCTTCATTGGCTGATCCCACATTTTAATATTATAAGAGAGGGCGGAAACCTCTCTATCCACTTTCTCCATACCATACATAATTTTATATATCATCTCAGCCTTTCTCACCTTTTTCTCATCTAAAAAGCCCCAGACACTGGGTATACTCTGGGTCCCCTTTAAAAGGGTTTTTTTGACAGGGCAATAGGTGTTTTTGGACTGGGACATATGGCTGTATTTTGCTGCTCTTGCCAAGCGGCTCGCTACCCGATTCCCAGCACCCACGGTGGGGTCAGTCTCCCAAGTTCGGATGACTCAGCAACCTATCATGGGTACAACAACCCTTTGTACAACCCATAGGTCACCAGGGTGGCTTGTTGTCCTCAAACAAGCCACCCTGTGGGAATCAGTCCGGGTTTGCACAACATGACAACCCACCATGGGTAGCAACCCACAGTGGGTTGTTGTGCAAACCCAGTCTCTTGGGCATTTTATTTTTGTTTCCTTTCCTAAAGTTCTCCAGCATTGAAAGGGGTTGAAAATACAATTGCCTCCACCCCACTTCCATTCACAGGAGCCTCCACTGGCCCAGCGCCCAGGACCATTGGATACTTCCAAACGGAGGGCTCCTAGCATTACCAATTAGAAGACATTGTTCAGCTATTTCTTTCTTAATATATTTTCTGCAGTAAGAAAAAAGCTGGAAGAAGCAGTGGGGAAACACAGGAGGGTTATGAGTGAAAGACGATGATATCTGCACATACACACACACACCATAAAATCCCGTGAATGAGGCACAGCAACAGCCTTGTCTGGAATCACCCCCTTGTGTTCATGGAAGGGCACCGTTGGATCCAACCCATCATTTTCACAGCCAGACTCCAAAGCAGTTAAGCAGTGGTTCTCCTTAGACATAAGCATGATAATTTACCCTTGTATATTGATTATCTGGGATTCATGACATAACACCGAGGTTCAACATTTTCAGTGACATGCCTGCCTTTCCAGACATAAAGGGCCTTTGTGCAGATCACTCCAAATGCATCTGGATTATCTTTACCAGGTTAGACATCAGTTCTGTCTATCCTCTCCCTTTACCAGCACTAGGCTTACATACTTAAATGCCTCCTCTTAAGAAAAATACCCTCTTCACATGGGAAAATTGTGTATTCCATGCTCATATTTCCCATCTTTCAGCCTGCCAAGTATCTAGCACAGCCCCAAAGCCTTCCCTCATTCTCAGATTTAAGTATCCCAGCCACATTATTGAACATTCTGGGGTACATGGCGTCTGAGACAGGCACTGGCACTGTCAAATATGAAGCCACAAACACCTCCTCTCTTAGTCTGCATCTCCAAGGCAAATGCCATTATTAATGTTCTGGAAACAGTAAAACACTCATATGCTGGGCAGTGTTAAAAAAAAATTTTTAAACCTGAACAGAAGAAAAGAGTAATACCATCAAGTTGAAATTAATTTAATCAGATTATTTGTTTTAATCACTTTATTTGTAGGTATTTAATTAAATCAATGCCATTGAGTTATAAAGAGTACAGACTGCTTTGCAGTTGCACTGTTTAGTGATATCCCCCCAAGAACAATTAACAATACTTCTTGATTGTGGAAAAAATGTATTTCACCGCACAGGTAATTGGGGGACATTTTCTTAATGCTGTTGGTAAATTGTTTTGCACTCTGTTTATGTGCTTGAAGCTATCCTACATAACACCCGCCTCTCAGGTCATATTTGATGTCAAAATGTCTGGGCCAAGGTTGGGAGGGTGTTATATAGACCCATACAGGATGTTTCAAGTGTTAAGCACATCTCAAGCACCTCGGAAGTAGACCTGTGTTTATCTTTTGCTAAAAGGAGTTGTGGGAAGGGGGAGTGATTTGGATCATAACCACAGTGCAAAGAAGCTGACCTTTTTCTCCCATGCAAGTCCAGCCCTGCCCCCCCACCAAATGGTCAGGGAAATCATGCAGCCACTTGTGCCATGGGCTAAACTACATAACACGTTGAATATGTAATGTGCAGCTTAGACGCTCTTTCATTTTCACATACAAGTACTGTGCAGGCCGCAGCACTGCATTGGGACCACATGTGGGTAGGGGAGGTTGAAACCTTCCCTTCTCAGATGCTCATTTTCCTAAATTCGGGGGGGGGCACCAAGTGGGGGCTAAGGAAAGAAAAAAAGTCACAATTGCCGCTCTATGTCTATATTTTTATCTATATTTGAGGGGGGTGTGTGTTTGTTTTTTTGTTTTGAAAATTGTGTTAATAAACCAGGGGTGGGGAACTAGTTTTGGGTAGGGGCTGAATAAAGCCACACACACACCCAACTCTCAATGGGCCTAATGCCCTCAAACTGCATAGCTGTGCCCTGACATCATTTGATCCCTGGCTGATGGGCCAGCTGGATCATCCACCGGGCACATCGCCTGGGACCCGGCTTCGCCTGCCCCACACTTTCTCCCATTGGGAGAAAGCCAAGCCAGACAGGTGGCCTCCTTTGTACGCCATTCTACATCACAACTGCACACTCCTGCAAATGCCAGCAACATAACAACTTGTGAATGTACCACAGACCAGAGGTTATCGTTATCAAATGTGCAGCAATTCAACCCGTGGCTTCCATTAGGCTTGCATTTGTGGGATTCTTCTACAACACACTGAAATACTAGCCTCACTAAAGTTTGGATGAGGAAAATACCACAGAAAAGAGCACAATGAAAGGATGGTTCAAAGACACTGCCTGGATTGGCCACTAGCCAGTGGAGGCTGGTGGCTCCAATGTCAGTGGGGTGGTGTATCCAGCCTGGGTTTTAGTCTGAACTTTTAAGGAGCTAACCAGTGTGACAGCTAGCATGGTGTAGCAGTTAAGAGTGTTGGACTGGGACTCAGGAGATCTGGGTTGTAGTCCTCACTTGGCCATGAAGCTCACTGGGTGGCTTTGGGCCAGTCACTGACTCTCAGCCTAACCTACTTCACAGGGTTGTTGTGAGGACAAAATGGAGAGGAGGAGGACTATGTAAGCCACCTTGGGTTCCTTGCAAGAGGAAAAAAGGCAGGATATAAATGTAATAATAATAATAATAATAATAATAATAATAATAATAATAATAATAATAATAATATCATCATCCATGGTGCTGAACCCTAGCCCCAAAATAGGTTCAGTACCATGGATAGCTCCTTTAAAGTTCAGACTGAAACCTGGAGTGGATACACCACCCCACTGACATTGACGCCACCAGCCTCTGCTGCCACTAGAACTGAAGAGTAACATTCTTAAGGGGTCTTGTGTTTCCATAAATATTATATTGTGAGACTTCAAAAGCGTGAAACCAGTAGTGAGCTAAACATTCCCAAATTCCTTATTAACTGTGCTGTTGCTTCTGTGTGGCGTTCCAGTTCTAATACAAAACCACAGCTCAAATAATATATGGAGAATATGAAAAGAGAAACAAATAAAATGAACAGTATGTACATCCAGTAAGGCAGCAAAAAACTTCATGTTCATTGGACAAATCTGTGCAAAAAAGAAAGGAAGCTAAAGAGTTCAGTTGAGATTTGGATAATGTTAGTAGGTTCAGAAACTCCAGCTCTGGATGAAAGACATGAGTGTAGCTGCATCTGGAATTGCATATGTAGATCAGGCAATCTCACATGCAAATTAGATATTGGCCCCTACAGGCCCACAGCCCCTCCAAAGATCTAAGCCATCTAAGCCAAAGATCCTCCATGGGAGGATCTAGGGATGTGGGCTTCCCAGTGGACTTCAGGTGTGGACAGTCGTCAGAAGCTTGCCTCCTGGCATGAGCAGGGGTTCTCGATCTGTAGGCCCCAACTTACTTTTCTATGCTGGATTCTATGTGGGGCTGTAGGAAGGTAGGCGAATCCTTTGGCACCACTCCAATTGCATGCCCAATGGCGATCTCTGGGCCTTGTAAGATATCTTGTCCCACTCCCTCTGTGGACTGTCGTAGGGTCATTGTGGCCAGGGACGTGGGGTTTGCCTGCCTGCCTGCCTGCCCTGCCCTGCCCCCAACATCCACACATTGAGAAAGCAGGGATGTTGAAGAGTCCTTGGTCTCGAGTCACGAGTCGAGTCACAAGTCTTTGGACCTGAGTCTCGAGTCCGAGTCCGAGTCCTTGGTCCAAAATGGTGACTCACGAGTCACGAGTCATGAGTCACTCCCAAAGCTGACTCCACGAGTCCCTATTAAAATCAATGGGTTTTTTTCCCCAACAAAATAAGGCTACTTCAGATGTGTGGCTTAAATAAATTCTAGGCACAAGTGTGCCTTTTTATTTCAAAACTCTGCAACTGATTTTGGCAAGAACAGACCAGGCAGACAAACCCAAAATAACCAGACAGGCAGAGGAGACAGGAAACCCCAAAGCAGGCAGGCAGAGGTCTTTGTCTTGACTTGGACAATTCAAACTGTGGAACTGGCTAAGAAGAGACCAGGCAGGCAGAGGAGGCTGGGAACCCCAAACAGGCAGGCAGAGGCAGCCAAACCCAAAATGTCTGAAAAGTTGCATTTTAGGAAAATGATTTTAAAAAATAAACTTGCTGTACTTCCTAAAACCTATCCATGTTGCATTTGAGGAACACGAGCCCTTGGTCTCGAGTCCCGAGTCGAGTCTCGAGTCCCATTAAGAATATTGGGACTCGAGTCTGACTTGAGTCAGAGGGGGGACTCAGTCTGACTCACGAGTCGAGTCCTCGAGTCCGAGTCCCCATCCCTGTGAGAAAGGCAGACAGCTTTAGGCGCATAGAATCACCATGCCAGCCACTGGGAAACCTGCACAACTGGGGTTCTGGCTGACACAGATGCATAGCCCTCCCCCTTGGCGATGTACTGTCATGGTTGTCTCTCTTTCCCTTCAGAGTCAAGCACAGGAGCTGCTCTTTCAATCACAGGCTTTTATTATTATGCTAAATTGTAAGCAAGCGAAGGAGAGGCAAAGCTCTCAGGGGAAGTGGGCACAGACCTGCTTCCTCCTCCATGAATTGGCTATACAAATGGAGGGCGGCTCTTGTTAAATAGGCCTACAGTCTGTGCACATGGCAGCCTGTGCTGGTCTCTTACACGTCCCCACGAACCCATCACGGTGTGAACTCCTACTCTATTTGTTTACTCTATTTCAGCCTTCCCCCACCTGATGCCCTCCAGATGTGTTGGACTACAACTCCCAGAATCCCCCAACCAGCAGAGATGGCTGTGGGGTTCTGGGAGTTGTAGTCCAAGACATTTGGAAGGCACCAGGCTTGGGAAAGCTGCTCTACTTAAACAAAATAAATACAAGATTTCTAGACTTTTAATCACATGAGCATTTTCACAGTCCTGAGGCTCTGAGGACAATAGGTCCACACCAGATAGATGCCTGCCCCTGCAACCATCTCAGAAGCCTACTATTTCAGACCATGTGTTTATCCTTCAAGCCAACCTTGAGGCTCTATTGTATATATAGCTTAGAAGAGATGATTCATCTATTTATATCTAGCTTAAATGGAATCAAGCCTGTGATTTTAAAACAGCTAAAACACCAGTGGTCTTGAGTAGCATTGATTTAGAGTTCTCATGTAAGCTCTTCATATATTCCAATCAAATCTCTTTTCCCCCTTTTAGTTACACAGGGTAGCCTGGGTGTAATTTATAGCCACATTGCCCATTTAATAATATGCCTCCTGGGAATTTTCTCTATAGAGAACCTCCTCACCCCCACCCCACTCAAGTTAGCTTTGAACTTCTCAAGGGCTTCTTGAGGTTCTTATTCCACATGTACCTGTTTAGCCGAGCGAATAAAGCATGTCAGTTCTTCATGCTTTTTTTTTTTTATTCCCACTGTCATTTTTATTTTTTTAAATGCACAAAACTTATTTAAAATATAGGAGAATGTTTTATTATTTTTTTGTTCCACTTTCCAGCTTAGCCTTGGAGTGGAAAGCTACAAACATATGGCAACAGTAAGACCTTGAAAGTTTGTTCTTGTAAAGTGCCGGGGCTTTGAAACCAGGGTTTCTGTTTCAGTCTGTTGCACTGCAGCAGCAGCAGCAGCAGCAGCAGCAGCAGCAGCAGCCCTTAAATAGTATGTATTAAAGATGGAACTACAGCTTAAAGTTCAGCAGGAATCAGGTGACACAAGGAGCCAATAGCACTCCACCTGGTCCTCTTACTGTGCAAACCAGGACGTGGATACACCGCCCCACTGCCATTAAAACAAATGAATCACTTTTTGGCAATGTAAATTGCAGGCATGGAGAACCAGAACTAGATTGGGACCATAGCAGAAGCAAACACTTAAAGTCCCACCCACAACCGCTCCCACCCACATCCACACACATGCTGGGGTCCTGATCTGGATTGGGGCTCCTATGCTTTCTTTTGAGTAAAAAAAGGGGGGGAGATGTAGCTGCTATATCTTTAAAGTAATGTGTAATTTGACCTTCACTCTGCCTAATGGTATTGGTAAGGCTGGTCCCCCACCAGCCAGGGACAAATGTTTCAGATCATAAACTAACATGGGCATTGTCGTAGGGATGGGTGAGAATTTATTCCATTTTGGTCTTGATATCTCCATATTCAAGACAAAAAGAAATTGAGATTTTAAAAAATGAATTTCGGGAAACCTGAACTGACAGCTTCATCCATCCCAGCCCCGGACTTTGAGAGCTTTGCTTTTAAAAGTCTGTGTTTGAACTCCTGTCCTGTGTATTCACACATATTAGTGCTTAATTAGGGTTGCCACCTCTCTTTTCTGATAGGCTCCTCATCTTTAACAGCTATATGGAAGGCAGGTATGTCATGGGTCTCTCCATGCTGGGAATAGTTTTTGCAATTGAATTTGACTGGTGAACATTCATGATAATATCATTTCAGTTAATTTTTTAAATAAGAATTTCCTGAAATTTGCAAAATTCTACATACTTGGGAGAGAAAGAACTTGAGATTTTAAAAATCCAGATGCGGGAGAAAGCAGAATTGACAGATTCACCCATCCTTACATGAGTAGTTTGATACTCATCAATACTAGAGGCACTAAATGAATATGGGTGAGGCTGTTAATCTGTTCTATCTACTTTCGGTTTTGTCAAAAAATTGAATTCGGAGCACTACACGACAAGCCTTTCTTTTCCTGCTTTTCCGCTACATAACCTGTAGGTGGCACTGTGGTATAGTGGAATAGCACAAATACAGATACCACAAAGGGTTTTCTTTGGCTTTCACAAATAAGACTGCATTTTCCCTGTTCTAAAAAAACTCATCAAAAGTGCTCTTGTGGAGAAAAGCTCCCTGCCATTTTCTGTTACAATCTAGTTTATGGTGCTCCATATTAGGCTCATAATGCATGCCCATGTTGTTTTGTTTTTCTTGTTATTGATGTCAAAGCATGTCACAAAAATGAAACATTTGCCTGGTTCTTTTGTCAGACATTCTCAAGCAGAAAACGTTCTGGTTGGGGTTGGATTGTTGGGGGGGGGGTGTAATATAAGCCAGCTAATCTTTTATCATGCCATCAAGAGAAAAAGGCAGAAAATGCATGAAGCTGAACAAATCATTATGGGCCCAGTCACATTCAGGGTTTCTGCAGGAGCCCCTTATTCACAGAGATTGAAAAATTGCCATTAGCCGACTCAAAATAAATTGCTCTTTCAATTTAATTCAAAATTTTCTCCAGTGCAACATTACAGCCCACTGTTATGGAAAAGGAAAACAGACTTTAAATATTACTAATCTTTAATAGAATCCATTCATTCAGCAACCACATTGCCATTGTCCTTCACTGCTGAGAGCTCTTGAAAATAAGCAAGATTTCAGTGTCTAAAATACAAAACAGTTGCCAGCTAATTGCAAACAATGAGTAGAAACCTAAATCTCATCAATTCTATTTTAACGGGCATCTGATCTTTTTAAAAAATGTAATGGGGACATGTGTTACCATCACAGATCCCAGTGGAACTCATCCAGGCAGCCTTTTTCTGTCTCCTTCTGAAACAATAGTTTCTGGTTGCCTGCCAATGGTTCAATATGGGTTACAGGAATCTGAGTTACGCTGAGCCAATTGAGTACAGCCTCTTGCTACTGCATGGATCTTGCAAGTTTGCTTATTAAAGAAAGTTGGAAAGGAATTGTTCCTTGTAATTTCTATTGTAATGGTGAATGCAAAATATCTTACCACTGTTATCTCTCTGAACATTAAAACAAGCCTCTCAGGTAGGACTTTTTTTTTTACTGAGGGTCAAACTAGTTCTGATGGCAAAAGATCTTTGTTTGGATCTCCTGCAGTTTTTTAAAAATGAAAGGGACAGACAGAGCAAATCCTATCAGGGTTATGATGCTGGGAAATGAGGCCATAACCCTTCCCCAGATTCATTTTCCCAATGAAAACTATACCCCCCCCCACTGTTGTTTGCCCATGATGAAAAATGTACAGGAATCCATGAGTTACCTGTACATCCCCCCGCCCATGACTATGGTGGCCAATTATGCATCACCAAAAAAGAAGACAAAAATAGGACACAAATTTACATAACATTTGCATATGCAAAATTTATATGTATAGGTCACATTTAGAAATAATAACTATTATTTAAATAGCAATATAATATATCTCACCATAATAACCAGGTGACCTGTGCCTGCTCAGTCTGCTCCTGTCCACGTGCTAACTGTTGATGGGCTACTACTTCAAGGCCTGTGCTGCTCTTCCTCCTCATGGTTCTTTGACTTCAAACCAGACTTGTACTGGGCAGCTCTTCAAATAAAGGACACCTTCAAATAGAGGACTGTCTTCTGTAAAGTAGGACAACTGGCCACAGAGCTACTTCAGGGAGAGGCAATTTTCACTACAAAAATAACAAAGTAGAAGTCCCAGTTGTGCTGGAGTTCCAGTCCAACTTGTGCCCTTGACTGCTATTCAACATCAACATAGAAGATCTGCCCATAGATTTCCTGACATCATCAACATCATGTTTAATTTTAGCTTGAGATGGAACTGAGGCTGAGAGATAATGATTTGGCCAAGAACATGCAATGAGTTTGTAAGTAAGCAGAGGTCCACCAAACCCAAGTAAACCTACAGAGAGAATACCACTGGGTCTATATTTTATTTTATTTTATTTATTTATTATATTTATACCCTGCCTTTTTTCCTGCAAGGAACCCAAGGCAGCTTACATAGTCCTCCTCCTCTCCATTTTATCCTCACAACAACCCTGTGAGGTAGGTTAGCCTGAGAGTCAGTGACTGGCCCAAAGTCACCCAGTGAGTTTCATGGCCGAGCGGGGACTAGAACCCGGATCTATATATTACAATAAGGGTCTATATATTAAAGCATTGTAACACTATCTGTTGATCATATATAAGATACAATAGGCAGATAAAGGCAGATAAAAAGGCAGTTTATTTATTTGATTTGTACCCTGCCTTTCTACCAAGAAAAATGGCACTCAAGGCAGCTCAATTCATCAGCAGATAAAATAATAGAATAAAAAATAAAAGACAGCAGATAAAATAAGGGATTCAGGTATGCTCAGTCAAATAAAATTTCTCTTCACTTGATGCCTAGAACTTATCAATGAAATTGCTTTGTAGACCTTTCTGGAGAGGGCATTCCATGAATAGGGTGCCACCAGTGAGAAGCTTCTGCCTCCAGTCATCATCTACTTGACCTCTGACAAGGTGACAGAGTACAGACTTCTTCAGATGAAGATCTGAAGATCTAGGCAGATTCAAATCTAGGCAGATTTGGAGCCGACACTTCCTCTGGGCATACAAAGTAAGGGAAACCAGAACCTGTAGTAGAAATAGACTGTGTGATTGTAAAAACACATTCAACTATTGTGGGTGCCTCCAATTAATGAACAGAACCTGTAACATTTGGCTTATCCTTGTATTTGGAGGGTTATGAAACTTGAGCAATGTGGCTATCTAAGTCTGGAAGAATGCACTGTAGCACTGTTCTGCCAACAAAAGGAAGGCAATTCACAGAATGCAATTTTAAAGGATTGAGAGGTTTCCTTTGAGAATCTTCACAAACATCACAAGTCTTCACAAATCTTGCTATTTCTGTCAGAGTTATACTTTACCGTGATTAGGTTACCTTTTGACATGCAGATATAAAAACTAAATTCACTAAAGTCAAGTTTGTTGGTGATGACACTAAATCCTCGTCAGAAAATTACTTACTCCCATAATTTGCTCTCCAGTCCATAGCTATTCCAAGGCTGCCAGTTCTATGAGAAGTGGGAGGTCATTTCTACCGTTCATTAGTCTTCTTCCAAGTTGCCACTGGTCTTCGTAAGAAGTCAGACTCATCAGTGGTTTGGCTGATGTCTCTTTGTAGGGGAAGCGGGGGCTGGAACAGTTTTTAGATTGGGTTGGGAGAGGATTATGTGCATCTTTATTACAGACAAAATGGAGCCAAGCTGAGCAACATCCCACTTTGGAAAAACTACTCAGATCATTGGCAACGTATAATATTCTGCAGCTACTGACTGTGCATGTGTTCTTTTTGCTAGCTTTTTCCTGAAGCACACCCTCAAAACCTGGGAGTTTTGTTCTTTTGCTGCTCCCCTCACCTTCACATTTGATCCAGTTTCCTCATCCCCAACAACTGAAGCTCGGACAAGATCTATCCATGTTCCTGATGTATATACCTCACACAAAATTATGACTGATCCCAAACTTATGAGAACTTATGTTAGGAGGGATTCTGGTTGCTGCCTTTAGTTACTAAATTAATGGGGCATTTGATCAAGACAAAGTGTCTCAGTGTAGTTCTCCCATTCTGCTGCACATGCCACAATAATAATTTGTCAGTGTGATAGAGCAGCAGCAACCTCAGCGGTAGGAACTTCTGCTCCTGGCTGGAGGTATAGCCATCTAGCCTCTCCAGGGTGCAAATGCTGCTGTAGAAGAGAGTCAACAATACCAGCCCTTGGAAATAGCAAGTGAGGCCTGGAGGACCAGCCCCAACCAGTAAGGACTTAACTCTCTTTCTTGGAAGCACAGCAACTTCCTGGGAGGTGGGGCTTATCAGGAAGGCTGCCGCTGGTAATGTGTTGCCACTGAAGGGGTAACATCAAATGGGGGGTATCCCTTTGGGGAGGACCAAGGGCAAGGGGCAGACTCTTTTGAAGGGGGGCCTCCAGTAAATTGGATGGATAAAGGGGGGTCTTGCCCCTCCCCCCTAATATCTAGCTAGTGTGTGAAACTGCTGGTCAGTACTGGTATAATTCAGTTGGTTGGGTTTGAGTTTTTTGGTGGGTTTTGGGGGGCCACAGATGAAGCTTGTAATGTATCTAGCAGTGGAGGAAGTTGGGACCACAACAGATGTAGTGAAGGGCAGAAAGTGTAATGAAGGTGGCAGGTGATGACATCAGTTGAGGGGAAGGAGATTAAGACATCTCTGTGTTTATCCCTGTCCAGTCCACCTCCTAACCTCAGTAATTTTGGTGGCTTGCCTACAGTCCCTCTAGCCTGAACGTGCTGCTGATGAATGCCAGGTTGGCTAATGGGAAAGACTATTTCATCTCTGACCTTCTAGCTGAAGAGCATGCTAACCTGGCTTATATCACCAAAACCTGGATGAAGGGGGAGGGGTTAACCTCTCCCAAATGTGTCCACCACCAGGGTTTCTTGTGCAGCAGCAAACTCAACTAGAGGGGCAGGGAGAGGGGTAGCCTTGGTCTATAGGGATTCCATCTCCCTGGTCAGATACCCCATCCAACAGTTGGCCAGTTTTGAGTGTCTGTACCTGGTCTTAGACCCACTGTCTAAGCTGACCGAGGTGGTCTTGAGTGTAGTATTGAGGACCCCGAGGCTTGAGGTCTTGGGGGACTTTAATATTCATGCTGAGGCAAGGAGTGGCTCAGGATTTCATGGCCAGTTGTGTGAACCATGGGCCACCGGCTGGTCTCAGATAATATCTGGTTGAACACTCTTGGTTTGCTGTACTGGATTGGGAGGAAATGATCTGTGGGTGGGGGAGCCAGCAGTGACTTCTTTGGCATCGACAGATTTAATTATCTGATCAGTTTTGATCTTCAGGCTACCTGTAACCACTGTAAGGGTGGGGGACCAAGTCTGATGGTCCACCCCTGGAGGCTGATGAATCTGGATGGATTTCTGAGGTCTCTTGGGGATTTTCCTGCAGGCTTAGCTAGCGGTCCGGCCGAGGCCCTGGTCTCCACTTGGAATGAGATTACTTGAGCTATCGATATGATTGCTCTCAAACATCCTCGGCTCAGTCGTAGAACCGTGTCAGCTCCTTGGTATTCCAAGCAGCTAAGGGCAATGAAATGACTGTCGACAATTAGAGCACAAATGGTGGAAGACTCATAACAAATATGATTGAACACAAGATCAGAATCCATTTGCGATCTTATTCTGTAGTGGTGATGGCAGCGAAGTAATTTTACTTGTCCACCACTATTGTATCTGCTCAGTGTTGTCCAGTGGAACTTTTTTGGGTGGTTAAAGGCCTCTTGGATGTAGCCCCTAGAATACAACAGCCTGAACCCTCAAACTGTGAGCATTTTGCAAATCAAGGACATTGCTGGACATTTTGCAGATAAAGTCACTCGTATCCGTGCTGACTTGGATGCCATTGTTTTAACAGAGTCTGAGATGGATGAAGCTAGTGCACCATCTAGTTATGTTATGGATACCTTTCAGTTTGTACAATCTGAGGACGTGGACAAGCTGCTTATTGGACTGAGGCAAACTATGTGCTCTTTCGATCCTTGTCCATCCTGGCTTGTGAAATCTGCCAGAGCTGGGCTGGGCTGAGTATCTGGACCTCCAAAGTGGTCAATGCCTCCTTGAGGGATGGTGAGGTCCCTGCAACTTT
Organism: Shinisaurus crocodilurus; assembly: GCA_021292165.1. Classification (NCBI taxonomy): domain Eukaryota; kingdom Metazoa; phylum Chordata; class Lepidosauria; order Squamata; family Shinisauridae; genus Shinisaurus; species Shinisaurus crocodilurus. Next base: position 36,628,950 of record CM037878.1, read on the forward strand.
GAAGGAAGCAGTGCTGAGACCCTTTTTGAAGAAACCAATTTTAGATCATATGGTTTTGGATAACTACTGCCCAATGTCAAATTTGCCATTCTTGGGCAAGGTGCTGGAGCAGGTGATGGCCTCGCAACTCCAAGCAATGTTGGATGATACTGATTATTTAGATCCATTCCAATCAGGTTTCAGAACTGGTTATGGGATGGAAACAGCCTAGGTTGCCCTGGCTGATGACTTACACCATGGAATGGATGGGGGTGGGGTGCAATCCTGTTGGCTCTTCTGGACTTCTCAGTGGCTTTCAATATCATCGACCATGGTATCCTTCTGGATCATATATCTGGGTTGGGCATAGGAGACACAATGTTAAAATGGTTCCAGTCATTCCTGGAGGAAGATGTTTCTGGGGAATTTCTTTTCCACCCGTGGTCATTAGCCTATGGGGTGCCACAAGGTTTCATCCTGTCCCCCATACTTTTTAACATCTACATGAAATCGCTGGGGGAAGTCATCAGAAGGTTTGGGCTGAAGTGTCATCGGTATGTGGATGATACTCGGCTCCGATAAGACATACTCAGGGGAAGGGTAGAGTAAACAAGTAGGTTTTCAGGGCCTTCCTAAAAGCCTGCAATGGGCCTGATGGACCACCAATGGCAACTCATTCCAGCGTTGCGGGCCCACTGTGGAAAAGGCCCTCTCTCATGTACTTGCCCACCTAACTGCCCTCAAAGGTGTGAGAAAGGCCTCTATTGCTGATCTTAAAGTGCGGGCAGACTGAGAAGGGTGAAGGCAGTCCTTCAAGTAATTTGATGTCAAAACATTTAAGGCTATAAAGGTCAAAAACAGCACTTTAAATTGGGCTTGGAAACATATTGGTAACCATTGCAGCTGGCTGCAGTATAGGCGTTATATGATCTGACTGCCTTGCCCGCACCAACGCTCAGGTGGCCACATTCTGCACCGGCTGAAGTTTCTGGACCATCTTCAAAGGCAGCCCCATGCTCAGCACGTTACAGTAATTGTACTGTAGGTTTTTAAAATAATGTTCTGTTGCTGGTGTCTGTTGCTCTATGAATGCTTACCGCCTTATTATTGTATCAGTCTTTTAAACATTTTATTATATGAATGTTAATGTTGTAAGCCACCTTGGGAGCGCTTCTGCCCTGAAAGGTGGCCTAGAAATATTTTAAATAAATAAATAAAATACATTTATGGTAGGTTATCAAGACAACCTGGGTGACATATGTATGACATCAGTCATATAATGGTGCACAAACAACAGGCCCCAGGATGAAGATGGAGATGGGAGAGCACATTCATACCCTCTTCAACTCAGGGCAAGGAAATAACTAGTGCAAATGAAGCATGACATTATTAGCTTGCCCAAGAAATTTTTCAAGTGAAATATTACATTATCCACATTGAATTGTTCCAGAAATATAGTTTGCCACATGCTTGCATAATAAATCAAAGATAAAATGGTTGGCAGGCTTATTGGATTTCCATAGTGTTGGCAAAGGCCGGACTATGGTAGATTGCATGAAAAATATAGTGAATTCAATGCCTGCAATGCAAAGCCCAGGGCTCACAATTTTTAGCTTACTAAATTGAAGAACAATAACCATTTATGAAAAAAGGATGGGGAAATGGTGGGGGGGGGATGCTATGTAAGGCTATAACTTAAAAATATATATCAATATATCATTTTCACTAAAGCCAAATAATGCAGCATGGAAGTGAGTCAAGTCCACTGGTGCTGTTTCAAAATTGAATATGTTGAGTACCCATGTGTACTTAAATTATGCAACTTAAGCTATTTAGTATTGAATAGATTCATTTATTTAAATATAGTAATTGATCTCCCCATCCCCTTGCAATGAAAACTCCAATCCTCCAGAATTTTTGTCTTGTTTGAACTGGGCTCTGTTGACAAAACACATTCAAAATTTTGGAATTGATATAAGAACATAAGCTTTTACAGTTTTTGTTTGTTTTAACCAAACATGAAAAGGTATGTATAGTTTAGAAGCTGTCACGTTGTTTCCTAAATCTCACTCCACTCACATTTCTGCCTCTTTTTTTAAATACACATTGAACTCCTAGGCCTCTGAAAAAGGCTATTCAAGAATGTTTCTCCCACTTGATTGGCTTTTTTTGGCTCTCACCCTGTGCCATTTGAAATCTGAGTTCAGGCTCAATCATTTGTGCCCACATCATCTCACAGGAACATAAGAATCTGCCTTGTACTGAATCAGACCATCTAGCCCAGTACAGTAAACATTGTCAAATTAAAACAAGATCACTAGCATGTGGCTACTCTTGCTGAAGCAACACGTGAACCTTTGTCACAAATATATAGGGATGGGGACTCGGACTCGAGGACTCGACTCGTGAGTCGGACTGAGTCCCCCCTCTGACTCGACTCGGACTCGAGTCCCAATATTTTTAATGGGACTCGAGACTCGACTCGGGACTCGAGACCAAGGACTCTTCAACATCCCTGGCCGCTGTGCCAGAAGGAGTGGAGAGGAGCGTGATTGCCGGCGAAGAGCGCATGGAAGCGAGGTGTACCACTGCTCAGCCACTATGGATGGCTACCAGGAGTGCAGCCCCAACAGTGTGTCAAGATTTATTTTGATTGATGTGTTGCGTACTTGGGGGAGGCAGAAGAAGGACCTGAGATTACTCTGTGTGGCTACTCTGAGTGTGTTTCTGGTTCCAGCAAGTTCATCACCAGTGAAGCGGGTGTTCAGTGAGGGTGGAATTGTGATGAGAGATCACCGTTCCAGAATGGGGGCCAAACATTTAGAAAAAATCATGTTCCTCAAATGCAACATGGATAAGTTTTAGGAAGTACAGCAAGTTTATTTTTTAAAATTATTTTTCTAAAATGCAACCTTTCAGACATTTTGGGTTTGGCTGCCTCTGCCTGACTGTCTGGGGTTCCCAGCCTCCTCTGCCTGCGTGGTCTCTTCTTGACCAGTTCAACAGTTGAATTGTCCAAGACAAAGGCCTCTGCCTGCCTGCTTTGGGGTTCCGTGCCTCCTCTGCCTGCCTGGTTATTTTGGGTTTGTCTGCCTGGTCTGTTCTTGCCAAAATCAGTGGCAGAGTTTTGAAATAAAAAGGCACACTTGTGCCTAGAATTTATTTAAACCACACATCTGAAGTAGCCTTATTTTGTTGGGAAAAAACCCCATTGATTTTAATAGGGACTTGTGGAGTCAGCTTTGGGAGTGACTCGTGACTCGTGACTCATGAGTCACCATTTTGGACCAAGGACTCGGACTCGAACTCGAGACTCGGGTCCAAAGACTCGTGACTCGACTCGTAACTCGAGACCAAGGACTCTTCAACATCCCTGCAAATATATTGTGACAAATATATTTTGTATAAAGCAATCCTATACAAGCCTACTCAGAAGTGAGTCCCATTGAGTTCAGTGGGGCTTACTCCCAGGTAACTAAGTGTGGTATAACATTTAAAAGATTTAAGCAGGGGTGGGCAAGTTGTGGCCCTTCAGATGTTGCGTCCTGCAATTCCCATCATCCCTCACCATTGGCTGTGCTGGCTAGGACCGATGGACATTGCAGGCTAAAACATCTGGAGGGCCACAAATTGACCACCCCTGGTTTCAGGGAAGATTTAAGGTGCCCACATATTTACTCATATACCAAAAGAACCATGGAGATTGTAAGTTAAGGTGTTTGCCTTAATGTCTGTGCCATGTAAGCAGTAAACCCACTCACTGGGTGACTTTGGGCCAGTCACTGACTCTCAGCCTAACCTACCTCACAGGGTTGTTGTGAGGATAAAATAGAGAGGAGGAGGAGGAGAATTATGTAAGCCGCCTTGAGTTCCTTGCAGGAAAAAAGGCGGGGTATAAATATAATAAATAATAAATAAATATGGTCTGCAATGACTGGCAGTGGCTCTCAAGGGTTTCAGACAGGGGTCTTTCCCAGTCCTATCTGGAGATGCCAGGGATTGAAACTAGGACCTTCAGCATGCAAAGTACACACTCTGCCACTGAGCTATGACCCATCCCTACCTTTATCATGAATGCTTGATGTTCAGTTCTGCATATTTCTATAGCATTACAAACTCATAATTAACACATTGACCTGGTTCACGTGTAATGACAATTCGCCGTGGCCGAATGGGAACAAGGGAGCGCACCACCTCCTGCACACTTGTCACTTTCGCTTTCAATCAACAACCCAGGAACGGGGCCGTTCCTGGGTTGTTATCATGACATCTGAACTCAGGAAGTCATGGCGATCATTGGGTTAATGCTGGGTTGTTTAATCTCTAAATAACACAGAGTTCCTAGGTTCGGACATCATGATAACAACCCAGAAATGGGTTGTTGTTTATTGAAAGTGAAAGCGATGAGCTCATGGGAGGCAGCTCACTTGCTCGCTTCCACTCAACCCAGTTAATTAATTTGTTAGAATCTTTGAATTAAAACATTTTGATAGATTAAAAAAAGGTGCCCCTGACATAATCAGGCAGCAGAACTTAAAACTGTTAATTATTTTGAGACAAATGTTTACAAAAGCATGAGTGGCATGTGCCATCTTTGAAGTCATATTCCTCCTATCTTACTTAGGAAAAAATACCCTTCTAAGATGGTGCCTTCTGTGACACATATGTGCATCATCTAAAAATAAAGTATGCTTTTGTCTTCAGAAATATTGTTTTATTCATATGCAGGATTATACAGATTTAATCAATTAGTCAATAAAAGACATATGATTACCAACTAAAATGTCTTCAGTCAGACAAAAGCCCTAGTATAAACTCTTTTAAATGTATTAGGGGGAAACTCAAAAAATATCTTATCACAGGTATCTTACCTGTGACATGTAGTTACTGATGTGTGAGGCCTTAAATCTGTTTGCCACATAGACAAGCTTTGTAGGTTTGAGGTACACAGTTTCCATAGCTGCAGCCCAGGAATAATTGGAGGAAACAGAGGAGAAAGAGTGAAAAAGAGAGATTAAAATAATCATTAAAGTAGGTCGGGAACTGCATTCATTGCAGCAGCATGCCAGTAGCAACAGAGCGAAGAGGAAACTTAAAAAGTGAGATGTAAACAAATTTCATTTTTATTATATTTTGATTCTCTGTTAAAACATCCTGGCAGGCAGTGCTCTCTTTCCACTTGCATTTTAATAGGGCAAATTATATCATGCTTTGGAAGTTAGGGGTGTAATGCCAAAAGCCCATGCCTAAATTTACTGAGTCAGACCATTGGTCCATCTCGCCCAGTATTGTCAACGCTGACTGGCAGCAGCTCTCCAGAGTTTCAGGCAGGATTCTTTCCTAGCCCTACCTGGAGATTACGGAGATTGAACCTGGAACATTATGCATGCAAAACATGTGCTCTACCACTGAGCTTTGGCCCCCTCTGAAATATTACATCAGGATGTGAAAAAGAATAAGCTGGTGGGAATCTAGCTTTGTGCATGTGGATCTTTCCTATAATTCCACGTGGCTTTTGGCATAACGTATTTCCTCCACAAGTATTATTCCATGGAGGAAAAGCATTAATCAGAATTTACCCTACAGGTGTGTACCAAAACAATTACTCACAGAAATCTGTACCTACACCTTCAGGGTTCCCTGTATATTATTCATGCAGTGAACACAAGCAAGGCAGTTAGAAATCCATCAAAGCAGTGTTCTCTGGCATTTAATTACTAGTGGGTACATAATAAATATTTCTTCCTTGTAAAACAGAGCTCAGTTCCCTTTATACTACCTTGTTTTACAAAACTATTGCAAAGTTTTCAAAAAGCCAATTAAATACACTGGAAAAGTACTGGATAATACATGCCAACAGGATAAGCAGCTCAAAGTCAATCAACCATCTACCTTCCAGGGAGAAGTTACTTCTATAGAGAAAAATGTGCAATTTCAGCTAAATCCTTTGGATTTAATTTAAAGTACATTTTGACTGTATTGGGATGGGCTGGCTAAAATCTGGGAAAGAGCCCTTGTGGTGATGGCAATGGTCTATACTGGAACAAATTCAGGTTGATATCAGCAGGTCTGTGGCTTACACTGGCTCAGTTTGTCTGAGCATGGAAAGCTAAGCATGGTCAGGCCTGGTTATTACTTGGATGGGAGACCCCTCCTCTAGTTTCCTGCATTGAGCAGGGGATTGGACTCAATGGCCTTGTAGGCCCCTTCCAACTCTTTGATCTTAAAGCACCTTTATTCAGACTTTTACTGCCCATTTATCTACCTACCCATCTTCTTTGCCTGCCACCTATCCATCCCTTCTCACATTTCTACTGGAAGAATAGATTCATACCAATCCAGTTTCTCTACATGGTCAGTATGTATCAATGCAACAGCTTCCTCGTGTGAGGTGCATTGGATCCATCTGGAATCCATATACAACTCATAGTCTATGGTTTGGCAACCCATTAAAGAAACTGAAGCAACCAGGGAACCCAAAAATGCCACTGGAAGTCTCCAGACATAAAACAAAGACTGGGGGGGGGGGGGATGACTAAATTATATAGATCCTCTTAGCCATTTGTTTAAAAAAAAAAATGTTTTGTTTTCCTATGTGACAAACCAATAACTATGTATTTATTTACGAAGTGCATAGAGCCGCCCCATAATACAGGTTTTCTGGGGATCTCATAAAACAAATGCAATTACAATTTAATTAAAACTGATTAAAAACTAAACACACAATTAAAACACAGGCTTTAAAAAAAAAGTGGGACCTTTTGCATACGAGGCATATAATCATAGAGTTGGAGGGGGCCTAGAAGGCCAACTAATCCTATCCCCTGCTTGATGCAAGAAATCCAGAGCTAGAACATGCCCAACAGATGGCTGTCCAGATCCTGCTTGATGACCTCCAGTGAGGGATTGGTGGGCAGATAGGGTAGCCACTTACGTATCGCCAAAAAAGAGAGCACCAATTTGCATAACATTTTCATATGCACATTTATATGTATAGGTACAAATTTTTAAATAACTATAATTACAGAAATATTATTTCTAAATTTCTATCTAGATATATACATTAACGTATGTAAATGTTATGCAAATCTGTATCCTCTTTTGTTCTCTGTTTTGGTGATGCATTTCTTCTTTTTTTGGTACAAATTTTTAAATAACTATAATTACAGAAATATTATTTCTAAATTTCCATCTAGATATATACATTAACGTATGTAAATGTTATGCAAATCTGTATCCTCTTTTGTTCTCTGTTTTGGTGATGCATTTCTTCTTTTTTTGGTGATATGTAAGTGGCCACCCTGGTATAAAACAGCTTCCTATGTTCCTATGGCCCGGTCCCTAAGAATCCACTAACCATACTTCTCATACAACGGAACACAGAGCAGGGCCTCGGTTGAAGATCTAAGTTGGTAGACAGCATCTTGTTATATTCATTACATTAATGATTAGCCAGGAGTACAGCTGTGTCACCTAGGGAATTGGAGGAATTTCATCAGGATCAAAAGAACTACAAGTTATGCATGCATGCTTAATCTCATTGACTTCTATAGGAACAAAGAGTGAATAACTGGTTTTAGGATTACAGCCTAAATCACTGGTACATCTGAATGAAATAAAGATCTAAATGGGGTTGGCATGCACACCAAAGCTGTGGTTAATGTGCTGCACGCCATTACAATTGGTTTTATTTTTATTTTACTCTTTGGAAATTTGTGCGTCTGCTTCTATGAAATGATCTACTACAACACAGGATCCAAGAAAGAAATGTCCATGAGTTTTTGTTCCCCCCCCCCCCCGTGCAGAGTATTTAGTTCAACAGCAGTCATATTTGTACAAGCTAAAAATGGAACAGTATAAGTAAGTAAAAACAAGGGCTTCATGGAGCATTTCATGTGACACATTCATCTGAACAAGAACCACCCCCAACTTGAAAAGTTCAGCAAGTTGTTTTTATACCTCCTATAAAAACATAAAAACTGAGAAAAGCCTTGGTTTTTCTTCTAAAGGTTAATAACTGCAGGAGCTTAACTATAAAAGAAACTAATGGGGGGGGGAGGTCTTAAAGTACATGCTGTTGTTTTTCTTCAGAAAGGCTCCCACACCAAGCTTTTATGTTGTAGTAATATATTTGTCTGCTGAGGCACCACTATAAAGTTGTCCTCCAATGTTCCACTGGGATTGCTGTTTGTGTACTCTGTCTAAAATGTATGAGCACTGGTGCATTGTCTGGGAGATTTGCTCAACATGCATGAGAGATGTGTATCTGATGCTCCCAGATTACAAAGATGCTATCTACCAGAGACTAACTCACAGAAGGATTTATACTGCCTGCACTAGTGCAAACCCAAGAGACTTTTATGCTAGATGTGCAACTGATCTACACTACAGTTAAGTATCTGTGGCGCCAGTGTCTGCATTAGTTTGGCCCATGACACATTGACCCTGAGACAGCATCGACAACGTGCTTAAGCTAGACCCTAAAAGGGCTCCATAAGTACATCCTGAACACCAGATACAACCTTTTCAATGCTCAAGGTTGCTCACAGGAGCCAGTTATTGTATAGAGATCCATACTGGTCTCATTCTTTCCCCTGTTATTTTTCTACTACCCACCTTGAAATCCCACTAAAGAAGAGGAGGAAATTAGCTTTTCAGTGCCAGAATTTATTGTACTGAACTAAAGGATGTCTGGTCACACACAAATATTTCACAAGGACTTGTCTTGACTCATGGCTGTTGTGAAATGCCTTCCCAATGCACCTCCACATTTATTTTCACCCAGGGGGTGAAAATAAACTAATTGGTTTGCTGCTGGAAGGGAAGGCTGAGCACTTGCCTTTAATTATGTGGTGTGGTGAGTGGCAGCAGCTTTCTCTCCTCTCCCTTCCTTGTCTGTTGGGGTGGGGAAGTGATGTACTTAGCCAGCCAGAAAGAGAAAGAGCTCTGCTGGTGCCTGTAGCTGCCAACCAACCAGCCAGCCAGCAGCCACCATTTCCCCTCTATGTAGAACACCTTTCAGGGGTAGGGAAACAGAGGCTACAAAACCAGTCAGCCAGTGACTACAGCCATGGTTGCCAGCAGAGTTCTTGCTTGCTGGCTTAGTACATTACTGCTTCTACACATGGACAAGGGGAGGGGGGCAGAACCAGCCCTACTATTAGGCAGAGTGATGCAGTCACCTCAGGTGACAGATGTTGGGAATCAGCAGCCCTCAAGGCCAATCCCACTGAGCTCCCTGGCTTTTTCCATCCTCCTAAGCTGGTGCCCCACTGATAATGGTTCTTGCTTGCTGTTGACCTGGATGGGCTGACAGTGGCATTGTGAAAGGTCCCTGACGAAGCAAGCAGGCAAAGAGGCCGCCAACCCAGGCCATGCGTTCCAGCAGACATTCTGCATGTGTATACATTGCTCTGCTCACGGTGCACAGTGGTGCAACTGCTGCTGCACCGCGGCATATGTTTGAGTGAGTAGCAAGCAGACTCCATGCAAAGCGATGAGGGAGCAGCAGCAAGAGGTTGGAGGACAGAGCTGTGTGTGCCACGCAGCCTGCCCTGTGCTCCCTAAGCTGCCCTGCTGCCCTCAGACCCAGCGGAGGACACTGTCCTGTCACCAGCATTTAAATATGATTCAACTTCCAGTCTGGTCGGCTTCTGTACATGGACATCTTCTGTACATCTTGTCTTCTGCCTCAGGCAGCCAAATGTCTTGGGCCAGGCCTGAAGGGGAGAAGAAAAAGCTGCCATTGCTCACCACACTACATATCTAAAGGTTAATGCAATGCACAGCCTTCCCTTACCCCACCTGAACAAATTTATTTTGCCCCCCTCCCAAACCTTCCTCCCCCCCACCACCACAGTTCACCAAAGCAACCTGGTTTTCTGAACTGAGTGACAGCAGTACTTTTGAGACAGTCAGCAAATGTGTGTTAATTTACAAATATATGTAACTTTTCAGAGATTCATTTTTAACAAGTAATCCAAACTTATGCCTCCACTTTATCTCCTTCGGTGCAAGCAGTTGAGTAGCTAGGGTGGTCATGTGTCCCCTTTTGCAGAGGATAGCCCTCTGTTTGAAGGTGTCCTCTATTGGAAGGGCCGTCCAGTCCAATTCCAGTTGAAAGATAAAGATTCATAAAAACTGCTGCCCATCTACAGTTAGCACCTGAGCAGCAGACTGAACAGGCAGGCACACACACAGGTCACCTGGTCACAGCCTTCTCCATTATGTACTGTATTTCTATTTAGAAATGTACTGTATTTCTATTTAAATTATAATATTTTTTTCCTAAATTTGCATCTATACCTATACATTAGCGTATGCAAATCACTGTCCTCTTTTTTGGCAATGCATGTCCTCTTTTTTGGTGATTCATAACAGACCACCCTAATCTAATGTCAGGCAGCTAATGTGGGGCCTGAGCCATGCAGCTCTGCCTTGCTCATCTTTTAAAAGACCCACAAGTCCTTTTTGCACACAAAGCATTCTCAAAGATTTATAGAGTTGGAAGGGGCCTTGTAGGCCAAAAACCAACTGCCTGCTTGATGCATGAAATCCAGAGCTAGAACATCCCCAACAGATGGCTGTCCTGACTCCTGACTCTGTTTGAAGACCTTCGCTGAGGGAGAACCACCACCCTTCTAGGGAATTGGTTCCATTGTTGAACTGCCCTCACTGTCAAGGAATTTCTCTTAATGTTCAACCAAAATCTACCCCCCCCCCCGTAACTTAAGCCCATTATATCTAATTCTGTCCCCTAGGGCAGCAGAGAATATGTCTTTGTCCTCTTCTATCCAACAGCCCTTCAGGTATTTGAGGAGTCCTTTCATGACCTCCTCAGTCTTCTTTTCTCCAAGCTAAACATACCCAGTTCTTTCAACCTTTCCAAATAGGACTTGTTTCCCTTACTGCTGACCATCTTTGTTGCCCTCCTCTGAACCCATTCCAATTTGTGTATATCAGGGTGTGGAGACTTTATTGGCCCAAGAGCTGCATGGCCTTGGTGGAAACCTGTCGGGGCAGCATGCCACCAATGGCCTGGGTGAGCCAAAGTGGGTGGAGCCAAAACCAAAGTGGTCCACACACTCTCTTACACACATGCACATATGTGTGTGCACACACAGGCAAGTCACTCACACTCTTCACACATACACACACACACACACACACACACCGAGACTGTTAGGGAAAATCTTCCATGTGGTGAGATTTTCCTCTAATTGAAAGAAAATACATTTTAAAAATATGTATTTAAATGGGAATTTTCATGCAGATTTTTTTTAAAGTTTCAGATTAATGTGGAAACATGATGGAATGGACTTTTAAGAGAACACATGTGGAAGTGACACAGGCTGGAAATAGATCGATTCATCCATCGTTGTTGTTGTTGTTGTTGTTGTTTTTACCTTAGATGACACGTGATTTGGCACATTCAGTTATCAGGCATTATGATAGGAAAACTTTCTTTATGGAAAATTGCATGTGCCCAGTACAGTAATACCTTGGATTGCAAGTAGCTTTGTTTGAGAGCGTTTTGCAAGACAAGCAAATTTTAAATATTTATTTTATTTTATTTTTTACTTGATATACAAGCAACGTCTTGCAATACAAGTACTGTAGTATGGCTTAAATTAAAAATCTCTGTACAATTTTTTTGGGGGGGATTTCGTTTTGATATAAGAGTGTTTTGGGTTACAAGCACGCTTCCGGAACGAATTATGCTCTCAATCCAAGGCATGACTGTATGCCTCTTTTTTCTTGTGATTAATATTCCAAGAACTGCTCTTATGCTGTGTTACAAGGCAATTATATAAAAAAAGAGATTGCCCAATATTGCTTAATGCAAAAACTTAATACAAGACATATGAGCTCCTTGAGGAATACAGTGATTGCATAAAGTAATTTACTATTAACAACAGATGAGTTTAAAATGGCTCTTTACAGTAAAAGTCTAAACATGCTAAGCTTCCTTAAAGCTGACAAACAAATCCCAACAGCTGTATAAGGCAAACAGTAATAGACCAAGAGACGGAATTTAGACAGTTCAAATCTAACAAAGCCCTCTCTAACTTTATGATAAGACATCAAACACGCTGAGAGTGCCGACCATAGAGTAGGGCCGCTAGCATGTAGTCCATCACCAATGCCAGGAGGCCCACACAAAAATGTGGTCTTTTAAAACTAAGCTTCCTAGCGTGGGTGGGAGTGGCGAGTTTCATGAGCGTAATGGAGGAGAGGAAGGGAGGCTTGTGTGTGCAGGTGTGTCTGTGTTTGAGTGGGGAAGTGTGTGTGTGTGTGTGTGTGTGTGTGTGTGTGTGTGGAGGGGCAGAAGGATGTGTGTGCGTGTGGCCCTGCTCACCCACCAATGTGGCCCCAAAGGTTCCCCCAGCCTCCAATGCAACCCTCCGCCTGAAAAAGGTTGCTCATTCCTGTTCTACAGGCCTGCATTTTGGCTGAGAAATTCCAACACAGTGAACACACGCACATCATGGGAGAAGCTCTCTGTCCCCTTATCGCCACCCACCCACCACATCCATACTGCCTCTCTCACACATCTCTCTCTTTCTCCGCTGGTTCTTACATGGCAACAGCCATCGCATAGTGGAAGAGAAAGTAGGCCCCTCCTCTCAATCATGCACCTCAAATACCATGTGAAGTAGGCATGTCATGATGAATTCTGATTGCATGGAAGACTTGCTTGTGTTATTTTTACATGCGCATGGGGAAATTGCATGAGTGGAAATAATTGTAAAGGTAAGAGTGCCCTTATCCATTCTTCATGGGGAAGACAGAGAACAATGGGCAGCACCAGTAGCTTCATCTGCTATTGCAATCTTTGGAACATCTGAGCTTACTCCCCCCCTCTCACCCCTGCTCACTTACATATGCAATCTTATGGCAAATATTCAGCACCTCAAGCCCAATATAATATAAGATTTCTATTGTAACATTATAAAGTTATTACATAGCAATACATCACCAACACTCTACTTTGAAAGTAATGGCAGCCTAAAGCAAAACAAAGATGGCTGGAAGAAATAACTTGTCTAAGGCATGCCATGTGGTAGGATGAATGGAAAAGGCAGAGACCAGGTCACATGACACCATAGTATAATGATCTCAAAACACATATGCACGCGCACACACACGCACGCACACACAGAGAGAAAGACAGAGACCCTGCAAAAACACTGTGGGTTTTTTCCCAATTGGCTTTGGCTTCATTCCCTTAAGGTGCAATCCTATGCATGTTTAGACAGAAAAAAGTCCTACAACTCCCAGCATTCCCTAGCCAGCATGACTAGATGGGGAATGCTGGGAACTGTAGGACTTTTTTCTGTTTAAACATGCATAGGATTGTGCCCTAATTTATTAAAATTCTTTATTAAGGGAAACAACATGAGGATCCACCTCATCGTATAGGAACAGAGACCATTCCTAAATAATTTCTAATAGGAACAGAGTCCATTTCTAAATAATTTCATTATTTCTTCCTCTCATGAACAAGTAGTACCTGTTCATGAGAATGCATATTGCACGTATTCCATGTTCTCACTTTTCTTCTTCTTCTTCTTCTTCTTCTTCTTCTTCTTCTTCTTCTTCTTCTTCTTCTTCTTCTTCTTCTGTAATAGCCAATTGCTATTTATTGCTGCTGCTTATAAAATATAAAACCATGTTAAAACCTGATATTATGCATCTCTGAATAACAATATTTTTGAAATGCTTATAACATATGCTATCCTTGGTCACCACCTGTCTAACCTCTGATGGAAGGGGCACCTGGGGGTAAAAAACCGTTTGAAGATTATCTCAGTAGTAGCCAGGTCAATGGACAAGTTCAATGTCCAGGTCAATGGACATGGTGGATCAGGCTACACTGCTATGTCTGTGTGATGAGCTCTGGTGACTAGCATGGACTGAAAACACCCCTGTTTACAGCTATACCAGTTCCTTGAACCCAATGTGAAGATCTGGCAGCACCTAACACAGGACCGGTGCAAGGCAGTTTGGTGCCCTAGGCAAGATCAGATATTTAGCGCCCCCCCCTTCCCACTTGAGAGCGCTGTATTTTTTTTCAAGGCATTTCTGGCGCCCCCTTTAGCCTTGCGCCCTAGGCAGCTGCCTAGTTGGCCTAATGGTAGCACCGGCCCTGACCTAACAATCATCTGAGCATCCTCACTTCCTAGTAGAAGATCCCCTTCTGCAGCAGCCTTTGTGAGTGCCATCCCCCACCCACAGGATATCTGCTGGGTGCATAGCCACCATCTTTGGATTCAGGGGTCCAAATCACTAATGCCAGGAGATTGGTGAATTCAAAAGTGCGTGTGGAAGAAATATGAAGATTATGACTGACAGCAGAAAACCGCATCAAGGCAGCTATTCACATTGATGAGAAATGTATTTTGCTCTCAGGTGTCTGTTCTTGGGAAGCTGTCCTCAGACAGATGGGATTTCTCCCACTTTCTTGTAAATCAGATCTAATTGAAGGAGCATAGTTTTATCTATGTTACTCTGTAGGTTTCTCTTTAAAGTGCCACCTGTTTCACATAAATCCCTTTTATGTGTACTGACTACTGATGCACAACCCTCACTGTGACAAGGGAATGCTAACCACAAACCACCATAAATTGGTGGCACCCAACAGCCTTAATGTCTCACTTACCCACTTCACTCATTTTTTTCTTTTATGTTTAGGCTTTGACTATTACTTATTATATAGCTCCTATATATTTACAAGATGCTGGGATTTTTTTCTTTTTCCAAACTTAGTTTGACTGGACATTCCAAACAATGAAGGAACCATAGGATAAATTTTAGATTTGTTTTTAATGTTAAAATTGACTCATTATTTTCAAAGGAAAGAAGGGAAACATAAAAGCCACCTTGTATTTTTCTTGGTAGAAAGGCAGGGTACAAATCAAATAAAAAAGTAAAAGAGAATTTCTCAGAAAGATGTTGTCCTTTTATGAGCTTCTGGAATAAGAAATAGCACTGGAAACTAGTTTATTAAAAGTGTATTTATTTATTCTTACAGATTATTTGTTTATACCATTTCTAGACTGCATTTCAGTTCAAAATTTCTGCAACATTTTCTTGCAACAATAATTTAAAACTCTCCAAGAAAGACATTTCAGAATCCTCACAAGATTACGGCACCTCAAAATGAACCTGGGGGATTGTTTGCTTGAAATGGCTTCCACATCTGAAAGTCCTTGCAGAAAGTCCTGGATTCCGTGTCCTTACTAACATGCTAGGGAGAATGACCTTCCCCCGCATCACGCGCAGCTGTGGGCGGGGAGAAATTTTGCGGACGTGGGGGGAGGTGAGGCGAGACTTACCAGTTCTCGCAGGTACGCCTCAGGTAGGGGGCGGGGTTACAGGAGCTAATATTAGGACCTGCAGCCCAGCCCCACACCCTCTTTGTTCTCGGCAGCTCCCTCCCTCCCGCCCTGTATACAGTATGGGCTCCTCTGGTCGCCGTTAAGGGGCCGAGTAGGAATTTTGGCTTATCCCTATTAGGGGGGTGGGTGCATTTCGCCTACTCCATACTACTCCAGAGTTGGGAGTATTATAGTTAGTGCACATAGCAAGCAAAAAACAGTCACAGGTAGATAGTGGGCAGGTAAGTGCGGGTTAGGGTATTGATAGGGAGAGGTGAGCATCCCTGGCACCATTCAGGTGACAGGCGGTTTCAGGATGCCTCAGATGGATGGGTCAGTAGGCTCAGACAGCTGGGGGTCAGGAACGCCTGTGATGCCTTTGTTCTCGCCAAGCTTGTTGTCGTGAGACTCCGAGAGGGAGCGACGTAACAAAGGCTGCCAACACTGGAAAGTGCAAAATGGGGAGGCGGTGGATTCCTCGCCACCTCCCGGTTTTGGATGCTCCGCCCAATTGCACAACAGAGCGGCCTACGAGGCCAGAATAGAATAACCCGCACTCTATCCCTTTGCAGTTCATGTATGTAAATAAACGTGGCCCAGTTAAACACCAACTGAGTGTCTCGACTCTTCATTTCCCACCTGTACGTCCGCAAGGCCACCATACCTAGTCTTGTAGTCAAGGGTGGGGGTGCTGCCCAGTAAGGCCTTGGCGGGTATGAGCGGGGCCATGTAAAGCCTTGTTCTGCCCCGCCAAGGCTTCATAGTACAACTCTACCAACCTTTGGGAGCAGAAACAGTGATGATATAAAATATACATGTTAAAATGTGTATTAGATTCATGGGCAGAGCAATCCTATGGCTCCTAGACAGCATCTAGTAGACCATATGATTTTTCAGATTCCCAGCTCCAAGGTTGGTAAATCACTCCCATCTTAGAGCTGAGGATCCGTGCTCAGATCCCCCTCCCCCCTCAGCAGCCGGTGCAGGAAAAAACACACCAGCTGCTTCTCCAAGGTCTGAAAGGCAACCTCAGAGAAGGGGTTTAGTGGGGATTCTGGGGGGCTGGAAGGGGAGGAGACTGACACCACCCAGATACGACATATCCTGGGGGCACCTCAGCCTCCCTCCCTCCCACTCCAAAGCGGGACAGTTATAGACAGCCTTAATTGCCATCTAGCTGTTTTGCAGGGTGGGAGGAGCACAGAGGTGACCTTTGCCTCTGCACTCCTCCCGCCCTTCATAGGATGCCTCTAATCCTCTGAGTTTGGGTGGTGGTGGTGGTGATGAGCATCCCTATTGATTGTACCCTAAATCAAACAACCTAACACTTCAGGACACAATAAAGTTGCAACATGCAAATAAAATATGTGAATATCAGTTACAGCTGTTTGAGAATGGCCGCTGTTAATAATGTGATTGTCACTACCTGTAGTTTCTATCTTTCATTTCTCTGACCTCACTGTTTACTCCCCCACCCCATCCCCACATGGCATATATATATATATACACCCACAGCTCAGGATAACACTCCTTGCATCTGTTGAAGTGGATGTTGGAAGTCCATAAAAGCTCTTATGCCATAATACATTCCTTAGACTGTAACATGCCAAACGAGTCTCTTTGTTTTTACAGAGTAGCACTTTTCAGTACTTACCCCATTCTTACTATAATCCTAATGTCCCAGTAAAATAACACTGCATTGCACTTTATTCTTTTAAATATTTGTATTACTTTAACTGTTTGTATGGTATTTTAGCCTTTTAACTTGTTACAATTCGCTCAGAGAATATTGGTTATTGGGCAGATTAAAAATATGATAAATATAATAAAAATATTATATATATATATATATATA
Source organism: Shinisaurus crocodilurus (assembly GCA_021292165.1). Lineage (NCBI taxonomy): Eukaryota > Metazoa > Chordata > Lepidosauria > Squamata > Shinisauridae > Shinisaurus > Shinisaurus crocodilurus. Next base: position 36,646,164 of record CM037878.1, read on the forward strand.
TATATATATTAAAAATCATTATATCCCTGTGGTGTCACCCTAACCAAGTTGGTAAACCTGTATCTCTATGGTACCACTTTAATCAGTAGGTGGAGGTGGAATATTTCTGCAGAAAAAACAACATTCCTACACTTAGGAATTGCAGCCGTATTCATGCATTAAATGTGCATAGAGACACGCATACGTTGATGAAGGTGGGGACTGCTGCTGGCCCCACCTCAACATCATGTGCCCGGGCTAGCCCTGCCCCTCCCTGACATCCAGATGTTGAGCATGGATGTCTGAAGAAGAGTCCCTACCCATGAGCAGCCTGGGCTAGCCTGGATATGCTATGTTGGGCGAGGAGACAGCAATGCAGCACCACTCATCCTTTTATTTATTTATTACATTTATACCCCGCCTTTTTCCCTGCAAGGAACCCAAGGCGGCTTACATAATCCTCTCCATTTTATCCTCACAACAACCCAGTGAGGTAGGTTAGGCTGAGAGTCAGTGACTGGCCCAAAGTCACCCAGTGAGTTTCATGGCCGAGCGGGGACTAGAACCCGGATCTCCCGAGTCCCAGTCCAACACTCTCACCACTACGCCACACTGGCGCGCCACACTGGCACCCAGTCCAACACTCTCACCACTACGCCACACTGGTGCTTCCATGCATAAGTGCCTTATCATGACTAAGGATAGCATGTCTGGGGTAATGCTAGGTGGAAACTTTTCTTACTGACGTTCTTCCTGTATGGAGGAACATTCCATCTTGGGAGCCTCCACCTGCAGTTTGAAGTCCCAAGCACAGGTTTACTGCTTCAGCAAACTAAATAAATTTCAGAATAAGACAGATACAGAAGCAACAGGAAGGATACTAAATTGAGAGGCATCACTCTGTTTTCTCTTCAGAATGTAAAGTACAAAATTTCTGGGAATCTAATTACAATACTGGTACTGCTGCTGAGATGAACACTATCAAACTACTTGCCAGTGTTTACTCAAGATTATTCACAATCTATCCATGTATGCCATGTGAAATGACTTCTGCGGACACATCTGCATTTTATGTCAACCACTTAAGCACATTTACAGGTTGACAACAAAGGCCTTGCCTAGCAGAGCTGTCTGTGAAGATGAGAGATTGAAAGGCTCAGTTTCAAGAATGAGATTCCTGATGTTTCATGTTGGCTCTTTAAATACTATTTCCTCTAAGTTCCCAGGTAATGACAACATCAGATCTACTTTTTGACCATGAGAAATTTTCACACATGTTGTCTTATCCATATACTTTTGCTTAACCATATCTGTAAATATTAAGAGAGCAAACTGAGGCACAGATATACTTGGCCAACAACTCCTCGCTCTCAAAAAAGCCTATTGTTAAAACACTGTTTCTGCTTTAAAGGTATATCAGACATGGTTTTTGTCCAGATGGATTGCCCATTAAGAATGTACAGTAGTTACTCAGCTAGCCACTTAGTATAGGCAAAACAATTGCAGAAACCTGACCTCAAACAGTCAAGCTATTTATCTTCTGCCTGCTTTGGAGAAGCTTCATCCCTGTTCAAAAGCTTGGGGGACATCCACTAAATTTGACAAACTGTGGGAAGATTCAATGGGGCCCCTGCTGATTCTTTTATGCACCACCACCACTTGCACAATGGCAATTTAGTGCTCCCAGGGCAACCTGAAATGAATGGAAACACTAGTTTCTGGAAGGAGGCAACTTGGTGGAGCTCACGTAAGGGAGCTCCACCAACCTGCCTTCTTCCAGAATCCGCAGGGAGGAAAGGAATCAGTGCAGGTATAAGCACCCCTTTCAGGTCTACCCAGTATGCTTAAGACAAACCAAAGAAATTCTCCTTACAAGAGAGTATTAGTTGTCACCATATTTTGTGACAACTAGCAGCCTAAATATCTTTTTTTTCTTCTTTTTTTAAACTCACACAATTAAAAACAAAGTCTTGTGGCACCATAAAGACTATCCAGTTTATTATGGCACTTCAACAGATGCATGAAGTGTTATCCCTCTAACACATGGTTGGAGGGGGGTTGTAAACAGTGAGGTCAGAAGGAAATGAAATGCAGAAAGCAGTCAGTGACAATTATGTTATTAAGAGTGACAATTCACAAAACAGTTATTGGTGGAATACAGACATCCTAGTATCAGTAAGCTAATTAACACATGTAGTGTGATTTTTTAAACACACACACACTTTATCTTCACCCAAGCCACAGGTGATAGAATTGAGCCTCTTGATGTATTGTAATTCATTGGTTTCACATTGCAGGCACCCTTTGAAGTTCCCTTGGTCAAGAATAACCATTTTAAGGTCAGTTACAGAGTGTCCTCGATGGACGTTTCCCCACTGGTTCTTGAATAGTACCATTAGTGTCCATTTATTATTTTGCATAGAGACAGGCCTGTATTATCATCAATTCATTCATGAATGCCCACTGTTGGTTGGCCTTTAAGGTACAAGCTGCTGCTATTTTTTTCTGAAATAAACTAATACTGCTACCCCTCTGGAATTCCACACAATTAAATATTCTCCTTAAATATGTATATTTAAGCAGATGTCAAAATTGTTATAAACAGCTGACCAACGGTTACACAATCTGAGAGCAGCGATCATTAGCAAAGTTAAAATGCTTCACATTCTCAACTGCACTGTAACATCTCATGCACTAAACTTTTGAGGGGGGGAAATGCCATTAGGTTCTCAGAGGTCATGAGATATTCAGTTCGAGGCTTAGAGAGGGCACATTTTCTGTTTACTAACAAACTATGACCTTTATAATTTGACTATTGTAGAAGATCTGCAGTCTTTTCTTCTCAGTTAATAGTTCAGGTTTACCTAATGCTTTGCTTATTTAAGTACATAAAATGGAGGTGGCTCAAGTCAATAGTCAAGGCAGGAAGTGAATAGCCACATAGAGAACCAACAACCAACACTGCCTGGAATGGAACCTCAAGCTTACTTAAAACTTAATAGTGTAAGTTAATGAAAAGTATGTAGCAAAGTTTTTAAAGGATAGACACATAAAATCAATTTGGCTACCTATCCCCTCTCATTTAAATAAAATTGCATAAAACATTTAACTTCTGCCATACTCAGCTGGTGACTTAATGCATTCAAAAGGGTTTTGTGGCCTGTTGTTTTAGTGAGCTCATGTGGTTTGACAAGCCAAAGGTCACACTAACAGCTTATCCTCTGTTATTTTTCCCCCAGTTGTATTTTACCTCCCATCCTCAAGATCTACTTATGTATGAATCAACAAATGTTACTGATTATTCCCTTGTGGCATACAGAAATTCATAGACATTTTAAAGGCACTTAAAATATTGTCAATTTTAGTCAAAGCTTCAAATGCCTTATCATCATCATCTTCTTCATTCTTCACCATCAATGTACATGGCTCTCTACCTCAAGCAGCTTACAATCAAAGACTTGATGCAGAAGATCATAGTGGGAGGGAGGCGGGAAACAGGGGGCAGAGAGGGGGAAGAATGTGTTTATTTCACATTTGTGTTCTTAGACTTAGAGAGCAATCCTATGGTTCCTAGACAGCTTTCCAAGGGGCACAGGATTGGGCAGGAAAACCCCTACAGGTCTGTGGCTCATGTTGGCTCAGCTTGTCCGAGCGTGGAAAGCTAAGCAGGGTCAGGCCTGGTTATTACTTGGATCGGAGACCCCTCCTCTAGTTTCCTGCACTGAGCAGGGGGTTGGACTCGATGGCCTTGTAGGCCCCTTCTAATTCTATGATCCTAAGGCCATAGACAGAGCGCTAAACTTGGAAGGGGTTTCCAGTTATCAGAGCTCTCATTCTGGCTTTGCCCAGCCACTACAGAGCTCCCTCTATGATGTCCGTGAGAAGTGTTCAAACATACAATGCCTCATCTATGCTCTGACGTCTCAGGACAAGCTGTCATTAAAGCTTTTTCTGAGCATATTGTTTTGGCCAATATTTGTGTGTGTGTGTGTGTGTGTGTGTGTGTATACATTGCGCTACTTGCTTGGTGGTGCAGGGTGGCGGGAAGGAGCTACTATATCATGCATGATTTGCTGTTGAATTTGTTCAAGAGCAAAATGCTAAGTGCGAAAAGTATGGACTGAATGTTTCAGATCAATGCTTGACTGGCCTTCACGCCAAAGAAAAGGGAGTAGAACTCATGAATGATTTGTCCAAGTAAGCAGGAGGTGGCAAAGGATATTTCTAGTATTTCTGGTTGCTGTTTAAACTGATTAAGCCCATCAGACCGCCACATGCCATATAGGAAATTATGGATTCTCCACCAGTCCAAATAGCAGACATGGGAAGTTGCAAGCTCAGCCAGAACTGCAAACTGTACAGTAGGGAACACAGCCACATATTGCATAATGTGTTGGATAACATTGTACCCCTTTGTTAGCAGGATCAGAAATCCCCATGCAGGTTTGCCTAAAGAGATATGAAATAGATATGGAAATATATATACTTTCAGGGGGCTATATGTCGAACAAAGCCATGCAAAGGATGGTGCAAAAAAGATATCAAGCTGGAGACACAGGAAACAGCATCACAGTTTGGCTGCATCAAGTCTTAAGTAAGCCTTCAGATAATAAGAATTCACTATGGGAAAGAAGAAGGGGAAAGAATGTTAGTCTGAAATGTACCATATGCCTTCTGATGCTAAAGCATAAAAGGATGGATTTCTAAAGAGAGTCAGGGTCATGCTTCTCCATACTATGGATCCAAAAGCATATGGTTTGTGTCAACTTTAACTCTTGAGTTTTGTCTATTGCGGTGATTTAACACTTTGAACCTAATCTTCAGAATGATTTCACTTACATTTCTCGTCTTGCATTCTTTACATATTAACAAGACAAACAAATTATCCTCTAATAGAATGTGGTTTGTTCTGCTTCTTACTACTGTGCAATACAAGAGATTATACCAAAGTAGTGGTCATTAATGGAAATGTGCAGATTACCAGGAAAATGTTGTAGAATTAGAATAATAGAACAGTAGAGTTGGAAGGCCATCGAGTCCAACCTCCTGCTCCATGCAGGAGAACAGATGTGGGCAGTCCAGGCAGTCACCCATCCAAGCACTGGCCCGGCTCATACTTGCTTAGCTTCAGCATGTGGCCTGCATTATGTGCTCTCGACACCACCTGCAGGACATTCCAGAAACCTTTTTATTCATGTTTCTATCACTGAGTTTTGGGGTAATTTTATGTGAGTTCCACAGAAATATGTAATCTACAGAGATGGAAAGGCCAGTCTGAAATCAATGAAGTCAGAAGCTCATGGGTTAAGAATGAAGAGTTATTAGGCAAGCAAGAAAGGGCAGGAGAGGGCAAGCTCATTCAAGATGAAGCTGATAGCACCATCTGTTTGAGCAGTACTACCGAACCGAAGGGATTCCCAATCCAGTACTGTATTGGGAACAATGCACATAGTTCTGTAGTGCTAGATACAGTCATGCCTTGGATTGAGAGCATAATTCGTTCCGGAAATGTGCTTGTAATCCAAAACACTCTTATATCAAAACGAAATCCCCCCCCCAAAATTGTACAGATTTTTAATTTAAGCTGTACTACAGTACTTGTATTGCAAGACGTCTCTTGTATATCAAGTAAAAAAAATATTAAATAAATATTTAAAAATTTGCTTGTCTTGCAAAACGCTTTCAAACCAAGTTACTTGCAATCCAAGGTATTACTGTATACGGACCCTGTGCCAGGAACCACATACTTTGAGCCATGTGGCTCTTGATCCAAGGGAGAATAAATGTGTAGAAACCTGCTTCTCCATGTACATTGCCTGCGCTGGATCAGGGTACCCAGTAACAAAGACTTCAGCATAAATGTGCATTCATTTCTTGACCTTTAGTAATAATACTAATTTTAAAAAATATTTGAGGGGAAAACTTTACTGTGCTGTACTCCTGCTCCTGGAGCTAAAGTTAAAATGAAAGTGACAGGTGGAAATGGTGGGATGGAGCAAAATAGTCACTGACCTATCAGTGCCAATGAGTTTATTTCATCCTAGATCAATCTGCATATGAAAATGATTTATGAAATATAATTGCTTTAGATGTATGATGGCCATCTTTATATTGTCTGAATCTTGGACACACTGAACACATAGTGTTTGTGCTTTTATAGAAAGCATGTCAATTTAAAATACAACATACTACTTGGCTGTAAGAGCAAAAATGGCATCTGAAACCAATGAGACTGAATCTTTTTATCCTTCTCCACAACCAATTGCTACACATTGTTTGAATGCAATTTTATATTTTGCAAAATCCATGCCCCACTTTCAGTCTCTAAAGAAATTTTTCATTTCATCTACATTTCCTTTAAAATAATTGCCATTTCCTACAGCAAGCTCCTAATCTCACTGACAATGAGGTGTTAATAAGATGTTCCAATTTATTCATGGGCAGAGCAATCCTATGGCCCCCTAGACAGCATCTAGACGGCCATAGGATTGTTAGGATTCCCAGCTACGAGCTTGGGAAATTGCTCCAACCTCGGAGCTGGGGATCCATGCTTGGATCCCCCTCCTCCCCTCGCAGCCGGCGTGGAAAGGACTGTGCTGGCTGGTTCTCTGAGGTTGCAAAAGCAACCTCAGAGAAGGTGTTTAGTGGGCATTCTGGGGGGCAGGGAGGAGAGGAGACCAGCACCACCAAGATATGACTTATTCTGGCAGCACCTCAGCCTCCTTCCCTCTCCCTCCAAAGCAACACAAGTTAGACAGACAAAACCAGCCATCTAGCTGTTTTGCAGAGTGGGAGACGCGCCTCCGCCTCTGCTCTGGATCCCTGTAATCCTCTGAATTCCGAGGATTATGGGCATCCCCATAGGATTGCGCTCTAATTCAGTTATTTCCATCTATTGTGGCCTAACTTTAATTCCATTATTGTGGACCATGTGCAACAACTAATTAATATTTTATTCAATAATCCATATGCTGAAATGGCCTCTCCCCTTATGTTATTAGTAGATAAAATCAAGGTCTAATAGTGCAGTCCAATGCATGTTTATTGAGAGATAAGTGTTCAGTGGGGTTTACTCCCAGGAAAGTACACAGGATTGCATCCTAAGACATCCAATTTACCATTAGTGGAAGAACTCCACTGCCTTTTCCCATTGCATAAGTGGTTGCAGAAGTGCTGGCAGAACTCTTTGTAAACCTAAAATCTGCAAGAGATTGTGCGAGTGGAACTTTAGTAGGATTCTCCCCTTGCGTATAGTTCTGTAATTGGGTTCTGCTAACGCAACATCATTTGCATTAGCAGAATGACACTACTGGATACAACCCATGAACTGTACATTTTTAATAGAACTAGGGATACACCTGATCAAGAGTTTGGAAGAACACCAAATATGATCATTTGAGATTATCATCCCAAGGGTAGAAATTACCCAGTTAGAAATCTGGTTGACCATAAATGCACTGTTTAAAACGGAACCTAGTACAGTATTCCTGTTGCAGAATCTGGAAGATGTTGTACTACAGAATGAATCACAACACAAGCCAAACTAGGATGCAAAATACTTTGGGATTTTATAGTAAAACACAAATAGTCGAATGTGCAAATTCTTCTCATGCACACAGATTTCTCAGTCTTCAGAGACTGGTGCATGTTTACACTCATCATTTGGGCAAAGTGCACTTAATGTATTTCATTTCTATCTGAAAAGACCTCTTCCCTTTGAGATTTTGACTCAGTCTTGAGTCGACACTGTGTCCTGAGTAGCATTTCATTTAAATGAATGTAACACCATCTCCCACACCTTGGTATGTGACAAAAATGTCTGCGAAAAATCAATACGGAATGAGCCTATGGGAGTTCCCACATCAAAGAGCTGATTTTTCTAGCATCAGTCAGTGTCCGAGTAGGCTTCATTCATTGCTTTAACAAAACCTAACAACCATGTCATAGTGCATTAGGAATTAATAAGGCATCATCACATTTATTTAAAAGTGGGTAGATTCTTACAAATAACACTTATTCCTACTATGAAATATTTTAAATAAATAATAAAATAAATAAATGAAATAAAGCAAGTGGCTGATATTCTACAGCAGTGTTCTCCAACCTTGGGTCCCCAGATGTGTTTGGCCTACAACTCCCAGCTGGTTGGGGCATGCTGGGAGTTGTAGGCCAAAAACATCTGGGGACCCAAGGTTGGAGAACACTGTTCTACAGTAACCATATTTTAGAATACACATTTTTATTTTATTATAACCACTTTTACATTACTTCAATGCCATTAAAACACATTAAGATTATATCATATTTATTGTATTACACCCCATGACAATGAAAGGCCATGGTATACTTGCATTAAGGAAGCTGATTTATACCAGGTCAGACTATTTGTCCATCTAATCCAGCAATATGTGTTTAAAAATTATTTTTAGGTCACCTTGAATGGCAGAATCCTTTATTATCTACTCTGACTGTCAGCAGCTCACCAACTATCTGATCCTTTTAACTGGAGATGCTGGGAATTGAACCCAGGGCCTTCTGCATGCAAAGCATGGGCTCTGCCACTGAGCTACAATTCATCCTTCATTGCATTGGGTTTATGCACAATTTCAAACTTGCTACACACTATAAGCCAAATCATATGGTATGAAATCTCACCAGGGCCTCTTTTTCACTAACAAAATATTTTTGACTAGCCAGGTCATGTCCTGAAAGTATGAAACATGCTTGGTTTGCTAGCTTCATACATGTTTAGATGTTTGGCATATTTTCTTGGTGTGTCCCTTCCAGCCAGCTAGCCTAACAACCAGCTATATTGCTGACAAACCAAAATGAGCTCATGTTAAAACATTCTTGCACAATTAAAAGCCTAACTGTTCATCAATACAGAAGATTAAGTTGAAACTCAACAGCCCAATCCCATGCTCTTATAGGTGTTAAACTTAAATCTGCCTTCTACTAAATAAAACTCACCTTTTTTCAGTGGTTTCCACACAAAGGTTCTTCAGCCTTCATGGTTATCATGTCTACCATCCATTAATGAAAACCATAAAAAAAGCTCTACATTTGTTTTCTACATTCATAATAATTTATTTAATTTATTTATTATTAGCAATATATACATGCTAATAATAAATAAATAAAAATTATCATGGATGCAGAAAACAAATGTAGAGATTTTTTTTATTATTTTCATTAATTGATGGTAGACAAATAAGTAATGTATTTGAAAATGTGTATTTGAATTAACTTCATGGCTGCATTGAATAGCAGGAGATTTTATGTTGGGGAAATATATGCTTCTTAAATTATGTTCCTTGTAAATTTAGTGATAACGCAGGTGCTATAAATAACATGTAGGAAATAAATTATTAGTTACATAAAGAATTCAGGTATCCATTACAGGATCTCCTGCTTACAAGTTTGGCACATCCATTTATTTGCTTTACAACTTTTTGCACCTAGTCCTAGAGCCCTGTATGTGTGTAATTATGCACACACACACACACACACACACACAAACCTTTGCCTCCCTTTTATAGAGAGGTTTACCTTGAGCCAATCAACCCTGCCAAAACATAGTTTAATTTCACACAGAAAACTCCCTTGCTTCTCTTCAGTAATGAATCTCATCCAAATTGCCATTCTTCAATAACAAAAATGTGCCAGGATTTGCTGGCAAAACAGTAAAGTCAGCATGGGTTTGTCTAACAACACATGCATTTTCTCAAAAACAGAACCATTACGTTACAGCCATGTTAAAAAGCACATGTTTTTGCAATAGCTCCTCTGAGGATGACCTCTTAGTTTTTTTCTGTCATTTAATACTGTAAGAGTCAGAGTTGGCTTTACACTACACACAATGTACCTTTAGATTCATGATTCCCAAAATATGAGGCAGACTTCCTTAACTACAGGCGTAACGTCACCAAGTATAAATGGACCCCAGGCCAGGGAACTAGGCAGCCCATTCTCTCCATGGGCAGAATCCAATGGGGTGCTTCTGCTCCCACTGATTCTCTTCTGCTCTGCTGATTGCATTGCACAAGTGGCCCCCACCACGTGTGCAACAGTGATTTAGCACTTCTGGCGCAACCCGAAACAAGTGGAAACGCTTGTTTCTAGAAGGAGTCAGATCAGCAGAGCTCACATAAGGGAGCTTCACCAACCTTGCTCCTTCCAGAAATGAGCATTGCCACTTGTTTTGCGACCTAGGAAGCGCAAAATCTCCCTTGCAATAAGTGGTGGGTCCTGCTTGTGCAGTGGAATTGGCTGGTTCCACCGCTTGCGGAAGAGAATCATCAGGGTGGAATGGAACTGGCAGGGGCATAAGCAATGCAGATTACCTAGAAGCAACTAGTAATATGGTTGGGTGCTAGAAGACCGCACAATGATTTTCTGATTTCCACCTTTATCCTCTGAAACGTATGAATTAATAATCAACCAAACAGTTTCCAGTTGATATCTACTGGCAGCCTCTGTCAGAATCACTTTAGAGAAGATAATGGAGTTATTCCTTCATAAGTTCAGTCTGTGTTGTAATGCCCCTACCTAGATGTTGTCTAGCCCAGTCCCCTGTAGTAAAGCAGTTTTCACCATACTAAAATATTTTCATTACTTATTTATATAGCATAATCGATGTGCATGATACTTTATAAAGTACAAGAGAACAAATCCTTAGCTTAAGGGGCTTTCAGTCTAAAATTAAGAACAGAGCAAAACCAGGTGAAGAATATACACTTATTTCAGTTACACGTGCTTAGGCCTAAGAGGTTGTGCCAAAGCTTCATGGAAAATGTGATTTTTGAGGATGAATTTGAAGTAAGAGAGGAGGCATCACACAGGTGTTCTGAGAGCCAGTTCCAGGAGTAAGGGGCAGCAAGGGAGAAAAGGTGGAGATGTTTGAGGGAGGAGGTAACCTTCAGATAGCTGAAGGTACTGGTGCTTGAAGAGTGACGGTTATGGGAAGGTATGTGTCATGATGATGTGTCTTATCCGAAGAGTTAAATCCAATATTTAGAAACTCAAGCAAAGAGACCACCTCCGACCTTCAGTGTGAATTTACATTTTTTTAAAAAATAAAATCCCACTTTGCTCCAAATTAGGAACTCAATGCAGGTAACATAAATAATCAAGCAACATGATAAAAACATACAACAATAAAACCCTCAGTACAGTAGTCAGAAAACTTCCCCTTCTCATCAGCAACACAGAATCACCATAGGCTCGACTGCCCCCAGAGGCCTGCAAGTCTGGCTATTGATTCACCAGCAGTTGGAAGGCATATAATGACACTGCCTCACAGGCCACTTTGGGGAGGGAATTCCAGAAACTTGGTGCCACAACCTAAAAGGTGCTGCTCCTCCTCTTCCTCCTCCTCAACAACACCCACCACATTTTGTTGATGGGGGAACCCGGAGCAGGACCTCAAACACTGAATGGCATTAGGGGAGGTAACATGTAGAAAATATGGGAGAAGGCCCATAAGGGACCTCAACCACAAACTGTTTAGGACTTTAGAATTTTAGGAACTTTAGAAGTGAGCCACTTAACAGTGCTCCCACTTCTCCTTTCTCCAAGGCTTCCCCATAAACCTGGGGCAGGGGCAGAAGTGGCAGAAACAGTTTTGGGGACTCCCAGGCCCTGGCGGTTTCTTTTCCTGCCAAGAACTGGGAGTACACAGCCGCTGCAGGAAAGTGACACCCTGTGCATGATTCTAACTGAACCACTTGCTATGCTCACTAAGGCTCAATCAGTTTTGGGGTGAGCGGAATAGGAGCTATCACCTTGAGCCAGCTGAATTTAAAGGCATGAGTGAAGCTGGTGTTGCTGCACCATACAGAAATACAATACACCATATAAAATGCACCATATAGAAATACAATACATAGTGAGACTGACCAAGTCACCTATGTGACTGCTCAAATCTGCCGTCCAGATGCTAACTGTAGATAGGCATTTTCAAGACCCTTGTTTTCCCTTCTTATGCTTCTTTATCTTCAAACAGGACATCCCTTCAAATAGAGCAGGGCTCTCCAACCTTGGGTCCCCAGATGTTGCTGGCCTACAGCTCCCAGCATACCCAGCCAGCATGGCTAATGGCAAGAGATTCTGGGAGCTGTAGTCCAGCAACATTTGGGGACCCAAGGTTGGAGAGCCCTGAAATAGAGGATGCCTTCAAATAGAGGACTGTCCTCGGACAGCTCTTCAGATAGGGGATCTGTAAATGAGGACACACGGCCACCCTACTGCTGAGTCTCAATGGAAGGCAACTCTTAGAACAGTGGTTCTCAACCTTTTTTTGCCCCATGCACCCTTTTCACCATGTCAGAATGTCATTCCCCCCTTTCCAAGATTGTCTGACTTAATCTGTGCCATACAATAAGGTGTGATGTCCTGTAACAATCTGTAGAATTTAATTTGTAGAAAGATCAGTATTCCAACAGTTTCAGTCTGTGGTCCCAATTCCCCCCCTGAAACCCTAAGCCCCCCGGGGGAATTACCCCCTGGTTGAGAACCCCTGTCTTAGAATATCCATTGTTGGAATACCCACTTAGACTACCTATGGGGTATGGTTGGGCAGAAGGGGAGGACAAAGGGAAGGATGCAAAACATCTTCTTTCTCTCCTACTCACTCCACCCTGTACGGATTATTGAAGATTTCCACTTGTTTTAAAAAAGTTTTCAAGTTTAGCGAAAGTAATGAAATACTACCAACCTCTTCTCTGCTGTATTAAAGCATATTTTTAAAAAGTCCAAGTAGTGGAAGCAAAAAAAATGTGTTGGTGTTTTTTTTAAAAAAATGAACTTGGATAACTTTTTGCTTTCTAGTACTGTGGGTGTGGCAATGCTTTTAGGCATGAAACACTTGTATTGAAACTCTTAGAACCATACAACAAGGGACTATGTTTAAAATCCTGACAAACACAAAGCATAGAAACTTAAAAGTCAAGAATTTGTATATATAAAAAATAACCATAAAATATAGTAAAATAGATTAAATTTTATAATGTAATATAAAAATTTCCAGAAATGTTTTTTAAAAAATTATATATATAAAACATGTATAAGACAACAACAATTACGTAGACCTGTAAAATACAACGTCTTAAGGGCTGAAGATGATACAAATGTCCTTTCAGACTTGAGGACCTCTCTCTCAACGCGTTTCGGCCCAAAGGCCTTCTTCAGTGGCCCTGTAGTTTTCACTAAGGTCAATATACAAGCTAATGCTCTGTATCACTCCAATTCAAGGTTGGTTACATCTACCAAGCTCCTGAGGCAATGCTGAGGCAATGCAGGAGCTTGGTAGATGTAACCAACCTTGAATTGGAGTGATACAGAGCATTAGCTTGTATATTGACCTTAGTGAAAACTACAGGGCCACTGAAGAAGGCCTTTGGGCCGAAACGCGTTGAGAGAGAGGTCCTCAAGTCTGAAAGGACATTTGTATCATCTTCAGCCCTTAAGACGTTGTATTTTACAGGTCTACGTAATTGTTGTTGTCTTATACATGTTTTATATATATAATTTTTTAAAAAACATTTCTGGAAATTTTTATATTACATTATAAAATTTGAAACTCTTAGATACAGTTCTTAAAAGTGAAGCTATAAAATGATAGTGTAATATCCAAAAATGTTAACAAATACAGGAGAATAAGCGGGGGTGGGTGGGTGGATGGGTAAATATCTAAAAACTTTCCCTGGAGGGTGCCAGAATCTTTTTTTCTTTTTTTTTTAATAGTTGACATACACTATCACATAACACGAACTAAAAGTAACTCAAGTCTCGATTCTTCTTTAGGAAAATGTCCTTTCCAGCTAACTGACTCTGCCTGATGGTAGGTGCCAACCCTGGCTTCCAATAGAGACATTCCATATTGGGTAGGCAAAGAGGAGATTAATTCTTTACACACTTGAATTTGTTTGTGGGCATGTGTGAACAGGGCAGCGCTGGAATGAGAAAACTAAGTGTGATCCTAAGTAGGTTTACAGCATGATCCTACAAATAGGCCTGTGGTTCATGCCTATTGTCTGAGTGTGGAAAGCTAAGCAGGGTCACACCTGGTTACTACTTGGATGGGAGACCCCTCCTCTAGTTTCCTGCAGGGGGTTGGACTTGTCATGGCCTTGTAGGCCCCTTCCAACTGTTTCATTGAGCAGGGGGTTGGACTTGTCATGGCCTTGTAGGCCCCTTCCAACTGTATATGTTTTTTCAGAAGGCTCATTGATTCCAACGGGGCTTGCACACTTCCTAGAATGTCATTGGGTTCTAGCCAAAGTAGGATGCGAATACCTGGGGAGCTAGCAGGGAAAGGATGTGGGAAGGATGGGAGATGAATTTGGAATAGTAAAGGGTGGTGGTTCATTATAGAGGCAGCCTCAAGGGTGAATTAAGAACCAAACGCATAACCAGGTGGAGGAGCTTTGGTTGTGCAGAAAGAGGCAAATGAAAGGGGCGAGATGCACCGGAGACAAATGAGTCAATAGAAGGGGTAGAGTTAACTTGTGCATGAGAGGCCAGGAACCCACAAAGAATAATAAACTGGAATTAAAGTCTCGCCTATTATCTGCATACTTGCAAAGGCATGTATCGCCTCTCCTTTCTCCGCTCACTTCCCACTTTCTTAATCCCTCGTCTCTCAGCTGGGGGAGCGGCGGGGAGAGCTCCGAGGAGCTGCTGGGACGGAGAGAGCTGTGGGGGGGGGAGGAGGAGGGCCGGGGGAGGGGGGGAGGAGGAGGGCCGGGGGAGGGGGGGAGGAGAAACAAAGTGGCGAGGCAGTGCCAAGAAATGGCGGGAGGCTTTGAAAGGAAGTACAGCAGTCCTGTGAGAATTGGAGATAACCTGTGGGGAAAGCAGCTCACTGGAAAAGGGTGGCGGGCGTAGAAGGAGAAAGCAACCGAGCGCGGCCAGCGGGACGGGGAAAGACGAAAAGTCGCGCGTAGACGGGGGCCTCCTCCAGCCAAGCGCCGGCGACGAGCTGGCGGAGCCTCCCATTCCAGGCAGCGCCTCAGCTTCCTCCCACCATAACGGCGAGGATGTAAAAAGGCGCGTCTAGCCAAGCCCACTGAGCAAGAGTGTATCTGGGGAGCCGAGGGCTGCAGGTCGACGCGGGGCTACCCTGGGAAGCCCAGAGGCTTGGCGAACGCCCAGCGCGAGGGGACTGGAGCCACTTTGCAGCCAGCCGGCCACTTGGCCGGCGGGCGCGCTGCTCCTTGCAAGGCGAGCCAGCCCAGCCCGCCTGCTCCAGGGCTGGGCGTGTTTTGGGGCGGGTGGGTGTTTCCTCAGAAACTTCACTCACCTCTGCAACTGCTTCTCTCTCACTCACACACACACAGACACGCGTCCTTCGACTCCTCATGAACTTCTCCTTTCCATCTATTAGCGGTATCTTAGGTGCGGGAGAAGGAGTCTTTCTGCACAGACTCAGCTGGAGGAAAGCTATTGAGAAATAACAGGGGGGAATAAAGTGCAGGTATGGTTATCCGTTTCACTTCCTTTCGGTGGGTTTTTAAATATCTTTTTATTTTGGGGGGGTGTGTGTCCATTTTTTTTCTTGCCCTGCCTCGCTTTTGGTCCTTTAATTTATTTTATTTTAATAAGAACCATGAGAGGGTCCACCTGCTAACTGAGGATAACCAAGTCCTCATCCATCTGAGTCCACTGTAGTCCACGAGGGAGTTTATGCCGCAATAAATTGGTTAGCCCTTCCTTAAGGTGTTACAGGACTCCTCGTTGTTTTTGCTGCAACAGACTGGGAATTATTTGTAAACTGAGTGGGCGACGTGCTGAGGGACAACGGTGAGAATTTTTATTAGTTTTTGACTTTTTATGTTACATTGCTTTCTTAAAATCGCTGTGCTTCTATAGCAGCCTTCTCCCAGCCTGGTGCCTGCCAGATGTTTTGGACTACAACTCCCAACATGCCTATTGGCCATTCTGGCAGTGGGCAGTGGGAGCTGTAGTCCAAAACATCTAGGTTACCAGATTGGGGGAAGCTGATCTAGAGCTTCTTTGCAGGAGCCAGGCTCATTGAAATAAGTTGACCGTGACTGCAAAGTGAAGTGGGGTGAAGGCGGAAGAACAAAAGGTTCATTAAGCCAGTTCTTGGACTCCCGCCTCTTTCACTGAACATCCTTTTGATCAAGTTAGTTGAGGTAGGTTGTACATGCATCCATTAGCTATACTTGGATTTGCTATGGAGGAGAAGGCTGTCTATGGCTACTAGTCCTGATTGGCTATATGCTACCTCCAGTATCCAGAGGCAGTATGCCTGTGTACACCAGTTGCTGGGGAACATGGGTGGGTGGGTGCTGTTGCACTCATGCCCTGCTTGTGGGATCCCATGGGCAGCTGGTTGGTCACTGTGTGAAGAGAATGCTGGACTAGATGGATCCCTTGGCCTGATCCAGCGTGGCTCTTCTTATGTGGCAGCCCACATGCATGAAGGGGGGAGAAAAAAGAAATTAAGAGCAGATCTCCCAACAGTGATGATCTGTAAAAAGCCAATGAGGTCTGTAAAAAGCCAACTAACTGAGAGCTACTGTAGTATAGCGAGTAAGAGAGACTGGAGCTAAGACTAACAATTATTATAATTACTTGCATTGTATCCCTCCATTCCTCCAAGGAGCTCAGACTGGCATGCATGATTCTTTTCTTTTTATCCTTGCAGCAATCCTGTGAGGTCGTGTTAGGCTGAGAGATGGTGACTGGCCCAAAGTTACCCAGTGAGCTTCAGGGTTGAGCGAGGATTTGAACCTGCATCTACCCACTCCTAGTCCAACACACTAATCACTACATGATAGCTCACATGGTTATTCAGTAGATATTACTAGGGAGTGCTTTGTACATTCAAAAAGCACTATATATGCTCTGTATTAACTCAAGACTTTATACTAGAGATCCAGCTATTAGGGTTGAACTAATTCAAGTTTCAAAATATTATGGGCAGTCACCCTATGGTGTGGGTGTGCAGAGGGAAGAATCTGTGGTGTAGCTTCCGCCGCATCCTATGCCCCATCAGCTCATTGCAGCCAAGGTGGAAGGTGGGCATAGCTTTTTCGACCTTGTCACTGCCATGAACCATTTTAAAATCCCTTCCATTGACATGAGTGTGTGTGTGTGTGGGGGGGAATTAACCACGCCAGTTCCAGGGCTGATTTCTGGGCTGCCTCAGGGGTATGTCAGTGGAACAAGGGGGCTTTGGATGCTGCTGGACCAAGGCCTCCCTCAGTCTGCCCCTGACAAGCCCTTTCCCCTCTTCTGCCATCAAAACACTTGACTGGAGGAGAGATGGCAGCAGAAATTTCCACCGCCACCACATCAAAAAGGCCTCTAGTGGTGGACCACCCTCTTTGCCCATGGTGAGGGAGGTGTGCAGTATCCTAAGGATCCCAGGGACCATAGGATTGCAGTCTTTCTTTATTTAAAATATTTATATGCTACCCTATAACTGTATTCTTGAGATTTACCAAGACAGTAATCTTTCCAAATACTGAATGCTCTTTTCCCCCCAATTCAAAACCCTATTCCACTCTAATCTACTGTTTACTGCTCTGGTCCTGTAGCATTACACACAGCAGGAAATAGGAGAAGAAACTGGGGGCATTTCTTTCATATTCTAAAATGGTGGAGGAAATAGGTTAAAGTTTAACTGCTATCAGTACTGCCGCCAGCCATCGTCTTAAACTTAATTTTTTTTAGGCCTAATTTACTTGGCAAGGAAGGACTTGACGTGTTCTTTGGCAAAGTAAATCATAAGCAGATTTATGAATGCTCTAAATAATGAAACTGGGTTTATTTATTTGTAAGAATAGCTCAGCAGTGTGTCAGATTTCACATTTGAATACCTGTTGTTGACAACAACCCCCCTTTCTTACCACCTTCACTAAAAGCAAGAAGCTATATTAGTTGAGTTGTGTGTTTTTTTAACTGCAGATGGTTTTTCCCCCTAAAAACTTTTGTAGCCTTCCTTCAAAGCTTCCAAGATAGACTTTAATCTAAACAAGTGCTCCAGTTAAAGATACAAATGTGTGACATCACATCTTGACATGATGCCTTGTGTTGTGTTCTGTTTTCTAGTGTTTCATTTGTTCACACTTGCTGAGAGACCTGTTGGTTTAAGATCATTACACAGGATGAAAGGAACAAGCAGGAGCAACCTCTGCTTACTAGGATGTCTCTTTGGTTTCTTCTTGGCAGCTTTTCCTGGCAGCAGTGCCTGCCCTAAGCTCTGTGCCTGCTATGTACCTACTGAAGTGCACTGCACATTCCGGTATCTCGCCACCATCCCACCGCACATCCCCCAAAATGTGGAACGCATCAATTTGGGGTATGTTTACACAGCATTGCTCAATTCATGACATGTAGTAATGAGGTCTGGCTGACTTGTCTTCTGCAATTAACATGTTATAAGAAAGACCTTATGGGACACTGACTGATCCATGAAGCCTCATGTTGTTGGTTTGAAAGAGATCAAAGATCACCTCCTCTAATTCCTGCCTAAAGGCAGGAGAATCACCATATCAGCTTTCACCCAATTAAAGCCATGATTTGCTTGGTCAGTTTTTAATTGTTTTCCCCTCCCAGCCTTGGACATCAACCAAGTATAAATTTGCCTGTGGTGACAGGATGCATGATACATCCAAACTCTCCAGATGCTTCCAGATGGAGGCGACCCCTGGTGCTAGCACTCAAAAGGCAATGTGCAGCTATTCCATCTTTTTTCTTACCAGAAAATATATAGAGAGGGGGGAGGAATGGTGGGAAAACACAGAAGGGTTACAAACTGAAGACAATGTCATCTGGACCCCTTGTAAAATTCTGTGAATGAGGCGGTGTGATTCCAGAATAAAAGCCTCATCTGGAAGCACCTCCGTGTGCCTGTCATCAGTTCTGTGACTTTTTCTTTCTTTCTTTGTATACAGCCGATTACAGTTACACTGGCAGTCTTAGAGCTTGTGTAATGCAGTAGTAACTCTCCTGCACTTCCCCCTCCCCCTCTCCTCCTCTGGTGTAGCTGTTCAAACACAAGAGGGGAAACATCTGCTTCCATTTTTAAACCATGTCCAATCCAGGAAAACTCTGATTGATTTTAAATATGGTTTATTAACAAGCCAGGATTATAAACCATGGTTTGATCCTGGCATCTTTGAACACACCGCAGTTTAAGCTGGGGGTATGCAAAGTGGTGTTTCTGGGCACCGGTGCACCCCTGGACACTTTCCTTGGCACCCACTGAGGTGCCCTACCCTTCCCACTTTTTATTTCTTTTTTAAAAATTGAGACATTTTCTTTTTGGGATTGCTTACTGGGTTCACTTCAAAGCAAAGTTAGGTCCTCTAGCCACTGCAGTCTTTATTTCCCATGTATGCCTCTGGCCACATGTGGGGTTCAGAGATGTTCATAAGAAATGAAGATGGTGGGTGGCTGCAGGTTGATGCTTTCCTCTACAGTGTGCCCAGCCAACAACAACAAAGGGACTACTGTAACTTCTGACTGGTAAGCTGGTGGAGGTGGTGGTGGGGTTAAGAAAGCAGCAGGGGGCTAAGGAGAGCAGGTGTGGCTAGGTAGGGTAGTGACAAGCCAGGCTGAGAGATCAGGGAAGCCAGCAGGGAGGGAGAGCAGCAGAAAGCCAATGGTGGCTGGGAGTGCTAGTTGTGAGCTACCTGGGGGTTGGGGAAGGTTGTATGTTTATATGTCTGAATGGATGGGGGCTGCATGTGAGTAAGGGAGGAAAAGATAAAGGGTTTAGTGGGAATTTTGGAGGGATTCTGACAATGAGTGGTTTTTCAGTGAGAAGAAGGGAGGGGTGTGTGTATATGTATGCATGCTGAATACATAGGGTGCTTGTGTGGTGTTGTGTGTGTGTGTATGGGAGTATGGTGTGTGAGTGAGAGGGAGAGAGAGAAATTGGTGATGATCCAGAGTGAGAGAGAAAAATGGATAGGTGGAGTGAATTGGCTGGCAGAGGGAGATGAAAGAAAAAAGAGTTTCCCTTCTGTAAAATAAGTTTCTGTTGACGCTAAAACTGTGGGTTGAAATAAGCTTAGTGTGTTGGGGATCAGACCCCACTTCTACTTCATACTGAGTCTCTTGTGTATACTTGCCCTTTGTGACTACCCATGCCTACCAGGGCAGACATTTTGTGGTGCTGCCCAGAACAGTTTCTCAAATTGCCAAATGTGCCAATGGGGCCAAAAAGTTGCCTACCCCTGCTTTAAACAGTCTGCACCCAGAATTCAGGAATGCCATTTATACCTCACCATAAGGTTATTGGGAAAGGCTTTGCGTTCTGTCATTTATTGCAACTAAATTAGAAGGCAGCTTAACTTAGGCTAACCAGAATTTTCCCCCTCACCAAACTTGGACATAATTAGAAACTTGTTTATTTTAACACTGGAAGTGGATGCTTTTGATCTCCTGGCAGCTGTGCTAGAAGAGCGATTGGTGTGTGTCATGCACTGTATGACATACTCCACCATATGACCAGTTGCCATAAACAAATGCAAACTGGGCTGTTGCAGTGGCAAGGGAAAGGCCTCACCAAAACACAAACATATCCTATCTTTGAATACGAAAAGAAGGGTTCTGTGATCAGCCCTAACAAAGCTGGGTCACAGCATGCAGATGGAATTATTTGGTTCTTGATCTTGATCTGATAATTTTTATAAAAAGTTATAAAAAGTAAAATTTTAGTGCTTTACAACATGTGCGCCATTTTATGTTTCACTATTCCTGGTAATTCATCACTCTCATTACACAGATGAGAAACAGAGGTCAAAAGATAATTACTTGCTCAAGGTTATCAAGTAAGTCTAATAAGGATTTGAATGCAAAAACACTGTATATGGGAATAATAGTTTTCATGATACCCAGCAGCTCAGGGTTCACCATATATGTGTGGGAGCATCCAAAGTCTCAGTGAAGTTTCTAGGATACAAGTTGAGTCACCCACATTGTCTTTGGATGTCATGCAAAGTTGTGGGACATAGCAGAGGGTTCCATTCACCCTGCTCTTTAAATACATTTATTGTGAGTACTAGAGAGGTTAAAAGGTCAAGCAAGCCCTGCCTAACTCCTTTGTGGTCTTTCTGATGACAGGGGTGGGCAACTTGTGGCCCTCCAGAGGTTTTGGTCTACAACTCCCATGATCTCTCACCATTGACTATGCTGGCTAGGGGTGCTGGGAATTGTAGGCCAAAACATCTGGAGGGCCAAAAGTAGCCCACCCCTGAATTAGAAGGTTATTTTTTCAATGGTTTGATATTGTATTATTTGTAGTGTGGCTTCATGAGTGTACTGTAACTAGTATTACACTGTGTTTTTATGAGACACTTTAAGAGCTAAAGTTGGAGAGCGAAATAAATAAATTATATATGTATGATCCATATTCCTGGATGCATGCTATCAAGAGCAAGAGAATTTTCATCTGCCACTGCTCTAGTCAAGTTGTTTTGAATCTGACATGGCAAGTTTTAACTTTTAACTAAACTCTGCTGATGCATTTGCAAAAGTTTTTGTTTGTTTGTTTGTTTTACTTTTGGACTATAGCTGACTGACTAAACCCAGATCTGGAATGAAATGTTTGTTACAGTTACAACAGTTTGGTTAAACTGACTGAAACAGATTTTTCTGGCCTGGAGAAGCTGGAGTTGCTGATGTTGCACAGTAATCAGATACATACTATTCAAGACAGGACATTCTCTGATTTACATGTATTACAGGTAAGGATGAGCTAGAAATGATCCGCCATTTGGTTTTGCAGCTTAGAGCTGTGTCAAATGTTCTCCCTTATACCTTTTTTTAGGCAAAAAGTATGCTTTCAAGCAGTGTAATATGTAGGTTTGTTGCAGATTATTCACCTTTTATTTTCAAAGTTCTTTTTTCATTACTGGAACAAATTCCCCCCTTGCATTAGGCTGTAATCTTAAACCCACTTACTAGGGAGTAAGCCCCATTGAACAGAGTGGGACTTATTTCTGAGTAAATAAATAAAATATAGGGTTGTGCTGTTAATCTAACATATGTGTAGCTTTTAGTTCAGTTTGTTTCTCTCTCTGTATTTACAGGTCTTAAAGATGAGCTATAACAAAGTCAAAGTTGTTCAAGCAGACACGTTTCATGGTCTCACAGGTTTGGTACGGTTGCATATGGATCATAATCAAATTGAATTTGTAAACCCAAACACTTTCTATGGTCTTACATCACTGAAGTTGGTCCACTTGGAAGGAAATTTACTTAAACAACTTCACCCAGATACTTTTGTCACTTTGCGCTATCTCCGAATCTTCAAAACATCCTCCATAAAACATATCTACTTGTCTGACAACTTCCTTACTTCTCTGCCTCAAGACATTTTCATGTATATGTCTGACCTAGAGAGTCTCTACCTTCATGGAAACCCCTGGATTTGTGATTGCACACTGAGATGGTTTGCCGAGTGGGCAAAACAGCAAGCAGGTATCAAACATTCTCCTTTTTGTTTAGTTACTCATTGTTTATTCATTTTAATAATTTTTACCCTGCGCTTCACCGGACAAGGCTCCCAAAATAAGATGGGGTAACGTAAAATGAGTAACAAATCATTATCACAATAAAAAGTGCATGTGGTCTTTAAATAGCCTATTTCAAAGAGGAGATGATGATGAAATATTTACCTTGCTGGTTGCTGCTGCTGCTGCTTCTCCCCTTCCTCACAGAGAAGTTGATTCTAATGGCAATTCTGAAGTTAATTCAGTACCAGCTGTTTTTTCCACACAATACATGCAAGAATATACCTTGGACAGCGGGTGGTCTCCTTTAAGATGTTCTATTTATCCCCAAAACTTCCATATCAGTGCCCAGCACTATAAGTACTGAAATCACTGTTAAGACTTTCAGTAGAGTATTATAAACTTTTCCAGGATAAAAAAAATATCTGAAACTATTGTGAAGAAGCTCTCAACTTCCCTACGAGGCAGATGCACGTGTGCACCCATGGGGGAATGGGGGGTGCAGGGAAGCAGGGCGCTTCATATATCGGGGGGCAGTGTGTGTGCATGGATGGATGTGTGTGAAAGAGAGAGAAAAGGGGTTTCCCTGCCCACCACCACTGCAATTCTGAAACACTTTTCCCTAAGGAAATGCAGCCCTCAGTGCAAAACAGGTTCTCTATTGCTGTCTTACTTGATCAGTCATATGGGGTTTAGCTGATCAATTAAATTGGCCTAATAAAACGAAAAGCATTCATACTTTGCTTTTAGATGATGCTTGAATATGTAATACGAAGCATCTTAGAAGAGACATTCCCTCTTATGTGAAAAGGAGGAATGCCTTGTAAGATGGTGCTACAAACTACACTTTTTGTAAGTACTTGTATTTGTTTTTTAAAGAAAATCTGCTTCCCAATTAATTGGGGCACCTTTTTAATCAATTTAGGGCACAATCCTACACCTATCTACTCAGATATATGTCCTGTTAAGTTAAATGGGGCTTACTTCCAAGTATAGTAATACCTTGGATTGCAAGTAACTTGGTTTGAGAGCATTTTGCAAGACAAGCAAATTTTAAAATATTTATTTAATTTTTTCCCCCTTGATATACAGGAGACATCTTGCAATACAAGTACTGTAGTACAGCTTAAATTAAAAATCTCTGTACAAATTTTTTTGGGGGGATTTCGTTTTGATATAAGAGTGTTTTGGATTACAAGCACGTTTCCGGAACGAATTATGCTCTCAATCCAAGGCATGACTGTAAGTGGGTATAGGATTGCAGTCCTAATTTTGCAACCTTACTGATCACAAATATGGAACACTTTTGTGGCTGACTTTATATTGTGCTAGGGCACATTAAATACTGCAGACTTAGTCACATTTTTCATTTATGAAAACAGCAGGGTTTGCTAAATTTATGGAATGTATTGCTTTCATAATTTATTGTAAACAGAAATGTGTTTTTCTGAACTACTTCATATGAAGATTGGTTGACAGATGCTTTCGTTGAAAAATGATACCGAAGTGAAAGATTCCACCAAAAGGATCTGGAGATTTTACAGCCTTACATAGAACTCCCACAGGACAATATTTTTTGTTCCTCTCTGACTTATATTTTCCCATAATATAAAAGAAAAATGCATCTCCCTCCCTTTCTATCCCTGCTCCCCACTTCATTGGTATGCGTCAAGAAGCTTGTGTTATAAATTCCATATTGTTGAACTGCCAAAAGCTGAAAATGAATTGAAGAAATCAATCTCAGATCAAATTGTTTCTGGCAAAATTCCTCCCAAACATATGTATTTACCATGTTTTAAGATATAGGGATAAATAGGCCATTGTTCTAATCCTGTGGCATGAGATTTGATGACAAACAAATAGGACAATAGCAACAAATTGTTCCAATAGATTTCTAATTATGCTACCAAGCAGAAAAATGCAATGCCTTAAAAAAGAAAAAGAAAAACGATAGCTAGGAGTATTCGTTCAAATCTCCGGGCTCCCAGAGCTGCTTCCAAGATTTTTTTTTCTCTATGAGTGCTTTGGAATTATTCCCATGGATGGGTACACATCATAAACACACAATATTTGGAAGATCCAAGATATTAGATTCATGGTATCTGCAAAATATTCATCTTGTGCAGTGTTCTCCAATCTTGGGCGCCCAGATGTTTTTGGCCTACAACTCCCAGCAAGCCGCAGCCTGGGAGTTGTAGGCCAAAAATATCTGGGGACCCAAGGTTGGAGAACACTGGTCTTGTCTGTACAATCCTTCAGGCTTATCCATTGTCATTTAGCATTTGTGCATTCTTTGTCTGGAATCATGTGAGCCCTGTGGTAGAGGGGGATATATTTACCATCTTCAGTGACTATTTTGTTGCTGAAAGGGGACAATGAATAAATATTCTTATTTCTTATTTTTAGTTATTAAAATATTTTTAGACCACCCTTCATCAAAAAAATATCAGTGTTCAAAAATGACCAAAATGATCATGTCATGAAATATTACAAAAATATAGAAGTGCAATCATAAAACAATTTAAAATGCTTTTCCTTTATTAAAATTTACTAAAATGCATTCATAAGACTATTCAGTAAGTGTAAAAATGTAGGGCCAAAAACATGGGCATAAGAATAAGATGGAGGAACAGATGTTCGACATAAAGTATGAGTGATGGGCAGATTAGACTTGAGTCATCACACAAGTCAGTCTTTTCTGATCTTGTGTCTTTTCTAATGTCTGTATCCAGGATCTTCTTGCCCTTGTGCTTATTCCGAAACTCAAAGCCCCTTGTCCTGGTCTGATCCCTTACAAGTATGTTCTGTAATAACAGTGGCAAGTTGACAAAAGACTGTATTGGCTTGTAAACAGTTTTAAATGATACTGATTGAGGTCTTCCTAAATAAACACCAGAAATAACTTTCAGCAGAACATGAATGGTTGCTTTTCTAGAATCAGTCAAATAAAAACTGTTTTACATTTTCTGTCTCCTTCTCTCTAGATGTTATAAAGTGCAAAAGAGACAGAGGGCCTCCTGGTGTTCTGCAATGTCCATTGTGTGCCAGCCCCAGGAATTTTAAAGACAAACAGTTAGCTGAGATGCCACTCACAGATTTTAAATGTGTTAAACCTACTATAGACACAACCTTGAAATCGAAGAACATCACTTTGCCAGATGATGGTGACTTTATTTCAGTTTCTCCCAGAGATTTTATGGCTCCCATAGGATCCATGGTATTAAACATGACAGACCAAGCAGGGAATCGAGCAAACGTGGCTTGCAATGTGCAAAAGCCTGCAAAAATGTCTCCAGTCACACTTAAAAAAATCGACAACACCACAGTCCTTGAACTATCATTGTCAACATTTCTTGTGTGTAGCATTGACTATGAGCATATTCAGCCACTGTGGAGCATTCTAGCCCTTTACAGTGATTCTCTATTAAAACTTAAAAGGGATCACTTACTTACAGGAGTACCTTATATTAGTTATAAGTATAAACAAACAGATTCTGAAAATGAAGAGCTTTTCACTGACATAGAAGCTGAATTGAGAGCTGAGCCTCCTTGGCTGATGCAGAGCCAAGTGTCATTGCAGCTGGACAGGACGGCAACCACACTCAACACTCTACATATCCAATATTTAATGGATGCTCAAATCACCCTCCCAGGTGCTGCCCCAAAATCAGCCAGACAAAACTGGGCCATGATACTACGAGAAAATAGCACAAGAACTGAATGCTCTGTTTTAGTAGGTGGGTCTGTGGAATTGAACTGCCAGGCACTTGGAAATCCTACCCCTGTAATTGAGTGGGTATTAGCTGATGGGAGCAAGGTTAGAGCTCCATATATTAGCGAAGATGGGAGAATGATGATAGCAAAATCTGGAAAGCTCATGTTACGTACAGCAGATAATTTTGACACTGGAGTTTATCACTGTATAGGAACCAATTATGATGATGCCGATGTCCTGACTTTTAGGATTACTGTGACAGACCCTTATATGGAACACAACCATTTAAATGGTCCTCGGCTGTCAGTGTTTTTAGGTGAGACATTCTACCTTCCATGCCAATCTATAGGTTCCCCAGATGCCTCCATTAACTGGATCTTACCTGAGCACATGGTTCTTCATCATTCTTCAAAGAGCAAGCTTCTTTTTCACAATGGCACATTAAAAATTCAACAAATAACAGACCGGGATGGTGGTTACTTCAAGTGTGTAACAGCCAATCAATATGGTGTGGATTTTTTGGTATACCAAGTACTAGTGAAAAGGAATTCAAACAGATCACAAAAACTAGATATTCAAGTAGAAGATGAGGCAGCAGAAGGGTCTGGCAATGAAAAGCTTGAAGATATCAGCAAACCTCAAAATCCTTCATCTGCCGTGCAATTCCAAGTAACTAATCAAGCGTCCACTGAAGCTTCATTAAACAAATCCAAAAATAATTACAAAGAGATTTACAGGCACAACAGGGACAAGATAAACAAACGATTTAGAGGACGCAAGAGACAATTTAGTATCTCCAACAGGAGAATTGATCCATTGCGCTGGGCAGCATTTTTGGAAAAAACAAAGAATACCACATTGTTAAGGAAACAACAAAATGCCACAGTGAAACCAACAGTAAAAGTGCTTCTGTCTTCAAAGATGTCTGAAAACGAGGAAGAGGCATCTGGAGATGATATATTTCCAGAGGAAGAATTTATGTTACTAGCAACTAAAAGACCTGCAGTATCCACTCTGAGGGAAGCTTCAGGAAATGTTGTGACAGCAGAACTTGGAAGCATATCAAGTAATTACAGCTTGATATTGGCAACATCTGGCATGGTTACAGAAACAGTAACTCCAGTAGTCAGCCCAATGGTTATGCACTCTGAGAGACCTAAGAACCAGAAGTTATATATGGAACTTAAATTTGAAACTGAAAGAGCAGCTCTTGAAGCATATCAAACGCTACCTACACCACCTACCAATATGGAGTCATCAACAACACCATCATCTAAGCTACCAAGTAGTACAGCAGAAACTTTAAATACTTTCCAGAGGTTGATACTATCTGAGGAAAATAATTTACATTCGAAAATCACACCAATGATAGCAGAAGCAACAAATATTACTAAGAGTAGCTGCTCTGTAACTTCCCACAAAAATACTGAAAAACCTGATCTGTTTGCAGAGGCAACTGAGAAAACATCAGGGAAATCAAATAGTCAAGTATCTGTAGTGACAGTTGGTGTACCTGATAATGTATTTAGACACTTTTATGTTTACAGTCCACAAAAAATGACAACACCTCAGCTACCTGCAGGCTCAACTATTATCACTCATAAACGGATAAAGATAGTTAGGGATGCTACGACTCACACCCCACTCTCCAGGTGGTATGGCAGACGACGAAAGATCTATGATAGAAGACGAATAGTTAGACCTGACCGTATTCCTAACATTGCAGGTCATAGATTTGCTTTTGTTAGATCAGGGTTTGCTCAAGAAAGTACAACTCTGCTTTCCCCTGTAGAAGTGAGCATACCTACCTTAGCTCCTCCCAACAAACCACTTGAACAGATTACTTCCAAAGCACCTATTTCCACTTCATTCAAAACTCATCCAGAAGCAACAACTGTAAGTCAAATCTTGGCATTCTCAAGCAACAAACTGGGTACAGCTGAAGAACATACTACTTCTACATCAATCCCGTTCTATCCAAAAAGCACCCAAGTTGTATCACATAGAAAAGTAAAATCTGGTACACCATTACAAGCAGTTACTGACATAAACCCTTCATTTAGCATCAAACTCCCAATAGCAACAATCCATAGTCCTAGGGTAAGCATGGAAACCACATCTACCAAAGCTAGCATATCACCTTTGGCTATTAAATTTACCCTTCCCACTCTTGGGATTAATGCCTCTTCCAGTATTTCAACAGGAAAAATTCATTGGTATAATTTCATTGGAAGCAACCATGTTCAAAAGGAGCTACTGGAAAAGCAACCCAGATTACGAACAAGTGAAGAATCCTCAACTGTAGTATCTGTTATGCCTCTTCGAACTACAGTACCAATGAACAGAATTTCACCAGAATATGAAGCTGCTGTTTTGAAGAGTGAGGACCAAACTGATGATCTCTCAAACCCAATTAAACCCATCAATGACAACATGATGCTGGAAAAACATGGCCCCACGCTACCACTCAGTATTATGGAATTGCCATCTTCACTCTATGTCTCCAGTCTTGCAACTGTTCTGAAAAAAGAAATTGAGGCCACTAGCATCATACCAATTGTTATTCCAACTGCTACTGCTCATGTAGAAAAGAAAATTTCCAAACTCAAAGTGTTTGGACCAGGCAGAAGGAGGGGTCAGAAGAGGAGGAGACCTCTGAAAAAGTTAATGCCTTCCGACAAAAACATTATTATCAATAAAGGAATAGCTACTTTGGCGTCTCCTACTTTGGAAGCAACTAAAAAAGTAACTGAGCCAGCTGGTCCCATACCAACGGAATTGTTCTCAAAATTCACCAGTGTGGATGTGATTACAGCTAGACTACAACCACCAGTGCTTAGCACAACAGATCTAATTAGAGATAGTACGCCCACGACTACTGCTCGGATATTACCAAGGAATACCATCACTGAAAAAACTCACACTACTAATTTACCAATGGATAACTTGTCTTCTGAAAAGCCTGCTACTACGATCCCACTGACAGTATCATTCTTGGACACAGTAAACCCAACCACATCCTTGGTAACATTGGCACAGGTGTCTACCAAACAAACACAGACTACTACAATGGCAGATAAGGAATTATATCACGATGTAGGATGGAAAACTGTTCAAAAAATGCAAACAACAGAAACACTTCTTCCTGTTAAAATTGTGTTAAGTAGCCAAGCACCTACTAATGCAAGATATCCCACTACACAAGAGGCTAACCCATTAGCATCTCAAACAATGTTCACACCACGTGCAACTATCACACAAACCACTGCATCTCCCAGGTGGGGGGAAATGTCTTGGCATGAGCCATCTTCTAAAACTGCAGAAAGAGGCAAAACTCTCATCGTCAATACATTAACTATATTGAAATCTCCACAGAGCTCCACTCAAAATACTCCTTTGTGGAAGAAGAACAAGAAGAATTATATCAAAAGTTGGTCTGAGAAGACAGCAGACCAAGAATCTACTACTACTTACTTGATAGCCTTAAATTCTTTCTACCACACCAGGGTGGCAAAACCCAGGATAATTGGAGGAAAATTTGCAGCATTTACTGTCCTAGCTAATTCAGATGCTTTCATCCCTTGTGAAGCCAGTGGTAACCCTCTGCCAACAATACACTGGACCAAGGTATCATCAGGTAAGCTCCCCAAGTATATATTGAACATTTCCTCTTTTATCATATACAAAATATAACCTAGGATTCAGTGCGTATACCAGGGGTCCCCAACCTTTTGGGTCAGTGGATACATCTGGAATTTTGAGAGAGTGTTGTGGATGCTGTCACAGAATGGCTGCCATGTGGGGGGGATAGGGGCTTGCCCATTCATAACATGGCTGCCATTGTGCAGGAACAATGCCATTATGTTCCTGTCATTGTCCAGGAACATAATACAAGACAGAGAGATCCAAAACACAAAACCAGTCCTTTGAACCGAAATAAAGATGGAGCTGGAGGGCAGCACTTTGCTTTGCCACATGCCAGCATCCCAGTTAAAAAAAAGATTTAATTAAACAATCTTAAGAAATAGAATAAAAATTAGGAGAGGCAGGGAGACTTGGTGGGTGCCAAGAGAAGCCTCCATGGGGCACATTATTGTCCATGGGTGCCCCGTTGGGGATCCCAGGTGTATAGCATTAACATCTGATGTATGTTTACATCCTTAGGATTGGCTTGTGAAGATGCAATGAGAGCTAGTGTGCTATAGTGGATAGAGTGATGGGCTGGGACTGGGGAGACTCTCTGGTTCAGCTCTCGACTCATCCATGAAATTCACTGGGAGACATTGGGCAAGTTATTCTCTCTCAACCTAACTGGTATATTATGAGGATAAAATGTATGTATGTCACTCTGAGCTCCTTGGAGAAAAGATGGGATATAATTGTAGTAGTAGTAGTAGTAGTAGTAGTATAAACAACAACAGTGTGGCATAGTGGTGAGAGTGTTGGACTGGGACTCGGGAGATCTGGGTCCTAGTCCCCGCTCAGGCCATGAAACTCACTGGGTGACTTTGGGCCAGTCACTGACTCTCAGCCTCACCTACCTCACAAGGTTGTTGTGAGGATAAAATGGAGAGGAGGAGGAGGAGGATTATGTAAGCTGCCTTGGGTTCCTTGCAGGAAAAAAGGCGGGGTATAAATATAATAAATAAATAAATACAATAATAAAAAACAACACAACAAATCTTTCCCTCAGTTACATGTGTCTAAATCCTACTTTCTTCTGTGGGACTTCTAAAGGAGTATTGTGATGCAGAATTGCAGCTCTCATGTCATACTTAGAATGAACAGATTAATCCCAAAAGAACTAAAAGAACAGATTAATCCTAAAAGAACTGTAGGAAGTTGAAAAAGACTTCCAATTTTAGTAGGATAGTACACATCCAAAAGTGTCTTATTGTGATAAGATCATAGCTGCATCAGAAACAACTGGTGGTGGCTAAACTTCAAGCCTTGGGTTTTTGCCATGGAAGCAGAGCGTGGAAATAAGCAACTGCTGTGAAACTCCAGTATGTTCTCCCTAGTTCAGGATATTACCACTGTAGCTGTTTCATTCTGTGAGAAAAATTATGGCCACTGCCCTACTTTTTCTTAGTTATATTCTTGACAAACATGTGGGGAAGATGGCAGAAAATTGACTGAAAACATGTGTGTCAATCAAGTCTGATACGAGCCTGAGATGGATGAATATCCGCAATAGCTTTGCCCGACAATTCTCTGGCCATGTTCATACGTCATACGATGCAAACTAGCAGTGTGCTGGTGCACGCAGCATGTTCGCTCCTCCTTTTGCATGAGTGATAAACAAGCCAGAAAGGGATAACTTCACTGATGTCCAAACCCTGAATTATGGATTAGCGAGAGAGCAGGAGGTCGTCTAGATGGCAGTTTCCAAAGTTGTAATGTCCAGCTGCAAGCTTGTTGAGTGCCTCAGGGAAGGCAAAACAGATTTGGGAATGGTGCCCTGAGATTAGGGCCTCATGAATGTCTACACAGAGTAGTGAGATCGTTGGAGGAAAGGCAGGGGAGAAAGTTTTTCAGAGATACAAAAAAGTATATTTTTAGATACAACTAAGAGTTATGAAAGTGGCAATTCTGGTCTATTGTACAAAAGACCATTAAAAACAAACAAAACAAACCTGTATTCTACTTCTAGTGTATATGTAAACTACATAATTACTGGGAAGGTCATTGGAGCATACAACTGATTTTTAAAAGTTCTTTAAAACAGTTTTTATACTATATGAAAACTTATTCTGTCTGGTATGGTCCATATATATATAAAGCTGGGAAAGGGGATTATGTATTAATATGGCAGGAATGTAGTAAAGAAACCTAGACAGACAGACGTTATGTGCTTCTCTCTGCAAATTATTATTGTAGCAAGCAAGGCAAAGGGTGAGATTTTAATATAGAGATCTGGCTAATTTTATTTTCATCTTGTTTAATCAGGGGTTGATGCACCAAAACACAAACGTGATAACAGACTTGAGGTTCTTCCCAATGGTACTCTCTCCATCCAGAATGTCAACATCCAGGATCGTGGACAGTACATGTGTGTGGCTGCCAATCAGCATGGCTCCGACAAGCTTCTCATCACATTGTCTGTGGTGACTTATCCACCTAGAATCCTGGGGCGAAGGTCCAAGATTATTAATGTTCACTCTGGCAAGGCAGTAACCATGAAGTGTACAGCTGAAGGCCGCCCCGTTCCTACCATATCCTGGGTCCTTGCAAACAAAACTTACATGTCAGAATCTTCTATGGGGAATGAGGCAGTTTCTGTGCAGATAGATGGCACATTGATGATAAAGAAAGTCAGTGTTTATGACAGAGGGATTTACACATGCACAGCAAATAATCCAGCTGGTTCAGATACAGTGACAATAAGATTGCAAGTCATTGCTGCACCACCCATTATACTGGAAGAGAAGAAGCAACATGTGCTAGGGAACATTGGGGAAAGCTTGAAGCTTCCCTGCACTGCCAAAGGAAACCCTCATCCAAATGTTCACTGGGTCCTCTTTGATGGAACTGTGGTGAAGCCTTTGCAGTATATAAATGGCAAGCTATTTCTGTTCCCTAACGGAACTCTTTATATCAGGAATATTGCACCTTCTGACAGTGGGAATTATGAATGTATAGCCACCAGCTCCACTGGCTCAGAAAGGAGAGTAGTAATTCTCCAGGTAAAACATAAATATGTAATTCCCAGAATTGCAGTTTCATCTCAAAGACTGACACAACTGAATTTTGGAGACAAATTGCTTCTGAATTGCTCAGCTACAGGAGAGCCAAAGCCAAAAATAATCTGGAGATTACCTTCTAAAGCTGTGGTTGACCAATGGCACAGGTAGGTCTCTTGGAAGTTGCATTTCTTACTTGAGCATCTATATTGTGTAAAATCCATGAAAGGATTTTGTGATGTGGGGATAAAACTTCTGGGACCGATTAGCTGTTCTGCCTTTGTGTCATAGAGGGATGAGTCAAGCAGACACGTTTCTGGCTGCCCTTGGCTGCCCTACTCTGATATGAAGGTTCTCTGGCTGCTATTTGCTGAGTTGCTTAAATGCTAAAGAAGGACAGGCAGAGGGCCCTGTAGTGGGGGATGTAAAATAAGTGGCTAGGAAAGCATCAGGAAGTAGAGGGCTTTAGGACCAGATGGTGTGAACCAGAAGGATAAGGGGAAAGAGAAGGAGGATTCTAGGAAGAGTAAGAGGAGAATGAAAACAGGAACAGAGAATAGTAGAGAGGTGAGGTGAGGTGCACAGTAAGAGGCTGCAAAGGGGAGCACACAAACCAACTGAAAATAATTAGCCAAACATTCAGCTGCAGGGTTTTTGTTTAATCTAATGTTGTTGTAAGATTTGGGTTTTAAGAACATAAGAAGAGCCCTGGTGTATCAGACCAGCCTATCTGGTCCAATATCTGTTCCCAAAGTGGTCAACCAGATGCCTACAGGAAACCCACAAGCAGGACATGAGCACAATGGACAGGGGAGGGTAAACAGAGAAAGAAGTACTGCTGAAGATTCCCTTAATAACCAGTGTCAAAATTGCCTGGCAATTCTTTTGTAAGGGAAACTACAGGTAAATGGCCCAGGAAGGTGAGGACATGGTTGGAGAAGATGATTCACCCTTACCCACCCTCAAGCTAGAGGAGTGGGCAAGCTAGTTGTGAGTGGGAAACAACAGAAACAGTTTTTAAGACAGACTGCAAGAAATATGGAGAGGCAGGGAGAAAGCAAGTGCCCTTTTGGGGGTTACTTTCCTCTGGAGATCTGATGTGGGGCAATGGATTTGGCTGTCTAGTGAAGTGTTTAAGCTGGGCCCTCACCTAAGCTCAACCTGTATATTTGTAAATAAATTCAAATATTACAAAATACCATAAACCTCCAGTGACCTCTTTCCAAAGAAAACTAAATTCAGGAAAGCACTTTTCCCTGGACTGTCTTGCCACTCGGGGATGAGGAGCAAATATATCTATATTGTAGATCACAGTCATTAGGCAAATTTTCTAAACAGGTTAAAGCAGCAAATGTGTGGGTGTAACAGTGCAATCCTATGGCTGCTAGACAGCATCTAGATGCCTGTAGGATTTTTTGGAGACCTAGTCATGGGGTGGGGAAATCGCTCCAACCTCGTAGCTGGGTCTCCACGCTCGGAGTGCCCTCTCCCCACCACTCATAGCCAGTGTGGAAAGAACTGTGCTGGCTGCATCTCCAAGGTCACAAGCGCCACCTTGGAGACGGGGTTTAGGGGGCGTTCTGAGGGGAGGAAGGGAGGAGACAGGCACTGCCAAGATACAATGTATCCTGACAGTCCCTCAGCCTCCTTCCCTCCCAGTCTGAAGCTCCTCAGCTAGGCAGCTGAAATTGGTCTTCTAGCTGAGTTGCAGGATGGGAGGAGTGCAGAGGCAAAAGTCAACTCCATGCTCCTCCTGCCCTCCATAGGATGCCCGTAATTCTCCGAGTACAGAGGATTGGATTGCACCCTAAATGGATTTGTAGAATGTATATCTAGCCCTTCATTACAGCTGGCACCAAGGCAGCTCATAGTAGTAAAGCATCAATGTGCAATAAATTACAGTACTAAAGATTCCTTGACATCAAGGGACCCCTTGACCTCCTTTTGAGAACTTAGGGCACCAGTAAGCCTTAAGTGCAAAAGATGGGAGAACACTTTTGGTTCATTGTGCTCTCCTCCACTCTTACAGTAGCTGCTTTCCAGTGCAACATCTATCACTGCTATATTCTACTTCAAATTAATTTTGCTACATGGCTTGTGACCCACAAACCACTTAAGCAATTATATTTAAGCAAGAGCAGTCTTGATAATGTAAAGATATCCCAGTAACCTTAAATAAAATCCATGTACTTAATGGATTTTGGGAAATCAAACTAATTATCATCAGGCCTGTGGCTTATGCTGGCTCAGCTTGTCTGAGCGTGGAAAGCTAAGCAGGGTCAGGCCTGGTTGTTACTTGGATGGGAGACCCCTCCTCCAGTTTCCTGCATTGAGCAGGGGGTTGGACTCGATAGCCTTGTAGGCTCCTTCCAACTCTATGATCTATGAAATCTATAAATCGTTCCCTGTAATAGTAAACTTAAGTGGTTGAGTGCCTATCAATTTGGAAGTGAAATGGGGTCACCCAAAGATAAGATAGTGGCTTTCTACGTACTGGTGACTCCTGTGTCAGTGGGGCTCCTTTTCCATTGAATCTTTTTGTTAGAGCTTTATAGGAGCTATCCATGATGTTCCATGGTGGTGGTGAACCTATTTTGGGAATGGGATTCAGCACCATGGATAGCTCCTATAAAGTTCTAACAAAAAGATGCAATGGAAAAGGAGTCCCACTGACACAGGAGTCACCAGCGTCCCCAGATATACAGAAATATGTACGTTTGTAAAGAAAAAGTTTTTTTTAAGCTCCAGAAATGGCCCGTGAGCTTCCACCATGTACAGAATGTTGAGGTGGCAGTTGCAGGGGCATAGGAAAAGAAGAGGCAATTTACCTGCTCAAGCCCCTGTCAAGGTTCCACCTGTACCAGGACACCTTGATCAGCTCCTTAAAGATATCTGCCTCTTTAAGAGCCCCTCCTGTCTCAGGATGCCAATTCTCTGCCTTTTTACCTCCTGTTCCCGGTAACATGGGATTAGGCCTTAGGCGTGGTGCAAAAGTCACTCCAACAACTGCTTTTTAACAATAACTGTTTACTGGAGTAAATATTGGTAAAGTAGAATCACATTAACTTAGGGTAATTACACAAATAGAGCTGTAAGATTACAAAAAGCAAGTATAAGGGAAATAAAAGGAAAAATAACACAAGGTTCTCTAACCTAGCTACACTGTCACCTGTAAGCTTAGTAGAGATTCCTTTCCCCAGCCTTTCTCCTAGCTCAGTGGTTCTTAACCTTTTTGGTGTCACACCTCCCTTGTGAATTATCTTATGACCCATGCCTCCCATGTAGTGATGTCCCGTCTC
Source organism: Shinisaurus crocodilurus (assembly GCA_021292165.1). Lineage (NCBI taxonomy): Eukaryota > Metazoa > Chordata > Lepidosauria > Squamata > Shinisauridae > Shinisaurus > Shinisaurus crocodilurus. Next base: position 36,682,333 of record CM037878.1, read on the forward strand.
GCCTCGCCGGGCGTAGCGGGCTGAAATCGGTCTGCTCATGCCCACACGAGGCTCATACAAGCCTACCTGGCTCCATCGGCAGCTCGCCTCTCTGTGGTGAGCCGCCCACTCCGGTCCCGTCACATCACTTCCGGCACCGGAAATGACATGATGGGACCCTGCGCAGGCACACTGGACCCCCGCACCACGTATTGTGCCTGCGCAGGGTCCCGTTGCGTCATTTCCGGTGCCGGAAGTGATGCGACCGGCGTGGGCAGCTCAAGCGGTGCAGAGAACTGCTCCGTGCTGCTCAGAAGATCGAGGCGGGGGGCCCACCGCTGCGGAGAGTTGAGGCGGCGGCGAGGCGCCCCCCCCCCAAAAGGTTCGTGGGCACCACTACTCCCATGTGTTAATGGCCCAAAATTTAGGCTTAGGCAGGACAAGTTTGCATTTTTTAGTTTATGTTCTGTCTCTGGACTAAAAAAAAATTATATTCAATTAAATGAACGGCGTAGCTCCCAAGATTAGTAGAAAGAAATAAGGTTGGGCCAACCGCCAAGCTGCACTGCTATGTACTTGTAAAATAAACAATTAATAGTTATGGGGCTACTCACACCTCCCCTGGAGTCAGTCCAAACCCTCCCACAGGTTAAGAACCCCTGTAGCTGTTCTGCAGTTCTTTAGTGAAATTCAGACCCTGCTTCTCTGTCTGCTTCACTCTCTGCAGCTTCTCTTCCTCTGCCGCCTAGTGCAGCTCCTTATAAACACTCCCACAGAACCCGAAAGTTACAATCATGTGACCTCAAACTGGAGAAATTAAACTTAACTCTATTGGGTGAAAATGAAACTCACAAATGCCACCCTCCCATCAGGAGATGTTTGGGCCTACAGGCTTCAACTAACTCAGACCTGTGTAGGCCTCAATCCTTCACAGCCCCTAACAGTTTATAGTAAGTATTCTGGAAGTGATGGGTGGGGACTAGTATTTTGGGGTTATGTGCTGGGAGGTTAAAAAAGCCTCTCCACCTCATAGAAGAGAGGTGCATTACCTGCAGGCTGTATGCAGCCTCCCCAAGGGGTTTTGTGCAGCTCCCCATGACCCCCTGCTTCCGCAATTACCACTGAATTTGCAGCTGCTGAAAGTACAGCCAATTTTGCCGCGAAAAATGCTGCTGATTCTGCAAGAGATGTCTCCTGCACTGCATCCCCTACTGCTGATGATTTGGGGGGTTCCCCATTGCCAGTCACCTCTGAAGCAGGGACCTGGTTCGCACAATCACTGCAGCCCACCATGGCTTATAAGCTGCAGTGGGTTGTGGTGCCCACAGGCACCAATTTTCCAGTCTAAGCACCCACCGCTGTGGACTTCTCATGTCATCCAAACCCAGTGAGGGTGGATTGTTGGGCTGCTTAACAAACCACCCCACCTCTGCAATAGGCCATGGGTTTGTTAAGCAGCCCAGCAATCCACCCTCACTGGGTTCAGGCAACATGAGAAGCCCGACCGGTGAGGGCAATTATGCAAATCAGTGGGCACACAACCGGCATGCACAGGGTGGTTAACAAGCCACCATGGCTTGTTAACCACCCTGTGATCATGCGATCTGGGCCACAGTGTTGCTGCCTGGAGGATGCTCTCTAGGATGCTTTCAGGAGTACTCTAGGATCTGATCTCAGAGGACCTGCCCTCTTGAGTGCTGGAGGCCAGAGCATCTCCTAGCAGATGTAGTGTGAAGGCTCTATGACTGAGTACTCCTGTCAGTTAGTACTGCTACTGCTTGTTTGCTCACAGGGAAGAGAGACAGGAGCACAATGTGGATGATGGGGTGGAAGGAAATAATAAGTGAAATGTATTTAATAAAGGAATAACTTTAATTTAAATGACTTTATTATGAATGAAATTAAGTTGGAAATTTGTGGGTGGGGGCTTGGTGTTTAAAATAACTTTAGAGCGCAATCCCAGCTCTGACCTTGGAAACGCGTTCCAAGGTCAGAGCTGGGACTCTGACTTCGGAGCAACCTCCCTCCATCCTTGCAGCCAGCGTGGAAAGAACCATGCCGGCTGTGGCTCCAAGGCCGTAAGACCAACCTCGGAGCTGGAGTTCTGAGGGCGTTCCAGGAGACAGGGTGGGGAGGAGTCAGGATCCACCAGCACACATAGTATCCTGGCAGCGCCCCAGCCTCTCCTCCTCATGCTCTGGGGCAAAAGACTAAGATGGCCAAAATCGGCCATCTAAGTCTTTTGTAGGGTGGGAGAAGTGTGGAGGCAACCTTTGCCTCCGTGCTCCTCCCACCCTGCATAGGATGCTCATAATCCTCCAAGTTTGGAGGGTTATCGGCAGCCACATTGGACTGCGCTGTTAATAAATTAAATTAGAGTTTAAATGTGTATGTATGCTTGTGTCTGCATATGCTTGTGTGTGGCCCCCCAGGCCAGCAACATGTGTAGCCCTTGGAGCTGAAAAGGTTGTGCGTCCCTACTATAGAAGGATTTTTCCAGAGAAAGAAAATAAAACAGGACACCTTTCCCACTCTCTAGAACCCTCCCTCCCACCTCATGATGCTACAAAGCTCCTATACCAGACTGGCTGGAACCCTGAAGAGAAGCACTGCACTGTCCCACTTGCTCTTCTAATAGCAAACTTGGTGGCCTGGTGCCTGTCAGCTAGGCAACAGAATGAGGCCAACCATAGACAAGGTAGTGCTTTCTGCTTACAAAAACACTCAAACCCTCCTGACAAGGGATGCCTATGTTCTCAGCCTAACCTACCTCACAGGGTTGTTGTGAGAATAAAATGGAGAGGAGGAGGAGGCCCATGTAAGCCAGCTTTAGTTCCTTGCAAGAGGAAAAAAGGCAGGATATAAATACAATAAATGAAATAAATAAATAGGCTCCTCCAGAGCCACTGGACTCCCCACTCTTTCAATAAGGGGAGAGAGGGAAAAGGGAACTCTCCCAGGCAGCATAGGGTGGTGGGGAAGTACGTACCCCCATCGTGCTATAGCAGCCAGCCCTGAAACCTTTACCACCAGTCTTTAGGTTTCATGCACATCCAGACCTGAACTTCCTCATACAGCATGGGGAGGGGGTTGAATCCCCTCTCTGTGGTGTACCACTTAAGTTAGAGGCTGGCTGACCAGTTTGCTGTGCAGCCAGCTTTGAAATAGTCTCGGTCTATAGTATTGCAATATTCAGGTATGAGGTTGGTGATAACAGGTTAACACCCCTTTCCCTATGCTGTAAAACTCTGGTTAGGGCTGCCTCCACCATCATCCTCACCGTCATTTCACCCCAATCATTTCAGGGACAAGGGAAGCACCTGTGAATTCTTGCATGCACACACCCACACAATTTTATAATTATTTTCCCTTTAAAAGCTCATTCCTAGTTGCGTGGCTGCTGCTCCATAAATTGATTTCATTATAAAATCTTGGCAGATTTTATTCTATCTCATGGCAGTATATAATTCATAGTGTAGTGGTGGCCAGCTCAATGGCTACTAACTATCAGCTGGGTTTTCAAGTGAAGCCAGCAATTTACATATTAGAGCTTTGACAGTAACAAATCTTGTAATCTCTAGACTGTGCTAACTAAGCCTTAAAATTAAAGAAGATTGCAGACTCTTAGAGCCAGGGCCATATGGATAACGTGTCTGCCAGCCCTTTGCAAGGCCTTTAAAAAGAATGAGACAAAATATTATGCATTTCAACTTTCTTGTTCTGTACTGCCTTGCAGTAGGTCATTTCGTAGGACCAAATTGGCTTCCAATTCGTCTTACTATTGGCAAAGCAGGCTTTCCATCAAGCCTTCCCTAGAATGTATTTTCCACATCGTTCTAGGCATGTGGAATTTTACATGCCGCACTTGATAAAACATACCTGTGTTGAAGTGAGGACAGTAAATCAGAGCAGAAGGATACTGTAATGTGCAGTTAATGTTTCTCTGAAATAAGTCCTAAAGTAATTTACTCTTATTTAAATGAATCATTTAAATTTACATTATTTTATTATTTCTTATCTTTCTTCTATCATGGAGTCAAGGCAATGCTGCAGCATCCCTAGGGTCCCCAGGTGGTCTCCTGCCCAGCCACTGACCAGACCCTGCCATGTTTAACTTCAGCAAGGTTCCTGAAAGCATTACAGTAATACCTTGGATTGCAAGCATAATTCGTTCCGGAACAGTGCTTGTAATCCAAAACACTCTTATATCAAAGCGAGTCTCTGGCGGGCGTGAGCGGGGCCGATTTCGGCCCGCTCAAGGCGAGTAGTTACATCCCTACGTGACTTGTCTTGCAAGACCTTGCTTGTTTATCCAGTCAAAATTTTTACAAAAATTTTGCTTGTCTTGCAAAACACTCTCAGACCAAGTTACTTGCAATCCAAGGTATTACTGTATATACCTTCATATCATGTCCTGAGACTAGAAGAAAGGAGTACTATTAACCCAGCACTTCAGGTTTAACTGGAGTTGCCACCAAATTTCACCCTAAGTGTAATTTCAAGACAAGATTTGAGATTTTGATCGGAGGAAACCAGTATTTTTGTGGCAGAACCATACACAGCTTGGTTAAGACTAGCAAATTTTCTCAGGTAGGGAGGCATGTCCCAAAGTTGCCATCATGTTTTGCTTAAAGTGAAATTTGGAGGTTTCTGCTCAATAAAAATATTTGTGGAATTTTGAGGGAAACAATAGCCATTTTGACATACCCGTATATACTCGACTTTAAGTCGGCCCTAACATAAGTCGAGGCCCCTAATTTCACACCCCAAAACTGGGAAAACTTATTGCCCCCAGTATAAGTCTAGGGTGGGAAATGTACGAGGGGAGACTCCCGCCGCCACCCCCAGACACCCCCCACCCCCGTACCTGCACCCACTGCTGCCGAAGCCCCGCCACTGCCAAAGCCCCCCCAGGACCCCCGCCGCCACCCCGACACCCCCACGCCACCCCCAAACACCCCCATGCCACCCCAGACACCCCACCCACACCCCCGTACCTGCACCCGCCGCTGCCGAAGCCCCTCCCCCGCCGAAGCCGCGCCGCGCCGCAGCCCCCCAGACACCCTCATGCCACCCCCACGCCACCCCAGCCCTCCACCCCCAGGACCCCTGCCGCCACCCCCAGACACCCCACCCCCACCCCCATACCTGCACCCGCCGCCGCCGAAGCCCCTCCCCCGTCGAAGCCGCGCCGCGCCGCAGCCCCCCCAGACACCCCCATGCTACCCCCAGACACCCCCCAGACACCCCCGTCACCGTACCTGCTCCCGCCGCCGAAGCCCCACTTCGGAAGGGGAGGGGCGCGAGCGATCCTCTTCCCGCCCGAACCTACGTTTGAATCGCGGAGGCCCCTTGAGAAAGCGCCTTTCGCGGCCGGCCGGCCGAGCTGGCTGGCTGGCTGGCGGGGGCCAGCTCGGAGCGTGGTGCCATCGCGCTGGGGGAGGGCGCACGGAGGCCCCCTCTCTGCCGCTCTCCACCAGACACCAGATCCAGGGGGGTGCCTGAAGTTTCCTTCCCCCCCGCCTCTCTCTCTATTTTTCTTCCGGCGGGGGGCGGCGTTTGCTTTCCCTGGATCTATCGCCGTCCCCGCTTGCCTGGGCGCTGCTTGAGCGGAAGGGAGGAAGGCCTCTGTGCGCCCTCCCCCAGCGTGATGGCACCGCGCTCCGAGCTGGCCCCCGCCAGCCAGCCAGCCAGCCAGCTCGGCCGGCCGGCCGGCCGCGAAAGGCGCTTTCTCAAGGGGCCTCCGCGATTCAAACGTAGGTTCGGGCGGGAAGAGGATCGCTCGCGCCCCTCCCCTTCCGAAGTGGGGCTTCGGCGGCGGGAGCAGGTATGGTGACGGGAGGTGTCTGGGGGTAGCGTGGGGGTGGCATGGGGGTGTCTGGGGGGGCTGCGGCGCGGCGCGGCTTCGACGGGGGAGGGGCTTCGGCGGCGGCAGGTGCAGGTACGGGGGTGGGGGTGGGGTGTCTGGGGGTGGCGGCAGGGGTCCTGGGGGTGGAGGGGGGTGCCTGGCGGTCCCTTGCGGTGGCGGCGGGGGTCCTGGGGGGCCGCTGACCCACGTATAAGTCTAGGGGGCATTTTTCAGCACAAAAAATGTGCTGAAAAACTAGACTTAAAGTCGAGTATATACGGTAACTAGCAAACATTTTCAGGGGGTTCTGAAATTTTCTGCACTACTGTTTTAACTAAAACTAATCTGATCTTGTTGGGCATGAGGAAACTGCACTAAGTGAGCAGGTTACCCAGCCAAATATGGTGGAAAAGGATACTAAGTCAAGGGGACAATCTGCATAATCAGAACAAGCCACCATGGCTTAAACAATAACCCTGCAGCAGCCCATGGGTTATTTGAGGGTTGTTTCCAACAAGCCATGCTCCCTGGGTTCGGATGACACGACAAGCCTTAGATGGGTGGCAATTATGCAAATCATGCCTGGCACGTGCCGCGGCTTGTTTAAGCCACAGTGGCATGTTTTGGTCATGCAAATCTGACAAACAAATCCTTGACATTCATTAAGAGTTTGTAAATAATATAAATAATTATGGGATGGTGGTAGAGAGATCATCATTCTGGCTTAAATGGAGGTGCTCGAAATACAAAGTTTTTGTAACATATGAGATGGATTGGAACTTCATTCTGATAATAGTAGTTGTAATAATCTTATTGTTTAGCTATAAGCCGTAACAAAAACAGAAGAGACATTCAGAGATGAGCAACCAATTTAGCTATCAATTTCCTGGCAGCCAACACAAATAAGGAAACACACACAGTAACATTCTTTTCATTATCAAACAACAGAAAACATAAAAATTCACTGTAAGAAAATTCTTCCTGAGCCTAAACTCAGACAAATATTTTTCACCTGGATTCTTATGAAGAGGGCATTGGGTAATATAATGGACAATATCTTCAGTAATAGTTTTACAAAACATACAGAATGCTGTTCCCCTGCTAATTTCTTATTCCAAACCAGACTTGGCTGCCTCCTCTGCTACTCTTCAGTATGATTTAATAAATTACTGCAACAGCCTGGGAGCCACTTTGCCATGGTGTGGTCCTGTGCTGCTCTGGTTAATAGCTATATGGTGAACCTGCATGAGATGGGCAAGTGATACGGCTTCTTTCCATACAAAAGTCACCTGAAGCGAGGGAAAAAGATGAAAATGTCAAAAGTGACTGTGTCAAAGATACCCCCTTGTTCCCATGGTTTCTCCATCCGGATGTTACCAGAAGGTGCAAAATCACACCATGGGGAAGAGGTTTCTATGCCGCTGTAGTAATGTACAAAACCAGGCCTTAGCCATTATACCTGTTACATGATTATTCTAAGTGAGTTTCCAGAATGCTTCTCTTCAATGCATTTCTATCTTCTGCTTTTTAATTCTTAGGTTACTATCCAGGAATCAGCAACTTCACAGTCAGGGTCTTGGTGTTCTCTGGCACAGGAGAATAGTAACTAATTCTTTTCTCCCATTCCTTTCTAGAATGGGGAGTCGCATCCATGTGCATCCCAATGGATCCTTGGCTGTTGAGGCTGTCACAGAAAAGGATGCAGGTGACTATATATGTGTGGCAAGAAACAAAATGGGAGATGACCTGATCCTTATGAAAGTTAGTGTGACAATGAAACCTGCAAAAATTGATCAAAAACAGTATTTTAAAAAACTGGTGCCTTACGGGAAAGACTTCAGAGTGGATTGCAAAGCTTCTGGGTCACCTGAACCAGAGATATCTTGGAGTTTGCCAGATGGCACAATGATCAACAATGTGATGCAAGCAGATGACAGTGGACACAGGTCTCGGAGATACACTCTGTTTGACAATGGGACTCTGTATTTCAACAAGGTTGGGATAGCTGAAGAAGGGGACTACACATGTTATGCTCAAAACACACTTGGTAAAGATGAGATGAAAGTACACATAATGGTAGTAGCAGCTGCACCTCGTATCAAGCAGAATTCTAAGACTTATGTAAAGGTAAAAGCAGGAGATACTGCAGTCTTTGACTGCGATGCCATAGGGGAACCTAAGCCAAAAATATTTTGGTTGTTGCCTTCCAATGACATGCTTTCAGCTTCTACTCATAGATACTTTCTTCATGTTAATGGGTCATTGTCTGTCACTAAGGTGAGGCTCTTAGATGCTGGAGAATATATATGTGTTGCACGCAACTCTGGTGGAGATGATACAAAACTATATAAACTAGAAGTGGTTTCTAAACCTCCTCTGATCAATGGCTTGTATGCAAACAAGACCATCATTAAAATGACAGCCATAAAGCACTCAAAGAAGCAAATAGACTGTAGAGCTGAAGGAACACCCATACCCCAAATCATGTGGATTATGCCTGACAATATTTTCCTAACAGCCCCATACTATGGGAGCAGAATAACAGGTACACAAAAATGGGACTCTTGAAATTCGCAATGTAAGGCCTTCGGATACAGCAGAATTTATATGTGTGGCACGTAATGATGGGGGTGAAAGCATATTAGTGGTCCAGGTGGAGGTGTTAGAAATGCTAAGGCGCCCAATGTTCAGAAATCCATTTAATGAGAAAGTAATTGCAAAGCCTGGAAAAACCACTTTCTTGAATTGCTCTGTAGATGGAAACCCACCTCCTGAGATAATCTGGATGTTACCGAATGGCACTCGGCTTTTCAGTGGTTTTAAAACAGTCCAGTACTTCTTGGGAAGCAATGGCACTCTTGTCATCTATAGTCTTTCTAAAGCAGATGCAGGCAAGTACCGATGTGCAGCTAAAAATAAAGTTGGCTACATTGAAAAGTTGATCATATTGGAAGTTGGCCAGAAACCCACAATTTTTATCCACCCAAGAGGAGCAGTAAAAAGCATTAGTGGGGATTCATTATCGCTGCACTGTCTTGCTGGTGGAAGCCCCAAACCAAACATTATATGGACAGTTCCCAGTGGCTATGTCCTAGACCGTCCTCAAATAAATGGGAAATACACATTACTGGAAAATGGTACCTTAGTTATCCAAGAAACAACCATTCATGACAGAGGAAGTTATGCATGCAAAGCTCAGAACTATGCTGGTGATTCAACAATAGTTGTTTTTGTAATGATCGTGGCTCATCCACCAAGGATTACAAACAGACCACCAAGGAATATTCGCACTATGGCAGGAGTAGCAGTTCAGCTTCACTGCATGGCACTGGGAATACCAAATCCAGAAATTACATGGGAGCTGCCTGACCACTCATTACTTTCTACAGGCAGCAAAGGCCGACCATCTGGAAGTGAACTTCTTCATCCACAAGGAAAATTAGTCATTCAGAATCCAAAATCGTCAGATTCTGGCATATACAAGTGTATGGCTAAGAACCAGCTTGGCAGTGATTCCACAGTAACGTACATTCAAGTAATCTGAAATGAGAACTACAGGCTGATAACAGTCTAATCTGGACCAAGTTTAGCTTTCGAAGATGTTTAATCAAAACCAGTCAAAAGGCATGTCACTTTCATTATAATCCCTATTCTCAGTGTACAGTAGACATGCTACGAAACAGATTTGGGAAAAATCTGCATTATGTCCCAATATTGATTTTATAGTGAATTTTAAAAATTGATATTTTAAAAATAACATTAAAAACTGAAGGCACTTAATTTCCCAAGAAAAGCAACAGTGAATACTAGCACAAATACTTTAATCAAATTATGTTTGCAATATAACTGGAAATATTTAGCAAAAGCGTGGGCTTTTAAAAATGCTAATTTGTTATTTCCCATTTGATAGTAGTATAAGTATGGTATACATTGTAAAGATATACAAAGATATGTACAAAAGAAATGTGATTGTTTTGTTACCTTACTGACATTTATGAATATTTTGTAGTTCTTACAGATATTTTAACACAAAGGGTATTCATCTATTTGTAATACTAAAACTTAATTCTTTCATTCAGGAGTCCTTTTTTGTGGGGCAATGGAAGACCCAAAGTAGTTTAATGGTAGTGTTGTTGCTTTTTTAAAAAAAAAACCCAATGTGGATTATTTTTCTAAAATAAAGAACCGCCAAACATGCTTATGAAGAAGTATAGATGTAAATGATCTTATTGCCAAATATTCAGCTGCTAAATATTTTATATTTAAAAAGGTATAGTTTGATGTCATTTGTTTTAAAAAGTACACAACACATTACCAGCGGCTAGGGAGCAAACAAGGGGTCTCCTTGTGAGTATCTAGAATCACCTAGCTTGGCATTATTGGAAACAGAATGGCTAGATCAGGGATGGGGAATGTGTGGCCCTCCAGATGTTGTTGGGACTGTTACTCCGATCATCCCTCACCATTGGCTAGGGCTGATTGGAGTTGTAGCACAACATCTGGAGGGCCACACATTCCCCACTCCTGGACTAGATGGACCTTTGGTCTGATCCAAAGAGCTCTTAAGAGCAATAGAAACAGTATGTCAAGAAATTGTTCCCAATATCTTACTATAAATATTTTAATATTGCGCTTCAATTATATTCCCAGGGCAGCTGCAGAGGACATACATGCCATATAAAGTAGAGCTTGGGCTCTCTGGCAAGATAATCTTTGTTCTTTCCCCCCCTAAGAATTCTGCTACAGCAGGGCATGGATCGTAAGCAGCAGTTCCTATGCCATTCAGCGAAACAAACAGTCTTGCATTCATAGATTCTTGTACCAAGGACATACAGTGAGACTTTATTTGATTATAATGAGAAACTACTTTCTCTGTTGTTATAGAGTGAGGAGACAGTACCAAAATGAAAGCAAGCAATTTTTGTAGTAAACCTGAAGTGCAAACAACAATCTTCTGCACCTTATTAGAATATTTTTGCCACAGTCTGGCGTGTCTACTTCTGGTATTTCCTGAACTGCTAGCCAGTTATCACAGACACTTGAGAAAAATTCTTCCACAAACTCACCAAAAATGGACTCAACTAGTGGACAGCCTGTATCAATCATTTCTTTAGGGGGTCAACACTATTAAAAGGGAAGACATCTTTGAGGTAGTATTGTCTTTTTCTACTTGTAGTCTAATGCTGAGAAAGTTTCTGAATGATGACACAGCCTCTATTCTAGCAGCAGACCACAAACTGTAACATATTGTAACAATTGTAACATATTGATGCAGTACACTACGTTTACTACTACACTGCCCCTCTTCCTCCTCTTCATTTATAGATGTGTCAGTCTCATTCCTGCTTTTTGAGGAAATTAACTTCTGTTCCTCACCACCTGGCACAGGGCCACTACTAATGATCTCAAGTTTTCGAAGGGCATTATCTCTTGCATTCAGTATATCAGGTAGTATCAAGTTGGTCCTCTGCAATGCTTTTTGCAGTTCTTGGAATACAAGTGTTATGTCTGCCATCAGTCCTGTTAACATATCTTGGTGTTGACTTTGAGGTCCATGTCTTCAGCAGTCCAGTAGCAGAATATTTTTCATTTTACTCTAGAATCAGACAGCTGTTCCCAGACACTTCTGCCATAGGGGAAGACTAGAAACAAACCCTCCCTTTGTACAGCACAGAAGAGCTGTGCATCTTTCAGCCACTAGGGGGCTGCTCAAGGGACAGGAGACTGAACTTGCTGGTTGAGCAGCAGCATCTCAAAAGGGAAAAAGTTGCAAAATTGTGGGCAGCTCAGTGTAATCATACTAAATAATTACTCCAGTATAATATTAAACCAGAATGTTCTAGCATGAGATTTTAAAGGATCTGCCATAGCAGATGTTGAAAATGTTGGACTTAGCAGAGATGGCAAAATTGACTTGTTTAATTAGAGAAAAAAATATCTTCATTCAAGAAAGACTGGAAACCTATGGTGGACTTCTTGGGGAGGAGGGAAAGTGACTTCTTGGGGAGGAGGGAAAATTTTGGGTTTTGATTTCTGAATATTGGTAAGGTGATAGAATTTTTTTCTGTGAAAATAGAGGAAACTTAGATTGGATAAGGATTGGTAATGTTTGTCAGACAATGAGGCGGAAGCCAAATATGATTGTTGTTGTTTTGGAAAATTCAATTAAAAAAAAAAAAGGATCTGCCATAGCCTGGTGCGCTCCAGATGTTTTGGACTACAACTCCCAGCATTCGTGACCATCAGGCATGTTAGCTGGGACTGATGGCAATCAAAGTCCAAAACATCTGGAGGGCACTAGCTGGAGAAAACTGGTCTAGAGCAATCACAACCTGTTCTTGGTCTTTGCAGCCAAGTTCCAAATCTGTAAGAACAAAATAACTAAACTATCTTGTCTTAAGTGAAAGTTCACCAGCAGCCTAATCCATGTGAAATAAGACTTCAGCAAAACATCTGTATTTACACATCTGGATGGCTACTGCAGGAAACAGAACGCTGGACCAGATGAACCTTGGTCTGATCCATCAAGGCAATTTTTATGTTTTAATTTAAATTCAATTTTAAACTGTGTGTACTTGGAGAAGGTTGGGGGAAAGGGAAGAGGAAGAGAAATGTCCAAAAGTATTGGTAGAATGGTTTTGAACAGTACTACTTAAAGTAGGTTCTTTGGGAACTTTACATAATGACTAAGGGCACAATCCTATGGCCGCTGTCTAGACGGCCATATAATAGGTTGGAGTCCCAGCTCCGACCTTGGAAATGCATTCCGAGGTCGGAGCTGGGACTCCAACCACGAAACGCCCTCCTTCTGCCCTCACAGCCAGCATTGTTCTTTCCACGTCAGCTGCAGCTCTGAAGTCACAAGTGCAATTTTGGATCCAGCTTGGGGGGGAGCATTCGAGCGGGAGGGGAGGAGTGAAGCTCCACTGAGATACAACGTATCTCACTGGCGCTCAGCTGGATGTCTGTGATCCTCTGAGTTTGGAGGGTTATGGGCAGCCGCACTAGATGGCGCTGTAAGCCAGGCAATTAAATTATTCAGGATGGTGAATCCCAAGAAGACTATAAAGACTTCAAAACTCGGTTGACAAGCAACAAAAGGGCTAAAGGACAAATGACACTGGGATTTAAAAAAAATCCTACGTTCGCAAATACACTGAGGCGATCCGGCAACTTTTGTAATCGGGCATTATGCAGTCATTCCTAAACGTGTAATTGAGAGCAGAAAAGTGTACTACTCTGTGATTGTACACCGTGACTGTCAACAAAATAAACCTGCATCTGCTATTTGTTGAGGTACCAAATACATTAAAATATATTTACATCTATTAATAGTTTGTTAAGGAAACAATAACATTAGGGGAAATAGTGGTGGCTTCATATTTCAAACAAAAGTAATTGGAGTATATAATATTGATAAGAAATTCGGAGCTAAATGCTTTTACAAAGTGCAACTTAGTGTTTTCACAGTGTACATAGCAATTCAAAGAAGTATTTATTACTGTAAAGATTCTGACATCCTTTTAGGAAAGTAGAAATGCAACAGCTTGGTATTGCAATGCAAATTTAATTCTACATCGTTTGAGTAGTTTGGTAGATATTGTTTTATTCACAGTAAGCCTTACGGTAATCTTATCACAAGGCAAATGAAAAGTTCATACAGAAAACATGGTAAAATAGTCCCAAATATTTTTCAATGTCCTACATGAGTCATATTCAAAATTTGTGCATCTAATTCTAAAAAGATATCACAGAATTTTCAAAATTCACAAAACAGTAGTTTCTTTTGATTATTCTTCACTCGAATATGAGCAAATACCACTTCCACAAGGTTAAAATAGTTTCTATTTTATAGTAATAAATTTGATGAATAATTTACTTGTGCTTTTGCAGCAAATTTATAAATACAACTGTATTTACACAACTAAAAATAACCAGGGTTGAGACTTTTGAATATCTACCATACAAAATAACGAGTACTATTCCTATGACTAGAAAACTAAGGCTTAGTTCTCACAAACAGTAAATGAGGTCATAAGCCTGTACCTGAACTGTGCCATTTCAGATTGCAGGTGGGGACTCATGTCATGACTGAATGCTCCTCCATACAGAACTAGAGTTCTAGCCAAGCCTCTTCTTTGATATGCTAGTTGTCTGTGTGTAGTAACTTCTTTTCCCCTCGTGGGAAGCATTTGTGATCCCTCAACTGCAGTCCAATGTGGTACAGTCCAGGTATATCACCTCACCAGCTCTTTGTAAGATCAGGTGTGTGTGTGTGTGTGCGCACACACACACACACACACACACCTTACAAAGAGCTGATGAGGTGGAAAGCTAGGTGAGGGCTTACATTATAGATGCTTCCCATGGGAAAATATATATATATTGGACCAACACACAGAGGCCATTCCAATGCTGGAGTGCCATGGAAAGAAATGGTCCTAAAGCATTAAAAAAAAAACACCACAGCTCTTTCTTCACATTACTGGGAAACATTTGTACTTTTTCTTTTGAAAACCATTTTCCTGAAGTTATTTTAGAATACCCACACACAGAGAGAAATAGGAAACCATCATCTTAACTTCTATTGCATGCTGTGGAAGCCCTAGTAACATATCTCCAACAGAGTTATGGGAAACTGTGAAAACATATGCGTTTAATGATTCTAGTCCCTAACTACAGGTATAGGCTGCAACCCTGTGCACAACTGGGCATGTGCAAGTCCCACTGATTTCAGTACTACCCATGTATTGGTAGGAACTGACACTGCACAGGACTGCAGCCTGAAATCCACTTAAGTGTTTGTGACCTCCAGGAGCATCTGACACCTCTCTCTGAGCAAAGTGTATAGTGATTACTCATTTTGATGACTCATTTTGAACCTTTGAAGGTGCTCTTGCCAGTGAGAGGACAGTCCAGCAGGTTTATTGTTGTTAAATTGTGGTATTTTCATAGAAACGTTATGAATACAGGTAAGGATCCTCCTTCAGAACTTTATTATCACAATGAAAGCAGACGAGGCGGGGCGGGAGGATAAGGAACTTTGAAGACAACAGATTTTTATAAAGTGCTTATGAAAACTACAAACATGATCAAAATTAACATGACTGAAATCAATGCACATTTTACCAAAAACTAATGAGTGGGGGGGGGGGGACCCTTACGGAAAGAAAAAAAAGGAAGTGCTTTTTTAGTCAGTAGTTTGGTCCAGTGCAGTTCTTAAGAAGGACAAAAGAAAAGAAAAAAACCGTTGTTTTCCACAAAAAGAAATTCAGGATTTTAATCCTCTTGAAAAAAAGTGTTAATACCCTAAAAGCACCAAATCCATATATTTTGCAGCAGCAATGTTCTTCATATAATCCCACATAATCCATATATTTATAATTATTTAAATGCAAAACAAAAAAAAAATCACCTATTTCTTACATATTCACATCAGTTGCAGCACAAAAAATTGGAAAAAGAATAACTAGTGCATCAAGTTTGTTTCTCCTATTCTTCAGTGCAAACACTTTGTCTTACTTCTGTCTTCCAGATTCAGAAGTGCGAAGGGTGACCATATGGGTTCACAACTTGTTGTGGCTGGTTACCTAGGAAGAGAAAATGAAATGCTTTAATGTGCTCAAAAGTTGAAATCCTGTGCCAAACTGGTGGATTCAGTGAGGCCCAATTCTGGTTTTTCTTTCCTTTAGTGTTAAGTGCTATTGTTTAAGACTTAGATTTTGTTAACTTAGAACAAGCAAACAGAATTGGTTTTAAACCGTGGACACTACAAACAAAAAAATGAATTGTTTTTCCCATAGTCTGGAGCTTCTGGCTTTACCTGTCCCACCTCAGCTTGGTAGAGCTTATGGCACCTCCTATCCCACATACCTCCTGAGGTATTCCCCCAGATTCCCTTGCTGGACATCTCCGGATCCCATGGCCTGCCCCTTTACATAATATCTTGCCCTGGTGATCCACCGCTGTTCATAGACACATGCCTTGTAGACCTGCCTTCACTTGGTGCTGATAAGTTTCTTTGCCTGGCCATTCTACACCTATCTACAGTATCTGCACTTCCTTTTTCCTACTTCCTGTGCTGTTCATAAGCAGTAACAGCCAACTCAAAGCTAAGAAGGAAATGTTCCATAGGCTACCACAAAACTACTATATGTGAGCTGCCTTATACTAGCTCGGACAATTGGTCTACCTATACAAGTACTGTCTACTCTGTGTGGCAGTGGCTCTTCAATGGATTGAGGTCCTTCCCCAGCTGGGTACTTGAGAGACCTTTTTAACTGGAAATGCCAGGGAAGTTGGGACCTTCTGCACGCATAGACGGGGCTCTACCACACTGCCCCCACACCCCAAAAGGTATAACCCTCTTTTCCTGGTTGCATGGTTTGTTTGGAATATGAACCTGGATCTTTCACACCCAAAGCAAGAAACATGCCCCTAAACCATTTACAACATGTTAGACTGGAGAGCAATCAAGAATATAAGAAGAGCCATGCTGGATCATAGCAAGGATCACACAGTGGCCAACCAGCTGCCCACAGCAAACCCACAAGCAGGACATGAGTGCAACAGCACCCTCCCGCCCATGTTCCCCAGCAACTGGAGTACATAGGCATGCTGCCTATGATACCGGTTACACACTGGTAAGCTGGGTCTTCTGAACAAACATTTCAGTAGATCCTATCTGCCTTGAGTGTGTATGACTAGGTGCTGAGGACGGCAAAAATCATTACCAAGTATAAGATATTAACATTAAAACATGTCTAAGAAAACTGGTAGCTATGGATCCCTGTCAGCATAGCTGCAACATAATTATGATAAATATAGAGCAGGCCTGCCAAACATGTGACTCACCAGAGGATCTCAGCCCACCAGCCATATATTGTGGCTTGCATACTTACTTGACAGTTGTTTTTGGAGTTGTCTGACAAGAGCAGCTGTCTGTTGTTGCTGTTGTGTCTGCTGCAAGCCTTGCCTTGGAAACTGCAATATTCAATATTAGAAGAAATTAGCAAAACTCTCACAGCTACACTTACAATGTCTGCTATATATACTTGCTGATGCCACTCATGAAAGTAATGAGAAAAGAGTCCATTCATTCTGGCCTTCTTGCACACTAAATTTGTGACAGTAACCTAACAACTCCTCCTCTTCATGAATGGTGCGATCCAAGCGGCTCAGGTTTTGTAGACCGGGTTCAAATTTTAGCTCAGATTGTTCAGTGTTTTACAAAGAAGGTCAGTGAAAATAAAACTGGTTCT
Source organism: Shinisaurus crocodilurus (assembly GCA_021292165.1). Lineage (NCBI taxonomy): Eukaryota > Metazoa > Chordata > Lepidosauria > Squamata > Shinisauridae > Shinisaurus > Shinisaurus crocodilurus. The sequence continues at coordinate 36,699,421 of CM037878.1, forward strand.
TAGAAGGTATTACTATGAGGAACAGCTTGGGGGAAAGAAGTATGTGAGTTCGCAAGAGGAGGGAGCACTGTTTTCATAACTCAAAGTGATGTACTATGAAAAGAGGACCCAGGACTCATTCACAGCACTGAGAACCCTCCTTCACAACTGAACTGTCAGATGAACATCTTAGCAAAGCTGATTGTTAGTTCAAGCCTGTTAGTCTTGTCCCTTCCCACTCACTACCACTGCTGCCTCTAGCCAGGTCCCCGAGATGGAAGTGGTCCAACTTCTTGCTGTAGCAAGCACACAGTTGCAGGGCTATTAGCTTTTTCCAGTTAGAAGTAGGAGGAGGAAGTATTGGGTAAGCAAGGGAAGTTGAGCAGATAGGCAAAGGCAAGACTGATGAGTTTCTTAAACTAGTGTTGTTCAGTTCACCGGTATGCTCATCTGGCAGTTCTGTTGTGAAGGGAGGCTTACTAGGTAGACTGAGGAATGCCAGGTGAGCCTTTTTATATTTTATCGGTCTTCACTCTCCTCTGCCTAAAGACTTTTTCTGTCTAAAGACTTTTTTCTGTCTAAAGATGCATAGAACTGCGCCCTTACTCTCCTAAAATGCCTCATTTAAAATGACAAAGATATGGATAAGATTAAGAACATGCCTAATTCCATTCTCAAGCTAATTGCCATCAGGAGGAGATGCAGGCACAGAAGGGAAAAATCCTGCCTTCCTTCTATCATGTCTTTCCTTGGCATTTTCCTAGCTGGGAAAATGAATCTGGAGAAAGACAGAGGGGTGCACAAAGAAAGAATGCAGACTCTCTTTGCCTCCCATCTTTTCCAAGACAGAAAACAACTCTAGAGCATGGATTTGGAAGCAGGTAGTTGCAGAGGGGAGAATTCTCTTCCCTGCATGACCTTTCTGAACTCATTACTCCCTGCCAGGCAGTCTCACGAACCTAGAAGGGGGAGAGAGGAATGGCCTTTGGCAAGGAACCATCTCTTCAAAAGGGGCACACTGAACTACCTTCCCTAAACATACTCTGAGAGTGAGTAAAGACAGAACAATACAATTTCCCTCAGTCAGAATTTCATCATGAAATTTATATACCTGCTCAACGGCCACAAATTTCTGTGTAAGATTCCTCTGGCCCTTCAGATATTATTTCCTACGGAAAAGTCGATGATGGTGATAATATTAGCACCACCATCATCCTTTACATAGCCAGTGTGGTGTAGTGGTTAGAATGTTGGACTTGGGAGACCCGGGTTCTAGTCCCTGCTCAGCCATGACGCTCACTAGGTGACTTTGGGCCAGTCACACTGACTCTCAGCCTAACCTACCTCACAGGTGTGTTGTGAGGATAAAAGGGAGAGGAAGAGGATTATGTAAGCTACCTTGGTTCCTTGCAGGAAAAAAGGTGGAATATTAAATAAATAATAAATAAATATTTTTAAAAATTGTAATACTGATACAAATATAATGCTTGATGCTCTGTGCCTAAGCCAGACATTTGGCCAGCAATCTGGATAATGCTGGAATGAAACATATGTATGGGACTGCTGGGGTAAGGGATCCCCTTGTACTCTTTCCCCATTTCTTTTTCTAAGAAAATAATGATTGAGGTGAAGCCTTAAAATCTTCTTTCTACATCCCTTCAGAGGATAGTGCATCTCTCTGGAGTTGCTCTTTCCATTTTTTTCTTTTTAGCAACTAGAGCTGTGCCCAATATTTTATTGAAAGTTTAGAGGCCTACTTTCCAGTACTGCTAATAATATTTTCCATATATTACTAACAGCAAATTACACAGATTCCTTCAACTGCTGGAGACACATGTATGCTGCGCGTGATGAAGCTGAGGATGACGACAAATCTCCTCAAATCTACAGACATAACACTATTTCAGGTATAATGTGCAAGGAAGTGTTAAAGGGAAAATCCCAGCATTGCCCAGCCAGCATGACTGGCTGGGGAATGCTGGGAGTTGTAAGACTTTTTTCTGTCTAAAGATGCATAGGACTGCGCCCCTTACTCTCCCTAAAATGCCTCATTTAAAATGACAAAGATATGGATAAGATTAAGAACATGCCTAAGAATTTCCACAGTTACATTATTTTTGAAATGCAAAGCTCTTGTTGCATTATGCCTTTCCTGAAAGACTAAATGAGAACCTGATACTGCATATTTTGGCTATACAATTGGTGAGGAATTTATTAAAGTAACAGTTTAACAATAACTTCAGGACAGTGACACAGATTAGAAGCTCAATCATTGTGAATAGCCTGTCAAATATTTTAAAAAGTTATGGCACTGAACTGACAAATAAATGGAAAAAAATATCTAATGCATCTTTCCCATGTGTTATTCCCATAAATCTAATACACAGTTTTGCTTTATCATTCTTGTGAATACAACATTTATCTTAATAGCTTCAGATCTTCATTTTCCATTATTTGGTGTAGATCAATAGTGATGCTGAAATGATATGTTAATGGAAAAATACTATTTTACTATTTCATGGCAGTCCAAAAATAATAAATTAGAGCACTTGTCTCAAAACCAGAAATGCATCTAAAGTAGAGTCTTCTGGCTTCTTTTATTGCCCATGTTTAGGCAGTTACCACAGAGCTCTCAAATTTTCAATGTGAATAAATTAATTTTCGGAAATATAAAGTTGGATATTTCATTTGCTTTGAACTGCTTCCACAGACCCTTTCTAAGGCCTTTCTAGACAAAGGAAGGGAGAAATCCTGGATTTTACTTTCACCACTAAAGTTAGAGGTAAAGTAGTATTAGCCCATCCCAGGATAGTAACGCAACATCCAATCACACAGGAAGGGGTGGGAGTGGGGGTTAATCTTGTGGCATCCAGGCATAGCCATGCTGCGGGGGTGGGGGCTGCCACTACAGAGCCTTCTTTCTTTCTTTCTTTCATCCTAAAGACAGATCTGTCCTGAAGACTGGGAATGGAAAGTCAAGAGAGAACGTGAGGCTTCACTCAATGCTGGGATTATACCATGATGATGGAGGTAGTTTTAACAAGAGTTTATTTACAGCATTTAAAAAGATAACATCCAGGGGCAGCATCATTGGGCAGCTGCCAAGACACCAGGGGCCCCTGGTGGGACCACTGTCAGTCCCTGACCCAGTTCAAGCAACAGCTGCCACCACTTGTAGTGGGATTGGGACCCCTATTGCCCCCTTCACTGGGGAAGGCTCTCCATTTGGGGGGTGGAAAGCCAGGCTGTTGACAGATGCCTATGAGCTAGGCAGGATTTCAGAGTGAGCCAGCCAAAACCTACTATCAGAGGAGAATAGAAGGCAGCAAGTAGTGATCCGGCAGGCTCCTGCTTTGAGAACAATATCAAAGACCTTGAGAACACGTGGATCAGCCTTCCCCACAGCCTCCAGATGTGTTGGCATAGAACTCCCAGAAAAAAAACCCAGCCAGCATAGCTGCTGGGGGATTCTGGGAGTTGTAGTCCAACACATCTAGAAGGCACCAGGTTGGGGAAAGCTGAGGTAGAATACAAGCAGGATCACTTTGTAATTCTGCTTATTTTCCTTACCTCTGTTTTTATGCTTAATCTGACCAGCTGCAATTGATAAGGGCATTTTGGGATCCAGAATACTCCAGATATGTTGCAAATATTTTTCAAAACTGTTAAGACCTAGTTGTGAAATTTCTCATTTTTTAATCAGCTGCAGTGAAAAGATCAAAGAAGGATTTCGGCAGGGGGGCAGTTGAGACTACTGCATATGCACACAGACATCTTGCACCACTGTAAAACACAGCTGAATATTGATAGAATCATTAAAGCAACGCTCTCAAATATACCATAGAGGAACTGAGATGCAAACGAGAATATAATTTAGCCTTTTAATTCAGGTCAAAATGAGTGATGCCACTGAATTCCGTAATTAGTCGGTTAATTGGTCAAAACGCATCTGTTCGTAATGCTCACCTTTGTAACAAGCCTGGATCAATGTATTATGAATTCGCTATTAAGTCTGGAATTGCGAAAGTACATAGATTATATGAAAAAAGATTTGAATAGATTAAAGCTGGCAAAAGTATATAGAAAATTGTGGGATTCTTGAAAAAATAAATTTATAAAGAAATGAAAAAGGATAATTTAATACGGATTAAGTTGGTGGAGGGATTGGGGGGTTATGTATTAGTATTATGTATTTGATATGTTTTATGTGGTTTTTTCGGCATGTATTTTTCTTTTGGAAAATGTAATTAATTTTTTAAAAAGTTTGGAATGGATTGTGAGCTTTGGAGCATGCGCAGTAAAGCAGTACACAGATTCCCACCCCCAAAAAACATTATCGGTCGTCCTACCACCTAGTCTCCACCCAAACATAGTTGAAGCTGTTTCCTTTGCTGCTTCCCTTGTTGCTGCTGCCACAGTGCGAATTCCAGGAGGAGGAGGAAGACTCTGCAGATGGTGAGTAAACATCACATGACATCATCATGCAGGCAGGCCACGTGAAAACCATCAATTAGAAAGAGGGTATGATGTGATCATGCCGCACTACACAAATCCAAACTACAGCTCCCAAGATGCACCTTGATACTGTACATGCGCTAAAACTCACATTTACGGAACAAGAGTCCGTATTAAAGGAGAACTCTCGACCGAGCTCACATGGACAAATTTGTTAGTTTCCGAGGAAATAACAAATTCACTCGGGGTAAGTTTGCCCGTCACTAGTCAAAATGTCACCCCTGCTATGGCAGTGTAGTGACTTCAGGAAAATAACCTGCCTGTAGGGGCAAAGAGAAGAGACTAGATGGGGCCTCTAGTCTTACATTCAGAATACGGCCCCATACAAACTCGTTTGCACAAGCTTGGCTTTTGTTTCCCATCTGCTGATGCAATTTCGTTTGCTTGGAAGAACAGATTACTCTCAAGAGGAAACTAAGCCAATATAGCAACTGAGTGAAAAGTTCCGACCAGGGCTCCTTTGCTTGAGCATGAAGTTGCAAGTGAACATGAAAACCTTGAAGGTTCAGGGCTTCAGGCCTCACACTGGAGTTTTATTTTATATAGTGTTTCTTTCAGCATAAGCTTATCTGAAGTTTGTTTTCATATTGCTTTAACTGAAATCTAGTTATGGAAATTTGTAAGCAGTTAGGGGTTGGCAGATGTTGAGGTGAGTCTGGACAAGGCAAACAGCAAAATAATGTTGTGACAGTTGGCATTCATGCTGCTAGGATGAGAATGATGAATGGTGTGGTGTGCCTGAGAGGGATGAATCTTCCCTTGTGTGTGCTGGAAACACATGTGATATCTCATAACTCAATGTGAAATGTAGAAGCTTCTAGCTACTGAAGAAACTGCACAAATAATATTTAACCATTGATGAATTCAGTAGATGAAACTTCTGAAAATGCAGAGTTTGTGGGGAACAGATTTGGGAGTGTATCTCTGATCAATGGGCAACTGCAACTCCTGTTACAATTGCTTGAACATGTGCAATAGCAGCCAGAATGTTGTCTCCCTTACATAATCCTCCAAAGATCTCAGGCAATTTAAAGGGGCTGGTGGTTTCCTAACAATCCACTTAAAAAGGACATATTGGCCAGTGTGGCATAGTGATTAGAATGTTGGACTGGGACTCGGGAGATCCGGGTTCTAGTCCCCACTCGGCCATGAAGCTCCCTGGGTGACTTTGGGCCAGTCACTGACTCTCAGCCTAGCCTACCTCACAGGCGCGTTGTGAAGATAAAAGGGAGAGGAGGAGGAAGATTATGTAAGCCGCCTTGGTTCCTTGCAGGAAAAAGGGTGAAATATAAATTTAATAAATCAATCAATCAATCAATAAAGTATTATTATTTTAAAAAAATTGTAATACTGATACAAATATAATGTTTGATGCTCTGTGCCTAAGCCAGACATTTGGCCAGCAATCTGGATAATGCTGGCATGAAACATATGTATGGGAGTGCTGGGGTAAGGAATCCCCTTGTACTCTTTCCACATTTCATTTTCTAAGAAAAATTGAGATGAAGCCTTGAAATCTTCTTCCTAAAGCTCACTGGGTGACTTTGGTTCAGTCACTGACTCCTGGCCTAACCCATCTCACAGGGTTGTTGTGAGGATAAAATGGAGAGGAGGAGGAGGAGGAGGAGGAGAAGGATCATGTACACTGCCTTGGGTTCCTTGCAGGAAAAAAGGTGGGATATAAATATAATTAATTAATCAATTAATATGCCCTTGCTCCTGAGCCTCAGTGATTTTCACCCAGAGTCAGACCAACATTGGCTGCTGATACTGTTCTCTGCTTCTGCTTTTCTGATGGACTAGTTCCTTTTTGTTCTTTCTAATTCCCTGTGTTGCCTGACAGCTGTTTTGAGGGATTCCCCCCACCATCACCACCAGCCCAGGAGTCTCTCACAGGCTTCTCTTTTCATTGCATCCTGGCTGGATCTGTTGGCAATCTAGAATGCCAACATTCAGTTATGCTTCATGTAACCATGCATGTAACCATACTCATGCTGACTTCAAGACACTAAAGCCGGAGCTGTGATGGTTATTTGCTCTTTAGACATTCAAGGATGGAACTCCTGCTCTTTTATGAATTGTGGTGGCAAAACTTTACCACATACTTTTTTGTTGTTCCTCTACAGTAGGGTTGAGCAACTTCTATGGGCCACACCCCTGTCCCCCACTGCTGCCCCATGAAATCTGCTGCCAAAATTCAGGGGTGTGCCAGCAAAATTGCACTCCTGGAAGCAAGAGTTTGTGCCTTGTTTAAAGCAAAATCACTGCTTTTTTTGGCCACCACCATTTGGTGGCAAATTTGGCAACGGTCTAATAGCAGTGGAGGCTGCAAAAAAGGCTATGGGGGGACTGTATGTGGCTTGCATGTTTTTAAACGGAAAATAAGACATCCATCATTTTTACAAATGACAGCAAAGGTATACGGGAGTACATTTTTTGCTGTACCTCTATAGGAAAAATTTCACATGTGAAACATTTCTCATTTAAGCTCCGAGTCAAAGTCATGGAACCCCAGTAACTGCCTTAACACTGCATCAAAACACAACCTGGAAAATTAATTATTAGCGAATAGCTTACTGAATTTATAAGCCCCCTTCATGCATTATTCTTGTAGAAGGGGCAGTGGGGCCATGCTGCTGGCCCTGCCTTTGACACTGCGCAGCTCCGACCCCTAGCGTGTGGACATCTGCACAGGAGAAGCCTACACATGTAGATGTCCACACATCAGGGGCCAGGGAGCCTCACAATGCTGGGTCAGAGCCCCACTGCCTATTCTGTGCATAGAACCTCTCCACTAGATTCTAGAACAGGGCTCTCCAACCTTGGGTTCCCAGTTGTTGCTGGCCTACAGCTCCCAGCATACCCAGCCAGCATGGCTAATGGCAAGGGATTCTGGGAGCTGTAGTCCAGCAACATCTGGGGACCCATGGTTGGAGAGTCCTGTTCTAGAAGTTCTACTGCAATATTCATGATCACACACCACCTCTCTCCAATTTCTATTTTCTCTTCTTTCTCTTTCTTTCTTATACTTGTATCCCACCTTTCCACTACAAATAGCACTCAAGGTGGCTAACAACATTAAAAGGTAAAAATAAAGGGCGGTATCCAACTGTGTCATTTCGCTAGTGCAAAATGACATTGCACTGGTGGAAACTAGCTTTCGAACTATGTGCAAGAGGAGAATCCAACTAAAGTGTGGTTATGCAACTGGTTGCACATTATGCTTGTGCAAGCAATTGCACAACTAGTTGTGCATTACAATTGTACAACTGGTTTTGCAAGTGTAATGTGCAACCACTTGTGCAACAGAAAGATTTGGCAGAGCTCCACTAGTGCTATTTGAGTGTGCGGAATGACATGAGTGTGCGGAATGATACTGCCCATTATAAGATGAAATGCAAAATTATAGTTAAAACATAAGCACAAATCATTTAAAAGTACTGTACATCAATAACAAATAAACAATTTAGCTGTCCTAAAACTCATGTCTTGAGTTCCCACTATTCACTTTACATATGGCCAGCACATTACCTCCCGTGCTTCTGGAAGTTTATAAAATTTATCTCCTCTCTAGTCATAGAGTATCAGTACAACATTCTAGTAAAATGATTGAGATCCCAACATCCTTAGAGTGAGCAGGGTACACAAGAAAGGGACCAGCCTTCTCCTCAGAATAACTTTCTCTTTTATCCTCAGGGTTTTTTTATAAGAGGAAAACTAGCCAATATAAGAAAGAACAAGAATCAAAGAGAGAGGAGGGGGGGGGGGAATAAATTATAGAGAAGAGGAATGTGAGGTAAGCAAGAGAAGCTTTCTTTACTTCTGCTCTGGGGCTAGACAGGAAGAAACTGGCTGGGGGTTGCTCCTCCTCTGAGAGGGCACTCTAACCAATTTAAATATTCCTGTCTACTGGAACAAGTAGGAAGAGCAACCCATCCAAGGATGTCCTCCACCCCTGCAAGAAAACAAACATTTCACCCATATGTATCACTGATGTTAGAGCGTAGGTAACCCACTTTTATTATTGCTACTCCCTCTTCTGATGGCATCACAGTTGAGATCCTACATAGCTGGAAATATCTGGTTGGCCAGCAAGGATTAGAACTCTAGTTTGATGCACCTTTATTTCACCAGGTGTGCATCTCTGAATCTGATAGTGTAATCCTATACATGTCTACTCAAAAGAAAGTCTTACTTGAGTTCAATGGAGCTTACTCCCAGGTAAGTGTATATAGGACTGTGCCCTGAGACTGTTCTTTATTTCCCCCCTCAATACCTTTTTGTCAAATCCTAGCTATTACTGGTGTTCTTCCTTTCTTCATGAATACTCCACTGGTTGATGTTACTGGGTACGGGAAGGGGTGGGGAGAGGTGTGTGTGTGAGAATCATATCATCATAAATCTGGAGTTCTATCTTTAAAAAAAAAACCTTACTGCCTCAGAATGAAAACAATACATGTTTGTTTTCATTCTGATTGTATTGCTGCATTGAAACTAGTTCTGTGAAACCAACAGTATTTTAGACTTGTTTTTCCCTCCTCAAAGATCTTGTTTCCTCCACACCTATACTCTCAAATCAAGACTCCCCTGTCCAGAATATGCGGAAATATATATGTTGTAGAGTCAGTGTTGCTAAGCTGCATATCTCTGTGATCATGATGTAATTTTAGCAACTAAGCAACTTGCCGAATCTTCTATTTAAATTAAGCTCATATTCAGCACTTACCTTCCCACTACCTAAAACAAAGCCTCTGAGAAATGTTTAAATATTCTTATTAAATCACTAACTGTAATGTTTTAATGCAGATCCTCATATATTGTGGAAACAATACTGGCATTTACAAAACAATCCTTTTACATAGACAAACAGAGGTACATTACACTGTTCATCATCTTCATTTTCCTTTTTCAACATGTTACACCCAGTCCATTGAATCACTGGGATTTGTTTTCATATAACCTATATAGGGTTATAATACTAATCAGTGGTTTTCCATAACATATGAGACTGTTCATAGCCCACATACAAATATAGTGCTAATAAGAAAGTGTTCATAAAACTATTCAATAGTTTTAAAAGACAGGAAATTCTAAATACTTCAGATGTTATTAGGGAAATCTCAGTGCTACACTAATATTGTGAAATGCACTATGATTATTCAGACACAGCCCTTTCATACTGAAACACTGCAACATCTATACTAAAGTGTCTATACTGATAAGTACTAATCAAAAGGGAAACATGTGGAAACAGTTCAACAGGATGCAAATTAAATGTATTTGTATAACAACTGTAAATCTGATTAAAGAGTGCAGCAAAAAGTTCACCATCAAACTATCCACTAGGTGGAGTCTTTATGCAAGTATTGTACAACAGAAATTGCCAGAATTATAAAGACCGTTCTTTCTACTGTAGTGAAAATATTGAAGAACATCATGCATCTTAAATCTAGGCAAGACAAGTTGCATAATCCTGCAAACAATACCCATTACTTATACTAATATTCACTATATTAGCACATCTACTTTGCATAGCTTCCAATAGGCACTTTACTCTGCTTTGCTATATACCACAGCTAGATAGAAATACAAGGTCATCATCTTACCTAATCATTTTAATACTTACTGAGAATGACTTCTTACATCAACTCCACCTTTGCTCTTCAAGAGCCCAAAAATGGATGGGAGAGATGGGGCAAGCTATTTAGTTAGCTGCTTCTCCATATTGTTCAACAATACAGAGCCCCAGAAGAAAGTCTAATATTAACATGTCTTCTTACCAAAGGTTGCTGAGGCTGCATTGCTTGGAGACCAAGAGCCTGCTGCTGCCCTTGCTGCTGCTGCTGCTGCTGCAACTGAAAAAATATTGCCAAAGTGACTATAATACTAAATACAATACTGTCATACAAAAAGACCAATAACATTAACGAACTCGTCTTTAAGATAGGGGCATAGAACAGCAAAGGGCAAAGGGTTAAAGCTCTCACTAGCGCCCACCACTTCTTTTGTTCTATACTACAACTAGAGATGGAAATACAAGGTCATCTTACCTAATCATTTTTAATACTGACTCAGAATGACTTCTTACATCAACTCCACTTTCGTTTTTCAAGAGCAAATAGATGGCAGGGATGGGACAAGCTATTTAGTCAGCTGCTTCTCCGTATCGTTCAACAATACAGAGCCCCAGAACAAGGTCTATTGTTACTACTAGGTTACCAATCCGGATCAGGGACCCCGCTCTGGCAATGTGTAAAAAAACAAAACAAAAGGAGGAGTGGGAGATGCCGCTGCCTGCTTGCTCGCTGGCTCTCTGCCTGCTAAGGAAGCAAGCAGAAGCAATGATGAGAAAGAGGGTGCGGAGCATGAGCAGCTGGTGAAAAAGGCAGTGAGAAGGTGGACTCCCTGAGGGTGTCTTGCCCAAGGGCCCTCGTACACACACACACACACACACACACAAGCACACACACACTCCATCAAGATGAAACAGTTCCCAAACCTGAAGGAGCCTCTGTTGTCGAATTTGTTGTTGTCTCTGTCTCATCTGTTCCTGAGGCATCTGAACTGAGTTAAGATTTGGGTGGGAAGCTGTGGCTGGTATAGCATCAAGTGCCCCTCCAACTAAGGGATTCTGCTGCAAAGGCTGGTGACTCAATCTGGGGCAAAAGAATTAAATATACATGATGCACAGCTATAAGAAGAATGGGAATCTCTCGGTTCAGTTTTCTGGACTTGCATATTAAAATCCCAGTAGGATATCAGCAACTGAATAAAATGAGTGGATGTTGTTGAAAATAAGAAAGATACGTTAAATGAACAACTTCAAAGTAAAGCTTATCTTCCGAGCTAAGGTATATAAGCATACTTTAATCTATTTGTTTTTTTATTGTTTGAACTAACTAAGGGAACGATCCTGTGGCCCTTAGTCAGCACCTGAGGGGCCATAGGATAGTTCAGATTCCCAGATCCGAGGTAGGAGACAGCGCTCCAACCTCGGAGCTGGGAATCGGAGCTAGTCTGTTCCCCCTCCCCTGCCTCCCAGCAGCCGGTGCAGAAAGAACCGCACCAGCTGCTCTCCGAGTTCAGGAAAGCAACCTCAGAGAGGGGGGGAGAGGGGGCGGTTCAGGGAACAGGGAGGGGAGGAGACTGCACTGAGGTATCCAGAAGCTGCTCCAGCCTCCTTCTCCTGCTCTGAGATGCCCCAGCTAGCCAGGCAAAAAACCTGTCTAGCAAAAATGCAGGGCAGACGGACGGGGAGGTGAAGATTGCCTCCACTGCTCCTCCCGCTCTGCACTGGATGCCCGTAAGCCTCCAAGTTCAGGGTCTTACGGGCACCCCAATAGGATTGTGCCCTAAGTTTTTATTTTAATCTTGGTTTTATTATTGTTAACTGCCTTGAGTGCCATTTTTTGGTTGAAAGGTGGGGTATAAATCAAATAAATAAAATAAAGAGTTGCCCAAAATTGTCATCCCTTTAAATTGTGCTTTTATTATAGAGCTGCTGTTATATACAACTCCTGTTAGTATCAAAGGACTTTGACAGAAGCAGCATATGACGGTCTGCATGCAATCTGCAATACTGAAGCTATATTCAACTAAAAACGGTGTTTCCATCTCTGGATTATATTATTTATTATTTACATTTATTAATCGCCCATCTGGCCAGCAACCGGCCACCCTGAGCGATGTACATAGAATAAAAACAATAAAATACATTTAAAACAGTATAAAAATTTTAAAATCTTAACCCACCCCATATTCCCGCCTGAACAGCCAGGTTTTTAATGAGCAGCGGAAGCTCAGCAGAGAGCTATATAACAACAAATATTGTTGTTTGAAGAGATGTTACATCTCTTCCAAGATGTTTTGATTAAAATATAAATGCTTTTGAACATATTTCCCTGTCGACATGTATTAGGGTGGAGCTAATGCAGAAAAAAAAATTGAGAAGCACAGTAGGGTGTTACTTTCAACATTGTACTCTCTATTCTAAGCTGTTACAACTGCCTAAGATAACTAATATTTATTGCATATATATGTATGCAACTGACAATTAGGAAATGAAACTTAGAGTCAAGGATGTGCCATTGTTGCTTTATAACTTGCAAAGACAACCAGCTTGGATAACGGGAAATTGGGTTTGATGATATAGGGTTTTTTTTAAAAAAAGGAATGCCTAGTTGAAAATAGCAGTATTAGTGCAACATCTATCCATCAGAAGATCGAGGTCACTTTAGAACAAATCAGCAGAAAGAAAATTAAATGAAAATTTGATTTGCAACTGGGATAAAACATATTATGATTAACTTGAAGGATTTTCTACAGTATGTCATCATCCTAATACACTTAGGAGCTATACATGTACTAAGGTTTCTGCATGCATATCCTCGACTAGATGAGGAACTCTGTGCTCACACAAGTCCTGCACATGAAGTTCCCTCTTCCCAGTGCAACAGCTGGGGTTGTACACATGGGCACCTTTGTAAAAACAAAAACAAAAATTGTGCCTATTGGCTACTTGGGAGAGGGAATGGGGGCTAGATGCCATCCCCCCATACTCTCCCTTACCCACCAAAAAACTGGCCAGTATTCTAGTGTTTTGTAAAAGGACTCTATGCATGCTTTCTTTGATGGGAGCTGATGTCTGGATGGAATTATGAAACAGAACAGATTGCAAGTTTTGTGTGTGTAGATCAGGGTCTTGAATCCAGCTATGATAAATTCTACTAGAACTGCTATAGTAGGTAAGGTAAATATGGCCATGATGCATTTTTCAAAATAGTCCAATGGACTAACATATAAAACCATAGGATGCTTCAGTTCTTGAGTAATACCAACATCTTTAAACAACTGATCATCTTCAGATAAAGATAACACCATCTATGTTTTCATCCTTGTAACAATGCTGTGAATTATGTCATCATCATGCCTAAGAAACAAGACTATTTTCATCAACACAGAAATGAAACATCTGCAGCATAAAGTGAGCCAAAGCTGCTCCCACATCTGGCCCCACTGGCTCAGGGATGCTTTCAAGGAAGTATGGAAAGTTTATATACAGGCTTTTAATAGTTATTACAATTCGTAAATATGCTCTGTGGAGTCAGACATTTTGAAACATTTTGTTTACAAAGGACACAAATATATACTCTCTTTATATGAACCAAATGGATTCTAAGGGATAATTCAATTAACAAATTTCACTAGCAGAAGTTCTCTTATATAATATATAGAGCACGATATATCATCTAACCCCCCCCCCCTCTCTCTCTCTCACACACACACACACACATTAAATGGCTTGGAAGTTACACAACATTAATTTTTAGTAAATTGTGCCCTAGAAGTACAAATCTGTGGCTGGAACTGATTAATATTTGTAATATTGTGGGGATTTTCAAAAGCATTCAGCATTGGCCTAATTCCTTGCAGATTGAGCAAGAAAGCTAGAGTCTAATTGAGAATAAGGAGCTATGCAATGTGTTACAAACAGTAAAGATAGGGAAAGGACAATCCATGCAGCAATACCTGTTAACAACACGATTATGGCTATATGTTATTCAGAGCCAGTTGGGACCTGGGTGATTAACAGTTACAGCACAGAAGGCTGATAGTTTGTCCATCCAGATTGAAAGAACCTGACTGTAGTCCCACAAAGACGAGAATTTCTGAGAAACCCATGTTTTATAACTCTTTCAAAAGGGTACATGAAATCACAACAGCCAAGTGCCCGAACATATCTTACCGCTGATTGCCTGTTAAAGGTTGAAGATAGGCAGCTGCTTGCTGATGAATGTACCCACTTGGCTGCTGTTGCATCTGCCTTAGCCGTTCCATTAGAGCTGGATTTGAATGAGCCGCTTGATATGCCCTGGGGTTGTAGGTAGGTGAAAGAACTATACCTCCAGCCTGTTGTGACGGCAGTGACATCTGGGTGCCATACATTGTATAGCCATGAGGAATGGTCTGTTTGGGAGATAGTCCAAGACACGTTGCTTTAATTTCTATGCTTTTAAAGAAAAATAATCATTATTCTGCTTTAAAAAATAATATTAAAAAATCATAGATGACAAAAGCGATGCTCTGTAATTTTCAGCTGTATATTTGAAATAGTGACCGAATGCTCCAAATCCCTGTGCTTTGATTCTATTCTTTAATTGTATGAGAGCCAATGTGGTGTAGTGGTTAAGAGTGTTGGACTGGGACTCAGGAGATTCGGGTTCTAGTCCCCACTTGGCCATGAAGCTCACTGGGTGACTTTGAGCCAGTCGATCTCAGTCTAACCTACCTCGCAGGGTTGTTGTGAGGATAAAATAGAGAGGAGGAGGATTATGTAAGCCACCTTGGGTTCCTTGAAGGAAAAAAGGCGGGAAATAAATAAATATATAAATAAAATACTTTTGCCTTGTTAGGCTCAAGTGGGAGCCATATAAATCTTTGCACATTTCATGTCAATTCTCAATTGTACCTTTTCATCACAAAAGTCAGAAAGACTGGGCAATATTAAAAAAATGAAACCTTTTTTTTACCAAAGATACTAGCCATTTTAAAGCCCCCTTTAAACCTTTAGACTACATCTCAGTGTAAAGCATAGGCTAGGCCTTGGCTCAGACCTCCACCATCATCTTTCCCAATCCCAGATGGACTGATCTTTAAGAAGAACTGTGTACCTGTGCCTGCTGTATCCCTGGATATTGTGGAAGCTGAGAAGAAGGCCGAACTTGTTGAGTAAAAATAGCAGCCTGATCAATTGTTGGACCCTGCGAAAATAGTTTACAAATAAAAATGAACTCCACTTACTATAAAATAAAAGCTTACAAGTCCAGGGACACACGTTTAAACAGTTCACAGAGTCCAGATTTTTGACTGCAACAGAAATTATCACGTTTGCATGCTTTTGTAGGAGAGTGACAGTGGTCTGTCTTGCAGAGTTAAGAGTTAGATATGTAGTAGCATAAGCGGTATTTTGTTCAACTCAGAGTCCCATTCCTCAACAGTATTTCTTCAAGCAGGTAGTTCCTCTGACCCTTTCTGGTTTCTACCCAGTTATTGGGATGCTTCCATACCTGACTTTCCCCCTATAATCGTTAAGCACCACTGCAAGGGATATTCAGGTGCACCACAGCTCCAATGCAGAGCTGAAGGTGGCAAGTTTCCAGACACTAGCCTGATACAATCACATTAGATGGGGATGAGGAACAGAAGAGCCTTGTTGTACCTGCCACTCCTGTTTTTTAAGGTTCATAAGAAGTGGAAGACCGACAGCCTGGTCTTCTGCGCGGGTTCAATGCTAAGGGGGTAGCGAGTCCTAGGGCGGGCCTTCTCCGAGGTCCCCAGCGACTATCACCCTTAGCCCAGAACAAAGGGATAACTTATAGCCACAAAAGTATCTTTTATAAAACAAGTTTATTTACAAAATCACCTTCACAAACCCAGACACACGCCAGCAATACAGCTTATCAGTACGGTACAAAGTAGCAAGCAAGAAGTCTCAAGGATACCGTGATTTCAGGGCTCTCAGCTAGTTAGTTCAGCTCGGGCTCCAACAGAGGCCCGGTCAACCGCATGCTGCTAGCTGGGTTCCCAGCGGAGGTCCGGTCTACCCAAGCGGCTAGCTGGGTTCCCGGCGGAGGTCCGGTCTACCCAAGCGGCTTGTGAGTGATTTCAGCTTGGTTTCCCGGGGGTCTGGTCAACCCAAGCGGCCAGTGATTTCAGCTTGGTTTCCCGGGGCTCCGGTCAACCCAAGCGGCCAGTGATTTCAGCTAGCTGGAGCACGCCGGGTGCTGCTACCCGGGGTTGCCAATCCCTTCGTTCCCTTACCCCAAGCATGGGGCAAGATTGCTGATCAGGTCCAACAACTCAGTTCCCTTGCGCAGGGTGTTTTATACCTTGGGTTTCAGGTAGCCCCTCCCTCCGTAATCAGGTGGGTTGCCAATCAGGTGGGTTGCCACCCTCCCTGAGGGGTGGCCTTTTGGGTCAGGTGGGGTGACGCCTTCCCCCTGTGGGGTGGGGTCCCTTTGAAGCCACTTGCTTAATGGTCCCATCCTGTGGTGTTGAATGGTCCTTTCTTATGGGTGCCAAAGTGTCTGCTCTGGCGAGGTATTCAAGTCTTATGTAGATGGGGCTGATATACGAGAGCACTGACGAACCTGGGGATGCTTCCTGCCTTCCCCCCTGGGGTGATTCTATGCAGATGTTGTTTGTCCCCTTTGGTCTCTGTGGAGACTGGCTGTCTCCCCCCCCCCCGGGTCTCCTTCCCCCCACCTTGGTGAGTGTGTGTGTGTCAGAAAGGGGTTTTAGGTTGGCTTTCTCCACATAAGAATATAAAAAGAGCCCTGCTGGATCAGACCAAAGGCCTATCTAATCTTAGTCCAGCATTTTATTCTCACACTAGCCAACCACATGCCTATGGGAAGCCCACAAGCAGGACACAGGTTCAAAGTATCTTTCATCCTCTCCACTGCCATGGCCAAGTGGCAGCAGTAGCAAATGTAGGCACATCCTTAAAAGGAACCTAAGGTATTGTCCTGTACTGAACACTAAGTGCACAACAATGGCTCCCCAATAGACTTGTGAACTAGCAGTAAGTATATTCAACTTTTATTTTTAGGGAAGTCTACCTGCAGCAGCTCATGTTTTAAGACTCACAATCTACTATGCCATTGGAGACCCGCTAGTGCTCCTACCACTTTTGCACTCATCCAGCATAAACCACCTGCCCTTACAACAACAAGCAGCACATCCACTCTCCCACTTAGGCACAAACATAATTCCTTCCCACTTTGTTTGGAAAGCATCAAGCCACAGCAAGCACATGCCACTCAGTCTTTCCATGTGGCACCTTCACTGCCTGCTCCATCCCTGTGTGCTTGGCAGCCAGGTTTGCGGTGACACTGGAGGACAAATCAGTTTATTCCTCCCAGTCTGTACCCAGATAACACACTCCTGAAATAAATCATCTGTTTGTCAAGTGATTTGAGGGTACTGCTAGGGATTTGCTTGAGAGGCTGTTCCCAGATTTATGGACAAGTAGGTTCTTAACAAATTGGCAATCAGAAATGTTATTCTTCTTTCAACTGTTTACATGAACACTCATTCCAGTGTCTGCTGAACTTACTGGCAGAATTTTTTTCATTAACTTCAGAGTACCCACATTCATTTCAAAAAATTACAGAATCAGCCAATACTTAATCTCATGGGGAATTACATAGAGGGCAGGAAACCACATTTACTTTGATTAACATAATGCAAAAACCTTCCTGAACAATAAAGGATTACAAGACATAGCCCAGTAAGAAAGATTCTAGAAATCATTTTTATTTTTTTTTAAAGAAGGGACTTATTAATGTTTATGGCATAGTAAATAAAAAAAGAATCATGACCCAGATTAAGGAGGGGAAAGTATAGAAATAAATAAAAACAGCTAACTAAGCAAATACAGGTTACAGTAGTATTTTCAAGGTTTTGGAATGTGAATCCCTTGTAAAAAACATACTCTACCTTCCAGGGCCTCCTCTCTAAACCATCTATTTGGTCAGTATGTGGACATTCTCATGTGCTCTGTATGAGTCTCTGTGGATTAAGGTGATTGGATAATAAAGATTATTTTGGCAAAAGTGCCACTCCTTGGCCCCACTCTCTTGTTCAGGTGCTCTAGGGATTGACTTGAGAGGCAGAAAGCAGATCCTTTCTTTGCCATTGTCCTGATCCAAATCACCTTCCTAGAGATGTTATCTTCCCCAAAGGGCAAATACCCATATGGGAAGCTGTAGGTTTTGTCAGCTACAGCAGGTCACAATATCATTCAGGTCACAATATAAATGGCAGGTCACAATATCATTCAAACCCTCACGGAAATGCAATGTGCTCAGAACAAGCTCCCAGAAAGATATTCCCAGAGACTGTTAAGACTGGAGACTCAAAGCCTGAGCTAGACATCTTTCAGAAGCATTTTAAGGCTTTTGGTAGCCAAAGTGAAACCATTTGGAAGAGGCAAGTTTTGGTCAGATCATGTCCTACTGAGGTTTAGATTTCTGGCTCCTTTCCCCCTCTGCAAGGATGGGCACCTATTAGAATAGTCCTCTCCCAGAGAATGATGGAAACTGATGGATTCCTGAGGGCTCTGGGGGATTTCCCTGCACTAAACTAGCCTGCTGCTCTCAGGGGCAATGGAAGATGTTGTTTCCTTGCCAGTGTAGGAGATTCAACTGCCAGTCCAGTCTTCTTCTGTATGTAGAATTGGACAGGGGGGCACCATGTTGCCCTCTGTCTCAGGGCCCTGGTGTTGCATATCTAGACTAAGCCTAATTTGGGCTCTGCCACTGTTCTCTATGCCTTGTAATCCTAAATAAGTAGAAGTGAATTAAATCTGTACACTTGCAAAATGTAAGACAAAGCTGTTGGAAAGGCCTTGCCTGGGCTTGCTGCCTTAGAAGCCGCTGCTGCTGCTGCTGCTGCTGGAGCAGCTTCATCTGGAGCAGCTGCTGCTGCTGCTGCTGCTGCTGCTGCTGCTGCTGCGAGGTAATTGCATGAATAGGTGGTGGCTGCATCATGGTGCCGGAGCGCCTCTGTAGCATGTTAGACAGCACTTGTTTTGTGTTGCTTGGGACAAAGGAGCCTGTAGGATCCAATCTGGAGCCACCTATGAACACAATATATTAAATACGTTCTCAGCCTTTTGAAGAAAAATACCATGCTGGATCAGGGGTGTAGAACCTCTTTCAGTCCAAGAGCAGAATTCCATTTCGGATAAGCTTCCAGGGGCTGCATTCCAGTGGTGGGTGGAGCCAAAGGCTATAAAGGCAGAGGGCCAAAATACTGGCTTATTTTAGCTTAAAGCTCTTGGTAACTAAGACTTAGGAAAGGCATCTCAACCTTCTAAAATGGGGGGGGGGAGATGGCACAAAAGCCAGGAAACCACCAAACAATTGTCAGTTGGGGGAAATGGGGGTGGGGCCAGGGGAAGGGGGCGTGGCCTTCTGGGGAACCCTGGAGGGCTGCATTGGGTTCTACATCCCTGTGCTAGATTATCATCAGTGTTAATATACAGCAAGAAAGCTATTCCTTCAAGGAAAGCAATTGGCATGCTTAAGCAATATTCGGAAAATCAATATACAGCAAGAAGAATACTCCAAAATCATGGTCAGGTTAAAAAGAGAGTTCAATGAGGCGGAGCACTACCTATATCCAAATGATATATTGGCGTCAGTTGGGTAATAGTTGTGGCCTACCACAACACCTGGCTAAATCCATATACCACAGGCCACCTCCCCATTCCTAGGGTCTGTAGATTGATCCCTAGAAATACCAGACACCCCTTAGTGTGCCATTAGTGTGCACAGTGCAGCACAGTTGCAGCCTCAGGCTCTTCTGGTTTTTGTGAGACGGAAAAACCCAATATATGCAATTTAACCGCAGTGCTGGCTGTTCCTGTTTTTTGAGTCCATGAATGAACAGAGCGTGTATATAGTGATAGAGCTCATTCAAGATGTGATATCACTGCTTGGGTGTGAAGCTGGCCTCTCAGCCTTGGCCAGTTGACTAAACAGAACATTTTTATGTATATTAGTATTTTTTTAATAAACAAATGCCCAAAGTTTCATCATGGAATATTTTTTTTTAAATTGTGAATTATTATTAGCCACTTCAGATATTCTTTAGGCATGGAAAGGATGGAAAGGCAGGACATAAATATATTAATGAATGAATGAATTAATATCTTAACACAGAATTTAAACGTTGCTTTTGATGATCTGCCCAAGAACAGGTAACGGTAATTTTGAACCACTTGGTTCTTCAGAATGGAATGGAGAATTCATCTATTCATATTACTAAATATTAAAACTCTAATTGTTATAGGCAATGATTTTTTTTTAAAAAAAGATTTTTTAATCCTACCTTTCCTCCAAGGAGTTCAGGGCAATGTATATGGTTCTCCTTTAGTCCATTTTATTCTTACAACCATCATGTCGAGGTAAGTTATGCTGAGAGATAATGATTGTCTCAAGGTTGCCCCATGAACTTCATGGGGGGCCCCAATCCCACTACATCACACTGTAACCACTGCACTATAGTGGCATAGATACTTAGCCATAGTCATTAACAGCTAGATTTAATAACATAAACCATTCCAAGCTTACATGAAAAAAAATAAAGGGGGGAAATAGAATATTTGCTTTAAAAGTAATTTTTAAAAATCTCAACTGATTTGGAAAGCAAGGGATAAACACATTCATTTGCTTTAATTATATGAATCATAATAATTTATTTAATTATACTGATTACATAACAGTTTTCTACACCATTTTAGAAGAAATACGACTTTCTTTGGTTCAAAATCCAAATGAATATATTAAATATCCACAAGGAATGTAAAACATTTCTTGTGCATTTTGCTAGAGTTAAAATCTAAGGTCTTGCTTTGCTGCCCTCTAGAGTATATGAAAATCTTGTTTTTAGATCTACTGACATAACAGTATCTAAAAGACACAGAAAGGAAAAAGGGGGTTCCCCTACTAATACTATAGGCTATAGCAACCTAATGCTTACAGACAGGTCATTTAAACCTTGCTCCTAATGGAAGCTGAGCAATTTTAAATAGCAAAGCAAAATATATATGAATTTGAGCAGTTTTTAACCATAAGATTTTGGAAAGGTGTATCAAACAACCATATTCCCTTTATTTTTTATATATGCATCATTTATTATTACCTTCTACAGTAACACAAAGAGAAAAGGACCTAAAAAGAATATTGCTTCTCTGTGAAAGAGCAAATTTCTTGTATTTTGTATAAAGCTCAGACTTACCTGGTGGAAGAGGCTGGTTCTGGACAAAGAAGCTAGTCTGTTGGGGTTGTCCCATAACATTATAGCCCCACAATGCAGACTGAGGATGGTGCATCATTTGAGAAGAAACTGGTGAATAATTGGGAGGCACTCTATATACGTTGTTCTGAGGGTAATCCTTGAGCAAAAGAAGAAAAGTTAAAAGTTACTGACATTCATACCCTACTAACTCATAAATAATGCCAATTTTCCTACTGAATTATTAAAGAATTTACGACCATTCCTATTGTAGTTTACTACACAAAATAGACAGTCACAAACTCCTCAAAGATAAGCTAAGGATGACGTCTTTTCTTGGCTGTCTCATAAAGCTTCATTTTATAACATTTTCTTTGTATACCATAACCTGTCAGGTCATACCCATTCTTCATGTTATCAAAGCCCTGTTATATGGCCTACTTAAAATGAATCTTTAACTAGGAATGGGGGAGAAATTCACTTAATTTGCTTTTTAATATGCACCAACATAATTTGTATTTCCCAAACTAATATGCAAACCGGAATGCAATATTGTTCAGTTTTTGTACTTCTCCGAATTTTATGATACAGCTCTCTGATCCAAAAATGTGTACAAAATTTGCACATTAGGGAAAATTTCATTGTTGTTGTTGTTGTTTTAAAAAAATCCTGCTGAAGGTGTTAGGAATGATGGATGGATCACTGACACTAGCTCAAAACACTTCTGCAAAAATAACAGAAAAGACTGCAAGCCACTGTACCAAATCAAATGGGCTCTCCAAGAATTACTTCTACCACTTTGAGTCCTGAGGAGATTTTGAAGGCAGGCAGGGAAGCAACAACAGCTCTTAATCTGTTTGTGTTACCGCCAGAAGCTATTCAAGATGGAACTATACATAAAACCAATGCCATGCTTTCTCTTGTGTCAGTCATACAGCTGATTCTGGAAGGAATGGCAGAGCCTGCTCCTGGCTTGCTAAGATATTATTTTCAGCATGTACTTCCTACCAAATGAAATACCATCAACTCTTCCAGGACTGGTATCTAGAAATATAGCAACCCTTACGTTTGGTTGCAGGCCATTGTCGGAAAACACACAATTAATCCCACTTTGATGAAACTAAGCAGGCCAGGGTCAGTCAGGTCAGTGTCTGAATGAAAGGTAGCCTGGGAAACTGATGTACACTACTACTGGAAGAAAGGTAGTGTACACATTGGGGCAGGGAGGGGGAGAATCATAGTCGATTTCCAGTATTATACAAGAACATCACATTCTCATTAATTGATCAGACCTATTGCGTGCATGAAACTTTCAATTTAATATTGCATTAGATGTGTATTTTTTTATTAAAAAATCCTCCAGTGTAGCTGCAGAAGTGAATTTTCAACTCTGAAATACAATAAGGTTAGCTCCACTTCATGCCATGCATTTTAATGACTTACATCAGTTCTGGAAGTTGATTTTGTCTTTCTTTTCCTGCCTTTTCCCTTCTTTTCTTCATCTGTTGAAGGTTTTCCCCTGATCTGACAGTTCTGCTGACTTTCTTTCTGGTTCCTGAGATGCAGGGGTAGTGGGCTCTTCTTCCTCCTCCTCCTCTTCAGGAGGAAGAGGTAAGGGTTCGAGGTAGTAACTTCGTGGCTTGGGTTTAGGGTGTGTGTGATAAAGGAGGAGATGTTGCTGCTCCTCATATTTTATAACTTTCCTATCAATGCGGACAGTTCCAAACCAAGCCCAGGAGAGTGGAGCAGGATTCTTGTTGCCCTCAAATAAATCCCATGGGGATACTTTCTGTTTAGTTGAGACTTGAAGCCCCTGTTTCAAAATTTGAAGTGACATTTTTATTTGTCATATTTTCAGCCTTTATATAAACTCCTACAATACAATTGTATGATATATAGAATAATATGCACAGAATATCAACTATTAAAACAGTGATGCATAGAACAGCCAGAAGAAAGTATCAGTAATGTAAGATTTCATGTATTGGTTCTGTGATATTTCAGATGTGAAACAGATGGCAGCATATATAAGGATGGGGCGGAATAGGTCACAGAACAAAACAACAAATAATCTTTGCACCTTAGGGAACAATCCTATGTTTAGACAGAAAAAAAACCCTACAGCTCTTAGCATTCCCCAGCAAGCATGTTGTACGACTTTTTTCTGTCTAAACATACATAGGATTGTGCCCTTAAAGACTAAGATCTCTTGTGGCATAAGCATTAATGGACTAGAGTCCACTTCACCAGAAGCATGAAGTCTTATCCACAGTTGGCAGATGTAAACAGATGGACAGATATATATATATATATATATATATATATATATATATAATATTTATACCCCACCTTTTTTCCTTCAAGGAACCCAAGGCAGCTTACATAATTCTCCTCCTCTTCCTCTCCATTTTATCCTCACAACAACCCTGTGAGGTAGGTTAGGCTGAGAGTTAGTGACTGGCCCAAAGTCACCCAGTGAGTTTCATGGCCGAGTGGGGACTAGAACCTGGATCTCCTGAGTCCCAGTCCAACACTCTCACCACTACGCCACACTGGCTCTCATAGAGGATAACGTATCTGTATAGAGGATAACGTATCTGTAAACAGTGAAGCTAAATTTTCATGAAACACAAGAGGTATAGTTTGTAATGATTCTATGTAAAGCTTAAATATATATAGGTAACAACCAGGGCCGGTGCTACCATTGGGCCAACTAGGCAGCTGCCTAGGGCGCAGGGCTAAAGGGGGCGCCAGAAATGCCTTGAAAAAAAATACAGTGCTAAAATGCGTATTTTACCAAGTTTGTTTTACCAATCATATCTTGACTTGTAGTAGACGGAATTTCACAACTGACTTTTATTTCATAATGGGCATAGGGCTGGAGGGAGGGAGGGCTCAAGTGGGAAGGGCCCCCCCGCTAAATATCTGATCTTGCCTAGGGCACCAAACTGCCTTGCACCGTCCCTGGTAACAACGACCACTCCGAACAGCAGTATTAGGTGATAACATTTAAGCTTTACATAGAATTGCCACAGACTGCTTTTCTTGAATTTCATGGCCATTTGGCACCACTGGTTACATTGGGGGGGGGGTGTCTATGCTTCTACATCAGTTTCAGTGAGAAAGAACTGCCCTTTGAGGATAAATCACACATCTGATGAAATGGGTGAGGTATATATTCATATCCATGAAAATATATACCTCATTAAATCTGCTGGTGTTTAACAATACTCCTTTGTTGTTTTTGCTGCAACAGACTAACAAAACTAACCCTCTGGAAACTGTTACCATGCAAGAACAAAACAAATAAATATTTTAGTGCTAAACTACAAAATCCAATTAGCAAACTACATACAAGACACTAGTAGCATACTACATATGACAATTATTGTTCCCAGTAGTTGCATGTATATTTCTTTTCCAACCAGTTTCAGGAAGTATCTAGAATGTATTGCATTCCAAAAACATGTTCCCTGCTCTCCTGTTTCTGATGTTAAAACTAAAACCTAACATCTCTTAACCAACACTGTCCAGATTTAAAAACTAAGTAACATAGATGGTTGTTCTAATATGTTATATAGGAAAGTCCAAAGATCCATGCCGTGCTGCATAATTTTTCAGAAATAAAACTCATACATTCTCTCTTAATTCTCTATGTATTGTTTACAGTCAGTCTGCACCCTAAATCATAAACTTTTGATGTCTCTTCTTTAATTTTAAGAAAATTTGCAAGCACTACACAAATGTTAAGCATTGCTATTATTATTTGAATATTTTTTGCAGTTTTATTACAACAGGCCTCATTATTAATTCACTTTGCTTTTTTAGGAAGAGCAGATTATTGTTTCTTTGGTTTGCATAATATGATGGAACTTCTAGACAGCAGAATCTAATATACTTACGGAACAATGATAGATTCTTACATATTAGAAAAATATTTACATGGCATAAAATAGGTGATGTGGTGCCCACAGACACCAATGCACCCTCAGACACCTTTCTTGGTGACCACCAAAGTGCCATACTCCTCCCACCTTATTTTTTTTTAATTAACACATTTCTTACTGGTAACTGGGTTTGCTGTGAAATAGGTTTCTGCTGGTGCAGAAAACTGTGGCTTCGAAGGAGTTGCTTAGTGTGTGGGAGGGCTCGGACACTACCTCTGTGTTGTACTCAATTTTTTGGGCAAGTTACTTGTCCTTTATCACACCTCTCCTGGCAGCTAATTTGTGGTTTGCCCAGGACAGTTTCTTAAACTACCAAATGTGCCCACAGACCCAAAAGATTGCCTACCCTTGGCATAAAGTGTTACCTGCCATGATCTTGTACCTTATGGAAAAAATGAATGCAACTGATTAAAGTGCTACCAAGTAATCTTTTGACTGTCATATACAGTACATGTGGAAGTTGGTACATAACAAATGTCTTAAAAGGTAAGTATTTATTCTTGCCTGTTTCTTATCTATGGAGTCAAATCCAGCAATTTTGTTTCCTTTTGTATCAATTAATGATCCCATAGGCTCACAAGCAATAATGTCACACATCTGTTTAGGCAAGGGTAGAAGCTGACGAACTTTGTCAATACTTTCTGAACACTTATCTCCTAGTTCTTTCTACAAGGAAAAAAAGGAAGCACAAAGTAAAAATAAAAAAGCATTTCACAATTCTAGACCAGAAAAGCTTCTGATGAATCATTTCCTTGTACTTTTACTAATTTCATTCAAGAGTTTCAGCATGTTCTTGCTGTGCCTTAAAAGTGCTTTATCAGCTCCTTCCCACCTTGCTAGAACAAAAAAAGTCTAACTTTTTAAGGATTGAGATATGAGACATGCAGGCCCCTTAGAATCACAGAATCATAGACAAGTAGAGTTAGAAGGGGCCTATAAGGCCATCGAGTCCAACCCCCTGCTGAATGCAGGAATCCAAGTCAAAGCATCCCTGACAGATGGTTGTCCAGCTGCACCTTGAATGCCTCCAGAGTGGGAGAGTGTAGCTACAACACTGCTGATGCCCTAACCAAAGTGAAAAGATGATAGTGAGCTACAAGTTCATGCAATCCCACCTCCTCCCATCTCTCATGGGGGCATGTTCCTGATCTCCTAACCAGGTCAGTATATTACTTCTGCACTAAGCCTTTATGCCCCCCCCTTTTTTTAAATACTTCCTTATTAGTGCACAAATCCCTAAATTACATCTGCTTTACAACAAATGGAAAGCATTAGAAAGATTCAGAACATCATTTAACAAAAACAGATTTCATAAATTAGATGGAAAACTTACTTTGAGCTTTTTCACCAAATTCATGTATGCTCTTTTGTTCTCTTCAGATCCCATTTGGGATGCATTTGATAGATCAGAAGCTAAAGTTCCATTGATCAACACACTCAGCATGTCAAGTACAGTTGTGAATAATTCACTGAGAGGGCAAAAACAACAAAAACACAACATCATTGAGTTAAACTCTGAAGAGCAATATTGGTTTTTCCAGTTAACCAAATGTATAATATTTCTCTTTGGAATGTCATATGATCCATGACCCTAGCATCTCAAAGCATGAGGCAGGCCTCCAGGGGAAAGCAGAGGCAACTGCTACTGCAGATTCAAGATACCCAGTTCGATAACCCAGTTTGTGGGATATTTCTCAAATGAGATGGTGGTGAAATATTAACTCTACCCCACCTGCTCTTTTGCTTCATTGTGGTACTTTTCATGCCTGCAGGTCAGCATGACATTTTCCCCCCTTTGATTTGCCTTGATCTAGGTGGGGACAAGAGTAAGCCACCACCAGCCAACACACATTTGTTTCCTTGGCTGTGTTTGAGGAAGCCCTCAGTAAGTTTGCCCTTTACCCAAGGAGGATCACTAAGTCAGAATTTTGGGAAATTTCAATATAAACAAATATGGCAGAAACTAAAGTTATAGCAAAAACCCACTTGAACCCATTTGTGCGAACTCCCAGTGGGTTGCTATTTAAAATGTTAAAGGCCATTAGACATAACCGTGTAGACATACTTATTGGTTTGCATATCAACTGTTCCAGACGTTATTATTTGAAGGAGCAGAAGTGCCCAGTCTGTGGTCCACTGTGTACTTCTCTGCACTGTGTCAAACATTCCTCCCACCTAAAATGTGAACCACATGGGGGAGAAAAATTAACGACAAACAAGATAGGCCAAATGCATTGTGCTATTCTTTATTAATGCTTACTGCCTAATTACATGAATGCTTAATAAGTTCCTATTGGTAACTTTCTTGGGCCTACAATACTGCATCCTGCACATGTGGGAGACCAGGACTGCAAGCATCTCCTGACACAGGTCTAGTATAGCCTTCCTTCCCACCATACATCCCCTCTGTGCCAGAGGGTATGCTGCCATGATGCAGGTGGCCAGTCACCTTGAGGCCAAGGTCCCTCCTGCACTTCCCTTTACATAATGAGCAGCCTGCTGTTTCTCCAGGACACATCACGTAATAGACTACTACTCCAAGCAGAAGGAGTGGGTCCACATAAAGGACCTGGGCAAAGGAAGCTGAAAGGTGAGAGGTGATAGGCACCTTGCATTTAAATGACTGGTAGCCTGCTGCATTGCACTATGTCTAGAATAGTACCAGCTGTGCGTGTTGGAGGAGGGGAGATTGCACTAGAGCCTGGGAGAAGGTTTTCTGCACCCTGCTTCTCTGTCTGCATGGGTGCAGGATTACAGCCTTGTTGTTTCTCTCATATTAAGTTCTTGCCATGTTACCTACCTAAATGTTATGTAAATTGTACACGCTTTTGAGCTGCAATATGTAATTTTTAAAATTACAGGAAGAATTTTATAAGGAAGCATTGGTGGTAGCTCTCCAAGCAAAAGACTTACCTCTCACATACAAAATACAGGAAAGGAGAATACATAGCCTCTAAGAATGCATATGAACTTCTTCCTCCACATGCATTCACTTTAACCCAGACTTTTTAAAACACATGTTTCAGTTTCTGTGCTTTCCATTCAGATCTCAATGTCCCTCACTTTATCAAATTAGCAGTATTTGATGAAATCAACCACAGAGAGCTGGGTGATGAAATATTAGTTTACAATGGGACAGTTTGCCACCAAGTCATAAAGCGAGCAGCGTATACGGAGCTGTTCTATGACTCTGTATGCACCAATTAAGTTCAAGTATACAGACAAGTGTCAAAGGAAATTATATGCACATAAAAAAAAATAATGTTACTGAAGATGGGTCACAGTGGTTCTAATCAGTAATAAGAACAAAAAACCTGTTTTCACCTGAACCATAAAGGTTTGTACAGGCATTGAGACTGCCTCAATATACTCAGCAGAAATGATGTGATCTCATTTTTCCTAGAGGAAAAATTTCCTACAATTCCTACACAAAATTGTAGGTGCTAGATCACCTGTTTCAATACTTCTTCCACACTCAAAAACCTCAGTGTGCATTAACACAAAAACTGGCATATAAGAGGAAAGGCTAGTCTAGAATCCTTCTCTCTGACATGTTAGTTTTCTACATGCAGGGAAGGTAAACATGAGATAGTGGATTATCCACCTGCAGTTTGAATGCTATGTTTTAGGGGAAACGGCACCATTTGAAAATGCTATGTGTGTAGATTGCCTGTGAGTTCTAATAGTATGGTCTGTATTATACCCATATACCTATATAGCCATTTAGGGAGCAATCCAATGAGGCTGCCCATAACCCTCTGAACTCAGGAGGTTTATTTATTTATTTATTATATTTATACCTTTTTTCCTGCAAGGAACCCAAGGCAGCTTACACAAGCCTCCTCCTCCTCTCCATTTTATCCTCACAACAACCCTGCGAGGTAGGTTAGGCTGAGAGGCAGTGACTGACCCAAAGTCACCCAGTGAGCTTCATGGCCGAGCGGGGACTAGAACCCGGATCTCCCGAGTCCCAGTCCAACACTCTAACCACTGCACCACACTGGCTCCCAGTAGTTACAAGCATCCTAAGCATGGTGGGAGGAGCATGGAGGAGAAGGTCACCACCGCGCTCCTCCTGCCATGTAAAACACTTAGGCAGCTGGTTTTAGCCATCTAAGTGTTCTGCCTTGGAACAGGTGGGAAGGAGTGTGAGGCGCCACCAGGATACTTGGTATGCTGGCGGAGCCTGCCTTCTCCCCTCCCTGCCCCCAAAAGCCCATCCCCAAGGTTGCTCTTGTGACCTTGGAGCCACAACCAGCACGGTTCTTTCCACATCGGCTGCAAGGGTGGAGGGAGGGCGCTCTGAGTTTGGACTCCCAGCTTTGACCTCGGAGCAAGTTTCCAAGGTTGGAGCTGGGACTCCAAAAATTCCTATGGCCATTTATTTATTTATTTATTTATTTATTATATTTATACCCCACCTTTTTTCCTGAAAGGTACCCAAAGCAGTTTACATAATCCTCCTCCTCCTCTCCATTTATTCCTCACATACAACCCTGTGAGGTTAAGTTAGCTGAGAGGTCAGTGACTGGCCCAAAGTCACCCAGTGAGTTTCATGGCCGAGTGGGGACTAGAACCCGGATCTCCCGAGTCCCAGTCCAACACTCTCACCACTACGCCACACTGTCTAGCACTGTTAGCAAGTTAGAATTGCATAGTGTACATTGCTTTACTCTCTTCACCATATCCCCCACTAGGCTGTCATATCTGTATCTATGTTAAGGTAACTGTAACTATTCCATGTAATGAAACATTTGCCTCATACTAAATACTAGTATTTCCAATATCTACCTTGCCTCTTTCCAGAATTCTTTTTTTGTACTTTAAACTATTCTTAATACATGATACACTAATAACCACTAATAATTTGGCTGCTGGTGGACAGATATAATCTGCCATCTAATATTGCTAATGGAGACTTTATCTAAGTTAGGCTGTCAGATCCACATTTGGGGAAGTCCTGTTTCAATACCTATTGAAGTCTGTAACTGCTGACCTGATCAAGAAATCTGATAATTTCTTCATGGTGTTGCTGTCAGACTACAGGCGTCGTTTTATTTCTGAACTTCTCCATTTTAAACTGCCTTGCTGATTCCAGATATTATTTGCTGTGCTAATCACTTCTTGGGAATTACAAAGCCCTTTGGCCATTTGTCCTGGAGATAGAAGTTTTAAAACTGAAACTACCCATCTACCAAAACTAAAACTACCCAACTACTCATCTACCAAGGAGCCCAGTATTGTATATTTGACTGTCAGATCTCCAAGGTCTCCAACATAGGTCTTTCCCATCACCTTCTACTTGATCCTTTTAAAGCACAATCCTATGCAATTTTAGACAGAAAAAAAGGCATACTGGCTAGGGCATGCTGGGAGTTATAAGTTTAGACAGACTTTTTTCTGTCTAAACTTGCATAGGATTGTGCCCTTAACTGGATGTCAGGTTTTGAATCTGGACCTTTCTGCATGCAGAAGGTAACTGTAACCACAACTCAGCTCTACCACTGAGCTACGGCCCCTTCCCTTATAATTTACCAAATCTATTGAAGTACATTCCACTGGAATTCAAGGTCAAATGATTAATTATATCCATGTCTCTGAGATGTGCCATGATGTGCAAAACTATTCAAAAGTCCAGTGGAAGCTGGTGGCCAGTCTGACTAGTGTGGCAGAGGCAGAGCTAAGGGGTCATGAGAGGTTACAAAGCAATTACAAAAGGCAGAGCCAAGGGTGTCAGTGGACATGGAGCAGTCTTTGAATCCCCAAGAGTCATCAACCCATATGACAGAAAAAGAAAACTAAGGCACAAAACATGAAAAGTGGCGGCGGGGGGGGGGGGGATCACACAGCCACACAAAAGTATTCCTTTGGACCCACATTCTCTTGTTCCAGCAACAACTCCCATTCCACAAAGAA
This sequence comes from Shinisaurus crocodilurus, assembly GCA_021292165.1. NCBI lineage: Eukaryota > Metazoa > Chordata > Lepidosauria > Squamata > Shinisauridae > Shinisaurus > Shinisaurus crocodilurus. The sequence goes on from CM037878.1 coordinate 36,730,581, forward strand.
ACAAGCGACTTTAAGATGATGGCCGGGAGAGAAGAATCTACACAGCCATAACAACAATGATGATGAAAATAATTAAAACAATACATGATATTCTCAGAGCCACACAGAAAAGCAGCTTTTGGAAATTCTGAATGCATCCAAAAATCCACGCCTTTGCATATCTATCACAAGGCATCCACCAGAACAGGCCTACTCAGAAGGAGCACAGTACAAAATTCCAGATTATGCACAACTCATAAAAAGTAAGGAGGACTGGATTGCTCAGGAGAAAGCATGGCAAGTTATGTGTGCATCCATAGTTCGTCCCTTTGCATGTAACAATGATCATTATTATTATTATATCTCTTGGGAAGCCAGAAGGAACCCTTTGCAAAACACACAGAGCACCCATCACACACACACACCACACACACACACACACACACACACACCCCAAACCATACACACACATGCACACACACAGAAATCCCAGATCATACACACACACTTACCCCAAAGGGGAAAATAAACTTACCTGCTAGCCTCTGTCTGACAATGCCCAGGGTGGTTACCTGCTGGACTTCGCTAGCACATTGCCCTCCTGAGGCTCCCCACTCCCACACCTGTGCAACTGCGGACACCTGCAGTTGCGCAAGTGCAGGTAAAATAACAATAATAACAATAATAACAATAATAATAATTTTCACAAATATTTGCGACAATTAGGGGAGAATTAAAAAATGTTTGGCAACCATGGGCAGTCTCTCCAAGGTGCCACTGGGGCACTTCAATGGGACTGTCCTAGCTGTCAAAATGGGGATTGTGAAAGCCAGCTTGACAGCTGGCTTTCGCAATCTCCAGGGAAAAAAGGTAAAAATTGCAAAAAGGCCATGGTGAGCCCGAGATGTCTCACAATCACAGTAGGGAGCAGGAGAAAGCTAGTGCCAGCCGCCCGCAAGTGCTGCTTGGGCAGTTTTGGGGCGGCTGGCACTGGTGGGTGCGAGGGCATGCATGGCAAGAGCAGCAAAGGGTTTCTGCCACTTTTGCCAAGCAAGTTGCTAGCCCATTCCTTGTACACACGATGGGGTCGGTCACCCGGGTTCAGACAACATGACAAGCCATCTGGGTACAACAACCCCCACAACAACCCATGGATTGTCAGGGTGGCTTGTTGCCCTCAAACCAGACACCCTGAGGGAATCGGTCTGGGTTCACACGACATGACAACCCATGATGAGTAGCAACCCATGATGAGTTGTCATGTCGTGCAAACCCAGTCACAGAGGGAAATGATCTTCCCCCCATCCCGCAAATGATAAAAGATCAGCAAACAAACAGCAGCAAGAAACATTTAAAAAGCAAGATGACTACACTGTACTCATGATGACAGTCTCTCTCATCTCCTCTGTCCAGCTGGAGTGCAAATGAAGGTTGGCGCTGCTGCGCCTCCATGTCACTGCAACCTCACAACAGCACCACCCACAAGTGGCTCTGCTTAATCACTGACTGGTAGCCAGCAAAGCCCGACTAAACAACTGATTGGCTTGGCTCATCTAGTGAATGAGCCAGCCAGCACTGAGCCCCTGTGCAATCTCCCCTTCGCCCATTTTGACCCCTCCCTTGTGGAGGGAAGAGGTCTTCTCTTATTGGCTAGCTCAGGCTAAGAGATTGAGCTGAGCCTATTTTTTTGTTGAATTTCCCGTTAAAGAGGGGTGCTTGCATCGCCTGGTGCTAGGTGCCAGGCAGACTCCAAAAGCCTTTCCGCTCCAGCACGTGTGGGAGTTCACACATGCTCAGTTTTAAAAATGAAGCTGCCACACCAGGAGTTCCTGGTTCCACCCTGGTAGCGCAGCAGCAGCAGGCCACCACAATCAGAGAGGCCAGCAGAGGCACGGCAAAGTTTTTCCTTTTTTAAAGGTATAGGAGGGGGTGGGGGGAGTGCATTTACAAGGCAGTACACTGCCCAGCAACCCCTCTTAATAGGGATGCCACCGCAAAAGTTATCTGTGTTATACTCCATGATTTGTTTCTGCAACTAAATTTTCAGCAGAAGAGTGAAATCTAAAGTCTCCAATATCTAAAAACTGCATGTTGCTAAAAAAAAATTTTCCACCACAATGGGAAAGAGCACAGAACTTATTTGTTGAAGGAGGTTTCCTTCAGCCTCCTGCCCATGATACATTTTGTTTCATACAATTTGTCCCTTATTTTCATCACCATCTAAGATATGAAGGATGATAAAAAGAAAGGATGGAACTACAAGAAAGAAAATGGGGTGGGGGAAGAAGAGGTTGAGGCAGGAGATGTCAAATAAGTACTCTGGGGTGGGGGGCTCATATATTGTTCAGCCCCTTTACCATTGCTGCCAAGCATGGAATTATTTTTAGAAATGTGCTTTCAAACAGATAGTATAGGTAGGAGCAGAAAACAATCTGGGGAGGATAATCTTGCACCAACTTAGATGATATTCCAGCACCCGGCAAAGACCTTTTCATTTGCCCTGGCTTTTTGTCATCTAGTATAAACTGGCTATAGGCGTGTGTGTGTGTGTGTGTGTGTGTGTGTGTGTGTGTGTGTATGTCTATTCTACTGAACTTTGTGGTTTGTTTTTTCTGCTCTTCTCTGCTGTTTTATCTCTGTTATTGTTTTATATGTATTGTTTTTATCATTCCAAGCCTATACTTCCAGTACCAATTATTTAGTATCTTCAAAGATGCAAAACAGCAAGCTCTAAAATGATATTTAGAAGAGCTAAAGAGAGCCTAGTGTGGTGTAGTGGTTAAAGTATTGGCCTGGGACTTGGGAGACCTGGGTTCAAGACTCCACCAGCCATAAGCTCACTAGGTGACTTTGGGCCAGTCATTGACTCTCAGCTTAACCTACTTCACAGGGTTGTTGTGAGGATAAAATGGAGTGGAGGAGGACCACATAAGCCACCTTGGGTTCCTTGGAGGAAAAGGCAGGATATAAATGTAACAAATAAATAAATACAACAGAGTATAATAATGTTTAAGAAAAGAGGCGTCATTCAATGTAATAAACTTCATTCTCTTCTAAGCTGCACTGGGAATTTTGACTGAGGCGCAGCATTAAAATATTCCTGATAAATAAATGTGCCTTTTTCTTACCAAATTAAGACGGAGTTGCAAGGCTTCATGCATCATTTGTCTAGCTTTAACATCATCCTGGTATCGTTCTTCCCTCCAGTTGCTTAATATCTAGGAACAAAAATGTGATTAACACAAGTGTGTTCATTTTAAAACCTTTACATTACCTATTCCTGCTTAACTTTTTTTTTGACATAGAATATCTTTTTTACCTGCTTCTATGGAAAGCTTCTCACAAATTTTGTTCATTGTTACATTTCTGCTTGCTTTGATTTGCTTCCCTTCAGCTCCTTTTGCCCACTTTAACTGATATTTACACCTATAGAAAGTAATTCTGAAACTTCTTTAATTTTTTTATTATGGATTTACATTGGTGGCATTGTTCAAAGAACTATTTTGTCAGTTAAAAGAATAATTTCTTGCAAACATGATATCCTTCACACACACATGGGCTTCTTGCCATTATTAGGAAGAGACTGTCATTATTTTCCATTATACACACAAATTCCTTTTGATAGACTTCATAGACACATGGGCTTCCTGCCATTATTAGGATGAGACGTCATTATTTTCAATTATACACACAAATTCCTTTTGATAGACGAGAAAGGGAAGCCTCTGAATCATACCCTATAGATAGTACTTCTTTCAGTGGCTGTTAATATTTCTACAGATTAGAAATAAAGCTGCAAGCATAGTAAGTTAAGAAATATATCAGATCCAGGTGAAAGTCCTAGAAGAACTGAAAATAAAAGGGGAGGGAGGATTAAAGGCAGCCAAAGCAGAAATGGAGAAAAAAGTGTCAGGTAATGGAGTAGCTGGAGACTGGATCTAAAGCAAATTGTTACACGGACACAAAAATGATTACTACTGTTGTTGGTGCTATGTCTTGCAGTATCATACTGGATGCTGGACTAATTCATACATTACTGTAGTGACATGGGAGCTGCTTCCCATGCTGTGGTCCCATAATAGATGCAGGAACCATATGAGCAGGGCAAAGAATAAGATTCCCTCCCAGGTCAATATGGCCCTTCCTGGGGACTGGCTGAAGAAACAACACCATTCGCCCTGTCCACAAAGGTATTCCATCTAGCCATTACTAGGATGGCCATGGGAATATACCAAAGGGAAGTGGATCACATGTCAGGATCGCAGGATAGGAATTAAGCACTGAAACCAAGGATCAAATGGTAGCCATACTATGTTCTGTCATCTTCTAAACTAACCCCCAAATCTGAAACAAAGCAAGTGGAAATACATCCTGTTGATTTTAATAGAATTTATTTCCATTTTAGGCACAGTCTGCACATCCATCAGAATGAGGTAGGAATGAGGTGCTAGACTCAGGTTTCAGGTGGCTCCTGCATATAGAAAACTACTTCCTGAATGTAGAAAACTAGCACAAAGGGAGCAGGCTGGACTATAACCCTTTCTCCCTGTGTTGTGGTGCTTGCAGGGATTGTTTGCTTGTTTCTTTGCTTTTTGTTTGTTTACAGCGGGGAACGTTCAGAATTGATACCTGCACCATCTGCAGTCTGAAAGGTTCATTCTACCAGAATTCTACCGTCTCATTCACTTGGATGTGTAGACCAGACTTTAAAGTGCCTTAATGTGCAGCTTTAGGCCAAGGTCTGAAGAACCATACAACTAACTCTGTGAGCTACATGGGTTGTGGACTTCAGTTACTCAAAAAGCAGTTCTCCATCCTACATGGGAAACCATTGTTGGACTGAGGGAAATTTCAAGAGCAGATACGTGCTAGGGCAGTGTTCTCCAACCTTGGTCCCCCAGATGTTTTTGGCCTACAACTCCCAGCATGCCCCAGCCAGCCACGCTGACTGGGGCATGCTGGGAGTTGTAGGCCAAAAACATCTGGGGGACCAAGGTTGGAGAACACTGTGCTAGGGCATGGGAGACTAGTGTTCAAAGAAAAATAAATCAAAGATCCTACTGAATGCCATATAAGCCCTCGAAGCTAACCTCCAGTGACTCTTTGGAACCTGGTCTTAGTGCCTACATTGAAGATGTGGCAAGCCCAATCTTAGCACAAAAAAGCACTGTAGGCCTAGTTTATGGAATGGGCCATTCTGGGACTAGTAATGCTTCTATCCCTGCTTCTGAGAAATTTTCTCATTTCCTTAAAACACAAAAATGTTAGGAAGGTTTTTTGTTTGATTTTAAATTGAATGAGCCTTCCATTATTTCTCTTCATTTATTTTCCTGAAACTGACATAGATAACTTTTCAGATATGGTTTCTCATCTGCCTGGGCCCATTAGTATAATTGATTTTCGTCAGGTGCAGAGCACAGAATTATCTGCTTATTTTTACCTGATTAACTTGATTTTGTAGAGATGTTAGAAGCCCTTCTCGCTGCTCATCCTGTCCCTTAAGGCAAGTAAGTACCAAAGAAAGGAAAGGTTGCTGACTCAAAAGAGACATGCTTTAAAAGAGGCAGAGACAAGATTCAATTAGTAGTGTTATTCTGATACTTCCTGTCTCCAGTCCCTTCCTTCCCTTCGTCTACACTTTCCCTACTAGGGTTTTGGTTTTCGAAAACCTTACAAGTTAAAAGCAAAGCATTAGGCCAGAACAGCCTTTCCCAACCTGGTGCCCTGCCCTTGCCATGCCCATTGCTTTCTGGGAATGATGGGCGTTACAGTCTGACACATCTGGATGGCACCAGGTTGGGCAAGGCTGGGCCAGAGATTTTCAAACCATGGAGTTCTAGGAAGCTCTCAAAGAGTTCTTCAGGGGGGAGATCAGGAATAGCTGCCACAACATGTGGAGATGGCCTCTAGCTGAGATGGCTTTCAAGGCAAGTTAGACAACCCACGGAGGATAATTATGTCAATGGCTGCTAGCCACAATGGCTACATGCACACTCCAGATTTTAGAGGCGGTGTGCTTGCTTCAATACCAGCTGCTGGGGAGCAAGAGCAGGAGAATGGCTGGTGCCTTCAGGTCCCGCTTGTGTGCTTCCCAAAGGTATACGGTTGGACACCATGAGAAACAGGATGCTGCTGAGCTAGCTGCATCATGGGTCTGATCCAGCAAGGCCATTCTTATGTTCTTATGGCAGGCAAGCTTCTCCAAAAGACAGCTTGTCTCTATCATTTTTGATAATCTTCTGCAATAAGGAGCCTCAGGGGAATTCTGCAAATGTTCTATAGGTGACCTATGCATGCAAAGTGTACCTTGGAAAGCATCCAAGAATCCTCTGCAACGTGCAGGAGTTACTTGGCAAACAAATCAATGTAGAAAGTGTTCCAAGGGGATAGGAAGATCAAAGACCACTGTCTTAGGCCAATGGTTAAATACCAGCCAGTCCATTAATGGAGGTATCCTATGCCTTATTTCTCTGACAGCTTCTTTGGACATGGCAAAGGAGAGTAAGGAAGCATGTGCCTCACTTCCTGTCTCATCAAAAATAGTATTCTCACATCCGCTTGTTCTTTGAGGTAAGCAAGCTGTCCCCACACCAGGATCTTTCACAGCTCCCTATGGAGGAAGATGTGTAAGTTCTCCTTTGTTCAAGGCAGAGAAGTGCAAGATGCTTGTGTTCTCTGCTTTTGTGTGGCACTTCCATAGCAGCTGCGAATTTAAGCCTAAAAGGAGTGTGCAGTACTCCAATCCTATTCAGGTTAATAGGCAACATTGCAATTTTAAGGAGTTCTGGAAAGTACAGCAGGGGGTATCTTCCAGTCTTGCTAATTAATCAGTGTATAACATTTTGTTAAGTAAGAACTAGTTCAAGGCAGATTAATATTAACAAAGTTACAAGGAAGTATGATTTGAATATTCAAACATGAAGTGGGATATGCAGGGTAAAAGAAAGGAAAGAAGGAAAAGGGTAATTTTTTGAGGAAGGCTTTTGAATTTAGGACAAGCAAATTCATGCAAAGAACCTGAAATACTGTAGTATTTCCCAGTGAAATATCATGGTGCTGATTCTAATGTATGTATTCATATACAGTCATGCCTTGGATTGAGAGAATAATTCGTTCTGGAAACGTGCTTGTAATCCAAAACACTCTTATATCAAAACGAAATCCCTCCAAAAAAATTTGTACAGAGATTTTTAATTTAAGCCGTACTACAGTACTTGTATTGCAAGATGTCGCTTGTATATCAAGTAAAAAAAAATTAAATATTTAATAATTTGCTTGTCTTGCAAAATGCTCTCAAACCAAGTTACTTGCAATCCAAGGTATTACTGTACACATCTGGGCTTGACCAGGCCTAACCAGGCATTTCTCAACACCTAATCAGAATCCCAAATGAGATGTAAACATCTGTTTGTAAAAAGAGGTCTTTCATTGAGATGAGAACTGACTATATTGTAAAAATGAACATTTCTTTTGGAAATGCTGGGTAAAATTAATGTAGATTTAGTTCTACTTTCATAAAATCTAGGAGAAATGCTTGGCTTTTTTTTAAAATGTGATGTTTCCAGAGCAACAATAGGGACATTAAAGGGAGAAATCATTTCACTTAAGAATGTATGGTGCTAGCTTTCTTTCTAAACACATCCAAAATATAACTTTCCTCTCCTGAAATAACTGTTTGGGAGGGGAAAATAGTTGGGCAGCCGTCCCCAACATGGTGCCTTCCAGATGTTTTGGACTACAACTCCCATAAGTCCCTGTCAGCATGGACAGTGCTCGGGGAGTTGCAGTCCAAAACATCTGGAGGGCAACATGTTGTTAGTAAGATTTTTGTTACAACAAAATCTTCATTGCATGACATACACAGCTTCCAATTTTAGAAAACCCCAAACAACTGTCTGAAAAACATGGTAGGGTTTCAATATAATAAGAAAAAAGACTTTGTTGCATGACAAATGCAGCTTTTAATTTTACAGTACCAGAATTTGATTATGAGTTGCTGTAACAAAAGGACAACTCCCTAGCCAGACTCTGCATCAGATATTCTCACTATAAGGCGCAGCGACTTCCCCCCACAGCCATTTCTACCTCTTTTGTTTTTGCCTGTCTCTTTCCTTCTTTGAAGATGATCCCAAATGCTGGCCTTTCTCTAGCTCTTCTCCAGCTGCTTTCAGGACTCTACCCTGAACAGAGGTAGGCAGTTTTGCGATCAAGGGAGCCACTAGCCACACACCTTGTCGTTCTGAAGAACTAAAATCATGAAACATACAAGACATTTCAAGTAGAATGTTATTCAATAGTCTCAGTATTTTCTGTCCAAGTAAAATATATATGTGAGAGATTTTAACAACCTACTTAAAACAAGGTAGGTAGATTTAAGCCAATACAGTTCTAACCAGATCAATAAATAATTAAGACAGCTTTAATCCAAGTCCTTGTTTGGTTTAAATGAGCTGTGATTTGGAGTCCAACATCCCAGTCCAAAGTTCTGTGTGCACAGAGCTCCTGCACAGGCAGAAATTCCCATTTATTGTAACTGAAAGACCCATGTTCATACTCCTTGGTGCGCATAGAGTCACTACATTATAGTGGATAATCGAGTGAATAGAGAAATTCTCACATACAGAGAAACTCTGTGCATGCACTGGAGCTCTGTGCTCAGAATAAATCACTGGACTGGGAAAACTGTTTCTGGTCTTGGGATGTTGGCTTTTGGATACCTCCAAAATTAAGATAATTATATAATTAACACAATTATGATTAAAACACATCCAAGAGCAACATCCATGTTTATGCCTCTGTGAAGTACTCCTATAAAAAAAGTGTGAAGAAAAGAGACTTTGGGGGTTCCTACATGCACACACACACACCCTCATGTGTGAACCAGCTAAAGGCTGGGGGGGGGGCGTCCCAAAGTCTACAGTGACCCAGCTTTCAAATGCAAATGCCATGAGTCATGAGTTCCCCTCCCTGCCTGGCCAGGTGAAGTTCATCCTGATTGGCTGGAGGCAGCGGAGCTACAGGAAGGAGGGGGGGAGGGGGAAAAGGTATATTCCCAAAGTGTAGCCTTTGTGTCTTTGTCTTGTTCGTCACGTGGTTGCTGGCTGTGGAGCAATGGCAGCAAGCCAAGCAGCGGTCCAAGCCTTCGGGTGGCCTCAGGATCCGACCCCAGGTAGCTCCTGGTGAAATTAGCTGAATGAGGGCTTTGGCAAGGCAAGCCTTGTGGAGGGCTACCCATCTCGGACCTTCGGCAAGGCTGTGCTGGACCCAACCCTGGAAGAGAACTGACCCCCAGGTAACTAGTTGTGTGCCTGGGAGATATAAAGAATCAGTAGGTTTTGTTATTTTTGCAGCTCTATTACTTTGTACCAAAGCGTTTCTCTCTAATTTCGTGTGCTTCCCTCATTTCCCTATTTTTGTTGTAAAATGCTACCTGAATAAACCTTCTTTTGTTTTTTTACCCCACATGGTGTTTGTGGATTGCTCTGTGGTCCCAGCAACTAAATCCAGGTTACAGTCAGAAAGGCAAGTCCCTGAACAGAGATTCAAGTAGGATTGCAGACAGCAGAGGCTGGCAGTCTGGTACCTTGAGATCTCTGGGGGTCTTGGGTCCTTTGGGGTAGGAAAGGGTGGGTTGTGGCGGGTCAGCCAGCCCCCCCTTCCTCCACAAAAAGAAATGCACCTAATTTCATCGTTACCTATTCAGACTGAGTACATTACCTTAGGAATGTCTTTTTACTGTTCTGCCTTGTAATATGTGTGTCAGCATTTCCAACAGAGTTTGGACTGAAGAGGCCTATACCAGAGTTAGAAGAGTTATTGTTTAGATCAGCGGATTGCTGAAACACCTCTATTGTCGCCTTTGCAATATTATCCAATAAGCTGTTCATTTCAGCCACAGACCCAGAACCCTACAGTGAAACATAAGTAAACTAGCACATTCATGATATGTTTGTTCATACACTACGTTAATTTTTTAAACATACTTCATTGAATAAAAAAAGTACACAAGGAAATACTCACAGGCTCCTTCATACACTGTTTGATCATCAGTTGGAGTTCTAGCCAAGATTGCCTGAGAATCCATTGGTCTAGATTCTGTGCCAAAAAGGGGATAACAGTTTTCTTTACTGCATTTAAAAATAATTGTTTTGACTTTGAACATGGCATGTGGTTTCACTCTATTTGTTTGCATCATACCAAATTGTTCCACATACATGTTGGGTGTGGCTCATCTTGCTAATTCTTGCTGTCTGTTTATGAATCAGTGTGGACTGGATCGTGGGGAGGTGGGTGGAGAGGAAGAACCTTGCCTTAGAGAAGAATCTGAACCTGATTAGTGTTCCCCCCCACCTAAACCTAGCTTTCGGTTGAAGATGGCATTTGACTAAGGGCTGAGCTATATGTCAAGGGCTGGCAAGATTTTGGGGCTGTGGGCACATTTGGCAATTTGTGAAACTGTCCTGAACACCACCACAAAATGGCAGCCATGGGAAGCCTGCCAAAGGACAAGTAACCTGCCCAAAAGACTGAGTACGAGGCAGAGGTGAGGTCCGAGCCCCAACACACTAAACAGCTCCTTTACACCCACTGCTTTTAGCACTAACGGAAAGCAGCTTCACAGCAATCCCAGCTGCCAGTAAGAAAATGTATTAATTTTTTAAATAAAAAGTGGGAAGGGTAGGGCGCCAAGAAAGGTGCCCGGGAACGTATTGGCACCCATGGGCACCACGTTGCCTACCCTCTGCTGATAGGTTATGCCTGACACAAGGTTACCGCTGCTCATGGCATCTCCATGTCGAGTTCTATAGCCCTCCTGCGTAACCTGTAGGATCGCTTCCCCCATGCTATGATGTCATCACAATTGTGCATTTCCCTACCCCCACTAACAGTACCCAATAACGTGGAGGGGAGAGAATTGCACAACAGACAATGGGGGGTACACACAAAGCCCCCCCCCCATATGTTAAAGTAACATGTAAGGGGATTGCGGTGTTGCATTGGCTAGTCCCGCCAGCCACACATTCAGCATGAGGGTGAAAGGGCCCTAAGCACACACTGACGTATATATTATGAAGCTCCTCCTCACAATGGGAGGATCCCAATTTGCCCAGGATCCTCTCTCCATAGAGGAGTTCTAGCTGTGTATGTTAGCACATGCATCGGTGTCAGGAGGGGATGTGGCCCAACCACCTATTTTATCCTTTAATATGGAATGATGTATACACAGGGGATTGTTTCTCCTTGATAATTAAACTCTGTTGCTGTTTAATAACAATTATTACACGTTTCCCCAAAGTGTTTACTTTACTAAGAAAAGAAAAAAGATACCAAAAACAACAGAGAACTGGAAGAAATCAAATATGAAGCTTTTCTTCAATGTCATTTTACATGTGGTTACCTGAAGAATGCGCTTGATGTGTTGCCTTTGAGGATTGTCACCCTCTGCACATTCCTTAACACCATGAGGATAACAGATAAGCTGCAACAATTTCTGTGCTTGCTTGTTTGAAAGAACTGGGTCCAGAATAAGATCTTTGTCAGTACACAGCCTTTCAGGTTCTTTCAAGCAGTGTTCTCCCACCCATTCCTATAAAAAAAAATGTTGGATTGATAACATCGTGTGTCGTGGACACAGGGAGTGAGTGGGAGGAGGCCAATGGCAGACCGGTTTTGTGGGATCGGTTCCGGCTTCTTCCTTCTGATGAAGTGGACAAGGTGCTTTCATCTGTGAGGCCGACCACATGCTTGCTTGATCCTTGCCCGTCCTGGCTCATAATGAGCTGCAGGGAGAGACTGGGTGAGGGGATCAAGGCGGTGGTGAATGCCTCCCTCGAGGAGGCAGTGATGCCATCAGCCCTCAAGGAGGCAGTAATAAGACCGCTTCTAAAGAAGACCTCCTTGGATCCCCAGGATTTAAACAACTTTCACCCAGTCTCCAATTTACCATTTCTGGGCAAGGTGATTGAGCGGGTGGTGGGTGCTCAGTTGAAGGCGCACTTGGATGAAGCCGATTATTTAGATCCATGCCAGTCGGGCTTCAGGTCTGGGCATGGGACGGAGACGGCCTTGGTCGCCCTGGTGGATGATATGAGGAGGGTTTTGGATAGGGGCGAATGCTCCTTTCTAGTCCTCCTCGATCTCTCAGCGGCTTTTGATACCGTTGACCATGGTATCCTGCTGGACCGCCTGGAGGGCTTGGGCTTGGGAGGCACTGTATTGCAGTGGTTCCGGTCCTTCCTCTCTGGAAGGTACCAGAGGGTAGTTCTCGGGGAGGAGGCTTCGGACCCTCGGCTGCTCACTTGTGGAGTGCCGCAGGGCTCCATCCTCTCCCTGATGTTATTCAACATCTACCTCAAGCCGCTGGGAGCTATCATCAGGAGGTTTGGGGTGCGGTGTCATCAGTATGCGGATGACACGCAGCTCTACCTCTGTTTCAAGTCCTCACCAAGGTTGGCCGTTGAGACCCTGTCCAAGTGCCTGGAGGCAGTGGCTGGCTGGATGGGAAGGAACATGCTGAAACTGAACCCCGACAAGACCGAGGTACTGCTTGTGGGGACAAGGGGAGGTTAGGGGATGTTGACCTGGTGCTGAATGGGGTACATCTACCCCTGAAGGACCAGGTCCGCAGCTTGGGGGTCATTCTAGACTCCCAGCTGTCCATGGAGGCTCAGGTGGCAGCTGTGAGCCGGGCAGTGCTGCATCAACTCCATCTGATACGGCAGCTGCGCCCCTACCTTCCTAATCACCTGCTCCCATCAGTGGTTCATGCCTTGGTCTCCTCTCACCTAGACTACTGTAATGCGCTCTACGTGGGGTTACCCTTGAAGACGGTTCGGAAGCTACAGCTGGCACAGAACGCGGCGGCTTGCCTGGTTAAAGGCAGCCGCCGGCGTGATCACATCACGCCAGTGCTGAAGGATTTGCACTGGCTACCAGTTGCTTGCCGAGCCGAATTCAAGGTGTTGGTTTTGACCTTTAAAACCCTATACAGCTCCGGTCCAGTCTATCTCAAGGAGCATCTCCAGCAACACCAAGTGGGCCGCTCAACAAGATCTGCCACGGATGGCCTTCTCCTTGTCCCTTCAGCCAGAGCAGCTAGACTGGTGTGGACGAGGAAGAGGGCCTTTTCTGTGGCGGCCCCCGTACTGTGGAACTCTCTCCCTAGTGACCTCCGCCATGCCCCCTCTCTGCTGAGCTTCCGTCGCTCATTAAAAACCTGGTTGTTCAGGCGGGAATATGGGGTGGGTTAAGATTTTTTTTAAAATTTATACTGTTTTAAATGTATTTTATCTTGTTTTTATCCTATGTACATCACCCAGGGTGGCCGGTTGCCGGCCAGATGGGCGATTAATAAATGTAAATAAATAAAATAAAATAAATAAATAAGATCTAAAAATACGAAAAATATTTCTTAAAATGCATGGGAGAATAAAAAGGACTTCACCTGGTGCCAAAAAATAATGATAATGCAGGTTCCAGACAGGGCATTCCAGATGGGGTACCACCAATGTAAAAGATTCTCTCTACTGTAGCCACCCATCTCACCACATTTGGTGGGGCCACCTGGAAGAAGGCCTCCGACTATGACCTTAGGGTTCAGATAGGTAAATGCGGGAGGAAACACTCCTTCAGGCTCCTCCAACAAATCATCACTTGATACCATAGTTGGTGAGCAATGAACAAGCTTATTAAGAGATAGTAACTGCCCCAAGGTCACCCGGTAAGCTTCATGGCTGAGTGGGGATTTGAACCCAGGTCTCCCAAATCCTAGTTGAACACTCTAACCATTGCTTCACACTCTGCTCTATTTACTGAGTGTACTTTCACCTTAGGGATGTGTGAGGAATCTGATGTGGGGTGAAAGTCCAATGGATTTTCACGATTCAGTCCCCCGGATTCCGGTTCGTTAGCCCTGTGCTGGCGCTGACTCACTGTCGTGCAAGTCGAGCCAGCTCGCAGACTTCCATCTCTAAAACGGGCCACAGTTTGTGAATTAAAAAAATAAAACACTAAGGAAATTTGTGCAAATCACACAATTTGCACAAATTGGAAGCCAAAAATGATGCAGTTCTAGCACGATTTGCGCAAATTGCCACTTCCAATTTGCGCAAATTGCTTAAATTTACACAAGTTACACGGTTTGCACAGATTTCCTTAGTGTTGTTTATTTTTAAAAGAAGAAATGTGCAAACTGCAGCCCATCTTAGAGATGGAAGTCCACAGAAAAACCCCTGACTCAGCCCGCTTCCGATCATCAGATTGGAACTGGGAAGGAAGCCCATCAAGCTCAAACCAGCTGGACTTCCCAGTGTCAGCACATCCCTACAAGTTGCACCCACACCCCTTGGAGAGCTTTCAGAATCCCCGGAATATGGCGACTACATTGTCTCTGGAAAAAAAAATCCATATACACATAAATGAAGGAAAACAAAGAGTTATGTTACCTGCTGGCATATACTTCTTAGCACATATCTAGCATATTCACTGAGACTAGCAGTTTCTATGGAGATAGGCTTTCCACACGATTTCAAAGAATGTGAGGCAGCATCCCATATCTCATCATCATTAAGATTGCCTAGTAATCTTCGCACCGAATAATCGGATTTTCTCATGGAGGGAATGCTGTTGCTTCCAATTTCAGCATCACCTATAAAGCAGAAGTGGCACAAAGATGAAAAGATTTATTACTCTTTTAATATCATTTGGCGTTTGGCTCAATACTCTCTTAGTTTATTTTTGTTCAATGCTATTCTAGTTGTTCACTGCCTTTCCCAGAAATTGTTTTAATGTTGTTGGTTTATTACAGTACTTTAATATTATGCTGGGGCGGGGGGTGGGGAATGACTGTTGTTTCTCAAATACTGTATGATATTTTCTGATTGCTTAGCTACCTTGAGTTTCTAACAAATCAGAAAGTTTGTTTAATGAATATTCAAATGGGTTTTAATGAATTAAAACAAAATAAAATAGCAGAAACCTGAAGTTATGTACTTTAGCAAGTAAACAAGCTGAAGCTGTATTTGTACACAACCTGGCAACCTCCAGATGCATTGGACTGCAACTCCCATCATTCCCAGCCATTAGCCATGCTGGCTAAATATGATGGGAGTTGCAGTCTAACACATCTGTAGGGCACCAGGTTAGGGCAGGCTGACATACGGGGCAGCAGGAAATAAAGAAATGCTGAATATTAAGAAAATTTTATTTTAAAAAAATCTCATATGCTATTTGAATATGTGATTAATCCTGGAGAAGTTGGAAGTTAAAATGAGACTGTACAAAAGTGTGTTTAGTCACGTCAATCTACATTTCATAGAAATATCCCCCAATATATAATTTACTAGGTTTTAGGCCGCAGTCCTACACACCAGGGGTTTTGAACCTCGTTCAGCTTGAGGGCCGCATTCCACTTTGGGGAAGCTCTCAGGGGCAGCATTCCAGTGAATACCAAAGGAACCAGCATATTTTAGCTTAAAGCTCTTACTGCCAGTAACTAAGCCTTAGGAGAGGCATTTCAACCTTTTAGTCTGAGGGGGAAACTGCACAAAAGCTGGGAAACCACCAAATGATTGGTGGTCAGGGGAAAGGAGGGGCGTGGCTACCCGGGGCCCCACAGAGAGCTGGGTTGGGAGCCCAGGCAGGCTGGATTTGGTCCCCAGGCCTAAAGTTCTGCACCCCTGCTATACACACTTACCTAGGAGTAAGTCCCATTGGACTTAGCTTACTGCGAAACAGACATGCATAGGATTGCACTGTTAATCATGTAATGAAGAACTTTAAAGCATAATCTTACCAAGCATCAGAATTGCTTTCAGAACTGCAAACACAGCTCCCACTTCTATGCTGTTGTGAGCAGCAGTTAAGAGGCGACGGTCACAAGATGACCGAATTCCTGGAAAAGATTTCCCTGAAAAAAAAAGAGAACAAGCTACATTACTCTTTAGAATTAACTTCCCCCCCACGCTTCTGTGGGGGGGGGAGAGTTTGCGCGGGAGGGAGAGTGGAGGACGCGGGGAAAAATGAGGTGATTTCACCTCCCATTGGAGGGCCCGGGGCAAATTGGTTGTCCCCTTTGGATTGGCTCTAAGGGTGGGGCACTGAGGCTATATTTAGGCACAGGTGACCCCACCCAGTGCCTCTCTTTTCTTGCAGCTCCCTCCCTCCACGCCCGTTATGCAGTGTGAGCTCCTCTGGTCGCCTTTTGCGGGGCCGAGTAGGAATTTTGTCCATTGTCCAAATTGGCTCTGGGCAGTGTACGCGTTTCGCCTACTCCATACTGCGGATCCGGGCGGTGGTGTTCTTGTTTTGGGTTACCAGTCGAATTTGGTCACATTGGATTTAGGTTAGGCGGTAAGTGCGGTGAATAGGTAGTGGGGGGTTAGGGTTTCGGTGTGCATCCCATGGCACCTTTGAAGGTGACTGGCAAGAACCCGGACTTCACCAATGTCGATGCCCTGTGGCTCCATTGCTGGAAGTTCGGGGAGCCTTTGGGGTCTGCACAGGTCACCCTCCTCGGTTGTCAGGCGGCGCCGGGGGCGGTGGCTCAGGGTAGATCCCCCAGCACTTCGTGTGTGGAATTCGAGAGTGGCGAGTCACCGCGCCACCCTCGAGTTTGGAATGTTTTCGCCCTGATGCGCTCCACTGGCCTATTGGCCAGCCTTAGTTAATC
Organism: Shinisaurus crocodilurus; assembly: GCA_021292165.1. Taxonomy (NCBI): domain Eukaryota; kingdom Metazoa; phylum Chordata; class Lepidosauria; order Squamata; family Shinisauridae; genus Shinisaurus; species Shinisaurus crocodilurus. Next base: position 36,747,229 of record CM037878.1, read on the forward strand.
CCGCACTTCACCTTCGCAGAACTTTGATTCAATAAATGTGGCCCTGTTTTCAAACCATTACAGTTGTCTCGTCTCTTCATTTCACCCTATACCCGCGCAAACACATTTCTCTGTCTGTCGTTCTCTCTCTCTGTATATATATTTGACAAAAAATTCAGTCAGAGTTAAAGAAAAGTACATATTAATTAGGATATCAAATGAGGTCACATAACATCTACCTGTAATAATTTAAAGCAACAAAGAGTCTTACAGTGCAATCCTATACATATCTACTCAGAAGTAAGAAGAAGGAAGTAAGAAGAAGTCCTAATGAGTTAAATGGTTCTCACTCCCAGGTAAATTGATATCGGATTGCAGCTTAGACACTATTTTATAAAACAGACTCAACTATAGGGAGATATTTGTTAGGGTTGCAGGGCAAGCTCCCCACTCCACCCTTGGTATATAGAAGCTATAAGCACCTCTGCATTTCTATACTGTCCAAAAAGTCAAGCACACTCATGCCTACAACCTCCATAACTGTTCAATGCGTCACTGGCAATCAAAGGAAGCTGAGACCAGTGGTATGCTGACTTTCACCAAACATTTTCACTGCAACAATCAGGGCCGGCCCTACTGTTAGGCAAAGTGAGCCAGGTGTCAGACGCTGGAGGGCCCAGCACAGCAGTGGCAAGGTGTTGGAGGGCAGAGCTATGTGTGCCATGCAGCCTGCTCTGGGTCCCATAAGCTGGCCTGCTGTCTTCTGTATGTCGAATGGGGAAGCGGGGGGCAACTTGTCATTTGCCTCAGGCAGCAACATGTCTTGGGAAGCTGTGGCAACAATAGGGATTCCAAGGGACTCCAAATATTCCCCAACTCCAAATATCAGAAGACTTGAAGGGCTGAACACCTGAAGGGCTGTTTTTTCTACACATGTATCTGCAGGTATACTGCGATTTCCATCAGAGGCCCTTCTATGAGTGCTCCCACTTTCTGAAGTTAGGCAGGTAACAACACAGAGCGGGGGGCGGGCGGCTTTGAGGCCCTAACTGTGGAACTCTCTTCTCAGTGAGGCTCACCTGGTGGCTACTCTCATGTCTTTTTTGGCTCCAGGTAAAGACCTTTCCATTTTGGTTGTTAACCAGTTTCCTAATAATATTGATTTTTCTTAATGTTGCTGTTTTTAACTGTTACGTTGATGTTTGTTCAATTTTACTATTCTCTTTAAAGCTTCCAATGCCATGTTGGAAGTATTTTGTACCGAAAGTGTGGGATGTAAATACTGTAAGTACTATAAATAATAAACACATAACATTAATTTAAAATTTACACACACACACACACACACACACACAGGCACTTCACACATTACAGCAGAAGTGGGTGCATGTTAAGCACATCAACTGAAAGTATTAATTTGACTTCTCCACAGGTGCACTCCAAAATACCCATTAAGCAGCAAGGGCCAATGTATGATTCCTGCAGCATGATTCCATGGGAAATAGAGAATTTTATTATTATTTTTTAAGTGTGTCTCCTACATAATGGGTGTGATTTCACTTTCCCTACCAGCAACCCCTTGAGGTGGAGGAAATATGGGGGAGGCTGGAGGCAAACTGTAGTGGGAGGGATGAAGGGGAGAATGCCCATAATAGTGTGCCATGTCTCCAGCCCCCTCATTGCCTGAAAGGATGTAGGAGGAAAACCAGTAGGCAACTTAATACAATAGGGGGGGAAAACAATAACCAGGGTTTATTTTATAAGGAGGGGAGAAAAGGGGAGGAAGAAAGAAAAGCAAGTCAGTTAAGTATACAATTTAAGGTAAGGGTTGGATCCAAACTTAAACATACTGACTGGGTTCAGATAAACAATAATCCACACTCAAGGGCTGAGTATGGGTTGAGTGTGGGTTGTTGTTGAACTGTGGGTTGTAGTTGGAACATGGATTATCATGTTGTCTGATCCCAGGCAGGCTAACAAACCATGGTTTCTTAACCACGAACAACCCATGAAGAGAAACTGAACCACCCAAACTTCACAACCCAACAACAAACTGTGGGTTGTTCATGGTTAACAAACCAATGTTTGTTAGCATGGATAGGTTCACACAACACAACAACTCACAGTTCAACAACAACCCATGGTTCAACAACAACCCACACTCAACCTTGAGTATGGGTTGTCATGTTGTGTGACCCAGCCATTTAGAGTCAATGGCACTTAAGTCATGACTAACTGAACTCCCACTGATTTTAATGGTTCTACTCCAAGTATGACTTAGAATCATAGAAAAGTAGAGTTGGAAGGGGACTACAAGGCCATCGAGTCCAACCCCCTGCTCAATGCAGGAATCCAGGTCAAAGCATCCCTGACAGATGACTGTCCAGCCGCACCTTGAATGCCTCCAGAGTGGGAGAGCTCACCACCTCCCTAGGTAGTAGGTTCCATTGTCTTATTGCTCTGACTGTCAGGAAATTTTTCCTGATATTTAGGTGGAATCTGGGTTCCTGTAATTTGAGCCCATTATTCCGTGTCCTGCAAACTGGGATGATCGAGAAGAGATCCTGGCCTTCCTCTGTGTGACATCCCTTCAAGTACTGGAAGAGTGCGATCATATCTCCCCTCAGTCTCCTCTTCTGAAGGCTAAACATGCCCAGTTCTTTCAGTCTCTCCTCATAGGGCCTTGTTTCCAGTCCCTTTATCATCCTTGTTGCGCTCCTCTGAACCCTCTCCAGTTTGTCTACGTCCTTCTGAAAGTGTGGTGCCCAGAATTGGACGTAATACTCAAGATGAGGCCTAACCAGTGCCAAGTAAAGGGGAATTATCACTTCACGTGATTTGGAAGCAATACTTCTATTAATGCAGCCCAAAATAGCATTTGCCTTCTTTGCAGCCACATCGCATTGCTGGCTCATATTCAGTTTGTGATCTTCAACAATTCCAAGATCCTTCTCACTTGTGGTATTGTTGAGCCAAGTGTCCCCCATTCTGTAACTCTGCATTTGGTTTCCTTTCCCTAGGTGCAGCACTTGGCATTTATCCCTATTAAATTTCATTCTGTTGTTTTCGGCCCAGCGCTCCAGCCTATCGAGATCTCCTTGAATTTTGTTTCTTTTTTCCAGAGTATTAGCTGTTCCACCCAACTTTGTGTCATCTGCAAATTTGATAAGCATTCCCTGCACCTCCTCATCCAAGTCATTAATAAAAATGTTGAAGAGCACTGGGCCCAGGACCGAGCCCTGTGGTACCCCGCTCGTTACCTCTCCCCAGTTTGAGAAGGAACCATTGATAAGCACTCTTTGAGTCCGATTCTGTAGCCAATTGTGGATCCACCTGATATTTGTTCCATCTAGCCCACTTTTAGCTAGCTTGCTAATCAGGATAACATGAGGCACTTTGTCGAAAGCTTTGCTGAAGTCCAGGTATATTATGTCCACAGCATTCCCACAGTCCACAAGGGAGGTTACCCGATCAAAAAATGAGATCAGATTAGTCTGGCAGGATTTGTTCTTAGGGTGTTGGACTAGGACTCAGGAGATCCGGGTTCTAGTCCCCACTCAGCCATGAAACTCACTGGGTGACTTTGGGCCAGTCACTGACTCTCAGCCTAACCTACCTCACAGGGTTGTTGTGAGGATAAAATGGCGAGGAGGATTATGTAAGCCGCCTTGGGTTCCTTGCAGGAAAAAAGGTGGGGTATAAATATAATAAATAAATAAATAAATAAATAAATAAATAATAATCACTGCATTGCTTTCAAGGTGCTTGCAGACTGCCTTCTTTATAATCTGCTCCAAAATTTTCCCAGGGATTGATGTCAGACTGACTGGCCTATAGTTCCCAGGTTCCTCCTTCTTGCCCTTTTTGAAGATGGGAACAACATTTCCCCTTCTCCAGTCATCTGGCACTTCACCTGTCCTCCATGATTTCTCAAAGATAATACGACAGTGGTTCTGAGAGTTCTTCTGCCAGTTCCTTTGTTACTCTAGGATGCAGCTCGTCAGGCCCTGGAGATTTAAACTCGTTCAGAGTAATCAGGTGCTCCTTGACCATTTGCCTATCAATCTCAAGCTGCAATCCTGCCCCTTCAATCTGCTCTTCAGGTTTGCCAGGGGGGTCATAGACCCTCTTTGGGAGAAGACCGAGCCGAAGTAGGAATTGAACACTTCTGCCTTTTCCTTGTCTTCTGTTATCAATTTGCCATCCTCATTGCATAGTTGAACCACCAGTTCTTTCCTCTGTCTTTTACTATGCACATATCTGAAGAAAGCTTTCTTGTTGTTTTTAGCATCCCTCGCTAACCTTAGCTCATTCTCAGCTTTAGCCTTCCTGACACCATTCCTGCAGTTCTGTGCTACCTGCCTGCACTCTTCCCTTGTAGCCTGTCCTTCCTTCCACTTCCTATACGTGTCCTTTTTTGTTTTCAGGTCATCTTTGAGTTTATTGTGAAGCCACATTGGCTTCTTCTGTTGCCCTCTGTCTTTTCTCCTTGTGGGAATTGTTTGCAATTGTGCCTTTAAAATTTCCTTTTTTAAAAACTCCCACCCATCCTGGGCTCCTTTACTCATTAGTGTCGCCTGCCATGGGACCTCACTTATCATTGTTCTGAGTTTGTTAAAATTGGCTTTCCTAAAATCCAGGGTACGTGTTTGGCTACACTCAGCTTTTGCTCCCCTTAGAATCAAGAACTCAAGTATAATATGGTCACTTTCTCCCAGAGTTCCCGAAACTGCCACTTTATCCACTAACTCATCTCTGTTGGTTAGAATCAGGTCAAGGATAGCCGATCCTCTAGTTCCTTCCTCCACTTTCAGTAGGAGGAAGTTATCAGCAGCACTCAGGAATTTCTTGGAGGGGCCGTGCTTGGCTGAATAAGTCTCCCAACAGATATCAGGGAAATTGAAGTCCCCCATTACTACCACATCATGCCTCCTTGAAACAATGGCAATTTGCTTTTCAAAAGTTTCATCCTCGTCTTCTCCTTGATTGGGTAGTCGGTAGTAGACTCCAACTGCCATGTTCGTTTTATTCTTTGCCCCCTTTATTTTAACCCAGATGCTCTCAATGGGGCCGCCAAGCTCCTCTTCCTGTATCTCTGTGCAGAGAAACGTATCTTTAACATACAGCGCAACTCCACCTCCCTTTCTGTTGCTTCTGTTCCTTTTGAACAAGTTATACCCTTCAATTGCTGTATTCCAGCCATGGGAGTCATCCCACCAGGTTTCAGTTATCCCTATCAAGTCGTACTTGCCCTCATGTATCAAGAGTTCAAGTTCGTCTTGTTTGTTGCCCATACTCTGGGCATTAGTATAGAGCAGGGGTCTTCAAACTAAGGCCCGCGGGCCACATCCGGCCCGCATTGCCTTTTTATCCGGCCCGGCGGCCGATCGGCGGAAGCAGACTTTTTTTTAACTCTTTCGCTTCGAACAATGCTTGAAGCCGATTCTTTTGTCAGTGTTCCGCATCCAGCGTAATTACATAATTTCCTGCCAACACTCGGCTCCCTCCCTCCCTTTCTCTCTCTCTCTCGTTCCCCCTCTCCCCTTTTTAACTGTCTTGTTAATTACTGTAAACTGCCCAGAGAGCTTCAGCTATTGGGTGGTGTAAAAATGAAATAAATAAATAAATAAAATAACTTTCCATTTAGGGAAAAAAATATTCACCCCTATCAAGTAAAAAAAAAAGGACCTGGGTCCTTTTTTTTAACTTGAACCATTTGTTCATATTTTTTTCAAACTATAGTCCGGCCCCCCAACAGTCTGAGGGACAATGAACTGGCCCCCTGTTTAAAAAGTTTGAGGACCCCTGGTATAGAGGCATCTAAGACTATGTGCTTTATACTCCGACTTTTCCCCTACATTTTGTGGTAGATGATCACTTGTCACCGCTGGAGCTGTTCTCTCCGTTGTGGCACAGAGGCCTTCTTCCATTGGAACCCCCGAGTTTATGTCTCCCTCCCCTGTTGGATTCAGTTTAAAGCCCTCTTGATTAAGTTCCTCATGCTGTGGCCAAACACATTCTTCCCAGTCCTTGTGAGGTGCAACCCATCCTTTGCCAGAAGTCCATCTTCTAGGAAGTGTAGCCTGTGGTCCCAGAATCCAAATCTCTCACGTCGGAACCACCTTCGTAGCCAGTCATTCACTCGGAGTATTTTTCTTTCCCTTTCTATTTCTCTTCCAAGTACTGGAAGGATGGATGAGAAGACTATCTGGGCCCCAAAGTTCTTGAGTTCCCTTCCCAACTCTTCAAAGTCTGCCGTGATTTCTTTGTAACTCCGCTTGGCAGTATCATTTGTACCCACATGGAAAAGAAAGGGGTATGTGTCAGTGGGCTATATGAGCCTCGGCAGCTGCACTGTCACATCCTTAATCCGTGCCCCGGGGAGACAGCACACCTGGCGAGTCCATGGGTCTTTGCGACATACGTTGGCTTCGATCCCCCGCAGGAGGGAGTCACCCACTACTAGTACTCTTCTCTTTCTCTCGCTGTAGGCCTTGGTTTGATTGCCTCCACTGGACTGACCTTCAGCCTCTTGCTCGCTGTCACGTTGGGTGCCCGGTAATTCTGGATCCAATCCTATATGTCCACATAACAAAATGGGAAGGGATGAAGTCCAAAAAAGAGTTATCCACAGGTGAGTGATTAGATCCTCTCAGACATGTCTCTGGCTACACAGTCTTGGGCTGGGTCACAGCTCCAGACCTCAGTTTCTGTCACTCTCTGGCTGTGAACCTGCTGCTGGATAATGCCATGTGAGGGCAGAAGGCTGCTGTTCTCTCTTCCACTGTCTTCGCAGGATGGTTCTTTTTACAATCACCCAGTGTCCTTTTTTTCCTCCCAAAAATCTTCAATTATTCCTCTCTGAATTTATTCAACCAACTCCCCTCAGAATCTCCTCAGAACTCTTTCACCATCTCTTCAGAAAGACCTTTCAGTCTCTTATGGCAGCTCCTAAGAGCCAAAAAAAAGCTGTGCTCCAGGCATTGTGAAAAGGGCTACTCTTTAAAGTATTGCATAGGAAAGAAGCAAGGACATGCTAAGTATTTTACATTCACTTGTTTCTACCATAACACAGGAGGCGGCTCTCCAAGAACAGCTATTTAGAGTTATAAAGTTGTGCCACAAGAGTTATTCATTTACACAAAAACGGCCTTCCTACTCTTGCTTTGCCAAGGAGTCAGCATTATTAAATTCTTCTGAGGGTTCCAAATTGAAACACAAGATGAGGCAAGGAAATGGAAGTGGAGCACTTACCAGTTGGCAGCAAGGAAACCTCAGGTGTTCGAAAGAGGTGCAATAGAAGTCTGCATGTCATCCTTGCCCCAGGCTCTGCATCTGGATCTCCACAGGCTGTGGAAAAGAGGTGTTAGCATGGAGAACTGACATTTCATTCTCAATATTTCAACCAACTGGAGTACTTGTTTGGTTCTCCTTGGACTAATTTGTAACATTTTTGACAAGCAAAAACAGAAATCAATATTCTAAACAGCAATGTTGAGAAAATTCTTTGTGCAGCAAATGCTCTGCAAAATAATCAATTATTGGAAGCTTTTCTTTCCAAAATATGGTTTTAGTCAATCCTACTTTGCTATCTAATTTTTTTCCAGTTTAGTATTATTTTAGTTGAATATATATGTGTATATATAGAAATAGATAGGGTGGCCGGGTGACCAGCCAGATGGGCGATTAACAAATATAATAAAATAAATAAATATAGGTGTGTGTGTGTGTGTGTGTGTGTATGTATGTATACACACACACACGCGCACTCACACATATATACATATATACTGTTTGTTGCATTTTTAAAAAAGAAATATGAAAATGAGAAATATGAAAAAATATTATCATGGGAAAGGAAAGATCTGCAGAAACAAGTGAAGGGTGTTGGAGGAAAAAACAAGAAAAGGTTATGAGTAGCACAAAATAGTGTTACTTGTGGGAACAGGAAACACAAGAATGTAGCAGGAAAAAATGGAAAAAACAGTATGAATTTGTGTCAGACTTTAAGCCGAAGATGAGAAGTATACACAATGCTGGTCATACAGCAGAAGCTGAGAATATGACAAGAATGCAAGATTTTTTAAAAAAACAGTAATGTAGTGCTATTGGAGTGTGGGAAGATGAACACAACTAACAACTTTACAACATGCTGACAGGAAATCAAAAGCAAGGGAATTTATGTTTGTTGGGAGACAACACAAACTAGTCATAGAAAAGACACGCTCGGCTGAAATAAATAAATCCAAAAAAGGATAAGTTGGTCTCTGTCTTGATTTCTGGCATGTAGATAATCCACCATGGCATCAATAGCAAGGTAATTGTAGCATTACATGCGTACCCCAAGTCTTTCCCCCAAGACACTCTCATTATATTAATAATATGTCTAGAAAGAGCATAAAATGTGTCTAGAGTGCCCTTGCTATTTTATACTTTAAAAAAAGTTGCTAGAAAATGGTTTCAAGTGGGTTTACCATCCATACAAAGAAACTTTTTCAATTTGAAGGAACAAAGTGAGGTTGTCCTGGTGTCACTGTCAACTCACCTGCTGTAAGTAAAGAAGGAAGTGCGACATGCTGAACTACATCCTCGAGGAAAAAACACTGCCGGGCTATGAGTATTGCAACAAAGGTGGCCAATGAATCATGGAATGATAAGTCGCTCACCTGAAAGGAAAAACAGCAGCATTTTTGCTTCAAAACCATTTGACTGCATAGAAACATGGCAAGACTATATGAATGGACAAAATAATATGGCTGAAGTAAAATATCACAAACCCAGACAGCTGCTTTTACTTTTTTGTACATCTTTTCATATAGGAACATAGGAAGCTGCCTTACACTGAGTCAGACCATGGGTCCATCTAGCCTAGTATTGTCAACAGACTCCAGGGTTTCAGGCAGGTGCTTTTCCAGCCCTATCTGGAGATGCCGAGGACTGAACCTGGGACCTTCTGCATCCAAAGCAGGTGCTCTACCACTGAGCTACGGCCCCTCCCAATTATAAATCAGAAATAAATTTCCCTGGCTATGGGAAGAGTTAGTTCTAATGAAAGTGTGTGTGAGGGAGAGTGTGTGAGGGAGAAAGAAAGAAAGAGATAGAAAGAGATGTAAAGACAGAGGTTTTGTTCATACATAATGACAAACCATAACCTGGAATTATGTGAGCCGTGGGTGTATACATGCTTTCCTCCCCTCATATCCTCCTGCATAGAAATCTGCCTTATGTGGAATCAGAACACTGGTCCATCTCACTCAATATTGTATTCACTGACTGGCAACACCTCTGCACAGTTTCAGGCAGGTGTCTTTCCCAGCCCTACCTACAGATGCCAGGAATTGAATCTGGGACCTTTTGTATGTGCTCTACCATATGCTACAGTCCTTCCCACTTTTGCAGAAAGCCGGAGTTTATTGTTACATCTTATCTAGCAAACTATAGTCTATCCTTGGTCCTCTAAACCAGAATTGCAAACCATAGTTTGCTCAATGGAATGACGACCTATAGTTTGCAATGAAAGAAATGGAATTAAGCCATTCAAGGGGAGCTTTATCCCGTCTTGGCTGCTTCTTTGGTGCTATTTCATACTTGCTTCACTATGTGATCCCAGCCCGTCAGGGATCTGTAAGGGTGGCGGCATCACATTGCTATGGAGAAAAACCAGCTTAGGCCACATGGCAATGGCATTGAGGGCAAATGTAGCAGTGCTGTCCTCACTACAGGGGAGAGGAAGGGAACCTGTCCCAACAGCCAAGGAAACCACAGCACAGCATGGCAAGACAGGAAGAATCAGTCCAGCTGCCACTGCAATGGGGCTGTTCCCTGTTTTGCTGCACAAAAGCAACTTCATTATAGCACATTATGTCAAGACAGGGAACCATTTTGGTGCATTTTACATTCACCCATTATGTCTTATTTGTTTGCTGTTGAAAGCATTTATTAGCTACTCTTCAGCCTTAGCTCTTAGAATGACACGCATTGGTGATTTGTGTGTTTTAACTGAGGGTATGAAGTAGTTTATGAGTCATCTACAGGAGCAGTAGTGTATGTGGCACTAGTCACACTCACCATTTGTGTAGAGGAAAGTCAAAGGTGAATGTCAACCCCCTGATTTCAAACAGTAAAATCCCCCCGATTCTATTCTATGCCTGTTTCGATCATCCAAGGTCTAGAGTACTGCACACACATGGCAGCTAGCAGACATTCCATTATCTCTGTCCATCTCTAATTGGGCATGGGGGGAAATACAAGAAGGGATTATGTAAATAAAAAATAAAACTCTGTGCTTTTTGTAACTGAGTAGAAGCCAAATATTCAAAGATTTTTCTGCCTTTCTTGTCATCATTTTTCCTTTACTGAAAAATAAAATGTTATGTTCTGCTATGCAAAACAAAAAAAAACAGGGGCTTGTTTACATATAATTCCAAATGACCTATCATAGTAAATATATAGGTGGTTATCTATTTTTAACAACATTTTCTACACTTACATCCACACTGCAGAGAAGGTCATTAAATCCCCAGACATGGTTTGAAGAGCAGCAAAGAGCTTTCAAGACCCCTAACCATTCTGAGCTTAGCACTGTGCAGCAGGCAGTTAACTCTGCACACAAGTTGGCAATGTCGTTAATTCTAGAAGACAACAGAAAACAAAAATTGATCTTAATTAAATAATAATCATTAGCAAGAAAAATAATAATGTCATGTCAAGTCAAATGTTTGCAGTGCTCAAAAACCCAGTGGTCTGCAACTAGTGAGTCAAGAGGACCCACAATACAAACCGCACCCCACTTTTTTTTAATTTGGATTATTTTTTTTTCAAGAGCAGAAAGAGTGAGTGAGAGAAAAGAGAAAGTGCATATACCGTTAAAAAAAGGTGGGTTCCATGCCGAGATTAAAAACAGGATCTCAGGTCTGAAAATGCTGAAGACTTAAATCCCCTAAACAGAGAGAATTTCAGAACTGCAGAACCAGTGTGGTGTAGTGGTTAGAGTACAGGACTGGAACTCGGGAGAGTCCTAGAACTCAGGTTCTAGTCCCCACTCGGCCATGAAACTCACTGGGTGACTTTGAGCCAGTCACAGACTCTCAGCCTAACCTACCTCATAGGGTTGGTGTGAGGATAATTAATTAATTAATTAATTAATTAATCTGTATTCCCTTGCCTGCCTGGAGGTATGAATACAGGCAAGGAGTGGAGGGGGGATTCATTTGGTTTGCTTATTAACATGAACCAACCTAATTTGCACTTCCTGAAGTAATATGCACACCAGAACACAATTATCCTTCAGTTTTCAGACTTCCCTGAATTTTGTGATGCAGTTCTCTTATCAAAAAAACGCAGACATTAGGGAAACTTGCCCAGAAGAATGCAGACATTAGAGGAAATGCATACAGAAATCTACACATTTTTGTATGGATTTCTCCTAATGTATGGATTTGGGAAATGTATACATTGGGAGAAATCCATACAAACATATGCATAAATTTTCATGCAGATTTTTTACCCCAAAATTGGCAAACTGATGCAGGAATGGGAACGAACAACTTGTACTACAAATAATTCAAAAGTTGTAGAAACCAAAACATACCAGTTCATCCATCCCTACTCAGAGGTGCATCTTGGTCTCAAAGTTAAGGCTTCTAGAACTGCTGAAGCCCTCCACATCAGCTCTCCTTCCCAGGATAAGTTTACAGTAAGGGAGATAGAGCTAGAAGGGAGCTACCCCAGGCTTGTCTGAGCAGGCTTGGAAAAATCTCAGAATGACCCTAAATCTTTACCAAGAAAGCTTAGGGAAAATGCAATTAATTGTGAGACAAGCTGGGGAAAGTTCACCCAGCAGTTCACAGTAGTGCATGGATCAGGCTTGTGACAGCTATTCAAGTCTGTGTAGTCATAACAAAAGAAAAACACTCATCATTCGCTTCTTATATGACTGTGCACACATTGCTTCCTAGAGGGAAATATTAGGGAAAACAACACATATGAAGTAGCTCTTGTGTGTATTCAGTGCAATTCAATCTGTCTAAAAGAGGGGGGGAAACGGATTAAACAAGATAGCACTTAAACAGTAATAAAAAGGAAATCCGTCCATGAAGATAATAATGAGAAGTACAAAAAGGTGAAGCGGAGAGGGTTCCTTGGAGGACGAAAAAGGGGAAACTGAAATTACATGCTCAACTGATTTTGGTTTTGTCAATATCACCTTACCTGCCTGCATCTTGATGGCCCATGCATACATTCATTAGTGCATTACACACAAAGCTATAGCGACTGGGTGCGTTGTCACTCAGTATCTTGCCCAACATTGAATAGTTGAGGCTGTGAATGGAGGGATTCTCAATAAAATCCAACATGAATTCTGGATCCCATAACAAGTTGGAGTTTGAGGGCTGCACGTTGTTATAGATAGTTTGCTTTACTTTTGAACAGGCACTACTAAATACAAAAGGAAAGAAAAAGGAAGGATTAGGGGGGGGGGAAGATACCAGTACTTTGACATCTGAAATATTCATATAAACCTAGGCTACATGGTAACTTAATTGCTTGTATTGTTCAGAGCAATAACTGGGCTAGTTTTCAAAATAAGCACCTGAATACACTGTCCAAAGGAGTAAGATATGTAACTTCATCCAGGGAGGGGGCGGAGCAGGGCGGGGCGCAGCAGAATTCAAGCCCAATTGTGAAGTCAGGAATACAACTGCAAAATTGTGGTGTAGTGGTTAAAGTGTTGGACTGGGACTTGGGAGATTCGGGTTCAAGTCCGCACTTGGCCATGAAGTTTCACTGGGTGACTTTGGGCCAGTAACTGACTCTCAGCCTAACCTACTGCACAGGGTTGTTGTGAGGATAAAATGGAGAATAGGAGGATCATGTGAGCCTGCTTGGGTTCCTTGGAGGAAAGGCATGATATAAATGTAACAAACAAAATTTGGACACCATTTATTTATTTAATGTATTTCAGGGCAGGAGCCAAGGCAGTATACAACAATAAAATGCATATAATAAAATTCATAATAAAAAACTGATGCAGTAATAAAAGCAGCAAAAGTTCAACAAAACAACAAACATCAGCAAAAGACAGAGTCTACAACACAATTGCAGCTATAACCCAGTCTGATAAAACATAATCAGGGGAAGGCCAGAGTAAAGAAGTCTTAAGGGCCTTCTTAAAACCTGCAATAATGTGGTTTGGTAGACCCTTGATGGCAACTTATTCCAGAGGTGAGGGGGCACTGCAGAAAAGGCCCTCTCTCCTATACTCACCTACCTAATTGCTCTCACTAGGTGGGTCTTTCTTGCTTATCTTAAAGTGCAGGCAGTCTGATAAAGGTGAAGGCAGTCCTTCAAGTAATTTGGTCCCAAAGTATTTAAGGCTTTAAAAGTCAAAACCAGCACTTTAAATTGGGCTCAGAAACACACTGGTAATCAGTGCAGCTGGCACAGTATAGGCGTTACATGATGGAATCACCTCGCCCCCACCAATGTTTGGGCAGCCACATTCTGCACCTGCTGAAGTTTCTGGACCATCTTCAAAAGCAGCTCCACATACAGTGCATTACAGTAGTCCAGCCTGGGTGTCACTAGCACATGGATAACTGAGCAAGGTCCATCCTCTCCAGATAGGGCTGCAGATTGCATACCAATCTGTTTGCATACTAAACTGGTAAACACATTCCTGGACACTGCAGCCACCTGGGCTTCCCCAGTTCTCACAGAGTCCAGGAGGACTTCCAGGCTACACACTTGGTCTTTTAGGGGGAATGCAACCAGTTGTAAACATCAATCCAGAGTAGTTGGTTTCTCAACCCACAGTACCTCCATCTTGTCTGGATTAAGTTTCAGCTTGTTCACCCTCATCCACCCCAAAACACCCTCCTTTCATTGGTTCAAAAGTTCCACAGCCTTCTGGGATGTGTAGATGGAAACAAGAGACAGAGCCGAGTATCATCCACATACTGGTGACACTTCAGCCCAAACCTCCAGATTACTTCCTTCAGTGGTTTCATGTAGATGTTAAAAAGCATGGGGGACAAGATGGAGCCTTGCGGCACCCCATAGACTAATGGTCATGGGGTGGAGCAGAAGTCCCCAAACACTACCTTCTGAGACTGCTACTCCAGAAAGGACCAGAACCACTTTAGCACTGTGCCTCCTAGGCCACTGATGGCAAACCTTTTTGAGCCCGAGTGCCCAAACTGCAACACAAAACCAACTTATTTATTTCAAAGTGCCAACACTGCAATTAAACCTGAATACCGAGGTTTTAGTTTTAGAAAAACAACTCATACAGTTGTCCGAACTAATTAACATCTTTTGTCTTTAAAGAAAAACACAATAACAGAGCTTTCAATGATACAAACAGTTTTTTGTTGAAAAAAAAATCAACTCAAAAGATTATTATAGTACTACATTGTACACATAGCCTGAAGGGAATTTATGCAAACTTTTTAAATAATTAGGCACATGTATTTTTGGATAAGGGATTCTCAACTTGTAATATGATTATATGCCAGACTGAAATTGTATGGGGCAAGCTTTACCCTGGGTCTTTCCCTGCTTCTACAGATGTCGGATTAGTAAAAGTAAAAGTCAACCTGTACTAGGATGAGCAAGATAAACAAGAAAACTAAACATGCTTAACACATTTTCAACACTTTATGTCTTGGACTGCAAACACTGCATTAGGTAAAAGTTTGCATTGGGCATGCTTTTGCACAATTAATGTGATTTTTGCTATTGCATGCATGCTGATAATTTGTCAAACCTTGGCTCATACTCAGTTAGTTTGAGAGCAACACATGCAGCACTCAGGTCAACTGTTAGGGCTTTACATCCAAGCCATGCTCTGTGCATCATTCTTCAAAATCTTTTAAATGTGATAACAATGTAGAAAAGAATTCTGTAACAGGAATTCTAGAATAAAATCATTCTGTTCCACACTGTGAGAAAGAACAAGATCATTAGTGTTTTGCAGAAGGGGACGGCCTTTTTGCTATCTGGTGACCAATGGCTTGAGTGCCCACAGAGAGGTCCCTGCGTGCCAGCTGTGGCACCTGTGCCATAGGTTCTCCATCACTGTCCTAGGCCCAACCGAGATAAACAATCCAGAAGAATATCATGGTCGAGGGTATTGAATGCCGCTGAGCAGTGCAGAAGAAACAACAGGGTTGCACTTCCTCCATCCATTCCATGGTGTAAAGCATCAGCCAGGGCGACCATGAGATCTCTTGGCTTTGAATTATATGACTGGTATCAAAGAGAAATTGAATGCTACAGCCATTAACTGTACATCGCAACAGAAAGAGAAGGAAGGGAGGCATCAAATGAACATTCATTCCCTGAGCCTCTCAGAATCTTTTAAAGGTCCTAATTTTTTCTTGCAGGAATTAACAGCTGACAGTTCTACAAACATACTTTGTCAAGTGTTTATTCAAAAGCCTGAAAGCAGCTGGAAAATTCAGAGTGCATCCAAATTGGGATTACACTAATGCCAAGTTCATAAACATCAATGCTCTTCTACATTCTGCAACACATGTTGTGAATAATGGAAGCAGGCAGATTAAGAGTTTCTGTGATTTTAAAACTTTAAGGCTGTGCCACTGGAGCTTGAATAAGACCAGCAATCCAATATTGGTGCAACACTACACAAAGATTCCATAAGAGAACTGACACAGAAGCAGACATCATAACTGACAAGACAAGTGAAACAGCCAAGTCCAAAGACACTACTCTTTTCTATATGCACACTGACTTTCAAGGCCAACCCTATCAACAGGGTAGAGAAACCTGCTTCAGATGGTACCACTGAGGACAGGGGACATAGACAGAGGCAGGAATTGTGGGAACAGCAAGACTTTTGATAGTATTCACCCTAGTGGGAGCAGGGACATTTGAGCGCCACTTCAGACGGCAAAATGTCTTGGGACGACCCTGATGACTCTAACTTTGAAGTTAATATAACTGCTGTGACAGAACTGCTAAGGGCCAGCTGTGCTCTGAGGAGAACCCAGTACTGTGACAAATGGACAACAGTCAAAGGTTCTATTCTAAACATTTTCCATGCTAATTTTTTAAAAAACAGTTTTCTTCTTTTTTAAGCAGTAGGAGCAAATTAATTCACTCCTGCCCTGCAAAGCTGAGCTCACACTTTCTCAAAACATGAAAGCTTTTATGAAACACTTCTAAATTTCCTTTAAGACAACTTGTTTATACTGGAAATTTTTAAGTTTTGTAGAAGTACTTTAAAAAACCCACCAACAAACACTATTGGATCACAATGGGCTTTTCATATGATCAGAAGCTCTTGAAAATTTAGAAGATACAATTCATTTAGAAAATGAGACAGTTGATTTCTTCTTTTTTTAAAGGGAAGTTTAGTGAAGATGACAAAACCTGAATAGGAAGTCACAGGCTTTTAAGATGGCAATTGCATGGGACTATAAAGGGAAAGGCTAAGAGTTTGAAGTAAAATCAAGGTAAGAATCAAACTTCAAAAACATTTTATTAGATTATAGCATGGTGTATTTTAAAACATTATATATTTAATGTTGTAACTCTGTGGTAGGATTATTAGAAAAGTTAACCACTGCAATATAGCAGAGGCAATGAATTGGCTCACTTCTGCTTACTGCCGTTGCTCACCAGAGATAATGTGGGGGTTTTAATTCGTTGACAGGAAATTTGAAATTGCAGATCTCCAAAGCAGTGAAGCCAAAATCTTAAGAGTTAAGTCAACAGAAGTCAAAGCCTATAAACAAATTACTTCAATCTAAGGACATTAGATTAACTCCTTTTTCATTTGAGCTGTAAGGATTAATTATACCTTATATTTTGAATAGGGTACTAGAGTAGATAGCAGAAACAAGATGTAGTTATGGCCACAAATTTCGATGGTTTTAAAAGGGAATTGGACAAATTCATGGAGGATAAGGCTATTGATGGCTATTAGTCCTGATGGTTATATGCTACCTCCAGTATCAGAGACAGTACACCTATGTACACCAGTTGCTGGGGAACATGGGCGGGAAAGTGCTGTTGCACTCAGCTTCTGCTTGTGAGTTTCCCATGGACAGCTAGTTGGCCACTGTGTAAACAGAATGCTGGACTAGATGGACTCTTGGTCTGATCCAACATGGCTCTTCTTATGTTCTTGTATATTCTTAAACAGCTTCTTAACTTATTTTGTGCCTTTACTTCACTAAATACAATATTTTATATATGGAATGCCAACATACTGATGCCAGGATATCTACCCATTTAAGTAGATATTCCTGAAGACATCCTCCCTAAACTGCCAGAAAACATAGTAGAAGAAAAAATACTTCAGGGACTGAGATAAGTCACATTACACAATTTTTGTACTTTAAAAGCCCGTCTTACAAGACAGCAGACTTTCAGGTTCTAGGAGTAGAGTGTGGAAATGTGTCTAAAAATATTATTGCAAGCCAAATATTTAGATGTAATTCATCACAGATCTATCATTTTCTAGTTCAAACTAAGAGTGTAACAGTGACAATGTACTGCCATTTTACTATGTATTGGCCTGGTTTGGACATATACATCTTTTAGAGAGCCATCCTATGGTCCCTAGGTGAGTGTTCCAGGGACCATAGGATGGCTTCTTGGAAAATCCCTTCAAAGTTGGAGACAGTGGTCCAACCTCAGAAAGAGAGTCAGAGATCTGACCCCACCCCCCACCCCCTTGCAGCTGGCACAGAAAGAACCACCCTGGCTGCCTCCCCAAGGTTGGGAAATTGACCTTGGAGAGGGGGGAAAGGGGATGGGCAGGGAGGGGAGGAGATAGGAGAGGCCAGGATAAGATTTATCAGCCTCCTCCAGCCTCCTTCCCTCCCCCTCCAAAACACCCTTGTGAGATGTGCTGAAAAGCCCATCTAGCAAAAAGAAAGGAGACTGGAGAGGCCAAGATTGCCTCCACCGCTCCTCCCAACCTGCCGCTTCAGCCCAGCAGGGCTTAGGAATCTCAGAAGCCTCTGAGTTCAGGGATTTATGAGCAGCGAGGGCGCAGGCCATAGTATTGTGCACTTATTTTATTTATTTATTTAAAATTATTTTTAGGCCACCTTTAAGAATAGAACCCTTAAGGCTTATTAAGCCAAGATATGAACAAACCTTGTTTCCACACACTACCCTCCCACCACCCCTTTCTTCCTTGGTGTGCTGCAATTCAACAGTTCCTAAGTTTCGCCTAAATCAGGAAACTATGGTTACCAGGATCGGAATAAGCCAAGATCTTAAATCAACTTCAAACCATGGTTTAAGATCCTGGCTTGTTCTGATTCCAATAACCATGGTTCCCATAGTTAATTAATTGAAGTCTTCAACTGATTCACACCAAGAAGAGAGAATGGAAGGGATGGCAGGCACAAGGCTTGTGTGTCTTGGCTTAATAAGCCAAGACATGTGCAACTGAACCAGGTCATTATATAATGATTTACTAAACATTCACTAGCACCACATACTAAATAATAAAACAAAACTCTATTTATCAGAAGAAAGGGATTGTTTATATAATGCTATTAACATTATATAACATTCAATTAACATTGAAAAGTCTTAGAAAAACATTACCACTACAAACCCTTCAAAAACCTGAGCAGTTTGGTCTGGATTCAAAATGAGGCAGGCATGGTAATGTCTCAGAACGGCAACAATGCAAACATACAGCCCTGTTGTGCACATAATTCTAAATGAAAGAGTGGTGTGTGTGTTTTCATTTTTAAGTTTGAGTAGCGTCTGGTTGGTTTAGCTCACCACTACTCAATGTTAACAAAGAGGGGGGGGGGACCATCATTACTGTCTCCATAGAATTCCATTGGTAACTAAGCATTACATTAATAACATGCAGTTCCTTATTGAATAAACATTATATTAACTCCCAGCAGCAGGCTGGGAGCAGGAGGGAGAGGAGATCAGGAGAAGAGAGGAGCCAACCCAAGGGGAAAAAGAACAAGGGGGGGAGGAGAGCTGTCAACGTGACAGGGAGAGGTTGGCCAGGGGGAGGCACACACTCCTGGAATCACCTTGCCCAAGGCCCCCTCAAACATGGCAGCAGCTCTGCTCTTGGGACAAGCGCACTCTCCAGTTTGTAAGACCAGAACAGATCTACACAAAGCCCTGCAACAAGTAACTACTTAGACGAGCCCTGTCAAGCCTTCAAACTACAACCTGCTCTGAAAGAACAGAAATTATCATCAGGGGTGGGCAACTTGTGACCCTCCAGATGCTTTGGCCTACACTACCCATCAGCCCTGGCCAGCATAGCCAATGGTGAGGTATGATGGGAACTATAGGCCAAAACATCTGGAGGGCCACAACTTGCCTACACATGTAATAGGTGAGCGGAGAGAGAATTTATCTTTTTGGAAACCAGGGTAAAATGAACAGCTACTAGCACAGGGAGGAATGTCTACATAAGTGGAAGCTTCTGTATATGTATTTAAATGAGTTTTTAGTTCAAACAAAACAGAAGAGCCTGTTACTACCAACCTGAAAAGATCTCCAAATTTGCTTCTGAGATGGCTACAGGACACATAGAGATCGTAGAGATAGGCTAAAATACATCTTTCTGGAGAAGAGCACTCGGATGGATTAACAACATGTTTGACAACACCACATAATCTGTAAGAATAAACGTATATTATTGAAAATGAAGGTAGATGGACATACAGAATTTTCATAAATTTTAGAATGGCAAAATCTAACTATGTTAGATTTTGCCCATCTGGCCGGATGACCGGCCAGATGGGCGATTAATAAATATAATAAATAAATAAATAAATAAATAAATATGTGGTTCTAAACCACTGCTCTGAGCTTTCGAGATAAAGGAAATGCTGTTTACATCTAATTCTACAGTCCTCCCCGTCATCTACCTATCACATTAGCCCTATTCAGGTATTCATAAAGGAGTAAAAATCAACACTTGAGGAGAAGGAGCACTCTAACCCCACCCCTCTCCCTCATCAGTTTGTTACCCCTCAACTGGTGGAAGGCCACAGCCTGAAGAGGAGAGCCTCCTCTATCCAGGAAGGCTCTCCATGCAAACCAGAATGCTGGAAAACCCACGTTCTGGCCCGTGTAGAGAGCTTCCACGGCTACAGGATGCTATTTTCTTCAGACGGTTGCTCTCCACCAGTTCAGGGCGACAAGAGCAACAAGGGAGAGGTGTGGGGCTGGAGATCTCCTTCTCCTCACTCACTGATTTTAACCCCTTTATGAACACCTGAATAGGGCTATTATCTATGCTGTTATCCATGCATCTGGAATCTCCCAGGTCATTCAACAACAGAGAAATCTACTCTGCTGACCAATATACACTATAAATGTAAGTGGGTTTAGTTTTGGTGCTCTCTAAATACACAATTCACAGCAACCCCACAACACTATAATTCCCAAAGATTCCTTCAGTGCAATCTGTTAGTACTAAGCAGGTTCTAAAAAAAAAAAAAAGAATGTGTATGTGCAGATGTGTATCTTTAAGGAAAGTAAACAGAACCTCCACCACCCAAATGTCAGTTATTAAGAACTCAAATTTGCATGAATTTATCTCACAAAGCTTAGTGTAAGCCTATTGGCTTATTAAATTTGAATCCTACCATTACTTGGAGGACCTCAAAGTATCTAGAAAAGGTTGCCAGATTATTTCCTACCCAAGAACGGTCCATTAGCTAGGAGATAAACCTGTATCAGGGAACTTCAACTCCACTGGTGTGAGGCAATAACAACTCACATTTCCATTTCTAACAATAATAAAGTTTTGACTTTTCCACACATCTTTCAAATAATTATGTGTGTTATTTATAAACTGAGCCTACTAATGTGAAGATGTCAAAAAGCTATTAACATTGAAAAGTCTTAGAAAAACATTACCACTACAAACCCTTCAAAAACCTGAGCAGTTTGGTCTGGATTCAAAATGAGGCAGGCATGGTAATGTCTCAGAACGGCAACAATGCAAACACACAGCCCTGTTGTGTAACTTCCTGCCAGGCTGGATGACTTCAGCAGAAGCTCAGCTTCCACCACACTCAGCTCATTCAGCAGCTAAAATTAAAAAGAAGATGATAAAATACTGACTTTAGGATCCCTCTCTAAATTAAGTTGCACAAACATTCCAGGAAAAATTCAATGAAGGAGGGGAAAAAAGTATTGCATAGATATAATAATATTGCAATCTTTTCTTCCCATTGAAACAGGGAAGAAATAAGAAACATACAATATATTTGATCATGATTACAGTTTTGAAGTTAAAACATCAAAACTATTTTTCATCATCATCAAATTGATTGTATGTTTCAAGTTCCTAAAACACAGCAACAACTGGCAATTAAAGTTACTGCAGAACACAGTTAGCTCCTGAGCTGTATCTGGTCTACAAGGATTTTTCTTCCCTCCTGCCCACTACCCCAAAAATCCTTTGAGTGGGTTCACACAAGACATGAAGATTGTCCAAACCTGCAATGGTTTTGTCAGGGTGGATTAAGTTTGGCTTATACGCCACCCTGACAACCCACGGCTTTAGCTGGGCGTGTTACACACACGATGGGTTCTCGTGTCATCCGAACCCGGATGACATGACTCATCATAGGTAAAGACAAACCTCTAAAAAAGCCGCTTGGCAAGAGTTGCAAACTGCCATTGCCAGCCACCCCAAAAGTGCCCAAGCGGCAGTTGGGGGTGGCTGGCAGAGGCTCCCCTCCTCCCCGTTGCTACCACGAACCCTTTTGGACTTGCCGTGGTTTTTTTTGTCACTTAAAATAACCAAATTCTTCAGATCGCAAAAGCTCTGTCAAGCCGGCTTTCACGATCCCCCTTTTGACAGCTACAAGCAGTCCCTCTAAGGTGCCACAGCAGTTCCTTAGAGGGGTTGCCCGTGGTTCTCAAGTATTAAAAATAATAATTGGCCACCCTAATTTTCACAAATAATTGAGAAAATTATTCTTCTAATTGTTCTTGCTGCCCTTGCACAACTGTGCATGACCGAGGTTATGCAGGAGTGACAGTGGGGATTCTGGGGTGGGTAATAGGCGGGGGGCCTGCTGGCAAAGTCCAGCAGGTTCCCTCCCTGTCCAATGCCCTCCCAGGGGTGCAGGTAAGTACATCCTCCTGTTGCAAGCATTTGACAGCTGTCAGAAGCTAACCTGTCAAATGCTTCCAAAGCCCGGAGTGATCCTTGCCTGTGTAATGGGGGAGCCTTGTTCATTCCCTTGCAGCAGGATCTTTGGGTTCTTTGGGGGGGATCATGCGTCTCAAGTGTCCCCTCCAGTCCCCTGCAGCAGCAAGAAGGGGGTGAAAGTCTCATTCCACCTGCAGTGTCTCCTGGGATACCTGTGGGAGGACTGAGGGGGGAGGAAGGGGGCAGCTTACTCACAATGTGCCCGATCATCTGTGTGGTCATTAGAATTTAACCCCCAGTAAGACTGTTTAGGATTGCAGCCATAGTTAGTTGAATGTTAGGGCTGTTCCCATACTGGTGCCATTTGTGTGAAGAAAGCTATCAGTTTTTCATTCTGCAATTTTAAAAGAATGTTGCTTCCATTTTATTTTTGAGCTGCCTTGTTCTTAAATGTGTGATATAAATAATTTAAATAAACAAACAAATGACCCCCATTACCTGAACAGCAAAGTCAATAAGCCCATTGATATTTAGAGCAGGCTCCATCAGATCAAAGATAAGCTGTATGTGGTGAGCCAATGGAAGATGGTAGGATGTGCCTGAAGCAAAACTAGTAATCTGTTCCAGAACATTGTTAGAGATCTGTTTTTAAAAAAATGGAACCACCAGTAAATTAAATTAAAGTCTTGCAGCAGCTGCCATACCATTATGCCTATAATCACATATTAAGGTTTGTTATTTTAAGATCATTTTCCTAAAGACACTAGCAAACACAACAAAGAGTTGGCACACATACTGAAATTGTTTTAGCTGTTTAAACTGTTTAAAATGTTGTATACTAAAATTTTATGCTGGATCTGTATTTTATGCTGCATTTAATGTATCTGTGTTTTGTATTTTGTAAATTGTTGTTAACCGCTCAGACAGCTTCAGTTATTGGGTGGTACAGAAATGAAATTAATAATAATAATAATAGTAGCAGTAGTAGTAGTTTGCAGGGGGACTCTAAGCAATGAAATCAGAGGCAAATAAAATGCAAAAAGCACAAACTGTGACAAATACATAAAATATTCACTGTTTATCATTTCCTTCCCTCTACACTAACATATACATGTATACTCCTGCCAACTGAAGGTGATGCTTCAAGCATGAAGTGGGCGCTAGTCCACAAAACCATATGCCATAATGATTTTTTTAGTCTTTAAGGTACCACAGGACTCCTTGTTATTCTTGCTGCAACAGAAGAATACCTTGACCCTCTGGAAGTACCAACGTAAAGCATTTCAATGGATGGATTGCACAACAGCTGATATTTAAAAGCTTGTAATTTTATGTTATAAAAAGCCATATGTGTCTCAACTTTATTCCCTGTCCTAGTTAAAAGAGCTTGGCTACATATCACATTCACCGCATGAAAAACTGCAAAGCTGCAGCTGTTGAGAATACCGCAGGCCCTTCAGGAAGTGTTGAAGGTGCTTGCCTTGATTCCAATAGGAAGACAGATGACGGCTGATGTAGTTTTTCCTCTGGTTATAACTGAAATAACTAGAGATAAAGGAAGCTCTCAAAAATCTGCTAGTGCAGACAGCCTACCTGATAGAATCCTGGAAGGGTTCCGGTCTAACCAGTTTCTGCCTCCAAGTTTTTTTTTGTAATGCAGCGGCTGCTGCAGAATACATCCCAAGGAAAACCAATGCTCCACGATGAAACAATGCAGCTCACCATGAAATAACGTTTGCCTGGTTAGATTTGTGATTTCCACACTATCTAATTGCTTAAATAGAGTGGAAGAACTACAGATAAACTGCATCAAAACTGCAGCATCTCGTTCCCTCTCCAACTGACATCCAGGCAAGCACCTCCAACATTTCTCAACCGGCTGGAGGACCATTTTATGCATCAAATGTAACATATGTTGAAGCTTTTATATTCACAGCAGCTGTGACATCTTACTTAAAATGACATGTGGGGAGGGAGACACCATTAACCACGTTTTTTATAATGGTATCATAAGTATGCCAATATAGACCTCTGTTAGGTGTACTCAGGACAGACAAGCTCCATGTGACTGCAGGCAGAATTCTCGACAGCAGCCTTCCCCAACCTGGCACACTCCAGGTGTGCTGGGCTACAATTCTCATCATCCATAGCCAGCAATGGTCTGGCTGGTTGGGGGTGATGGGCATTGTAGCCCAACATAACTGGATGGCACCAGACTGGGGAAGGCTGCTGAACAGTTTTAACAAGTACCTATCATACTACTCCCTAAGCCTAGAACACACACTCATCTATATCTATATCTATATATGAGAATATATATTATATAAGATATAGAACAGATATAGAAATATAAGAAGAGCCATGCTGGGTCAGAGCAAAGGTCCATCTAATCCAGCATTCTGTTCACACAGTGGCCAACTAGTTGCCCACGGAAAACCCACAAGCAGGACCTGAGTGCAGCAGCACCCTCCTGCCCACATTCCCCAGCAACTGGTGTACAGAGGCATACTGCCTCTGATACTGGAGGTAGCATAGAGCCATCAGGACATGTAGCCATTGATAGCTTTCTTCTCCATGAATTTGTCCAATCCCCTTTTATCTGTCCTGAATCTCCCACTAATCACCTTCATTAGATGACCCCAGGTTCTAGTATTATGAGAGAATGAGAAAAATGTCTCTCTATCCCCTTTCTCCAGACCATACATAATTCTGTACACCTATCATGTCTCCCCTTACTCAACCCTTTTTTCTAAGCTAAACTGATCCAGATGTTGTAACCTCTCCTCATGGGGGAGTTGCTCCAGCCCCTTGATCATTTTGTTTGCCCTTTTCTGCACCCTTCCCAACTCTACAATATTCATTGCATTTCAAATGCGAAAGCTCTCTCCCCTCTTCCCACCCACCCATCTTAAATCACAAGCCATTTCTTTGGGAATGCCTTTTCTGTAACTACACAGAAATGTCTCCTCTTTTCTGTCCGTTAATCCTGCTTTTTCATAAATCTTTGCCTGGTCCTTCATTACAGCACATCTTCCATCACAGCTAATTTTCCTTCCTTTCCCCCTTCCACTTTTGTCCAGTCCACGCACATAATCTATTACACTAGAGGCTTAGATCAAACACAGAAATGGAAAATATTGTAATTTCTACAATTGAAAGTACCTGACATGTCACTTGATGTTGATCAAAGTATGAGAGCTGCTGCAGTTTCGTAAACACAGTCTCTAATGTTGGAAATGCTTCTTGCTTGTTCTTTTTTACTTTCTGCCCTTCATCTCCAGCTAAAACATTGTTTTTACAATTGTTATATTTTTGTTGTAAATGCAGCTTATACACTTCAGTATCATTGTTTCAAAAGCACAGTTTATAGCAAAATCTAACCCAACAAACCGTGATTTGAGAATGAAAAACGTGAAATGTAATTGCATGCAATTTTGCATGGGAAAACTGGAAATACGTGTATTTATTACAGCATTTTTAAGAGAAAGAAATTATCTCAACAATTTTTAAAAATATCAAAAATATTATTATTATTATTATTATTATTATTATTATTATTATTATTATTATTATTTCTTCTAACGGCCTTCATACACTTGGCTTCAGCACAGGAATGTAAATTCTTAACACAAAGACAATTTATATACAACACATACTTAAGTTGTTTAATTTGCCATGAAAGACAGCCATAAATCTGCTATAATTGGTTTATATGTCATGCTTTATGATAAACAAAAATTATTTGGCTGCCTTGACAGGATAATTTAAACATGAGAATTCTGCAAAGTTGAGAACTGGGCCTCCCATAATTTCCTTTACTCTGTTCTGCATTAGACACCATTGAAAGTACAGCAAGGAGCCCTCAGGTAATTACCACTCATTTCAGTAGTGCTTTTCTTATTTAGGATTTTCAAGATATCTTTGGTAATCTTCTTCAGTTGATGCCTTGCCTCTTCACGTTCCTTGCCAACACCATAAAGAAGAATCATGCGCTGGTTACATTCATGACTTGAAGATTCATCCTTTCAATCAAAGAAAAAAACACAAGAATTCAATAACAAACTGAGTTATGAGGATAAGGTAGTAAGATGAGGTGACTTTTGCATGGAAGAACTATTTTAACCAACCACGGTGCTTACCTTTTAATTCAGGGATGGACAGCACATGGATCGTGGGCTGCATGTGGGCCCCATGGCTGTTTTTGCACCCCACCACTGCTCCACTGCAGCCATGGTGCTCCCAAAATTCAGCAGTGGCAACAAGAAAAAAAGGCTCCTTTTAAAAGTGAAAAGCTACGGTTTGTAGTCAAATTTAACCAAACAGCAGCAGGTGCAGGGGTGCAGCCCCCAGCGGGATGCAGGGTTGGCAGTGCAGCCCTGGAAGTTGCCCATCCCTATTTTCACTACTTTAAAATACTTATTATGGGTTTTATGCAACTGGTGTCCCTCTGCTGACAGAAGTCTCTTTGATTCAGTGGAGGATTTCATCAGTGGAGCAGGGAAGGAAGCAATTTTTGGTGATCCTCTCCCCGCTGCAACTCCCCGAGCCCTCCCAAATCTGCTCCACAGTGTTGTGGGACCCTTTGGAACAAGATGGGAGGTGGCATAGGGGACTGCAGGGGGAAGGGGAACAGGCAAATATCATACCCTCCCCTATTACGGTGGCAGAAGCCTCCATTGGATCAAAGAGCCTTCAGTGGAGGAACACCTATTGGACAACAACAACAGTCTATCTAAATAAAGCCTAGCATTCAAATAATCACACACACACACACACACGTGAAGAATATACTATGGCTAAGCTGTAAGCTGCATAACAGAGGGAAATCCCCTAAAATATTTTTGTTTCACATGCTTCCTCTGTTATTAGCTTCCTAGTAGTTTAACATTTAGCCCTCACGGAAATCTCTGCCATCCCCTTTTCCTTAACTTCTCACTCTTTTCTTACAGCCTTCCAGAACACTCTCTCTCCTTCTCTCTCTCTCTCTCTCTCTCTCTCACACACACACACACACACACGCACAGACCTGGTTCGCACAACATGACAATGCATCATGGGTAACTAGCTCAGTGGGTTGTCAGGTCATTCAAACTCAGACTGCTTCTCACAGGGAGGCTTGTTTTTTCCCCCAACAAGCCACCCTGAGAACCTATGGGTTGTTCTAGAGGTTGTTCAACCCACAATGGGTTGTCATGTCATCCAAATCCAGGTGATCAACTCCACCATGGGTTGAGGAAAGCGGTGAGTGACGTGCTTGGCAAGAGCAGCAATAAAACCATTGCTGCTCTTGGTGATCTTGCCTATGCTGCTGCCAGTGACAGCCCTTCCAAAGGGCCCAAGCGGCACATTGGAGGGGCTGTCATTGGTTGGCCATCTCTTTTATATTTTTTTAAAATTGCACTTCAAATATGCACAAATTTTTCATATTTTTTCTTATTTTTTTAGTCAGACTTACGCTACTGCGGAAGTACAGTAGTAGTTTAATATGTATCCTTCCCTGTCCAAACTACCCTGTTTTGCCCTGCCTAAATCCCTACTTTCAAAAAAGCCCTACTTCTGACAGCTGTCAGAACCAAGTGTCTGAGAAAAGATGGGAGTACACTTTTCCACCTTCCTGAGTACCTAGAGTCTTGGGAATGGATGGAAAAGTTGGGGGCACTGGGACCCATGCAGGGGCACTCAAAACCCTGAAGATCTCACTGTGAAGGGGGAGTAGAAAGGTGCCTACCCCCTTTCACAAACAAAGATCACTCACAGCTTTGATTTCACTTAAAAGCTCTCCCTTTGACAGCTGTCACATCAAAGCAAATTGGGGGGGAAACAATTTGGAGCTTCTCTGGGTCAATGTCTAGGGTTGTTACCTGCTGCACTTTGACACCAGGTAGTCTCCAGGGCATTGCCCAGCCAAAGCCTCCCATATTCAGACCTGCAGAACTGAGCACTACCACATATGCGCAAGTCTGACTAAAATAATAATAGTTTTTTAAAAATATGAGAAAAACTCGTATTTGGGGCAAAAAAAATTTTTTTTTTTTTTAAAAAAAAGAAGAGCTGGCCATCCAGTGACAGCCCCTCCAATGTGCCACCTGGGCACATTGGAGGGGCTATCACTGGCTGTCAATTTGGAGATAGTTGTTCGCGATGGGAAAGGTAAAGGGGAAAAAGCCACGGAGAGCCAAAAAATGGCCCGTGATTACAGCAGGGAGAGAATACAAGGCAGCTTCAGCTGCCAAGTTCCCTGGGATACCGTCTGGAGGACTGAGGGGGAGAACAACCCATTGTGCGCCCAGTCGTCTGTCAGGTGCACCATGGGTTGTTCGCGCAACAACCAACCCACCATAGCTTATTGCCAAGGTAGGTTATTGCGACATGCAAACCTGCCCACAGTCCTACTACTTTTGTGTAGACTATATCAGTAGAGTATAGCTTAACATGCTGAAAAATAGGGCTTACGTGAAGAGAAAATAAATCTTACTGACAACTTGTAGGGATGTGCAACACTGGAAAACTCATTCTGTTTGAGCTCAACAGGCTTTCGACACATTTCCGACCCGACAGCCAAAAGCGGGCCAAGCTGGGGTGTGTTTTTTGTCTTCTGCAAAATTGCTCCAACTATTTGTGCAAATTTGGAGCCAAGAACTGCGTTGAGCAAATTGCATAAATTTGTGCAGATTGCGTAAATTTGCACAAATCGGGGGCCAACTGATTAGATTCAAATTGTTGTTGGTTCTTGTTGGAGCATTTAACATGAGAAGTATGGAAGGCATCCTCCTCTCACTGCATATGCACACACTCTACCTTGGCTGCCTTGAATTTTCTGACAGTTAATTTCAGACTTGTGCAAAATTTGAGTCTCCGCTCCACAATTTGCACAAATTTGAGCAAATCTATGCAGATTGTGGAGCAGAGACCCAAATTTTGTGCAAATTTCCCCAGCTTTAAAAAAAACCCAACGCAAAACACAGTCTGTTTTAAAAGTGGAAGTCTGCATGCTAGCTCGACTCGTATCAGATCAAGTCGGCACCAGCACAGAGTTGATGGAACGGAATCTGCAGGCCAAGTCAAGAAAATTGGTCAGATTTTCACACACACCCATTGGATTCCTCACACATCCCTACCGACAAGATATAAAGGCAGTATATGTATGTACACAGACACGGAGTACACACAGACACACACACACACCATGCATATACAAACACACACAGTTTTCACATTTTATGACCTCTATTACTTTTATAAGTTACTTCACTTTTATCTCCATTCTATTCAATACATGGAATTGGCCACACTGCTATCAGATTCAACATATAAGTAAGCGGAGAGTTGTTCAGAAAGTCCAACATGGACTATGGTCACATTTAATTACAAAAGAAATATCACAAGGAAGCTGAAAGAGAAAGAGAGAAGGATCAAACCTCCTCAGGGTGCCTGGAAATTATTTAAAACCATGTTAACAGAGGCCCAGATAGAATGCATGCAACAAATTTGGAAAGGTCCAAAGAAGCCCAAGAGGATGCCAATGTGGTTAACGTGCAGTCAAGGAAAGTAAGCAAAATATGTTAAGGCTTCATCTAAAAAAGCTCAACACTTGTCTAAACAAAAACAGAAGCACAAACTCTTGCAAAACATGTACAATTAGCAAACAAAATTGAAAAAAATATTTGAGAAGCATATTACTAAAAATATGAAGACAATAGCCATTTCTTAAAAATACATGAAATCAACCAGGGAGGCAGTCAGACTTTTAGAGGCAAATGTATGGACACGTAAGGATGCTATCAGGTATCCTTCTGGAACACCTTACAGGGCTGGGATTAGGATGTACTGTTTTGCAGTGGTTTTGCTAATTCCTGGAGTGTTGATTCCAGAAGGTACTGCTGAGAGACTACCATTCTACCATGAGGCTTTTGGGGTTCTACAAGGTACCATCACATCTCCTATGCAGCTAGACCTCTCTTTCCTATCCTCTGGTCCCAGAGAGACAGTGGAAATGACAAACTGTTGCTTGAAATCAGTTCAGGAATG
Organism: Shinisaurus crocodilurus; assembly: GCA_021292165.1. Classification (NCBI taxonomy): domain Eukaryota; kingdom Metazoa; phylum Chordata; class Lepidosauria; order Squamata; family Shinisauridae; genus Shinisaurus; species Shinisaurus crocodilurus. Next base: position 36,777,374 of record CM037878.1, read on the forward strand.
GATGAACAAACTGAAGTTTAATCCAAATAAGATGGGGCCACTGTTCACCAGATGTTCTAATGGTCTAGGAGAGGACATTCAACCAATTTCTTGGAAAGAGCTGTGATCCCCCTGAAGCAGATATGCAGATTGGGGATACTCCTCAAGCCATTGCTTAGATGTACAAGTAGTGGCAGTGGTGAGGAGTACCTTATATATGTCTGAAGATGACAGACCTGGCCCAACTTATTTATCCATACCTTAGTTACTTCCAGAATGGATTGCTCCAATGCTCTCTATGTGGGGATGCCTCTAAAAACTGCCAGGAAAATCTAATTACTGCAAATACTGCTGTCAGACAATTATCTGACGCTCAAAGATTAGAGCATATACCCTTGGTCTTACTCCAACTGCACTGGTTGCCCATTTGTTTCTGAACTCAATTTAATGTGCTGGCATTGGTCTTTAAAGCCTTGAACAGCAAACATCAAGATTACCTCAGAAACCACCTGCTCCCACTTGTACCTGCCTGGTCTTTGAGAGCCTCAGAGGTCTTCTGTCTGTCCCATGCATACATGACATCAGGCAGGCAGGTAAAAGGGACAGGTCCTTTTTGGTGGTGGCACCATGACTTTGGAACAGGAAGCAGAGGGTAGGATAAACAACCAGTTCATGCAGTGGAGGGAAGTACATAGTGGGGTCCACCAAAGATATATTAGGACCACTACTATCTAACTTGTTCATAAATTATTTGGAGTTGGGGTGAGCAAGTGAGGTGTCCATGTTTGTGTATGACATCAAATTATTCAAGACGGTGAAAATGCAAGCAGTCTGGGAAAAGCTCAAAAAAAGTATCTCATGACTGGAAGAAGGGGCAACTAAATGACAATTGAGGTTCAGTGTAAGTAAGTATACACTGCTGCACACTGCGATAAAAAAAAAGAGCCTGAACTGGCGATGACTCACCAGGAAAGAGATGTTGGGGTTGTGGTGGATGGCTCAATAAAGAACTTTATTCACTGTGTAGTGATATTGAAAAAAGGAAAATTCCATGCTAGGAATTTTTAGGGAAAGGATTGAAAATAAAACTGACAGTATCATAATACCCTTATTCAAATCTAAGCTGTGGTCACATCTGGAATACTGTTTACAGTTCTGGTAGCCCCATCTCAAACAGGATATCATAGGGATGTGCTACAAAGGACAACCAAAATGATCCGGGGTTTGGAGCACATTCCCTATGAGAAAAGGCGAAAACATTTCAGGGCTTCTTCTTTCTTTTTTTCATTTTAAGGGGGAAAGTCAACAAAGGAAGGACATGATAGAGGCTTATTGAATTATGCATGATGTGGAAAGAGAAAACCTTCCCTCTGTCTCTCATAATACAGGAACTCAGAGATATCCAATAAACTTGATAGGCAGATTCAGACAAAAGAAATTACTTCTTCACACAAGGCATAATTAATTTAGGGAATTCACTGACAGAAGATGTGGTGATGGCTACCAGCTTAGAGGGTTTTAAAAGGGTATGATTAGAGAACTTAGTAAGAGGATAGACCTATCATACAGCTGTTAGCCACAATGGGATTTTTGGAACTTCTATGTTCAGAGGCATTATTCTTCTAGATACAATTTGCTGCAGAGCAAAAACACCAGGGGGTGGTTACTGCCTTCAAGGCCATCTTCTCAACTTCCTGGCAGCATCTGGTTAGCCATTTGTTGGAAACAGGACGTTGGATTAGGTGCACTCTTGATCTGATCCAGCAGGACTCTTCTTATGTTCTTAAGAAATGCACAGTCTAAGGTTACACTTCACCCAGATATATGTTTTTGGACTACAACTTCCATCAGCTCCAGTCAGATGGTTGGGGATGATGGGAGTTATAGTCCAAAATACCTTGAGGGCACCAGGTTGGGGAAGGAGCATGGTGGAAGAGGAATCCAATTTCCTCCAGTTCGGACTCAATAATTTTGTAAATTTCTAATGGGAATTTTAAAGCATTAAGAGCGCAATCCTATGCAAGTTTAGACAGGGGGGAAAAGTCCTACGACTCCCAGCATTCCCCAGCCAGCATGGTTGGAGTTGTAGGACTTTTTCTGTCTAAACACACACAAGATTGCATCCTAGGAGGTTTAGTTTCTGCATAGTGCTAATCGATAGTAATATTGCTCAGTTTGCATCGGATTGATACATTAACAAAAATAAAGTCTTTTTTACTTTAAACTAATAAAAATCCCACTTAGCAACTGTTGCAAAGAGTACAGTACTGAATCTATTCTGAAAGGGACATATTCTTATCTACAAACCAGAAAACCATTAATTATATTAATCTGGTTGAATTACATAACCTAGTTCCTGCCAAAAAGCTTTTAAATTATATTATTGTTTTGCAGAAGTGATACTTAACTGATTTGCATCAGAGTGCCAGAATCTATTAACTCTTAAGCCGGAGGTGTCCTAGAAGAGTCTCATAGACTTCTCTGTGTCTATCCTGGAATAAAGATATAGCTTCTTTCTTTCTTTTTTTGTAGCCTATGGTGTCTTTTTTGTTTTTTTTAATCAAAGATTCTTTTCCTTCCTTTCAGCAGAGTTAAAAGTAGAGAAACTGAAGCTGCCACCCAGAATTTGAAACCGCCTGTATTCCAGGCTTCCAGCTGCTTAAAATCAGAGGGCATCCTAAAAACAAAGCCCACTACTTCCTCTTGTTTGTCCTGACTCACTTCTGCTGCTACTGTATAGGACAAGGACTTTTGTTGATGGGAGTCTACTAAATGAATATTACCTAATGACAGTCAGTCATCAAAAGAGAGGAAAATAGATCAAAGAAGAACACACTTTCACTGCCAGCAAATGTAACTTTCCACTGCAGGAAAAGCCAAGTAGTCTATTTTCTACAGTTGATTAAGGTAACTTTATTTTTATTTAATTTGTAATTTTTGTTTACATTGCATTCTGTATAGTATCCAAGTACTTATGATTGCTAGAAGTTATGTTTCAATATGCACATTTAAATTCATTTTCCTAATTTGTTTAATACACTCATTTATTTATTTATAAGCTCTGCAATGGCTAAAAAGATATCCTAACTACAATGCTATGATAGAAAGTTTTCCAATGAAATGGAATGCAACAACCAGCCCTAGAGTTATTGAAGGAAAGTTTATTAAATCTGAACCTTTAGAGAGATTTTTTTTACTTCCACTTATTATGGAAAAAAGACAAACAATGATATATTTAGGGAATATACGTAGGCAAAAGGGGAAAAAATACAAAGGTATATTCTCTTTTATACAGTCTGTACCTATTAAAAGCATGCTTAGTACTACATCACTGCTCTTTCCTTCTTCAACATTGGGTTTCTTTAAAACTAAGTTTCATTTAATTGTAGGATAGCTTAGACACCTATATGGTTTTTCATTCTGTGCCTTGGAAAGGTGCACTGATCATACATTGTAATAAAGTTAGTGTATGACACTGACAGTGAAGCTGCACTGAGATAATCTCTTTATAATATTTTGACATCTCCATCTAAACCGTCTAGATTGTTGTGAGCCGCCCAGAGAGTTTCCGCTGTGGGGCGGTATAAAAATGAAATAAATACATTAAAAAATTCCCTTGAACTCCATGCTGTTTGTTACAACTTTGATGGGTCCTTCCACACATACCAGACAGCTTTTAATTCTCTTCCCCAGCTCCTTCAGAACATAATTTGTTAATCTGGAGCTCTAAACTGTGTGATTAACACCACACTCCTATACATGTCTTCCCAGGAGTTAGTTCTATTGAGAGGCCTGTGGCTTACGCTGGCTCAGCTTGTCTGAGCAAGGAAAGCTAAGCAGGGTCAAGCCTAGTTATTACTTGGATGGGAGACCCCTCCTCTAGTTTCCTGCATTGAGCAGGGGGTTGGACTCGATAGCCTTGTAGGCTCCTTCCAACTCTATGATCTCTGAAATCTATGAATTTCATCTGGGGTCCGCCAGGCCCAATCATTGCAGGCTTTTAAGAAGGCACTGAAAACACACTATTTTACTCAGGCTTTCCCCTGATTTGTTTGCTGTTGTTGCTCTTTTTATTGTGTTCTTACTGTTTTTATTGTTTTTAATTCCACATCGGTTTTTATTGTGTTTTATTGTTGTACGCAGCCTTGGAAGGCCGCCTGTCCTAAAAGGTGTCCAATAAATATTTTAGATAATGATGTTTACACCCAGGTAAGTGGGTATAGGATTGCAGCCTAAGTGACTTGAGATTAAATTGGTACAGATTTGGGAAATAGAAGACTTAATTTGTCCCTTTCCCTTCCTCTTCATACTCACTGCATTGGATTGGTAGATATGAATTTTCCCTATCATTGCGGAATACTCTAAAATAGCCTGGAAGATGGCTGGAGGGAGATTTTTTTTAGGAGGGAGATACAGTTTAGGGTTCCTCTTTAAATTGCTTTGTCAATACAATTCTAATGCCATCCTTAAACATTTCATTTACATTATTTTTCTAAATACTTATGTTGCTGTGTTCTTCAAGTACATAATATTATTTTTCTGTTTGAAGATAACGTTGTCTCCTAATTAAAGCTTTAGGTTACAATAAAAATGACTGATTCATTTCAGTTAGAATCTTGAGTCTGTGGTCTTTGACACTGTCCATGCTTTATGCCCACAGACCCACTGGATTGCAAAAATGTAAATTTAAACTCAGATTAGATTGACAAATTGACATAATGGATGGCTTTCCATAGCTGGATGGGTAAGAGTGATGCAAGAACATTGTTGCTGTTTGAACCCATCTTCTGTTGAACACACAGATATGAGCTGGATTTCTTATCACATCCTCACAGAATAGGAAGAGACTGGATCCCCCCCCCCCACCTCCAGGAACTGATAAAACAAAACAATCTACAGTATTGTGTTAGTGAAGTAGCTGTTAAGTGAGTAGCTGTTAAGGCCATAAGACTTATGTCAGAATGTACGTCCTGCCAATTTCCTATAAAGTATGGGGACTGGATAATTTAAAACATGATAAGTGTGGGAGCTGAACATATCCAGAGCCCATGCTTCCCCCCACCCCGAAAAAACCACTGTGCCCAAGAAATTGGCAGTGACCAGATTCCAACAGAGTAGGAGTAAGAGTAAAATTTTAAATGTGTGGGGGGCAGGGAAGGGTTGTCACCCTAATGGTGTGTCTGTCCTTTGTTAGAAAGATATCTGCCCTCCTGGTGCTAAAGGCTTAAGTCCAGGAGCACTGACAAAAGACTTAAGCAAGCATTAAGGGTTTTACAGTGCCCTGGTATTGCCTAATCATTTTGCTTTTGCCAACTGCTGTTTGAGCAGCTGTACTTAAGGTAAGAAAGGTTTTGGACCAAGTACTCACCTGTCTCAAGGCAAAATAGCTGCTATTACTTTGAACAGCTGCAGAAAATAAGGCATTTTTCCTGCCCAGTGTCCCCACCCACAACCAGGCAAAGCCTGTAAAATTACAAATCAGGGAAGCTGGGATAGCACTCTTGCCCAAGACACCTAAACCCTGTTATTCAACCACAAGGTGGCACCAGCAATATACAAAAAAGCTGGCTAGCCTCAGAAATTCTTCACAGCACTCTTCTGTGACACTTTCACTAAGATTTGTAAGAGAAACAAAGTAAAACACAGCAAAACCAAAACCACTAAATTAATATTGGCTTGTGTAACTTACATCACCATCTAGCCTTGTAACACAATAGACTTAACAATGGATCTGCAACTGTTCTTGTCAGGTCTTCAAGACACATCAGGAACTAAAGGCAAAGTCTACACTTCTTCCTGGATGGAGTTCCTGCTTAGAGTTACACTTCAACAATTTATTGTGGAGAAGTAATTAACTCATTAAAAAAATTAACCTAACTTTACCACAATATTACTTGCAATGTTTGAACACATATCGAATGGAACACAGTCTTCCACAAACTCACAGCTTAAAACAGAGCCAGTGTGATATAGTGGTTAAGAGTGTTGGACTGGGACTGGGAAGACCCGGATTCAAGTCCCTGCTGGCCGTAAAGCTCACTGGGTGACTTTGGGCCTGTCACTGACACTAAGCCTAACCGACCATACAGGGTTGTTGTGAGGATAAAATGGAGGAGGAGGAGGATCATGTATGCCACCTTGGACTACTTGGAGGACTCCTTGGGCTTGGAGGCATGTGTGACTGATCTGCTAATTTTGTTTTGGTAGGAAGAAAATAAAGCCCAAATGAAAGCCGAGTACAGCCCTCCTGGAAACAGCAGCAACTGCAGCACTGATACCAGCATGAATCAATTTCTCTTTCCCTTGTTGTACACTCTTATTTTCTTTGTGGGCATGATTATGAATGGACTGGCCATGGGAGTCTTTTTCCAGATCTCTAGCAAATCTAATTTTATTGTCTTTCTGAAGAACACAGTCATTTCTGACATCCTCATGATCCTAACATTTCCATTCAAAATTCTCAGCGATGCAAAACTGGTGTCCTGGGAATTGAGAGGGTTTGTTTGCAAGGTGACCCAGGTCATATTTTACTTCACCATGTACATCAGCATTATTTTCTTGGGCCTTATAACTATTGATCGCTATTTGAAAACTGCCAGACCCTTGAGGTCATCAAGCACTGACAAAGTATTGGCAGCGAAGATTCTATCTGTACTTATCTGGATATTCATGTTTTCTCTGTCCCTTCCGAACATGATTCTGACAAACAAGAAGCCAACACATGAGAACGTGAAGAAATGTGCTGACCTAAAATCTGAGTTTGGGTTAATATGGCATGAAATTGTTAACTATGTTTGCCAGTTTATCTTCTGGGTTAGCTTCGCCATCATAGTTGTATGCTACACACTCATAACACAAGAATTGTACAAATCCTATAAAAGAACAAGACGCACAGGAAACACAAACAGAAACACTGTGAATATCAAAGTTTTCATCATTATTGGTGTGTTCTTCATTTGCTTTGTGCCTTTCCATTTTGCCAGAATTCCTTACACCCTGAGCCAAACAAGAGATGTTTTTGATTGTTCAACTCAGAACACGTTGTTTTATATAAAAGAGAGCACCTTATGGTTGACTTCCCTGAATGCATGCCTAGATCCATTCATATATTTTGCCCTCTGTAAATCCTTTAGAAAGTCTCTCCTGAACACATTGCATAAATGCGCAGCCCAAACCAGAAGGGATCAGAACACGGAAACTATAGATGAGGAAACACCATTGTAGACCAACAAGAAATCCATGTAATATAGCCAAAACCATTTTGCAACCCCTTCAATGTATGCATTTATTCTAACAATAAACCTATGATCTGGCTTTCTATGATGCTAACAACCAGCTCCTGAATGAGAATATTCACACATTATCAATGCTGCATTTTATTCAAACATCATGGCTACAAACACTGAACCAGACTAAGAAAAACTGAATGGGGTGGTGGTGGTGGTGGAAACTTAGTAAGCCAGAAACTTACTATCATTAGTAATGTCATTAGTACTTGCACATCTAATCAGCTGCTTAGAATCCAGATCCCAGGTTTGCCTGGGAATCAGCTGCTTACAGTCAAGTAGTAGGAAGTGGGCACACCAGTCTAGCAAGCCAAAGCTGTTGATTACACCCTGGGTCACAAAATTAAGTATTATATTTAAAACTGATTTCCTTGAAGAGCCTCTTGGTTCAAAATGTACTGGGGAGCTTTTTAATAATAATATTCTGCTGCATCGTTTTGAAGCCTTCCACATTTGGATTACTTGTGCTACCCACCCAAGTAGCATTTAAATGTAGCAAAACCTCTTTGGTGCTTACTTTGTTCTGAGCCTGCTAGAGAATATTGGCAGTTCTTTACTACTGGCAGTGCTTTACTATAAATCATTCTGTCCCCTAAATTCTTGAAAATTAAGCACTGAGGTATGATCCAAGGGATCCAGCTACACAATGATTTAAGAACAGGGAATTGTATATAAGCCATTTCCATTTTCTGAATTACATCAGAATGAACAATAGTTCTCTTTTTGTTGCATACTTGTATATTAGTGAACAGCTTGTAAACCAACTAGGACTTGCAATTGTGTCAGAAGTTCTTTTTTAAAAGAGTAATGCTTGAGCTTTATCAGACAAAGGCATTTAGGGACTAAAAGTTATTCTGTCAGAAGTGCAGCTTGTTTCTATTATAAAGATGTAATAGGCTTTGGTTGCTCCACAAAAGCAAATGTAATGTCTGCAGAAGAAACAAATCCTACCTAGGCAACTTATTGACAATATTATTATTTTTTAGGATGAACTAGTAACTATTTTCATGTTCCTTCATTTTATTTTTCCAGCTAATATAAATCAAGTACAATTCTTGGATGGTGCAAACTACTCTAACACATAATAAAAAATTTGCATTACACTATCAAGATAGCAAGCAATCTGTAACTAATTACAGTTATAAGAAATTTGCTTTTTAAAACAGATGCTCTAGTGCAGGGCTCTCCAACCTTGGGTCCCCAGATATTGCTGGCCTACAGCTCCCAGCATACCCAGACAGCATGGCTAATGGCAAGGAATTCTGGGAGCTGTAGTCCAGCAACATCTGGGGACCCAAAGTGGGAGAGCCCTGCTCTAGTGAGTGGTAACTGGTAGTAAGAAACTATAAGAGCACAGTGGCTATGTTCGGTTGTTTATCTTTAAACTGAACTTGAACTGGAGAGCGTTTCAAATAGAGGACTGTTTTCTGACAGCCCTTCAGATAGAGGACTGTACTCTGTAAAGCAGAACACATGGCCACCCTACTTGATATGGTGAAAGCAGCCAGAAAAGGGTCTTTGATGCAGGTCTTAATACAGAGAAAGGTTTATATTGTATTTTATGATTTTAACTGTTGTAAACCGCCCAGAGAGCTTCGGCTATTGGGCGGTATAAAAAATGTATTAAATAAATAAATAAATAAAATGTAGAAGAAGGCAGAACTTCAGGCTTACAATTCATAGCAAGGGTGGAGTAGCTATTCTTAAGCCCTTGGGCCCAGCACCACACACATTCCAGTAGATGTTGCTTGCGAACTACACAATAGTTATTGTATACTCCAATAACTATTTCATGGTATGTCGTTACATTATATTAAAAGCATACAAAAGAAATCATGTAGCCCCTTCTTTGATTATACAAACTTGCACAGTATACAGGGCCTAGTTTACAGAAAACATCTCCAAAATTAGGGCTGCATTGGATATTCTCACCTTGCCAAACACTTGCATTGTCTCAATGCACTTCAGTGCTCTTTTGTTCAGTCCATCTCAGTGCAATTTCCCTTCTTTTTTTGTCCTCACATACTGCCAACTAATCCCACTGGCTTTGGTGACCCACATGATTTTGTTGACGATGTCACAGACACCCATAATTTCAGATATGATGTCACTGGCAAAGCCATGTGGGCTGCATAATAGAACTGGTGGGAAATGATGAGGCTGAAAATAGCTTGGGCAAAGGAAAGGGAGGGAAACATCACTGAGATGACCAGTATTGCAACAATGTCAACATGATTACAATTAATGCACAAAATTGCTGAGAACATTTACTTCAGCATTCACAAAAACAAACATGAAATAAGATAAGTAATTTCAGATCATCTCTACACAGACACAGAATACACACCCACAGACAGGTGTTTTACTAAGAGGTGACACACTCATAACCTAGAAGAGGAGGTAAGAGAAGATAGCCCAATACCCTTTTTTAAAAAACTCAATCTGGACCAAGCAACCTTACCAAATTAATATTATTCACTTATTTAAACACTGGTTAACTGCACTTTAGCCCTTGCTGTTGGAGTGACTTACCAAATTAAAAAAACACACCTTAAAGATACAATAAAATATAACAAAGAAGACAGATTTGGCAGGCAGCTAGAAGCCCAGCATAAAATAAACATGCACTAAGCGTCATGGGCAAATAGACATAGTTTTCACCTGGTACAGATAATAAAGATGACAGTAGGCAGACCTCTTTGGGAAGGCACTTCCACAAACAAGGTGCTACAACTGGAAAGGCCCAATCTCCAGTCATCACCTGTGTTACTTCAGATAGTGGAGGGACATGGAACACAACCTCTGAGTTACATAGATTCGTAAGGGAGGTGGTGGTCCTTCAGTAATAATGATTTTTTTTTCCCCCTATGAAAGTAAGAACACAGCTCAAAGACTTACAGCACAATTCTGTGCTCATCTACTCAGAAATGAGTCCATGTTCAGTGGAACTTACTCCCAGGAAAGTGGGTATGGGATTGCAGCTTTAGTTTAGATAAATCTGGGGGTCAAATTGTAAGTAATTCAGAACTGGCCATGCCTTGTAAGAAATCTAAAGTTAACCTATATGCAATAAGAAAGGTCATGTGTTCAATGTTACATTGAGATAAAGGGTAAAGAAGACTAGGGCAGAGGAAACAGCGATGACTTCAAGATGTCCTCCCAGCTTAATACAAAGCTGATATTGAAACAAATGTTTGTATCACAAACAAGGCAAAAGTACTTTTAGATATCAAATCATGATTTTACTATTATACTGTTAGACAGCAAATATGCGCATGTAATTATACGCTAAAGTTATTTCATATGACTGCATTTCAATCATGGATTATCCTAAAACTCAACTAAAAAATTATCCTCACTTCTACTTCTTCTTTCTGACTTGAGCTATTACTGACACCACCGTATGAAGAAGTCTGCAGATTGGCCAATGAAAGCGATGGTTTCCCCAGTGTGGAATCCACTCCTCTTTGTTTTTTCTTACAAGAAGATCACAAACAGGATTTCATGTGACCAAGGAAGCGAAAATAGGTCACTGACATTCTTGTAAATAGTGCAGCTCTAAGAGGATTTTTTTTTTCTTGTAAGACTTTTGTTATCTTGTGTTATAATAAATCAGACCATTCACATAAAATGACTATTTTATATGAGGGTTTAATAGGTGAAGCATGTGTGTCATATGAGTAAGCAGAAAAGAACACAAAGAAATGCTGAAGAGGTCTATCAATGGTTATTGGCCATGATAGCTCTATGGAAGCTCTGTCTTCATAGGCATTATGGCACTGAACACCTGATTCTGGGGAGCAACAGCAAAGACGTCTGCTGCCTTCAAGCCCCTCCTTGTGGGCTTCCTGAAGGCATCTTGTTTGCCACCATAGGGAGCAGGATACTGAACTAGATGGATCTTTAGCCTGATACTGGCAGGATCTATTGTTCACTAATTATATATTTTGATACATTGCCTAAGAAAGGAAAGCAGTTGCCGTGCTACTAATGATTGCACAGTATCATCCCTGCAATATGCTATTTAAGATTCTTCGGTCTTGTAACTTTCCTCATAGGGTAGGGAAACAAAACAAAAAAGAAAAAAGTTGCCAGATCATGGGCAGCGCAATCAATATACTGAACATTATCTAGAAATGATGACACTGATAGCTAAAACTAAATTGGTGTTAATTGCTTTGATGATCAAACAGCTTCATACCAAGTACTGAAGGAAGAAAGGAATAATGGCCCCATAGCAAAATCTTTGCAACTCCAGTTGTCATTTCAGCCCCATCACAAACCCACACCACATTCTCTAGTGGGTAGGAAAGAGGTTAGTTAGGAGAACCCTTCGAACAATAGGGCCAGCTCTAGGGTGGCCAGTTATGCATTGCCAAAAAAAGAGGACATGCACCATCAAAAAAAAGAGGGCACCAATTTGCACATGCCACTGTATATGTATATACCAATGTAAAATACTACAATTGCAATTCCTCAGAAAGCAAATAAATTGATTTCCCATCCTAATCACCCCACACACACAAAAACTTAACTGCCCATTTGGCACCATCCCATATCACCCAAATCGGTTATCTACTCTTATTCAATTAATTTCCCACCAGATGATTCAGATCATGTTTCAAAATCGATTTCCCTTCAATTATCTTTACCCCATTCAATTCAATCATTACCTTCCCACATCAAATTAAACTGCACACACATCACAATTCCCCTCATGTCGTGGGTGGCGGGGGGGGGGGTTCTGAAGGAGCTGTTGGAGTCGGGAGATTTATAATCCAATCTGTGTGCTAACAGATGCCTGAAATTCCACACACAGACTTTAACAGATCTCACACACACACACCGTGCAGCATGTAGCGTCAGACTCAGATCCAGCCTCACCAGCCCAGCCTGCCCTTGTAATGACACTTGCTTCCAGCTTCCCCGTTGCAGATTAATCCATGGAGTCAGGAAACACTCTGGAACACCACAGGTTCTAATTCTACCTGTTTATTTACTTAGCAAGTAAAGTTCTACAGAGTATACATTTCCTAGTTACAGTCCATGTGCAGAGTATAAATGCATAGCAAGCATTAAGTCCAGTGGAGTAAGTTGAGCTTCACTCCACCTCAGCAAAGACGTTACATTGTTGCAGGAACAAAGTAATACAAGAAGAAGAGCAGCCAGAGAATGCAGTAAACCTTCTCCTTAAAATGGCCTCTGACTGAACAAGTTAACACGCCATCAGAACATACAAACCATGTGACCAGCTTGTAGTTCCTTTCCCACAGATCAAGTTCCCATACAAGAATACAAGAACCTGGCAAGACATAATAAACCTGTTTACCGAGCCATGCTGTCCCTCTCATGTGTAAACAATGTGCTGTAGCTGGTAAAGTGATACATATCACAACAGGTTCTTACTATGAAATGAGGTGGTAAGCGGGGGGGGGGCAATCAATATTTCTGTCTGTCTGTCTCTTTAACTGAAATAAGCAAGCAGGCAAAAGGCACATCAGCAGTTGAGCTGAGCTGATCTGCCTGCCTGGCCAGGCCAGCACAAACTGAAACTTCAAACACCTCTCCTCTGGGTAGGGAAATGATGTCTTTCCAATTCTTTTTCAGGAACAATTGTATGGAAAAAGAAATTGCTGAAGGAATGGGAAAGACATCATTTCCCTACCCAGAGGGAAGTTTCAATTTGTGCTGCATGGCACAGGGAAGGCAAACAAAATAGTTTATTTATTTATTTATTATATTTATGCCCCACCTTTTTTCCTACAAGGAACCCAAGGCGGCTTACATAATCCTCCTCCTCCTCTCCATTTTATCCTCACAACAACCCTGTGAGGTAGGTTAGGCTGAGAGTCAGTGACTGGCCCAAAGTCACCCAGTGAGTTTCATGGCCAAGAACCTGGATCTCCTGAGTCCCAGTCCAACACTCTAACCACTACGCCACACTGGCTCTCAATTGTTGGCTTAGCTTTTGCCTTCCTGGCTTAATTCAGTTGTTTGTTTGTTTGTTTTTAACAGCAGATTGGTGATGTACCTGTACATCTCGAACCAGACATGTGGAAACTGGTCCCTTTCCTGGGCAGCCCTTGAAGTATCACACAGACCGATAGAAAAGAGGACACCTGTCCCTCCTAGCAGGCTCTGGGTTCTTGTGGACCCTGGGCAAGAGCGTATCAGTGGCCTACGCTTTGGAACTGCCCATTTGGCACCTCCCCTTCCTCCTGCAATCACACCCCTTCCCTCTTTGGCCCGTTCCCACCCATTGGCCCTTCTCTCTCTAAATACAAGTTTTGTCCAACCTAACAACCCTCCTATTGCCAAAGAAAAACAACACAAACTTCTGAACTTCATTGGTTCTATAATATTTTGGTAAACAATCCATACAAGATGTATATTTGCTGCCAATTTGATTTAAAGCCAGACAGCAGAATGAATGGCATATGTGGAATTATCCCTACCTTACCACAAAAGAACCCTGAAAGGTAGGCTAAGCTGAGCAACAGTGACTTGAGAGGAGGGAGAGATGCAAAGAGCCATCCACTAAGGCTGATGCTGCTTGAGAACCCATGGCCGAACATGGTTTTCTCTGGTCATAGAGATATACATGACAAGAAAACTGGCATGGAGTAAGAACATAAGAAGAGCCCTGCTGGATCAGACCAAGGGTCCATCTAGTCCAGCATTCTGTTCACACAGTGGCCGACCAGCTGCCCACAGGAAACCCATAAGCAGGACATGAGTGTAACAGCACCCTCCCACCCATGTTCCCCAGCAACTGGTGTACATAGGCATGGCTCCGATACTGGAGGTAGCATATAGCCATCAGGACTAGTAGCCATTGATAGCCTTCTCCTCCATGAATTTGCCCAATCCTCAAGTGATTTAGACTTTCACCCACTATATGGCTAAGTAATGTAAGCCAGAGAAGCATCATAACAATGTCTTCAAACTGTAATGCTATGTGAACCTACTTAGGAATAAACCACAGTTGTATTATACTAGTGTAGCATGAGAAAAAGCATCTGCTGAAGTTATTTTTCTGCAACCAAGGCTACAATCCTACCACCTACCTTTAAGTTAAGTCCCATTGAACTCAATGGTAAGTGTGTATAGGATTGTAATGCTGAGTTGAAATCCTAAATACACTGACCAGGGAGTAAGCCCTTTTAAGATTAATGGGACATACTTCTGAGTAGACACACATAGGATTTATTGCACTGTAAGTGAGCAGCATTTAATAGGATGGGAACTATATGGCCAATTTCCTTTTTTATTAAGTCTTCCCACCCAGACCATTAAAAGCCATAAGAGATCTGAAGGGGGAATAGTAGCCAAAAAGAAAAGGAAACTTCTAGTTTTATTTGGGAAAAGCAAGGCACTTTTAAACTCTAGCTTCGGCGATAAGAACCTCACTCAGTACTTTAGTTCTCAAGCTCCTGCAATAGGCAGGAGTTCAACAGGCAAGGTCAGAAGAGCATGCCCCCCACCCACTGGGAAGGTCGGAGAGCACACACACAAGCAGGGTTGGGGGAAGAGTATGCACGCATGCATACACACACACACACACACACACGGACATAAGATCAGAGGAATACACACAAGCTGACTAGGGTTTCATAGACCAGTGGTGGCAGAGGTCCTGTAAACACAGGAAGGGCAGGGTGGTCCTTATTTATCCCATCCATTTGTCACAACTCTAGATGATGTATATAGATACACTAAACATGGTATAAAAAGTAACATTAGACTAGAGTCAATAAAACTACTGATAAAATAAAATAAATCTATGCAGAAAGAAAATAGCATTTAAATGGTCCTAACTTACAAAAATACGCTAACTGAAAGTCCATGATAAATAAAATGTTCTGCACGGCACTGAATTATTTCATTCAATTTCTATTACTTGTTGTGCCCATGAGGTCAGTTTGTCCAGTATTTTTTTCTTGTTCCCAACCTTTGTTGAAAATCTGTTCCATGCTTCATCTCATCATGGCATATTTTCTGATATATGCACGTTTTTTTATCACAAAGCAGCAACAAAAAAAACCCAACCCCATACTGAATAAGATGTTCAACTATCTGATATGGGAATACCTTCCTTGCAACTTGTATCTGGGAAATGGGTGGGGGAACCCTGACTGATGAAAAATGAGGAAGAACAAAAAATGTAAGAGGCAAGATTTCTTGTGAAACCAAGTTACTCTGCTGTTGGTACAGTTGCAAGAGTTTGTTTAGTACGGAAACAGCAGTCACACATTCCTGCAAAGAGAGGTAAGTTGTTTTATTTATATGATTCTCTTACTCAGATAATTATTACTCAGATAATTATTATCAAACTACTCATGGAAAAGTTTGATTTACAGAACCAAAAATAAAAAGCCAATAGAATTTACTGTTTATACAAGAACTGTATTTGTATACATTAGCCATTCTAATTAGACTGGTTAGTTTGAGATCTAAATTTATCTTCTGTAGTACTTTTGCTAGAGGATACTTTAAGAGGGCAGTGATTAGCACAATGAATTAGAATATTTGATATGTAATACAATAAAGTTTCAAGAAAAACAACTGTTTAGATTTGGGCTGCAACATAGCATTTACTTGCTAAGCTGGATATATTTATTATTACATTCTTATTCCGCCCTCCTTCCATGAAGCTCAGTGTGGTTTATGTGGTTCTCCCAACAGCCACCTTATTCTCACAAGAGCCATGTGGGAAGGTTTAGGCTAAGGGAGAGTGTGACTAGTCCAAAGTGGCCCAGTAAGCTTTCTGGCCGAGTGGAGATTTAAACCTGGGTCTCCCTGATCCCCAAGTCTAACACTCTGCTATACTCTACTGAATACACCATCGCCCAAGGTATGTTCTGACTGCAATCCAGAGAAAACAGCAACTAGCCCCCAAAATGAAGCAGGATCTTTATCTATCCCCCCCCACACACACACACACACCAAACATCAGCCCTCTCACATCACATTGTGTGTCATGACTGAAACTCAGCAAAATTTCAAAAGCAATTAATAATGTAATACAGAACTGTGCTATGTTGACCCTGCTAATCCTCTAGTTTACTGTTTGAACTAGGAGGGAGTCATCATGGTACAATCACCATATGGCTTGGGGGTATCAGGTGTACTTCTGACACCTGAAAACATCACTGCTTATAAGTAGCCTTACTGCCTGGGGAACCATGTGCAGTTTGAATCCTTCTCAAGGATTCAATGCAATTTGAAGCACTGAGGTCTGCTTGGTGCCAGGGCAAAGACCCCTTTATTTTCACAAGTCTCTTAAATCATGATGTAGCTTTTAACATTGTTTTAGTTTGCTGATTTTTATTCTCTGGTCTTCATTTTCTTTATTTTTAATACTATGTTTTATTGCATTTTAGCTTATTGTATTTTTAAACTGTTATTTTTAATTCTGTAAGCCTATAAATGTTCATAAATAAAATAAATAATACAAGTGACTTGTGTATCTTCTTTCCACAAACTTCTGGAGTTTGTGATAAAAGAAGGACTCAGACATATCCCCATGAGGGGGAAGCATGTACTCTCAGTGTGGGCACAGCTCACGTATCTTCCAATGGGCAAGAAGCACATCTTCCCCTTTACATAAGCCCCTAAATAGATTCACACATTTCCACATTACTTGCAAAGCCAAGCCACCCTTTTGCTAGGTAAACATTAGAATCTAAAGATTAGATCCTAAGTAGGCTAATGTTTACCAAGCAAAAGAGTGGCTTTACATATGCTTTGAAATACAATATGTAAAACTGGAAAACTTGCTTCCAATATTTAAAGACTAATTGGTCCAGTAAAAGTTATTTTCTTAGGGTGCAATCCTATGCAAGTTTAGATGGAAAAAAGGTCCTACAACTCCCAGCATGCCCCAGGCACATAGGATTGTGCCTTTAGTTACTTAGGTGTTTATTAAAAAAGCAATTCTTCTAAGATTTTTTATGAAAACTTAACATTCCATAAAATATTTCTTCCTCAGTCTCTTTTTCAAACCATGACTGGAAGTATCAACATCTCCAATGGGACAACATCCTTCTCCGGACAATGCCACCGAGACACCAGGACAGCCCACGTGGTGTTCCCACTCTTGTACAGCATTCTTTTCCTTGCTGGGTTTCTACTGAACAGTCTGGCTGTATTGGCTTTTTTCCAGATACAAAACACATCAAGTTTCATCGTGTATCTTAAGAATACCTTGGTTTCTGATTTCATAATGACACTTATGCTGCCCATCAAGATTCTAACAGATTCAGAACTGGGATTTTGGCAACTTAAAGCTTTTGTTTGCCGTTTTTCAGCCGTAATATTTTATGAGACCATGTACATAAGCATAGTGTTGCTTGGACTTATTTCTCTAGACAGGTTTCTCAAGATCATTCGGCCCTTTGGGAAATTTTGGTTGCATAATGTCACTTCAGCAAAAATTCTCTCAGGGTTTGTCTGGTTCTTCTTTTTTGTCCTCTCGTTGCCAAATATGATTTTGTCAAATCGTGAAGCTACCCCTCTTTCTGTAAGGAAGTGTGCATCATTGAAGAATCACTTGGGACTGAAATGGCATGAAGCTGTCAACTACATATGCCAGTTCATCTTCTGGACCGTGCTGATCTTAATACTCCTGTTTTATATAATTATTGCTAAAAAGATCTATAGCTCTTACAGAAAAAGTAAGACAAAAGGGTGTAAAATTAAGCAAAGAGCTAAGAGTAAGGTATTTATAATTGTAGCTGTTTTTTTCATCTGCTTTGCCCCTTTTCATTTCGCCCGAGTACCTTACACTCTTAGCCAGATTGGCAAAAGTATTGACTGCAATATACAGAACCAATTATTCATAGCGAAAGAAAGCACTCTCTGGTTAGCAACTGCAAATATATGTATGGACCCTCTGATATACATACTCTTATGCCGACAGTTTGTAGAAAAAGCTTTCTGTGTTAAATTACGAAAATCTAGGTATACAACTCGAGAAGATCAAACTATTGCACTGGACACTGGAATATCTACATAAACTTTTTGGTTTGAGACTTTTTCTTATTCTGAAAGCTGCATGACTACATTGTTAAATTAAAATACATTTTAATCTCAATAGACTTTTGTTCGATGCAGTTCAATTCTGAATTGCTGTAATTTTAGCTGTGGTAAGGAGTGACATAATTACACTGCTCACTTTTCTATTCATTTCAATTGGTTATTATCTTCTGTGAAGATGGCACTGGTTTTCATAAAAGACAGACATTAAGAACTATGCTTGAATATTGATTGCCAACAAACTGATAGGCTCAACATTTCATATTAGATAGGGCAATATATGCCACATTCTGTAAGCGTTCAGCTGTTATTTCATAGCTCCTCTATTATCTGAGCTTTATCTTTCACCTCTTCTTATATGGAAAACAGTATATACTTATTCAGTCTATATGTGTTCTACAGATGTTTAGTGTGGCTAGCTCTGATAGGACTGTCCACATGTTTGGAGAAGTAGAAGAACTGAATCCAGCAACGTCATTTTGCCAGAAGATCAGCATTGTCCAGGCTGAGAGTACTCACCAGCTGTTTGGCAGAGGCTCATAGGAGATCTTCATAAACAACAGTTTGTTTACAGCCTACCTTGCGGTACATGATCAGGGTCCTATCATATATTTGCATTTTGGATTTCTTTTGCAATTTTCGGTACTGTATTCAAATAAATCTGTAGCTCAACCTTCCCACATAGTCTTCTTTGTGAGGTTTTTGCACCAGAAGTCCCAAGACTTCATTTGCTTTGTTCACTGCTGTGGCACTTTCAATGAATGTACTGGTTTAATATTTTCATCTGCCTGTTTGCAATAAAAATGTATATGGCCATATTGGATGAGTTCTGGTTTCTATCTACTTCAGCATCATTTCCAACATATGGCACTCTCTAGCACCAGTGCAGCTACAATACCTTCATATTATACCCACAGCAATTATCTTTGGCACTTCTATTGTAATTCCTGGTTGTGAAAATGTAACTGATTACAACTTAAGGGTGAACTTTCATGCTCTGATAAAGCTTGGTTGGCTGCACAGAAATAACCAGAATAAGAAGAGGTAATTAGCACTCTATCCATATGGATCTAATCAGTTAGGTTCAAACATGTTCAGACATACTATTTTGATGGAGGAGTCCTACAAAATCATAGATCCAAGGAAGAACATCTCAGTATGTTCACAGCAGTTACTTCCCACATTATAATCTCCTACAATGGCAAGCAATATTTTAGTTTCTCTTTTTGCCTCATCAGCAATAAAACACGCACTTGAATTAGGGAAATGAAATTCAGGCAATAACTACCCCCATGCCTGTGGCTCACGCTGGCTCAGCTTGTCTGAGTGTGGAAAGCTAACCAGGGTCAGGCCTGGTTATTAATTGGATGGGAGACCCCTCCTTTTCTATGATTCCTCTAGTTTCCTGCATTGAGCAGGGGGTTGGACTCGATAGCCTTGTAGGCTCCTTCCAATTCTATGATCCTATGAATTAACAAACAGCATGCCATTCTGAAACTTGCAACATTTAACAAAATACACTAGTCCAATGTCATACAGAACTTCCCATTTTGTATCAGGACAGTCAGTGTCAGACAGCCAATCCAGTTTTGCTGGCGAATCCATTCAAATTTGAGGGAGATTAGGCCACACACAAATGAAAATTTCTACACTGAAACATCTGCATATAATCCCATAGGATTAATGCACATGTGCCTATTTTGCTATGTATACATACAGCAGAAAGCCCGTTTTCACAATGTGAATGTGAAAAACATTTATCCAGACAAACATGTGTGTTTAATCACGCACGAAAAGAACGTTAAATTATTATGACCAATGTAGGAAATTTGCCTTCTGCTTTATGTATTTATTTCTGTACATCTAAAAGGATGTGTAGGGGGGATATTTTGTAACTAATAAAGGGTTTTTTTCTGTAGAGTAGGGATGGACAAATCTGTTAGTTTCACTTTCTCCCACATTCAATTTTTTAATTTGTTTTTTCTTTATTAAAATATTTCTATACTGTCTTTCAGCTAATGGCCCTCAGGGTGGTGTACAATATGTAATTTAAAATCAGTTTTAACAATAAACTTAAATGCAGAGCAACAGAATATATGAGAGCAAGACCAACAATCAACTACTCATTAAGAGTCATTAAATGCTGAGTGAAACAAGAATGTCTTCACCATTTTTTCCATCCTGTTTCTGAAGTAATTTTGAGAATTTTGGTAAGTTCTTAATGAAAAATGGGCCAAACAAAATTCTCACCCATCTCTCTACCCACTCCCTCCATACTAGGCACAATGTTATAAAATTCTATCATGTCCCCTCTTAGTTGTCTTTTTTGCTAAACTAGCTTTACATGCTTTAGCTTTCTCACTGAAATTCTCTCCCATCCCTACGTGTCGATGTAGTGATCATCACATCTATATTTACATCTACACAGATACATAAACCGTCTTTCTTCAGGTGTGACCAAAGCAGGGTAAGGTCCAAGAGCAAGTTTACAAGGCAGTCTAAGATCTAGACCTTGGACTGTCTCATAAGGCTGGCTGAGTGAAGGTGAAGAGCAAGAATCCAGGCATGTGTGCAATCCACAAGCAGAATCACAAGGCAGTCCAAAGTTTAAGCCAGCAGAGTTCAATCAGGGGGCTAAAATCCAGACAAGGGCAAATCCAAACACAGAGTCACAAGGCAGTCCAATGTCTGACACAAAAGGGTCCCATGGGGCAAGACAAGCACCCCCACAACGTTTGGTTACAGATCCTACATGCATACTCACTATGGAAGACAGTTGCACCATCTTTCATATGTTGCAATATAAAAGAAGGTAGAGAAGGTACCTTTGGAAAGTAGAGGGGGGAAATTGCCTATGAAGCAGCCCTTGCAAGAATTCTATCCAAACAAAAATACTCTACCGATCCATAAGTTGGAATGGTTTTCAAAAAAAGTGGTTATTCCTATTTCAGCAGCCTAAATCATAGAACTGAATCACTTCTTTGAAAAGTTGCATATTTTATTTATTTTAAAAATGTATAGAAATATATCCTTCATTCAAAAAAAAAAAGAGAGAGAGCGAGAGAGAGAGAGAGAGAGAGAGAGAGAGAGAGAAGAGATTTCAGGGTGTTATATAGAAAAAAACAAATATGCAATACAGTAAAAATAGCATAAACCAATAATCATACAGTAAAATGGAAAAGCATAAAAATGATTTCAACCAGCTAAAAAGCAAGAAAAATCAACAATTCCCTTCAGCCCAATGTAACTAGCCAAGATGGGCATGAGTCAAGGAATACAGGTGGTTCAACAAGCCTCTTGGAGAACCTTGTCCACATCCTAAGGCCTTACCAATTGAACTGATCCCAAAAACTGGACCTGACAGTGCTCTGGAAACCTCCACAAGGGCTGAATCAATAACGGCATCAAGGTCAGGCAAATATGAATGACTCTACCCTCAAACTGCCTAGCAAACTTGTAACAGCAGGCTCTCATAGGTTCCAACATAACCTTCCCAGGGTCCAGTTGTAATAGCACCTTTACAATGAAAACAGGCTTTGCTGGACAGCTACCCAAGGATGCAATGGAGGCAAAGAAGTAAAGTTGCTTCACCACCCCCACTGCTACCAAGTTGGCACTTACTTATGTCTGGTCATAATTGTTATGAGACTTGGACCCTTACTCAATAAGGAAAAAGCCAGTAGCTCTCTTTACTTTGATACAAGTCATACTTTGAAGTGGATTCTGTCTGCATGACACAATAGGATAAAGGAGGCAGACCCCAAAGTCATCAGGAATACACCTATCTACAAAAGGCTGCCATCTCAAACCCTGGGGAACCTGGAAAGGGCTTCCTTCACTTTTAATAGCTGTGCTATATTTAGAGGTTTGGGTTCATTGTTTCATGTTGCACTATGTTTACACACATACAGACAAAAGCTGGAGAGTGCCTGCAGGACACTGGCACGGAGTTTGGGGTGAGGCACTTTATCCTATTCTTCTATGCATTACTTTTTCTAAAAGCTTCCAAGTCCTAATACAGTTGTTACTTTGCATTCCACATGATATTTGTGCATTATGTTTAGACATTTTCATCAGACATCTTATGCAGTCATGTTCATTGTGTGCTTCTTCCTTTGAAGCTGTAGGGCGTGGTGATCCCCAGCTTATACCAATGTACTGCATACCAATGGGTTCAAATTACAAGACAAAGGAGTTTGACTAAACATTAGATCCGGGTTCTAGTCCCCGCTCGGTCATGAAACTCACTGGGTGACTTTGGGCCAGTCACTGACTCCCAGCCTAACCTACCTCACAGGGTTGTTGTGAGGATAAAATTGAGAGGAGGAGGACTATGTAAGCCAGCTTGGGTTCCTTGCAGGAAAAAAGGCGGGGTATAAATACAATAAATAAATAAATAAAAATAAATAGGAACTTCCTGATGGTATGAGCTCTTTGACAGTGGAACAGCCTGCCTTGGAAGATGGTGGATTCTCCTTTATTAGAGGTTATTAGGCGGAGGCTGGAAGACCACCTATCAGGGATGCTGTAGCAGTGGATTTCCTGCATCAGCGGGGGTTGGACTAGGTTGATGTCCTTCCAACTCTATGATTCTTAATGTACTCGGTGCTTTGAATTCCACAAAATGCACCTGCATAAACTATGCAACACCATTATATAACAGGTAAGTACAAACCAAATTAACTATGACAGCTGAGTTCTTTTCCTATTGTCATACTACTGTAGGGCAGGAAACCCTTTCAATGTTTTCTTATTTCAGAAATTCCTAATAGGATTGCCTCAAGAAGTATTCATGGACCCATCTATGCTTACTATAGGAGCAACCTTTAAAACTTCCTCATACCAAACAGATGGGGAAACCATATGCAAACAGCACTCTAGCCATGCTATTCCTTGCACATAATAAAAAAATAGGTTATTGGCTCCTGGGTGGTGCCATGCTACATGGAAGGACAGCAGTGTTGCAGCTGAGCAGCTACCTACCCCCTCTTCCCTGCCAGGACCACCCCCACCCCATAATGTTGCTCCCCGGTACGACAGGAGGTGTATTTTTAGCAAGCCAGTGCATTGTGGGAATTTATTAGTGCCTTAAAAACTGTTCTTTGTAAAAATCGTTGGTGAGCTGAACTAATTTTGTCCATCTGTTATTTGTGTTTCACCAATGACTCAAAGTTATTTTTAAGCCAGTGTGGTATAGTGACGCAAAATTTTAACCAGGAACTCTGTCTGTCTGGCCTCAGCTGAGAACAGTGAATGCTTACTTTGCACAAGCAGGATTATTGGGAGGATGAGTGAGACAACTAAAAAAAAAGGCTATGAATGCTAAATATGCAGTTTTAACAGCTTCATTATCAACATAGTATACCCTCCAACATTTCACAGATGAAAATAGGGACACACACATGAATTTGTAAGAGGTATAGTTAAGCAACATGAAGGTGTGATCAAGAGGGTGTGGCCAGGCAACATGAGGGTGTGCCCAAGGGTATGCCCAGGCAACCAAAGGGCCTGGTCAGGTACAAAAGTTATTAGAGGAAACACACAAAACTGCATTATTTTAAGCACAGAAATCTTTGAATTTATGTATTGCATTAAGGGAAGCCTGAGGGGGAAAGAAAACCCCAAATCAATAAATACAACTAACTGTGTGTGTGTGTGTGTGTGTGTGTGTACGTGTACACAACATTTACAATAAATACAACATTATTATAAAAATAAACATTATTATAAAATAAATAAATACAACATAGGTGACAAGTCTTCATTACAAACAAACAGTAATGTGACGATGACTCTCCTCCCTCTCAGGGTTTGGAGCTCAAAACTGAGAATTGAAAACCTTGACTGGTGCTGAACCCTCAGTATTTTTCTTTGCTCTCCTGTATTCTGTACTCAGGCCTTCAAATTTCACTCTACTGTTTGAAGTACAGTACTACTTTCTTTCTGATGCTGGATCTATATGTTCTTTTTCTGATCCTCCTTATGTTCTGCCTCTCCCTAAATTTCCCTGCAATAATAGGTGAAAGGCTATAGTTATAAAGTGTTTGTCCTTATCTCTTATTATATTGCCAGTATTTGTCATGTTATAATATTTGGCACAACTACAAATTTTCTCTTTCTGCAGAAATGCATCCTTTAATTCAATGTGTTGGTAACTAAGGCTGAACATCTAGTCATGCCTATTTATTTATTTTATGTATACTTGTATCAACTTGGCTTGTCAATCAGCAACCTGAAACAGCTCATAACCCATAACAGATCACAGAGACACAAACGTGGAGACCAGAAGTCTCCCCAATGCCATGGCCCTGATCTGGATGGGCTGAATTTTAGCTGGAAGACAAAAGAAAACAGAAAAATGCCCTAGCCACCCCAGGATGCTCTAACCATTTAAAGGCTCTGACCACTCTGAAGGCACTTTGATCTCCAGACCCATGATGATGATGGTGATTGCTGTGGTTGTCATTATTATTATTGTACCATCAATGTGTATGGTGCATTACCAAGTATAAGAGAACAGTTCCCTGCCCCAAAGAGCTTACAATCTAAAATGTAATGTAGAGGCGACAACAAATGGTAGGAAAGGGTAAACTGGGGAGGAATATGCCATTATTTCAGTCAAACATAACTTTCCGCCTACTTTTCCCACATTGTGCAGGAAACTCCTTATTTTAAATGTCTCCCTCCCACTTTAAAAATGAATCCCTCTATGATGGCATTGTTCTCATTAGTCCTTTGCCAAAGAAATAATAATATTTAACATTTAGATATCTAAATGAGTGTGCAAAGTGGTTCACAGGCCCATCCTGCAAGCTCCTATCTTCTCCAGTCAGAAAAAAACAGATGGGCTCTATTGTACTTTATTAAAAAAAAACCAAGAACAACAACACTGTGATTGAACAATAATGCCAAAATGGAATGATGATGTTTGTTGCTGCTATTTGAGGTAATTGGGATTTCTTTCTTTCTTTCTCTTGAGGAGGGTGTGTTTTCTGCTAACTCCCTTCTAAAGCATTTTTTAAAAAACAATCCAAAATCCCTGCAGAATAATCCTAATCATTATTTATTTATTTATTTATTATATTTATTAATCGCCCATCTGGCCGGTCACCCATTACTGTAGAGAACTTTCTCCATTGCACATCAGCATGCGTTAGAAAAAGACTTTCACAAGGGGGACACAGGTAGAGTCAAGTAAAAGTTACCACTGCTCTGAAAACAGAATAACAGTGCAATATGCATGTGTACTCAGAAGTCCTATTACGTTCAATGGGACTTACTCACAGGAAAGTGTGCATATTTTAAAGCAATCTACAACACTGACAATCACATATTGTGGCAGCAAACTGATTATGCATTGTGTGAAGAAGTATCATGTAATTGAGGAATAATTATGAAATGCTGCCCCTTGCTAGAAGAAGAGGTAGCAGCAGCAGTGCCAGTGCTAGGATGACTTTTCCAAAATTACGTATATTATTAGACAGACAGCTGTGGCGTAGTGATTAGAGTGTTGGACTGGGACTCGGGAGATCCAGGTTCTAGTCCCCGCTCAGCCATGAAACTCACTGGGTGACTTTGGGTCAGTCACTGACTCTCAGCCTAACCAACCTCACAGGGTTGTTGTGAGGATAAAATGGAGAGGAGGAGAAGGATTATGTAAGCCACCTTGAGTTCCTTGCAGGAAAAAAGGTGGGGTATAAATATAATAAATAAATAATAAATAAATTATATAATATCTTATCTACTATATAAATGTGAAAGTTTATGTGTCTGTTTGTGTGTCTGTTTGTTTATGTTTGTTTGTTTGTGTGTGTGTGCGCGTCACATAGGCTCCTACACGGTTGGACGGATCTGCCCCAAACTGGGCACACATACTCTTCATCACCCAAGGACAAAGACTGGTGGGCTCAAATCTCCGAAAAAGCCATCACTGTGCCTGTACGACCCAAAATAAATGATAGCCAATGGTGTCACTTGGAATGTTCACAGGGGCCAATCAGGAGCGGTTATGCAAATCACTCCAATTACATTTTGAATGTTTGTATGAACTGCCACAGGGACCAATCTCTCCTACGTCAAAACAGAATGTTCATATGAACTGCAGCAGGGATTTCATTTTGCAGTCCCGGGGGGGGGGGGGGGAGAGATGGGATTTCACTGTTGTGTAGTCCGGGGGGGGAGATGGATTTCATGGTGTAGTCCTGGGACGAGGGGAACGGGGATTTCATTGTGCAGTCCCAGGGGAGGGAGCAGGGATTTCATTGCTGTGTAGTCCCAGGGGAGGAGCTGGGATTACATTGCTGTGTAGTCCCAGGGGAGGAGCTGGGATTTCATTGTTGTGTAGTTCCAGGAGGGGGGGGAGTAGGGATTTCATTGTGCAGTCCTGGGGGGACGACGACAGGGATTTCATTGTGTAGTCCCGCGGGGGGGGGGGAAGCAGGGATTTCATTGTTGTGTGGTCCCAGGGGGGGGGAGCAGGGATTTCACTGGGCAGTCCCGGGGGGGGGGAGTGTGAGAGCTGGACTGACCCGGGTTCAAAAGCTCCCCTAGCCAATGACCCTCAGTCCCAGTCACGCAGGCGGAAGGAGGAGATAACAGCAGTTAATAAAGATTAAAGAGTTTATTTGTAAGACCCAATTACATGGGATTAAGGCAAGCAATGCATCTCTACTCACTACATCATTGCAAACTCAAATCCTATACCCCAGTGGTAAGGCTAGATGAAGTGAAGTCCAAGAGACATGTCCAGTCGAGACGAGAGACAGCAAGGAGAGAAGCGAAGTGAAAGCTATCAGCAAGTGCGTTAGCTTTATACCACACCTATAAATAGGATATTACTCACCCCAGTTGTATAACCTATTCATCAACATGTTGATCCAAACCTGTTCAAGGTTGCTGAGTCATATCACCTCGAGACTATGTCCTTGTGTACTTGAACTCAAGAGACACTCACCATGTCAGGTGATAATCTCGATGTCAGGTGGTAATCTCGTTCTGCCTATGCAAAACCCAACATCCCCCTGCTTTTGCATTTGCGCAGAACGTGGTTATTTACCTCATACAACAGCAACAGCTTTGTTGACATCTGATGCTGTTCCTTCATCTATGGACTTTGAAAAAAAAAACTTTTGCAGGAATGACTTTACTTGCCAGAAATTTGAACCACCATCAAATCACTTCTGATGTATCCCTCCTTATGACACAGTTTTATTTTCAAACCCAAAACGTTGTGTATTGCTATCTGCCTGCAGCATAGCAATCCTGCCTTGGTTTCCTGAAAAAACTGTAATAGGTTTTTCACATCAATCCCAGCATCATTTAAACATTTTTTACAATTTAAACTATTTAAACAAATGCAATAACTATTCAAGCTTTACAATAGCATAATACCACAATACATAATACAATGCATTCAGTTCAATTTCAGTTGAACTCTAACCTTCTAGATGATTGTTTCTACAAAATCAATCAAACAAAGTATGATTATAAAAATAACAAACTTCAGGTGTGTTCTTGTTGTTCTTACTATCACAACCACAACTGGCATTTCTGTGAATCTGTAAACCACCTGTGCTCTGACTTGTAACTCTTAGTCTGAAGTGTGATGTTCCTTCCAGATAACACTCAACTCCTTTTCAGAGCTCTCCAAGCATGTCCTGTTGGTCTAACAGTCTGCCCATTACACTGACAGCAATACCTGGCCTTGTTGCTTGTACAGTAAAGCTCAATAGCCCAATGCTTCTGTGTAGCATTCAAACTGCTTTTCCATCAGCATGTGCTTGAAAATCCCCAATTATTTGGAGTCTCTCACTGAGTTAACTTTCTCCAAAATTCTCAATCACATCCATGATATTTCTCTGGTTTGTTGCAGTAAGATACTGCCCTCTTGGTTCTCTTTCCCTCTATTTACAAATAAACAGTTGATCCACCACCAAGCAGTTTCAATTCAATGAAATTCCAAACCCTGGATCAATTATATCATATTGCTTTTATCTGTCCAGAAAAAACAATAGATCATCCATTTAAACAAAGTACATACAGTCTATGTCCCTATTTCTTCTGTTTAACAAACAAACATTGATCTGCCTCTCTGTGCAAATCTCAATTCAACAATGTTTGAGTTCAAACAGAATTCCAGCCTTCAGCTGATTTTAGCTTTTCCTACAGAAAATCTCACAGACAGTTTTCCAAAGACTTCCTCTCATTTAAAATGTTTATGTTCCAATATTTCAATTGTGAAATATTCATACATCTTCACATTCTTAAACATCAGTCTGTTTCCAAAGGAAATTGTTGTTGCATTCAACTTATGATTATCCTGCTCCTTTTAACTTGAGCAAAAATCACAAGCAACCAATCTTGCTATTTGTCATATAACCTTTTCCAATCTGGTTAGTTTTCACCTAAAAAAGTCTATCTGGTAACAATGAGTTCCATGGACTGCTGTTTGTTTCACCCAGCTTCCATGTTTTGTTCTTTATCCAAAGAATTCAACTCAGCTTGCATAGCCTGAAGCTATGGTTCAGCTTCCTTAACAGACAATTTTTTCACCTCTTTGAAATTTTGAAGTTTCAAATGGCTTTTCCTGCAAATTCATCCTGATATCTCACAGGTTGTTTGACTCACCTGTTCCTTACCTCATCAGTTATCAGGTTTCTGTTCCAATGAAATTTGCACCAATGATGAACAATCATTTGTTTAGTCTCCACTAAACCAAATGTGTATCAGAGTTTGTCAAATTTACCTGACTGTCTTTCAGCAAATGCTTTTCTATTCTGACTCTGACCTTGATGCTTCCCCTGCATTAACAGAATTAATTTTGAAAATGATCTCACCTTTTCATTCAGCATCATACTCAACCTAGATAATCTCACTATCCAAGTGTTGTTCATGTGAAACACAATATTCTCATTTCTAAAAAAATCTCATGTAAGCTCCCTTACAGATTTCTTCTAACTTTGAGGTGTATGTACCTACATATCAGATCCAAGATCCTGAAATGTTTCTCCAGAAGATTCCTCCTTCTACACTACTTTCTATAAGGTGTACAGTTCATCACACAGAACTAAAACTTCTATCATGTACATAATCAAAACATTTAAGAGCTTCTACCCAAACCTCATTATCCAAATTAGTATCACCTTTTCTGAGTGTTTGTTTACTCTTCTACACAATCCATGTGTTCAATATCATATCCTGTTAGAAATGCATCAAAACATGCACTGAATTGAACTTTCCCATATCTCAAAAGAAATAGGTAACATGGGTAATATGCTTGTTTCCCATCCAAGCACAAAACACCTTGACTTTGTTCAATACTCCAGTTTTCTATCTAACATGTACACAACCTGTACTTCGTGTATTGATCAATTAACATCATGAAATAACGTGCCTCTCCTCTAAAAACCATCAGAGTTCCACAAGATCACCAAGAACAAATTGAAATGAAATGAACTGGTTTTTCAGCTTGCCTTCCAGTTTACCTGTTGAAGCTAGCATCCCTTGTTTATGTGCACAAAATTACCTTTCATGTGAAAATTACAATTTCCAATGCTTTCCCCAACATAGTTTGCATTTTCTTTCACAGGCCTGTGAATCTAAATGATCAAACATTCATATGATATGCATGCATGTACATGTCATACATATAAGCATTTAACTTGTTTATAGTTGCAGCAGTACAACTTTCCATTTCTTTATTACACCATTACAGTATGAAAGAAATAATCCATCTCTTAGCTTTGCCATATAAACATACCTACTTATTCAGTATTTTACATTTTGCTACAGAAAAAATCCACAATATACTCAAGTCATATATACATTCAGTACATTTCCTGACATTTCCAGAGCATATATTACACTTTCTTGATTCCAAGTTATCCAAACTTTCAAGAAATACAGTTCAAAAACATGACTGTTAAACCTCTGACCATTTGCATAGTCTTCTTCCTGTTTATTTATGTCCAACACAGAAAGCTTCGTTTAAACAATCCACTGTTTTCTATTCACAACAAAATAATGTCCATTTTGTTATGTCCTGGGTTAAAACACAAAGTTTTTCCCATCAGCAACACCCCTGCTGATTTCAAGCTCCTTCTTCTGTGATCCCACATGAAGAAAATGAAGAACAGCTTCCCATTTTAAGCACAGCTTTCTCTGTTCAAAACTGCTGCGCTGTTTTTCCTGCTGTTTTAAAACCACGCCTCCGCTGGTTTGATACAGCCTCCCGTGTAGTATCAAGTTTCCCCAAGATACGTTCCTGTCACACGTGACTTTGCTGCGACATGACGTTCCAGACGCTTTACCCACGTCAGACGTAATCCACGCATTTGTAATCCAAGCCACTTGTTGATACAATGCAAAAGATAGCTGATCCGCTGCTGCTGTGTGAAGAAGTAAACTGTAAATGAAATATGATCCTCCTGCTGTAGCCTTGACTAGTAGACACAGAGCCTCCTGGAGATTATTTCTTTGCTCGATACAGCTCCTTGACAATCACTCCAGCAAGCTGTGGAAAACGAAATCCTTGTGTCCAGCGTTGTTGACTTTTCAGCCTAGTAGCTGCCCGAACCGGCACTTCCGTTCTAGCTTCTTTTCACAGTCTGTAGCCTTGGATTTTGCCAAGCCTGGCACCTCCGTTTCAGCTGCTTCCAAAACGAAAAATCCTCCATCTCTCTGTCCTGCATTTTTCAGTGCTGCATTCCAAGCCGCTGTTATCAGCTCTAGCAACATCGCCTTCCCGGTTTATTTACAAACCGTTCTTACAAATAGTAAACATTTCTCTTAACTCTATAACTGCCGAATTTCTCCGAACTGCGTCTCTGGGCTTATCTACCCATCTGAGATAACCATCAGATCGTTATCTGATCCTTATCTGGGCCCATAACCAGATGTGAGAGCTGGACTGACCCGGGTTCAAAAGCTCCCCTAGCCAATGACCCTCAGTCCCAGTCACGCAGGCGGAAGGAGGAGATAACAGCAGTTAATAAAGATTAAAGAGTTTATTTGTAAGACCCAATTACATGGGATTAAGGCAAGCAATGCATCTCTACTCACTACATCATTGCAAACTCAAATCCTATACCCCAGTGGTAAGGCTAGATGAAGTGAAGTCCAAGAGACATGTCCAGTCGAGACGAGAGACAGCAAGGAGAGAAGCGAAGTGAAAGCTATCAGCAAGTGCGTTAGCTTTATACCACACCTATAAATAGGATATTACTCACCCCAGTTGTATAACCTATTCATCAACATGTTGATCCAAACCTGTTCAAGGTTGCTGAGTCATATCACCTCGAGACTATGTCCTTGTGTACTTGAACTCAAGAGACACTCACCATGTCAGGTGATAATCTCGATGTCAGGTGGTAATCTCGTTCTGCCTATGCAAAACACAACAGGGAGCAGGGATTTCACTGTGTAGTTCCATTCCTTTCCTATGGAGCCATTCAAAAAAGCAGTCAGCTACCTTAAGGAATTTCGAACAAATAGTGCCTATAAGGAAATGACGACCAGGGCAACGCCGGTAAAAAAGCTAGTACTGTATATTATAATTATTACATTATTACCCAGTATTATATATTATTTTATAATATTTTATAAGTGGCTTTCGTAATTTTGTTTAACCTTACTTAAATCCTTAATAGTTGTTATCTGGTGTTTTTCATGGGGGGGGGGTCAGTGCTTGCAGGGCAATCTCTTTCTTTTTAAAATTGCCAGGATTGGCACAAATTCAACAGGTGAAGCTTACCCACCAACCCCACACACCCCAAACATGGAGTTTCAGAGAGAAAGGGAAGTTTCTTGCATTTCCTTCTGACACTGTACCTCACCTGTTAGAGGCAGAGTCAGCTCTGTTGGGAATTAATTTTTTTGGCAATATAAAGATAGGAATCATGTGATAAATTCCCATTCACTCTCCCTCGGTCCAGGCCAGAAGGTGCAGCCTCCACCTCCTTTTCTTTTCACCCAGCACAGGCAGCAGGTACAGCATGAGCGTGTGTGCGCGCACACACACACACATCCTCACGTCTGTTCCCTCCCTGCTTACTGTCTCTCTTGGGTGGCCACTGGAGCCTAAGCAGAGCTACTTTTAAAGGGGCCTTGGGCAAAATTGCAGCTAAGCTAAAAGTGTTAGCTTAGCTGCAATTTTTCCCATGGCCCCTTTAAGAGCAGCTTAAAGTAGCTTGCAGGAGGCAGGGGAATTCAGGACTCTGCATAACAAAGTGAGAAGCTGTGATGGCTTAAGGGTTTTCGTGATGGTCCCAGCATTTTGGGGGTAGTTGGAGAGTATGACATAGGGATTATCCAGTGGTGAAATTTACCCACCCTCAGAACCAGAAGTTACTATAAACAAAATACATATGCCATGAACCAGAAATGAAAGATATACGAATGACCTGCTTATGCTGGCTCAGCTTGTCTGAGTGTGGAAAGCTAAGCAGGGTCAGGCCTGGTTATTACTTGGATTGGAGACCCCTCCTCTAGTTTCTTGCATTGAGCAGGGGGTTGGACTCGATAGCCTTGTGGGCTCCTTCCAACTCTATGATCTATGAAATCTATGGCCTGTACCACAGTAACAATTGCAAAACTCTAAAGATTACAGAAAAGCTGAAATTTCACAAGAAGCATTGCAGGATTCTGGCCCTCCTTGGGAAAGGGTTAATGAAAATGTGCTGACAAGCACCTTCAGCAGTGGCTCCTACATGCTGCATCATCAGCCAGGCTGCTAAGGAGCAGCTGAAGAAAGAGGAGGACCCATGCACTTAACATTCACCTGAGTGATGACTAAGGCAGGGGAAGGGGAAGAAAAAAGAGATGGGCCTTACCTGTGCCTGGCAGGTGCTGTGATGCTGCACCTAGAGAGGCCACTAGTGACCTGTGCTGACATGAATGATTCTATCATCGGCCTACAGTTAGCATTCAGTGGTAGTGGCTG
This sequence comes from Shinisaurus crocodilurus, assembly GCA_021292165.1. Lineage (NCBI taxonomy): Eukaryota > Metazoa > Chordata > Lepidosauria > Squamata > Shinisauridae > Shinisaurus > Shinisaurus crocodilurus. The sequence goes on from CM037878.1 coordinate 36,810,614, forward strand.
GTAAATGCACAAGCTATCCCATTCTCTGTTATGGCTCCTGCTTGGAAGGGGTGGCTACATACAGTAATGCCTTGGATTGCAAGTAACTTGGTTTGAGAGTGTTTTGCAAGACAAGCAAATTTTTAAATATTTATTTATTTATTTTTTACTTGATATACAAGCGACGTCTTGCAATACAAGTACTGTAGTACGGCTTAATTTAAAAATCTCTGTACAAATTTTGGGGGGGGGATTTCGTTTTGATATAAGAGTGTTTTGGATTACAAGCACGTTTCTGGAACGAATTATGCTCTCAATCCAAGGCATGACTGTATCATCTTTTATGGGCTGCCACCAAGGACCATGTTATCCAATTGGTAAATTTCAAGTGAATCCAGCCTTGAGAACAGGTACTGAAAGGGAAGTAATGTTCCATGCAATTCTGTTTCTCTCTTCCATTTTCGGCCATATTTAATAAGCAACAAGATTATTACTTAATATAGCTGTAAATATGTGCTGGCAGGGCACACTGCAAAACAGTAAGGGGCCTAAACTTAATGATGGGTGTAACCATGATATAAAACAGAATTGCTCCTTAAATCAAGGATGCACCAAAGGTTTGAGAAACACTTGAATCAACTGCTTTTCAGTTTCTTTCATCTTTTAGAGAGGGAGGCCAAAAAATATTTTTTTATAGTAAGGAAGGGCAAGATGATAGGCTAAATTAAGTACATCAGCTTCTGCCTTTTTCTGGAAACAAAAATATATATTTCTGGTTTGTACTACAATGATCAGAGTACCATGAAAAACATTAGCCTCACAGCATGCTGAGAAATATCCTCAGAAAATTAGTTTTCCTTCATTTCTTGACCAGATTTAGTCAAGAAGCCCAGAGTGATGACTGTGGCAGTGCTAGAGAAAACATTTTGAACAAAGAAAGGGCAAAAAGTATCTTCAGGTTCAGAGGCAATATGCCACTGAATACCCTTTGATAATGGGCAACAGCACTATTGCCTTCATCTCCTGCTTCTGGGCTTTCCAGATTGGCCACTGTAAAAAATAGAACCTGATTCAGCAGGGATCTTCTTACATCCTTGTCTCCTATGTACAAACTGCTAGGCCAAACATGCAGCAAATTTGCTTGCTCAGCATCAGTAACTGCAATTCTGAGATCATCACCATCCAGTCCCTGTGGCCATTCATGCTCTGTTCGCACAAAGAAGCAAGTTGTTTTTTGTTTTGTTTTTAATTTGTGGTACTGGGCCATCCCTATGTCATCTGTGATGTAATTAATTTTAAAGAATTTAACCTCTTCCCCAATTATTTTTGCATTAGATAGGCAAGCCAAGTACTTATTCAATGAGTGCATCAGCACGTTACATGAACTTACCTCCCTTACCTATATATTCATTAATGTCAGGTGTTACCTGCTTGTTTTGAAGAAGAAGAAAAAATCACTTTTTCTACAACCTAGAACAGTGTTATCCAACCTTGGGTCCCCAGATGTTTTTGGCCTACAACTCCCAGCATGTCCCAGCCAGCATAGCTGGCTGGGGCATGCTGGGAGTTGTAGGCCAAAAACATCTGGGGACCGAAGGTTGGATAACACTGACCTAGAATCACACTGCTAATCACTTTAGAGCAGGGGTGGGCAACACATGCCCACATACAGCCCCCACACAGCCCCCACCACTGCATCAATAAACTTCATGGTGGCAGCAGGAAAAAACAAGTAAAACTTTAACTTGATTCTCATTTCTAAAAATCAGACTTTGATTATTTAAAACCAATTTATATCCACCCTGCAGCCCATATCAGTGAGAAATAGGCCTTAATGTAACAGTGAAACAAAAGGGTTTCGCATGGAGCAGCAGCACAACTTCTAAAGAAGCTCTCCAAATAAAAACAGTTCTACAGAGAACACCCTTCACCCACAACCATGTTTCCCAGAGGCCAAATCCATTTTCTTAAAAAGAGGGGTGACTGACCAGTGTTGATAACTGTTATAGCAATTACGAGGTGTTGTTTTTTTAAAAAAAACACACACACAAAACAAGACAAAAACAAACAAACAAGGGAAAATAAAATAAAACACAGCCAACACACATGTCATCTAACATACTGTAGAGCTTGCATTTAAATATTGCCTATTACCTGTACTGAAACCTCTTCTCTGTCCCCACCCATCTACCAAAATCTGAAATGGCACTCCTGCTACTCTGTTACTTCTAAAAACAAAACAATACACTGAACGATCAGGTTGAAAGCAGTTGTATGTTCTTTTCCAGGGTTTGCTCCCAACCCCCACCATCTACTTTGTATGCTGTATTGTACGGTAAGTTACCAACCTCATAGCATGTCTCATTAAATGCTGACTAAGCTTGACAAGCCTCAACTTGTGAGTTGGAAAACAACATGCCTAGATTAAAAGCAGCTCAGAGCTCAATTTTAACTGTTTTTACTACCATAATTTGCATTACCATTTTAAAGTAACTGCTACGGCTGGCCAGGCATGTTTACAAAAATATGTATGCAGCCTCAGTGTGCCTGCCTGAATCTTGCTGAAGTTAATACTTATTTTTCTCTCTCGTTTATTTTATTGGATATCAACAGTATGCATCTGGCCTTCTTAACAAGCATGGAAATATAAGGACTGGGGCTTAAATGTATGCTTATACAGTACTCAGTTCTATTGCCTATTTTACAGGTTATGCCCTGAATTTGTCTGACTAACCAAAACAGTCTCGTTTAAGGTCCAAAATACTCCCAATTTTCCCAGAACACACTATTTATTAGAGCATAAATGGTCCTCCTATTCCCCCCCCCAGTTTAATTAAAAACCCATTTCTATCGTCCCCTGTTTTTAGTGGGCACCATTGCACTAGAGCAAAAGCCATAGCCAGTGGTGCTTCTCGCCCAACACTGGTGAAGCATGGTGCAGCACCCCAAATAAAAACATCCTATGTGTCATGAAAACAATCCTGGTTTCCCCAGCAGCAACCCAACTTTGCATGGGTGAAAAGTTGCTGAAAGGAGGATTTGACATCTTTTCAGAGGTAAGTGGGGCAGAACTTATGCCAGGGTCATGACCCTGGCCTCAAAACAGCAGCCAGCTTTCTCACATAGCAGAGAGGGAGACAGTTGGATCAAGTGGGACATCAGCAAAAAGATGCAGAGGTGCTGAACCCAGTCCAAGGCCCAGCACTAATCCAGAACCTTTCCCAGGAACCTCTTGAGCCAAACCCCCTAAACTGAGGACCCCCCCCCCAGAGTCAACATTCCACAAGCTGGATTCCCCTGAAGAACTGCCCCCGCCCCCGACTACACCAGGGCCTCACACCCCACAGCACCTGCTTGACAGTGCAAGGCAGGAGCTGACAGAGAGGTGATACAAGCTCCAGACAACAGGACTAGCTGCTGGATGGTACTTTTAAAACAAAGAGCAACAGCTCACCCCATCCCAGATGGATGAAAGGAAAAGTCATGCCAACACAATAGCATGCTTTAAAATGCAAAGAATTTCAGGGACGGAAAATACACACACACATAGAGACTCCATGCCACACTTACTATGCCAGAAGTAGGCAAAAGATAGGTCAGCTCTACCGAGAGTCCGTTGGATGATTTGCAGTAGTTCAGCCAGGGTTTTCAACTCTCAAGTGTTAGCAGCCAAGATTCCTTTTTTTTTCCCCTCCCAACTTAAGCTGTTTGAATAACTGATCTGTAGTAAGTCAGATATAAATATGTACTTGCCCTTGTTCATGCATGGGCAAGGTACAGTAAGTAATTATATTACATTGAAAGTGGTACAGGAGACAAAAAGGTATGATTTGGACATTATGAGAATGTTCTTACAACAAAGAAACAAACAAGTAGTATACTAACCTTTCTTTCCACATATAGTCCATCATAATCCACAGATACAGGACCGATCTTGCTTGTTTAGAACAGATCTGATCATAAAACTCCACAATGTTTTTTCCAATTTACACACCACATGTGAAATTAAAATGGCTGGATTTCTAATATTTTTATACCAAATTACTTTAGCTGAAGAAAAAGATATGACGCTTTCAAATAAATAATGTAATCACATTTCAGAGGATGTGAACAGCAGTCTTAGCCTACTTTTTCATCCTGGAGGACACTAAATAATAAAAAAGGATTGTGGAAGATGCTTCCACAGACATTTTCCTCCCAGGTGATGTTCAGCTTTACCTGTGAAGTTCAGCCTTACCTATGAAAACTCATGCCACAAAAAATGTTAAGTCTTTAACAAGGCCAGCTACACAGAGTGGTGAAGGTACGCATTTGTCCCAAAATCTTTGCATGAAGCACCCACAAAAGTCATAAGCACTGCAAGAAAATTCTTGGTGTGCATTCACTGCCTCTTCCAGGTTAACAAAAGGGCAGCAAGGATGCCTTGCCTAGGGGTCCCTAACATCTTGTGGCAACACTGATCTAAGAAAAGGTGCCATAAGACTCTTCATTGTTTTAACCTCCAACATCCAAAAATCCATCACATACAGTGGACATAACCTACAGTCTTCCTCTGGCCTTCTGCATCATTGTCTGTAGTAGGATAAAGTTACTTTTTAAAATGAAATATAGCTTTTATAAACAGCCTGTGCAAATGTAAAACATGTTTTCCAAGACTTTACAGTTCTGTAATGATTGAATCACGGCCTTTTACTTCAATTTTATTCTAGAATCAGGAAGTGAGCCCCAGGTTTCCCAATCTTACCTACACTCACTTGTGAGTCATCCTCACCTCAGGTACTTAGAAAGCCAGTCGCTCAAGTTCTTTCTGGCCAAGAGACAATTCAGATTGGGAGTAAAAAGCTCAGAAGGCAGCACACATTGATTGAGGGTCTGATTCCCCCTCCCCTCACATTAACAAATCCACCTTACTCAAATAATTTTTTGCATACTTCAACTCAAAACACGCATGTATTATTGTACTGGTGAAAACAAATAGGATTTTACTATTCTGGGAGAATATAATGCGTCCTGGAGACACAGCTACAAGAGGGGGAAAAGCAAATGAAGAACAACATACATGACAGGTAAAAAAAATTAATTATCTCAAAAGAGTACATTATGAAAGTTTGCAACTGTGTTTTATGATATCTGTAATCATTCAAGAACAAAGTACTTTTTAATCAGAGTAAAATGTTTCTACATTTAGGCTTCTACTGGTCTATAACCCATAGATGGCTCAAATCTAGATTGATTTTTGCTATGCTGGTTCTAAAAGCTGAAAGACAAAACTTTTCTAATCAGTACATGAAAAAAAAGTTATACGCTCAACTCACTCATTGTATAACAACACAGTATTCTACTATGAAATAAGGAACCTACAAATTTAAAAAAATGACTTAAAAGGTTGCTCTTAGATCTGCTGGGTCTTGCTCTGCAAAAATAGTATTGGATTTAAATTCTCTTAATTGTACTAATGAGACATAAGGAGTTCTGAAATCATGCTAGTACATGCCAGGTTAGAAATCTCTGAAAACCACCACAAACAAGGGTATTAAAACTCCTTGTCTTAAAATGCCATGAATGCAATTGCTAAGGCTGCAGTCCTATACATACTTACCTGGGAGTAGTCCCATTGAACTAAAAGAGACTTACTTCTGAGTAGACAAGTACAGAATTGTTCTTTAGTAGGCAACTTACCTGTGGCATACTGGACTTGGAATAAATGCATAAGGGTTCAGCTCATTTACTGATAAACCCAGAAACAGCCAAAATATTAAAGCTTTCCAACTTAGCTCATACTTAACACCTTCCCAGTCTTTTGTATATGAAAAGTGGTAACGCTTTCATTATACATATTTTAAATGCTGAGACTTTTCAAAGGTTACACATCAGCATTGTTTTGTTTTGTTTTAAATGAACGAGCGCTCCTTTTGCTTTTACAAAATTAACTGTTCTTTCTAGAACATAGAATTGAAACTCGTATGCTTTTCAACTTCCATTTGTTACTCATTCAAAAACAGAACCAAAAAACCTTAGGGGTGTGGTTTCATTGTACAATATTTTTGTAATTCTTCCATCTTCTACTGCTTATTTTGGGGCTCTCACTATTCTTCATAGGTTAATAGGCAGGCTTTTGCTGTCATACAGAGAGACTAAGTGTGCTTACCAGCTGCAGCGAACTAACTAGAAATGTCCCTGCTTGTGGGGTAGTGGGGAAGAAAAGTTGGTATACATGAAATATGTCATTTTGTCTCTGTGTGAGACAGAAACCAAAGGGATGTTTCCATGTTCTGAACTTCCTGGGAGCTTTTCACTTGTGTTATGCTTTCCCATCCCCCTTTCTACCTTTTCTTTTAAATTTCTTAGCAGAACTGGATGAAATTTACAGGGATAGTTTTCCCTTTTGAGGGGATCAAGCCTGCCAAGATAAATAGGTACAGGGAGCTTTGTTCCCCCTTGTACACATGCACGCACAACAGTCACCATTCCTTAACCACAGGTGCGTTTCTTCCACTCCTTACCCTAAAGGAACACTAGGCAGAGTTAACTCACCAGCCATACAGTTCCCTGCACATGTAGTAGCATGCAAGGCTGTCTGGGTTGCTCCAATTCCCAGGTTGCCCTGGCATTTTGGAATGCACTGTTCTCTACAATATGCTACTCAGTTCACAAAGGCACTGGTCCATCCAACACGAAGCTACAATCTGTTCTGGATTTATTTACATCAGGAAAAGAGCAGAGATCACTACAGAATACCAAAATGCGGAAAGGAGGCAAGTTTTTGTGCTGCCATCTCTTGAAACTCTTAACTTTTCTATTTACAGTATAATTAGCATTACAGTAGAGTAGCTCTTCAATCTGCAAAACCTGCCCAGAAGCAAAGACAAATATGAAGGGGGAGTTAAGAAATTATAGGAGTTAAGTTGGATAGAGAGCTTTTCTTCCCCTCATCTTTGATAGATTTTTAAAAAAAACAACCCACATATGGATTGCCAGGTTAACTGTACAAACTTTACATAGGTAACAAGATTTCAAGAGGTTATTCCAGAAGCCAGGTCAGGAGGGAAGTGTATAATGAAAATATTACACTAGATAAATTTTAAATTGCTGGTCAGATGTCACTTGACATTTGCATAAAGGATAAGAACTCTGCCTGTGGAAGTCCCCAAATACCAGACACTTTGGCACCCACCAAAGCACCCTACCTATCTCACTTGTTTTTATTAACACATTTTATTTCCAGCAGCTGGGATTGCTGTAAAATAGGTTTTGCTTGGCACTGAAAACTGTGGGTTCAAAGGGATTTAGTGTGTTGGGGCTCAGACCCCACCGCTGCCTTGTACTCGGTCTTTTGGGCAGGTTACTTGTCCTTTGGCACGCCTCCCATGGCAGCTACTTTGTGGTGGTGCCCAAGACAGTTTCTCAAATTACCAAATGCGCCCATGGGCATGGCCCCAAAAAGCTTGCCTACCCCTAGGGTAGAACATCGCTATTTGTAGGACAGGAAATGTTTGTAGTATGTGCTACTATACAACCACTTTGAAATATTTAAATTTAAAATATTTCTGTCTTGCATTCTATCCTACACTATCTATTTCTGCAAGTTAAAAAAATAAAGTGTTAAAAATAAAGCATGTTTCTGGGTAACTGCCCATTGTCCAGCAATGATAACCACGTCTGTCCAATTCACATATGTGGGGGGTGGGGTAGGGGTGGGTTTCCAACTCTTTCCATGAAAAGGAATGCACAGGGGAGGGAACAGAAACCCATCTCCCTCCCCCTGCCTTACCTTGCTGCACCCCATTGCTTTAAGCATTTTCTCCTAGCCTGCCAGCTATACCACAAATGAACTGGAAGAAAACTGCTTACCGGTATATTAAAGCAACGGAACACAGTGAAGGCAGGCAGGGGTAAGCAGTTGCTCCTCTCCCCTCTTCCTGTGTACTCCTTTTCATGGAAAGAGCAGCCCCACCACCCTCACTTTATATGTGAATGAGGAAGATATGTGGGTGGCTGCCTCATCATCACATCTAGTTTGGCCCTAAGAATGAATGAAGAGGCTTCAAGCGGAGAGCAGGCCCAGTGAGGACCTTGGGTGTGCAAATATTTGAGGAGAAATATTACGAAGTCCTAGAAGCAGTGACTGACTAATCCTTATAACCATTATAATTGCTTCTTTGGCTTTCAAGCAAAGGAAGGTATTTTCCTCTTTCCAACCAAGTCTGTTCTGGTCCCTAAGTCAGCAGCAGGTTAAAAGTAAAGCTGTAAAACCCACTGATTAATAGCACTATCCAGCCATGCTACTATGCTATCTTAAGAATCATCTGGGGAATTGGAGTCCTTCTCCAGTGGGAGAATTATAACAAAGATTTCAGTTGCTCTTTTAACTTAGTTATTAAAGCTTGGAAGCAAATGTCTAAAGGACAGATCAGTGGGCAGTTTCCTAAGCTCATCATAGTACAGAATTTCAGCCCCAGCGTTCATAGCTGAAAGCGATCTATTTACCGGTATATTATGCAGCCCATTATTGTCTGGATCACGGGTGGGCAACCTGTGGCTCTCTAGATGTTATTGGACTTCAGCTCCAATCAGCCCCAGCCAGCACAGCCAATGGTGAGAAATGATGGGAGTTGTGGTCCAGCAACATCTGGAGGGTGCTGGTCTAGAAGGTGGGGACTGGAAACACTTAAGTAGCACACTCAAACCCACCTAAAGGACAGCCATTTGGTTGCACTCTATGTGGCCCTAATGATCATAGCTAGCAAAGCCTTATTATGTTTCCTAATGACCATGTTGTTTAGTTTCAAATCTCCTTGTAGAAATTCTAAAGCTATAGACATGTAAAGGCACAAGACATATTCTACAGAAAGGAACACAAAAACAAAAGTGAGCATGGCCAATGTATTCAATTGGGTTGACCAAAATGGTACACCACCAATCTCAGATTCAATGGGCATCAGGCATCTGGGAGCCCTGACTGTTGGGTTTTGCATAGGCAGAACGAGATTACCACCTGACATCAGGATTATCACCTGACCTGGTGGGTGTCTCTTGAGTTCAAGTACACAAGGCTCTAGTCACGAGACATAGTCTCGAGGTGATATGACTCAGCAACCTTGGACAGGTTTGAAGACGTAAACATGTTGATGAATAGGTTATACAACTGGGGTGAGTAATATCCTATTTATAGGTGCAGGCAGGGTCTGTGGTATAAAGCTAACACACTTGCTGATAGCTTCACTCTCCTTGCTTCTTCTCTCGTCTCGACACGACATGTGTATTGTTCTGGACTTCACTTCATCTAGCCTTACCACTGGGGTATTGGATTTGTATCTGCAATGATGTAGTGAGTAGGAGATGCATTGCTTGCCTTAATCCCATGTAATTGGGTCTTACAAATAAACTCTTTAATCTTTATTAACTGCTGTTATCTCCTCCTTCCGCCTGCGTGACTGGGACTGAGGGTCATTGGCTAGGGAAGCTTTTGAACCCGGGTCAGTCCAGCTCTCACACTGACTACATAATACTAAAATGGGAGGTTGGCAAGGAAAGCAAGATGACTTTTGGTCAGTTGGCAATGAGGACAGGGAGCAGAGGGAAACTGTAACTGCAATTATTATTCCTATGATTTCTGATGCCCCTGGCCAGATCCCCCAACATAATATGAAACCATACCCGAAACATAAATCAAACCATTTTTCTCTCAAACTAGTATGGTCTATTCTGGCTATCAGTGGTTCTCCAGGGTCTCAGGCAGAGAATGGTCTTTCCCAGCCCAGGTCAACAAGATCCTTTTACATTGGCAGATCCTTTTACATTGGTGGTGCTAGGGATTAAATGTGAGAGTGAGACCTTCTGCATGAAAACCACATACTGTCCAATGTGAGCTAAAGTCTTCCCACATAATTCATGGAAGATAATGCTATCAATGGCTACTAGTCATGCCGGCTACATGCTACCACCAGTATCAGAAGCAGTGTGCTTCTGTATACCAGTTGCTAGGGAACACGAGTAGGAGGGCACTCTTGCACTCATGCCCTCTTTGCGAGAGCTGGACTAGATGGACCTTTCATCTGATCCAATTTGGCTCTTTTTATGTTCTTAATGTGTATGGATGTTTTTATCCATAATGTTTTTGTTTTTATTCATAATGTAGATGGACAAGCAATAGGACAGAAGGCAGCATATGACATATATTTGGTATTCCAGAATTAGCATTATTTATAGCACCTCTTTATTCTGTTCAAGAACAAAAAGAAGTCTTTTAATACATGAAGAACAGGAAGGAAGAGAAATAATCAAAACTTATGTTCAATAGATTTACTCATCTGAAATACTGTAGTTTCAATGTTTCAGTAACATCCTGTGCTGATTCTGGGAAACCAAACAGTGTGCCCTGAATCAAAGGGATAGAATAGAGCAGTTACTCTCTTACGGGTCTTAAGACAAAAAGCAAGGTAAAAAATGATGTGAGATTATCAGCACTGGAAATGCACATTTCTAGAGTTATGTAGATCCATGAGAAAACAGGGGTTTCCTGCAATGTCACATCTCTACCTATTTCTATAGAAAGTTTCATTCAGTGCAAATGATGTAGCTAAAGGTTCCAACAGCTAAACAGTATGGTTGCAGACCATTTTAGAAGTATAGTAGGTGGAAAACATGTGACAAGGGAAAACTTTGAAAATGGAATTTGTAGTCCAATAGTATTCATGCTTACTTGTAGTAAATCCCATTCAACTCAGTGGGATGTACTCTTCCTACGTAAGGATGCAATAGGATTGCAGACTTAAGGGGAAAATACATATTACCTTTTCTGTATAGTTCTGGCCTAGAGAACAGAGCTTGGTGTATGTGTGTGTGGGGGGGGGCAATCTAGGTCAGGATCCTAACATGGTACATAGGGGAGTTTTGCCCCCTTCTGTGCTCCAGATCCGTTTGCAATTTGCTGTACCAAAAAAGAAGACCAGCAGGGGGCAAAGGATTAAAGTCCCCTTAACCCCAATGCTGGGTTCCTGATCCTGATCAGGGGAGGGGTGGGGTTCTGGCAATTTGTAAAGAAAAGAAAAAGAAAAAAGAACTCTACACTTAAGGCCAGAATTATACAGCAAAGGTAATTATAGTCTGGCCCTTAAAAACTGAGGTTTGTGCAATAAGGTAATATTTTCAATGACTACCGGTAAGTATTATCTAGAAGACCCAGATCATATTGTAATATATTAACACAGTAACAGAATGAACAGGACCAAATACTCATTGCTTGGAGAACAATGAATATGCACTCTTAAATACTGGTTGGGTAGTTGGCCAATATTACATATATAACCATTCCATCAGTTGATAATAAGCAACAGTCAATTCACATGTTACCTTTTGATTATTATTTCTTCTGCTTTTTTCTGTTCATATAAGCAAGATACTTCCATAAGCAGTGATACATGTGTTTTGTTTAACTTTTAAACAATTTTCTTAGAGGAATCTGATCACCCTTGGTCAGGTCTTATGCCACCCTCGCCCCCCACACCACACAATCTAATGCTGGGCAATGTCAGATAATGATGCCTACTTTCCCCTCACTGTGCAGACCGAGCCTACATCTGCAGTATCTCCTTCCATTCTCTAGCCTCAGCATGCCCCCTGCCATGCCTCCTCAAAGTGGTCTGTGCCACCACCTCCTCAGGAATCGACATCTTTATTAAACAGACTCAAGCTCCATCCCCTTGCATCTCCAGTCTTACTCCTAACGCATCACTTGAGCCCAGTCCAATTATTTCATACCCTCCGATGTGTCACAGACGAAAATAAGGACAGGTTTGGAGCACCTCTATTCTAATTTAAAATGCTATAATATATTATTGTAACAAACTGTTTGCTCTGATTGCAATATTACATTTTGAAATGTATTGGTGCTAGACTGTTTATTGTAATGATGCTTTGATGCATATTCCTGTTCATGTGTTGTGAGCTTTGGGCTCATCTACGTGGGAAAGTGATCTACTACAACAAGGATTTTGAATTCCCAGTTGCTTAACGCTAGAAGCAAGAAAGTAACTCTTCCCGTCCTTAAATTATACTGCTGAAATGAAGAAAGCTTGGGCTAAGCAGGAGTGGATTTTTGTGGGGGATGACTATGAGCTCCATTTAGTTCTGGTATTCAAAACAAGTTCCTGGGCTCAGAATTCTTTCATTCCAAGAGTTTGGTTGTTGAATCTTGAAGCTCTGCTACAGCAGGCCTTCTCAGTAGCAGCACCCACCCTGTGGAAAAACTCCCTCGTGCAGTTCGAGAGGCAGAAAATTTGGCATTTTTGAAATGCCTCCTGAAAACACACCTGTTCACCAAGCTTTCCCTGGCCCATAATTAAATTAACTATGCTGTCCCCTTTTTACTGCTCTTGTACTGCGGTGTATTATTTATTATTACTATTGCAATTATATTGTTTTTAAAATTGCATTTTAAATGTGCTTTTAAATGTGATTTCAACTGTGATTTTAATATTTATATGGAAACGGCATAGAGATATTTTATTTTAAAATCTAGCAGTATATAAATAGTACAAATAAATAGTTTAAAAAACTAAGTAGATCCCGCAAACCTGAAATCTGCCCACCCTTGACCTAAACAACTGAACAAAAAGCAATCTCATGCTGGAAAATCAAGAAAGAAGTAGGAAAGAAAAAAACAGATTGAGAGTTGTATGGCTTCCATGCAAAGATTTGTATTATGTCTCCATCATCTTAATGGGTTTTAAATAGGTCAAATAATCCAACACCCTAGTCATTACAGATATTATTAACCCATCAGCCTGTGTAATTCTAGTATATCTTGCAACCTATGATTTAGTTTCTTGTTTTGGGCTGTGTAACTCATATACACAAACCAGTCTATCAACATTAGTGGCAACAAATTGCACCATATATGCAGCAATATATTACTTAACATACATTTATTGCCTATGCCAAGCTCCCACTTTACTGATGCTAAATATATAGCAACACAATCTATAAAACATCTGTGGGTAAAAGCATTTCTCTACACTAAAACTCTTATTGGAGCAGCCATGTAAGCCTTCCCCCGCTCCCAGCATTAACTAATACCATTTTAAGCTTCTGTTAACATCCCCAGCTGCAAGGAGGAAAACATTTACTATAAAAATATTGAGTTTTAACACAGGGGACTTAATACACCTGGTTAGGATTACTTAGAAAGGATTTACATTGAAGGCAAGGTAGTGGTATTATTTTAGTGAGCTACAAGATGGATTTGGACAAGTCACCATCTCAAACATCTTACAACTTAAGAGTAGCTGTCTCCTACCTGGCATACTCAAGATGTGTTGGACTACACTTCCCACCATCCCCTGTCAACCAACACATCTGGAGGGTGCCTGGTGTGGGAAGGCTGCCTAGGGCATTGTTCTAAAATATAATGGGATAGCTCAGTGTTCACCATGCTGAGCTCCTTGGAGGAAAGGTAGGATTCAAATTGTGATAAACATACACATACTTAAGGCCACCAATAGAAGAGCAGGAGGAAGTGAAGAATCAGGAATGCTATATTTGTACATGTTAATGTAAAAACCCCAAATACATGACAACCATTTTTGGAAATGCATATATCAGACAACAGGGTTTGAAGTAGCTGCCAGTGCCTTTTGAACATACAAGTGGTGGCCATATACATTTGCCAAAGTGTAGTGTCAAAGGCAAACTTTAGCTGGCCATGAAAGGTAACAAAAAAGTTTGGAGGCACAGCTTGTTCAGTAGTAACAGCCACTAATGGGAAAGAAAAGTCATTTTCTTCTAGCTGCAATCTGTCACCTCATTCTGTGAAATCTTAAAGAACTCCTAACTGATCTCCCACCAGTTCCAACTTTCGAGTAAAAAGGAAGAGAAAAATTGGACCAATCAGTAATGGCCAATAACATGGACTATATCTTAGGAGAGTATGCTTTTCCTGTTCAGACTGACTTGCAGAGATGGTGTTCCACAACAAATTGGGGGTTTAAATCTAGAATCTCCTCAGTTTGAATTGGAGGTTCAAAAGGTATGGTTTACTTCTCATCCACTTTCCTCTTATTTAAATGTCAATTGTCTTTACAACCATTTCTGAGCTTGGTAAGATATCTTTTCATACCATCATAATCTGGCTTCCAGAACCTTTCATGTACGTCACCTGCTTGCAAAACACTGTGTCTCAGATTGCATAGGAGGGCTGATGCCAGCATTTGGGAGAACTAGATGAACTTTTGGTCCTTCCATAAACAGTTCAGTCTCAACCTGGATCTTCTTCTCTTGGGCAACGACCTCCCCCGCCTAACTTCACATATATGCTAATAGGATCTGAGCTAGTAGTGACTGTGAGAGTTGGACTGACTTGGGTTCAAAAGCTCCCCTAGCCAATGACCCTCAGTCTCAGTTACGCAAGCGGAAGGAGGAGATAACAGCAGTTAATAAAGATTAAAGAGTTTATTTGTAAGACCCAATTACATGGGATTAAGGCAATCAATGCATTTCTACTCACTACATCATAGCAGACTCAAAACCTATACCCCAGTGGTAAGGCTAGATGGTGAAGTCCAAGACTATACATGTCGAGACGAACAAGCAGCAGAGAGAGATGAAGAGGAATGACGGAAGCAAGCAAGTGTGCTAGCTTATATACCCCAGACTCTGCATCTATGAATAGGATATTACTCACCAGTAGTATAACTTATTCATCAACATGTTTATCCAAACCTGTTCAAGGCTGCTGAGTCATATCACCTCGAGACTATGTCTCCTGACCAAAGACCTTCTGTACTTGAACTCAAGTAACACCCACCAGGTCAGGTGATAATCCCGATGTCAGGTGGTAATCTCGTTCTGCCTATGCAAAACCTAACATCCCTTTGTTTTTGCATTTGTGCAGAACGTGGTTATTTACTTTATATAACAGCAACAGCTTTGTTGACATTTGATGCTGTTTTTTTATTTATGGATTTTGATAAAAAAAAACTTTTGTAGGAATTACTTTACTTGTTAAAAATTTGAATTATTATTAAATTATTTTTGATGTATTTTTTTTTATGATACAGTTTTATTTGCAAACTTAAAACGTTGTGTATTGCTATCTGCCTGCAGCATAGCAATTTTGCTTTGGTTTTTTGAAAAAACTGTAATAGGTTTTTTACATTAATTTTAGCATTATTTAAACATTTTTTATAATTTAAATTATTTAAACAAATGCATTTACTATTTAAGCTTTATAATAGCATAATAGTATAATACATAATACAATGTATTTAGTTCAGCTTTAGTTGAACTTTAATTTTTAAATGATTGTTTTTATAAAATTAATTAAACAAAGTATGATTATAAAAATAACAAACTTTAGGTGTGTTTTTGTTGTTTTTACTATTATAACTACAACTGGCATTTTTGTGAATTTGTAAGCCACCTGTGCTTTGACTTGTAAATTTTAGTTTGAAATGTGATGTTTTTTTTAGATAACACTTAACTTTTTTTTAAGAGCTTTTTAAGCATGTTTTGTTGGTTTAACAGTTTGTTTATTACACTGACAGCAATATTTGGCCTTGTTGCTTGTACAGTAAAGCTTAACAGCTTAATGCTTTTGTGTAGCATTTAAACTGTTTTTTTATTAGCATGTGTTTGAAAATTTTTAACTATTTGGAGTTTTGCACTGAGTTAATTATTTTTAAAATTTTCAATCACATTTATGATATTTTTTTGATTGTTGCAGTAAGTACTGCTTTTTTTGGTTTTTTTTCAACTTTTATTTACAAATAAACAGTTGATTTATTATTAAGCAGTTTTAATTTAATGAAATTTTAAACTTTGGATTAATTATATTATATTGCTTTTATTTGTTTAGAAAAAACAATAGATTATTTATTTAAACAAAGTATATACAGTTTATGTTTTTGTTTTTTCTGTTTAACAAACAAACATTGATTTGCTTTTTTGTGCAAATCTTATTTTAGTAATGTTTGAGTTTAAAACAGAATTTTAGCTTTTTAGCTGATTTTAACTTTTTTTAAAGAAAATTTTACAGACAGTTTTTTAAAGACTTTTTTTTTATTTAAAATGCTTATGTTTTAATATTTCAATTTGTGAAATATTTTTATATTTTTATATTTTTAAACATTAGTTTAACTGTTTTTAAAGCAAATTGTTGTTGCACTTACTTATGATTATTTTGCTCTTTTTGATTTGAGCAAAAATTACAAGCAACCAATTTTGCTATTTTATATATAACTTTTTTTAATTTGGTTAGTTTTTAATTAAAAAATTTATTTGATAACAATGAGTTCTATGAACTGCTGTTTGTTTTACTCAGCTTCCATGTTTTGTTCTTTATTTAAAGAATTTAACTCAGCTTGCATAGCCTGAAGCTATGGTTTAGCTTCCTTAACAGACAATTTTTTACCTTTTTGAAATTTTGAAGTTTCAAATGGCTTTTTGTTGCAAATTCATCCTGATATCTTACAGGTTGTTTGATTTACCTGTTTTTTATTTTATTAGTTATCAGGTTTTTGTTTTAATAAATTTGCACTAATGATGAACAATTATTTGTTTAGCTTTTTCTAAACCAAATGTGTATCAGAGTTTGTTAAATTTACCTGACTGTTTTTTAGCAAATGCTTTTTTATTTTGACTTTGTTTTGATGCATTTTTTGCATTAACAGAATTAATTTTGAAAAATGATTTTACTTTTTTAATTAGCATTATATTTAACACTTTTAGATAATTTTATTATTTAAGTGTTGTTTATGTGAAACACAATATTTTTATTTTTAGAAAAATCTTATGTAAGCTTTTTTACAGATTTTTTTTAACTTTGAGGTGTATGTACTTACATATTAGATTTAAGATCTTGAAATGTTTTTTTAGAAGATTTTTTTTTTTTATATTACTTTTTATAAGGTGTATAGTTTAGCACACAGAACTAAAACTTTTATTATGTACATAATTAAAACATTTAAGAGCTTTTACTTAAACTTTATTATTTAAATTAGTATTATTTTTTTTGAGTGTTTGTTTATTTTTTTACACAATTTATGTGTTTAATATTACATTTTGTTAGAAAGTTATCAAAACATGCACTGAATTGAACTTCCCCAAATCTGAAAAGAAATAGGTAACATGGGTAATATGCTTGTTTTTTATTTAAGCACAAAACACCTTGACTTTGTTTAAAACTCCAGTTTTCTATTTAACATGTACACAACTTGTACTTTGTGTATTGATTAATTGACATTATGAAATAACGTGCTTTTTTTTTAAAAACCATTAGAGTATTTACAAGATTACCAAGAACAAATTTAAATGAAATGAACTGTTTTTTTAGCTTGCCTTCCAGTTTACTTGTTGAAGCTAGCATTCCTTGTTTATGTGCACAAAATTACTTTTTATGTGAAAATTACAGTTTTTTAATGCTTTTTTTACAAACACAGTTTGTATTTTTTTTCACAGGCCTGTGAATTTAAATGATTAAACATTGTGATATGCATGCATGTACATGTTATATATATAAGCATTTAACTTTTTTATAGTTGCAACAGTACAACTTTTTATTTCTTTATTACACTATTACAGTATAAAAGAAATAATTTATTTTTTAGCTTTGTTATATAAACATACTTACTTATTTAGTATTTTATATTTTGCTACAATATACTTAAGTTATATATATATTTAGTACATTTTTTGACATTTTAAAGCATATATTATATTTTCTTGAGTTTAAGTTATCTAAACTTTCAAGAAATACATTTTAAAACATGACTGTTAAACTTTTGACTATTTGCATAGTCCTCTTCCTGTTTATTCATGTTTAACACAGAAAGCTTTGTTTAAACAATCTATTGTTTCTGTTTACAACAAAATAATGTTTATTTTGTTATGTTTTGGGTTGAAACACAAAGGTTTGTCTTATCAGCAGCACCCCTGCTGATTTTAAGCTCTTTCTTCTGTGATCTCACATGAAGAAAATGAAGAACAGCTTCACATTTTAAGCACAGCTTTTTTTGTTCAAAACTGCTGCGCTGTTTTTTTTTGTTGTGTTAAAACCACGCCTCTGCTGGTTTGATACAGCCTCCGCTGTAGTATCAGGTTTCTCTTTTGCTGCGACATGACGCTCCAGACGCTTTACCCACGTTAGACGTAATTTACGCATTTGTAATCCAAGCTACTTGTTGATACAATGCAAAAGATAGCTGATCCGCTGCTGTGTGAAGAAGAAAACTGTAAAAGAAATATGATCCTTTTGCCTGTAGCCTTGAGTAGACACACAGAGCCTCCTGAAGATTATTTCCTTGCCCGATACAGCTCCTTAACAATCACACCAGCAAGCTGTGGAATATGAAATCTTTGTGTCCAGCGTTGTTCACTGTTTAGCCTAGTAGCTGCCCGAACCGGCACCCACATTCACAGTCTGTAGCCTCGGATTTTGCCAAGCTTGGCACCTCCGTTTCAGCTGCTTTCAAAACGAAAAATCCTCCGTCTCTCTGTTTTTGCATACTTCAGTTGTGCTGCATTCTAAGCCGCTGTTATTAGCTTTTGCTTTAGCAACAAACCTTTGTTTTTTGCGGTTTGTTTACAAACCGTTTTTACAAATAGTAAACAATTTTTTTAACTTTATAACTGCTGAATTTCTTTAAACTGTGTTTCTATGGCTTATTTGCTTATCAGATAACCATTAGATTGTTATCTGATCCTTATCTGGGCCCATAACCGATGTGAGAGTTGGACTGACTTGGGTTCAAAAGCTCCCCTAGCCAATGACCCTCAGTCTCAGTTACGCAAGCGGAAGGAGGAGATAACAGCAGTTAATAAAGATTAAAGAGTTTATTTGTAAGACCCAATTACATGGAATTAAAGCAATCAATGCATTTCTACTCACTACATCATAGCAAACTCAAAACCTATACCCCAGTGGTAAGGCTAAATAGTAAAGTCCAAAACTATACATGTCAAAACAAACAAGCAGCAAAAAAAAATAAAAAAAATGACAAAAGCAAGCAAGTGTGCTAGCTTATATACCCCAAACTCTACATCTATAAATAAAATATTACTCACCAATAATATAACTTATTCATCAACATGTTTATCCAAACCTGTTCAAAACTACTAAGTCATATCACCTCAAAACTATGTCTCCTAACCAAAAACCTTCTATACTTAAACTCAAGTAACACCCACCAAGTCAAATAATAATCCCAATATCAAGTAATAATCTCGTTCTACCTATGCAAAACCTAACAGTGACTGACCAGGAAAAGAAGTTGGGGTCATGGTGGATAGCTCAATGAAAATGTTGACCCAGCGTGTGGCTGCTGTTCCCATTGTACATTTTTATGGATGAATGGTTTAAGGCTTTAAGCTTTTCAGGTAAAATACATGATGGCCTCAACTCACTGCTTAAGTACATTCTCTCGCACATGAACTGCTCTCTCCCTTCACAAATGATCTCAAATGAATCCAAAAAGCAATAGGCCCTTTTTGCACAATACCAACATATCCATATAAAATCTTATTGTAAGACTGGATGCACAGACTGCCTTCTTTTACCAATACCTGAGACATACCACATCATCTAGTATCCAGTGATCCCTTGCAGAATCCAAGCTCTCTGCTGCAGAAATATAGTGTCGGACACATTGCATTATTTACAGATACAGACAGAACAACTTATGCATACCCATGAAAAGATGTCATGTGTGCAAAAGCATCGAAATCGTGTTTCTGGCCACATAGTCATTGAGACATTCTTGCCAGGAACTCCAGATCAGTGGTGGTTCCCTGTTACGTGCACACTGGCACAAATGTTTTGATTTCATGTAAGCCTAGAAAAATCGCCCCATGAGTATAATGTGACGAGTCAAGGCCAAATAGGATAGTGATGATTCATAGAATCAGAGTTGGAAATCCCTGCAATGTCATCTAAATAATCTCCTCACCCTGTTTTGTTTTGTTTTCGTTCAAGAATTCCAGGAAAAGGACAAATTGTTCAATTGCTTCTCTCCCCTTGTGGCAGAAGTGGGAATCTCTTTCAGCCCAAGGGTCAAATTCAATTTTGGAGAAGCTCTCAGGAGCTGCATTCCAGCAGTGGGTAGAGCCAACGGCAAAAGGGTGGGGACAAAAATACAAAATAAAATACAAAAAATATCAGCATATTGTAGCTTAAAGCTCTTACTGCCAGGAACTAAGCCTTATGAGAAGCATTTCAACCTTTTAGAATGGCGGGGGGGGGGGCTACACAAAAGCCAGGAAACCACTTTAGTACACCTTAATGTACCGGTAACTTGATGTCAGTGCTATTTGTCCTTTCTTCAATGGTCTTGGTAAGCGCTGCCTTCCCACTTCAGGGAAGGCACTGCTGGTAATACCAATGTTGAAACTGATCCATACATCTGGATCATTCTCTGTTGGGAAAGAAAGGTCAGAAAGGGAGGTGTGTGGCAAAAGAGGAAGTCTAAAACAGCACAGGAAGTTGCTACCTGCAATAGAACCAAGGCAGGTCAAGAAGCTGGGAGTATGGGGTTTTCTCTGTTCAATGTCAAACATAGACCAGAAATGTATGATGTCAAGTGCTTCCGATACTAGTCCAACCAAGCCCTCTGACATTCACAACTGAAGATAATTTATGTACTGATGTCCGTTACTACAATAAGGACAGTCCACAAATCCCTAGAATAACAAAGTACCCTGTAGCATAATTTGAACAGAGATATCGTTGCCCATCTGTTCATTCTCTTATCCAGATATTGAAAGAGAGCCAGTGTGGCGTAGCGGTTAGAGTGTTGGACTGGGACTCAGGAGATCCGGGTTCTAGTCCCCGCTCGGCCATGAAACTCACTGGGTGATTTTGGGCCAGTCACTGACTCTCAGCCTAACCTACCTCACAGGGTTGTTGTGAGGATAAAATAGAGAGGAGGAGGAGGAGGAGGATTATGTAAGCCGCCTTGGGTTCCTTTCAGGGAAAAAGGCGGGGTATAAATATAACAAATAAATAAATAAATAAAAGACACTGCTGTTGACACTGAAGTATTTGCTTACTGTAAATATTTTCAATTCCTATATTTTTCAGAAATTAAAACTTGTACAACCCATGATGTACCCCAGATCAATTGCCACCAGCGTGTCTCCTGAAAAGCATTTGACCTGCAAATCAACAATAATAGTGGGGTCTAACATGTCATATGTGAAGCTTCCAGGTAATTAATATATATATTTTTAAAAACAGGCATTCCCAATACAGTATTTTAGAGAGGATTTAATCATTTATATGGTTGTATCTACTTTTTCAATATAAACCTATAAGTCTCATATATCTTATAACGAGCATGTAACTTATAACAAGACTGCCCAAATACAGTCATATTTGATTCTTTTCATCCCTACTTAATATTGGAATCACAAACATGTCAGTTTTAACCCCCTCGTCTTCTAACTCGATAATCCACACAGAATAATAATAATAATAACAACAACAACAACAACAGATAATGATGGTGATAATGATGATTTAAAAAATCAGAATTCATGTGCATCTGTGATGAAGACCCATGTTATTAGTGTTAATGTGAAAAAACAAGACCCAGAAATATTCCAAGTAAGCCATTCAAACCAAATCCTGATTATGTGCTTTTTTTTTTTTTTTTGTCCCCCAGCCTGTTTGGTTAATATGAAGTCATTAATTATATAAATACTGTGTTTTATATGTGAATTGCCAATCACAACTGAGTTTTGCTTGCCCCATTTAAGTAAAATTAAGCTTTCCCACAAGTTTGAACATAATCTTTTACGTAATAAAGGCAATGCAGTTACATAAAAGCCAGATGACAAACCCTTTAATTAACTACCTGTTAGGAGTCCCCACTTTTATTCGAGTTGGCTTTAAAGGAAGCCTCACAAAACAGATGATTTGAACAGATCTGGAAAAGGTGCCTCTTTCCTGCTTCTAACCTCTGTATCTGGTGTTAAAAAACAAAACAAAAAAGTCCAGAGTGGAAAAAATTATTAGTGTATTTTCCTGTTGTCACACATTGGGCCAGTTCGCACAATCAAAATACAGTAACCATGGCTTATTTAAATTGTGGTGTGTACCAGGCGTGTGCAGGACACCTACCAGGCCATTGTGTCATCTGAAATTGCAAAACCTGGTATATGGTACTGGGCAGACATCAGCGATTCTCTAGATTTTAGCCTGTGGACACATTACTACAAAACTCCAAATGAATATGACAGCAAAAACCTCCCTTTCCCAACAGACCGGGGGGGGGGGGGGCTAATGAAGACACACAAAAAAGCACAATTTGTCTCTTGTTCTCCGGGGATATGGTAGAATTTTTACCTTTGGAATTATTTCATTTCACAGATAACGCTGTATCATTGGTAAAGGCAGCTTTATTACATTTTATCCAATAGAAACAAAGGGCCTTTCAGAGGATCACTTCATATATATGTCATCCTCTAATGTGCATCAGTTATGTTCAGCTGACAGAAACTGACCAGTTTAAAAGGAACACCCACCTACATGTTTTCAAAGAGCAACTAACTTAACTCTCATTAGCGCGCAATCCTACGCATATTTAGATGGGAAAAGGTCCTACAATTTCCAGCATTCCCCAGCCAGCCATGCTGGCTGGAAAATGCTGAGAGTTGTAGGACTTTTTTTCAGTCTAAGCATGCTTAGGATTGCACTTTTAGTGGTTGCTGTAATACTCCTCTACGGTACTTTAAACCATCTTAATTTATTTATTTGATTTAAACCCCACCTTTCTACCAAAAAATGGCACCTAAGGCGGCTTACAAAACCATTTAAAATAGATTAAAACAATAAAACATATTAAAATATCATAAAAATATAACAATTACAGAATAAAAACAGCACCCAACCCACAGACCCACTTAGAGGCCAAAGACCATCTTGAATAAAGTGGTCTTTGCAGAGATAGCAGAGAAGGAGCGAACCTAGCCTCCCCTGGGAGGGAGTTCCTCAGCCTGGGAGTGACCACAGAAAAGTCCCTCTCTCATGTCACCACCAAATGTGCTTCTGATGGTGGCCATCTTGAAAGAAGGGCCTCTCCAGAAGATCTTAAGAACCAGCCAGGCTTGTATGGGAGAAAGTGGGTCTTTCAGGTCTTCTGGTTCCACACCATATATGGCTTTATAGATTATAACCAGCACTTTGAATTCTGCCCGGTCACAGAATGGTAGCCAGAGAAGCTGTTGTAATAAGGGAGTTGCGTGCTCCTGTAACCAGCCCTGGTCAACAGTCTGGCCACAGCATTCTGGACCAGCTGAAGTTTCTGAACTATTTTTGAAGGTAGCCCCACATAGAGAGTGTTACACTTGTTCAAACGGGATGTAACTAAGGGCTATGGCAAGGGTAGACAAACATCAGACTTCCACTGGCCCCTCATCTGGGGCCAGGGAGAAGATTTGTGAGTGGGGGAGGAGAGAGGAGTCAGGTAACAGGTCAGGTTGGTCACAGGTACTGAGCCAATGGCTCAACTAGGGTGGGGACACAGGAAAGGGCTTATTTAGGCACCTGGGTCTTATTTAGGCCCACGGTATCTTTTGCTACTGTTTTCCGGCTCCCTCCCATCCCACCCTGTTAGCAGTGTAGGCTCCTCTGGTCGCCCATTAACGGGGGCCAAGTAGGAATTTTGGCTCATTGTCTCAATTGGCCAGGGCAATGGGCGGGTTTCGCCTACTCTACCTTGTGAATCAGGGTAGGGAAATTTTTGAATTCGATCTTGATCCCACCAGGGGGATCATAGCTAAATTGGTCGCATTTGCGGGAAGTGCGGGATTAGGCAGTATGGCTTAGGCTTATGGTGATCATCCAGTGGCACCTTTCAAGGTGACTGACGTTTACCCAAGGCTGCCCTCGCTAATGCCCTGAGGCTTGGCAGGAGGGAGATTGGGACGTCTTTGGGGTTTTGCCTTTCTCGCCTACATTGGGTGCCTGGAGGCATCAAAGTAAGGCGACAATGGTAAAGCCCTCCAGCTCCACATGGGGGCAACTGGCCGGGGGCGGACCAACCCGCCTCCGGTGCGGTTAGGATGCATTCGCCAAAATATTGGTTTTTTCCCGGCCGATGGCCGGGCTAGGTTAGTACCGCACTTCACCCTTCACAGTTCTTCAATTCAATAAATGTGGTCCTGATTTGAAACCATATACTCTGTGTCTGACTCTTCTTTATATCACCCATACACTCGCAAATAAAAGGGTGCCTAAATGAGCATGCTCTTTTTAGACAATTAAGGAATGTGGTTTCAACACAGTTAAGCTAACATGGTTAAATTAAGCAATATAGTTTCAACATGTTTAAAGGGAGCAGGCCGCTGGATTGCTATCCATTCCCAGCCTAGCCCTCCCTCCCCATGAAGTCCTCCACCCTTAATTCTCATTTTGTCTGTGCCAATATTAACTATGTTTAACACTAACCAGGTTGTTCAGGTAGTCTAAAATTTGTAACTGGCTAGCTATCTGTAGAACCAGTGTGGTGTAGTGTTTAGAGTGTTGGACTGGGACTCGGGAGACCTGGGTTCAAGTCTCCACTTGGCCATGAAGCTCACTGGGTGACTTTGAGCTAGTCACTGACTCTCGGCCTAACCTACCTCACAGGGTTGTTGTGAGGATAAAATGGAGAGGAGGAGGAGGATCATGTATGTTGCCTTGGGTTCCTTGTGGTAGGAAAGGTGGGATATAAATATAACAATAAATAATAAAGAGCTCTACCCTTAAAGGCGGCTTATGAATAATTTTAGATAGATAGAATAAATATCTAGTGATGATGACCCATGGTCACATGTCCTTCACGTTAGAACAGCAGCACATATGCAGTTCCAACTTGTTATGTCACTGTAGTCAGCACCTAGAGCTTTAACCACAGTTCCTGTTGCTAGGTTGGGAACACACAGCTTTGGGCAGCACCAGTCTGGGCTTGAAGGGCTTGAATCCAGAGTCTATACTCCCCCTCCCCAAACAACAAGCAAATCAATGCTATCAAAGCTGATAGCGCCATTTATCTGTTTGGTAGGTGCGTAGGCACGCAGATCCTCATCTACAGCCTGCTACTGCATTCATAAATCTAGAGGCAGGTAGTTGGAGGTCTGAAGCAAGCATCTGGTGGCCCTTGATACATGGCTAACATTCCACATATGCCCAATGTGCCTGAGAGACCTGTTCCAGTTCAGTCTGATAAGTAAAGAGATCCTAAAACAAGGGTGGCTATTCTGTGGCACAGTGCCACAAGCAGCACAAATGATGGGAACTTGTGACTTGCCTAAACAGGAGCAAGATGATTTGTAGCCCACCCCCCACCCCGGGGCTAACTGATGCTCTGTTTTTTCTTGTATTTAATTAGACTGTACATCACTCAAGAGTGGCCGGATGACTGGCCAGATGGGCATTTCAAAAATATAATAAATAAATAAATTGTGGTCCTGGCATTGGCATAGATTTAGGACTAGACTCCAGCCTGCCTCTCCAGTCCTATACAGCTGCCTGCTCCCTGGTGCAGTAGATCAGAAAACATAACCATTCATGGTGAGGAGTGTCCTACATATCTTAGTAGGCACAATCTCATACTTTGTACCCAGCATGTGGCCTTCTTCCTTAGAAACATCCAGAGGCGGAGATTTCACAGTTTCCTTAGGCAACTCATTCTACTGTTGAACTGGTGTTAAGTTAGGAACAGAGCAGATATGTTCCAGCCTTACTTTTTCTGTCAGTACCCTTTGTGTCCTTGTCTAAGTCTCCCAGGACTCAGCCCAACAAGCCCTTGCATGCAGACAGGAACTTAGTCATCTGCATCGCTAAGTGTACTTGTGCAGCTGGCTGCAGTTGCAGTTTGAGACAAAATGTACGCCCTGCCACCTCATTGCCAGAGTTGTTGTCTAAAGCCTTTTCTGTAGAGAACAAAAAAAATTAATAAAGAATTTTCTTGAATTACAAGTACTCCTGCCAAAAGGCAGCATCAGAAAACACCTCCTCCAACCATATGTAGAACTTTATCAACTCTGCTAGCCTCATAAGAGCAGCCCTGCTGGATCAGGCCAAAGATCTACCAAGTCTAGCTTACAATTTCCAGCAGTGATGAACCAGATATTCCTGAAAGCTCAGAAGCAGGGATTAAAGCAATAGCCCTCTCCTGGTGTTGCTCCTCAGCAACTTGCATTCAGTAGCATACTGCCTCTAAATACAGAGGCTCCCATCCATCATGACTAATGGCTCTCTTTCTGTGTAGAATCACAGAGCTGAAATGGACCTTGAAGTCAACTAATCCAACCCTCTGCTCAATGCAGATTTTTCTTGAAACTACAGCATCCCTAACAGATAGCTTAAATCCCTCAGCAAAGGAGAGCTCACCACCTCCTGATAAAGTGCTCCACTGTCAAACAGCTCTTACATTTAGGAAGTTTTACCCAATGCTTAGACAAAATCATCTTCCTTGGCATTTCCACCCATTACTTCTAGTCCTGCCCTTTGGAGTGATTGCTCAATTACTTGCTGCACAATTACTCAGTCTGATATTTATTATACACACATGGTTTCTGGATCCCTTTTGCCCTCACTAAATTCTGGGGGTATGGCTCTTAATTGTTATCAGTCATAAAAACAAATTCAGCTTTTTTTATTATTATTATCATCATCATCATCATCATCATCATCATCATCATCATCATCATCCCACCTTTTTTCCTACAAGGAACCCATAACATAATAATCCTCCTCTCCATTTTATCCTCACAACAACCCTGTGGGGTAGGTTAAGCTGAGAGTCAGTGACTGGCCCAGTCACCCAGTGAGCTTCATGGCTGAGCGGGGACTAGAACCTGGATCTCCCGAGTCCCAGTCCAACACTCCAACCAGTATACCACGCTGGCTCTCAGAGCATCTGCTATTTTTAAAGGACACCACTTTGCCAATGTTCCCCAGTGTGCCATCCTGCCTAGCCCCATCTAAGACTATGCCTGATATAAAAGTGCCAATTGCCGTACCTTATATAAATAGTCACCCATCAGAATCACAAGGGTGGTGGGAAAATGCTTTCCTGGGCCTCTTAGAACAGCAGCTAAAGTCAGTACTTGGAGAGCCCTATGCTCAAAACCATAACTAACAATAGTGAGAGGGAAGGGTCTCATCAAGATTCCCTCTGTGCATCTTCCTCATTTCTTCCTCCACTGTGAGCAACTAGACCAGTTATGGCAAACCTTTTTGAGCCCGAGTGCCCAAACTGCAACACAAAACCAACTTATTTATTTCAAAGTGCCAACACTGCAATTAAACCTGAATACTGAGGTTTTAGTTTTAGAAAAACAACTCATATAGTTGTCCGAACTAATTAACATATTTTGTCTTAAAAGAAAAACACAGTAACAGCTTTCAATGATACAAAGTTTTTTGTTGAAAAAAAAATCAACTCCAAAAATTATTATAGTACTACATTGTACACATAGCCTGAAGGGAATTTATACAAACTTTTTAAATAATTAGGCACATGTATTTTTGGATAAGGGATTCTCAATTTGTAATATGACTATATGCCAGACTGAAATTGTATGGGGCAAGCTTTACCCCGGGTAATTTCCCTGCTTCTACAGGTGTCGGATTAGTAAAAGTAAAAGTCAACCTGTACTAGGATGAGCAAGCTAAACAAGAAAACTAAACGTGCTTAACACATTTTAAACACTTTATGTCTTGGACTGCAAACACTGCATTAGGTAAAAGTTTGCATTGGGCATGCTTTTGCACAATTAATGTGGTTTTTGCTATTGCATGCATGCTGATAATTTGTCAAACCTTGGCTCATACTCAGTTAGTTTGAGAGGAACACTTGCAGCACTTAGGTCAACTGTTAGGGCTTTACATCCAAGCCATGCTTTGTGCATCATTCTTCAAAATCTTTTAAATGTGATAACAATGTAGAAAAGAATTCTGTAACAGGAATTCTAGAATAAAATCATTCTGTTCCACACTGTGAGAAAGAACAAAATCATTAGTCTTTTGCAGAAGGGGACGGTCTTTTCGCGATCTGGTGACCAATGGTTCGAGTGCCCACAGAGAGGTCTCTGCGTGCCAGCTGTGGCACCCGTGCCGTAGGTTCGCCATCACTGAACTAGACCCTCATCTAAGGACAGAAATAAGCCTACACAGCAACATATGGACACAATCCAAGTAGCAAACTTAGGGAAATGTTTCAGGGTGGCTTCACATGTTACCAGGATTAAAAGAGGAAGCAAAGTGAATCATGCTTCTTCCTTCTTTTGCTTCTCTTGAGTATCATGCTCAGCCACCCTTAGTGTAACTATGAGTTATTGCTTCTATAGTTACATAAGGGCGAACATATGAACAGCTACATTTTTTTAACAAACTTAGATGATGTTTTTTCCCCATCGTTCCTATATAGATCATCATCATCTGGGTCAAGACACCAGTATTTTAACCAATTATTCACAAGAACTAACTGGGAATTCTACCAATAATGAATTTACAACCATTGTTTTACCTGTACTTTACCTCATCATATTCCTGGCGAGCATCTTACTGAATAGTTTGGCAATATGGATCTTCTTCCACATCAGAAACAAGACAAGCTTCATTTTTTACCTCAAAAACATTGTGGTTGCAGACTTGCTGATGACTCTAACATTTCCATTTAAAATCATTGAAGACTCAAGACTGGGGCCATGGCACCTCA
Source organism: Shinisaurus crocodilurus (assembly GCA_021292165.1). Lineage (NCBI taxonomy): Eukaryota > Metazoa > Chordata > Lepidosauria > Squamata > Shinisauridae > Shinisaurus > Shinisaurus crocodilurus. The sequence continues at coordinate 36,839,290 of CM037878.1, forward strand.
ATTTTTTTCTGTGCCAGTATGCAACTGTTTTGTTTTATGCCAACATGTACATTACCATTGTGTTTCTCGGACTCATTAGTATTGACCGGTATCTAAAAGTGGTGAAACCATTTGGAGATTCGAGGATGTACAGCATCACTTTCACCAAGATTCTGTCTGCATGTGTGTGGATTGTTATGACATTTTTAGCCTTGCCAAATATGATCCTCACAAATGGATACCCAACTAGAAAAAATGTGGGTGACTGCTTAAAACTAAAAAGTCCTTTGGGAGTCAAGTGGCACAAAGCTGTCATTTACATCAATAATGGCATGTTTATCATTGTACTGGTAGTATTAATAGGATGTTATATCGAAATATCAAAATATATCTATAAATCAAGCAAGCAATTTATCAGCTCTTCAAGTCGCAAACGGAAACACAACCAAAGCATAAGGGTGGTTGTGGCTGTATTTTTCACTTGTTTTTTACCATATCATTTGTGCAGAATACCTTTTATTTTTGGCCATCTAGATAAATTTTTAGATGATTCAGCTCACAAAATCTTGTACTACTGCAAGGAAGTAACTCTTTTCCTGTCTGCATGCAATGTGTGCCTAGATCCAATCATCTACTTTTTCATGTGTAGATCATTTTCACGAAGGCTGTTCAGGAAATCAAACATGCGAACAAGGAGTGAAAGCATTAGGTCACTTCAGAGTGTCAGAAGATCAGAGGTGCGCATATATCATGAATACACTGATCTGTGACATTGTCTTCAGAGATTAACACTTTTTCTTGTTTGTGCTAGTATATTTGTTATTTGTAAATAATAAAATATTTTGTTTGATTATAAGTGTTTCAATATCTATTTGACAAAAGCAACATTTGCACTGACCAAGTTTGCACGATCACGGAGGGAAAATAAGCCATGGTGGTTTATTTTCCCTCCCCATGCGAGCTGCCTAGTTAGCATAATTACCCCTGCCAGGCACAGGTTGTCATGACACCAGAATCCAGCAAAAGTGGGTGGCTGTTCAGATATCAGGAGGACAACGAATGCATGTCAAAGGGGAGAAAAAAATAAGTCACCGTGGCTTATTTTCCATCTGTGATCGTGCAAACCCACCCACTGTTTCCATGTTATCCAGCATACAAGGGAGACATGCAAAATACAGCATAGTAACCATTATATGTAATGAATGAGACAGAGCTTTGACTTATGTTAGAACTATTAGAACATTTATAGTGTGCCATCTAGTGGAGAAAAGTGTGTTTCTGCTATAATACTTGGTATCTTAAAAATCTCAATTCCCTCTGAATGCTATCAATGCTATTATCAGAATCACATCTGTCCAACTGGGAGTGTACAAGACCTAAATTAGGCTGTAATCAAAATTAGTCCAGGGAAGGGACTCCTAAATTAGGTCCCTTTTAATGCCCTTCACAACACTGTGGAGTATAAGCCTGCACTACTGCTTTAGGCCTCAACCATGTGAGTGACTTAGCCAGCAAAGTAGTGATCGAGTTAGAGTTCACTATGTGCCAAGATAACTGTGCGAGCCTGCCCACTGCTTCCATGTTATCCAGCATTGCATCCCACTTTCTTCCTGAAGGGGAAAAATACTAATTAGAATTAAATCCAGGTAGCATATGGATGAGTCATACTTATTCATCTTATTTACTGCATTATTTGAGTGGGGAGTATTAAAACAAGATAGCGTAACACAAGATTTTTATCCAGCCTTAATGCAAGTCTAAAAAGGCAGTAGATTAGAACATGCCATTTTGTGTGTTGCCAAATACAGGCCTGTGGCTTACGCTGGCTCAGCTTGTCTGAGTGTGGAAAGCTAAGCAGGGTCAGGCCTGGTTATTATTTGGATGGGAGACCCCTCCTCTAGTTTCCTGCATTGAGCAGGGGGTTGGACTCGATAGCCTTGAAGGCTCCTTCCAACTCTATGATCTATGAAACAACAGAAGTTTAAAAGTAAATATTATGAACTGCAGTTATATTGCACAGCCAAAAGGTGGCAATATACTTCTGCTAATTCATATAATACAAAACTGACATTTCTAGCATACCCCAATGAGCAACACTAACACAAATGCAGCTGAGAGATCTTTGTGCAGCATTTGAATCTCACCAAAAATATTTCTACAGTTCCCTATAAAAATTAACGATAGTTAAATATCCAAAATTGTAGCCTTTTGTCTTTATGAGATTGCTACGTTGTTTACCTCATGGAATTAAACAGATCATTTAAGAGAGTATGGATTTTCAAATCACAAAGAGTAGCTATCAATGGCTACAAGTAGGGTGGCCAGGTATCCTTCTTTACAGAGGAAGCCTTCTATCTGAAGAGCTGGCAGAGGACAGTCCACCATTTGAATGTATCCTCTATTTCATGGGCTGTCCTATCCAAGTTTGGTTTAAAGCCAAAAACCACAAGAAGAGAGAGCAGGAGGGGTCTTGAAGTTGCCCCTCAACAGTTAGCACCAGGATGGGAGACTGAGCAGGCACACAGGTCACCTACTTAGTCTTCACACTATGGTGAGATGTCTCATATTTCTATTTAAATTATAAATGTGCATCTATATATGTCATTTAGCATATGAAAAAGTTATACAAATTGGTGTCCCCACTGGTCCTCTTCTTTTCCTCTTTTTGGGCAATGCTTAAGTGGCCACCCTAGCTACAAGTCATGATGCTTATCTGCTCTAAGTTCAGAGGTGGCATGCCTCTGAATTACCACATGCTGCCAAACATCAGCAAGGGAGGACTGTTACCATCATGGTTACCAGGAGGCACCTGGTTGGCCACTGAAACAGGATGCTGGTCTAAATAGGCCTTTGATCTGATCCAGCAGGACTCTTATGTTCTTATGAGTTACTTTTTCCTCTCCCCACCCCCAATGTCTATGGGAGGAATGGGGGCGTAGATTGATTTCCAAGAAGGATTTTAGCTCAGGGGATCAATAATTGTGAGTAGAAGCCCAAAAGCTGGTAGTTATCCTGGAGCAATTAACCTGGAGAAGTGTATTTCAACAGGGTGGTAGCAGTGTTAAGGAAAGTATTTGTACTAACATCCAACTTATATATCGGGGCCCTTCTGAAAAAAATGAAGGGTTGGCCCTCCAAGCTCATGGGCAAAAATCCAGGACACCATATATTGAATTTAATAGATCTAGATACATAAGTAAACTTCACAGAATTTCAACTTATTAAAGAGCTGAGCAGGAAGTATGCCAAAGTCCTTCAGGGGTCAATATGACTGTTCAAAGAGCCGTCATGGAACTATCAACAATCAAAAACTTATCTATTGAAACCATAATCCTAACAGCTGTATTATGATGCTGCTAGGCATCAGAGGAATGGAGATGTCACTCAGTTTGTTTGCATAGTCTGTGGAGGCTTTTGTTCTGTTATATTTTTTCCTTACCAAATACAACTCTCTATTATTTATGTACAAACGTTTACTCAGTTCATTTTACTTCAACCCCTTGTAAGGACAAAGCCACAGATTCAAAATATATTTGCACTCTTTTGCTTGAGCAATTATTGTGGGTGGAAGCACTCATGGTAGCTTTCCATAACTTTACTGCCCATAAACTTAAATCAATTCAGCCTCTTAATTTTATTCCTTGCCATCTGATGCCCAAGCGGCACTTTGGAGCAACTGTCACTGGTTTGCCACCTTTTTCGGGGGGGGGGGGGATTGCACAACTGTGTTCAACATTATATATATATTTGTTGGTCTTTTGCAGGTGCACAAGTGCACGCTTACGGCTGTCTGATATGTGTAGTCTGACCTTGTCAATGTCCTTGTAAGTTTCAGCTTTCAAAGGAAAGTGGAGTAGCTAACAGATTCACAAGATGAGACTGCATATAGGCTAATTTGCGCACAGCTGCCAGCTTTCGATTGCCTAACTATCAATCAAAAAGTAAAGGGGGAAGCGGCGAAAGCAGGTGCACCAAAAGGGGTGACGACAATATCACACACACCCCTTAGCAATGTTATTCCCTGGCTTTTAAGCATTGATCTGTCAGTTCTCATGGTCCTCTACCATTTCAACACATCCCTGAGTTTGCAGCTACTCCAGAAAGGGGAGATATTAACTCCCCCACCCTTTTTGGAGCACTTATTGCTGCAGTTACTGCAGGTCCCTGACAGTTGAAAAGATGGAGGGCACTGAGAACTAGCACTTCAACACTTAAAAGCCAGAGAATCACATTGCTTAAGTGGTGATATTGTTGCCACCGCCTTTTGATGCACCTACTTTCGCACTTCTTCCCCTTTACTTTTCAATCGACAGCAAGGCAATTGGCGGCTGGCAACTGTGCACAAATTAGCCTATATATGCAGTCTCACCTTGCCAGTTTCCATGTATGTTACCTATGCCACTTCACTGCTCCCTCTGATAGCTGAACTTACAAGGCCATTGACAAGGAAAGACTACACATACTGGGCACCCATAAGTGCGCACTTGTGAAAGACCAACAACAAAATTTTAAAAATGATGAACACAGTTGCACAATATTTTGGAGATGAAAAAGTTTGAAAGAAAATATGTCCCCTATTGCTCTTACTTGAAGCTCCTAACCCCGCCCCCTAAAAACAGCAGTAAACAGAAAGGCATAATGATAGGAGCAGGGAGGGGGAGACAGGATGGGTTCAGTACTGCAAAGGGCACTGGGATACCAGCTGGAGGACTGAGGGAAAAGAAGCGGGAGAATAAGCCACAGTGAGCCCAATGATCTGTTGGACATACCGTGGGGTTGTTCCACAAACAACCCACACCGCATAGCTTATTCACAAGGTGGCTCAGCGTGTCATGCAAATGCACCCATTGTGAGAGGCACTGGAAGGGGTTGAGCACATGAAATTATCACCATGTGTAAGTTCTTCCACCAGAGTGGCAGAAAGGAACTGTACCCATTTCACATTCTATCATCATCATCATCATCATCATCATCATCATCATCATCATCCTGGGTGAAAAAAAAGAACTATGCTTGGAGCCAAACTGGATAAGGGGGCATCCTCTTCATTCCCTATGTGTGCCCCACCCATAATTCTGAATCCCTAAAACAATGCTTTTGAATCTCTAGAGGATTCAAACACTTTTCATAAGGTAAGAAGAGCCCTGCTGGATCAGTCCAAAGACCTATCTAGTCCAGCATCCTGTCTTTTACACAGTGGCTAACCAGATGTCTTTGGGGAACCCCGCAAGCAGGACTATGAGACCAATAGCCCTCTCCTGCTCATGTTCCCCAGCAACTGATATTCAGAGGCATGCTGCTCCTGATCCTGGGGGTAGCATAAAGGAATTTTTTAAAAGTAGCCATTGATGGCCTTATCCTCCAGGAATTTGTCTACTCCATTTTTAAGCCATCTAACTTAGTGATGTTCATAGCAAATTCCATTGTTGAACCATGACACTGTGTAAAAAGATGCCATCTTTTGTCTGTCCTGAGTCTCCCAGCATTCACTTTCATTAGAGGACTCCAGATTCTAGTATTAAGAAAAAGGGACTAGAATGTCTCCTTTTTCACTTTGTCCATATGATGCATAATCCTATATACCACAATCATGTGTTTATTCTATCTTAAATACATTTGCTACATATGCAGATTCTGTTTGCACAGAAGTAGCAACTGCATACATACATACACACACACACACACACACACACACAGCTTTTTAAAATATACGAGTGGTTGTAAGTTATCTATAAATAGTCATGCTGTTAACCACTACTCCTCTTATCATTCTTCCTCCATCTTTCTCCAATTCCTGGGCTGACCACAAACATACTGGTAGATTATTAGTTATGCGGCGCTAATGTTATGCGGCGCTAATGTTTTAAAGAGGTGGGCTGGAACTACATGCAGAATGGCTGCTGCCAAAATCAATAGCCCCATCCCCCTTCTTCCTCCTTCCACCATAACATCTAGCAATGCAAAAGATGTGATATGGCATCCCTGCATGCCAAGTTTTCCCACCCCACTTCATTGCCTGCCACCTGCCAGGATCAGGGAAATTCTGAACATTGGCAATATCTCATAATGCAATTTTTGATTACTAGAAATTTGGGATATGAACAATGGAGAATGGCACACAAGGCTGTAGCTTTTGGGTACAGCCATAAAACTCTTGTAATTTTGAGTTCCAGCCATCCAAACATGGAGGAAAGTTCCTGCTCTGAGGAGCTTACAAGCTAAATGTTGACAGTGTAGGGAGTAGACTTGCCTCCAAGGCCGGGTCGCGCCCCTGACCCAATTTTCCGCGGGGGCGCCGACCCGATCTTCTGAGCAGCGCGGAGAGGTCCAACGTGCACCACAGGGGTCCAACGTGCCTGCGCAGGGTTCCGTCGCATCATTTCCGGCCCCAGGTGAACACAAAAAGCAAATGAAACTGCCACAAAACCATTACAAATCTCACAGCAGTATCACAGTAAAAACCAATACAAATAACTAAAGAATACAGGCCTGTGGGCTCAGCTTGTCCAAGTGTGGAAAGCTAAGCTGGGTCAGGCCTGGTTATTACTTGGATGGGATGCCCCTCCTCTAGTTGCCTGCACTGAGCAGGGGGGTGGACTAGATGGCCTTGTGGGGCCCCTTCCAACTCTATGATCCTATGTATCTTATGACACTAAAAGCTATCTTCCTCTTACCACAGACTACTGGAGGCGTATCACAAGTCCTCTGACACTATACATTGACAGTGCACTCTTTATTCCTTAACATTCAAAGTTAGTTCAGACACGTGGGATCTGCAACAAAATGTTGCACCATAGAGCGCTGCTGTTCAGGATTTCAGCCACTCAATTCCCCTCAACAGTCAGTCATCATTTCAGTCCTCAGCTCACTCTCAGTCTTCACTGGGCTGTTTTGGAGTGCCCCCCCAGGTTTTTTGCTAAAGATTTTTTGTATTTTTGCCAACCTTGGGGTTCCCCCAAGCCTGCTGATACCTCCCTCTTTTGTGTTGATTTTGGCTACGTAAACAACACTCACAGCCTGAGCGTTGGAAATAGAGGGAATAATTATACAAAACCAGCACAACTGCTTCCTCAAAGATACAGCTCACATTGGTAACAAAGACACTCACTAGACCAAGCAACTTCCCTTTTGTGAACTGAAGAAATCACAACATGTGATTCGTTCAGTTCACAGACGAGAGCAGGTGATCTCACATAAGTTGATTGCTCACAAAAGTGGTGTGCTAGCATGGGCCATGTTTTGTGGGAACAGTGGATTTTTGGCATGTTTGGGGCCATCTCTCAGACAAGGTTCAGCTGCATTGATGATCTGAGTTTCTTAACTATTGGCCATTAACTATTTCTTGCAACAAAGAATTCTACAAGTCAGTTTTACAATAAAGTAAGTTATTCTTGTTTGTTTAAAGCTTATTGTGTAGTGATTTCACTCTATCCTGTAGCCCTAGAATTAGGTCAGAAGCAAACAGTTATTCCCTGTGGCATTAGGTTATTGCAGTACCCTAGCAAACTGTGGGCAACAGCATAAAAAAAGTTTACTATACTGACATCAGTAATCATATGTTCTGGGAGACACAAGCTCTTCCTGCACTGACCAAAATAGCTCACAGCAGATGACAGTTTTCCATCAGAGTTGACACTATGAGAAAAGGTTTCGCTTAAGTGAAATCAAACCATTTCTCCTGCTAGTTCCACTATCCTGTGAAGGTTCACTATCCTGTGCCAACTGTGACCTCATTTGTGCTTTTTCTTTTCTTTTCTTTCTTTTTTTAACTAGTTCTGTTCTTACTTCAAATATAAGGAAAATACACCAGGTAGCCTAATAGCATTTGACTTTTCTTGTTACACTCACTCATTCATTAAAGGCAAGACCAATCCTCCTCTGAGAGATGTATGAATGGGAAAGGGATTGCACATAACAGACTTCCACTGGCCCCTCATCTGGGGCCGGGGAGAAGATTTGCGAGTGGGGGAGGAGAGAGGAGTTAGGTAACAGGTCAGGTTGGTCACAGGTACTGAGCCAATGGCTCAACTAGGGCGGGGACACAGGAAAGGGCTTATTTAGGCACCTTGGTTCCCGCCCACGGTCTCTTTCTGCTGCTGTTTTCCGGGATTGGGTTTTGTATTCCCCATCCCACAATATCCTTGGCCCGGAGGGAGCTGTATCACCCAGATGGGGTTCACCTGGATGGGGTTCACCTATCTGGTGTAGATAATGAGAATAATATTGGAGATCTGCGAAGGACCCTGCTCGCTTGTTTATCGGGCAGGTGGGGGAGATTCGACTAAGCGATAGCTTGTCTCTCTCTGTGGCGGGAAGTGCGGGATTAGGCAGTATGGCTTAAGCTTATGGTGATCATCCAGTGGCACCTTTCAAGGTGAATGACGTTTACCCAAGGCTGCCCTCGCTAATGCCCTGAGGCTTGGCAGGAGGGAGATTGGGACGTCTTTGGGGTTTTGCCTTTCTCGCCTACATTGGGTGCCTGGAGGCGTCAAAGTAAGGCGACGATGGTAAAGCCCTCCAGCTCCACATGGAGGGCAACTGGCCGGGGGCGGACCAACCCGCCTCCAGTGCGGTTAGGATGTATTCGCCCAAATATTGGTTTTTTCCCAGCCAATGGCCGGGCTAGGTTAGTACCGCACTTCGCCCTTCACAGATCTTCAATTCAATAAATGTGGCCCTGATTTGAAACCATAGACTCTGTGTCTGACTCTTCTTTATCTCACCCATACACTCGCAACTTCCCTTGTACAGCTGCAAAACCACCAGTCACTGCATTATGTTCAGTGGAGGCTGCAGTGCAGCATCCCAAAGCATTTATGCTGTGTACTGCAAAGCCAAAGTTGGGTAAAAGGAAGGATTCAGCGGTACTCTATCTTCCATCCAAGGATCAAGACCACCCCTTGCGCCGGGCTGGACAACTGTGGAAGGGGGGGCATTTTTCACACACACACACACACACACACACACACGCCTCATTCTGCAGAGTGCTGTGCAGTCCTCATGATTCCCCAGAAAATGTTTTACCGGTTTGCAGCCAAAATGCATCAGCAAACTGCTCTGTAGTACTCCGTAGCACTACAGGGGTCAAATTTAGCCTGCAATCAAGCTAAATTTGAACATTTTAGCACTCCATAGGGCTAAGTGCACCATTAATGTTCTCCCCCCACCCAAAAAAAATATATATTCGCCACCACCAGATTCAGCAGCATGGCATGGGGCAGCATAGGCCATGCCATGGAGCAACAGGGGCCACATGCAGCCCACGGGCTATGTGTTGCCCACCCCTACCTTAAGCCAATGCACAGAAAACATAAATGGTGATGCTCCCTGACTGGGAAGTGGGCACTTAGCACACACACTGAAAAGGATTGAAACAACATAATTTCGAGTGACTTATTTTTATCTATCTATTTACAAGATGTATATATACCACTCCATATTCCAGTATGGAAATTTCAGAGCAATGAACAATAAAAGATAAAACAGGGGGGGGGGGGAATAAAACAATTTGTTAAAAACAGAATCAACAAAACCATGGTTGGTTAGTTCAGGAAGGCTTCCTGAAATAAACGTGTTTTCAGGTGGCGCCAGAAACAATACAATGTTGGCGCCTGCCTGACCTCCAGAGACTGGGCGTTCCAAAGAATTGGAGCCACTATGCTGAAGGCTCTTCTCCGGATGGACTCCAATCAGGCCATGGGTCCATGCAGAAACACCAGGGACATGCCATCTGAAGAGCTCAGTGACAGGGCAGGTTGGTAAGGGAGAAGGTGCTCTCTGAGGTATCCTGGTCCCAAGTTGTTTAGGGCTTTGTACACTAGTACCAAAACCTTAAACCTGGCGTGGTAGCAAACAGGCAGCCAGTGCAGTTTCCTTAGCAAAGGAGTTGCATGCTGAAAAGTGGCAGCTCCTGACAGCAGTCGAGCTGCGGCATTCTGCAGTTGCTCCAGCTTCCAAAGCAGCCTTAAGGGCAGCCCCACATAGGGCACATTGGTAGTATGCTAAAGATATCATAATAATTTTGCATGGTGGTATAACAAGTTATCTATAAATACTCATGTTAAACACTACTCCTCTTATATTATCTGTTTCTCAAAATAAATATAGCATCTTCCAGAGAACTCAAGATAGCATCTTCCAGAGAACACGGCATAACTGCAGCTGAACTCTTGTGAACTGTGAATTAAACACATTTCCACAAGTGGTGGGGAGAAAAGTCACTACAGAAACTATTGTAGCAATCTGGGAACTTTTATGTTTTCAGCTTCAGAACATTTCCTCTTTTTGGCATGGTTTGCAAATAAGTCACTCATGGTTTAAAACTGCCTCTCGTGGATGTATAAGAGAACTGGCCAGCTGCAGCATTTGACACTTAACCCATACTTGGCAACAGTAAGAGGTACTACTAACATGGATTTTTTAAGACCAGTTTTGGAGCTAAAGTAGCAGTTCTGGGATTTTTAAACCAGGCAGTCCAAGAACAGCAGGGAACATTATTCCTGCATGAATCTGAAAGCACATCAGATTGCTATTTAATAGTTTGAAAGGCTACCAGACTGTGTGTGTTGGTAAGTACATGCAATTACTGCATTCTAAGATGCATTAGTTTGCTTGGGTTTGTTTTTGAAAGACACTTTCATGTGCAAATGCTTACTCCTGATGCAAGCTTCTTTCTCAGCTTCTTTCTCAGCAAGGCAACAAACCTTTTATTAAGTGTGCTGCTTCCCATAATGAAATGTGTTTCTTCATATCCTCTGATATTTCACAGATAAAAATAAGGGCACTACCGCAGACTTATGACACCTTATTCTAACCACTAAGGATCGCTTAATATACACAATGTTAGTGGGTCTTTGCTGTGCTGTTGTATTAAGTTTACCCAGCATTTAGCCTGCTCCTAAACTGACTTCTGAAGCAGCTATAACAGGTTTCTTTTATTATTATTTTAACTCATATTCCACTTTAGTTCATTTAAAGGTGTTCATTTAAAAAAAAATAGAAAGTTTAATCTGATTGTACTTGTTACAGAATATCTGGCTCAAATGAATTCAGCATAATTTGCTATGGCTAGGCAGTTATTGGGGTGGGATGAACATTCACATTTTTAAAAAAGACATCCCCATGATCTCCACAGAATGGGGGGGGGGGGATGGGGGACAAAGATTTACCAGGGGAAGGAACAGAAAACAGGTCTGTCCTGGTAGATAGAAACAGTTGCAGAATATTTTACAAAGAAGAAAGTGTTTCAGTTGCGGGAATGTGTGTTTATTGTGTGGAGATTTAGGAGAGGGGTCATAAAGATTCTACTCTGTTCTTCTTCTAATGCCATTATTTGCTTATTCCACATGAAGAGATAGTAAGTTTCAACAATTACTGAACATGTTTACTAAGCTGAAAAGTAGGAAGAAAAAACAAACAAACAAACAAACAAAAAGGACAAAAGAAGCCTGGACCAAATAATGCTAGGCATTTTTCTGCCCTGCAACAGCATCCTTACAAGTTACTTGTTTTGCACCAAGATCCATACTGGAAATGCTTTCCATTGGGTAAAATCCACTATGACTAACTTAAGTCCCATTCATTTCAATGGGTCTACTCCAAGCAGGACTTATGTTGGATTTTACCCATTGTATTTTCAAACTAATTCCCCAAAGCCCAAGGGCTTTAGGATTGGAAATGTACTTTTGTAAGTCAAAAGGCTGGATTCTCAACTTCTGATAAGACCCTAGCAATGCCTACAGAAGAAAATTGAGGGCTCTGTGCAGTCTGAAGGTTCCCCACCTCTGCCTCTTAGTAAAACTGAAGAAATCCAGAAGTAGAAATTATATAGGTTAAAGAGCCCAGCTAAACTTAATCCTATTGATGCCCTTAAATTTGTCCCCTTTGAAGTCACCAGGCCTGGAAAGTGCTTAATTTGAAGCAAATTGTGCCCACAGAAACAAAAACTGTTATGTTTATCAGGAGTCTTCTCAAATTGTGGGGCAGAACACAGGGAACTTGCAGGGAGGGCACACAGTTCCAGGGAGAGACAGGACCTTAGGCAAGTAGTTCCTTCCTCCACCATCAGCCAAAACATGGGTAGATTGACTATTCCCTGACAGTGAACCTTCTCTGATCCAGATTGTATTTATGGGTGTACGACTGCCTCACCATCTAAATGTGACTTGGGAAGAATGGAGGTTAGAAACAGCTGCTGCTTTGTGGTTATGTATTGTGGTTTGTGCTTGGTTTTAGGAAGGGGTCAGAAAGATCCTGTTCTGTTCATCCTCTAATGCAAGTGTGAAATTACCATCCCAAACCAACAATCCCTATAATGCAACTGCAGGTACACACACAACTCAACTGCATACATGGATCTCTCCACATTCACTTGTGGAAAACACCGATATACACCATCACACTTGGGGATGAGGATTCTGTACACTTAGATAATGCTCCTAAACAAGTTCTACTCAGAAGTCAGTGCCACTGAATTTGTAGGACTTGCTTCCTATTATGGTATTTAGTAATAAAACAGCATTGTAAGAAAGAAGACATAGGTCAAGTTTGTTGTGTTTTTGTTGAAGAAAAAAAGTCAGTCTTTTGTAGAGTCCCAATATTTAACGCACAGTTGTTGCTGCTTTCTTATTTAGTTACATTAAACAAAGGGAGGGGGACTATCTAACACAATGCTTCACTCAATCCCTTCCCCCCCTGTCACCACCACCACCAAAAGTCATGATTAAGATGACTTAAAATAGATCTTTGAAGATGCCTCAAGGAACAGAAAACAGTTGACATAAGACACTATTTTTTACTGGTGCCCATAAACACAAAAGTAATCTAATCGCATGTTGTGTTTATTTCCAAGACCTCTTTAACTTTCTGATCTCTGCAGCTAGGATACACTGTGTACATATTTTCTCCTAACTGTTCTGTCATTCTGACTTATCCCATGCTATTGTACACTCAAGACGAGGCACTCTTCAATGTTTCATACTTTAAAAAATGAACATGCCAGATCAAACTCCCCATGCATGCAAATATATTCCTCTGCAATAACATTAATGGATTTAAAGGTGGCACAGGACTGTGCTTTCTGTGGCTATATTTAACACGTGCAGTCACATAATTTGTAAGCTATGGTGACTTTCAAGAAGTGAGAATAGACTTCTAATAAAGAAGCAAAATTTCACCACTGGGCAGTACAACAGTACAGTTTCAAAGGGTAAGTGACAATTTCACAGAGTAAGTGAACAGGGAGGGGCTGGAGCTCAGTGGTAGGAGCACATGTTTTTCATGCAGAAGGTCCGAGGTTCGATCCCTGGCATCTCCAGGTAGAACTAGGAAAGACTCCTGCCTGAAACCCTGAAGAGCTGCTACCAGTCAGCATCAACAATACTGGGCAAGATGGACCAATGGGCTGACTCCACATAAGGCAGCTTCTTATGAAAGTTCATTTATTTACTCAAAATATTACTTCAGTAAATGCTTGAACCTAGTATGAATCCATGCATTACTCAACCCCTGTAGAGGCCACTGGAAAACCCTTTTGAGTGACACTGTTCAGATTGGTCTTACTGCATGAATTAGCCTAAATACAGGCAGTCCCCGAGTTAAGAACGTCTGACTTACAGACAACCCATACTTAAGAACGGACTTCTGGGTTCCCCAGCGCTATGTCATTTACGTAGAGTACATAGTGTAGTATACTACGTAATTTGCGTAATTTATGCAATTTGTGTAAATGCAGATTTTAACGTATAGAACACTATGCTGTTCTGACTTACATACAAATTTGACTTAAATACATTCTTAAGAACGGAACTCGTTCGTAACCTGGGGACTGCCTGTACACGAAATCCCTCTAGTGGACAGTTATTATCAGGGACACTAGGCAGTGGAGTTTAGACTTCCCAGGTAATTATATACCGGTTCAATAAACCCAATCCAAGCATTCTGTTCCACTGCCATGCTGAAGCTTTTTTCCTTTCTTTTTTTTGGCACAACATCTATATAGAATAACATGTGAATCAGTCTTATGTACTAATAGCAGACAAATCCCATCAGACTGTCTGGCGATTAAAGTAATACTAAATGAATAAGAAATACTGACGTAAACTGTATTTTTTGCCAGGTATCTCTCTCTCTCTCTCTGCTTCACAAAAGGTCCACATTTTGAGCAATACTCAGACTTTGCCAAAAACAAACATGCATCATGTGTGCAAAAAACATGCATCATGTGTGCATGAAGACCTCTATGTAAAAGACTTTGCAACAAGCACTTACTTGTGCTTTTGTTATTCCCACTTCACTAGTAGAAGCACAAAAAAAATTGTAGTGGCAGAAACTACCACTACAGTTGAGGGGGCTACAGTTGAAAGGATGGAGGAAGAAAAAGCTACAACTACAGCAACTACAGCTGGCAATGGAGCATTTATAGCAACAGTAACTCCAGTGAGATCTGAGATAGGCACTTCCCAAGAAAAAATATATCCAGTTCCTCCTACTGAGATGAGAGGGACGAGGAGGGAATCAGATGCATTTAGAAAGAATTAGACCACATGAATGGTTTAGTATTTTTCTCCCATAATAAATATATTCTTCTGGGAGGGGTGACACCCACCCACACACATGATGCCCTATCAAATACACTGTGTGGTTTTAAAATTCCTAACAGATTCTTACCTTCTTTTGAAATAACTAATTTATTTATTTCCTGCAAGGAACCCAAGGCAGCTTACATAATCCTCCTCCTCCTCTCCATTTTATCCTCACAACAACCCTGTGAGCTGGGTTAGGCTGAGAGTCAGTGACTGGCCCAAAGTCACCCAGTGAGTTTCATGGCCGAGCGGGGACTAGAACCCGGATCTCCCGAGTCCCAGTCCAACACTCTCACCAGTACGCCACACTGGCTCACACCACTCTTCCAAGTGAAGAGATGTTTCTGTCTGTTACAATGAATGTCCATAATCGGGGGAAGGCAGACAATTCCAGATACATTAAAGGTGCAATCCTATGCATGTGGGGGGGGGGGGAGTCCTCGCAAGAGAAAAAAAAGGCAGGATATACATGTCATCATCATCATCATCATCATCTATGTACTGCTGAAACCTTCCCCAACTTGGTGCCCTTCAGAAGTGCTGGACTATACATCTGGAGGGCACCAGCTTGGAGAAGGCTGTGCTACAGCAAGATATCCTGATATCTTAGAAGAGAAGACATCATGGGGAGAAATTCTTCTTACAAGTGACTTTTTTTCCCTCTGTTTGCAGGAACTGAAAGTGTACTAGAAATGCTCAGTTCAAACACCACTTCAGGAAACCACTGCATTTACAGCAGAATAATACAAAAGCAAGCTATTCCATTGGTCTATGGGATCATCTTTATAGCAGGAATCCTGTTAAATGGGGTTGCAGCCTGGGTTTTCCTACACATTCCTAACAAGACAAGCTTTATCGTCTATCTCAAGAACATTGTCATAGCTGACCTCATCATGAGCTTAACTTTCCCGTTTAAAATTTTTGCTGATGCAGAAATTGGACCTTGGCAGCTCAATGTTATTGTCTGTCGTTTTTCTGCGGTTATTTTTTACCTAAATATGTATATCAGCATAACATTGTTTGGACTCATAGGCTTTGACAGATGCTACAAAGTGGTGAAACCTCAGTTCATCACCTCTGGTCACACTGTTCGTTGTAGCAAAATAGTCTGCGTAGCTGTGTGGGCACTACAAATGCTTATATCACTTCCCAATGCAATTTTAACAGATAAAAAACCTACCGAAGAGACTTCAAAGAACTGCATGGCCCTCAAAAGTGAACTTGGAGTCCGGTGGCACAAAGCTTCAAACTATGTATGTCTAGGAATTTTTTGGACTGTGTTTCTTCTCTTAGTAGTCTTCTACAGTTCTATAGTAAGGAAGATATATATTTCCCATCGGAAATTCAAGAAAAACTCCAAGCTGGCAAAAAGAAAAACCAATCGAAATATTTTCACCATCATGCTTGTATTTTTTGTTTGTTTTGTTCCATACCACATTGGCAGAATTCCATACACAATAAGTCAAGCCACATCACGTTACAGCTGCGAGTTACAAAATATTCTGTTTTATATAAAGGAACTTGCTCTGCTACTGTCAGCTGCAAATGTTTGCCTTGATCCTATTATTTATGTCTTCCTTTGCCAACCTTTCAAGGAAAGACTGTACCAAAAGTTGCACCTCAAGTTGAAGACATCTGAGGAATTAGAAAATTCTAGATCAAGGAAGTCAAATGCACTTTGTGAAACAGTGGTTATTTCATAAATGCTTATGGTGAGCTATTTACAATATGCTGAGGAGACAGGGAGGTAGTTAGATCAAGGGACCACTTGAAGCCAAGCCAGTTAAGAAAGCAATCCTATGGCCCCCTAGACAGGCCCGGTGCAAGGCAATTTGGTGCCCTAGGCAAGATCAGATATTTAGCGCGCCCCCTTCCCACTTGAGCCCTCCCTCCCTCCAGCCCTATGCCCATTATGAAATAAATTTCCCTCCCTGGGAACTGCCGAGCCCCATAGAAAAACTTTGTGGACTTTGAGACTTTTCCTTTGTGTTCACGAGGAAAGCAAAGAGGCAACATCAGCCCAGCTATGCCAGGAACTCCCAAGGGCCTTCTCCTACTCCATATATATGTAAAAGCCTGTCTCCTCCTGCAGGCAGCACAAGGGATATGAAAAAAGGATGTGAGAGAGGTGTGGTGGCGCTAGCTGTGAGGAATAGAGACAAAAGGGCATCTTGCAGCCTGTCCTACCTCGCAGGGTGGAGGTGCAGAGACACCGGTTCGACTTGTACACCTTCTGGGTTGCAGGGGGTGGGGGATGCATGTAGTAGAAACATAGCAGAGAGAGCCCGTGGATCATCTGGTTCAAATTTAGGAGGGGATTTACGAAACTTGCTGCTTCCCCTCCTCTATCACTTTGTTGCAATATTTCTTTATCAGAATAATGTATATTATCCTGTCTTTCCCTTTACCAGCCTAGTGCTCAAGGCAGACAACAATATTCAAAGTACAGTAAAGAAAACATCAACAGCTCAGGGCACAATCCTAAACACGTTGAGGCAGAAAAAAGCCCCGCAACTCCCAGCATTCACCAGCCAGCATGGCTGGCTGTTGGAACGCTGGGAGTTGTGGGGCTTTTTTCTACCTCAACGTGCATAGGATTGCACATGGCTGGCTGGGGAATGCTGGGAGTTGTAGGATTTCCCCCCCCCTCCAAACACGCATAGGATTGCATCCTAAAACCATTTAAAACCAAAACACAGAAACAGCATGGTAAATAATTAAAACATTGGAGCCCCAGCTAGCTTAAAATACCTTTCCCTCCCTCCCTGGTTGCTGGAAATAACTGCTTTCAGGGGACCTTGAGCTGAGGAACCTGAGGCTCACGCAAGGGAGGGAAGGCGAAGGAGGTGTTTGCAGGTGCATCCTTGAGAGGGAAGGTGAAGGAGGTGTTTGCAGGTGCATCCTTGAGATGGAGGGCGAAGGAGGTGTTTGCAGGTGCATCATTGGCCGCTGCCCGCCTCCCCTCCTCCAGTCTGTAGCCTTCTCTGCCTCTTTTGATGCTGGTTGTGAGGAGGAGCCTGCCTGCTGCTGTTCCTGGTAACGAGCTGGAGGAGAGAGAGGGAGGGGTGCGCTTCTTTCGCCTTCCCTTCCCCGCCACAGGACATGATTGGTAAAACAAACTTGGTAAAATACGTGATGTTTTTTTTTTTCCCCCCAAGGCATTTCTGGCGCCTCCTTTAGCCCGGCGCCCTAGGCAGCCGCCTAGTTGGCCTAATGGTAGCACCGGCCCTTCCCCTAGACAGTGTCTAGGGGGCCGTGGGATAATTCGTATTATCAGATCCGAGGTCGGAGACAGAGCTCCAACCTCAAAGCTGGGGAACCATGCTCCAATCCCCCTCCCCCCCCCGCTTGCAGCCAGTGTGGAAAGAACTGTGCCAGCTGCCTCTACAAGGCAGGGAAATTGACCTCAGAGAGCGGGTACAGGGGGCGGGGCGGGGAGGAGACCAGGGCCACCAGTGTACGAGGTATCCTGTCATCACCCCAGCCGCCTTCCCTCCCCCTCCAAAGTTCCTCAGCTAGAGGACTGAAATCACTGCTCCTCCCACTCTGGAGTTCGGAGTAAATATTTTTTGCCTAAATATTTTTTGCACGTTGAGGCAACTTTGCAAATTAATTATTCAGGGACAAACCCACTTAGATATGTGCAACAAATGGCACAGTTCCTTGGATCTTATTCAATGTCTGCAATTTAGATTGGTTTGCACTGCTTACAAACCACTGGTAATCTTTAAACAGGCCTGTGGCTTATGCTGGCTCAGCTTGTCTGAGTGTGGAAAGCTAAGCAGGGTCAGGCCTGGTTATTACTTGGATGAGAGACCCCTCCTCTAGTTTCCTGCATTGAGCAGGGGGTTGGACTTGATAGCCTTGTAGGCTCCTTCCAACTCTATGATCTATGAAATCTATGAAATCTATGAAAGTCCACATCTGTTGGGTTATATTGCAGCACCTGTCTGCCCCACAGATACAAGGAAGTGGCCTGTTTTCTACCTTGCTTGCACCTGAAACCAGATCTACATATTCTAAGTGAACTGAATATTTTGCTTGGTTCCTGGATTTTCGTTAATATATTTGTATTCAAAACTCATACAGACATAATATGTGCTTGAATTTGTACCAAAATAAAATAAACATTTATTTTTCAGCAAAAGCCATTTAAAATAATAACAACAACAACAACTACTACTACTACTACTACTACTACTTTAGAAATATTGCTGTTAAGCATCATATGTCAGAGTAGTTGCATATGTATTTCCAAGTTCCTCCAGAAGAAAATATTTCCACTCTGGCTCATCATCTCTTTGTCTGGAAACAAAGCATCTTCAAGTAAAGCAGCACTCCCAGAACTTTAACTCAAAACTAACGTCAGGCACCCTAGTGACAATCTACATCAAGTTAAACAGAAAAGAAAAAAAAAACCTCATAGCAACAGGCGCCAGCTGTACTGTGTGAATACAGATTCAGTAGCCTGCTTCCCCTCACAAGTGAAAATTTGGAAGTGGTTATATTTACTCCCTTCTCATCAGAAGATGGGAACAGCACGGAATGAAGCCAATTGGAGGTGCATAGACTGGTCCGTGCTTCTGTAAATACAGTCTATAGCACCTTTCGCCAATCTGGTGCCCTCCAGAAGTGTTGGACCCAAACTTGGTGCCCTCTAGATATGTTAAACTACAACTCCCATAATCCCCAGACAGCATACTCAATGATCACGATGGCTGCGGATGATGGGAGTTGTAGTCTAACATATCTGGAGGGCACCAAGTTGGGGTCAGTTGGACTATAATAGGGATGCAGCTCTATTTATTTATTTATTATATTTATACCGCGCCTTTTTTCCTGCAAGGAACCCAAGGCAGCTTACATAATCCTCATCCTCCTCTCCATTTTATCCTCACAACAACCCTGTGAGGTAGGTTAGGCTGAGAGTCAGTGCCTGGCCCAAAGTCACCCAGTGAGTTTCATGGCTGAGCGGGGACTAGAACCCGGATCTCCCGAGTCCCAGTCCAACACTCTCACCACTATGCCACACTGGCTTTCAATTCTGACTCAACACAGCAAAATGGCATTAACTTTCTTGCCAGAGTTCAGTAATAGGGACCTTTTGAGAGGACTTGTGTAATAGGCATCAAAGCAAGACTCACAGTGACCAGCAGCTCATAATGGTCATAAGACTAGAAGCTGAACTAGTTATTTGGGAAGTGCCGGTCTGGTGCTCAAGGTTAGGTAGCCCACAAGAACAGTTCCCCATTACACAGTGCCATTTCTGGATCTCAACAATATGGCACTGGAAATCATGTGATTTCCATACATGTTCACTTGGAACTGGAGTTATCTCTTTTACAGCAATGGCTGGATTTGAGGGAAGCTCTAGATTAAGATCATCAAGGAGGCAGAGTTGCAGCACCCTCTAGTGGTACAGTAAAGATTTGTGGTCAGCACTGTTGGAAGCAGTCGTTTTTCTTCTGTTTTCATTTCTTGCATTGCTCCTCGTGGCACCTCGTGCATCTTTACAGAAAAGAAGAAAACAGAGTGCTACAAATCCCACACACTCTGCCAACCCGCTCTCAACACTCCTTCCTTCAGCTTGACTGACCCTGACCCAAGGCTCCTCAAACCTACTTCACAACTGCCCATGGAAGCTCCATATTCAGAGGTAGCACATCTCTGAATACCAGGTGTTAATAACGAAGAGGGGAATGCTGTTGCCTCATGCCCTGTCTGTAAGCCTCCCAGTGGCATGGGTTGAGTGTGGGTTGTCGTTGAACCATGGGCTGCTGTTGAAACAAGGGTTATCATGTTGTCTGAACCCAGATGCACTGTTTGTTTGTTTGTTCCAGTTATGGATTGCTCATCTGGCCGGCAACCTGGCCACTCTGGCCGATGTACAACATGATAAAATAAAATACATTTAAAACAGTATAAAATTTTAAAATCTTAGCCCACCCCTATTCCTGCCTGAACAGCCATGTTTTTCGTGAGCGGCGGAAGCTAAGCAGAGAGGGGGCATGGCGGAGGTCACTAGGGAGAGAGCTCCACAGTATGGGGGCCGCCACAGAAAAGGCCCTCTTCCTAGTCCCCACCAGTCTAGCTGCTCTGGCTGAAGGGACAAGGAGAAGGCTGTCTGTGGCAGATCTTGCTGAGCGGCCTTCTTGGTGTTGCTGGAGTCGCTCCTTGAGATAAACTGGACCGGAGCCGTATAGGGTTTTAAAGGTCAAAACCAACACCTCGAATTCGGCTCGGCAAGCAACTGGTAGCCAGTGCAGCTCCTTGAGCACCAGAGTGATGTGATCCCGCCAGCGGCTGCCTTTAACCAGGCGAGCTGCCACATTCTGTACCAGCTGTAGCTTCCGAACTGTCTTCCAGGGTAAGCCCACGTAGAGCGCATTACAGTAGTCTAGGCGAGAGGAGACCAAGGCATGAACCACTGATGGGAGCAGATGATTAGGAAGGTAGGGGCGCAGCTGCCGTATCAGATGGAGTTGATACAGTGCCGCCCAGCTGTATCAACTCCACTAACAAACCATGGTAATAATAATAATAATAATAATTATTATTATTATTATTATTATTATTATTATTATTATTATTATTATTATCATCATCATCATCATCTCATTTCTATACCACCCAATAGCCGAAGCTCTTTGTTTAACCATAAACAACCCATAAAGCGAACCCATGATTTGTTGTTGGGTTGTGAACTGCGGATTGTTCATGGTTTGTTATTGTGGCTGAGTTCAACAACCCATGGTTAAATGACAACCCACACTCAACCCATACTCAACCCTTGAGTGCGGGTTATTGTGTTGTCTGAACCCAGTCTAGTTGTCTACAAAATGCTTACCCAAAACTGCAAAATGAGCACAAGACAGTGGTGAGGTTTCGGTCCTAGACATCATCAAACCCAGTCATGGCCGAGTGGAGATTAATACTTGGGTCTCCCAAGTCCCAGCCCAATACTTTAACCACTATAGAACACTACCGCTCTCCTTTGATCCAATGTTTGTTACAATGCCATAGTATGCCATGCTCTGAATTGTTTCTATTCCCTCCTGCCCTCCCAACTTCTCATGGTGGCAGAAACAAATTACGTACAATGTAACACCTCTTTTACTTCTTTATGCATTACATAATTGGCTTATGGAACTCACCACTACATGGTATAACTTGGGGCCAAAACAAACATTACTATACAGTCATGCCTTGGATTGAGAGCATAATTGTTCCGGAAACATGCTTGTAATCCAAAACACTCTTATATCAAAACGAAATCCCCCAAAAAAATTTGTACAGAGATTTTTAATTTAAGCCGTACTACAGTACTTGTATTGCAAGACGTCGCTTGTATATCAAGTTTTAAAAATTAAATAAATATTTTTTAAAAATTTCTTGTCTTGCAAAACGCTCTCAAACCAAGTTACTTGCAATCCAAGGTATTACTGTAAATCCATATCTAGCAGCTACTTTTTTTTTCATCTTTACTCTAGAGTTGGTACAGGGCCCCCCGATCTGGATCAGGTCCCCTGAACCTACTCTAGAGTATAAATGAAAAAGGATGTAGTTGGATTGAAAGTAATGTCTGCTCTGGCCCTCAGAGGCTTTAAAAATAATTACAGACACATGGAGAATAGGTCTTAAGTCCAGGTTTTAGCCATAAAACCTAAATGAAATCACTATGTCCAGATGCAGCTTACCTCTGAGTATCACATGCTACAGACAAAACATCACCTCCTCTGCTGTCTGATTTTAAACTTCCAAATGTATCTGGCTGGCCACCAGTAGAAACAAAACTGTTGAACCCCTGGTCTGAGTCAACAGGCATCTAACTATATTCTCATGCAACGAACAAACTTAAGCACAACCCTTCTGTTTCACATGTATTGAAAAATTTTCCCCTTTACATATTTCCTATCCAGATTCCCTCCAAATAATTTCATCTTCTGAAAATTAAATTCTCAATAAAAACTCCCAGAATCCCCTCCTCCCAAAAATTCATTCTCCCAAATTCCTTTCCTCCCCACCACCAACACAATTTTATTGCAAACCCCATCCCACCTCCGAGAATAATGTCCTTACAGGTTGCTTTAGCAACTTTGCTTTTCCACCCTGTCGGGGTGGGGGGAAGCATTACTCCACAATACACTTCCTTTGAGCATTTTTCTTTTTTTACCGTTCAAGAAGAGCTCACATGCACTTACGCGCACACACCTTCAGTCAATTTCTGGTTTCATATACGTCATCTGGCAAATTCTGAAAGCCACAAGAAATTCTCTCTTTTACAAGCTACCAGCTAAAGAATGAGCAAGAAAGCCAGCAGAAGAGTTGCACAGATGAAGAAATAATACTATGTCACTGGGCAAAGAGCTTACCTGACAGCACTAAACAGGACATTTAACTGAAACCTTCAATGCTTCTAAGACTACAGCAGCTAATAAAGAAGGTATGCATCTTTAAATATTTACCATGATCATTATGATTATTTCTGCAAATACAAAATACAGGCTGTGTAGATTGTCAATTTATAACCGAGGATATATTACTCCCATAATGAAAGTGTGGCAATTGCTGTGAAAATCTACCACAGTTTTAGTTCCTCTCTGCATTGAGCTGATAAATCAAGCATTCACTCTCTTAGAACCACAGTACAATTCTTTCTGAAAGTGCCTTACACTGATTACCTTTTTCTCAGAAGGAAGAATATGGTGTTCCAACCATGGTTAAACCCTTTATAGCCCCACTTTCCCAAGTCAGTCCCAAAGGTGATGTAAGGTTACCCAATAGATGAGGTTTTTTCCTGCTATGGGTCAACATTTATTATTTATTCATTTAAATTATAAACCACACCCTTATCCCAAAGAGGATTTCAAGGAGATGTACATAAAGATTAAACATTCAGTACAATTTTTAAAAAAATAATCTAAACAGCAGTATAGTAAAACTGAGAGGCATATTTCAACCACTTGAAAATGCAAGTTTATATATGAGATGTTTCAACTGAACAAAAGCACTACGCTCCAATCATCGGGGTGCTTCCAGATGAAGCTTTTATTATGCAATCACCCTACCTTATTCACAGAATCTTACAGGGGGGCAGATAACAATATCTTCCATTTGTAACGTGCCAAACAATAGTCTGGCCATTGCAATTTGCACGAAGCTGTTGTTTCCAAACACTTTTCAAGAGCAGCCCAGCATGGAGTGTGTTGCAGTAATCTCAACGAGAGGTAATTAAGGCAATCACTGTGGCTAGATAAACCTTCCACAGGAAAGGGTGCAGCTGGCTCACCAGCAAAGCAAGGTAAAGGCACTCCTGGCCACAGCAGCCACCTGGCTCTCTAGGAGCAATGCCAGGTCCATCTTTTTTTCTTTCTATAGAATATCTATTAAGGAAATAACAATAGCCACACAATAGCCACAAATAACAATAGCCACACAATTTCTTTTGATTAGTAATGCTAGGAGCAATCTGTCTGGAAGCACCCTCAGAGTTAGTAATTGCTGATGATAAATGCATTAATAACAACAACAATAACACTTTTATTTCTATACTACCCAATAGCTGAAGCTCTTAATATTACAACTTAAGGCCTCAAAGGGCTAGCATGTCTGCCACCTCTCCTGGAGTGTTCCCTCTCCTGGATGGGGTCTAGGTTGATCATGAGAGCTTTAATTTGTTAAGTTTGTCTGTTTTGGTTGTGTTTTTGTTAATTTTTTTGTCACAACTTTGGCAGAAGAACTAATAGAGAAGAACACAGAGTGAAAGGGGAGTGTGAACAGATAACCAGAGGGCTAAAGCAGCACACAAAGGAGGACTAGCTGCTTCTAGTATTGAAGGTATGATACAACTAAGGTCTGTTGCAGGTGGCTCTAATGGGGAATCTATATCACAGCACTGGTCTCAATAGCTAGTTCTATAAATGAGGTTCCTTTGTTAAAGCTGTGTCCTGTTTAATCCCACTTTTTAGTGTCTGCCTCATTACTATTCCTAAAAATGGTGGCATATGTGTATATTCACACATGTTACAAGACTGTCTGCGCTTAAAATCACTTGCATTTAAAGTAAAAGATTGGTAAAAGTGCAGATTGATGCACCCCTTTTGGGCAGCTTATCATCACTATAACATTGATTGCCCACATTTACAATTCAGGCAACATTTAACCTAGATTCCCACCAAGAACATCAGAACACTAAACGACGGGGACGAGTGTGAGAGAGATCTGTATAATACACTAAACGGGAAGCTCATGATTCAGTGTTTTTCACCTGTGAACCATTACATTGCTTTCATTTCTTAGAAATGTTCAAAATAACCATTTCCTCTTCAGCATGCATGCTCTAACAATAGTTTTTACCAGTACTGCTACAAAACAGATTAGTTCTAAACAACAAATTATCAAAATATGAAATCTTAAGTAAACATTCAGGGTGGGTGGGGAACCTTTCTTGCATCTTAATTAAAAATCTCTTAAGATCACGTACCAAAAAATGTACTACGATGTAACAGAAAACATACCTAAAAGCTACTAGTTTGGGAGTTGGGTAAATGATTAGAGTGATGGTTGAGAAACAAGTTCAGACCCCAAGTAACTACAAATGTACTTGAACCAACTGTAAGAAACGTCTTTTAAGCCTGCCTGAATGAAACTGCATAATCTGAGTGAGTAAATGTTACTTTTAACTTTTACAAGACTGTGTCTCTGATTATTGTTCTGAGGGAGAGAAAAGGGGGCAAAACCAGGGAAATCCAGTCTGCCTTAAAGCATCCTGGATTACCAAATGCTAACTGGCTAAAACTAGCCAAATCTAAGTTTCTTTTAAGCTGGAAAGGGACTGTACTCTGCTGATCTCACTAACGAGATAGGAAGGATATTACTCCACAATATATCCTCTCCTAGTATCTTTTTCAAGTCCCAACAAATCCAATAGAACATGCCCATTTAGGGGCATGGTGGTGAGGGAGGTGAGGAGGAGCCTCAGAAACCCACGGTGACAAATTTGCAAAACTTTTTGCTGATAAAATCACTCTTATCTGCTCCAACTGAGACTTCACATTGAAGGTAGATTCTAATGAGGTGATTGAGGCAACCACTTGTCCAGTTTTGATGGATGGGCTTCACTTCGTTCAGCCTGTGGATGTAGGGAAGTTGTTGAAGGAGTGAGACCAGCCACTGCTTCGTTAGACCATGTCCATCCTGGCTAATAAAAACTGTCAGAGGAGGGCTGACCCATTGAGTGAAGGAGGTTGTAAATCCTTCTTTGAAAGAGGGTTCTACTGCAACTCCTCTAAAAGAAGTGGTTGTAAGGCTTTTGCTAAAGTAGACTTCACTGGATTCCCTCACCCTAGATACATTATCAGCAAGTTTCTAATCTTCCTTTTTAAGTAAAGTCTTCAAAAAAAAATGGTGGTGGTGCAACTCCAAAATTTCTTGGATGAAGCCAATTACTTGGATCCTTTCCAATCTGGGTTCAGGTATGGTTTGGGGGCAGAAACATCCTTGTTGGATGACCTAAGCTAGGAACTGGGGAATGCTCTTGGTTCTGCTGGTTCTCAGCAGCATTCGATACCGTCAACCATGGTATCCTTGTGGGATGCTTGGCTGATATGAGGCACCATTTTGCGGAGGTTCTGAAGGATTTGCTTTGCCATGTGACAGCTGGATTATAGGGTTCATCAGGGCTTTATTTTGGGCCCTGTGCTTTTTAACACATGAAGCTGCTGGGGTCTGGGTCTCATCACTATACTGATGACACCCAGCTTTTTTGCTTTTTCAACTGATACCAAGGAAGGTGTGAAAGTCTTGAACCATTGTTTGGATGCCCTGCGGGATTGGATATGGGCAAATAGAGGCTCAATCCAGACAAGACGGAGGCTCTGCTGGTCAGCAGAGAAGCCAACCCAAGACTTTCAGCCTGCTACAGCCCATTCTGTATGGGGATGCAGTCCTTCTGAAGGACCAGGTTTGCAGCTTGGGGATGCGTCTGGACCTGGCATTGCTCCTAGAGAGTCAGGTGGCTGCTGTGGCCAGGAGTGCCTTTACCTTGCTTTGCTGGTGAGCCAGCTGCACCCTTTCCTGTGGAAGGTTTATCTAGCCACAGTGATTGCCTTAATTACCTCTCGTTGAGATTACTGCAACACACTCCATGCGGGGCTGCTCTTGAAAAGTGTTTGGAAACAACAGCTACGTGCAAATTGCAATGGCCAGACTACTGTTTGGCACGTGCTTTACAGTCCATATAACAGGACTTATTTTTGGTGTGGGGCTGGATGACCCGAACCCAGCCCTCCATGGGCTATATGACATCAGGTGGGTGTGGTCATGCCCCTGATGTCAGTTTGCATGGCCACACCCACCCGGTGTCATTTGCTCCCTGGCCCAAGCACCAGGTGGAACTTCCACCTGGCGCTTGGACCAGGGACCAGGCTTCGCTGAGCATGGGCTTTCCTGATCAGGGAGGCCCTGCATGCAGTGAAGCCAAGACAGTCTAGTCCCCATCACTCCTCCAATGGAGAAGTGACCAGGGTTAGGCTGGCTCTGTCCCATTCTTCGCGTGACCTGCCTCCTTCCCATAATGGGAGGAGGGGGCAGGGTGTGTGAAGGAAAAGTGGCTGAGTCCCCTTGGCTTCTATGATGCAACCCGCCTCCTTCCTACAATGGGGGAAGGAGGTAGGACTCACAAAGGAGAAGCATCTCAGTCCCTCTTGCTTCTCCAAGGGTGGAGCAAAGGGGACTTTCAGCCGCTTCACCCACCCCACCTCCCTCCCCTGTTGCAGGAAGCAGGTGGGCTGGGCTAAGCAGAGAGGATTCACCGACACACGGGGAAAGTGGCTGCAGGCAAGTCCCAATACTAGCCGTGCCACTGCCTCATGCCCCCGCCGCTATCTCCAACTGGAGATAATAGCAGGGGTTCTGCTAGTGGTGCGCATTAGTAGGGGAATTCCCAGTGTTATCTCCAATCTCAGATTGAAGATAGCAGTGGGGGGGATGCTCTCCAAGGAGATTCCTCCAATGGGCAGAGCTTGGAGCCTAAGCCCTGCCCCTGGAGGCACCCCAAGAGGCTGCACGGGCTAGTTTGGGGTGATCCATGGACCGGATTAGGCCCACAGGCTGCAGATTCTGCACCCCTGCCATATAGCAACAGACTTGAGCCAACTACACTGGTTTCCAATTTGTCTCTGACCTCAAGTTGCTGGGTTTGACCTATAAAGCCCTAAACGGCTTGAGGCCAGGATACCTCCCATATGAGCCTGAGACAGGGCCTTGTCTGCAGCAACAACTCAACTATGGAACTCACTTCTGAGGGAGTGTTAGACAGGCAGTAAAAGCTGCACTGTTTTGCCAGGCCTTTAATGCTCTCTGGTTTGTTTTACAGAAGGCTCAATTTCTGCTTTCATTCTGTTGTAATTTTATTGTGTTGCTGTTTTAAATTGTACATCACTCTGAGGGCTGCTTTGAACATTAAAAACAAACAACTTGTACCAAAATATTCAAAAAAGACTACAGAAACCTGAGATGTGCAAATGCTCTTAAGCTTCTTGAGAATAGTCTCAGATCCAGTTAGACATTCTATAAAATTATGACGGAACAAAATCATGATCATTCATGCTAGCATGTTTCAGAGAAATTCATTTTGTTTATTTCTCTCTCTCTCTTTTTTTCGCCCACAGGTTTAGGCTCTCAGAGCAACACACAGACTTTGTCTCTCCTGAAAGGCAATTAAGATGCCCTCAACAAATTTCACAAATTGCGATGTTTATTCTGAAATGGAGCCATTTACTTATTTTTATTACTTGATCTTTCTTATTGGGTTCATTGGAAGCTGCTTTGCTCTATGGACCTTCATACGCACAGAGCAGACCTGCAAATGCATGAATGTCTACTTAATTAACCTCCTAACAGCAGATTTTTTGCTGACCCTTGCTTTGCCCATGAAAATCATTGTTGATTTAGGAGTTGCCCCCTGGAAACTGAAAATATTCCATTGTCAAGTCACAGCTTGCCTGATCTATATCAACATGTACTTATCAATCATATTCTTGGGATTTGTAAGCATGGATCGTTGCCTTCAGTTAATACACCGGTGCAAGATCTATCGCATCCAGGAACCTGCTTTTGCCAAGATGATATCGGCAGTAGTGTGGGCAATGGTTCTCTTTATCATGGTGCCAAACATGGCAATTCCAATCAAAGAAATCAAAGAAACACCCACTGCAGGCTGTATTGATTTCAAAACAAAAATGGGAAGAGACTGGCATGTGTTCACCAATTTCATATGTTCTGCAATATTTCTAAATTTTTCAGCCATGGTGCTAATTTCTAACTGCCTTGTGATCAGGCTACTCTATCAAAACAAATACACTGAAAGCTACCACAATGTAAAGAAAGCTCTGGTGAATATACTCTTAGTAACTGCAGGCTACATCATATGCTTTGTTCCTTACCATATCATCCGGATCCCTTATACTCTAAGCCAAAGCAAAGCTATAACCACTGACTGCTCTCTCAGGCAAACCCTCTTTAAAGCAAAAGAATCCACACTGATGTTTAGTGTGTCAAATTTGTGTTTTGACCCTATTTTGTATTTTTATCTTTCAAAGACATTTAGACTGAAAGTGACTAAAACATTTGGATCACGTAAAGACAGAGGCGCTCTCCCAGATGATCAGGAGATGAATGGAGAACAGACACAGCACTTTGATGTTTCAGTTGAGAGACTGCAGGCCTTTCCACTTCCAGATGATCAATTTAGTACACTTTAAAAATGCATTTGTCTCCCGGTTGTTATGCACAGTCCATACATCTTGTCTTCAGATAGAGCTTTCACTGCAGGAGCATCACATTTTCTGAGAAAAGTGCTATACTGTGTACCAGGGGAAATGAGTGATGCCTCATTGCTAGTTGCTATTGCTGTTTAAGATTTTGTTGCACAAGTGTCAGAATTTTGTTTCTGAAGTGTTTAATGACAAGTGACAATTCTTTCACTAAATCCCCCCTTCCACAATCACATTCAGTTAGCTGATGTGCCATGTTTGAACACTTTTTGAACCTTTTAAGAGGAAGTTGTTTTCGGGGGGGGGGGTTGTTTATAGTGTTGTGCACAGGGGATGATGCATGGAACTCATGGGAGCGTGCACACACAGGGTCAGTTCAGATGTAATGTTTGGTGTTAAATGAATTATTATTATTAAATGTATACCCCAGTTTGCAGTGAAAATCCCAGTGGCTTATAATTAAAATAGCAAAAAAAATAGTCATAAAAATACAATAATTAAAACAGCAGAAAACAGCAGAAAATTGAGCATGAAGAGCAGATTGGAACCAATATCAAAAGGCCTGTGTGGATAATAAATGCTTCACCTGCTATCCAAAAAACAGAATGGTCTCCTGAATTAGGACATCACCACTGAAAACCCCCTTTCCCCAGTCAACATATATTTAGAGTTGAGAACTTTGCATTTGATCCACTGCACTAGTAAACATCATAGAATCAGTCTGCCAGTGTACAAAATTGCAGCGACGCTTCAAAGATGAAAAATGGTTACTTACCGGGGGGATAGGAAAATGTGTTGCATATTGCAAATGGCGAAGAAGATTGTAGTTTGATGGAAAGATCAGCTCTCTCACTTTTTCCCTCTTCATAGACTTTTCACTATTCATTGCAATTCTTCTGTCTAGTATGGATATGGAATTCAGATTCTCACAAGATTCCCCAGGCATTGGAGAAAAAATCTAAGCCATGTAAAAACAAATATTTAATATTGTAAACAGAAATATCCATGCAATTTATGGTATGACCAATTCTGTACATTAATAATAACAACAACAACAATTTACAGACTTCATTTTACCTCAAAAAAGGTACTGTGGATGTATGCTAATGAAAATGAGGTCTAATTGGCTTGAAATATGCAATAACTAAACCATTTTATTCCATTTTCAAGAGGTGCTTGCTTGTAAGGGGGTGAGGATTAGCGCTCAGTAGTAAACATACAGCACAATCTTCTATTTGTAAGCAATAAGTGATTATGATTTCAGCCAATCTTATTTTCAAATACGTTTTCTTTGCGATCACACCCACTGTGTGCTCTCTGTCCAACCGAACACCTCCCTGTTCCTGGACTACAGGGTGGATGAAGACTGAGCAAATGGATGTAGAGTGAAGAAGAGGCACAGGTACAGGATCATGGCCACTAATGCCAAGAAAACATGACTTATGTACCTACTCATCCTATGTCCTCCAGGTAAATAAAGATGGCATAGTCATGATAAAGTATCTTCAGGCTTGGTTAAATGAACAAGCAACTATTAGTAAGACAAAGTTTCAGCTATTAAGAAAATTTAGGGTAGATTCAGGGAGCCAGTTCCTTCACTGCAGATTTTCAAATCAAGTGATGACATTTGCAATCATTTTATGGTGCACCTGACATTGATCTAGATGTCCAAAATAGCCCAGTACACAATAAATCTGAATGCTCCTTTAGTCAGAACTAAGTGGTGAAATTATTCAACAAGGTCCACATAAGTACAAATGACCTTGGGTGGTGGGAGTGAGAGGAAGATTTTTCAAGAACACATATATTCCAGTGCTTCGGTGCCATTTATCAACTAATACTTCCTACGTTAGCAAGACCAAGTTCACACTGCTTTTTAGAATACAGTACATCACAGAAGTTCAAAATAGTTTGATTTAAAGTGCTTTCTGTTTACACAGTGGGACATCATTTTCCTCCTGGCCACTGATGACCGACTATTCAATGGTGCCCATTTGAAGAGATCACACAATGTTCAGAACACATCTCTTTAGGATCCTGTCATTGTGAATGCTTTACTGTGATAGTACACTGTTGTAGCTATCCTAGCCATCCACACCACCTGAACAAATAAAGGCAAAAAACCCAACATGGTCAGAAAGTTGTGTTAGCATTTTAAGCAGCAAAATTGTTGAACACAAAGGTCTGAGTAAGTGCAAAGGATATGAGGTCATGCTTGAGTACTCATGATGTGTTCATGGAAGTGGCATTTTGAACATAGTGGGAGTGGTGTAAAGGATGCCACAGTGGAAACAAATGAGGCAGCTTTTGTAAACCTAACAATATGATGCTGTTTCAAAGAAGAAAACTTGACTATGAAGAAAAGGTGAGATACTCTGGTAATACTAAAAGAAAATGCAGAAAATATTGGTTAGAGTGTTCCAAGTATCAGATCATGCTGGCGTACGTAGCAAAATGAAGAATGGATCTTTAAAAAACAAAACAGAAGTTAAACCTACTGGAAATTCCGAACCAAAGTCTGTCTTAAAGTCATTCTTGTCTACGTCATCAAAAATATTAGTAGTTCCCGAGTCAATGTACATATGTTCCATAATACTATGCTCCTAATGATCACCGAAGAGAAAAAGAAACACCAGTCAGAGTATGATGAAAACCCTGGGTGATTGGCCACACATTGTCAAAACAAAACCACCCAGTTTAAGATACAAAATACAAATTATTCTTTGGTTTAAACAAGACTTTTCTGCTCCCAACATACTTAATGATCAAAGTGTTCTCTTTCTAAAGTCATACTTAAAAATAAAGATAAGTTTAGAGAGACTCAACTCAAGAGACAACTTGCATGTTTTGTTTACAATGAATAAGTAATCTCCCAGGAAATAACTTTTGCTATGGGATCAGTAACTTCACAGTAGAGAAAGGCTGGAAGAAAACCATCTTGACATCTCTAAAGCCAGTGTTCTCCAACCTTGGGTCCCCAGATGTTTTTGGCCTACAACTCCCAGCATGCCCCAGCCAGCATAGCTGGCTGGGGCATGCTGGGAGTTGTAGGCCAAACACATCTGGGGACGCAAGGTTGGAGAACACTGTCTAAAGGGATATGTATTTGCTGAAGGCACCATATATAGAGCCAATATTCACATGTAGTTACACTGCTGCTGCTGCAATGAAACCTTGCAGATATGAAAGTTGGAAATAAATCTTCCTGTGGTTCCAAATAATGAGCAATATCCATCTTCTACTCACACAACAGGACTACCCTTCCCTCTCCTCCCCACCAGAACAAGTTCTGTGGTCACATGGGGTGCTGCAGGGAGAGGGGTAAATCCATTCCCCCCAACTGTGTCCATTCCACTGGTGGATGAACACCGTTGGATTTCACCCAGTGATGGGCTGGTTTGGATTTCACCCAGTAATGGGCCAATAAAGTTCAAAAGAAAATTCGGACTGAGCCTTAAAGAGTATATCCTTTCATGTAAATTTCATTTACACATATATAGAATAATGCAAAAGTGACAGCTTCTATTATCAACTTCAATAAACAAAGGGACCTTGATCCAGCAAAGCTACAAGTTACACATGCAGCTGGCATTGTTCATTCATTCACCCTTGCCAGCCTGATGTGTGAGATTACTTCTACATACACATAAAGCTATTATCCTCATTTACTGGCATAACTTGGGAACATAAAAAATATGTTAATAATTAGAAGCACAATTAGAAGCACAAAACATACAGTAAGCATAGATTCCCTTCTCATATTACACTGGTGACACAGGAACTGCTGCAGGGGAACTCCATCCCATATCATGATGGTTACACAAAACGCCACGGGCCACATAAGAGGAGCCTATACTACCCATCCTTAACAATACCAGCATTTCCTGCCTGGAAATTGGGGAGTCGCCGCAGCAGCATGGACTGCTCACATTATCCTGACAGTACAAGAGAAGGCCACACTGCAGCCCCCCATGCTGTCAGAATAATGAGAAAACAGTGCCCTATTTAATGGGCCATATTAGGATTTACACTGAAAATTTGAAGCACAAAAACAAGCTCTCTGGGTAACACAAGTATGAGTAAGTTTTTAGTATAAAGGGTGGACATCAGGGTTTTTGTTTTTTGCCTAGATAAAGCAAAGAAACAAAATACAACAAACTTCTTACCTCCAGTTTCACATCTTGTTCCCTAGAATACCGTTCATCCATATTTTCCCCAGTTGGCGAGCGTGATCTAGAGGCTGCAGTGACGGATAAGTCTCCACGTGATATTAAAGTGCACATGTAAGCATCATGAGAGAAAACATCATGCCGTATAAATTCACAGAAAAGAAGCACCAGGTTCACAAATTCTATCTTCTCATATTCACTGTTTGGGTCAGCTACAAATAGAGAAAGATTTAAATTGTATTAATTCTCATTAGATGCAAGCAGGTTAAAATTCTTTAAATCCCCATTAAGATTCAAATTAAGACTACACAAACATCTAAGCAGCTATTTCAGATATAAAACATCCTGCTTATCCACGTTATCCAGACCTTTGAAAAGTCAGCCCATATAAGGAGGTCTTACATCACTTTTGAAAGATACTCAGGTTTGGATTTGACAATTCTCATAAGAACTTATGAACATAGAAGAGCTGTTCTGGATCACACCAAGGATCCATCTAGTCCAGCTTTCTGTTCACACAGTGGCCAACCAGCTGCCCACGGGATCCCACAGGCAAGACATGAGTGCAACAGCACCCTCCCACCTATGTTCCCCAGCAACTGGTGTATGTAGGTATACTGCCTCTGATACTGGAGGAAGCATAGAGCCATCAGGACTAGTAGCCATTGATAGCTTTCTCCTCCATGAATTTGTCCAATCCCCTTTTAAAGCTATCCAAATTGGTGACCATCACTACATCTTGCAGAAGTGAATTCCATAGTTTAATTATGTGTTGTGTGAAGTTTATACAGTTTAATACATTTTTTGAGAACACTGAGGCTTACTGAAAGCCTAGTTGCAAGAGAAATCGACCATGAATTGGACCCCTTCAAGACAATGCATTTATGAAACACTACAGGTTAAATGACAGTCACCATGATGTGGAAAAAAACTGATTAACAGAACCTACAATATATCGCTCTTGAGTACACCAACATGGCTACTCTTTATTAAACCCTTCTGCAGAGTGTGTCTCTCTCTCCTCTGTGTCACAAGTAGGATGGACAAATCTGTTAATCTCTATTTCTCGTAGTGTATTTTTTCCAATCCTTAATTTGTTCTATCCCATTTCCGTACCACATCAGTTTCTAGATTAGCATCTATACCGATCAATTAGCATATGCAAATCCATGTCCTCTTTTTTAGTGATGCATTTCCTCTATTTTGCCCACCCTACTGCACAGGCACACTTTCTCGGTTCTAGAGAAGAGCCTGAGCCAGCAACCCACTGATCAGAATGTTACTTGTTCTGTTCTTAACACTGCCTGTGACTGACTCCAGCAAATCGTGAGACAGTATCTGGATAATATACAATGGAATAGGTTTCCATAAATATCCTCAGGCATTATCCTCCTAGATCTTTGGGCCCTGGTAAAGTGAGACCTTTGTCTCTCCCCGCCCCATGTTTGGACCCTGCAGGCATAGGATTACTCTGTCAGAGTTATATTATTATGTATTTATTTACTAGCAGTCAGTCAGTCAGTCAGGCGATCACTCGTGACCGAGTAAGATTGTCTTCCAGGATAAAAAAAAGAAAATTTACAAAAAGGAGATTTTAAAAGGAGGAAAATTCTAAAGAAAATTGTGTAGACTCTAGCGATGGGTCCTTAAGTGACTGTGGAGGCCAATTCTAGATCCACACAGCTTCCCACAGTGAGGACACAGGTTACCAGATGGAAGATGGTCTTGTAAAGGATTCATTTGATGTGCTTTTCGCTTAGCACGTTTCTCCCTTTCACCTTGCACTCGGGCTTCTTCAAAGTCCATAGAACCTTTGTGAAAGGCCAACCTCCAGTTAGATCGTTCATGGGCCAGAGCTTCCCAGGTTTTGATGTTTATATTGCATTTTTTTAGATTAGCCTTAAGAACATCTTTAAACCTCTTATATTGACCACCGATATTCCGCTTTCCATCCTTGAGTTGGGAATAAAGTAACTGCTTTGGGAGACGGCAGTCAGGCATTCGAACAACATGACCGGTCCACTGAAGTTGGCGTTGAAGGATCATTTTTCTAATGCTAGTAGTCTTTGCTTCTTCCAGTACACTGACATTTGTTCGCCTATCTTCCCAAGTAATTCGCAGGATTTTCCGGAGGCAACGTTGATGAAATCTTTCAAGGAGTTGGCCTTTAAGCAAACATACAGTATGCTGCTATCCAGGGTTGCAAAAAATCATGATTTTTCCGAAAAAATCAATTTTTTTATTTAAATCAATGATTTTTTTTTATTTAATCAATTCCCCCCCAAAAAAATTTTTTTTAGTAAAATTAATTTCAAAGTTTCAGGCAACCACATGTACAAATAGCCTACACTTAATAGTTAAGAACACCAAATTATACAGAAAACACTTTCCTCATTTTTGTTTAATGTTACCAGTATTATCGGTTACTAGGCAACCTACACGACAGGGTTGCAAAAAATCATGATTTTTTGCCCAAATTTTTTTTAAAAATTGATTTTTATTGATGATTTAATCAATGATTTAATCATTGATTTGAATTAAATCATTCTGATTTAAATCATTGCAACCCTGCTGCTATCAAAGTCAGACATATTGTGCCCAGCCACCTCATCTGAGTAAAGGCATGCTAGCCTTGCAGGCACCCAGACACAGCCCCTGCCCAGAGGCACCCCTATAACTCCCTAAAGGAGGAGTCTGTCCACTCTGTTCCCCTGAGTGAGGATTGTTCCACAGCAGGGGGGAAGGGGCAGGCATATAACCATGTCCCTCAGTCTAAAAATGTCCCCTGGCTTCAAACTGTATGGACTGTAAAACTATGTGCTGGTAAGGGAACTCTGCCCCTAGTGGTTGAAGATGTTACTGCAGGTTTCAACTACATGGACAAAAATTAAAATTAAAATTAATCAATTTTAAAAATAAAATAATGCTGAGGTGCATGCCCCTAGGGTCCCCTTAATACATATGCCAAGTTTCAGGTGTCTAGCCTTCACGATCTTGGCTCTATGGCACTGAAGGGCGCACATATATACATCCTCTTTTATTATAATAGATTCATTCATTCATTTCATTTTATTTTATTTATGAGTCACCTTACAGCCAAAGCTCTCAGGGCAACATACATCATAAAAACAAATACAAGAAAACTAATGGTAAAACATGGGCAGAGCGATCATATGGCCACTATTCTTCCCCTGGCACCAAAAAGTCATTATTTTGTTTCCACAAGACAAATTTTAGAGTGCAAGCGGACCTGCCCTCTTGTACTTCATAACATTTTTGTGTGTCTGTGTATGTGTGTGTATGTGCATATATGCATGTGTGTATATACACACACTAGACAGACATGTTTACATTTTACCTAAGGGAGCAATCCTATGGTCCCTGGGAGAGCGTCGCAGGGACCACAGGGCTGCTCGTAAAATTCTTCCAATTCTTCCAGAGACAGCACCCCGACCTTGGAAGGGGAAGTCGGAGATCCGATCCCCTTCCCCACCCCTCACAGCCAGTGCGGAGCAAACAGCGCTGCCTGCCCTGTGAGGTGGGAGACTTGACCTCAGAGAGGGGGGAAAAGGAGTGTTCCAGTGGGCAGGGAAGGGAGGAGACTGGTACGACTTATCCTTAATTTCTTCCAGCCTCCTTCCCTCCCCCTCTGAAGCGCCCTCATTAGATGGGCTAAAAAGCTTATCTAGTGAAATCTGTAGGGTGGGAGGACAGGGAGGAGAAGATCGCCTCTGCTGCTCCTCCCACCCTCCATTGGATGATCAGACGCCTCCAAGTTTGGGGGCTTCTGATCACAGAGGGTACAATTAATAGGATTGCAACCTAAATGTCCTAACCCTGTGGATAAAGCAAGCTGAAATAAACTTTTTTTTTTCTCCAGCTTCTGACACAAAGAGTTACACTGAGTTCCTTAATTGCCTCAGACAAAAAAAACACAATGTTTTGGAAAGTTAAAGCCTTGTAAAAAGAAAAAAAAATCTGTACGTCAGGCAGTAGTGTGGAAGGAAGAAAATATACTAACAATCATCATAGTCATGAAACAGAATTAATTCAGTTGCTGGACAAAAGGTCAAAGTGATCCACCCGGTTCTGGAATAAAGATGATACTTACATAATGATGGGGCTTGGGTATCTAAAAACCTAAGGAGGACATTCTGGAAAACAGGAAGGCTGGATCCAGGAAGTGATGCTGAAGAAATGGATTCTTTTTCATCCAAGACTTCTGCCTCACCACATCGCTACAAATATAAATGAGATCAAGTAGTCAGTGTAGAATTGCGACACCATAGCTATAAATGCAACTGCATTTACTTCCCTTTCCCCCATTAACCAGAAATCCCACAGAACACCAATAGGTGGGGGGACCCACTTCACATCCATAAGAGTTACAACATGTTCATCTCTGGTTGTCTGCGCAGAATAGTAAACAAGATAATCTTATTTAAAGTCAGTTAAGAAATGGCTGAGTGACACACAAGCACAAATCAAGGACTTTTACTGTCATCACTACACCACCACCACCCAGTCCCAACGTGATTCAAGAGTTCTGTGATGTCTTTCTCACACGTTGGAGCTATACAGATTGTAAGTTCATCAAGGCAAGGAACTATCTTTTTTGCTTCATGTTACTTCGTAATATGCCATGTGTATCAATAGCACTCTGGGTTGCATCCAAAGTTTCTATTCCTCCAGAGGAAGGAAACCTTGGATACAACTGTATGTAAGTTAAAAAATATGTCTATTTTTTAAATTTATTTTAAGCAAACAAAACATGCATCCACATGCACACATCCTCTCCACTTAAACATCTTGCATAAGGTGCTCCCATGTGTGCAATATTATCTAATGGTGATTCTAATATGTTGTAGTATCAAAGACGCTTATAGCAAGTCAAGTAAAAAATAGTTTTAAACATCCCAATTATGCCCTTTGTTTATCTATATATTGGATGCTCTTGACTGTGAATCCAGCAATTAGTTCAAGGTGAACTATGGGGGAGGACCATAAGGAACTGTTTTTTCCTTCCTTTTCTGTCCCAACCCATTATTCCCACTGCTTCCACCACAAGAATAAGAGACATGTTAAAATATCCTAATTGTTAGGCTCTCTGCAAGGAGGCGCAGTAGGACCATAGTTCAGAAATGTCAAAGCTTGTAACAGGGTTCTTTGGATATGGTGATTAATCTGCCATTATATACCAAGAACAAGCAGACTACTTACATCTGTCTCAATTTCAGCTTGCCTCTTCTCCAATAGTTTAGCCACAGCCATTGCCCTGTGCTTGCCAGATCTTTTGCTGCTCACAGCCCATTCACAGAGCAATGTCACAACAGCTTCATCATTAGGTGCAACCTGTTAAATCACAAACAAGTATCTTTTTTAGCAGAGCAAATGTTGGCTATGAATCAGAAACAAGGTAGATATAGATGACTAAAAAGAACAGGAAGTTATAGGTTCATCTAAAAGTTCCAGGACAGCTTATTTGAAAACCAGTATGCATGGCTACTACATTGATTTTAGAGGTAGAATTTTTTTTAAAAGAGCATATGGAACAAAGGCACAGTAGAATCAGGAGCAGTGGATCAAGGGAAGTAACAACAGCAAAAGGACATGTATATGACAGCAGTACCAGCTCCAGTTTCAAATTCAGTTCTCACAATGTAATGCATGTATTTTAAAACCAGATTTTACAAGAAAATCCATGAAGTTTTAACTAGTCACATTTTCATATATTTCTGGCTGAATTTATCGGTATAGGTGTTATTTTTATTGCAGATTTAAAAGGTTATGAATATGTTAATTTAGCACATGATTTAAATCATTGTGATCTTGTTTTATGCAAAAAGCATCTTGATTTTAAAGAGACAAGGCTCAGATCTTTTATTAAAGTGAACAACTATAGGGTTCTCATGATTAAGAATTGTGCATCCTTAACACTTTGATACAAATCAACAAATCAGAATTTTAATGTTTCTGTATGCAAACGAACTTTATGAACAATTTATTATAATTATTACAATTATTTATTATAATTATAATATAATATTGTATAATAATAATAATAACAACAACAACTTATTATTATTATTATTATTATTATTATTATTAAAGCAAGATGCTTTATGATCTGAAATCTGACACAGGAGAAACAGAGGAAGGGGAAGCAATGGTAAACTTTCCAGGGTCAAGCCTGGTTATTACTTGGATGGGAGACCCCTCCTCTAGTTCCCTGCTTTGAGCAGGGGGTTGGACTCGATAGCCTTGTAGGCTCCTTCCAACTCTATGATTTATGAAATTATGAAAATCTATAAACAGGGAAGAATGTGTGGCTGTTTCAGTTACATGTGCTAACGATTAAGGTGCTTCCAAACTAAGATTTTATGGCATTATCACCCTCCCACACTCACGGAGGTTTATGGGGGAGTGGGTTCATGACCCTCCTGTGTCCCCCCCCCATTTCTTCTTTTTTTCCCCTTAATGCAAAAATTCTGTTAAGAAAGAAAAGACAGAATAGCTGCACACATTGCCTTCTGATTGCTAGTGCTAGGTGCCCTCCATCTAAAGCACCCTTAATTATAAGCAAAGTTAGTAAGGCAAGATAACTAAAGGGTGGAGCCAAAGGTTTCAGGAAAAAGGTGAGTTTTGAGGAGGGATTTGAAGGGTCTAAGGGAAATAGCAACACGCAGGTGTTCTGGGAGGCAGTTCTAAGCATATGGGTCGGCATGGGGGAAATGGCAGAGTCTTGAATGAACAGGAGACCTCGGAGTGTTGTACCTTGAGGAGTGGCCATCAGAAGCAGGGATGTTATTGAGATAAGGGCACTCCATGAAGGGAGGGGGTAAAGCCATGGAGGGCCTTGTGTTTAGCACACGAGATACAGATTCATAACACAGTGTCTGGATAGGTCATAAGTAGGTATGTTTCTATTGGCAATAGCAAGCAAAAGCAATGGAGGATAGCCTTCCCACATCTTCCTGCCGTTGCAACTTTTTCTTGTACAAGATGTATAACCAGATACATTGTTCATGATTATCTGATGCTTCTTGCCATCAGATCGTAAAGAACTGCTTTGTAGATCAGACGGAAAGTTTGTCTAATCTAGCATACCATCTGCCACAATGAGAGGCTGGATCAACTTGGAAATCTTACAAGTAGGGCATGCAAATGATTGCCATCCCTTTCATTATTCTGCAACTACAGAATGTTAGGGCAACTGAACCGTGAGGGCAACTAGGCATTTTTCCATTAAGAAAAAAAGCTGGAGGGAATGGAGCACAGTAAGCTTATAAAATGTTGGATGATATGGACAAAGTAAAGAGGGAAACATATTTTTTCTCTGTTAAGAATACCACACACTTGCGAGTTGGCATTAAAAATAACCAACCTGTAGGCTACACATGTAAGTTAAACAAAATGTAAATTATTTTTCTATGCAATACCGAATTAGCCCTTATAGTTCACTGCTACAGGATGTTACAAATTTAACGAAAGAAGTTAGATGTGTAGATAAAGGAAAAGCCCATCAGCCAAGGAAATCTTCTCCATGTTCAGGGCAACATAACTCTGGCTACCAGATTCTGGAGGTTAACAGGGTGGATATCAACATGGAGTAACAATAGATAGGTGCACCAAAGGATCAAATACAACAACAAAGGGGAGGGGGGGAGGATTAGCTTTACAAGTCATATTATGGAGTAATAGTAGCATATGACCGAAGAAAACATTCTTTGAAAGTAAAAGCTGTTTAAGTACAGAACTAGGATGAGTCCCAAAACACCAGTAAGAAAACAAAGGAAAAAAATGATGATGATGATGATGATGATGATGATGATGATGATGATGATGATGATGATGATGATGATGCAAGCCAATATTTAAGAGACCCAATATATTTTGAGCAAAAGGTCTTATTCAGGGAAGTAACTACTCTCTGAGCATGTGACTTCTGATTAGAGTT
The DNA here is from genome assembly GCA_021292165.1 of Shinisaurus crocodilurus. Classification (NCBI taxonomy): domain Eukaryota; kingdom Metazoa; phylum Chordata; class Lepidosauria; order Squamata; family Shinisauridae; genus Shinisaurus; species Shinisaurus crocodilurus. Next base: position 36,880,751 of record CM037878.1, read on the forward strand.
CTCGAGAACTTCCTTTCTTCAACCATGTAGCTGGCCATGGTTGGCAAACACAACAGCAAACTGGATTCATCAATGTTCCTCTCCACCACAGCTAATTAACATTTGGGAAAATATGGTAATGCCCAAGGGGAAGCATCACAATGCACATTCCTCTCAATCTTTGAAAGTTGTTTACATTCTACAAATATGACTAGCAATGTAGTATTTTGTTTAGTCGTCATTTTAACATACTGGGCCTTGTAGATTGTTTAATTTTCATCAAAGGCCTCTCAGAAGGTTAGTGCTCCAGTCCAATTATACGTTTCATATCCAGTTTCAGCAAGATTCCTGACTGAGGTACAAGTAAATACCTCAGCACAAAGTCTTCTCCACAGTCTCCGATTATCACACCCTTAATCTGATACACTGTCTCTCTGTGTAGGATGTCCTTTTTGCTGTGCAAATAGAGTTTTGTAACATATTTCCACATATTTTTGCAAACCTTTATGAAAAGCAAAAGGGACCAAAATCTGCAGAAAGATATGCAGCACCACAATGCTGTTTTATTTACTCTAAGTAAATAAAGTGACAAAACCATTTATCTTGTCTTCCTGTCTTATGGTTCAAAGCAGCTGCGTAATATACAAAGGATGCTACTCCGGAAATGCTTAAAATTCCATAACTCTGATTTCATGCTGACCTGCTAAAGCAATTAAAAAGAAGCTAAAATTAGAAGGATTTTGGACATTTACCCAAGTCAGAAGTAGTCCTTATAAAGGTGCAGGTGTATAACATCTTCCAGCCCAAGGGCCAAATTCCATTTCAGAAGGGCTTGGGGGGGGTGCATTCCAGTGGAGGGTGGGGCCGATGGTAAAAGGAGCAGGGCCAAAACACCAAAAATACCTGCATATTTTAGCTTAAAGCTCTTACTGGCAGTAACTAAGCCTTAGGGGAGGCATGTCAGTGTTTTAGAATGGGGGGAAAGTTGTACAAAAAGCTGGGAAACTACCATTGGTGGTCAGGAAGGAGAAAGGGGTGTGTGTCCATCTGGGGAACCTCAGATGGAATCCCGGGAGGGGCAGATTTGGCCCCTAGGCCTGAAATTCTGCCGCCCCTGTAATAAAGTATATAAAATATAAAATTCTTAAGGCTTTTCCAGGTGTGGGACTAGTTCAAGCTAGCAACTCTGTACATGCTTGAGGAAGAAACTCTGCAGATAGGGTCACAAGAGCCAGATAAAGTACAGTTCTCCACCTTTGAGGAACAGCACATGCCCAGGACAGGGATAGGAAGGTGAATGGGTGGGGACATTGCCTGACAAGGCGGTTGTTTTAAATTATTCAGGGACCTGGTTCAGCCAAGGCACCTCACTTCAGATTCAAGGGTACTCAGGATGAAACAAAACCACTTGTGGCAAAGATGATTTAATAACTCTATACATTTAATAACTCTAAATAATACACAGTGGGGTGGTTATTTCAACTCTTTTACAGGTCACGTTGTATTAACTTGTTTTAGTTATTTGAGACATTTTTAAATTTGGTTTTAAATTTTTTATAATGTCTTTATTGTGTATATTTTATATTGTATTTTATTGTATTTTCTACTGATTGTTGTAAACCGCCCAGAGAGCTTCGGCTATTAGGCAGTATAGAAATAACATTATTATTATTATTATTATTATTATTATTATTATTATTATTATTATTGTGCCCCCATTAACTTCAATGTCAGAAACTGCTTTCTATACACAAAAAATGTGCATACAGAGTCATCTCCAAAATTAGAAGTGCACAGAGTTGCTTGTAGTGCTAACTGTAACAGGAAAAAAGCCTTAGCTAGGGAGGTTTAGGAACTTCTGACAGTTTTAAACCAAATGTTTACCTTGCTGCTAAGTGGTAGTGATTACAGCTAAAATACAATTTTCAAATCAAGGTGACAGCCTAGAACTGCATGGAGAGAAGTAATGCCACTGCTTGGTGTAAGTCATGCACACAATTGCATTCCTCCCTTCCCCAAATGAGGTGCCAGGTCTATAACGTGGGGTGACTACAGAGTGGTATGGAGCCCAGTACTAACTCTGACTGCCCCTTGCAGGACAGCAGCAGGTTTTGGGACCACCACACCCACCCAGAGCGGCAAGTCCTCCCCCTCCAAGAAATGGCTGCACTGGACTCCCTTCTTCCATGCACATGCAGTATGCACTACGTATCCCTTCCTTGCTTGACAAGGAAATTAATTTTGTTTAGGCAATACCACAAACAAAGCAAAAACAGCAGAAGCCAGCTGGCCCTGCTTTACGGAAACTAAAAATTCTTAAGCTACTCTTAACAGCAGCTGTGACTTTTTGCATTTGATGTGTGACTATTTACATAAGCTCAATTTAAATTTGTGTTTAAAAAGGAACAGAAGACAAGATAGTGTTTGAATACTTGGCAACAAATTAATAGTCATACATTTAAACAGAACAGTACAGTACTGTATTTTACAAAGTACTGGCAACCAAAGTAAAACCATTTGTCATTTTTAACCTGAGTTGTAACAGGGTTTTTTTAATGGAATAACTGCTTGGTTATCTTTAGAGACATACAAAGAAGTGTTTCAATACCTTTCACCAACCTTTTATAGCCTGAATAAAATACATGCTGTGTGAAACTGAAAAAGGGCAAACAGCTGGTCCTGTTTATAAATGAGTCAGATTTGTTTAAATCTGTGTAGCTGCCTGCCTGACTGCAGCACTCAATCCTAGTTTGACATAAGCCCTATTCAGGCATTCTTGGTCTAGTTAGAGTAAACATGCAAGGAGGGAAAGCATGCTAGCCTGCCCCCTCTGTTATCGCGTTTGTCGCCCTCTACAAGTGGAAGACAACTTTCTGAAGAGGAGAGCTTGTAGCCATGGAGGCTCTCCATGTGATCTAGAATGCTGGAAAATCAGCATTCTGGCTTGCAAGGAGAGCTTCCGTGGATACAGGAGGCTCTCCTTTTCAGAAACTCACCCTCCATGCATAGAAGGCAGCAGCAGAGAGGGCGGGGCTAGCGTGCTCTCCCTCCTTGCATGTTTGTTCTAACCAAATCGGAAATGCCTGAATAGGGCTATAGAATTAACCCAACATCAAGACTGCTGACAAAAAAAAGGTGCCACAAACCTAGGTTGCCATATGCATGGGTGGGGGAAGTGCACACAGCCAGTGGTGTTTTCAAGATAATTTTCTTGTGATTTTCTGGGGGTCCCCTACAAGGCTCTGGGCCCTAGACATCACTGCGTAAGTCACTCAGTCTATCTACTTAGTCCAGAATTCCCCCTAATGCTTCCCTCAAAAGCCTGCTGTGTCACCACATACTGATTTACAAAGAGCACAGAGGCTCTTCCTTTTATGAACTTGGCTGTGTAATTCAAAGCCAGCATGTGAGGCAAAATATGCTAACCTTAGAATACCCCGGACCAAAAAACATTCATGAATTAAAATCCGTAAGAACTTTTATTGATGGAAAACAGCCAGAACAAATAATCGTATGATACAGAATAATCATTCCAATACCCTTACCTAAAATAACTGACTCGCCTCTTTTAACAGCTATCCTAACCACCAGCCTTTTACCTCATCCTTCCTAACCCTCTCTTAACTCCTCTCTCCCTCACTCTGCTCCCATTCCACTGTTGTCTAACTGCCTCTCTGCAACTGTCGCACTCTCCAGTCCCCACTCCAACTCTATTGCTTCACATTCCCCTGCTGTCAATCATTCACCTGCAGTATTCCTTTGAAGGCAGTTTCCTCTGCCAGTACAACTTCCAAATTTTTCCACTCTCTCACAAAACACCTTACCAAAACAATACAGCAAGGGTGCAATCTTATGCATGGTTAGACGGGGGGGGGGGGGGGAGTCCTACAATTTCCAGCATGCCCCAGTCAGCCATGCTGGCTGGGGCATGCTGGGAGTTGCAGGACTTTTTTCTGTCACTCAGGACTGGGAGTTGCAGGACTTTTTTCATGCTGGGAGTTGCAGGACTTTTTTCTGTCACTCTTTGAAGACTGCAGCTTCCAAGTCTTCTACTAAACTAGTTTTGTTGTACTTGGTTCCCCACTGCTCTCCTCCATCATCAGTGCCTCCAATACCCTTTTAGTGTCTCATCTTACTATTCCTGAATCTCCCTGCAATGATACATTTTCTTCGAATTTCTAATAACTAATTATTGCCACTCTGGCTATGAGAATATAGCAACCTGTAAAACTGAACTGCAGGTATTGTCAGTTATTAGTCAAGCATCATGCTCTTTCTCTCGCTAGTTTCACTCCACCTTGTTGGTTTAATACTTTTTACTTAGGGTGACCAGATGTAAAGGGGGAAGGGGCTTCTGTTCTTTTAATACTTGTGCACAAGAGAACATTTCAGCAGCTGCAGCTTGGCATACAGGAGTAAAAAACAAACCTGCACCTGCTGAAATTCCCTCTTCTACACAGTTAAAGGCTCAGGAGCTCTGTCCATCCCTTGCACCTGGTCATCCTACCTTTCCTTGCAATCTGATGTTTTCATTAATTCTAGACAAAATTATCTCATGTACAACTTTAAACAAAAAAATCAGCAAAGAGAATCCTATTAACTGCTTTAGGGGTTTCTCCCCCAACCCCATTTAGTTCTAGATCTTGGCAATATTAGGTCTTAGGACCAGCTGACATGTCTCCCTTCTTTGAGCCAGGCTTTTTGCTTAGATTTTTTTGGCAATCCACCAAATTGTTAAGTTGCCAAATTAATGTAATATTGTAAATAGACAGAGAGTACTTCCTCCTTACCCTAACCAGTTCTCTAGAATAAAACCACCTCCTGTGACAGGAAGAGGTTTTGGTATGTGCTGTGGAAGCTAGATGCAAGTATTACCTACCAATTATCAACTACTCTGAAGCAAGGAATCCACTATAGTTGAGAAGTATATAAATTAGCTGGTAATTAAATCCCAGATTAAGAACATGGAACACCCTCATGTGTGAACTGAACAGCTCTATGTATGGCCTTGACAGAGCCATTTTCCCATCCTCCACTTTTGGACAAATGCACGCTATAGCACTCACTATTTCCTGCTATGGGAGCCCATGCATACTTCCTATGTATGTGTATATATAGAAATAGATATAGATACATTCACACAAATGAATGGACTGGTTTTCTCCATATACTTGCTTGTTATCTTTGAGAACAGGGCTGAGGTAGAGAGAAGGATAAGTATGTCCAGTCAATTTTTTAAATTTAAATTTAGCCCCTTCCTGATCAGGAAAACTGGTGATAGGAGTCCTATGCTTGTCTTCTATCTTAGATCGACCCACTGTCAACCCAGTGTGCAGCTGCTGTGAAAAAGGCAAACTCCTTGTTAGGAAAGGAACTGAAAATAAAACTGCCAAGATCATACTGCCCTTATAAAAATTTATGGTGTGACCGCACTTAGAATACTGTGTGCAGATCTGGTCACTGCACCTAAAAAAGGACATTGTAGAGTTGAAAAGAGTGCAGAAAAGGGCAACAAGAATGATCAAGGGGCTGGAGCAACTCCCCTAAGAGGAAAGGTTACAACAGCTAGGTTTGTTTAGCTTAGAAAAAAGGAGAGTACGGGGAGAGATGATAAAGGGGTACAGAATTATACATGGTGTGGAGAAAGTGGATAGGGAGACAATTTTCTCCCTTTCTCATAACACTAGAACCTGGCATCAGCATCCCAAGAAGCTGATTTGTGGGAGATTAAAGACAGATAAAAGGAAGTACTTCTTCAAACAGCACATAGTTAAACTATGGAATTCACTTCCACAAGATGTAGTAATGACCATCAATCTGGATGGCTTTACAAAGGGATTAGACAAATTCATGGAGGAGAAGGCTATCAATGGCTACTAGTCCTGATGGCTCTATGCTACCTCCAGTATCAGAGGCATCATGATCATCATCATGATCATCATCATGATCATCATCATGCGATCACTCGTGACCGAGTAAGATTGTCTTCCAGGATAACAATTTACAAAAAAGGAGATTTTAAAAGGAGGAAATTCTAAAGAAAATTGTGTGGGTCCATAAGTGACTGTGGAGGCCAATTCTAGATCCACACAGCTTCCCACAGTGAGGACACAGGTTACCAGATGGAAGATGGTCCTGTAAAGGATTCATTTGATGTGCTTTTCGCTTAGCACGTTTCTCCCTTTCACCTTGCACTCGGGCTTCTTCAAAGTCCATAGAACCTTTGTGAAAGGCCAACCTCCAGTTAGATCGTTCATGGGCCAGAGCTTCCCAGTTTTCGATGTTTATATTGCATTTTTTTAGATTAGCCTTATGAACATCTTTGAGCCTCTTATATTGACCACCGATATTCCGCTTTCCATCCTTGAGTTGGGAATAAAGTAACTGCTTTGGGAGACGGCAGTCAGGCATTCGAACAACATGACCGGTCCACTGAAGTTGGCGTTGAAGGATCATTTTTTCAACGCTAGTAGTCTTTGCTTCTTCCAGTACACTGACCTTTGTTCACCTATCTTCCCAAGTAATTTGCAGGATTTTCTGGAGGCAGCGTTGATGAAATCTTTCAAGGAGGTGGAAGTGACGTTTATAGATAGTCTATGTTTCGCAGACATTCAATAAAGTTGGTAATACAATGGCTTCATAAACCAGTGTTTTGGTCTTCTTACAAATATCCCGATCCTCGAACACTCTATGTTTCATTCGAGAAAACGCGGCACTTGCGGAGCTCAAACAATGCTGGATTTCACTGTCGATGTTAGCTGTAACAGAAAGATAGCTGCCAAGATAGAGAAAATGATCGACATTTTCCAGTATTGTCCTGCCAAGCTGGACTAGATGGCATCACCAGTTAGCTTGCACTTGCTGATGAAGCACTTTGGTTTTTTTGATGTTAAGTGAGAGACCAAGTTTTTTGTATGCTTCTGCAAAAGCATTTAGGATAGTTTGGAGATCATCCTCTGAATGTGCGGAGACCACATTATCATCAGCATACTGAAGTTCCACAACGGAGGTTGTAATTACCTTACTTTTTGCTTTCAGCCTGCTGAGATTAAAAAGCTTTCCATCTGTTCGATATATGATTCCCATACCAGTGGGAAGTTTCCCCTCGACAAGATGTAAAATCATGGCGATGAAAATAGCAATAATGTTGGGGCAATAACACATCCCTGTTTAACACCTGATCCCACTTTAAATGGAGCACCATGAGAGCCGTTGTTGTCCAAAACCATTGCCGTCATGTTGTCATGGAGAAGTCGCAAGATATTCACAAATTTATTGGGGCATCCAATTTTCATAAGGATAGTCCAGAGAGCTGTTCGGTCTACAGTATCAAAGGCCTTAGCCAGGTCAATAAATGCCATATAAAGGGGTTGATTTTGCTCCCGGCATTTTTCTTGGAGCTGACATGCAGTAAAAATCATGTCTACTGTCCCTCTAGAGGGGCGGAAACCATATTGAGTTTCAGGGAGGATCTCTTCTGAAATAGATAGAAGACAGTTTGCGAGAATCCTAGCAAATATTTTACCTGTGGTAGCTAAGAGAGAAATGCCCCGGTAGAACAGACTGTGGAAACTATCACCCTTCTTAAAGAGGGTGATAATTATGGCATCCCTGAAGTCTTCTGGGATCTCTTCTCTTATCCAGATTTTTTCGATGAGTTTATGAAGATTTAGTACAAGTTCGGGGGGCCCTTCTTTAAAGATTTCAGCAGGAATCCCATCTGGTCCACTAGCTTTGTTGTTCTTCATTTGATTAATGGCTTTTTTTACTTCATCCAAAGTGGGGAGTATTGCAAGTTCCTCTCTAATTTGTTTTTGCGGGATTTGCAAGAAAATCTCTTTATCCACCTTAGATTTACGATTTAAAAGATCATAATAATGCTCTTTCCAACGCAGTGCAATAGACTTTGTCTTTTAAGAGTTTGGTGCCATCTTTTGATTGTAAAGGGTTTGTACCATAGGTTTTTGGTCCATAAATGGCCCTTGTGGCCTTAAAAAAAGCCCCGTGCATCATGAGATTCTGCAAGTTGTTGAATTTCTTCAGCTTTCTTTTTCCACCAAGCATTCTTAAGTTCTCTTGTTCTTCTTTGGACCTCAGCCTTTGCGCTAGCGTAGATTTTTTTCTTGGCAGTGCAGTTAATATCATTTTGCCATATTTGGAAGGCTTTCCTTTTTTGGTCAATTATATATTTAATCTCATTATCATTTTCATCAAACCAATCCTGATGTTTCTTAGTTTCATATCCAATAGTTTGTTCACAAGCTGCAGTAATGGAGGTTTTCAGCTTAGACCAATGGTCCTCAATGTTGTCAGGAGGTTCTGTAGGTAGATGTTCCTTAAGAAGTGATTGAAGATGAATTTGCTTAATAGGATCTTGAAGGGCGTGGATGTTCATTTTACGCCTTGGTTTCCTTCCTTGAAGCCTACGTTGGGGAGCAATGTTGATAACCATAGTGGACCGGATTAGTCGGTGATCTGTCCAGCAGTCGTCGGCACTCACCATGGCCCTAGTAAGAAGTACATTGCGGCGATCTCTAACACGGACAATTACATAATCCAGAAAATGCCAGTGCCTTGACCGTGGGTGCTGCCATGATGTTTTAAACTTATTCTTTTGTCGAAAGAGCGTGTTTGTAATAGGAGATTATGCTCTGCACATATAGACAAAAGTAAGAGTCCGTTCGGGTTGCTATTACCAACTCCGTCTTTTCCAATAGTTTCTGGCCATAAATCAAAGTCACGCCCGACTCTTGCGTTAAAATCACCCAGGAGGATAATTTTATCCTCCTTAGGTATCTCTGACAGGAGAGTGTCCAACTGGGTATAAAAACTTTCCTTGATGTCATCATCAGCATCTAATTTTGGCACATAAGTGCTCAAAATAATTACCTGCTGGTTATTGGCGATCTTTAATCGAAGGGGTATCAGGCGTTCGTTACTGCCAGTAGGAACTTCTGACAAAGAGTTCACTAGATCATTTTTGATGGCAAAGCCTACTCCATGTATTCGTGTGCCTATGTACACCAGTTGCTAGGGAATGTGGGCAGGAGGATGCTGCTGCACTCATGTCCTGCCTGTGGGATTCCGTGGGCAGCTGGTTGGCCACTGTGTGAACAGAAAGCTCGACTAGATGGACCCTTGGTCTGATCCAGCATGGCTCTCTTATGTTCTTAGATCCTCTAGGAAAGAGAGTTTGGGGCAAGCAGCAAGGATAACTTCCTGCTCAACAGTTTTCTTGGTTACAGATGCAGTTTCTTCTAAGCCAGTTCCAAACAGAGTTCAGCACTGCCTCAAAGACTCCCAAAGATCAACCATATTTTTTATTTCTATACTGCTCTTCATAAAAGTGATCCCAGAGTGGTTCACACAAAACTAACTGGAATACTTCCAACAGAACATATGTTCCATTGAAAACACTCAAGCCTTACTTTCAGGTAAAGAAGTTTAAGGATGCTGTGCAGCTTAGCCTCATGACCAAGACTGAGACAGTGGGTTTAAGGAACAGGGATGCTAGCAGGCTTCCTTATCTGAAATGAATAGGTACCACGAAACACAAACAAGGCAGCTTTGAGAGAAGCTGTGGCAAGCCATTTGAGAACAAGCAATTAACAGGAAAACAAATATACAGATATTATCATCTCCTTCCCCACAAGAAAACAGCTTGTAGAACCACCTTCTTACAATAGGTAGTTTCCAAGGAGAGGAAGAGAAAGGGATACTCCCCCGCTGTCTGGATACTTGCTGTGGTAACCGTTTTGCAGCAAATACTATTATTTTTCTCAATACTGGAATTAAACTACACAACCTTCTGCAAATAGCAACTGTCTGGAAACCTTCCTCACAAAGAAAAGATAAAAGATAAAATCAAATGGCAATACTGAACATGAAGGACAGAATAGAAGAGACATTTGGGAAACAGAAGAAAATGGTTTTGAGAAGCTAAATGGAACGGAGATAGTGACTGCACTGAACTTTTCACCACTCAGGAATGAGTCAGTGCAGAACAAGATATGTGTGTGCGTGTGTTTGGGTTTTTTCTTTTTTTCTTTTACCAAGGACATCACTGGGAAACTTCAAAGGCTTGTTCTAGTAAATGCGCAGCAGGAAGGGGGAAAGGTTGATATGAATAAATTTCCTTTTTACCCAAGAGACTAAAAACAACTAATTCTTAGACTTTCAAAACCAATTCTCCCACAACATGAAATAGAACACTGCAGCCATTAAGAAAAGCTTGCAATACAGAAAAAGCAAAAACCTAGCTAAGTGGATGCTAAGGGCAGCACCTTTGTTCCAAATCACAAAGTGTGTCTGATATTTGATTTGATACATGTTACCATGAAATCATTTGGCAGCACCTTTGTTCCAAATCACAAAATGTGTCTGATATTTGATTTGATACATGTTACCATGAAATCATTTGGCTGTATACTTGAGAGAGTTCTAGGATAATTTTTTTTAAAAAAAACCCACACCAAACCCTGGGGTTGGACTCGATGGCCTTGTAGGCCCCTTCCAACTCTACTTTTCTATGATTCTATGATATAATTAATACATTGAAAAGTCATATTTTTCTCCAATATAAAATAGTGCTATTTATGCAGGTAATTATTACAAGAGTTTAAGAGGATGCTGCATCTTCTACTCTAAAGAAGTCAATAATGCAAAATATATTGACCAAGTTAACTCTTCAAACTGCATCAACAAGCACTAGGCTTTTATAAAGCTATTTAGGGCACAATCCTATCCACGTTTAGGCAGAAAAAAGGCCTACAACTCCCAGCATGCCCCAGCCAGCCATGCATAGGATTGCACCTTCAGTCACTCCATGCTGTGAAGCTAGCTTACCACTGCATTTGCCACTGTTTGAGACTAAAATATTTAAATACTTTACTTATTGTATATGTGTACACACAAGACACACCAAAACTCATACAGTGATGTATCCAATTGAATGAAAGCTCAAATATAATCATAAATAATACTTTCTAGAAGGAATCAGCACATGAAACCATTTTTTTAAAAGCAGATGCATCAGTAATATCCATGCCTTTCTAATATGGTAACAGAGCTTTAAAAGAACTACCTTTTCTTTAGTTCTTTTTTTTTTTTTAATAAAGAAAAAGCTGCCATCTAGTGGCTCAGATACAATTTTCCCAAAAATTATTTATTTATTTATTTATTTATTACATTTCTATATCACGCAATAGCCGAAGCTCTCTGGTTGATTCACAACAATTAAAACCATAAAATTCAACATGATAAAAATCTACTATATAAATGTGAAAGTATGGGTGTTTGTTTGTTTGTGTGTTTGTGTGCGTCGCATAGGCTCCTACACGGTTGGACGGATCTGCCCCAAACTTGGCATACATACTCTTCATCACCCAAGGACAAATACTGGTGTGGTTAAATCTCCCAAAAAACCATCACTGCACCTGTATGGCCCAATCTAAATGATAGCCAATGGCATCACTTAGAACTGCCGCAAGGGGCCTATCAGGAGTGGATATGCAAATCTCTCCTACGTCATTCAGAATGTTCATATGAACAGCAGCAGGGGCTAACACGGGAGGGGGGAGCTGGGATTTCATTGCTGTGTAGTCCTGGGGGGGGGGAGCAGGGATTTCATCGTTGTGCAGTCCCGGGGGGGGGGGGACTGGGATTACATTGTTGTGCAGTCCGGGGGGGGACTGGGATTACACTTGTTGTGTAGTCCTGGGGGGGGACACACACACAGGAATTCCATTGTGTAGTTCCGGGGGAGGGAGCAGGGATTTAATTGTTGTGTAGTCCCAGGGGGGAGCAGGGAATTCATTGTGTAGTCCCGGGGAGGACAGAGATTTGATTGTGTAGTCCCGGGGGGGCAAGCAGGGATTTCACTGTACAGTCCCAGATGGGAGAGCAGGGATTTCATTGTTGTGTAGTCCTGGAGGAGCTGGGATTTAATTGTTGTGTTGTCCCGGGGGGGGGGGGGGAGCAGGGATTTCATTATGTAGTCCTGGGGGAGCAGGAAGTCCCAGGGGAGCTGGGATTTCATCGTACAGTCCCGGGGGAGCTGGTAGTCCCAGGGGGAGCTGGGATTTCACTGTGTAGCCCCAGGGGACCTTTCCTATGGAGCCATTCAAAAAAGCAGTCAGCTACCTTAAGGAATTTCGAACAAATAGTGCCTATAAGAAAATGACGACCCAGGCAACGCCGGGTAAAAAAGCTAGTATAATATAAAAGTTTAAAACTACAGTATAAAATAAAACCCAAACCTAAAACAAAACCGAGCAGCCATGCAAAGATTTAAAATACAGTAACAGATTTAAAACAACAGAAATTGAAAGACTAAAATGCCTGGGTCTTCACCTGGTGCTGAAAACACTACAGCACAGGTGCCATCAAGCCTCTCTGAGGACCTCACTCCACAGCTGGGGTGCCACAACAGAAAAGATGCCCTTCTTAGTAGACATCCACCTGACTTCATTTGGCGGGCGCTGCGACGACACGGCCCTTTTCACTTTAGGACCAGGCGCATAAACCCTTCTCAGGTCAAGCATCAACACTTGAAAACCTGAGGGGAGGGTCAAATGAAACCTTTCCCCTACTAATGAGGGAAAAGATTAATGCTGGTTATTAAGGATCTAGCTTAAATTTATGATGTTGTTGGTACAAAGGTGTGTGTGTAGATTTAAAAGTAAAGCAGGTAATAACGCCAAGCTAACACGTAGGATTTTGGTAGTTAACAAAATAAAAATAAGTTTATTTTAATTCTCAAAATCTTAGTTCCAGAAAATAAACCTGCCTACACCAAACACTTTGTAACTAACCTAACTCCCAAACTCCCAACTCTCCCCACACACTACAAACACTCTCCCATATCACACTAACTCCAACCACCTAAAACTCTCTAACCCAACTCCACACTCCCATAACTCGACTCACTAACTCGACTCACTGACATAAAACCTAACTAACTCAGACATCACTCAAACACTCCTTATATACTCCTCCCCCCACCCTTTCCAATACATCACAAACCACAACCACTCGGTTCAGCATTCTAGACACACTAAACATACTAATGCAGACATACACCAGGGAACTGAATTGTGGGGTTACGCCACAGGCGCTCCCAGAGGAAGACCACTGAAGATGATCTTAGGGTCGGTATATATGTGAGGAGACAATCCTTCGGGTAACCTGGCCTCAACTGTTTAGGGCTTTGAATGTTAACACCAGCGCTTTGAATCAGGCCCAGAAATGGACTGGTAGCCAGTGCAAATGGAAAAGTACTGGCATAATATAATCACATTGGCCTGTCCCCATTAACAATCTTTCTGCACTATTTTGGACCAGCTGAAGCTTCCAGACCATTATCAAAGGCAGTCTCATGTATAACGCATTGCAGTAATCCAGTCGACAATGATGGACCCAAGAGCACTCCCTTACTACAAACCTGATCCTTTAGGGGGACTGCAACCCCCTTCAGAACAGGTTAAACATCACTTAGTCAGGCAGACAAACCACCCACTAATGGTATCTCCGTCTTATCTGGACTGAGTCTCAGTTTATTGGCCCTCATCCAGTCCATTACCGTGGTTCAGAATGCCCACTGCCTCACCTGGATTTGATGAAAAGGAGAGATAGAGCTCAGTGCCACCCACATATTGACACATCAGCCCACATCTCCCGATAACCTGCCACTGGTGGTTTCATGTAGATGTTGAACAGCATGGAGGATAGAATAGCATACTGTGGAACCCCGTAGCATAGCTGCCAAGGCACAGAGCAATAATCCACCAGCACCACTTTCTGAAACTGGCCATCCAAGTAGGAGTGGAACCACTGGAATGCAGTGCCTCCAACTCCCAACCCAGACTACCTATCCAGAAGGATATCATGGTCAATGGTATCAAAAGCCACCGAGAGGTCCAAGAGAGCCAACAGGGTCACACTCCCCCTGTTCCTCTCTCATCAAATGTCATCCCACAGAGTGACCAACACAGTTCCCATTCCAAAACCAGACCTGAAGCCCAATTTTAATGGGTCTAGATAATCAGTTTCATTTAAGAGTGCCTGGAGTTGACCCGCAACCAGCCACTCAAGCATCTTGCCCAGGAAGGGGATGTTGGCTACTGGCCTATAATTGTTAACCTCATCTGGGTCCAGGTTAGGCTTTTTCAGGAGTGGCCTAATTACCACCTCCTTTAAAGAGGCCAGTACAACCCACTTTCTAGAGGAATTTACAACCTCCTGGAAGCAGTCATACATCTGCTCCCTATTAAATGTAATAAGCCATGAAGGGCAAGGGACCAGCACATAGATAGTCAACTGGACTTTGCCAGGCACCTTGTCCACATCCTCAACAACTGAAACTCATCCAATAAAACTGAACCAGATGGTACTCTGGACACCTCTACTAACAGAAGTGCATTAACTGTGGTGTCCAAGTCATGACAAGTTTGAGCAGCTTTATCTTCAAAATGTTGCACAAACTTGTCACAGTGTGCTACTGAGGGCTCCATCATCTCTCTCCCTGGCCCAGATTGCAGCAGGACATGAACCACTCGGAAAAGCTCCATGGGACAACACTAAGATGCAATAGTGGTGGTGGGGAAACTCCCTTTTTGCCACCATCACTGCCACAGAGCAGTGGTATACCAAGGAGCTGCCTGGGCTCTGCTCAGAGGGAAAGGGCACTTGGGCATGACTGTATCAATTACCCAAGTCATCTCCGCATTCCACAGAGTGAACAGAGCTTCAACAGGAGCACCAGCCATGAAAATCTCCCAGGGGCCTCTGGATCCATTGGAATCCATTAGCCTCAATGGACAGACCATTTTAATAGGTCCCACACCCTTGGAGAGGAGAAAGGCCGCTGAGAGTCTAAACCTCAGCAGCAAGTGATCTAACCATAACAATGGGACAGATGTTAATTCTGCCATGATCACCATCCCCCTGCCCAGTTGAGAAAACCAAATCAAGCATGTGTCCTCTTACATGTGTTGCGCTGATGACATGTTGAGACAGCCCCATGGTTGTCATGGTGGCCATGAAGTCTTGAGCCACCCCAGATCCAGCAGTCTTGGCATGGAGGTTGACATTCCCTAGAAGCACCATTCCAGGGGTCCTCAACACCAAATCTGAGACCACCTCTGTGAGTTCAGGGAGGGAGGCTGATGGGCAGCAGGGTAGGCAGTACACCAGCAGATTCCCTAACCTGTCCCAGACCCCAGGTACCCAACACAAGGTACAAACAATCAAGATTGGCACTTGAATGGACAGGAAGCCTGGAGAGGGAGATAGAATTCCTATAGACCACAGCAACCCCGCTCCCTGACCCTCAAGTTGATGTTGGTGTTTCACTGAGTATCCAGGAGGGCACAGCTGGGAGAGACTAACCCCTCCCAGTTCCCCCACCCAGATCTCAGTAATACACACCATGTCAGCCTTCTCATCCATAATTAAATCATGGATGAGGGAGATTTTGTTTTGGACCAACCTGGCATTCAGCAATAGCACCACCAGACCCGAGGGCAAGCTGTTAAGGTAGCTGGAACCATCCGGTTGGAGGAAGAACTAGAAGAGGGGATAGGCATAAGGTGTCTAGACACACAAAGGGAAGCGAAGGAGGAAGCACTTATGCTTATCGTCCTGCTCCGACAAAACACAGTTTGTTGGACTTGGTACATTACATCTGAACCAGTCCATTAACTTAGTAATCCTTACAACAAGAAACTTGTAGGGCAAGTCAGTATTATATCAGCCATTACTACGCATGGAAGGGGTAGGCCACAGCTGAGATAGAAAGACTTGACTAAGACCACTTATAGCAGGGGGTGGGGAACATGTGGTCCTCCAGATGTGATTGGACTACGACTCCCATCAACCTGACCCAGCATAGCCAATGGTGAGTAGTGATGGGAGTTGTAGTCCAACAACATCTGGAGAGCCACACGTTCCCCATACCTGACTGATGGGAGTCCATTGGAGAGGAGATTTGAGCAAGGGATTTTCCAGTTCACCACTCACACTGTTAACCACTATATCTACTATCATTAGCTATATATGCACATAACTGTCTACTTCCAGAATGTGGATGGATAGACAGAATAATGAAATATTAGACATCTCAAACTGTATGATAGATAAGCATGAAATCTGTTTGGGTCTAGTTACTAGGATGTTTGTGACTTCGTTCCTGCTCAGTAGTGCCATCTAAAGACCTCCCTCAATAAGATAATTAAGTGCAGAGTCTACAATTATCTAACTGCACCACTGCTCCTGATCATTTAGGAATATATACTTTGAGGGCTTTGCTCACACACACAGACACGCCAACAATGGTGCAGTTTCCATCTATCAGCTGTGGAACAGTTCCTTCAAAACATTCTTAAATTGTTATTTCCTCTGCAGCTGAGAAGAGCTGGCAACACATGAGATTGTGGGCACTAGAGCCAATATAAGCAGATATACAAATATAGCATTTGTTCTGCCAGCTGCAAACCAAGGCATTAAATGAATACACAATTTCAGGAACTTCCACAAATCAGGCAAGTTAAGATCGCGTTTTCTGCTATCTTAACTGATGTAAGCCAGTGAACATAGAAGATCAGCAACTGGGGAGAACATGGATCAGAAACCATTCATTTCCTATCTTCATCATTATATAAACTGATGGAGTGTGTGTGTGTGTGTGAGAGAGAGAGAGAGAGAGAGAGAGAGATGCATGCTATAAGTAATATAGATCTGGGGTAGGGAACCTGCAGCCTGTGAACCACATGTGGCCATCAGCCTATGTTCATGTGGGGTGGCACATAGGGATAGGGAACGGCCACAGCTGAGTGGAACAGCACATGCTTTGCCTGCAGAAGGTCCCAGATTTGAAACCCTGCCTGAAACCCTGGAGAGCCACTGCCAGTCAGTGTAGACAACGCTAATAGATGAATCAATGGCCTAACTCAGTATTCTCCAACCTTGGGTCACCAGAGGTTTTTGGTCTACAACTCCCAGCATGCCCCAGCCACCGTAGCTGGCTGGGGCATGTTGGGAGTTGTAGGCCAAAAACCTCTGGGGACCCAAAGTTGGAGAGCCCTGGCCTAACTCACTACAAGGCAGCTTCCTATGTTTGGGAGGGAGGGAGAGCTGAGCCGAGCCGAGCCGTGCCGTGCAATGCAATGCAGCAAAGTCTGCCCTCCTTTGGCTCTGGCTCCACCTACCATCATCTGTAGCCCCCAGTTCACTTTTCCCTCAGTTGACTTCATAGGATAAAAGTTCCCCATGGTACATGCTGTTCCCCATGCTAAAAACAAATGCCACACACAAAAATGGTGGCTTAAAGGGCACTGAGAAACGGCGTGGGGGTAGACTGGAACTACACATGCCCACTACATTTCACCTCCCAAGGTTAAGAGTTGGGAAGTTTTTGGAAGACAAACTAATGACACAAGAGATTTCTATGATGTTTTGTAGACTCACATATTTGATTCAGGAGTTCACTTTCTGGCATTCCAAACAAACACACAGACACATGACCTTGGATCTCTTCCCAGTAATGAAGGAAGTTTACATGATAAAGCAGCTGAGATTTCCATGGATTGTGGATGATAAATGCAGGATTTATTACCCATATACACATTAATATTTACTTAGATTAACTTGTCAGTAAGAAATGTCCAATTTGTTAGTTATCTTGTACCATAGTGCCCCTTTCAAATTTTATTTGATAACATTAGCTTCCTAATCAGCTATATTAAAAAATTAAAACCAATAATATACATCAATTGAGCAATTAATAGTTTTAAACTGATTTTGTAAATTATGCTGATATATATATATACATACACACACACACACACACACACACACACACACACACACTTGATGGATTATTGTATATGTACAAAAACTCCCATTAAAAAAATCTACCGATGTGATTTTATCCTAAGAGGAACTCGCATACATATCACCCTTCTCAACCATTTTTATCACATAGGTTGCACAAGACACATGAAGGGAAATGGGAATTCCCACATGTACGAGCAGCAGGAGTCGGCACCGGAGGCAGGGGGTGCTGCAGCCAGCACTGTGCAAGTGCATGGATCTGACTGGATAGTTACCCCAGCATGGATGCAGGCCCCTGACATCATGACTATCCAGTTGTCAACTGTGTGCTAGCACAACGTTGTCTGCGGTGCCCCTTGCTTCCAGCACCACCTCTTCATGCTTAAAAAGGTATGTACATGAATTCCTCTCCCACAAGCAATTGTCACGCAGCAGCTGCTGGCTGTTTCACCTAGCAAACCATCCTCTCCAGCCCCCGCTGTGCTATATTGGGGCTGTCCGCATGACACGACAGCCCACCATGGGTTATTTAACCCACGGTGAGGCTGTGATGTGTGCAGGGTGCATGTGGCTGCTATTTTGAATATGCAACTCCCACTCCAGGTTTTTGTGTCGTGCGAACCCAGCAAGAGAGGGTTATGCAAGGGTTGTTTAATCCTTGCATAACTTTGTGCAAGCCTCACCGTGGGTTAAATAATCCATGGTGGGCTGTCGTGATGGGTGAACAGACCATGGCGCTGGGGGAGCGGGGAGAGGAGGAGTGAGGCACCGCCATCTGATGAAGAATCCAGGCGGTGCCTCAGCCCCTCCTCCCTGCAAGCCAGTGTAAAACACTTAGGCAGCTGAAATCGGCCATCTAAGTGATTTGGAGGGTGATGGAAGCACAGGGGCAATCCTTGCTCTGCACTCCTCCCGCCTTCCATTGGATGCCCATAATCCTCCATGTTCGGAGGGTTACAGGCAGCCACATTTGATGGTGCTGCCCATGATATGAAAATTTAGCAGTTACTGATACAGTAATACCTTGCATTGCAAGTAACTTGGTTTGAGAGCGTTTTGCAAGACAAGCAAATTTTTAAATATTTTTTAAATATTTTTTTTACTTGATATACAAGCGACATCTTGCAATACAAGTACTGTAGCACGGCTTAAATTAAAAATCTCTGTACAAATTTTTTTGGGGGGGATTTTGTTTTGATATAAGAGTGTTTTGGATTACAAGCACGTTTCTGGAACGAATTAGTATGCTCTCAACCCAAGGCATGACTGTAGATTGCTCATAATATAAGCTGTGTTGAGGAAGATAGGCACAAGTCACAGTTTTTATTGCCAGTGCAGGGCTGCAGTAAAATAATTGTTTTTATGCATACACAGTACGTATCAAGACACCTATACGCATGTCTAGTAATGCACAATGGATGTTGCCCCAAAATTCAAGACATTTCATTAAACCGAAAACCAAATCTTGTAGTGCTTAATATTAACACAAACACAAATGGTGAAAAAGAATATATTTACCTCCTGGCTATCTTTATTCTGGTTTGGCCAGAAAATCTTGTGATAAAGACTTTCCATTGAGTTGCTGGAATCTGATCGATCAAAGCAATGCCTATCCAGAACCTCCAATGTGTGCAAAACCCGGCTGATAGTAACTCCTGGTAAAAAGAAAAATGGGGGGGAGGGATGGCACGTTCAATGTGAAATCAGAAGAATTCTTTATGAAGTGTTGACTGTGTCAAGAAAACCAGCACAAAATAAAGAAGCTTCTGCAGCAGCATTGTCCTGTTTTAATGTTTACATTAAAGAAAAGTGTATCTTCATAGGTCTTTAATCATACCGTCTACCTTTTTCCAAGGCTTTACTTCTGGTCCTACTGCTTTCTTGCTCTCTTTTAAGCATCTTTAAAAATGGTCTTTGCCATTCTTCACCAGACTGCCTTTCATGATACCCATTATGTTTTTATCTACTTTCACCCCCCTTTCCTCTCATTTATTCCCACCGCAGTGCCTTTTTCAAAGTATTCCTTATACATGGAATAATCTCACCATTGTGATCCTACCAGGCTGTCTTTCTTTCCTCTTAACACCTACTCAATACAGTTTTGCCCCTCCAAAGAGCCTCGTCTCGCTGACTTTCACAGAGATAATGAGGGCTACTAAACAGGATTCTCCTATTCTTATTTTCCCATCATGCATTCCATCTCTTATTGTACTGTAAAATTCATTCTGCACAGAGCCATGTATTTGACTAGGGCTTAATAAAATAACAAGAACTATTATGCTGGCTTTGGTGCTGCACAAAAAACATGGTACTTTACTAGAACCAGAACGGTATTTATAGGAGTGCAAACTTCAGGCAACTGCCTAAAAAACAGTTTTGAGTGTTTACATCAGTAGCACCCTTTCCTAGTTCTAAGGAAATTCCAAATGGCACCAGTTAAACAAACACCTATCCATTTGATTCAGGTGGCAACTGCTCACCAGTTGACTGCAGAAGTGTAGGATTTTATGGGCATGACTTGAATGGCAGTATTTGGACAGCTGAGAAGTATTTGTACGGCTGAGTGGTGCTCTTTGAGAGGGACAACAATTCTGCTATTTCCAGATATGATGCAAGGATAAGATATGAACCAGGCCTAATTCTGAACAGAAAACTGGGACAGAAGCCTCAGTTGAAACACATGAAATAATCACCATAGGAATGAAATGGAAACTAGCAGGAAATGTATATTCCAAGGAGATGGTCTGCTCACCCAAAAGGGGACATACTTGTTGGGTTTTGCATAGGCAGAACAAGATTACCACCTGACATCGGGATTATCACCTGACCTGGTGGGTGTTACTTGAGTTCAAGTATACAAGGCCTTTGGTCAGGAGACATGGTCTCGAGGTGATGTGACTCAGCAGCCTTGAACAGGTTTTAGCAGATCAACATGTTGATGAATAGGTTGTACTACTGGCAATCATTTTCTCTATCTTGGCAGCTATCTTTCTGTTACAGCTAACATCGACAATGAAATCCAGCATCGTCTGAGCTCCGCAAGTGCCGCATTTTCTCGAATGAAACATAGAGTGTTCGAGGATCGGGATATTTGTAAGAAGACCAAAACACTGGTTTATGAAGCCATTGTATTACCAACTTTATTGTATGCCTGCGAAACATGGACTATCTATAAACGTCACTTCCACCTCCTTGAAAGGTTTCATCAACGTTGCCTCCGGAAAATCCTGCAAATTACTTGGGAAGATAGGCGAACAAATGTCAGTGTACTGGAAGAAGCAAAGACTACTAGCATTGAAAAAATGATCCTTCAACGCCAACTTCAGTGGACCGGTCATGTTGTTCGAATGCCTGACTGCCGTCTCCCAAAGCAGTTACTTTACTCCCAACTCAAGGATGGAAAGCGGAATATCGGTGGTCAATATAAGAGGTTTAAAGATGTTCATAAGGCTAATCTAAAAAAATGCAATATAAACATCGAAAACTGGGAAGCTCTGGCCCATGAACGATCTAAATGGAGGTTGGCCTTTCACAAAGGTTCCATGGACTTTGAAGAAGCCCGAGTGCAAGGTGAAAGGGAGAAACGTGCTAAGCGAAAAGCACGTCAAATGAATCCTTTACAGGACCATCTTCTATCTGGTAACCTGTGTCCTCACTGTGGGAAGCTGTGTGGATCTAGAATTGGCCTCCACAGTCACTTACGGACCCATCGCTAGAGTCTACACAATCTTCTTTAGAATTTCCTCCTTTTATCCCGGAAGACAATCTTACTCGGTCACGAGTGATCGCCTGATGATGATGACTACTGGGGTGAGTAATATCCTATTTATAGGTGCAGGGTCTGGGGTATATAAGCTGGCACACTTGCTGATAGCTTGCTTCCGTCATTCCTCTTCACTCTCTCTGTTGCTTGCTGTCTCGTCTCGACATGTCCCTGGACTTCACTTCATCTAGCCTTACCACTGGGGTAGTGGGTTTGAGTCTGCAATGATGTAGTGAGTAGAAATGCATTGATTGCCTTAATCCCATGTAATTGGGTCTTACAAATAAACTCTTAAATCTTTATTAACTGCTGTTATCTCCTCCTTCCGCTTGCGTGACTGGGACTGAGGGTCATTGGCTAGGGGAGCTTTTGAACCCGGGTTAGTCCAACTCTCACAATACTGTCCACCTTCAGAGGAAGAAAAGATATAAAATAGTGAGTCCCCAAACCTCCCTTCCTCTTCAGGGGATAGGCAACTATGGCTCTTAGGAACTTTTGACTACTGAAGCACTCCTTTCTACTCACAACACTCAGATACCCAACCATATTTTAAAAATAGTTGGGCATAGCTTGAACAAGAATAAGGAAAGAATGTGTCAGCATAATATACTAGTATTGAACAGTACGAAGCAAAAACTGGAAGGCCCCATCTTCTGAAAACTTTTGCCTTCTGCAGAACAAGCCTACTTGTTTTACTGATCTTTTGGTGCACCCACCAAGAGTGGCAAAAATGGTTACCTACTTAAACTGGCAGTTGCCACTTTAAATACAAGCCAAGTACAGCACAAATCAGCATTCCTCCCCATCTCTTGGCAAAGCTCTTGCCAAGTAAGGGGGAAGGATTATGTTGTGCATTGTACGTATGAAAAGTGATATGTCATGTGCGATTGCTTGCCTTTAGGTGGGAGTTGGCCCCCATCCAATGGCAACTTTTGCGGCCATGTGGAAGTTTGGCATAGCACTAGTAATAACTAGGCCATTTTTGCCAATTCTCTCTCTAGACAAATTCATCATCTGCACTCCACCAGTCCATACAAATACATTTACAATGGCCCATCAATCAAAACTTATCATCAATGTATCTTACTGAAGTCCAAGAGGAATATAGGCCAATAAAGACCAAATAAATATTTTTATTTGACATCTGGCTCTTTACCTGCAGTTGACTCTTGGCATTTGTCAAACGACCACCGCACTTCCACAGCACGGCCTCTTTGTTTTATTTGCTGTTCTACTTCATAAATCTTTGCGCGAACCTAAAAAAGAGTTATTCCTAATTAGACAGTTGCTGGAAAGTCTCAAGCAGGTGTCAAATTTCTCTGCAGCGTACCGTGTTTCCTGAGAGTAGGAAGCAACCGCTGAAAATACATTAAGTAACAGCAACTGCAGACAAACCTCATTAGACATGAAAGCAAAATGACCCCTCCTGTTTACTACCTTATGGATTACAATGGGAGCATAGTTTTTAAGCATTTTTTCTGGAAGCATTCAGATTAAAATCCTGGTACCACACTTTCCTGGTACCTCAAATCAAACTTGATAACGTTTAAAAGATAAGCCAACAGATGCATTACAGTTTAATTCACCCAAAAGTGTTTCAAGAGAGGTTGCTTCTAGTTGCTAACTATCGTAATAGTTGCTCTACTGCTGTAAGCTACATGAGGAATGGACTTTCCTCATCTGTGGGGGGAGAGGATATTGAGCTTTTTTTGTGTGTACATACTAATCAGCATGACCTAACTGTGTAGGCAGGGAAGGGACAATTCATCTGAGCCCACCATAGTTTTAAACTTTTTAAAAAATCAATTCTTTAAAATCACTTTTAAAATTTGCACTAAAACACTTTTTAAATTTGAGTGCTACTGTGAAATTATTTCAACAACATACTTAGATCAGGAGTTAGTATGGAATCTATTGATAGCGGCTAAACTGCTAACAGCTAAGCACTGGAGACAATCGGAGTTACCCACACTCATGTAATGGAAATATAAAATATGGTATTTTATATTTCCACAACGGCTAAGTTAACAGAATTTGTAAGGCTGAGAGATGGGGAAAGGGTTAAATCAAATTTCAGGAGGCACTGGGCTAAGTTTTTAACATATAGTTCTGTAAACTATGGTTTAAACACGAATGGAAATAAAATGTTATATACTGAAGGATGACTGAGAGCTGTATTGTTTACTTTGAATACATATGTATATTAAAGCTTGAACAATTATATCAATAATAATAATAATAATAATAATAATAATAATACATACTTAGATCACAGCAAAACAAGGATAGATCACATGGTGGCTCCTTCCAAGGAGAAATGGGGAAAGTCTCACACATGAGTGCACTAATAAGGCTCTTGGCTATATAAGCCTAGTCATCTAAATGAGTCTGCCCTGGATTATTTAATGTCCAGCATATTACATGGATCATACACATTTTTAAAAGAATTTTTTTTTACCTGCTGATTGAACACAGAATTTCCTCCTGGCATAGGTAAACTAGATGGAGCAACTTGAAGTAAATCCAAAGGTGAACCAGGATTGATGTTTTTACTTTCATTTGTGGAGTAATTCCACACCAAGGCACTTGGGCAACAGAGAGTTATAGTCTGCAACAAAAGTATTTAGAACAAATTTAACTTTAAAAAGGATGGAAGAGACAGTGGGGGTGCACTTTATGATTTATTGACTATAGTTTTAAATCTTTGTGTTATTGTTGCATTTTGTTATATTTTGCTTTGAAAATTAAATTTAAAAAAAGAATGGAAGAGACTAAAATCATGTAATTAAGGATAGAAGAAGAGCTGTGCTGGATCAGTGCAAAGGCCTATCTAGTCCAGCATTCTGTTAACACAGTGGCTAACCAAATCCCTATAAGATGCCCACAAGCAGGACATGAACACAATTACAGCATTCTCCTGGTCATGTTCCCCATCATGATAGCCTTAACTTTCATAAATTTACTTAATCACCTTTTGAAGCAATCCAAGCTGCCAGATGACCAACAGCAGTGAAAATCACAACGTATTATTTCATTTTTTTTAATAACCTGTATGAAATCCAATGTCTTTCTACTTGCTCCATTAAAAGTTGTATTTGCATATGTATCTGATCAATTTACATCTGTATCTCTTTCATGCCATTATCAAAAGGATACTGATTTCAATACAATCCTAGAAGACACACACCAGTACATTTCTAGAGAGAAAAATTAGTATGTGTATGCCACTTGGGGGTCCAACCTACAAAGGAGCCAGTGTGGCGTAGTGGTGAGAGTGCTGGACTGGGACTTGGGAGATCCAGGTTCTAGTCCCCACTCAGCCGTGAAACTCACTGGGTGACTTTGGGCCAGCCTAACCTACCTTACAAGGTTGTTGTGAGAATAAAATGGAGAGGAGGAGGAGGAGGATTATGTAAGCCGCCTTGGGTTCCTTGCAGGAAAAAAGGCGGGATATAAATATAATAAATAAATAAAGGCTTAAAAGCTACTTTTAAAAAGTAAACATTTAATCACTTAAATAAAATGCAGTCGCAAATTCAAATTATATACTAGGATACATCAGGAAGCTATCACAATGCGAAAGAACAAAACACAATGCACTTGTCAAAACACAAAACCCTAAATATGATTTTTACAAACCTTCAAACCACCCTGTGCCTAAGGGATTGGGGTGGGATAAAAGACCAAAACCAAAAAACCTAGTTAATTGTTTACTATTGCCCTGGTGTCATGCAAAAGGGATGAAAAGCATATCGAAGATTAGTGTCTATTATTATAATCACAGCATTTCTCTGAACATTGGAACGTGCCATATAGTATCACATAAATTATTTCAGAGTCGGTCTAACAGTGCTTGTGTACTCGAAAATAAGCCCCTTTGAACTCAAAGGAGCTTACTCCCTCATGTGTGTGTATAGGAGTGCAACCTAAGGCTGCAACCTATGCACACTTACTTGGAAATAAGCTCAATTGAATTTAATGGACACTTACTTTCAAGCAAACATGTATACGATTCCACTGTATTTGTACTTGCCATGTGGATCAGCATCCATACCAAAGGTTTCCAGTCGCCACCACCACCACTCCATTGTACACTTTAAACAACTTGCTTCATGATTTGGGTCTGCTGTTTACATCAGTGATGTTGACAAGTGTAAACAGGGAAACTCATGATGTGAAGACTCCAGCTCATGCAGCGAATCGAGCTACTGTGGTAGAGTGGCAGAAAGCTTGCCACAATCCCTATTGCAAGCATTTTGATATCTAGCAGGCTCCCAGTAATCTTTAAAACAGTCCTGTTAAGATAGGTGAGTGTTACTCCCATCCTGCAGATTGGCAGGAGTGGGTGGAATGTTCAAAGCTGAAAGACAGCAGTTTGCCAAAAGTCATCTACTAAGTTTTATTTAATACCCTGCCCTTTCAATCAGTGGCAGGTTCCAACAAATTAATACAAGAAACGTGGCTCTCCGCAAGCAAACAGAGAGTTGGTGTTAAACCGCTCCCCCAGTCCTTTGGTGTCCCTGCTGCTGGTGGTCTTATGGAGCCTGTGCGACAAGTCCAAGGGGAAATGCCCTACTCAAAAGCAATACCAGATGAATACAGTGGGGGTGGTATCTTCATTGAGGCTAGCTGGAACAGGGCTCTTGGTGGTGGGACAACTACAAAAAGACACACACTGGAGGGATATAATATTAAAACTTCTTGCTCTGGTGTTCCAGCCGTTCTGCCAGAGGGGGTGTTAGGGGGTGACCCACTAGAGCTGGAGTCCCAAAACTTTCATTTGGAGCCCCGAATCTCTGGGAGGCCCTCTGCCCCACCACCCTGCTGTCCATGGGCTGAAATAAAGGTACAGGGGCCCTGATGATCTCTGTTGCATCTGGTCCCCCTGGACTAGTTGGCTTTTTGCACACATGTGCTTTGATTCCTGCTGCCCCCCTTGAATCTTTCTTCCTGAAATCAAATGCCCTCCTCTCCCCTGTTCATACATCCCTTTTTACAAATAGGGGTGTCCTTAGGAGACAGGGTCCTTTAAAGACACACAGAGAGAGACTTTAGAGCAGTGTTCTCCAACCTGTGGGTCGGTTGCGAAGCCCCTCGGGCAGGGAAGGGTCGGCCTCGGGAACCACATGTGGAGGCGCAGAGCAGGTGAGGCGCTCGCAGGGCTTCGGCCCCATGTGCCGGGGAGAGGGGCCTACGCACCGTGGCACTCTGCATTTTCCTATCTCTGCGGCTGGTGAGGGAGGAACTACCTGCCTCCCTCCGACCTCAGCCAGCCCCCCGCATCCGCCAGGACATTGACGTAGGGAAGGGGATACGTGGGAGGGCGTGGCCCCACAGCAGTGCCTTCCTGGAGCCAATGCCGCCTTCTGTACTACCATTCCGAGGATGCCCCGGGCGCATGGAGGACGCTGGGAGGCATAGTCCCCACCTCTCCCTGCGGCTGGGCTTGCCTCTACTCTCCTCAGCCAGGCAAGATGCTGCTGCCGCCGCTGGTCACCTCAGCGGGGAAGTACTCGCGGGCGGCCAATGAGGACGGAGCGGTGGCGGGCGAGTGGGCAGTCCCTCCCACGCAGTTCCACCTGGTCCGCCTCAACCAGGTGTGGGAGAAGGCACAGCAGGTGAGTGTGCCGTGGGTGGGCCCGGGCGGGCAGCAGCAGGAGCCCCCGCCTCAGCACCCCAGCCAGAGCACCAGCAGTGGGGCCCTGGTGCTGGAGCAGGCTGAAGGCTGGGCTTGAGCAGGCATCTCCACAGGGGCCAGGTCCGCAGGGATCCCACAGGCAGGACAGGAGCGCAGCAGCACCCTCCGCCCTTGCTCCCCAGCAACTGGAGTACACAGGCATCCTGCCTCTGATACTGGAGGTGGCATAGAGCCATCAATAGCCTTCTCCGTGTATTTGTCTAATCCCCCTTTAAAGCTGTCCAAATTGGTGGCCATCGCTACATCTTGTGGAAGTGAATTCCATAGTTTAACTATGCACTGTGTGAAGGACTTCCTTTTATCTGTCCTGAATCTCCCACCAATCAGCTTCATGGGATGACCCCTTTGGGTTCTAGTATTATGAGAGAGGGAGAAAAGTGTCTCCTTGTCCACTTTCTCCACACCATGCATAATTTTGTACACCTCTATCATGTCTCCCCTTACTCACCTCTTTTCTAAGCTAAGCAATCCCAGCTGCTGTAATCTTTCCTCATAGGGCAGTTGCTCCAGCCCCTTGGTAATTTTTGTTTCCCTTTTCTGCAGTTTTTCCAACTCTACAATATCCTTTTTTAGGCGCAGTGACCAGAACTGTACATGGTATTCCAAGTGTGGTCGCACCATAGATTTGTACAAGGGCAGGATGATCTTGGCAGTTTTATTTTCAATTCCAGTCCTAATTATGCCTAACATGGAGTTTGCCTTTTTCACAGCAGCTGCACACTGGGTCAATATTTTCATTGAGCTGCCCACCACAACCCCAAGATCTCTTTCTTGATCTGTCACCGCTAGTTCAGATCCCTTCAGATTATACTTGGTTGGCAGTTTTTGCCCTGACGTGCATCATTTTACTCTTGCTTACATTGAACCACATTTGCCATTTTTAGGCCCATTCTCCCAGTTTGTAGAGACCCTTTTGGAGCTCCTCACAATCCCTGTTTGTTTTAACCACCTGGAGGAGTCCCCTCCCTGCCTCCTCCTCCTCCTGCCCACCCCACCGTGCTTGGCACCCTGAGACTTGCTGCCTGAGTTGCCTCCTCTGTGTGCTTCTTCATATCAAAACAAAGGCAAGAAACAGACTGAATGTTGAGGATGACATGAGGTTGGCTTTAGCAAATACCCAGCCATGAATTTTGAAGTTGGTTGCCAAGATGCAAGAACAACCATCACATTAAATATTAGGTTAGATTAAATTATATTCTGAAAAATCTATTTTTAATGTGTTTTCTTTACCCTATTAAAAATGCACATTTATGCAAATGTGGCTGGGGGTCCCCGGTTATCTTGCTACGACTCGAAAAAGGTTGGGGAACACTGCTTTAGAGCATATGTAAATTAGCATATACAAATCTGTGCATTTTTTTGTCCTCTGGGCCTGAGCCCTGGATCTTTTTGGTACCTAGTACCACCCCTGTGTTCCACTGTTCTTAGAATTGTGGCAAACTCAGAAAAGACAGACCCCCTATAAAATTGTACACGGCTGAGGAGAGATTTGAACCATGTCTTCTTCAGGACAGCAAGGTTATCAATTATTTCAGATCCATTCTTCTACCAATTGCCACAAACATCAAATGGTAATTTTAGTATCTCCTGGCATGTTTTAAATACTTGTTTCTTAAACCCACAGAAGTCACTGTTACTAAAACTGTAAAATAACTAGAACCAAATGCTATTTCAGAAGCATAGTTGTTGCCTGGTATGCAAAGGAGCATCAAAAACCTTTCACTCACCTGCAGCATACAACTGAGTCCATATGCAAGTGGACGATGTTGTGGGCAGGAAAGGAAATCTGAGCAGACTAGGTGTGCAGGGTTCACCACGGAACCAGTTGTAGTAGGGCTTGGAGCTGCTAGAGGAGGATTATTTGGTCCAATCATCATATGAGGCGAGTGAGCAGCTATGAGGTTAGGACTGTCGCTTATCAAGAAAGAAACGCGTCTGGCACAGAAATAAGCAAGGCGACGTGACAGGTAGGCCGACTGAACAAACTCTTCAGAATACTGGGGGGGAATTAAAATAAGATTATTCATTTTAAGTGTACTTTAGGGTGCAATCCTACGCATGTTTAGACAGAAAAAGTCCTACAGCTCCCAGCATTCCCCAGCCAGCTACGCTGGGAGTCACAGGACTTTTTTCTTTCTAAACATGCATAAGATTACACCTTTATTGCATTCTTTTAAATATTGCTTAAATTGTTGCCCAGCAGCTTCAGGAGCACCCAGATGCCATCAGGTTCCTAGACACCTTCCAATCTGCCTTCTGGCATAGCTGTAGCATCAAAGCTGTGCTTGTGATTCAGGTCAACAATCTCAGAGAGAGTACTGAAACTGGTAGTCAACAATCCCCGAAACTATAGCTCAAAGGCGTTGAACCTTTCAGCCCGAGGGCCAAATTCAATTTCAGAGAAACTCTTAGAGGCAAAGGCAAAGGGAGCAGGGCCAAAATACAAGCATAATAAGGACGCAATCCTATGCATGTTTAGAGAAAAAAAAGTCCTACAACTCCCACCATTCCCCAGCCAGCATAGGATTGCGCCTTTATTGCATTCTTTTACATATTTGTATTGCATTTTATATTTGTAGCTGTTCTATGGCATTTTACAGCGCATTGTAATGTAGCTGCCCGTAACCCACCAAACTCGGAGGATGACGGGCATCCTATTGAGGGCGGGAGGAGCGTGGAGACGAAGGTCGCCTCTGCGCTTCTCCCGCCCAGCAAAAGACTTAGACAGCTGATTTCAGCTAAGTCTTTTGCCCCTGCTCGCGATGAAGACAGGATGAAATGCCGCCAGGATACATCCTATCCCAGCGGAGCCTGTCTCCTCCCCTCCCTGCAAGGGCAGAGGGAGGGTGCTCCAAATTTGGAGTCCCAGCTCCGAACTTGGGAGTGCGTTTCTAAGGTTGGCGATGGGACTCGCGAATTTTCCTATGGCTAGACTCTGTCTAGCAGCGATAGGATTGCGCCCTTAGCATTTTAACTGTTTGTAATCTGCCCAGAGAATATTAATTACTGGGCAGATTAGAAATGTAATAAATAAATATAAAATCGTAAGTGTAAAATTCTGAAGAACATATTAAAACTGTCTTACACCCAGCTCTTTCAGCCCCAACTTCATGTGATCCTTTTACCAGGTACTCCTGCAGACACAACCTGGGAGCTCATGCATGATTGCCAAGCATGTATGTCACCAGTAGTAATGAGGGTTTTCCGGAACATTTTGAAGGAGGTTGTCTTGCTTAGGTTAATTAATATAAGAAAAATTTAAGTTTGCATGTGAAAATGTTCTGATGCCCTAGTGTAATCTAATTTAACATGCTTATTTACTTGTATTTAGTAAATAAAACCAAAAAGAGTACCCCATGTTTTTTTTGTGTGTACCAATACACTGTAAGCATTTCATCTAAAATATCTCTAAAAATGTGTCTTTGTGTAAAAATGTGATTTAAACGTTATAATATGTAGCATTTTTTACTGGAATACTTCTGACAATTTAAAGACAGTAGCCTGTAATTTCCTTATATTGTTTGAAGTTAAGAAAAAAGCAGAGGTTCTGCAAACTGTTGACACATTAAGGGCGTAATCCTATGAGGATGCCTGTAAGCAGGGCCGGCGCTACCGCTAGGCAGACCTAGGCGGCTGCTTAGGGCGCGTGGTGGAAGAGGGCGCAGAATCGCTGCACTCCTTCCTCGCCGCCGGCACGCTCCTGCCCCACCTGGCCGACAAAGGCACCGCAACCACCAGGTCAGTGCAGGGGAGGATTGCAGGCGCCGGGCAGGCTCGCGGTCACACTCAGCTTTCCTCTGCGCCCGGAGCTAGGCCGGGTCAGGAGCGCGCGTGGCAGCGGCAGCGACCGGTTGGCAGCGGGGAAAGCGGCTGCTGGAGGCGGCAGGCGGGTGGGGGGTTCGGGGGGGCGCTGGGCAAGCAGGCATTTCCCGGCTTCTTTGCTCCAGAGCCCCCCCCGGCACGAGAGGGGGGGCGCTAAATATAACCTAGCCTAGGGCGCCAAACTGCCCTGCACCGGTCCTGCCTGTAAGCCTCCAAATTCAGAGGATTACAGATGGGCATCCTATGGAGAGGAGGCAAAGGACGCCTCTGCACTCCTCTTGCTCAGCAAAGCACTTAGCGAATTTCGGCTGTACAAGTGTGGCACTGCGTTGGCTGTGTCTCCAAGGTAGTAAGAGCGACCTCAGGGAAGGGGTTTAGGGAGCAAGGAGGGGGGCGGGGAGGGAAGGGAAGGAGACTGGCACTGCCAAGATACGAGGTATCCTGACGGTGCCTCAGCCTCCTTCCCTCCCCCTCCAAAGTACCACATTTAGATGGGCAAAATCGGCCATTTAGCTGCTTTGCAGGAGGAGCGTAGAGGAGGTGACCTTTGCCTCTGCGCTCCTCCCGCTCTGTATAGGATGCCTGTGATCCTCCAAGTTTGGAGGGCTACAGGCAGCCTCACTGGACTGTACCCTAAAAAAATCAGTAACCCAAAGAACTGTGCATAGTATGCTGACAACCACTCATCTAGATCTGCCAAGCTTGCCTAATATTCTATTTGCAATTGACAACCATTCATTATTACCAATGAACTTATGAAATGGAAAATTATTCGGTAGAAACTAAGGCACTGGAACATTTTCCAACTTAAATCACTTGTCACCAGTCACCACTGAGTTACCGTCTCTTCCCCATTATATAGCAACATCAAATCCGAAAGAACCATCAGTCCCATGAAACTTTCACTACATAAAACAAAACTGATTTCATCTTCTAACTATTTCTTTAAAATTAGTTCAGCATTTTATTAAAAAATGGCCCACAAATGCCAATATGGAAGATGTAACTCAAGTGATTCATCAATAGCGCAATAGATCCAAACATATAGCACTCCAGAACCAACACAATTTGCCATCATTGCAATTACTAATCTTATGACGCTATAGAACAAGATCAACTTATGAAAAGTTTAACCAAAATATTGAATGTTTTAATGCTCCATGTTTGAGGCTGATTTCTGAACTGTGGCAATATATCATGCTCTGTACCTGCAACATCAGTGGTAGGAGGAGTTTTAGAAGTTCATCATCAGTTGGCCTTATTTTTTCCAAGACATCCAGTATCCATGTTAAATATTCATGTCTTTCAAGCATTCCTTCCTTAATGAATTTTAGAAAGAACATAGATAAAGAAATTCCCAACAATTAGTAAAGAGGAAATATTTAAAATACTATGTATCATTGTTTCATTACTCAATGGCTGCCCAATTTGAAACAAGACTTGTGTTAATTACTGAAACACTCTTGTAACTGTTAGTTGTTCCAGTGCTACTAGAATAATAGGTAGAGTTGGAAGGGGCTTATAAGGCCATTCCTGCTCAATGCAGGAATCCAAGTCAAAGCATCCCTGACAGATGGCTGTCCAGTTGCACCTTGAATGCCTCCAGACTGGGAGAGCTCACCACCTCCCTAGGTAGTTGGCGTATTGCTGTAACAGTCAGGACATTTTTCCTGATGTCCAGGTGGAATCTGGGTTCCTGTAACTCGAGCCCATTATTCTGTGTCCTGCAATCTGGGATGATCCAGAAGAGATCCTGGCCCTCCTCTGTGTGACAACCTTTCAAGTACTTGAAGAGTGCTATCCTATCTCCCCTCAGTCTTCTCTTCTGAAGGCTAAACATGCCCAGTTCTTTCAGTCCCTCCTCATAGGGCTTTGTTTCCAGTCCCCTGATCATCTTTGTTGCCCTCCTCTGAACCCTTTCCAGTTTGTCTACATCCTTCTTAAAGTGTGGTGCTCAGAACTGGATGCAGTACTCAAGATGAGGCCTAACCAGTGCAGAGTAGAGGGGAACTAGTACTTCTCACAATTTGGAAGCTATACTTCTATTAATGCAGCCCAAATAGCATTTGCCTTTTTTGCAGCCACATCACATTGCTGGCTCATATTCAGCTTGAGATCTACAACAATTCCAAGATCCTTCTCAAGCTGCAATCCTGACCCTTCCGCCTGTACTTCAGGTTTTCCAGGGGGGACATAGACCCTCTTTCGGGAGAAGACCGAACCAAAGTAGGAATTGAACACTCCTGCCCTTTCTTTGTCATCTGTTATCATTTTGCCGTCCTCATTGCATAGTTGAACCACCATTTCTTTTCTCTGTCTTTTACTATGCACGTATCTGAAGAAAGCTTTTTTTGTTGTTGCTTTTAGCATCCCTTGCTAGCCTCAGCTCATTCTTAGCTTTAGCCTTCCTGACACTATTCCTGCAGCTCTGTGCTACCTGCCTGTGCTCTTCCCTTGTAGCCTGGCCTTCCTTCCACTTCCTATATGTGTCCTTTTTTGTTTTCAGGTCATCTCTGATCTTTTTGTGAATTCACATTGGCTTCTTCTGTTGCCCTCTGCCCTTTTTCCTTGTGGGAATTGTTTGTAATTGTGCATTTAGAATTTCTTTTCTTTAAAACTCCCAACCATCTTGTACTCCTTTTCTCATTCGAGACGCTTGCCATGGGAACTTACTTATCATTGTTCTGAGTTCATTAAAATTGGCTTTCCTAAAATCCAGGGTACGCGTTTGGCTACACTCAGCTTTTGCTTCCTTTAGAATCAAGAACTCAAGTATAACATGGGCACTTTCCCCCAGAGTTCCCGTAACTGCTACTTTATCCACTAACTCATCTCTGTTGGTTAGAATCAAGTCAAGGATAGCTGATCCTCTAGTTCCTTCCTCCACTTTCTGTAGGAGGAAGTTATCAGCAACACAAGTCAGGAATTTCTTGGAGGGGCCATGTTTGGCAGAATTTGTCTCCCAACAGATATCGGGGAAATTGAAGTCCCCCATCACTACTACATCATGCCTCTTTGAAACATTGGCAATTTGCTTTTCAAAAGTTTCATCCTCATCTTCTCCTTGATTGGTTGGTCAGTAGTAGACTCCAACCACCATGTTCATTTTATTCTTTGCCCCATTTATTTTAATCCAGATACTCTCGATGGGGCTACCAAGCTCATCCTCCTGTATTTCTATGCAGAGGTATGTATTTTTAACATATGGAGCGACTCCACCTCCCTTTCTGTTGCTTCTGTTCTTTTTGAACAAGTTATATCCTTCAATTGCTGTATTCCAGTCATGGGAGTCATCCCAGCAAGTTTCAGTTACACCAATTAAGTCGTATTTGCCCTAATGCATTAAGAGTTCAAGTTTGTTTTGTTTGTTGCCCATACTCTGGGCATTAATATATAGATATCGAAGGCCATGTGCTTTATAGTCTGGCTTTCTTCCTACATTTTGTGGTAGACTATTGTTGGGTGTTGTTGGAGCTGTTCTCTCCGTTGTGGTGCATAGGCCTTCATCTATTGTTACATCCGAGTTTACATCACCCTCCCCCGTTTACATCACCCTCTCCTGCAAGCGAAAAGGAAGCCATTGCTATGTCTAACGCAGGAACTTCCTCCTTAGACGGCTCTTGAATTTATTCCTCGTCTAATGATTCCTGAGTTTCCAGATGGCCATAGGAGCTTTGCACGGCGCAACAGCCACAGGCAAGTGTGTCTCTGCGGTTTACGACTGCAGGGAGGGGACCTGATGGGGGCAGATCAGGTTGCCCTTCTGGCTTGCTGGGGATGGAAAGTTCCGAAAATCCAAATAAAATCCACGGGAGGTTTATAATTCTGATTCTAAAGCCACAAGGAAATCCACCTCCCTTGCTTTTCAGCTCAAGGCAGCGTGGGGCCTGAACTGTCCCACAATGGCAAGAGCTATTATTATATGCCCAACAGAAAGCAAGCCTTTAATATAGTTTGAACAGCTGATCAAATTAGAAACAAGGTGATTCAAGACAAGCCAGCTACATGTTTTGCAGAACTACATCTTAGCTCACTATTGGAAAAGGTTACCTGGAACATATAAAATGCCAACTTTTCATTATATTCCCACTGCTTCAGTGCGTGTTCCACATCAGGAGGCACAGCTATGGAGTTGCTGCCTTGGCTTGAGGTCATGTGATAAAAATCTGCAATCTTTGCCAGTTGTTCTCGTAGGTATCTGGTTGAAATCTGAGTCCATTCTATGAAGACACAAATTAGGCATTTTTTTCCCACAGTTGACAAAATTAAGGTGGAAAGGGGACACAACACAGACAATTAGCTTTATAATTAGCACAACTGTCAAAATACATTTCTAAGACAATAACCAGCAGGTGCTTAACACAGATCCTGTTTCAATGGTTTTTAGCATGAAGATCTCTCCATTGCAATGTCTTCAAAGCCTGCTTGCAAACATGTTTGCTCAAAGAATGTCTGTTTCTCTACATATGCATGTATAAGGGTGCAATCCTATGCCAGTTTAGACAGAAAAAAGGCCTATGACTCCCAGCACGCCCCAACCGGAGTAGTTTAGGATTGCACCCTAAATCTTGCTTCCACGGACCACACACTCTTGGAGTGAGGAAGATCAACTACAAAGCAGGTTTAAGAATTTTAAAAAAACACAGTTTTAGCAGTGAATCACTTCCATGTAGTCTTCACTCATCAAGTGAATGGAACCTATTTAGTCTTGGTAGAAAAATATTTCCAAAAGAATGATAACAGGATTTTCTATTAAGGGAGTGGAGAATCAGAACATAATAACTCAAGCTCAGAAGAAATATCTTGTTAATGAGCAAGAAAGTCAAGTTTACAAGAGATGCCTTCTTGTTGAACTGGGAGGAGATGTTGTCTCATCGAGCGCAGTCTGCCTTGAAGGTGCTGTTCCATTGAATGTGGACTGGCTTGTCTTAAAGGAGCTGATTATGGAAATTCATAAGAAGAGAGACAGTTTTCTCATTACTATGGGATATAGAATCACTGTGTTTGACCGTGGGAAATGAGGGGGTGTTTATTAAAAGGTCAGATTATGGACTATTGGATTATTATCGGAGCTGACAGAAATGGCTGAATATGCATTATGATGTTTGTGGATTACTGGAGAAGATGGAGGGGGTTTGGTTGCTAGTTGGTGGGTTATTATTTGTCTGTTTTTATAAATGAGAGGGGTCTGGGGCAGAAGTTATAAGAGATTTCTGGGAGAGGTTAGAATGGAGAATTGGATGGTTCTCAACATTAAGTGGATCTGTGAGAGAGATCCAAGGGGGGGATATTTGTGGGGGATCAGTGAGGGGGATCCCAAAAGAAAAATCATGGTTGTGAGCCCAAAGAGATGTGAGACAGAGATTCCTTTAAGGAATTAGGTAGTTCTCAACACTAAGTGGATCTGTGAGAGAGATCGGGGGGGGACGACACTTGTGGGGGATTGCTTCAATCCCAACAGAAAAATTATGGTTGTGAACTTAAAGGGATTTGAGAGATAGATCCCTTTAAGAAAAAGAAGGAGAGAGAGAGAGTCTCTTTAGCTTGGGATGAATGGGGAGAGAGTGAGAATCCCCTTTTTATAATGGTAAAGTAGGAGAAAGGGTTGTTAGAATAGGCCATAAAGGGAAGCATATAAGGGTATACTTACTTATAAAGGTTAGTGGGAAGGATTTTATTAGAAAAATGATTTTTGAAAATGTAGAAATGTTTAGAAGAAGATAATGACTTGTTTTGGTAGTAAATTAGAACTTGAAAGGTAAAGTTTTATTGATTAAATGTACTGATCTTTGCTGAAATTAGTGATTAATGAGCAATGGAAGAAATTTTAAAAGAAATTGGGGGTGTAAGATATTGATTTAAAGGGGAAATAGGTGGTGGTTTTGTCTTTGGGTAAATAAGCCTGGTTGGTATCTTTGGGAAGGATTATATTAGAAAGATGATTTATGAAGATTAAACAGAATTAGATATGTCCTGGATTGATAGAAGAATTAACATATATGTTTATTGTTTA
Source organism: Shinisaurus crocodilurus (assembly GCA_021292165.1). Taxonomy (NCBI): domain Eukaryota; kingdom Metazoa; phylum Chordata; class Lepidosauria; order Squamata; family Shinisauridae; genus Shinisaurus; species Shinisaurus crocodilurus. Next base: position 36,917,855 of record CM037878.1, read on the forward strand.
TTCTTTTCTTTCTTTCTTTTTTGAACTTGTGAGGAGGATGAATAAGAAGGTGAATGTTTGACAATAGGGAAAAAAGAAAAATAATTTGTAAACTACAGAGCAGTGTACATAAGGTTGCTTATATTTTGTTGTGGGTAAAATCGGAAGTCCATTTTAGTTTTTGTATTGTTGTGTTTTTGTGATGTTATTGTGATGTTTGTTTGTGTTTTATTTTTATTTTATTGGAAAATAAAAAAAATTAAGCCAAAAAAAAAAAGGATTTTATGTAAACAAGAAATCAATGCAGAATAGAATCGCTATTTTGAAACTGATGTTAATTCTTCTCTCAAGCACAACTTTCAGCAATTTGTTATTTGAAGGTTCTTTATCACTTTAGTACCAAGTGCATTTACTTAATAATAATAAAAAAACTTTTCTTCAAGTTGATCTAAAATGCTGTCATTCAGATCTATACGGATGTAAAGAAGTTTGCTTCTATATCCAGGATGACCAACAATGACCACCCTCAAAATTACTATCACCTGTCACAATACCCTGAATTCTCCCCTCCACAATTCATATTCAATTTAAATAGCATAGCATTTAAATATAATAAATAATATAGTATTTAAATACTATAGAAGATCCAGTCCAGTAGACCAGGTCCAGAGGGTCTACTGAGTCTGTAGACCCTCTGGCTGATAGAGAGACCGATGACTCACTTATTTTTTTTCTAACTTGATACAGGAGATGGATTGCTGAGTTTTAGAGCAGGAGACTTAGTTGGGTTAGAGGGGGGGGTTGCATACTGTTCCCTACATTCTTAGAGTAAGGCTCAAGCTACTCACAATGGCAGCAGCCCTGTATTTTTAAATACTGTTTAAATACTGTTTGCGTGCCTAAATTTTAAATTCAGAAGAGGTGGGAGCTGATTTCAAGGGCAAAGGGGGGATATAGGTAAGTTAGGGATGCCCAACTCACTCCCAGCTGCCCTTTAACTCCCCAGACGCTCTTTCAATACAAAACCTTCACTTCACCCAATACGTGTGTCATTAACCAGAAAAAGCCTTACCCAGCTGAGGAATTCCCACAATGCAGAATGCTTCAGAAATGGGCCGAAAATCTTCCATTTCTCAGGTCGTTTTTTTTTAAAGCTCTGAAGAATGCATAGGTCTGTGTAGGCACATCTGCGTGCCTAAATTGCTTCCCGTTCTTACAAGCCAGAAATCCATTTAGTTCTTTATCCACATCCACCCCCAGAGATTGCACACCATCATCCCCGCAGCACAAGCAGTAACCTCTCATCATTTCCCCAGCCCTGCAACTGAAACTAGATAAATAGGCCAACAGATCTATCCCAACACTTATTATGCCGGAGGATGCATCAGGATGGGGTACTGCAACACTATCAGAGAGCTTGCAGTGCTAGTATTGCAGGTAGGGTATTGCCAGAGTACAAAGATTTAAATCAGGATGAGAAACATTAGTATCTGCTGCATATTGGCCACTGAGCAAGGCTTACTATCTCACTAATTTACACCTATGAGATGCTCATTGAAGTGAACTCATCATATGGAAAAGCAGCCTAGATATCAAAGGACGCCTTGGGACACATCGTACCTTGGTTTAAAGGAGGAATCAAAAGAAATTAGCATTGTCCCTTCAGTGCAAGGACTCTGCTACCATCTACAGATCAATCAATTACGAATCTCTGAAACCTTCATAAGCAAAACAACAACAAGGAGACTTGAGGCAGCTCAAAGCCTCAAACCTCAAAGACTAATGCATTTATTATGGCATAAGCTTTTATGGTCTAGAGTCCACTTCCTCAGATACATCAATAAATATGCCATAATGTGGCGTATGCTTTCACCCATTTATTAGTCTATGGTGCTACAAGTCCCTGCTGTTGTTTTTTGCTGCAACAGACTAACACGGCTACCCCTCTGGAAGTTCATAAGGAACAGTTTGACCTCCATTACCATTTCTTGATAGGCCAAAAGGAAAACCAACTTTGTCCCTTTGGTCTACCCTTCAACCTGTTTGGAGAGTATAGGAACTTTGGAAGCAGTGCCTTACACAGCAATAGTACTTAACTTAGTACTTAAGGTGCAGTTAGCTGCACCTATTTGGAGGGCACTGAGGGTTTGCACCTGTTTGGAGGGTTTAGGAAAGGTTGAAGTGGAGTGGTATAAAAGGAATTAGAATTAACACATGCCTGGGTCAGGCATGAGTAGGTATTTCTGTGAGAGACCAGTAGCTTTATACAAAAATCATGGATGGATTTAGTGGCATTTTAAGTTAAGAACTACCGGTATGTGGAAATGTTAACCAAGGCAACTTCTGGGACTTCAAACCACTCCCCATCTTAAATGTTAAAAGTAAAGCAAATCTGCTATTTCACAGTTACTTTCATTTCACACCATGATAGGATAGTTTTCCCAAGGCAATTTATTACTGATACGTAAATGCTGCACAGAGACTCAAAGAGGACAGAATGAATAGTTTTCATTTATTTAAGGCACAGACCCATAACATTTCAAATACTGCACTGGTAACATGTTGTCAATTATTCCAAGAACATTCTTGGAATGTTTGGAAGAACATTCTAAACAAACTGTGCAGGATAGCAAAACATCTATCATCTATTTGAGATAGCACATAAAGTCAGTATTGACATCTTTAGCATAAATCTTGTCAACCAAAGAAGCAGTGTCAGTATTAAGGACATTTTCTTAAAATTAAAAGCCAGTATGTTTCTTTCAGCTATTAACATTACCTAGCTCCAACAGAACCATACCAATACTCAAAGTCGTCCCTCTGGTTTGAATCAGCACCGATGTATTAAACAATTAATCAAGCTGCATTAATAAACATCATGGTTTGTTTCATCTCATCCTTCACATTGATAACGGGTTTCAACTGACCAGTCAACATCGTCTCCTTCATCTTTCTCCTTCGGAGGTTCCCTTCAATTACCAGCACAGAGATCTTCACTAAGGGCCGGTTCACACGACCCAGGCTGCCGGCGGGGGAGGAACCGCGGGGCCGTCCGTGGGGTCCAGAAGGGCGCCGCACACGACCGGCGCCCCGCCCGCGTGGGCAGACCCCATAGTCCCCGCACCGCAGTGCAGGCCTCCCGGCGCTAGGGGGTGGGGCCCCGGGATGCCCGGAGCGGCTGTTTGTCCCTGCAGGCTGGAGCGGCGGTGGCTCCGCCCGCTCTGGGCTGCCGTCTCTGTGGGGACCCTGCGGGACGGCCGCCCGCTGTTCCGACGGCACGGTGACCACGCGCGGTAGGGGCTTCCCCCGCTACCGACCGTGGTCACTTTCTGTGGGTCCCGCCCACGGCTGTCCCGCGGGGGCACCTCCAGTCGGCGTGCACACGATACGGGAACCGCGGGGGAGCAGTGCTCCCCCGCGGTTCCCGTGTCGTGTGAACCGGCCCTAAGATTGCTCTGCCCACAGGTTTCTCCCTCATATTAAGGGAATACAGTATAGCATGTGTTTCATTATGCTGAATATCAGCCAAGTGCTCCTTATATCTATCTATTTTGACTATTAAGTTATGGGGAAAGGAACAAATTAACATATTTTCCCAGATAGGGCGTTTTTTCCCATAGGCCAACCAAAAAAGGTTTGCTTCTCCTTTAATGTTACTATTGTAGCAAAAACAACATAGAGACTGGATTCACACAACATAATAAGCCATGGTGGCTTATAAGCCAGGTTTGTTTCAGAGTGGCTTGTTATGTTGTCTGAACCCAGCCAGAGTGGCTTGTGCATGGTTAACAAACCATGCTGCTGGGTTCAGACAACAAGACAAGCCACGCTGAAACAAACAAGACTTATAAGCTACCATGGCTTATCGTGTTGTGTGAACCCAGTCAGAGTCATGTGGCACCTTAAAGACTAACAAATTCATTACTAACACAGCTACCCCTCTAAGAATTGCTGCTATTGTAGTAAACATTGAAAACCTTTTTGATTGACCAATAAATAGAACTGAAATTGTTTACTTTTAAAAAATGCAACAGGTAAGCCGTTTTTGAATTGCAAAGATAGATTACATTTATGAAGTGGATAGGAGGAATTTAAGTATATGCACAGAACCCATATGTAGTACAAGAATGTGCAATAACAATTAATACAAAAGCATTACACTTCCAATTAATTTATTTACCAAGATTTGGATCAGCAGCCTGGCGTTTCTTGATTTTAGCTTCAGAAATGGCAGCATAGTAGGCACATGTCATTTTGATCAGCCATGCTGCTCGCAGCAGTGGCACGGAATATTTTGCTAAATAAGCAAAAACATCTTCCTTTTTACTGAGAATTGGAACCTGGGTTGAAGAGGAAGAAAGAGAGTTAAACAACATACTTCTCACAAAACCATAAGATAGTAAATGATGAAACGTCATACTACAAGTCAGACCTCCAGAAATAATTGAATTACATGTAGAAAGCAGGTAAGGCAAGAGAGCACAACTTGATGATTGGACAGTAGCCAGATTGCTCTAGGGCAGTCTCCCCTAACCTGGTGCCCTCCAGTTGTTTTGGACTACAGTTTCCATCAGCCCCAGCCACCATAGCCAGTGGTCAGATGCGATGGGCACTGTAGTCTAAAACATCTGGAGGGCACCATATTGTGGGAGGCTGCTCTAGTGCAGTGGTTCTCAACCTTTTTTGCCCCATGCACCGTTTTCACCATATGTCAGAATGCCATTCCCCCCTTTCTAAGATTGTCTAACTAAGATTGCCATACAATAAGGTGTGATATCCTGTAGATTATGTACAATCTGTAGAATTGTAATTTGTAGAAAGATCAGTATTCCAACAGTTTTGAGTCTGTGGTCCCAATTCCCCCCGAAACCCCCAAAATCCCCCCCTTGGGGTAATTCCCCCCTGGTTGAGAACCCCTGGTCTAGTGAAAGTAACCTGGAAAGTTGAGGGCAACTTTAGCTTAGTCTCCCCTGCCTGCAATCTCCTCACTCTCAGCAACTGCCACTTTGCTCCTCATGTCTAGTACTTGACAATGTCAAAACAGAACTTACATGCTTGCCTAACATGGGGTCAGTTTTGCATCTTGTGAAATTACCCATTATGATCATCCTGTCTGAGTTTAAAACTGACACTCTGGAAGCACACTTGCCTTCCCTAACGTGGTACCCTCTAGATGCATTGGACTACAACTCCCTGCATCCCCCAGCCAGTATCGCTGATTTACAGAATACATTTTTCTAAGACAATAAAGCAACATTGGATACAATAAGCAATATTGATTACACACATTAACATGCTGCTTTGAAGACACAAGTCCATTCTTTGAGACGAGGTGTGGACATCTCATGAACGGCTACACAAGCAGACTTTACAACTAAATGCTGTAATTATCCGCATCCATAAATGCCAATCATTATTTATTTACAAGTATGTTTAAACAGCTTACATCTACAGATTTCAAAGCAGTATACACAAATAATAAAAATGTAAAAATATAAATCCAATACATAGAATCAATAAGCAGTATCTACATATCAATAAGAATAAATTATATAGTAGGCCAGGTTGGCAACAGATTCCTGTTGGCCCTTGGCATAGTGCTGCCGATAGACCTTCTAGCCACCCGCCCAACCCCACCGACACACCGCCAAAGCAGAGCTATCTGCCTGCCTAAGCCCCTTGCCTGGCCATTGCCAAGGCCCCTGCCCACCACTAAAGACCCCACCCAACTTGTCCAAAATTGCCATTATTTTCTATAGCTTCCTTGTAATTTTTTCTATACGTTCATACACACACCGAATATGTTTTTGTTTTGTTTTTACAGTTCTTTTTTTTACAAGGAGTAATTTATATGAACCCATACAAATAAGTCAAGGTCTACAGATGCCGATTCCTTGGTGAGGAAAGAAATTCTTTGCTATAGCAAAGTCCTAGAATTTTTTTGTTCATTTCTAAAGCAACACACGGAGTCTGCCCCTGGCCCTTGAATCTCAAGGGAGGCTGCTGCTGCAGCAGCAAAACAAACCTGAGCTTTGGAAGGGCTTAGGAATAAGAATGCTAAGAGGAAGAGGATTTACCAGGACAGTAAGGGCAAAAGAGATGGAGTGTATTCATCAGCAAAACAAGGATGAGAGGATTCAAAAAAATACAGAGAGACAAAATATGCACCAATCTCTGCTATTTACAACACATGCATTTAATATAGTATTAATAACAATATTTATTACTATTACTACTAATTGTTTATTTATCAAATTTATATACTGCTTTCCACAAAGTTTCAAAGCAGTGAACATACCATGTCATACCATCAGGACAATAAAATATGATGATAAAACTACACAATAATTTAAAAAAGCTAATCAGTGATAAAACTGCACACTCTACTCTGCACTACAGACCATAGCTGGCTGGGTCACACTTCAGGGAAATTCTGTGTGAAGAGATGGGTCTTGAGAAGACATCTAAATGTCAGAACTGTGTGTGGGGGCCTGTCGAATGACGATTGGTAATGCATTCCAGAGAGCGAATGCTGTGATGCTACACCTACACGCTCTAATACAAGTGCTCCTGAGGCAAACTCTGGAGTGCTTCTTCCAATGATCACAAGGACTGGGCAATAAATTGAATTAATTAAGAATGGCTACTAGTCATGATGGCTACATAGTATATCCAGTATCAGAGGCAGTATGCCTCTGTATACTAGTTGCTGGGGAACATGAGTGGGATGGTACTATTCAACTTATGTCCTATGTGTGGGTTTCCCACAGGCAGCTCACTGACTACCCAGTGAACAGAATGGTGGATTAGATGGACCCTTGGTCAGATCCAGCATGGCTCTTATGTTCTTAAGAATTTCTCATTCATTGCAGTGTTGGGACCGCTCTTGGGGTACATCCAGTTCATGCATAGAACTGCTCCTAACAGAGTAATAAACACCAATGGAAACTCATATTTGTTGTTTTTTTCTTACAAATTCTGCACCATATTTAATTATCTCCCCTACCACAAATTTCCAAGAAGCATTCAAAATATTTGTACCTTTTTTGCTAGGATAGTCAATGGTTTATTTCCTGCTAAATCTGCAAACCAATTGTGAATCGCACTCTGGGAACGAGCAGTAACTAGCCAGTAATTGTCTTTGGCATTTACTTGCGGTTTCTTCTTTCCCGTGTCCTGGAAAGTACTAAGTTTTAACTTCTCTGCTAATATGCTGCTAAAATAAGCGCCAATCTGATAAGGGGAGAAAAAGAAAGAAGCACACAATAAGTATCTACTAGGCACGCACAGTATCCCCAGTTGAAGAGACCTAGTCATCACAGTAGTTTAGGCTATCAATTTAATAAGATTATACTCTAAATTCCCTGGTGCAGCAGTCAGAGATTTTATGATGCAAAGGGCTAAAGTGCCACCCCGTTATCTTTTAAATGTAGATGTCCTGGGAGTATAAAACAAAAGCAATTAACGAAGAAGTGTAAAGTGTCTATCAAGTAACAAGAAGAAAAATACACACTGTTAAAGTATCTTTGTGGAAAGTTTGAAACCTTATCTCCAGTTTAGGCTCCTGTCCAGCAAAAGATTTAAAGCAAATGCTTTACCTGAAACATGTGACATCTGGCTTCACTGGGATGCCTTACATATTTAAATCCTTTGCTAAATCAGAGTCATAATTAGCACACAGAGCATGCTGTGCAATGAAATGAAGTCACATCAGCACACACACACACCCCAGAGAGACTTCAAGTTGACAATTACTACCCCAGAGAATAAGAGATTCAAAATCAATTGGCAAGGCAGTATCTGGATAGACTAGCACATATTTGCTTAAGAATCTGTAAGCTTTCAAGTTAGACAGAATTCTTGACTAATGAAATAATGAACACCTACATCTCCCTAATTAAGGAGTAAAAAAAGACATTGTGAAGGATAACCCATGAAATTAGTATCCCTCTAAAGAAAGTACATTTGCAGCGTACTTCAACCCAGAGCTTACCTTTGAAGGGTTAATGACAATATTTCTAGCAGACCCATGCTCATCTCCAGAGAAGGCTGGCTGATTACTGAAACCCTGCTTTACATTCACAGCAGTAAGTTCATCCTGTGAAGAAAGTGTTTCGATAAGTTACTTCAGCTGTAGTTTTAAGTTTTAATTACTTTGCTCAAATCCTCTCAAAGGAATTTAAATTCCTAGTTTGTTGTGTATACTACATAATCTCATGCTGATAATAACACTTTCCCCCTATGTATTATTAGCTTTACACATCAGTTTAATTTGGGGAAAACTTGTCTTTTATCTACATGAAGATGCTTTCCCCAACCTAATGTTATCAAGGCTTCATACACATTTGCTTATAATTATCAATGTTTTGCATTTTCCAGGATCACCTACATACATGTTTCTGCCACGGATGGCCTTCTCCTTGTCCCTTCAACCAGAGCAGCTAGACTGGTGGGGACGAGGAAGAGGGCCTTTTCTGTGGCGGCCCCCGTACTGTGGAACTCTCTCCCGGGTGACCTCCGCCATGCCCCCTCTCTGATGAGCTTCCGTCGCTCATTAAAAACCTGGTTGTTCAGGCGGGAATATGGGGTGGGTTAAGATTTTAAAATTTTTATATTGTTTTAATGTATTTTATTGCATTTGTGTATTTTATTCTGTGTACATCGCCCAGGGTGGCCGGTTGCCGGCCAGATGGGTGATAAATAAATATTAATAATAAATAAATAAATAAATAAACAAAAAGAGAAACATTGACTTGTTAATGTTTCACCATGATCTCACATGTCTATGGGCCAAAACTACATGCTACTTAAAAAGACAGCTATGTCTCTAGCAGCTATGTCTCTTTTTTATTCTAAAGTAAGCACAGGAGACCCAATTTAGATCAGGATCTTAGCATGGAGGTAGGGGGCTTTAACTATCCCCCCCCCCGATTTTGTTGTGCTCTCTCTCTCTCTCTCGCTCGCTCACACACACACACACACACACACACACAGAGCGCATGCAACTTACATTGCCAAAAAGTGATCCATTTGTTTAAATGGATCATAGGTAGCAACTACCTCTTTAAAGTAACATGTGGCTATATTTTAAGCTCCCACCAACTATGGTCTTTAAAGGCGGCTAAGATATGGATTAATAAATCAGTAACTGTTTGGCCCTATGTATGACAGCCAATAGAATCCCTGTACCTTAACAACTTTGGGAGGTGGCACAAAGGCACAGAGACTTAACTGCTCTCTAAATTAAAGGAGATATTTATTTATTATTTATTATTTGCATTTATCTATCGCCCATCTGGCCGGCAAACCGGCCACCCTGGGCGATGTACAGAAAATAAAACAGAACAAAATACATTAAAACATTTTTCTCCATTAAAATACATTAAAACAGTATAAAATTTTAAAATCTTAGCCCACCCCATATTCCCGCCTGAATAACCAAGTTTTTAATGAGCGGCGGAAGCTCAGCAGAGAGGGGGCATGGCGGAGGTCACTTGGGAGAGAGTTCCATAGTACAGGGGCTGCCACAGAGAAGGCCCTCTTCCTCGTCCCGACCAGTCTAGCTGTTCTGGCTGAAGGGACAAGGAGAAGGCCGTATGTGGCAGATCTTGTTGAGCGGCCCACTTGGGTGTTGCTGGAGACGCTCCTTGAGATAGACTGGACCAGAGCCGTATAGGGTTTTAAAGGTCAAAGCCAACACCTTGAATTCAGCTCGGCAAGCAACTGGTAGCCAGTGTAGCTCCTTGAGCACTGGCGTGATGTGATCCCGCCGGCGGCTGCCTTTAACCAGGCGAGCCGCCGCGTTCTGTACCAGCTGTAGCTTCCGAACCGTCTTCAAGGGTAACCCCACGTAGAGCGCATTACAGTAGTCTAGGCGAGAGGAGACCAAGGCATGAACCACTGAAGGGAGCAGATGATTAGGAAGGTAGGGGCGCAGCTGCCGTATCAGATGGAGTTGATACAGCGCCGCCCGGCTCACAGCTGCCACCTGAGCCTCCATGGACAGCTGGGAGTCTAGAATGACCCCCAAGCTGTGGACCTGGTCCTTCGGGGGTAGATGTACCCCATTCAGCACCAGGTCAACATCCCCTAACCTCCCCTTGTCCCCCACCAGAAGTACCTCGGTCTTGTCGGGGTTCTGCTTCAGCATATTCCTTCCCATCCAGCCACCCACTGACTCCAGGCACTTGGACAGGGTCTCAACGGCCAACCTCGGTGAGGATTTAAAAGAGAGGCAGAGCTGCGTGTCATCTGCATACTGATGACACTGCACCCCAAACCTCCTGATGATAGCTCCCACGGGCTTTAGGTAGATGTTGAACAACATCAGGGAGAGGATGGAACCCTGCGGCACTCCACAAGTGAGCAGCCGAGGGTCCGAAGCCTCCTCCCCGAGAACTACCCTCTGGTACCTTCCAGAGAGGAAGGACTGGAACCACTGCAATACAGTGCCTCCTATGCCCAACCCCTCCAGGCGGTCCAGGAGGATACCATGGTCAACGGTATCAAAAGCCGCTGAGAGATCGAGGAGGACTAGAAAGGAGCATTCGCCCATCCAAAGCCCTCCTCATATCATTCACCAAGGCGACCAAGGCCGTCTCCGTCCCATGTCCAGGCCTGAAGCCCGACTGGCACGGATCTAAATAATCGGCTTCATCCAAGTGTGTCTTCAGCTGAGCACCCACCACCCGCTCGATCACCTTGCCCAGAAATGGTAAATTGGAGACTGGGTGGAAGTTGTTCAGATCCTGGGGATCCAAGGAGGGCTTCTTTAGAAGAGGTCTTATTACTGCCTCCTTGAGGGCTGATGGCATAACTCCCTCCTCGAGGGAGGCATTCACCACCGCCTTGATCCCCTCACCCAGTCTCTCCCTACAGCTCATAATGAGCCAGGACGGGCAAGGGTCAAGCAAGCAGGTGGTCGGCCTCACAGATGAAAGCACCTTATCCACTTCATCAGAAGGAAGAAGCTGGAACCGATCCCACAAAACCGGTCTGCCATTGGCCTCCTCCCACTCACTCCCTGTGTCCACGACGTACGATATCCCACTCCTAATCCGATCAATTTTATCTGCGAAGTGCTTCGCTAAAGCCTCACAGGAGGCTTTCGACTGTTCCATTGGGTCCGGAGCGGCTGGACCGACCAGACTCCGGACCACTTGGAACAGCCTCCTGGGGCAGCACTCTGCAGACGCAATGGAGGCAGCATAGAATTTCTTTTTTGCTGCCTTCACCGCCACCCGGTAGGCTGAAGATGCAGCTCTAACCTGTGTTCGATCGTATTCAGAGCGGGAATTTCGCCATCGGCGCTCTAGCCTTCCCACCTCTTGTTTCAGAGCTCGCAGCGAAGGCGTGAACCATGGTGCTGCGCGAGCTCTGTTTAGGTGAAGAGGGCGCTTCGGGGCAACTCGGTCTAATGTCCTGGTGATTGCAGCATTCCAGTCGTTCAGCAGGGTCTCGACCGAGCTACCGTTTGTGTGCTCCAATTCCCCAAGCGCGTTCAGGAATCCATCTGGATCCATACGACGCCTGGGGCGGACCATTCTAATAGGTCCCTCACCCCTGCAGAGGGGTTGTGGCATCGAGAAATCCAACCCCACCAGATAGTGATCTGACCATGACAAGGGGGTGGTGGATATACCCCCGATCTCCAGATCATTTCCCCCCTCTCCGGAAACAAAAACCAAGTCCAGTGCATGACCGGCTACATGGGTAGGTCCAGTTAATACAGGGTGCAGCTCCCAGGAAGCCATGGTCTCCATAAAGTCCCGAGGTGCCCCAGTGAGGGAAGCCCCTGAATGCACGTTGAAGTCCCCAAGCACCAATAGCCTGGGGGACAACACACGCACATCAGAGACCATCTCCAGCACCTCAGCCAGGGAGTCTGTCGTGCAGCGGGGTGGACGGTACACGAGCAGAATCCCCAGACTGCCCTTTGGACCCAACCTCCAGTACATGCACTCAATAAACTTGGTCTCCCGGAGAGGGAGTCTGGTAAGGACCAAGGACTCCCGGTAGATAACAGCCACTCCCACTCCCCGTCCCCCAACCCTTGGCTGCTGGGCATACGAGAAACCGGCCGGACACAAGGCCGCCAGAGTAGGAGCAGCGGCCTCAGTCCAGCCAGGTTTCCGTAACACATGCCAGGTCCACACCCTCATCCATGATCAAGTCATGGATGAGAGATGTTTTTTGGGTAACGGACCTGGCATTGCACAACAGCAAACGCAGGGTGGGGAGAGGAGCAACACATCCCCCAGTTATCCCTTGGCTCTGGGCAGACCCGGAACAAGGGATAGATATTAAGCATCGATCCCTTGTTCCCCTTACTCGGCGTGGCCTGCCCCTAGCGCTCTGCCAGAGCCTGCCGCTCAACATTGGTACCGTTTGCCCCCCAGAACTCCCCCCACTATCTCCCTGGGAGAGACACCCAATCAGGCGGGAGACCCACCCCTAAAATCAACCCCTAAAAAGCCCCAGCCCTTCAAAAAGGAAGGGCCTCTTAAAAACTCCCAGCCCCACCTATATCCCCAGCAGCAGGGGGACAGGCCCTCGCCCTCGTGCCACCCCCGAAGTGGCTCCCCCAAAGGGGCGGACCCCTTTGGTGTCGCCCCTTCGGTGGCGACCCCGGCGGCGGCGGACCCGCCCCCGCTGGGGCCTGGTCTTTCTGGCCCCACAATCAAGCAGCTGCAGGTGGGGCAAGGCGGCTCCCGGCTGAGCCCGGGCCTGCAGGGGGCAGGCAGCAGTCCCACAGGTGCGGTGGGGTGGGCTGGCCTCGCACAGGCGGCGGCAGCAGCGGCAGAGCTGGACCCACCTGCCTGGCTTGCTCTTCTCCCCGGCAGTGGTGGTGAGGAGATGCCCGGGTCAGCTGGGGCCTGGTCTTTCTGGCCCCACAATCAAGCAGCTGCAGGTGGGGCAAGGCGGCTCCCGGCTGAGCCCGGGCCTGCAGGGGGCAGGCAGCAGTCCCACAGGTGCGGTGGGGTGGGCTGGCCTCGCACAGGCGGCGGCAGCAGCAGCAGAGCTGGACCCACCTGCCTGGCTTGCTCTTCTCCCCGGCAGTGGTGGTGAGGAGATACAAGACATCAGGGTCGGTGCTACCATTAGGCCAACTAGGCAGCTGCCTAGGGCGCAGGGCTAAAGGGTGCCAGAAACGCCTTGAAAAAAAAAATACAGCACTCTCAAGTGGGAAGGGGGGGCGCTAAATATCTGATCTTGCCTAGGGCACCAAACTGCCTTGCACCGGTCCTGCAAGACATCAGTTTCCCTCTCCCTGCCTTCACCACACACATATTTACAGTAAGACATAACTCTAATGTGCTGATTTATATAGGATGCCTCTTGCATACCATGTTGCTAAGAAGCCTCTACTAGTTGCAGTACTCCACATGGTTGCTGTAACATTTTAAAATTAACTTGCCACTTGGCACAGCTGTGATCTGGACCATATATTGCTGGCATGCAGTACAAGCACAAGGGCTGGCACACAGGTGAAGAATCTTTCAGCAGGTAGCTGCTGAAACATTTAAATCTGGAGCATTAGAGAACTTTGTTGAGCGAGTTACGAAGTACTGGACCAATTCAGACATAAGACAATGATTCAACCACGGTTTAGCATTATGGGAACAAGCCACAGCAAGCCTCAGGGATCATGTGTTCCCCCCTCCTCTTGACACAAAGGGAGCAGATTAAAAGCTTCCACTGGGCTTTACATAAACTGCAGTTTCCTGCTACATCTTGGGAAACTATGTTCTATTTACGGTAAAACTGAAAATGGAGCTTTCAATCTCCTCCCTTTGCAATATATGCCAGGGAGGAGAACAGGGGAGTGGGAAGCATGTGAGCCAGGGTATTATGGCTCATTCCCGTAACACTAAACCATGATTTAACCTTACATCTGAAATGGCCTACAGACAGTTTGACTAAAGACAAAATAAATGCAGTACCAAAAAAACTCACTATGAGCTTCTGTAAATGTTTACTAATTGTAGCTATTTGTTCTTTTTATTAATCCTCCTTTTAGAATATGGGAGTTTAAAGGGCATTCTCAGAAGAAAGCCGTGTTCTGATCTTCCATTAATTGTCAACAAACGACTTGCTTTTTTTGAGCACATCTCTTAAATCTAAGGATTGTTAGTCCTATTTAGAGAAGACCCATTAGAATGAAGGGGATTTAAGTTAGAATAACATTGGCTACAACAACCCTAGAAGGCCCACTGATGTACCGCTACCTGGAGACATTGGCTGCAGAATGACCATTGGCTGCAGAATGACCAGTAAGGCCTCCTCAGAAGATTTCACTGGATATATATAGGATGTAACATAAAAACCAAATATTTGTATTCTGAAGGTCATATGAGTGTTGTCAAGGCAGAGTACTTCTCACTACTCATGGAAGAGCATGTGACAATATTTATTTTATTAATTTTCCCTCAAAAAACCCTGGTATACAATAAGTATAATTATTCAAAGTTCCAGGGACTGTGCTTCCCAGGATTTTGCTTTCTTTGTGAGGAAGAGACCACTGGAGACCTAGAGCATTTTTGAGATATCTGGGTTTATTTACAAACATACTTCTTTGTTTATTTTTAAATGTTCTAAGCTGTACCTTCATCTAGACACTGATCCAGGATAGCATACATAAACATTTCAATTATCAATTCCAAATTAAAAGCAGCAATAAAAACCAAGACATGATCAAATTTGAGAGCCAACAGACAAAAACCATTCAACCAGCTAAAACAATACAATAAGTTTTAAAGGCTTGTGGAAATTTACTTTGAATAAGTATGTTTAAAGATTTTTCAAGAAAGCATTGCTTCATACAAACCTAAGAAGAACCATGCTGGATCAGGCCTATCTAGTCCAGCATTTTGTTCTGTAGTGGTCAACCAGATGCCTATGAGAACTCCACAAGTAGGACATGAATGCAATAGCACCCTCTTGCTCATGTTCCCTAGCTTCTAATTATACTGAGGTAATATACAGCCATCATGACTAGCAGCCATAGATGGCCGTGTTCTCCATCAGACAAACATAAAGGGGTCTTGTTCTCCATCAGATGGCCTTGTTCTCCATCAGATGATCATAACGGGGTTATGCATTCAAATTCTTCTCTGGCCCATGCAGCTATAAATACAGGAAATGCAACAAAACAAAAGTGGCCATATGTGAAAAGTGGTCTAACAGCTTGATCAAGCAGCACTGCTTCAGCTGCTACTGCTTCTGTACAAGATTTTGTGCAGATAGGTGCCACAAGAGTCGTCCTCTCTGTCAAGAGCAATACACTCCTGTATTGCTCTTGACAGAGCAATATATTATTATTATTATTTTATTTATTTATTTATTTATTTATTATATTTATACCCTGCCTTTTTTCCTTCAAGGAACCCAAGGCGGCTTACATAATCCTCCTCCTTCTCTCCATTTTATCATCACAACAACCCTGTGAGGTAGGTTAGGCTGAGAGTCAGTGACTGGCCCAAAGTCACCCAATGAGTTTCATGGCTGAGCAGGGACTAGAACCCAGGATCTCCCGAGTCCCAGTCCAACACTCTCACTACGCCACACTGGCTCTTTATACAACAACCCTAAAATCTCTTACTATAGGGACTGCTGATGCCCTGGACCTAGGAGAATGCTTTAATGTACTTTAGAAGACATGAGATAGGACGCCACCTTAATTTCAACCCTCTTCTTAACCCCCCCCCCAAAAAAATTGTGTGCCACTGCACAGCAGAATATAGGACTGGCCTGCAAGGTCCTGCAAGGTCCTGCAGGTGCATAAAGAAAGATCAGGCAAACATGGGCAACCTAGCAAGCACTCTTGAAATAATAAGAATAAGAATAAATAAAATGTACATCAATAGAAAAATGAAAGCTATCTTGCGCTCATTAAAATTGTTTAAAAAAAAAAAAAGATTTAAGCTTCTTTGCCCCCCATTCTATGGCATGACTCAGATTTTAACAAGCACCCTGCCATGGAAAGAAAGAAATCAACTGACAAGCAAGGAGTTTACATAACGTCAGGCTCAGTTAAGTGAAGTATAAAGATTGAACATGCTGTCATTTGGCTTAACTTGATTTCCAAGCAGTTTCCTACTGAACAAACATAGGGTGACTGAACAGAATTGTCATTTACAAAGTAATGCACTCCAGGTGACATATTACACTGAGTTTTGCAGGCTCCTACAGGATCATTAGGTTAGTTTTCAAAGTGTCAAATGAAACCAAGTGAAGCCTAGTCAAGTTGTAGAATGTTTTTGGCTTTATGAAAGCACTCTTCAGCAGTTGCATTTTTGTTTTTAAACATCTGGCTATGTACAGCACTTGGGGGGGGGGCTGGTTGAGATAAAATCATTAATTTATTTTTATGATGTTCTACTGTTTTGAATCATCTTGCAACCTGCACAAGTAATAGTAAAGTCAGAAGCTCTTTTGTGTATTTATGTCCTTAATAATTTGTTTGGAAATTGGATAGAGTTACAGCAATCTTGCAACTTTCATGTGAAGTCCTCAGGATATTATAAGAGCACCCTGATGCAAGTTTATTTTGCCCAACAAGAGAGAAGGTAGCAAAAGTCAAACCTTTAATAATTCCCAGCTTTGGGAACCAAATTTTAACCTAGAACATCAACACGAGTTGAAAACGTTGGGAACCAAGTTTTGTCTAGAATAAGGAGCTGCCCATATCAAGCCAAAACAACTGTAAGTAGAACTGTTCCTCAAGTGCTCCATTGCAAAGAAATGCATTCATGTAATTCTCCTTTAGAAAAGAAGTTATTTTACTAGATCACTAAAGGAGAAAAAAAAGCAAGGGGGCAAAGGGCTAAGCAGTCCCTCTCCCCCAACCCCTGCCACCAATCCTTAGCCCAGGCCCACAGCAGCTGTTTTTGGTAAAAACTATGACACATACCAATAGGGTGGATAGTGGAACAGAATACACATAACTAAGCATCATACACAATTTGGGCCTAACTGAAGATAAAGAAAGTTACTCAAGTCTAAGTAGCATACCTCTGCATGCAGTTAGAGCTACTGGTTCCCAAGGTAACATACCTGTGATTTCTACCTCCTAACATCAAAGTTATAATTCCTCCCCTCCCTCCCCCATCAACCCCCAGCCCGCACCTAGTGATCTTCCCAGAAGGCTCTTATGAAGCAGTAGTAGCACTTAAACCACAACTGAAAACTACTAAAGAACACAAAGCCTGAACTGCAAAAACAAAATTATTGTAAATAAATTATTTATATTTGGCACTGATATCTCACTTTTCTAACAAATATTCAAGGCAGCTTACAATCAGAATAAAACAGTAGACAATGATAAAAACAAATAATACCTTAAAGAGTAAAAAGGCAGTAGCAGTACAAAAGAATTCAAGGGTGATAATCTACAACAACAGCAACAAAAACCCTCCCTGAAATAAATCCTCACCATCTGTCTAAAAGTGAGCAGCAGCAGCGGGGCCAGAAAGAACACCTCCCTTCAGGGCTGTTGCAGTTCTTATGGGCCACAGCTGACGAGGCCCTGGCTCAGGTACCCACCTGCTGTATTTTTGATTGGAGGGAACACTAAAAGAGAGCCTCAGAAGATTAACAAAGTTGTCAGGGAGGTTCATATGGAATTAATGTCATTACTGAAACATACAAAGGATTTGTTTGATACCTGCTTAGATTAAAAACCTGCTCCCCACCCATTTTCACTGTTGCTCATACTCCAAAGTCTCTGTCTTATTAACAGTGCTTTGGAAAATACTTTGGATGACATTCCTTGGTTTAAGGATTCTTGAACCAAAGTATTATTTCAAAAAGAACACCAGTTTATATCAGCAGAGCCAAGGAAAACTGCAGAACATGTTCAACTCAATTTTCTATATGGGCGTATGCCACAAATTCAAATAGCCATTTTAGCTTTCCTTACAGATGTAGCAACAGGACTCCAGAGATTACTTAAACAGCCCACACAAGTTAGCTTTTTAGACTAAACAGTGCAGTTACTTGATATGGATTCAATTCATTTATTTGCTTAAAACTGTAGGTCATCACAAAACATCTTTCATGGAAAAAAATAATACCATTTAAAATTGTTATAGCAAGCTTTAACAATAAATATCCTTAGCAGGATATGTTCCTAGGCAGTCATAAACGCCAAACATTATGCAGTAAAACATCTCCACAAGCCAAATTATTACACAGATACATCTCAATTCTTATATCAAATGATCACCCTGACATGTTAAAGCAAGCAATTCTCTAACAAGTGTGTGCCTTTTTTCCTGGGTACATGTTGCTGATAATGCTGTCACATAAATAACACACTTATCCTGGTATGAAACGTGATAAATCTTTTCAGAATTGGACAGAGCAGCACATCTATTAAAGAGTCCCTGAACAAGCCCCTTTGTCTGGATCAGATGGGAGATGTACAAGAGGCAAAACAGGACAATGTGTCATTATCCTCCTCCACCTCTTGGCTGCATATACAAAGGCATGAATTTTAGGAAATCTACTACAGAAGTAGGTGAAATACATTGTTTGAAAGCAAAGAGCCATAACACCTCTTCCCAGTGGATAAAATGTACAAGATGAGTTCTAACTTCATGTCATTCTGATGTATCTATACGATTATGAAAACTGAGTGAGTGTAAGTGTGTATACACAATGTATGCACAGTGTCGCCATATCCAGTTGGGCATCTTTAACATAAATTCTATCTGGCTTCCTTTCAATCAGATATCATAGTTTGACATTAAGTTTGGTATCTTGCAGCATGAATTCTTAAAAATGATCTTGGAAAAACTCAAGAGAGCTAGCCTCATCCCAACACTGTAACTCAGACCCATTCATCATGTCAGCCTCTTTCCCTATGCAAGTTTGGGGTCTGTTAAATTCTCACCTTTATCACTGGTGAAATGTGAGATTCCCTGCACCATTTTAAAGGTTAGCTATGATGCTAACATAAGCTCCTCCCAGAAACATCTCAGATTAAACAGCATCCCATTCCCAGCACTTGCAGAGAATTATGGGGGTTGCAGTACAATGTATCTGGAGGGCACCAGGTTGGGGAAGGCTAGTAAAAACCATCTAGAGACCACTTACGCTTTTCTGGTCATTTCCCAGGGACAGCAACTTTAACTTTTGCACAAATTTATCACAAGATGTGCCTTCTGGCAATAATCAATGAACTTATTTAAAAGTTATCAACTTTGTAAATGAAATAAATACATACAGAATAAATGGCAATCCTAAAAACCGAGGGTGGAAAAATATTGGGGCTCAGAAGTTATTGAAAATGTTTTCTATATACAAATAAAACAAAAATAAAAAGGGTACCAACAATCATCCCGTCTAACAGCTGTCCTGACAGCTCTTGACAAGAGCTGTCAAGTCCTGACAGCTCTTGACATTAATTCTAAGCAGTATTTGTCCTTATCAGGATCAAGAATCAAATATTGATGTTTGTATGAGGCAATTTATTCCAAAGCAGATATGTAGCTCTGAATTCAAAGGCCATTTAGGGTGCAATCCAATGAGGCTGCCTGTAACCCTCAACTCGGAGGATTATGGGCATCCTATGCAAGGCAAGGAAGAGCACGGAGGTGAAGCTCACCTCCACACTCCTCCCGCCATGCAAAAGACTTAGACAGCCTATTTCGGCCATTTATGTGTTCAGTCTCAGAGCAGGCAAGAAGGAATGTGAGGTGCCACCAGGATACTTCGTATGCTGGCAGAGCCTGTCTCCTCCCCTCCCTGCCCCCAGAAGCCCGTCTCCGAGGTCACTCTTGAGACCCCGGAGCCAAAGCCAGCGCAGTTCTTTCTGCGATGGCTGCAAGAGCAGAGGGCGGGCGCTCCAAGTTCAGAGTCCCAGCTCGGACCTCAGAGCAAGTTCCCAAGGTCAGAACTGGGACTCCGAAAAATCCTATGGCCATCTAGACTCTGTCTAGCAGCCATAGGATTGCACTGTTAAAGATCTACAAAAGTCACAGGTACCTCCTGTCTGGTTTGTTTTGATATATTTCAACGTATTATAACAACACAATGATCCAGAGTGCTTCTTCCTTTTTGAAAACCTGCTGGTTCCTCTACAATGACACGATCTTGCTCTGTCCAATTTTCCAGTTTTTAAGAGGAAAGCAGAAGCTCTAGATTTTAGAACCAACATCCAAAATACTTTTTAGTATCTTTATTACAGCTTGTTTTATTTTAATGGGAACATTATATTTGCTTCACAGCCTCTGTACAGCAAATTTTGCCTCTCTGTGGTGAAACAGTTTAGCCAACACTGGGCCCCATCACTGAATACTTGTCCCCAACTACCTCCCAAAAGACACAATGGGCTGGTTCGCACGACCCAGGCTGCGGGCGGGGGAGGCACCACGGGGCGATCCGCGGAGTCCAGCAGGGCACCGCAGACAACCTGCGCCCCGTGTGCGTGGGCGGACCCCGGTGGAGCTGGCAGTCCCCACACCGTAGTGCGGGCCTCCCGGCACTAGAGGGCGGGGCCCGGGATGCCCAGAGGGGCCGTTTGCCCCTACAGGCTGGAGCGGCGGCAGCTCCAGCCACTCTGGGCTGCCGCCTCTGTGAGGCCCCCACGGGATGGCCACCCGCTGTTCGCACGGCAGGGTGGCCACGCACGGTAGGGGCTTAGCCCTCTACCGCCCATGGTCACTTTGCGTGCATCCCACGCGCAGCCATCCCACGGGGGCACCCCCGATTGGCATTCACACGACACGGGAACCGCGGGGGACTTCTGCTCCCCCACAGTTCCCGTGTCGTGCAAACACGCCCAATGTGATCCATCAAAGAACTTATAACAGATATTACTGAACATGCAGAGAGATGAAAACAGACTGACAAGGCCACATAGGTAGTCAGTAAAGAATTAGTGCAACACCATATCCAGCAGGAAAGATGTTGCGGCCATCTATAGCTCCAAGCTAAAATCCCTCGTGTGTGTGTGTGTGTGTATGCCCTACAACGGATTGTAGGAAAAACTTATCCTCTCAACCAGGCCTGGGAAATGGCTTACAGAGAGCCTCCCCAACCTGAAATAGAGACTCAACAGGCAGCAAAAGTCAGGGATGGGGACTCGGACTCGAGGACTCGACTCTTGAGTCGGACTGAGTCCCCCCTCTGACTCGACTCGGACTCGAGTCCCAATATTTTTAATGGGACTCGAGACTCGACTCGGGACTCGAGACCAAGGACTCTTCAGCATCCCTGGCTGTGCCAGAAGGAGTGGAAAGGAGCGTGATTGCTGGTGAAGAGCGCATGGAAGCGAGGTGTGCCGCTGCTCAGGCTACTATGGACGGCTACCAGGAGTGCAGCCCCAACAGTGTGTCAAGATTTATTTTGATTGATGTGTTGCGTACTTGGGAGAAGCAGAAGAAGGACCTGAGATTAATCTGCGTGGCTGCTCTGAGTGTGTTTCTGGTTCCAGCAAGTTCATCACCAGTGGAGCGGGTGTTCAGTGAGGGTGGAATTGTGATGAGATCTCACCGTTCCAGAATGGGGGCCAAACATTTAGAAAAAATCATGTTCCTCAAATGCAACATGGATAAGTTTTAGGAAGTACAGCAAGTTTATTTTTTTAAATCATTTTTCTAAAATGCAACCTTTCAGACATTTTGGGTTTGGCTGCCTCTGCCTGCCTGTCTGGGGTTCCCAGCCTCCTCTGTCTGCCTGGTCTCTTCTTGACCAGTTCAACAGTTGAATTGTCCAAGACAAAGGCTTCTGCTTGCCTGCTTTGGGGTTCCCTGCCTCCTCTGCCTGTCTGGTTATTTTGGGTTTTTCTGCCTGGTCTGTTCTTGCCAGAATCAGTTGCAGAGTTTTGAAATAAAAAGGCACACTTGTGCCTAGAATTTATTTAAACCACACATCTGAAGTAGCCTTATTTTGTTGGGGGAAAACCCCATTGATTTCAATAGGGACTCGTGGAGTCAGCTTTGGGAGTGACTCGTGACTCGTGAGTCACCATTTTGGACCAAGGACTCGGACTCGAGACTTGGGTCCAAAGACTCGTGACTCGAGACCAAGGACTCTTCAACATCCCTGGCAAAAGTAAGGCAGCAAGAGCAGAGTGCTTTAGACACATATTAAGGATTCCAGCCATGCAAAAAAGCCCAGTAGGAGCTCTGTCTCAGCATAATCCAACAATACCTAACAACATCAGCTATACTTATCCAGGGCTTGTTCACCAGAATATAAGTGTCATATTCAGTCACAACCTGCCAAGAATACACATTGCCAGTTTACAACTGTCAAACTGGACATCTCCCATGTAGAAGTATTAATGGGCGTAAGTCATTTGCAATTGAAACATACAGAAACCACTTAGGAGACATTTTAGTCTTAGGGCCACTGGTCTTGAACATAATTATTTTAAAGGATAGTTACACTGAAAGGCTGAGACACCTAGAAATAATGATCATACTGCATTTTTTCAGGAACTTTAAAAAGGATTACAAGTCGTTTGCACATTATAAAAAAGGCATTGGATTGGAAACAGACTAAGAGCGCAATCCTATGGCCACTAGACAGAGTCTAGACAGCCATAGGAAAATTCGGGGTCCCAGCTCCGACCTTAGAAACATGCTCTGTGGTTGGAACTGGGACTCCAAATTCAGAGCATCCTCCTTCCGCCCTTGCATCCAGCATGGAAAGAATCACACCAGCTGTAGGTCCAAGGTCACAAGACCAACCTCGGAGCCGGTATCGAGTGGGTGTTCCGGGGGGGGAGGAGTGAGGCTCCGCCAGGATACAATGTATCCTGGTGGTGCCTCAGCCTGTCCTCCTTGCAAGCAGGGGCAAAAGACTTAGACAAGTCTTTTGCAGGGCAGGGGAAGTATGGAGGCGACCTTATTTATTTATTTATTTATTTAATTTATTATATGTATACCTTTTTCCTGAAAGGAACCCAAGGCGGCTTACAGTCCTCCTCCTCTCCATTTTATCCTCACAACAACCCTGTGAGGTAGGTTAGGCTGAGAGTCAGTGACTGGCCCAAAGTGACCCAGTGAGTTTCATGGCCGAGCGGGCACTAGAACCCGGATCTCCCGAGTCCCAGTCCAACACTCTCACCACTACGCCACACTGGCTCCAAAGTTATGTCTTCTACGAGCCAGCCAGGAGTCAAACCTAGAATCTTCTGATCCGTAGTCAGACGCGTTATCCATTGCGCCACTGGCCCTCCACACCTTCACCTCCACACTCCTCCCACCCTTGACAGGATGCCTGTAATCCTCTGAGTTTTAAGGGTTATGGGCAGTCACATTGGATCACACTGTAAGTCACACTGTACTCCCTTTGGGCAGTATCCAACGGGGCCACTCCACCTCTGCTGGTTCTGTTGCACTCACAGGAGCAACTGCTTGCACAATGGGGCTTGCGCACTTCCAAACATAACCTGAAATTAGCGAAAATGAGCGAAATGTTTCCAGAATTGGACAGGTCATAGAATCATAGAATAGTAGAGTTGGAAGGGGCCTATAAGGCTATCGACTGCAACTTCCTGCTCAATTCAGAAATCCAAGTTAAAGCATCCCTGACAGATGGCTGTCCAGCTGCACCTTGAATGCCTCCAGTGTGGGAGAGCCCGCTACCTCCCCAGGGAATTGGCTCCATTGTTGTATTGTTCTAATAAAAGGAGCTCTGCTGACCAGTCCCAATACAGCAATGAGTCTTTCCACTAGATTCCAGAGTTATTTTTAGAGACGCAAACACCCCATTGCATGAGCTGTCACTCCCACATGCGCACAAGCACAATAGGATACTATCCATTGAATTTCACTGGGACTAAAGCATGACTAACTTAGTCTGGATCCAACACATTGTCTTCCACGCAGTAACACAATCCAACCATGGCAGGTTTCTGCTTCAGCATCTGGATATTCCATATTCCCATTATTTTGACTTCTTACCTTTGTTAATTGGGTTGATTGCTTTGTGGTTCTTCTACTAAAGTGCATATATACCCACCACAAATAAAAGCTTATGCCATCATAAAGGCAGAACACTACCAACTGCTCAACCACTGTTAAGCAATTGAGAGTGGGGTGCAAGACTGTGTACTCCCTCCATCTAATGGCACACTTCAGGAGCACAAATTTCCCCCTAATGGTTTAACCGCAGTTAACCATGACATCAGTGATGATGTTAAGCCACTGTTAGGGCTAGCCAGGGGTTCCCACTTAGCCTAGCATCTGAAAACAGCTTCAAAACAGACTCAATTCAGATGTTTCAGATGTACAACATGCTCCCCTCCCATGCATGAATTTAATCTCTGGAGATGTCGGAGAAACCCACAATTGACTCAATTGAGTCTGGATTTCTCAGAGTCTGCCCCGTGGATTCCATGGCAAACCGGCTTCCTGAGGTCACACGGGGTCCACAGGGCGTGCAGATGGTTTTTTAAATTTTATTTTGCATATTTTTGTGCAAATATACATTCCCAAAAAAATGCAAAATAAAAAATAATTGCTCAAAATGCGCAAATCAGCTCATCGAGGAAAGCGTGAAAACGTGTTCTGGGCGGTTTTGTGCATTTTTGGCCAATTTGTGCAAATGTGCAAATATGCGCAAACACATTTGTGCAAATTTCACATCCAACGATGGCAGAGCAAAAGCTGCCTGTAAGTCCACGAAATGCACGCAGAGCAGCTTTTGCTCCATTCATACATCCCTATTCCTCTCTCATCCGTGGTTTGCTGTTATCATAGTTTAGTATTACAGCTGCATTAGGGCAGCTAACTATAGTGAGAAACAACCAAGATTGCACTGAAACCATGATTTGCCAACCCATTTCAAGAACATGTACTCTGGTTAGTCCTCCTGTTATGAACTCTGACATACATTAATTACAGGTAAACCTAATGGGAAGAAATTCATGCTCCAGAATGAAGCTGGCAGGCAGAGGGGGGAGTACACAATCCCATGGTGTGCTCCCATTTGCTTATGCAATCTGCAGCATTATGTCTCTACAAGCCCAAGTTCAAGGAGGTAACATAGCATGGTCACATCCCTGAGATAGTGTAGCTGTCTTAACTAATTGTGGTAGAGCTGCTATTACAGTAAACATCATTAACCTGGTGAATGTTGACTCTTGCTGGTAAGTCCTACTTTTGGTAGTCCATAAGAAATGTAAGAAAACTTTGTTTGTGGTTTATGAGACTTGCTGCATATGTGTGCTGGACCAGTAGAGCAGCTGAAAGGTTGGACGGCTCTCATCTGAAAAAAGATTATGTTGCCATGGAATTTTTAACTAACTAGTGAAGTAAGTAGTGGTCAAAAGATTTTACAAGGGTTTTACATTTGTAGGGTCCGTTTGCAATGTTCTGTTCTAGATTATTTTTCCATATGTGGGATTTTAAGTCCAGATTCTTCAAGCAGTTTACACTGATGTCTTTTCCCTGAGCATAATTTACAAGAAAACTAAACCAATTGTTTTCACTCTATTCTGTGTTGCTTCAGTGATGTCTTGAGTGGCACTGTACAGCAAAGCATTTGGACAGCAACACATCCCCAGTGCACTGCTGCATGGAAGAACACGGACATCATATAGCCTGAATCATATTAGTTTATATAGATAGAGGGACAGCTTCTACCTCTTATGGATTTTTACACAGGGAGGAAAAATCAGTCCAATCCCTGTATTTAGCACAAAAAATACTGAGACATAGAACAGACCTGAATTTTAACACTCCATCATTCTACATATGAAAGCCAACCCAATGCATGTTTACTCAGGAGTAAAACCTACAAAATTCAATGGGACTTGTGCACTAGTAAGTGTGCTTATGTTTACAGCCAATTTTCTAATAAGATGGTTCTTTTATAATTGTACATCTTCACTTAGTACTGATTTACTGCACCAGATGGGAAATACAGAGCAGAAAAATTGTAACACCCAAAGGGGTAGCTCTGCATTGAGCATGTCTCCTGCAGAGAATGAGCTCATGCTTTGCAACAGTAGCTCTTCCAGCTAAATCCCACATTTCTTGAAAATAGTTTTATACATACCACCACCTCCACCCCACCAGCAGTCACTGTTCACAAATTAACACTCTTAGGAGACACTTCAGTTGCTAGAGTGTTATTTTAACTAGTATGCACTTAGAGCAACAATGATATTTTAACATACTTATGTGCAAATCAGGATACCAAGTCACTAGATTTCCTGGTTTGATTCCAGCTCTAAATAACAGAAGTTCGCTTTGGCATGTTCTGCACACCTGAACCAATTCAGTTCCTATTAACATTGGAAAATTTAAATGTTCACCTCACAATACTGATTTGAATATGTGATAAGGTGATTAATATTGCAAGCATATGCCATTCCTAAAAGTAGATAGCTCAATGTATATAGATATTGAACATAGAGGGGAGAGAGAAGAAACACAGGAAAAGTTAAGTCGATCCTGGATTATTACATAATATTGAAAGATCTAATATGCTAAACCTATCCATTTTAAATTTAAAAATATATCCATTCTCCTGCTCATTCACTCAACTCCATCCCAATGCCGCAGGATTCCCCTGTCTATGTTCAAACCTTGGACGTTGGACTGTTGCTGTACTCTGCTTTCCTGGGACCTCTTCAGGTCTAATCACACAGATGCGTCTTGTCTATAAGAGAACTCACTTTAAAAGGGGGGGGGGGAACCATACATATGCTGTCCCTCAGGTGAGAAGCTAGAAATACATTTCAACAACTAGATTAGCCTTAAAGCAACAGGTTTCCAACTGCTCTGCAGCTTCCCAGCTCTTGAAGGTAGCAGATAAGCTGACCCTGGACAAACCCAAGATATGTAAACAAAATATTCTTAGAAAATTGTTGTGCATGGTCATGATTTATGCTAGCTGTACCAGAAGATGTACCACGACTGGTAGAAAGGGGCTGTAGCTCAGTGACAGAGTTCATGCTTTGCATATAGTAAGTAGGTCCCAGGTTCAATCCATGTTATTTCCAACTAGAGTGACCGTGTGTCCTCTTTTACAGAGGACAGTCCTCTTTCGGGGGGCTGTCCAGTCCAAGTCTGATAGAAAGTTAAAGAACCATCAGAAAGAAGAGCTGAGCCTTGAAATTGCCCATCAACAGCACCTGGACAGCAGACTAAGCAGGGCACACAGGTCAACTGGTCACAACCTTCCAAACTGTGGTGAGATGTAGAGTATTTCTACCAAAATTATAAATTTCTAAATTTCCATCTATACATATAAATTAGCATGTGCACATTTTATGCAAATTGGTGTCCTCTTTTTTGATGATGCATAAGTGACCACTCTACTCTGCCCAAGACTTTAGAGAGCTGCTGCCAGTTGAACTAGCCTAGCTTTCCCAAATGTGTTGGACTACAACTTCCATCATCCCCAGCCAGCATGGCATATGGCCATGGTAGTTGTAGTTCAACACCAGGTTGGGGAAAGATGGTCTACACAGTACTGAGGTAGATGTAGTGGTATGACTCATAAGGCACGTCCTTATGTCCTTTTGTTACTTTAGTTATCTGTTTAACCTTTATTCTGAATCTGTAATCCAATTGGTTTTCAGATATTGTTCTAGTTCAGATTAAATAAAACTTTCAAGGAATGGTTCAGATTCTTTGATGGTTCAGGAAAAAATGCAGATTCTGTCCAGATTTTAGTTCAATTTGAGTTCCTCTTAAACCACATTTCAAATAGATTACCTCATCACAACTAATGATCAGCTATCTACTATGATCATTTACTACACATTAGCACACCTGTAAAGCACATTTTAAACATGAACTCATCTGGGTTCTTATTCCTTAGGATATTTACCCTTTTCATTCTGGTTGTTCCTGCACACACAATACATCTTTGAAAATTAAAGCCACTAACTATATGGCATTCCAGAACAAGAAGAGGTCCTGCATAGACACTCAGGAGTACATTGATTTGTTTATTTTAGTTTGGTCAAGATAATCACGGGAAAATGGACTTATGCTTGTTCTGCATATTAACGTTGGTATCCCACTTGACCACAATGCAGCCATTCTGTCTGCACCCAAAGCCATTATTTTCATGGGAAAGAGCCAGCTTCACTGTTTCCAATGAGCTGAGAGAGAGAGTTGTGTTTGGATTTCACATCCCTTCAAATCTGATGTTCATCCAAACACTTAAGTCCCAATCAACACCTACCAGGTAATTATCCTTCTTCCCAGACATGATAACTCACCTCAAAAGTGCTTGGTCAAGGGCCAGTGCACATGTTAAACTTGACACCAGGATGCCATCAAGAACTAAGAGATGAAGGCCCCTGGGGAAAAAGCACAAAAAGACTTCCCCCCCCAGGCCTTCCCATCTCTATTAATAACTCTCCTGTGTTGAGTGAGCCCCATCTTCAGCCACTGCATTTAGAATTAGTTACTATCCTGATCATCACCATACTATACAACTGTACTGTACTTCAACTTCTAACACATCTGGAGGGCATCAGGTTAGGGAAGACTGGTATATAATATCCTTCACACAATGTTCCTTTCATCTGCATGGGGGACATGGAGACTTAACTCACAATATGATTACAATGATCTCCAAGGTAAATAAGCACTGTGACCCAGCAGTGCAAATTTGGGCTAAAATGTGTTTGGTGGTGGTCACCATCAGCATCAACATTTTTCAGTGTTGGCCCCTAAGGTCTAGAATCAGCTTCCAAGTACAGGGTAGTAGATCTAGAAGCCTGCCCCTTTTATATGATTAGGGAAGGCAAGCTTTTATAACTAGTAATTGTTTTAGTATTATTCAATGCTATTTCTAGGTTTTACTATGTCCCTCCCATTGTTTAATTTGTTATTTACTTTTTTCAATATTGCTGGATTTTCAGTATGCCCCACTCTGGGAATCTGTTGATTGAAAAGCAGGCAATATACATACACATACACACAAGCTCATAGTCTTGTCCCAAGAAATCAATAAAAGAAATTAAAATACTGGTGCA
Source organism: Shinisaurus crocodilurus (assembly GCA_021292165.1). Classification (NCBI taxonomy): domain Eukaryota; kingdom Metazoa; phylum Chordata; class Lepidosauria; order Squamata; family Shinisauridae; genus Shinisaurus; species Shinisaurus crocodilurus. The sequence goes on from CM037878.1 coordinate 36,946,791, forward strand.
GCAAATTGGGAGGGGTCATAAAATATTTTTCTTGCAAGGAAGTAAAAGTTTTGGATGTTCCAATTAAAAAACTTGAAATTTTGCATATATTAAATCTGATACACTAGCATAATTTCGGAACTCTGGACCCATTTATGTCTTAAATCCATAGAAAGCAGATCAAGCAGGAATCAAAGGAACATGACCTCTTGAAGCCACAACTGGCTTTGAAATGTCTGTGGGGAGAAACTCTAGGACAGTGATGGCGAACCTATGGCACGGGTGCCACAGCTGGCACGCAGGGACTTCTCTGTGGGCACTCGAGCCATTGGTCACCAGATTGCGAAAAGACCGTCCCCTTCTGCAAAACACTAATGATTTTGTTCTTTCTCACAGTGTGGAACAGAATGATTTTATTCTAGAATTCCTGTTACAGAATTCTTTTCTACATTGTTATCACATTTAAAAGATTTTGAAGAATGATGCACAGAGCATGGCTTGGATGTAAAGCCCTAACAGTTGACCCGAGTGCTGCATGTGTTGCTCTCTAACTAACGGAGTATGAGCCAAGGTTTGACAAATTATCAGCACGCATGCAATAGCAAAAATCACATTAATTGTGCAAAAACATGCCCAATGCAAACTTTTACCTAATGCAGTGTTTGCAGTCCAAGACATAAAGTGTTTAAAATGTGTTAAGCACGTTTAGTTTTCTTGTTTATCTTGCTCATCCTAGTACAGGTTGACTTTTACTTTTACTAATCCGACACCTGTAGAAGCAGGGAAAGGACCCGGGAGCTTGCCCCATACAATTTCAGTCTGGCATATAATCATATTACAAGTTGAGAATCCCTTATCCAAAAATACATGTGCCTAATTATTTAAAAAGTTTGTATAAATTCCTTTCAGGCTATGTGTACAATGTAGTACTATAATAATTTTTTGAGTTGATTTTTTTTCCCAACAAAAAACTGTTTGTATTATTGAAAGCTCTGTTATTGTGTTTTTCTTTTAAGATAGAAGATGTTAATGAGTTCGGACAACTGTATGAGTTGTTTTTCTAAAACTAAAACCTCGGTATTCAGGTTTAATTGCAGTGTTGGCACTTTGAAATAAATAAGTTGCTTTTGTGTTGCAGTTTGGGCACTCGGGCTCAAAAAGGTTCGCCATCACTGCTCTAGGAAATCAGAAAGATTAGGGAGATTACCATCTCAGGCATAGCCCAGTTTTTGATAATCAAGACAAGAAATGGGGCACCACAGCAGAGATGGCTTTGAACACCCCAAGTGACAAGACTGGGATTTGATGCTAGAATGCAGTTATGGTTTCACGTTAATGCAGGGGTGGACAATTTGTGGCCCTCCAGATGGTGTTGGACTGCAACTCCCATCAGCCCCAACCCAATGGTCAGGGATGGTGTAAGTTATAGTCCAGCACCATCTGGATGGCAGGGACTTGTTAAGGGGGCACAGGGGGCAATTGCCCAGGCCTCACATATGAGGAGGGGCTCCCACATGGAGGGCCCCGCATCAGCACTGGCATTGCTGCACTGTTGCCAACTCATTTCTTTCAGAATCCCACTAACTTGAGCTCCATAAACCTAATGGAAAAAATCACAAAACAAACTCTACTGGTGGTAGTGTCCTTTTGTATGACAGCATGAGCAAAATGTTTGCAGCCACAGGCAGTGCTAATAACATCCCAACCACAGTCAAGCATACACTACGGGGTCATCAACTCAGTGCCTACAGGCACCAGTGTGCTCACAGAGACCTACCAGAGTGCTCTCTAGGCTCTCTGCTGCCTTCACTGCACAATTATAAATTATAATGGCCACCAGTTTCTCTTAGCTCTCACCAACATAGTTTTCTCAAGCCCTCTTCAACCATTCTGATTGGCCAGCAGAATCATAAAAAAGGAGATGAAAAAATAAAAAGAGCAGTTCTGATGGGCACTACCAGCAGAGAGAAGAAAGAGACCAGTTAGAACTGTTCCCTCTCTTCTGTAATGAGAACACTAATTAGAACTGAGAGAACAATTCTAATCTGGATGGGGGCAACACAGAGAAATGAGAGAACAGTTCTTACTGGACACCAGCAGGAGAGCGTGTGGATTCCAAGAGAAGAGGAGAGGAGAAGAGAGGAGATAGCAAGTGAGCAACTGTGCCTGTGTCTCAGTGGAAAAAGGGAAGGAAGGTACTATGGGAAAAGAAAAAATGGAGGATCTAGGCCAGCAACTGGAGGAGGAAGAAAAAATGGAGGATCTAGGGTCTGTATGGAAAAGAAAGAGTGTGCATGTGGGTATGGGTGGTGTATTTTATTTAGAGGTGATTTGGGGAAATGACTTGTGTTCTATGAAATGGATGTTATGTTGGAGCAGAAGACTGGGAATTCAAAGGAGTGGCTTTATGTTTCTTGGGGTGGGGGGCTCATATACCCTACCTTGCCTTTTACTAAGGTTCTTGGGCCAGTTACTTGTCTTTTAGCCTTCTGTGAAATGAGTGTTTTGTTGCAGTAGTAAATATTCAGATTGTTCACACCCTCAAGGCAGCTATTTTGTGACTGGGCCTGCCCTGCCCATGACAGCCCTTTTGTGGCAATGATGGCACTTTCTCAAAATTCCAAATGCGCTCATGGGCCCAAAAAGGTGCGGACCCCATACACAGTTAGAAAATATGTTTAGGATGGGACATGAGAGCAATAACGTTATTTCTCTTTCAGAAATCTAACATGGGACACAGCGCTTCTACCCATAAATGCACTTTGCCCCTTCTGTGCCACCCGCAGAAAATTTGTTAGGTGCAGCCACTGAGTGCATCCGCCATGTCTTTATGGCATTTTGAAAGTGGATCTCTCAAAAGAATGGCAAAGAGGCTTAGGGTGCAATCTTATGGCCCTCTGACCTTGTCTGGGGGCCATAGGATGGGGCATAGAAGCTGCTGCGACCTCAGAAATCCCTTCTGAGGTTGCAGTGCTGTGGAGTGTCTGCCCCCCACCTGGTAGCCGACGCGGTTCTTTCCACGCCAGCTGGGAACTGAACATGGAAGACCGCCTTCATTTCCCCCATGGGGGGGTGTTCCCGGGGCAGGGAGGGGAGGAGCAAGGAACAACCAGCTTCCAAGGAACCAGGTGGTGCCTCAGCCTCTCCTCCTTGCAAGGAGGTGTAATGCATCTAGACTAGCCGAAATCAGCCATCTAGAAGTTTTTGAGGGCAAGGGGAGTGTGGCAGCAATCCTATCTGCTGTGCTCCACCAGCACCCAATAGGATGCCCATAATCCTCCGGGCTCGGAGGGTTGTGGGCACCCACATAGGATGGGACTGTTGAAGAAGATGCAATTAAGAAACACTCAAAATGTACTCAGTTTTTTTAGGGTCCCCTGTCTCAGAAAGCATACCAACAGACTTTGGAGAAGACCGTAGTAGTAGTAGTAGTAGTAGTAGTAGTAGTAGTAGTAGTAGCAGCTTTATTACAGTCAAAGACCAGCAAATATAACATTATTTGATTATAAATATAATACACATATACTAAAAACCAGATAACAAAATACAGATAAGAAACCTGTTACATCAAATTTATAACTGTCCTTTAGCCATTGGCACTTCTGAATCAAAAGAGTTAAAACAGGCTCGTAGGATTCAACCAAAATCTTTATCATAAGCAATTCCTCCCGTATTCAAAAATGTGTACAACCATCAGTAAACCACCTCCAAATTCCTGGAGAGAGGCTACACCCCAATGTCTGTCACATAGGCAGCCAAAAACAATTACAGTTACAAAGTCATGTGGCTGTGGCAAGCCACCGCTGCTGTACAATATCTAGCCACAAGACTTGTAATATGAGGATCCTTATCAGAAAGAAGTAACTTGATATAGAATTCATCAGGTCTCCCAGGACATTTATAAATAATTGGGGACACAAGATCCCGACGCAAATCTCAATAAAAGGGGCAATATAAGAGAACATGCCCCACAGTTTAAACTTGGCCACTATTACAGCGGCACAAGCAATCCGAGAAAGGCATGCGTTGGAATCTCCCCTCCAAAAGCTTTGAGGGCAGAACATTAAATCTGGCTAGAGTAAAAGCTCTTATGGTCTTTACTGACATTGAACTAGCCAGATACGAGGGGAGAATAAAAGCATTATTCATGACAATAAAAGCATTATTCATGGGTATGTTTACCCATCGCGCCTACATGATACTGGAATTCTATGTTCCAAATCCTTTGTTTAACTGCTGCTTTAGCATTAGCATAACCCATCTCTATAAGAATATTAGGGGAGAAGCCAATTCGCAATATTTCGTTTGAGAGAAAGTGTTTCCATTCTGTTTGGAAAGGATCCAATAGGGTCAGCAGAGCCAAGCCTTCTGGGGAGAAAATAAGCTTTAGCCAGTAATTAATCATGAGGACTTTAGCACGCGCTTGTATGGAAACTAAGCCAGCCTGGAGAAGACCTTATATCTCCTCAAGGGTCATCTTCCTCTCAAAATCAGCGATGAGCTGGTGGCCCAGAACTCACAAATTCCAAAACCAATGAAGAGAGTATCCCCGAGTCTAATATACCAGCAGAACATCTCATCTCTGTTACCCTTCTTTATGTGGACTGAGATCCTGTTAAACGGCCTTCCGAAATTACTGAAGTAATACAAAATTTCTGCATCATCAGAGGTTCTGAATATTGATGGAAATCAGAAGCTTCAGTATGGCTGTATTCAAAATCAATGCGCTATGTCATCATTTTAGTGAGTATTAGAAAATTGAGAGAAACCTTGTCGAAAGTGGCCGTTATATTCTATCTCAACAGGAAACATTTTCTGTTTTGCCTGAGAACTTTTTCACTCATCCAGAATGATGAAAACTGCCTTTGTGGAAGGAGGTTTCTCAAATTGGAAAAAATGTGAAGAAAAAACAAAGGGCCATGAAAACAGCATTCCACACTAAAACTGTATTATGGCCTTGGCTGGATTTTAAGGAATAGCAGTGGAGGGACATTTTCACAGCCAGATGTGTGCAGAAACCAGAACTGGAAAGAAATACCGAAGCTCATTTTTTCTGCTATTATCTTTCTTGCAGAAAGAGGATTTCCATTCTATTGTGGCAACCAGTCTTTGGGATCATCCCACAATGGAAATTACCTTGGAACTTATTGCCAAGGTTGATCCTTTTCTTGAGCAGCACTTGGAGAAATCATGGAAATAAAAGAAACGGTCATGTTTCATATATTTCCTTCACAGATACGTGACGAACTGGTTGAGCTAACAGGGAATGAGGTTTGTATGAAAATCATTCAGAATATTAAAGAGGCAAAAGTACTTTTCTCTTATTATTGACTATACACCAGATATTTCTCATATAGATCAGCTATGCATTGTTTTTTGGTACTGCTTGAATGGAGAAGTGAAGGAGCAATTTTTGTGCTTTGTGCCAATTGACAGCCACACTAGAGAAAACTTATATGAAACTGTCATCGGCATTCTTCAGAAGTATGATATTGACGACAAGAATTGCAAGGGAAAGACATATAATAATGCAAGGAATATGAGTTGCCAATATCAGAGTCTGCAAGCTCACATTAAAAGTATGAACAACCATGCTGTGTTTGTGCCTTGTGCAGGTCATTCCCTGCAACAAGCTGGGCAAAACAGTATCGATGATTAGCCTTTATGCAATGAAGCTGTTCAGATTTCTTGATGCTTTATATGCTTTCTTTTCAGGATCTACCCACAGATGGAAAATACTTCAAGACAATATTGAGCACTGAAAAGAATACACCAAAGATTACCTTGAAAAAGCTCACAAAGAAGATGGTCCTGCAGAGAAGATGCCACAGAAACTCTTGTCATCTATTGTGACTGTATTTTGGAAGCCTTACTAAAGATTGCCAGTTATTTTTATTTATTTATTTATTTATTTATTTATTATATTTATAAATATATAAATATATATATTCTGAAGAGAAAGTAGTGGTTAAGTTAGAAGCAAACTCTTTGGTAAAAAAAATAAATAAATCTGAAAACATTTGAAGTGTCTTTTATGGCAGTATTCTGGCTTAAAGTCTTTCACAGTTTTGACTGTGTCAAAAAAATCCTACAAAACCCAGGCCTTGACGTTGTGTCAGGGGAAAATGGCTTTCTTCTCTCATCACCTTTATCCACGACATGCAGAACAACTTTGAAGAAATTGAAGAAGAGGCGAAGAAATTGATTAATCAAGTGGAATCCACATATTCAGATTGAAGATCAACAGCTCAGAGACACAAATCAATTTGCCCAGATGGAAGAAGTGACTGCAAACTAACTGGCAGAGACAAGTTCAGGGTGGGAACATACTACAGTATCTTAGATAAACTTCAAATGGAACTGGAGAAGTGCTCCTGTCCTTACACAGAAGTTGTGAATCTATTTGGATTCCTGGCAAGACTGGACCATTCTTCCCAAAATTATGGTACACTGGAAAGGGATGCAGAAGCTTGAGTGGGAGCTTACCCAAATGATCTGCAAATTCTCTGTCTTCTGAACTAAAACATTTTATTCATATCTTGGAATACTGCAGAGGGATGTGATAGATCTGGTACTACTACACATAGCAGTTTGAAGATGATTTACAGTAAGGACCTGGTTGAAGATTTTCCAAATGTTACCATAGCTCTCTGCCTTTATCTAACTCAGTCAGTTTTGAATTGTGAAGAAAGAGCATTCTCCAAATTAACCTTTATTTTAAAAAATAAGTTATGTTCCACAATGCTATAGTCAAGACTGTTGTCATTATCTGTGATATCCATAGAAGGGGATCTTCTGAGAGAAATAGCTTTTGTCAATCTCATCCCTGAATTTGCTGACAAGAAAAGTAGAAGAAAGATGAGATAACTTTTAAAATATTCCGAACACTGTTTGTGATTGTGTGTAAATATTTCCTATAACTTTGGGTTTTTTTAAAGTATCCAGTGCTGCTTGTCTGCAAGCGGGGTCCACAACTGCTTCTGCTCTGCAAGTGGCCAGCCCTGCTGATTCCAGAGACAACCCAAAAAAAGTGGAAGCGCTTGTTTCTGGAATGGGGCAGGTCAGCAGAGCTACCGCTCATTTCAGGTTGTCTCCGGAAGTGCTAAATCCCCATTGCGCAAGCAGTGAGAGCTGCTTGAGGAACAGAATCAGCAAGGTTGGCCGCTCGCAAGCGATTACTGTTGGATATGGCCCATATTTTTTTTCCCATCTGACAGGAAAAAATGACACTGATGCAAGGCACTGTGAGAAGGTGGATGAGTGGAGCCTCAAATGAACATTCTGCCCCAGGCCTCTCCGTGTCTTAAAGAGGCCCTGCTGGAGGGCCACAAGTTGCCCACCCTTGCATTAATGCCAAACCCATTAAGCCCTATCCAAAAAATTATACCAAAAAAGTATTATACCAAAAAAGTAGCTCTCAGGTTTGGTCAGAAGGTAATAAAATTATAGCAAACAACAGACTGATCTGCTTTTATTATATTGTGGTTCAAATACACAATATTTATCCATTCTATAAGTTGAGTAGTGCTATAATAGTCAGCATTATTCAAATCTCCAAATAAAGTGAAGCCGTTAAAGTTGATTAAAATTTGAAGAATATGCTCAACCTTTTTTAGCATTCCATATGGTTACTTTTAATAATAGAAACTTTGAGTAGAAAAATAAAAATCTTCAGTTATGTATCTGCAATATGTTTTGGAAAATGTGAAGTTTCAAAAGGCATTAAGATTTCTTCACGATGCAAGACATTTCCCAGATTGCCTCGGTAAATGCCAGAGAAGAAAATGAAATGTGGTTCACTAGCCCAGCATAGATAAGCAGAAAATCTCAAGGACCACAAAAAAAGTTTTCTTACATTTGTTAGGGAGCACCAAAAGTGGAAATTGCCAGCAATCATCAACATTCACCAAGTTCATGACATTTACTGTAACACTTAAAAAAGGGACTGAAACTTTCACTTGATGGAAAGTTTAAGTTAGACAAGAAACTATAACACCCTTTTAACATTTAGCAAGCTTCCGCATCTGACATACAATGCATATTACACATAAGAACCACAATGCAATCTGAGCAAGGCCACAATAAAAACAAATAGATCTGACAGCTATATCCCCCATTACAGCTCCAACATGGGCAGCTGCTGAACACAGCTCTGCATAGTACAAGTTTTGTGTGAAGCCTCTGGAAACACCCCCTAGTCCTAATGTACTTTGGCTTAGTTCCAGTAGAATAACTGAAATGATATCATTTTTCCCCCTGTTTACCCCTACCTCTATTTTCCTCCACTTTGTGAATTTAGGCCCCTTGAGGTAAGGATCTTAGAATCATAGAATAGTAGAAATATACAGGCTTGTGGCTTACGCTGGTTCAGCTTGTCTGAGTGTGGAAAGTTAAGCAGGGTCAGGCCTGGTTATTACTTGGATGGGAGACCCCTCCTCTAGTTTCCTGCATTGAGCAGGGGGTTGGACTCGATAGCCTTGTAGGCTCCTTCCAACTCTATGATCTATGAAATCTATGAAATATTAGAGTTGGAAGGGGCCTCTCAAACCCATTCTCTGAAAAATGCCATGTACAAAGATGATGTTGTGATAATGAGAATGATGATGATGTAGCTTCAAGTGGGAGTGATAAAATGGGCAAGCTATGTATGTATCATAGCTTTCTGTCAAGCACTGGAATGGAGGCTCTCTATGGGAAGGGGCCTAGCCACATGGGAAGTGGTTAGCAAACATTACCTCCCCTTCACAGAATGACATTACTCCTGCAGTATCCCACACAATGGCCATAACACATGAGAAATCAGCCCTTAAGAAATAGTTTACAGCTAACTTACAACTTGAATTTTTAGAGGAGAGAAATTAGTTACAACTGGGTAGCAGGTGAGTTAAGGAAACAAATAAATCCCTTGACAAATCCTAGGTGAGCATTATAATAAGCTTTCCCACCCCACTCCCAAGCAATTACTTGTTAATTGCAGAGTACCATACCTAGACAACACCATGGTTACTATTGAGTGCTGCTAGCTGGTACAGTAAAGGCTACAAGCAAGTGTCTTTAAGTCTTCTGATGTTGCGTGTGTGTCTGTTTTTAAAGAAAAGAAGGTTTATTGACACCTGACCAGCTTTCAAGTAACTAGTCGATGGGCAGTGCCTGCCAAAACGCCTAGCTGAGAATGGCCCTGTCATGGTGATGAACAGAAAGCAGTTCCCACATGTTGGGGGAGGGGTGTCCTTATTCACACAGGTCTAAAAGGGCTAGCCCAAGGCTCTGCCATCGCTGGCTACCAGTGGCTTTTCCTTAGGTGTATAAAACGCAACTCGGTGTTTGGGGGCGGAGTACGTGCGTGCGTGCGTGTGTGTGTGTGTGGGGGGGGTGCATTTTCCTTTTCAAGCCGACATTTTTCAAAAGTTTAGGTGGGTGCACTGATGAGAGAAGCAGGCAATATAGGAGAGGGGGGCGGGGAGCCACCAGCAGAAGCCTGGAGTGCGTCAGGCCCACACACACAGTGCGCCCGCGCCCCCGCCGCCCAGATAGCCGAATACTACAGAATAGCTCAGAGTCCGACCCAGCCTAGAGAGCGGCTCCGCTCTGAGGGCTCCCAGCCAGGCGCCTTCTCCTCCCTCAGCCCACCTAGGCTGCCTTTCTCCCCTCCCCCCTCCCCTTCTCAGGTTGCCGCCGGGCAAACTTCTCCCCTGGCCAGGTGCGCGCCAGGCACCGGCGAAAGCGCGGGTTGTCTTACGGTCTTACCTCCTTCTGCTTGGGGTCTTGCGGGTAGACGTCGGGCGGCCCCAAGCGGGACCGTTTGAGAGGTCTCTGCTCATAGCTGAGGAGCCCGAAGGCGGCCATGATCTCTCATGTTAGCCGGCGAAATGAATGAGAGAGAGAGAGAGAGAGAGAGTTGGAGATGGAGCAGCCTTTGAGCACCAGGGAGCAGCACTTGGCTGGCAGACAGACTCCCCCTCTGGGTCTGCTGGCTCTTTTCCTACAGGAGGGGAGAGAGGAAGAGGCGGCTGGGATGCTGCACAAATGCAACCCACCCCACCCACAGAGACTAATGCCACCCAACAACAACAACCAAAAAAAAAACAGAAGTGCCCAGCAACTAATGGGGTGGGCGAGGAGGAATCAGGCAAAGGGAACAAAATGTATTCGGTGTCCAGGGACAAGAGAACAGCACCCCCCTCCCAAGAGAACATGATGTTATTCCTTCCTTCTTTCCTTTCTTCCCCTGCTGCTGCAAGGTTCCGCTCTTGCTCACCCTAGGCCAAATTTCACTGAAAGATGTTTTGATCATTTTTCTATCAGGGATGTCGTTCCATTGATGGTGACGATGCCACCACCCTCTTTACCCCTTCCCTCCCGCGGGGTAGTTTACTGAAGAAACAGAACTGAATGTTCTTCTCATACAGACACAAGACCAGAGACATGTGATCTAAATTAATCTGAAGTAACTATCACAGCCAATCCCATAGCCTTCATTACTAACATGGCCTAGAATGAATTTCTACTTCATCCAGAAAATGTGCATTGAATGAGTAGAAAAATCCACCTGATCTTAGGTGTGATAATGTTATCCTAAAACTAAGCCACATCCATTACCCATGCTGGACGAACTGCTTAGTGTGTGTTTGTTTCAAAGCGATCATACACCCTCAAAGCTTTGAAGTCCATGTCAATCCAGACAGCAACCGTGATAACCTGGTTTTGTATTCACAGCACAGATTAGAATCGCTTCTCTTTCCACAGTGAAAGGGTGTGGACAGAATACTTGTGAAACTACTTCTGGAAATACATAAGGTTACCTTAATAATCCATGTTAATTGATCTTGGAGTAAACAACCCAATGTTTACCTAGAAGTCCCAATGGGGCTTATTCCCAAGTATGGTAAGTGTGCACAGGATTGCAGGTATTTAATCTTATACCTGATAATAATATGGTGGAAGGGCAGTGTGAGGGCAGAGACCATTATTAGGGGAGAAACTAATTTAAATGAACTCCTTCTACATTCTGTTTTAGGACTGTAACTGAGGGCGCAATGCTATGCAAGTTTAGACAGAAAAAAGCCTACAACTCCCAGCTATGCTGTCTAAACTTCAATAGGATTGTACCTTAAAAGGCTCTATGGATTTGGCTTCAACATCAACCAATTTTTTTTCTCCCCTCATCAGTTTGTTTATCATCTTGTCTGATGAACAGAACTTGGAAGCTTGAACATTATTTTGTGATATTTTGGTTGGCCTAGTGAAGGTATTATCCTAATAAGGATTTTTGAATTTTTTAAATGGAAAACACAGCATATAGAAAACACTGACAGCACTCCGACCTCAGAGCTGGGAATCAGAGCTCCGCCCCGCTCCCCCTCACAGTCGGCATGGAAAGAACTGTGTTGGCTGCTCTCCAAGGTCTGGAAAGTGACCTTGAAGAGGGGTGAAAGGGGGTGTTTCGGTGGGCAAGGAGGGGAGGAGACAGGAGAGGCCAGGACATGAGTTCTCCTGAGACCTCCCCAGCCTCCTTCCCTCTCCCTGTGAAATGCTGTCGCTAGAAAATGCAGGGCAGGAGGAAGGGGAAGCAGAGACCACTTCTGCCACTCCTTCTGCCCTGCGTAGGATGACCTTGAGTTCGGGGGGGGGAGCTTACAATCATCATGATAGGATTGCACCCTTAAGGTTTTAAAGGTAATCACCAACATTGTGTCCGAAAGCACTTTGGCAACCAGTGCAGACATTGCAGGATAGATGTAACACGCTCCCATGCATGTGTGCCCACCAGCATCCTTGCTGCTGCATTAATATAGACCAACTGGAGCTTCCGAAGTCTGTTCAGAAGTAGCCCAATGTTGTAGTAATCCAGTCTTTGTGTAATTGAGGTGTGTATTACTGTAGCTACATCTGACTTCTTCAGGAATGCGCATAGCTGGCACATCAGCCTGAACTAGACAAAGGAAGTGGTGTGTGCTTCTCCCTTGTGCTGCCACCCTTCCCGTCCACGATTCCACCCCATTTTAGCCTTTCAACCAGTGTAATGTTCTACCAGCATATCTGAAGTGTTGCACTTGTACTGGTGTATCTTTCATCCTAGCAATGTATCTCAGAGCAGGGCTCCTGCCAAATGCTATAGCCCCCTCAGCCAGCATAACAAAGGTATAGGATTCCTCTGTCAACGTTGCAGCCCAAGTATGCACAATGTTACTGTCCTCTTTTGGATTTCTAACATTTTTAGTGGATCATGAATTCTGTAAATGTTTCTCAAGTTGCCCACAATATAAATGCATTTTTCGGAGGGTTCGAATAAAAGCCACTCAAAAAATCAGCATGTGAAAGAGGAAAGTAACAAAATATTTCCATTAAAAGTTTATAGGGGGGGAAATATAATATTTCATTATTTCCATTCTAAAATTTGCTGTGATAAGAATGCAACTGCTGTTAAAATGCATGCTGTGTCCACAGAAATACTAAATGAATTCTACATGATAACTGCAGTTAAAGTGAGTTCAGAACAAGCACACAAATATATATTTTCCTATTCCATGGTATAGTAAAAGACAATAACATACCATTATTTGTTTTGCGGTTAAGCCTAAGTGAGTTATTTGATTGTGAAGCTTAAGAGTGGACCGTAGAAGTGCTTGCTTGATCTCAAATAAAGCATTACCATTATAAATTACATGTTTTGTTTTGTTTCAGTGGATAATACAGAATTTATTTATTTATTTATTTTGAAATGATTTTAAGGCTGCCTTTAAGGGTAGAATAATGTAAGCACATGAATGTTTGAGAATTGGTCATCTGAATATCCAGATTATCTCAAGTGTCATGAAAGGCAAGGAAGGAAGGAAGGAAGGTTTTCCATCTCAAGCAGGCAATAATAGCAGGACCATTCTGCATTGTTGCTGAGTCAGCAAATATAACACAGCATGTTCTGAACAAACCGTAATGTTACTTCCTAGCACAGTCTTCCCCAACCTGATGCCCTTCAGATCTGTTGGATTACTACTTCCATCATTTCCAGCCAGCATGGCCAGTGGTAGGAACCCCTTTGGACAGCTCTACAAAAGCCAGTGCATCAACAGCTGAATCCACTACCCCCCTTTTTCTAGGATGTAGTTATTACCCAAGCTTCTCTAACACCTGTGGAAGATGGTGACACCAATGGTGCCAAAGAAAAAGTATTAACTAGCCCAGCCAGCGCTTGATGATTGATAGTCCTAAACCCGTTGGAGTAGGACAAGCTCTGAATGTATGTGAACCTGGTAATGATTACTTTGGTGAGATATATTTGAGGCAAATGAGTGATAGATAGAAGAAATGGTTGAATAATTATGTTTATAATAACAAATGTATATACTTACACTCTAGGCATTAATTAATTTTAGTTTATAAGAGGAAGCTCATATCATCCAGTGAATACCTTTTGGGGTTGGGGCATGGGAGACATTATTCAGCTAGATTAATAATTGACAATTTCTGATCCATGCGACTTACAATATGCACACAGGTCTCCTATATTCACTTCAGTGGAGTAGGCAGATATCCCTTCGTGTGCACAAAGCCGCTGGTGAATCTTGCCTCCTACTACTAAGATCGGTTCCCCCTCTCTCAAGAAAGGGAGTTGTTTTGATTTAAGACATGTAGAATATATTCTAGAGAATTAATAAGATTTAGGAGCAATCCTATGGAGATGAGCATGAGCCCCCAAACTCAGAAGTTCACACTCATCCAATGCAGAGCAGGAGGAGCAGTGGAGGAGATCATAGAAATCATAGAAAAGTAGAGTTGGAAGGGGCCTACAAGGCCATCGAGTCCAACCCCCTGCTCAATGCAGGAATCTAGGTCAAAGCATCCCTGACAGATGGCTGTCCAGCTGCACCTTGAATGCCTCCAGAGTGGGAGAGCCCACAACCTCCCTAGGTAGTTGATTCCATTGTCTTATTGCTCTGACAGTCAGGAAATTTTTCCTGATGTTTAGGTGGAATCTAGGTTCCTGTAACTTGAGCCCATTATTCCGTGTCCTGCAAACTGGGATGATCGAGAAGAGATCTTTGCCCTCCTCTGTGTGACATCCCTTCAAATACTGGAAGAGTGCGATCATATCTCCCCTCAGTCTCCTCTTCTGAAGGCTAAACATGCCCAGTTCTTTCAGTCTCTCCTCATAGGGCCTTGTTTCCAGTCCCTTTATCATCTTTGTTGCCCTCCTCTGAACCCTCTCCAGTTTGTCTACATCCTTCTGAAAGTGTGGTGCCCAGAACTGGACGCAGTACTCAAGATGAGGCCTAACCAGTGCCGAGTAAAGGGGAATTATCACTTCCCGCGATTTGGAAGCTATACTTCTATTAATACAGCCCAAAATTGCATTTGCCTTCTTTGCAGCCACATCGCATTGCTGGCTCATATTCAGTTTGTGATCTACCACAATTCCAAGATCCTTCTCACTTGTAGTATTGTTGAGCCAAGTGTCCCCCATTCTGTAACTCTGCATTTGGTTTCCTCTCCCTAGGTGCAGCACTTGGCATTTATCCCTATTAAATTTCATTCTGTTGTTTTCGGCCCAGCGCTCCAGCCTATCGAGGTCACTTTGAATTTTGTTTCTGTCTTCCAGAGTATTAGCTGTTCCACCCAACTTTGTGTCATCTGCAAATTTGATAAGCATTCCCCGTACCTCCTGATCCAAGTCATTAATAAAAATGTTGAAGAGCACCGGGCCCAGGACCGAGCCCTGTGGTACCCCGCTCGTTACCTCTCCCCAGTTTGAGAAGGAACCATTGATAAGCACTCTTTGAGTCCGATTCTGTAGCCAGTTGTGGATCCACCTGATAGTTGTTCCATCTAGCCCACTCTTAGCTAGCTTACTAATCAGGATATCATGAGGCACTTTGTCGAAAGCTTTGCTGAAGTCCAGATATATAATGTCCACAGCATTCCCACAGTCCACAAGGGAGGTTACCCGATCAAAAAATGAGATCAGATTAGTCTGACAGGATTTGTTCTTGACAAATCCATGCTGGCTTCTAGTAATCACTGCATTGTTTTCAAGGTGCTTGCAGACTGACTTCTTTATAATCTGCTCAAAAATCTTCCCGGGGATTGATGTCAGACTGACTGGCCTATAGTTCCCAGGTTCCTCCTTCTTGCCCTTTTTGAAGATGGGAACAACATTTGCCCTCCTCCAGTCGTCTGGCACTTCACCTGTCCTCCATGATTTCTCAAAGATAATAGACAGTGGTTCTGAGAGTTCTTCTGCCAGTTCCTTTATTACTCTAGGATGCAGCTCATCAGGCCCTGGAGATTTAAACTCGTTCAGAGTAATCAGGTGCTCCTTGACCATTTGCCTATTAATCTCAAGCTGCAATCCTGCCCCTTCAGTCTGCACTTCAGGTTTGCCAGGGGGGTCATAGACCCTCTTTTGGGAGAAGACCGAGCCGAAGTAGGAATTGAACACTTCTGCCTTTTCTTTGTCTTCTGTTATCAATTTGCCATCCTCATTGCGTAGTTGAACCACCAGTTCTTTCTTCTGTCTTTTACTGTGCATGTATCTGAAGAAAGCTTTTTTGTTGCTTTTAGCATTCCTCGCTAACCTTAGCTCATTCTCAGCTTTAGCCTTCCTGACACTATTCCTGCAGTTCTGTGCTACCTGCCTGTACTCTTCACTTGTAGCCTGTCCTTCCTTCCACTTCCTATACGTGTCCTTTTTTGTTTTCAGGTCGTCTTTGAGTTTATTGTGAAGCCACATTGGCTTCTTCTGTTGCCCTCTGCCTTTTTTCCTTTTGGGAATTGTTTGCAATTGTGCCTTTAAAATTTCCTTTTTTAAAAACTCCCACCCCTCCTGGGCTCCCTTTCTCGTGAGAGTCACTTGCCATGGGATCTTACTAATCATTGTTCTGAGTTTGTTAAAATTGGCTTTCCTAAAATCCAGGGTACGTGTTTGGCTACACTCAGCTTTTGCTTCCGTTAGAATCAAGAACTCAAGTATAACATGGTCACTTTCCCCCAGAGTTCCCGAAACTGCCACTTTATCCACTAACTCGTCTCTGTTGGTTAGAATCAGGTCAAGGATAGCCGATCCTCTAGTTCCTTCCTCCACTTTCTGTAGGAGGAAGTTATCAGCAGCACAGCTCAGGAATTTCTTGGAGGGGCCATGTTTGGCTGAAAAAGTCTCCCAACAGATATCAGGGAAATTGAAGTCTCCCATTACTACCACATTGTGCCTCCTTGAAACACTGGCAATTTGTTTTTCAAAAGTTCCATCCTCGTCTTCTCCTTGATTGGGTGGTCGGTAGTAGACTCCAACCGCCATGTTCGTTTTATTCTTTGCCCCCTTTATTTTAACCCAGATGCTCTCAATGGGGCTGCCAAGCTCCTCTTCCTGTATCTCTGTGCAGAGATACGTATTTTTAACATACAGTGCAACTCCACCTCCCTTTCTGTTGCTTCTGTTCCTTTTGAACAAGTTATACCCTTCAATTGCTGTATTCCAGTCATGGGAGTCATCCCACCAGGTTTCAGTTATCCCTATCAAGTCGTACTTGCCCTCATGTATCAAGAGTTCAAGTTCGTCTTGTTTGTTGCCCATACTCTGGGCATTAGTATAAAGACATCGAAGACTATGTGCTTATAGTCCGACTTTCCCCCTACATTTTGTGGTAGACTATCAATGGGCACCGCTGGAGCTGTTCTCTCCATTGTGGCATAGAGGCCTTCTTCCATTGGTACCCCCGAGTTTATGTCTCCCTCCCCTGTTGGATTCAGTTTAAAGCCCTCCTGATTAAGTTCCTCATGCTGTGGCCAAACACATTCTTCCCAGTCCTTGTGAGGTGCAACCCATCCTTTGCCAGCAGTCCATCTTCCAGGAAGTGTAGCCCGTGGTCCCAGAATCCAAATCCCTCACGTCGGCTCCACCTTCGTAGCCAGTCATTCACTCGGAGTATTTTTCTTTCCCTTTCTATGCCTCTTCCAAGTACTGGAAGGATGGATGAGAAAACTATCTGGGCCCCGAAGTTCTTGAGTTCCCTTCCCAGCTCTTCAAAGTCTGCCGTGATTTCTTTGTAACTCCGCTTGGCAGTATCATTTGTACCCACGTGGAAGAGAAGAAAGGGGTATGTGTCGGTGGGCTGCATGAGCCTCGGCAGCTGCTCTGACACATCCTTAATCCGTGCTCCGGGGAGACAGCACACCTGGCGAGTCCATGGGTCTTCGCGACATACTTTGGCTTCGATCCCCCGCAGGAGGGAGTCTCCCACTATGAGTACTCTTCTCTTCCTCTTGCTGTAGGCCTTGGTTTGATTGCCTCCACTCGACTGACCCTCAGCCTCTTGCTCGCTATCACGTTGGGTGCCCGGTAATCCGTCCTCTGCAGGCTGTCCTCTGCTCTCGTCCTCAAGTACATGGAAGCGGTTCCATAGCTCCACTGCTTCCACAGGCGCAGAGTGTCTTGTAGTTCTTGTGCTCCTAACAGTCACCCTTTTCCAGGGAGTTCCCCCTGCGTTATTTTCCCTTGCCTCAGCAGTCTCCGACTCCGCCTCATCCTGCCGTTGCCCTTCTGGCTCCTGTACTGTGCTTTGGTGCTGTAGATCCACCGTTCTGTCTAAGAACTCCTCGCTTTCTCTTATGCTCCTGAGGGTTGACACTTGCTGCTCCAGTCCTCTGACCTTTTCTTCCAACAGCGTGACCAGCTTGCACTTGTTGCACGTGTAGGCCATGTCGATCTCCGGCAGGAAAACAAACATAGCACACCCCTTGCAGGTCACCACCACTGCTGAGTCCTTTCCTTCCATAGTGCTCGGTTTCTGTCTTCCTAGATTTTTTTTTTTTTTTTTTTTTTTTTTAGGGACCTCCCCCGCCGAACTCTGCTGCCAAACTCCTGTTTTCTCTCCCTGTTCGCTCGCTCTGTTCGCTCGCTCTCTGGGAGCCTGCTTGCCTTATCACAGCCCCAAAAACAGCTGGAGCCTCTCTCCTGTTGTGCTCCTGCTCAGCTGGGAGTCAGGAACAGAATGAGCTGTCAGGCCACACCCTTCCTTTTAAGCTCTCAGACCACACCCTTCCCTTTCAGCTCTCAGGCCACACCCTTCCCTTTCAGCTCTCAGGCCACACCCTTCCCTTTCAGCTCTCAGGCCACACCCTTCCCTTGCAGCACTAGTAGTTGTTGTTTGTACAGCAGCACTTGCTGTTGCAGCACTTGTCGTTCTACTCCGCTGCCAAACTCCTGTTTTCTCTCCCTGTTCGCTCGCTCTGTTCGCTCGCTCTCTGGGAGCCTGCTTGCCTTATCACAGCCCCAAAAACAGCTGGAGCCTCTCTCCTGTTGTGCTCCTGCTCAGCTGGGAGTCAGGAACAGAATGAGCTGTCAGGCCACACCCTTCCTTTTAAGCTCTCAGACCACACCCTTCCCTTTCAGCTCTCAGGCCACACCCTTCCCTTTCAGCTCTCAGGCCACACCCTTCCCTTTCAGCTCTCAGGCCACACCCTTCCCTTGCAGCACTAGTAGTTGTTGTTTGTACAGCAGCACTTGCTGTTGCAGCACTTGTCGTTCTACTCCGCTGCCAAACTCCTGTTTTCTCTCCCTGTTCGCTCGCTCTGTTCGCTCGCTCTCTGGGAGCCTGCTTGCCTTATCACAGCCCCAAAAACAGCTGGAGCCTCTCTCCTGTTGTGCTCCTGCTCAGCTGGGAGTCAGGAACAGAATGAGCTGTCAGGCCACACCCTTCCTTTTAAGCTCTCAGACCACACCCTTCCCTTTCAGCTCTCAGGCCACACCCTTCCCTTTCAGCTCTCAGGCCACACCCTTCCCTTTCAGCTCTCAGGCCACACCCTTCCCTTGCAGCACTAGTAGTTGTTGTTTGTACAGCAGCACTTGCTGTTGCAGCACTTGTCGTTCTACTCCGCTGCCAAACTCCTGTTTTCTCTCCCTGTTCGCTCGCTCTGTTCGCTCGCTCTCTGGGAGCCTGCTTGCCTTATCACAGCCCCAAAAACAGCTGGAGCCTCTCTCCTGTTGTGCTCCTGCTCAGCTGGGAGTCAGGAACAGAATCAACAGATCTTTACCTCCCCACTCCTCCTGCTCTGCATTTTCGCTAGACAGCCATTTTCAGCCATCTAGTGATGGTGTTTCGGAGGGGGAGGGAAGGAAGCTGGAGCGGCTTCAGGATAGCTCATATCCTGGCCTCCCCACCTACCAAAATGCCCCCTTTGACCCTTCTCTGAGGACACTTTCTTGACCTCAGAGAGCAGCCAGTGTGGTTCTTTCCACACTGGCTGCAATGGGGAGGGGGAGGGGGAGGGGGAGGGGGGTTGCAACTCCAGTTCCCAGCTCGGAGGTCAGAGAGCAGTGTCTCCGACCTCAGAGCTGGGAATCTGAACTATCCTATCACCCCTCAGACGATGTCTAGGGGCGATAGGATCGTTCCCCACTCCTGGGAATAAACCCCATTGAACTCCATACTGCTTACATCTGAATAGACATTATAGGATTGTATTCTAAATCAGAAATATGTGTTGCAACATTTGGAGAAGTGCAAAATATGTAGGGTAGGAAGTTCACACATTGGTCTGAGAGGTGAAGATCAGGACATTTCATGTACAAATTTACAAAAATTGAATTCCTTACACATACCTAGACTGTACCTACAGAGAAGAAGTACTTTATTATGTTTGTATCTATAACAAATGGACTGTGTCGTCACAGAAGTATTAGGAAACATGCAAGGTGTAAATCAAACAAAGAAATGTACATATACAATGAAATCCTAATAAGGTAAGCATGCCTGCAAGCTCTCCCACTTTGAAAAGGAGATTAATGATTGTAAGGATAATCTACCTCGCAATTGCTTTGAAATGTGATCTACCAATTTTATATTTTTGAAAGCAATTTTCAAAATATTGGTTGCTAGATTCCTAAGTGATCCTTAAACAATTATACCCCGCCTTTTTTCCTGCAAGGAACCCAAGGTGGCTTCCATAATAATCCTCCTCCTCTCCATTTTATCATCACAACAACCCTGTGAGGTAGGTTAGGCTGAGAGTCAGTGACTGGCCCAAAGTCACCCAGTGAGTTTCATGGCTGAGTGGGGACTAGAACCCGGATCTCCTGAGTCCCAGTCAAACACTCTCACCACTGCACCACACTACGCCACAACATAACATACTTTGTGCAGAAGTACCTGGCCTGCACACACTTGTGTGCTGATGCAATGTTCTCTCTCTAACACACACACACACACACACACACAGTACCCTTCTGCATACACAGGGAAAGATCCAGAAGGGTGATCATGCCTGGAAAACCATATCCATGACAAGTATCACCCTTGTTTGATCAGGGTAAAAGTCTACACAGGACACACAATGTTGAGGAGACCCCCTGGTGCATTCTCACTGCTACTAGAATTAGGAAAGCAATATATACTTCCTTATTTACTTAATTTTTATGCTGAAGCACATGCCTCAGTCTATACCTCTTCTCTGCTATAAACCCTTGTGATCAGCTAATAACATCCCTCAGCCAAACAGCGCACAGAGATTTGCATACTGTGCGGCTGAGCAATAACCATGCACTCTTCATGCAAATCAAACACTGAGCCACAATGCAGAAAACTCAATCAATGGGGAATAAGCTTTGCAGTTCTGGGTCAGTAAGTGCCTGGCATTCCCATACTTGGAGAGCCTAAAACAATTCCATGCCAGGATATATTTCAAGAAACAAAATAGGCTACAAAGAAAATATGTTTCCCCAATTTACCCTTGTCAGTTACTAGTAGCTGGACCTTGGAAATATGATTCACTTTTACTATAGGAACCCAAGGTAATATTGCAGCAAAGCAAACAGAATGGTTGTAAATTCTCAGAAATAATATATTAAAGGCCTCATTAAAAGCCTTGCAACCACAGAATATGACAAATTTCAGGCCTCTCTGTGATTTGCGGTCCTCATCTCTCCCTTGTTCATCTAGTTCTCTTTCTCCCTATCTCACTAGTGCAGTGTTCTCCAACCTTGGGTTGGAGAACACTGCACTAATGTATACCCACCCTCATCCTAAGTATTGTGAAGTTTCATTAGAGTTCTATCTGATTAGCCCTTGCCTCAATTACCTGTATCCATGCCCTTTTGGCAAGCCTCATTCTCAGCTGACCCCTCCTTTGTATTCCTTTTTCACAGTTCATTGCCTATTCTACACTCTTCCTTCAGCCTCCTAGGCTTTGGTCTCCCTTTCCCTTAGCTTCTTTGCCTCCTGGGTCCTCTTCTCAGTGATTAGCCATTCCAGTGTGTGTTAGAGAGAGAACATTCCAGGTGCGATTTTAAATCTAGCCCAACTGACAACTTTTTCTTCCCTCATAGAAAGTGAATGGCCAGCCAACTGCATGTTCCCTGAACAAGTGAACCTTCTGAGCTATCACACCTGGGTGGCCATGTGCCCACTTTCAGAGAAGGCAGTCCTCTGTCTGAAGGGTTGCCAGAGGACTGTCCTCTATTTTGAAGGTGTCCTCTATTTGAAGGGTTTCCCCGTCCAAGTCCAGTATAAAGATAAAGAACCATCAGAAGGACAGCTGGGCTTTGAAGTTGCCCATCAACAGTACATGGACAGTTGTTGACTGAGCAAGGCACACAGGTCACCTGGTCAGTCTTCCACACTGTGGTGAAATGTACTGAATTTGAATTTAAATTAAAATAATTATTTCTAAATTTGTATCTATATGTATGAATTAGCATATGAAAATTCTATGCAAATTGGTATCTTCTTTGGTCTTCTATTTTGGTGATGCATTTCCTTGTTTTTGACCATTTATAAGTGGCCACTCTTCCTGTGCTCCACCAGTCAGTGTCAAAGTCTCCACTGCCTCAAGTGCAATACCATATAAGCTCTATTCAAACATTAACAGAGAATGCACGTGAGTAGGGTTCTGCATGCAGCCCAGTACCATAATAGTTCAGGCCTTTGTGCTGAACATGAAACGGTCTCTGTTGGGGGCTCTGATCATGTGTACAGCCCTGCAGCCCTATTTGTGCATAGGATTGGTCAGTGCAGAAATCCATACCAAGACATGTTTGGCGTATGTATTAATCTGATGCATCAAAATAAATAAATCTATCATATGTGCTCTTAGGATTGTATAGCATGAACATTCGGAAATCTTTTAACTGTAAAAATTCAAAAGACCATTACTCTAAGGAAGGGGCGAGGAACTGTATGTGGGGGGCAGATGCCACCCACAGAGCCCTCCATGGGTTGGATTATGTCAGAGGCAGGGCTTATGTCATCCAGTTCCTGGCTGAGGTGCTGACTAGGGTTCCTCCAGCCAGTGCCTCCGTCAAAGGAGCTTTACCTGCCCCACATCTTCACTGATTGAAGATAACAGCAAAGATAACTGATCAGAGATAACAGCGGGGTGGGTGGGTCCTGTACCCACTAGCTCTCAGGGGTCAGGGCTTGGGGAGGGGCTTCGGGGAGGGGAGGGAACTCACTTGAAGCCCCGCATGCCAGATGGGCCGGCCTGGTGGGCCAGATTTGGCCTACAGGCTGGAGATTACCCATCTGTGCTCTATGGTAATGTACTCATAATAAGATGCAACTTTTAACAGTGGGATCCTATGCAAGTTTACTTAGAAGCAAGTCATACTGCATTCAGGGTGACTTACTCCCAGGTAAGCATGCATCCAAAGAGTTTGTAACTATGAGGAAACAAATGATTCAACCTGGCCAGCCCCTAAGATTGTCCTCAGCAGTCCTTCTCCAGGAGCCCCCACAAAATGAAGTTAAGTGGGTGGCTTCTAAGAAGAGGGCCTTTTCTGTTGTGGCACCCCAGTTGTGTAATGAGCTCTCCAGAGACGCTTGCCTGGTGCCTGCGTTGAGCTGTCTTCAGTGCCAGGTGAAGACCTCCTTATTCTTCCCAGGCATTTTAGTCTTTCAGTTTCTATTGTTTTAAATCTGTTACTGTATTTTAAATACACTGCTGCTAGGTTTTGTTTTATTTTATTTTATTTATTTTATACTGTAGTTTTAAACTTTTATATTTATTTTATCATGTTGCATTTTATGGTTTTAATTGTTGTGAACCACCCAGAGAGCTTTGACTATTGGGCCGTATAGAAATGTAATATAAATAAAAATAATAATAAATTTTACTGTCTATATAATTTCTTGTTTGAAAGAAACAAAGGGAATGCTGTAAGGCAGTTATTTCTGTTGATTTGGCTCCATTAAGCCAAAATAAAGAATTAAACTGTTATTCAGGAATTATTTTATTGCTATCTTGGAAAAGCAAACTAGAGAGACTATATAGGCCTGTGGCTTACGCTGGCTCAGCATTTCTGAGCGTGGAAAGCTAAGCAGGGTCAAGCCTGGTTATTACTTGGATGGGAGACCCCTCCTCTAGTTTCCTGCATTGAGCAGGGGGTTGGACTTGATAGCCTTGTAGGCTCCTTCCAACTCTATGATCTATGAAATCTATGAGACCTTTTTCTCCAGTGGAAATGACTTTTGTGGGTGGCATGTGTGCTTGTCAGGAGCTCCCAGGGCTCGAACTGAGAGAGCCATTGGGTTTGTTTGTGCCTGCCCCATGTGGTGAGCCATTGACCTGCACTACAGCATCTGCCCAGGCAGTATCCTCAAATTGACTCCTCCCATCTAGGCTGGCTATTGGGTCTTCTCTGGACAGGAAAGAATATAAGAGGGCTTCCTGTTCCAGCTGAGCCTTGCTCATGCAACAAGCTCTTCCTGAACTATGGTGTGTTCCTGAATCCTTTGGTTTGTCATTCAGTCCTGGCCTATGGCTTGTTCTTCTGCCTTGCCTCCTAGTTTGAGCTTTGGCTTGTTCTTCAGTTCTGACTACTAGCTTGTCCATGGCTCCTGATTCCTGTCTGTTGGCTCACCAGAGGCTCTTGTCCATGGCCCAGCCTTGAGAATGCTTGACTAAAACTGAACAAGAATTTGCCAGGGCTCCATTCTGGAGCATGTTTTCAGTGCCAGTGCTCATTTCTTCATATATGATTTAAGACTGGCATAGAAGACAGCATCTCTAGTCATGTGCAGTATGCCTTTTCCTAAGCACTGAGTGATTTTAGACAGCCTCCTGTTCAGCTTAGGAGGAATGGTAAGGAAGAAGACCTGGCTTTTGGGCAACTTTGGGTTCAATCACTTTCTAGAAATTATCTCTGGCTATAATTATCTGGAAACTCTACTATGAATAATGCAATGGTAAGTGTCTAATGGGAAATAGATCACTGGTGAACTCTGATTACTGGTGGCAAAATGAATGCTGTGTATGATTTAAAAGGCCTTAGATGCAGATGGTCATATAACAACAATCACATCAATTTGTATACTACAGGGTTCCCGCAATATCACTTTATATATACAAACTGTGAAGACTCACTGTGCTCTTCTTTCCGCCATGGACTACAGGGTACATGGATTACAGATTGTATACTTCCCTTTAAAAAAAAAAAAAAGAAGAATTAAAAACCTTTCATAAAGAAGGATAATACATTAGAGTAACATTCATTGTATAAGCTTAAAGCCTGCCCTTGACCATTCTGAACAATACAGAAAAGTAATATTAAATGTTCATGTTTCCCATCAAATTTAGAGCAAAGCTACAATGCAGAATACTGATTTAGGAGGGCAATTACTGTTAATAAAATTGTAGCGTTTGGATTTAGAGCTCCATGAAATCTCTTCACATGCCAGATAGCATAAATATTAATTTAGCTTTTTAATTGTACATTCAAGGCTTGAATGGAATGCCTACTGTGCCTATACAAAGTTTCAGTTGCATGGATGCTGGGTAGAATAATTCTACAATGGGCATACGACAGTTGATGTTTCAATAGAACAACCCTGTCTGAAGCAATTAAATAATCCCATTATCTTCAGCTTCTACCTTGTTAGCTTGGTTTGTCCTCCGCTGTAACCTCAATCCAATGGTACATACATATTTTCTCAGTCCGCTTCATGCTTCTGATGGAGAAAGCTATCACCTAGGAAACCTTGCAACTCACAAATCTCTACACTTTTTAACTTTCTCTTTTGGCATTTCTGACTGATAATACAAATTGTTAGGGCCACTTCCTATGACTCAATGTGGGTATCGATGCCCGGCTGCAAAGTGCATGTGTATTGCATCAGTTATGAAGCGAATGCAGTGTTTTCATTCAAAACATACAAACCAAAGATTCATAGGTGTGTATCCACACCCTTCACAACTGACACAATAAGTGTTTTTTCGGTGTCAGAACCCAAGCACAAAATGACTTATAAGAAGTCTTTAGAAATAGTTCTGATGAAGTAGGCTGTTGTCTATGAAAGCACATACTAAATAGAACAGTTCAAACTAAAAGCATAAACTAGCCTTCCCCAGCCTGGTGCTCTCCAGATGTTTTGGACTACTAGTACCATCACCCCTAGCCATTAGCTATGGTGGCTGGAGCACAAAACATCTGGAGGGCGCAAGGCTGGGGAAGGCTGGCATAAACCATAAATCCACAACAAAGTTCACCAGCTCAAGTCCCTTTGAAATTAATGGGAGCTGTCCTAGAGCACAAGAGCTCTGCTTTCCAGAGTTTGGGCAGAAGAACATTTTGTTGAACCGTGTCATAAAGCACTCCTGATGTTTTCTTTCTTTTCTTCCTGCTGCCATCTTTTTCTTTCTGGAATTTGCAGAACACTGTTGTTCTGCGGACAAAAGATAAATTGATATCTTTCTGTTCTGTCCTTAAGCTTTCCTCTCCTTCAGAAATTTCCATCAATAGGCATGGAAGTAACCCTTATGAAAGATTTATTTATTTTATTATTTACATTTATTTATCGCCCATCTGGCCGGCAAACCGGCCACCCTGGGCAATGTACACAAGATAA
Organism: Shinisaurus crocodilurus; assembly: GCA_021292165.1. Taxonomy (NCBI): domain Eukaryota; kingdom Metazoa; phylum Chordata; class Lepidosauria; order Squamata; family Shinisauridae; genus Shinisaurus; species Shinisaurus crocodilurus. Next base: position 36,972,602 of record CM037878.1, read on the forward strand.
AAACAGGATAAAATACATTTAAAACAGTATAAAATTTTAAAATCTTAGCCCACCCCATATTCCCGCCTGAACAGCCACGTTTTTAGTGAGCGGCGGAAGCTCAGCAGAGCAGGGTTTTAAAGGTCAAAACCAACACCTTGAATTTGGCTCGGCAAGCAACTGGTAGCCAGTGCAGCTCCTTGAGCACTGGAGTGATGTGATCCCGCCAGCGGCTGCCTTTAACCAGGCGAGCCGCCGCGTTCTGTACCAGCTGTAGCTTCCGAACCGTCTTCAAGGGTAACCCCACGTAGAGCTCATTACAGTAATCTAGGCGAGAGGAGACCAAGGCATGAACCACTGATGGGAGCAGGTGATTAGGAAGGTAGGGGCGCAGCTGCCGTGTCAGATGGAGTTGATACAGCGTCGCCCGGCTCACAGCTGACACCTGAGCCTCCATGGACAGCTGGGAGTCTAGAATGACCCCCAAGCTGTGGACCTGGTCCTTCGGGGGTAGATGTACCCCATTCAGCACCAGGTCAACATCCCCTAACCTTCCCTTGTCCCCCACCAGAAGTACCTCGGTCTTGTCGGGGTTCAGCTTCAGCATGTTCCTTCCCATCCAGCCACCCACTGACTCCAGGCACTTGGACAGGGTCTCAACGGCCAACCTCGGTGAGGACTTGAAAGAGAGGTAGAGCTGCGTGTCATACGCATACTTATGACACTGCACCCCAAACCTCCTGATGATAGCTCCCAGCGGCTTTAGGTAGATGTTGAATAAGATCGGGGAGAGGATGGAACCCTGCGGCACTCCACAAGTGAGCGGCCGAGGGTCTGAAGCCTCCTCCCCAAGAACTACCCTCTGATACCTTCCAGAGAGGAAGGACCGGAACCACTGCAATACAGTGCCTCCCATGCCCAACTCCTCCAGGCAGTCCAGGAGGATACCGTGGTCAACGGTATCAAAAGCCGCTGAGAGATCAAGGTATGATCCAGTATGCATTGCAATCCCTTGCTAGCATTTCCCCCCTTCTTCAAAAAACAAGTCTAGAAAATCAAGTTTTACATTGTGGACATGGAACCAAATGTATATGGAATCTTGCACTGTGCCATTACCGCCCAATAGCCAAAGCTCTCTGGGAGGTTCACAACAATTAAAACCATAAAATACAACATAAAATACAGTATACAAATTTTAAACTACAGTATAAAATAGAATAAAAGCCACAACTATAGCCATTTCCTGCTATTGTTCCCTAGCAACTGGTATTCAGAGGTAGTATACTGCCTCTGAACCTGGAGGTAGTATACTTAGTAGTCACTGATAGCTATTCTCAGAGGGGAAATGGTGCCCCTCCATCGCTCTACTGAGAAACCAGCTCCATCGGGCTCTTTTCCCTCCCTCAACTGCCACCTGACAGCAGCCGTTTTATCAGGCTGCAGCGGAGGTTGAGATGGGTAGCAGGGACATTCCATCAGCTCTGTTGAGAGACCAGCTCCATTGGGCTCCTCCTCTCCCTGAACTGTTTCCATTCCAGCAGGTCATTATAAGAACTACTATGCCACTCGCGCCTGGGATTGCTTGCTTTCCTCTTTCCTCCGCATCTCTTTTCCTTTTGTGTCATGTCTTTCAGATTATAAGCCTTCTGGAAGGGCCAGTCTTCCAGTTTTTATTGATCTTACGTATTCTTTCCATAATTTTTATTACGGAATTTTTATACCACCCAATAGCCGAAGCTCTCTAGGGCCAGTTTTTATTGATCTTACGTATGCAGCACTGGGAGGCTTATAAATAAAGGCTTATCCTCCCTCCATGAATTTGTCCAATCCCCCTTTAAAACCATCTAAGCAGTCACCACATCTTCTGGGTCTGGCAGCAAACCCCACAAGTTAATTATGTGCTGTGTGAAGAAGTACTTACTCTTGCGTGTCCTAAATCTCCAGCCAGCCAGTTTCATTGGTTGACCCTGGGTTCTGGTATTACGAGAGAGAGAGAGAGAGAGAGAGAGAGAGAGAGGTATCTTGGTCTACTGGGTTGTATCCAACTGGTCTCCCTCCACTGACAGTAGCCTCTTCAAAACAGAGGAGGCTTCAATCAGCAGAACAGGAAGGAAGGTGATTTTTTGGCAATTCTCCCTTCCCCCTTGCGGTCCCAGCACTTCCGAAAAATCTGCCCTGGAGGGTGGGGGAACTCTTTGGAATAGTAAAGGAGATGGTTTAGGGCAGGGATGGGCAGAAAGTAGATCTCCAGATGTTCTGGACAACTCCCAGCATTCCTGACCATTGGGCATGCTGGCAGGGGCTTCTGGGAGTTGAAGTCCAAAACATCTGGAGATCTACCTTCTGGCCACCCTTGGTTAATTTTATTTATTTATTTACTTAATACATTTTTATACCGCCCAATAGCCGAAGCTCTCTGGGCAGTTTACAACAGTTAAAATCATAAAATACAATATAAAATTTAAAACCACAGATTAAAAACAAACAGCAGAGCTAGCAGCAGCAGTTACAATAACGGAATTAAAAACAATTACAAGATTAAAATGATTAAAATGATTAAAATGCCTGGGAGAACAGAAAGGTCTTCACCTGGCGCCGGAAAGAATACAAAGTAGGCACCAGGCAAACCTCTTTGGGGAGCTCATTCCATAACTGGGGTGCCACAGCAGAAAAGGCCCTCCTCCTAGTAGCCACCTGCCTCACTTCCTATGGCAGGGGCTCTCAGAGAAGGACTGCTGATAAAGATCTTAGTGTCTGGGCAGGTACATATGGGAGGAGACGATCCTTCAGATACCCTGGCCCCAAGCCGTTTAGGGCTTTAAATGTTAGCACCAGCACTTTGAATTGGGCCCGGAAACAGACTGGCAGCCAGTGCAGATGAGAAAGCACTGGCATAATATGTTCTCATCGACCAGTCCTGGTTAATAATCTTGCTGCCATATTTTGGATCAGCTGAAGTTTCCGGACCGTTTTCAAAGGCAGCCCCACGTATAACGCATTGCAGTAATCCAAACGAGAGGTTACCAGAGCATGGATAACTGTAGCTAGGCTATCTCTGTCCAGATAAGGACGTAGTTGGTATATCAGCCTAAGCTGATAAAAGGTGCTCCGTGCTACCGAGTTGACCTGTGCCTCAAGTGACAGTTGGGGATCCAAGAGCACCCCCAAACTACGAACCGGATCCTTCAGGGGGAGTGCAACCCCATCCAGAACTGGTTGAATATCACTTAGCCGGGCAGACGAACCACCCACTAACAGTACCTCCGTCTTATCTGGATTGAGTCTCAGTTTATTAGCCCTCATCCAGTCCATTACTGTGTGTAGAAACTGATTCAGAACAGCCACTGCCTCACCTGGATTAGATGAAAAAGAGAGATAGAGCTGGGTGTCATCTGCATATTGATGACACCTCAGCCCACACTTCCGGATAACCTCTCCAAGTGGTTTCATGTAGATGTTAAACAGCATAGGGGATAAAATAGAGCCCTGTGGCACCCCATGGCATAACTGCCAAAGGACAGAGCAGTAATCCCCCAGCACCACCTTCTGGAATCAGCCGTCCAAGTAGGATCGGAACCACTGGAGCGCAGTGCCTCCAACTCCCAACCCAGACAACCTATCCAGAAGGATACCATGGTCGATGGTATCGAAAGCCGCTGAGAGGTCCAAGAGAATCAACAGGGTCGCACTCCCCCTGACCCTCTCTCGGCAGAGGTCATCCCTGCAGGGGGAGGAGGAATATGCCAAAAATCGCCTCCCTCCCTATTCCATTGCCAGAACCCTCAGCTGGATCAAAGTGCCTTCAATCAGCCTAGAGACACTGTGGAGAGAAAGTCAGGCCAGGTACACCCCCCACACCCACACTGCCACCTACGTGGCCTCTGCCTGGGGCAGAGGCAGTCCAGTTCCGAGCAGTCATTTACATCAGCCTACATTTGCATTCACCTCAATGGGACACATCTACATACCCCCCAGTGGCTTCCCCTGGCAGTCTCACAATAAGCTGCAAATCACCCTCAAGCACTGGGGAGGTGCCAGGATGCCCTGGCAGTCTCAAAGAGCTGCCAAGAACTCTCAAGTACCCAGGGGCACCGAGATCCTGGCAGGAGGAACTGGTTCTACCTGTCAACAGGAAAGGAGGGGGGAGCAAAGGAGGAGGTAAAAGAGGGGCACCAAGCTCCGGTAAGGTTGTTGAATGTTGGGTGCAGGGCTGCATGGACCGTCCGTGACTTCAGTCAGGACAACAGAACACAACCCCGGGCATAGCCGCCCGGTAAAGGCTGCAAGTCTGAATGACTCGCAGCGGACCACTTTCTAGGAAATTAGGTCTTTTGAGGTCAGTATTGTCTCTTGCCTATCTGCTATGCTCTGCTCGAATGTGGATTGGAGCTTGCATGCTCCATTAACTTTTATAGACTCCCCTGTGTTTATGGTGGAGTTCTTATCTGTTTGTTTTGATATGCTCCATTAAACTTACTATAAACAAACTCCATAGCTTGTCAATTTCATTCTCTCATTCAGAGTCTGTTGTAGTGGTTGCCTTCTAATTGTCCGGAACCGCTTAAAGGGAGTTTTCTAAGTTCTGCTTAACCCGTTAACTCCCGAACTCACGCAAAGGACCGGTGGCGGTCCTTCACAGACACCAATTAGATACAACCTACTTTCTCCATACTATGCATCATTTTGTAAACCTCCATCATTCCCCCCCATCTCCTGCTTACTCACCTTTAAAAAAAACACACACATCTATAATGCTGCCAAAATAGAATTTCCTCATAGGAGAAATGCCCCAGCGTCCCTTTGCACATCACCAGTTTGTGTGTATCTTGGCTGTGAATGAAGTTAGCACTGAGAGCTTTTGCAACACTGATCACCCATTGGAGAGGAGGGGGAAGAAGATGTCTGGAATCAATCTTCTATTCCTAGCACCCCCCAAAGAAGTAATCATAACTGTTGGGGCTAATAAATGAATAGTGGCATTGTTGATTTATGGGGAGAAAACATAGCATTTTTTCCTGTTGTTTGTACTGAAGCAGTATGCTTCAAACTTCAGAGATGTTTTGCCCTGCTCAGAATTTTGAAAATTGTTCTACAAAGATCTGTTTTACAAAATGCCTGGTTTGGCATAAATCCATTTCTAGGAAGCCTTAAGGAATAGTAGTATGCCATCTTTTGAATACACCATGCAAACACAAGCCACAGAGCAAACTTTAAGCATAAAACGTAATAAAGGAATACACAATTTAAAAAAACCGTACGTAGAAATAATCCTGTTGCAAGAATGAGGTATCAGTACATTTGTCCTAGCTTAATTTAAAGGTTTGTCTAGTCTTATTTATTTAAACTGTTGACAAATTTCTGTGTAGCTGTTTGTTGTTCAGTCATTCCTTGGCTTTCCCCCCCCCCCATCAACCACCTCTCATCCTGTGGGAGTGATACAAGCTTGCTAAGATGGTGGTGTTATATTATGCTTGATCACTTGGAACTTTTCTACATGAGGCTCATGATTCCTTACTCAGTTGCTTACAGGTTCTTTAGACCACTTTGTGATCCTTCAGTTTAACTTCTGTTTATAAGAGCACTTTCCTGGGGGAGGGGGGTTTAGAGCAGGGGAAATGGGGTATTATTTCTAAAAGTGAAAGAAAGGGTATTTTCCTACTTGTGTAATTGCAATATTCCACTATAGCACAGCACCACCTAGAGGTTATGTAGCAGAAAAGCAGGAAAGGAAATGTGTGGAGAGAAAGCCTGACAGAACACACACTTCGCGCCCCCCCCCCTCCAGTCACCTGCATAATCTCTGCCCAGGGCAGAGAAGCTCAGTCCCTGGCATGCATTTACATCTAGATAGTTTCGCCAAGCACCTTTGGTAAGTTGTCAAGTCCGGGACACACATTTGCATTGGCTTCAATGGTCTTCCCCCAAGCATTCTCAAGGGGCTGTCAAGTATCCTCAATCACCCTACAAGCACCCGCGAGGAGCCATAAACAAAGTGGCGCCAAAGAACCTCAGCACCCCTCCTGCCTGTCCAGACTGGTTTGTCCTGTCAACAAAGGGAGGGGTTGGGGGATGAGAGGGGGACGAGTGAGAGAGTAAAAACAACAGCCCAGGCTCCGTTGAGGTTGTTGGGAACAAGGTGCGAGGCAGCACGGAGCGGGTCATCAGCTCAGGCCAACCCAGACACTCAACCCCCAAGCAGACCGCCTGGGTATAGATTTTCATAGATCATAGAGTTGGAAGGAGCCTACAAGGCTATCAAGTCCAACCCCCTGCTTAATGCAGGAAACTAGAGGAGGGGTCTCCCATCCAAATAATAACCAGGCTTGACCCTGCTTAGCTTTCCACACTCAGACAAACTGAGCCAGCCTAAGCCACAAGCCTGTATACTTTGTCGTAAGTCCATCTGAGTTACTAGTGTTAGACTAGGACAGATTCTTCAGTGTTAGATGAGACTAGCATAGGTTCTTTTTTGTTTGATAGTTCCGTCTGTGCATAAACTTAATCTCCTGTTGTGGATTGCATTCCCTGACTTAATTGATTTGTTTACTATAACTTCCCTTATCTCCCTGACCTGATTCGCTCAATTAAACTCTGTAAATAAACCAGTTTCACTTTTGACTGAGCATAGTTTCGTTCTGACTCGGTGCCTGATCCAGTGCGTTCAACCTGATTTAACCCAGGGAGCGTGAACAGGAGCTCTGAGCTGTCAGATTAACCGCTTAGCTCCTGAATTCGTGGAAAACAACCAGTGGCGGTCCTTCACATGGATTCTGAGATGAAACTGAAAGTAGGTACAGCAATTAACAGCCTTGTGTAGAAAAGCTCATTGGGCGTGTTCACACGTCATGCTAAGCCATCCTGAAATAAGCCACGGCGGGTTGGTTGTTCACTGAATAACCCACAATGGTGTCGGCAGAGGATCAGCCTCTTCAAGATTTGTCATGGCTTGTTTCCAACTCACTCTTTCCACCCACTCCCAGCACGTATCCCAGGGGCCTTTGCAGGAAAATTCCCATCCTGCGATCCTTTGCTCCATTGCTACATCACCAGTCTTTTTGCTATTGGCCCACTGAGTGCTCTGGGTGTGTCTCATCTTTGCCGGCTCCTGATGGAAAATTTTCCAATCCTTCCCCTGCTCCTTGGTAGACTGATACCTACCTACACTTGTTTTTCACATAAAAATGGTAAACACTAACATTCCCTTTGGTGTTTTTTTATTTTTGTCTTGCTCTTCGTCTGGGCATACCGTGAGGCTTCATTCACCTGCTGGAGAAGCAGGTTTCGCTCATCGTCCCCCACCCCCACCCCCTGCTCTCTGACAGCTGTAGAAGCGCCTAGCACTCACTGTTCCTTCTCCCTCTCCCTGTATACACTCCGACTACCCAAGACGCGGTTTGAGTTCTGGCTCCCTCTTCACCTTCTCACCCCCCCATCCCGCCTCTTGACAGAGAAGCCATTTCCACTTCCCGTCTTTGCTCCCACCTTTGCTCTTTGTCAGTTGAAGAAGGGACTATTCCTGCCCACCCATCGCTCTGGTCTCGGACAGCCCGAGAAGCGGCTTGAGTTCTGGCTCCCTCTTCACCTGTTCCCTTCCCATGCTTTCCTTTAGCCAGAGAATCATATTTCACTCATGCCGCCAACTCCCCCTCCAACCGGTCTGTGAGAGCACGATGCCCGGTTTCCCCACACGCATCGCCCTCCATCTTCACCGTGGAGTGGTTCCCTAGTTTTTATATCTGTTGTTTCTTATAAGCAGGACATGGCTGTGGAACTCTTTAAAAAATCTTTATTGCGAAACCATGATTAGTAGCATGTTATGCAGACAATTCCTGGCACTGAGAGAAGAGAACAGTCCTGGCTACTACAGTAATACCTTGGATTGCAAGTAACTTGGTTTGAGAGCATTTTGCAAGACAAGTAAATTTTTAAATATTTATTTAATTTTTTTTAACTTGATATACAAGCGACGTCTTGCAATACAAGTACTGTAGTACGGCTTACGTAAATTAAAAATCTCTGTACAAATTTTTGGGGGGGGGTTCGTTTTGATATAAGAGTGTTTTGGATTACAAGCACGTTTCCGGAACGAATTATGCTCTCAATCCAAGGCATGACTGTAATTCAAATTAGCTTGGTAAGGCACTATGAGGAGTCTGAACTTTACTGGCTATAGCCTTTGCTCATATGGGGGTTCCTGCCTAAAGTGATACTGATGGGGTGAGTGTTGTATAAATGGGATATCCTGTGAAGTACGAGAATGGGGTGTGGTTATATGTGAAAAGTGAGGTATCACTAGACTAGCGGGGGGAGGGTTTATGCGGGGAATATTCTCAGGCGGATGATTCGGAGAGGAGGAAAGCTTACCCGGCTCAGGCTTGCCAGAGGTAGATTTATGGGGAAAGGATGCTTAACTACCATGGCATCAATGGGGGTGTGGTGGAGGTGGGGAGGCTTACCTACTGTATTCTAGCTAGTATAATAGTTGCAGGTGGAATAGGTAATTCTGGTGCTATGAGTCCTTTATAAGTGCTGTGCAGTCCCTATGCATGGTACACATGTGGGTAATGGTCCCAGATCCTCTCAGCAATAGCTGCGTGGATATTGCGCATGTCATGCTATGTCACTGTTTCGGATGGTTGCTTCCGTGGATGTGGCGGGGAGCTGATTTGGGCAATCATTGATGGCAACAGCATCATTCTCAGCCCCTGGTCCTGGAAGCTGGGGGTTGTCCTGAAGGAACACATCCCCCCCTTGATTCACAAATGTTGTGCAGGATGCAGTAAGCAACAATGATATCTGGTACAAGGTCTTCCGCCACATCCAGAAGCTCCTGCTGCCAGATCATGGAATCCTTTCCTGTTCTTTCTCTCATCCCCAACCTTTATGATGATGGATAGGTAGAGCCCATTCAGAACGTGCACCGTTTCTTTGCATGCTGTAGATTTCCCAACTCCAAAGGTAGTGCTGAGTGGAAGGTATCCTGTCTTGAAATCAAGTTTGTACAGAGTCAGCCCCAACCTTTTTTTTTTTAAAAAAAAGATGATTCATAGATTCATAGATTCATATATAGATTTCCTCATTACCATGTCTGAATTGCGGATTACAGGAAGTATTTCTGCTGCTATGGTTTCAAAAGTGGCCCAGGACATGCGGAAAGTTCAGTGAAAACTGGCATCACCCCAAGCATCTACATCCAGCATCAATGTCCAAACGGCTTTAAAACAACAGCTCACTGTTTTTATACCTATGGTGGGAACGCATACCTAATGCGACAGATTTGAACATATTCCTATGCTTTAAATGAGCAACTCCACATCCCCTGGCATTACAGGTGTCCATGGCTCCAGAAATGAAACTGAAGCAACCACACCACCCCCTTCTCTCTAGTGAAATGCTTAGCCTATCCACACATCATTTTTGTGAATTGCAGGCTCAAAGTGTCCTTGAAAACACACTGGGAAAATCTTCATTATGAATTTTTATTTTGCTACAAGAAGGATGGAATAAGAACAGAGCGGGAAAGTGTATACCAAGAGGGAAGAGTAGATACATGGTGGGTTAGCATGGAGGAGCAAAATAAACTACTGAGCGCCTGCACCTTGTCATTCGTCTTCTTTGCCTGCCTGCATAGAAGAACACGAGTGCTCAGCAGACATCTTGCTCTGCTTCCTCCCACTCAAGCAGTGGTGCAAGTGGTTGTTCAGTTGGCTCTAGGCCATGGTTTAGTACAACCAAAGGATTTGCTGTAGGTCATGCAGGGAAGACCAGTTGATGAGGCGCATATTGAGGTGGAGGCAGGCCGGGGAGTTCAGGCAGTCAAGGTACCACAGGATGGTGCCATTTCAGAGGAGCAGGGGGAGAAACTGCTGTGGTTCACCATAGGGGTATGGCTGGTGGTAGTACAGAGCCAGTGGTATAACCAGGCACCACGTCCCTCTGACCAAGCAGAATAGTCGCCAGCTTGTCATAGAATGGTGTGGTGTGCAGCGTGACCACAGAGCACTTGTTGTGGGTTGTGATTTCCTTAAACTTTTTCTGCAGGCTGAGAAGATTTCCTTGCACTGTGAGGGGGAGTGCAGCATGAAGCCTCGTACTAACATCTGCTCTGAAAACCAGGGGGAAAGATTGTCATGCCTGTTGCTCTGCAGATATTCCTGTGCCCCTGGACTTATCCAGAGATCGATGAATGTGCCAAATTCAGCTTCAGACGAGAAATGTGCCCCAACTCTCAGATGGTGTTGGGCTCCCTCTGCTTCAGTTGGTTCCCCAGATGCCTCGCGAGCCTACTCTTGCAATGCTTGTGTGGAGGGATCTGGTTACTGGAGTGGGTGAAAACAGTGAGGGCGAGGACTCTATGTCCTCCTCCTCTGTGGGATCCATCGTGGGGTGGGGTGAAAAGTGTACTATACCAGGCAAAGGTGGGCCACCGATGCCTGTTACCTGAAGCAAATGCCACACTGTTTCTGGGTTTATCTGTTCCCAGCCTGGGCCATGGGTTCTCATATACAGATAATGCCATTGTGGGGGAGCTGATGAATTCGAGCTCTATTTACTAAGAGGAATAGGCAAAAAATGATGGAAAGACTTCACAAAAGGGCGGGGTTAATCTCAGTACAGATCTGTTGCACAAACTAAATGAAATTTTACATACTTAATCATTTTCATGGATTGTACAAGAGGAAGGGTCAAAGTACTGCCTATGTTACTTCAGTTAAAAAATTAGAGGCTTCTACTCTGGGAGCCTTTCAGAAACCTTGACGTAGGCGTATGGAGGCAGGGCACAATGAAAACAAAACCAAGCTTAGCAGAAGTGCAGGCTCCTTCAGGGTTGCTGTATAGATTACACACAGCTGGCTCACAAGGGGAAAAAAGAAGAAGGTCGCTGACAAGTGAAGCAGTGAAATTTTGTTGTGGGGGGGGGAGTAGAATGCCAAGATAGGATGGGGGCTACAGCAGCACTCGAAAGGAGCAGCACATTTTTTGCCCGCTCTTGCCAAGTGACTCTGTGGCATTTTTCAACAACCCACAATTAAATTGCCCTGCTAGGTTCAGACAACACAACAAGCCACCATGGGTATGGAGTACCCTAAAACAAGCCATGGGGTTCTTGTTTGAGAAAAATAAGCCACCCTGCTGAAACCACGCTGGGTTCAAATGACACGACAACCCACCATGGCTGATCACCCATGGTGGGTTGTTGTGTCGTCTGAACCAGGTCATTCTGTTGGCATAGCTCTTGGTACAGCACTACTTAAGCACTCATGTGTTTGGTACAGCATGTACCGTAATCAAGCAACATACTGTATATGATGCATTGCCTTTTATGGTTTTGGAGGGAAGATATCAGGGAATACCATTTAAGGATCGCCTTTGTCCATGTAATAATAATGGGGACATTGAATCTGTGGGGCATGTACTTTTATATTGCCCCTTCTACCGGGATCTTCGTGAAGAGCTTATTCTTCCTATCCTATGTAATTGCCCAGGTAGAACTGATAAATTCTATATTTCTCTGCTACTCGCTGACACGGTTCCTCATATTACTAATAAAGAGGCTAAATTTTGTGCAACTGCCATAATATGCCGCACTTTTTTAACCTCTGACTCTGGCCTTGCTTGACTGTTATAATTTTGATATAAAATTTTGTTGTGAACTTGATATTTATGCTGGTGTAATGGTGTATAGTAGTAATGCATGTTTTATTGATTGATTGTTTCCTTGTTTTTAATGTTATTGTTGGTTCTGGTCAATGACCGTAATAAATATTCAGTATTCAGCAACATATATGGAGCAAGGTGTTAAGCAATTATTTAGTTTGGAATAGGTGTACATTAAATCGATACATGCCACAATTACACATATCCTGGAGTACTTATTTATTTAATCTGTATCCCACATTTCCTCCAAGGACCTCAAGATGGCATACATAGCTGATCCCCTCCACACACAATTTTATACTCAGAACAACCCTGGGAGGTGGGTTAGGTTGAGAGATATGCTGGCTCAGCTTGTCTGAGTGTGGAAAGCTAAGCAGGGTCAGGCCTGGTTATTACTTGGATGGGAAACCCCTCCTCTAGTTTCCTGCATTGAGCAGGGGGTTGGACTCGATAGCCTTGTAGGCTCCTTCCAACTCTATGATCTATGAAATCTATTACTGCTCTATGATGGGGATTTGAACCTGGGTCTTCTCTGTCCTAGTCCAGCATTCATTCTAACCACTATACTACATGAGGGATTTACGATGATATAACTATGAACTGGATCCAGAAAACAATGTGCAGGGCCAGGCTTTGGCTTAAGCCAATTTCACCCCCACTGATGCCAATGTCTACACTCAACATACGTAATGAAACCTTTATTTATTTATTGTGGGTTGGACGGAAGAATAACAAGCAGCCCAAACCAGCTGGACTGGAATATCTGGATTTACATTGACTTAAGGGAACTGAAGTAGTTTGAAGTGAAGCACTGATCCAATTTAAGTGCTTTGTGACAACCAGTGGTGTAGTAATTGTCCCATCTGCCCATCTGAATACACCAACCACAATACAGTGGTGTCAGCAGTATTTTAATAATAAAAATAATAAAGCATGCACAATATTTTACTCCAAAAAGGCTGCGTGTCTTTTGCACATACATTTACTCAACAGTGTACAATAACACAGAATGAACATTAGGTACTAACTTTTAAAGCTCCAAACTTAAACCTGCATAACAGTCTTTGCACAGTTGCTAACTTAACCCAAGAGCCAAGTCTGTCTGCTCCTGGAATTTTCAGCTCACCCAATCAGACAAAGGGCTGTTTAAAAAAAAGAAAGAAAAAAGGAAAGGCATTCATCAAATTACACAGAGGGTTCCATCTGTGTTATCTTAAACCTTTGTTCTCAAGTAACACAGAGAGGAGATGCTGCAAAAAACACTTTGCTAAAGGTTTTATTTGAGACAATATTTTCAAGTTGTTTGTATGCCAGCTAGGATTATATATGCCAGCCCAACAGAAGAAAGTTGTTTTCTGCATAGCTGGTGTGTTCAGTTTTGCTTGTGCTCTGGGCATTGCAGCAGCCATAGGAACTCAGCTGTGGATCAAAGGAAGAATACTCTGCAAAACTGGAGCGCTGCTTGTCAATGCTACTGGCCAGGAATTAGATAAGTTTATTGGTGAAATTCAGTATGGACTTTTCTATGGGGAGAGGGTTAGACAATGCGGGCTTGGAGGGAGACCTTTTCGGTTTTCATGTAAGTAACAATGGCACCTGAATTATTTAATACTTTAGTGCATGCTATCGTGGTCTGACAGATAAGTAAATGAGCATTCTCCTATTTCTTCCAAAGGATTCACAAATGGGAAATATGAAATTATGTTGCCTTAATGTACATCATGTGCTTCTTCTATCAACATTTAAAATGCATCATGTGCTTCTACCAACATTTACTTAATGTTATTATTATACCGTGTTAGTCGAAGGAATGGACATGTTTACTTGGAAGTAAGATCCCGTGTTCAATTGGGCTTACTTTCAAGTACGTTGGCACAGAATTGCAGCCTTAAATTCTTCTCTTTTTCAAGACAGTGCTTTGTCATGTTCTCTAATCTTTCTAAAATTAGTGGAAAAGAAACAGAAATGGAATTAGTACAAAGACTTGGTTTTGAGTTTTGGAGATACAATGCCTGAAAAATTAACAGTGCAATTCTATGCATGTCTACTTAGAAGTAAGTCCATTGAGTTCAATGGGACTTACTCCCACATAAGTGTGTATTAGAATTGCAGGCACAAAAAAAAAAAAATCTAAATGCTGCAGCCCAATCCTATACAGGTGTACTCAGAAGTAAGTCAACTGACTTCCAATGGATGTCATTATAAATATGGACACACTTAGAAATAGAGCCTTAATTGGGAAAGCGCTACTGATTACTTTTGTCCATGACTGGCAGGTACAGAGTTGTATGCAATGGCAGTTTTGCGGTGCATCTGTTTATCTTTGAGGAGAAAATATTGTTAAAATGGTCAGTCACATACGTGACTTGTGCAGAGCACCCTAGTAAAACGAAAACATGGTTATCTGCACAGTTGCTCATAATATGTCACTTAACATTTCTTTTCTTACCGGCAACAATTTGGAAGCAATCTGCAGAAAAACATTGCAGCTTTCATGAGTCATTTCTGGTGCATTTCCTGAATTGTAGACATGAAAATGATTGACTGTTTTCTATTTTTTGTAGAGGTGGTAGACCAAATTCATTTAGGTTATTACCGAGAATTGCTTCATCTAATTAAATTCTATAGCAGGATTTAGCAGTTCATCATAAGACCTCTCTGAAAGTTCTCAGTATTATGTCCCACTGCTGTCACGGGACATTGAATTTTTGGAATGGCCTAGTAAAGTAGCAAGCAGTAACTGGACTTAGGTTTTTTGTTTATTCAGATAATTAAGCCGTTATAATGCCTAACAGTCTATTCCCATGAGCAGCTCCACTGATGGCGAATTCCTATTGGATTGATACCCTCTAAACTAAACAGAAGCCTCCAATGTTGGAGGCTTCTAAGTATTGAATGTCTTGCTGAGCTCTTGCTGGCCTCTCCACCCCACCCCCCGCCCTTTCCAGTATTTTCTGCTAGTCAGGCCTCTGAGCCTGTGTAGGTGACATGCATGGGTGAGGACTGGAGCTGAGGGGCTTGTGTATCTGACAGATCCACAGCCTCTCCCCCAGGACTGGTGCAAGGCAGTTTGGTGCCCTAGGCAAGATCAGATATTTAGCGCCCCCCTTCCCACTTGAGAGCGCTGTATTTTTTTTCAAGGTGTTTCTGGCACCCTCTTTAGCCCTGCGCCCTAGGCAGCTGCCTAGTTGGCCTAATGGTAGCACCGGCCCTGCTCTCCCCTCCCAGCCCTGTTTTGCCTGCGCCCAGCATGCCTGTTTCCTGCTCTCCCAAAGTTACAACCTTGTTTATAGAGCCTCATCTTGTGGCCCCTCAAACACCATCTATAGATTGCCCTGTAAGACTATATGAGCCAATTTGGACATCAGGTTAAACCATAGTTTCTCGTTATGAGAATGATGTGCAGTGGGCCTTGGGCCTTCAGTGGGCTTTGGGCTTGCATACTTCTGCTCTCCTCCTCCTGCATGGCTGTGAAGAGATCAGAAGGTTCCACTTCCATTTTAGTTAAGATTAACCACATTTCTTGGATTGGGATGACACAGCAAACTGTGATTAATGTAAAACAGAAATGGAAAATTCTGAACTCTCCCTCACAGCCATGCTTGAGCAGAAGGGGGAGAGGGAGAATGCAAGCAAGCCCGACACTTACTACAGCTTCTTCTATGATTAATTTGGGGACAGAAAAAAATAATGACAGTATGAAATAGTAGTTCCACCCGTAAAGGTGACCTAGAAATAATTTTAGATAGATTCATTTACTCTGGGAGGACTTTTTTTTTTTTTTAAACAGGGTGAGCATACTCCTTGATGGAATGTCTTAACTTCCTGTATTAATCAGTAGCTTAAAGGCAGCTGCCTCAAATAAAATATTTAATCTGCACAATTACCAGGAAATACTGGTTCTTGTTCACTACTTGTGCAGCAATATGCACACAAACTCTCCCTCCCTCCCTCCCTCTGTAAGTTGCTAAAAACATCCCAGGAAATGGTACAGTTTACACACAGTAGATGTGTTTGCATTTTAATGCATTGAAGCACAGCATGGCACAACCGGAGAAGAAAGGACTAAATCATCTGCCTTGTTTTAGTCCTACCTTTGCTCCCATTAAATGTTCTCCCTGCTGGCCACTATATCTCTTTTAACTGTAAAATGAATTTGCTCATCCTGTAAAACCCATTCAGGCTCAGGGAAGCCTTCTGCTTCATTTACTCTGGCTCATGTCAGTTTCTGGGTCAGCAGTTCGTTTTCTAAAGGCCACTGGCGCGCACGGATTCATTCATTATAATGAAAGGCAGCTTTTGCTTCCAGGGCAACATTGCTGCAGGATTACATTTTCTATGATAGTCACCTATAAAACTTTAATGATACATAAAAGTTCTGGATGTAGCTATCGAGGAAAATAGCCTGGGCAATCCAGCAGTGTGTGTGTGTGGCATGACGTTAAACATAACTAAGGTGGTTTGTAATGTTCTGTATAACCAAGTGTGTGCTTAGAGATATCCAAATTTTTCACCAAGATAAACTAGATTTTGCAACCTGTATATGTTATGCAAATTTTTTCACAATGTGCAGCAAGTGCCCACCGGTGTGTTCAATGAGGCTTACTACTCCCTAGTACAGTGTTCTCCAACCTTGGAGCTGGCTGGGGCATGCTGGGAGTTGTAGGCCAAAAACATCTGGGGGACCAAGGTTGGAGAACACTGCCCTAGTACAGCTTTTACCAACCTGGTGCCCTCCAGATGTTTTGGATCACAACTCCCAGGATTCCTGAGCATTTGGCTATGCTGGCTGGGGCTGAAGGGAGTTGACATTCAAAACATCTGGAGGGCATCAGGTTGGAGGAGGCTGCCCTATAGTAAGTGAGTTCAGGACTGCAGCCTGGTAGTGCAATCCTATGCAGCGTGTCTACTCAGAAGTAAGCCTCACTGAGTCCAATGGGGCTTACTCTCAAGTAAGTGTGTGGGAAACTTGTGGCCCTCCAAATGTTTTGGCCTACAGGCAGCTCCCATCATCACTCACCATTGGCTATGCTGGCTAGGGCTGATGGGAGTTGTCAGCGAAAACATCTTGGCGGGGGCACAATTTGCCCTCCCCTGGTGCATAGGATTGCAGTCTAGCACTGCAATCCCATATCCATTCAGAAGTAATTCCCACTGAGTTCAATGGGATTTATTCCCAGGTAAGTGTGTGTATAAACTGTGGCTCACGCTGGCTCAGCTTGTCTGAGCATGGAAAGCTAAGCAGGGTCAGGCCTGGTTATTACTTGGATGGGAGACCCCTCCTCTAGTTTCCTGCACTGAGCAGGGGGTTGGACTCGATGGCCTTGTAGGCCCCTTCCAGCTCTATGATCTATGAATCTAAGATTGCAGTCTTAGTCTGGTTTTGCTAGTTATAGGGAGGGGAAATGAGCTATTCAGGTCACTAAGGGTCCCCCCCAACCACCAGGAGAGGCTTTTTGGGGCTGCTGGGGGTTGTAGTGGGCAGGGAAACCCCATTGTGTGAATGGTCTTCCAGTCACATAATACTTGATACGAAAAGCAGACACAGCTAACAGATTGGGAGGAATGATGCTTGAACAAGAATGATCTCAGCATTATGAATGTTTTACTTATATTTTAGACAAAGATAACATCTCACCATATTTACAATAATGATATACAAGTATGTTTAGCAAATTAATTTGCATTTCATTTACAGTCCTATAGACAAGCTTCCTTGATGTGGGATTATCTGTTCTTTTCTTCTGTCTGCTAGAACCGCCACTTGTCTCAGAGAATAAAAAGCCTGCCAGTCTAATGTGGAAATTAAGTGTCCATACATAATTCATTTTAATATAGGTACTTTTAAAAAAATGTCCCAGTCGCTAATTGCAAAGTTAATTGCAAGGAGGGGCGCGGGAAGAAAGGTCACATAGCAAAAAAATAAAAACTGAGGGTGCTGGGCAAAGTAATGCTGGCTAAATCTTGGGGAGGTTTTGACCCTGCTGGCAGCATTATAGACTATACAAAGGCACTTGCTGGTAATTTACATTTCACATGGTAAATAAATTTATTTGAAGTGCCTACATAGCTTTTTCTCAGCATGTTCTAACCACAACTAGGCAGTTCGAAGGAGTTATTAGCACCGGTTTAATCATACCCCCGTGGACTGGGAGCAGTTGCACTGTATTCTGTGACTTGTTCTAAAATATCTGCTGTCTGTCACTAACTGTGCAGAAGTATTTTAAAAATCACCCTTTGGTGGCAAGCCTAATTCACAATCCACTCTTTCCAAATATTTGTTTATTTATGTACTGTGCTCAATCACATCTATTAGGAATGAGCCAAAACACTGGACATATTTCACACACTCACACAAAAGTCACCCCCTGTGAAATGCACCCACCCCACCCCATTCAACTGATAATTTGGTGATGAAAATGCTCTCCTGTTCAGAGGAAGGGCAGAAAAAAGTTACCCTCTCTCTGATCTGTTGGGTATCAGGTGACTGTGGAGAACCAATCATGTGCCAATGCTTGAGATAGACAGACAGACAGACAGACAGACAGAGACAGACACACACACACACACACACACACACAATCTTCATTGGGTGATTTGTTGCTGGGGAAAGTCACTTGGTAAGTCTTTTGCACTTCCTGGATTTATTTATTAGATTTGTTTGCCACTCTCCTGCCGTCTGTCACCCCTCCACTCCAGATATTTGGGATGGAGCCAGATTTAGTCATACGTAGAGTAGACCTATTGAAATCAACTGGATGTAAATTAGTCATGACTAGCTTAAGTCCCATTGATTTCAATGGGTCTGCTCTAAGCATAACTAAATCTGGATCCAATCCATCATCCACCTGTCTCAGGCCATTGAAGCTGGGCCTTGACAGCCCTCAGGTTTGACAAAATCATGGAAGAAGAGTTCATGATCAAACCCTGGTGTGTAACAGGATACTGAACTTCAGAATAGGGATGATCAGTGGTCTGGTTTATGCATTTTATACATTGCGTCTTATCTATCATTGATGGCTTATTTTCTCCATGTGATCTCTCCTGTGGCTGAGACGACATGGAGAAACCTGTGTGAACCAGGCTGTACACAGACAGATACAGGTTTACAGCACCTGGTGGCCATTTCCTCAGCTGGCATTAAGGGTTGGCATTTGCGGATGTCTGTCGAGGCTCATGCCTCAGCAGGGAGCCAGCTGCCAGCCCCTGGAGTCCCCTGGCCCTGCTGTTCTTACTCCTTCCTGTCACTGCCTGTTTACCTGCCCTCTCTTGGGGTGACTAAGCAGTGACAGGAATGTGTGAGCAGAAACGAACACCCTCATTCTCTGCGTGCGTGGCTGTGCAGATTGGGCCCAGGGAAAGAGGGCAAGTGAATGTGAAGTGGTGACATCCAAGAGAGGGCGTGTGGACAGTACGGTGACCACTGACGTTTCCCCCTTTTTTTGGTGATGCGTATCACCAAAGAAGAGGACAACTTGCATAACATTTGCGTGTGTGTGTGTGTGTGTGTGTGTGTATGTGTGCAAATTTAGAAATTATAACTGTTATTTAAATAGAAATACAAGACACTGGTCCATAGTGGAGAAGACTGAGCAGGTGACCTCTGTGCCTGCTCAGTCTACTGTCCAGGCACTATTGGTGGGTGGGCAACTTCAGGGCCCCTGTTCTCCTTCCTCCTTATGGTTCTTTGGCTTTAAGCCAGAGTTGAACTGGACAATCCTTCAAATAGAGGTCACCTTCAAATACAGTACTGCCACCTCTCCAAAATAGAGGACTGTCCTCTGTAGGATACCTGGACACCCCAGCAGGGCAGGGACTGCCTTACTGCTGGTGTTTGTAAGCCTCTCTGAGAGCCTATGTGGCTAAGACATGAGATAAAAATGCCTTAAATAAATACATTTAGGGAAAAGAAGCTACTGAGGGTCTTGTTGCCCACACACTCCCCAAACCTAGAACTGGCACAGCCCATTCCCATGAATGAAACAACACCCTTTTCCAGCAACCACATTGAAATGGCTTCAGGCATTGCAGGTTGTGTTCAGGGGTGCTTCCAGAAGAGGCTTTTTATCGTGCAATCACCCTGCTTCTTTCACAGAATTTTACAGACAACATCTTCCACTTATAACTCTCCCATGTTCTCCTACTGCTTCTTCCATTTTTTTCCTTACTGCAGAAAAAACATTGTTAAGGAAAGTGGGGGGGGAGACAGAATTGCTGTGTAGTGCCTTCTCTGCGTAGGCTTTTCTGCATTACCTGGCTTTTTCAGGCGATGCAGAATCACCCGGAAAAAAGAAGCCCTGCTGCTCATGTATGTGAATCAGCCAGGAGTTCAGGTGTGAATTTCTCAGCCTTACCCAAATATTGAAACAAAAATGTTTTAAAAGTCCACACCGTATTACTCCGGAAGACAACATCAGACTAAATCTAGGTTACAAGGATCATACCAGTGCTTTACTTCTCAGGCAATGGATATGTATCAGAATGTTGAAATTATGCCAACAAAGGGCCAGCCCTACCATTAGGAAGAGTGAGGCAGTCGCCTCAGGCAGAAGATACTGGGAGGCAGCAGCAAGGTATTGGAGCAAAGAGCTGAGGGGCCACCTGGCCTGCCTTGTGCCTCCTAAGCTAGCCTGCTGCCTTCAGGTGCAGCGAGGGATACAGTCCCATTGCTGGTGTTGAAGAAAGGTTCAACTGCTAGTTCAATTGACTTTTATGCATGGAACGGGAGGGGGCACCATCTTGCCCTTCACTGCAGGCAGCAAAATGTCTTCAGCCAGTGCTATTATCACAGTTCTGTTCTTCTCTCATGTATCTTCCTTCTTACAGTTTTCTTTCGATCCTCCATTATACCCAAGTTGCATGAAATCGCATTCCTGTTCTTCAAAGATGACAACTTTGCCTAATGTCTGCAGTAATTCCCTATTCTTTTCTACCCCTTTCTTTCTTAGTTTTTCCAGATTTGTTCAAAATTATCCCAGCAAGTATCCATGTTAGCGTCATCGTCTTCTGTTTGGTGCTATTGGTATTTGCCCTGATTGGAACAGGGTTCTTCATGTACAATGCATTTGGCAATCCCTATGAAACACTGCATGGTCCATTAGGACTGTACCTGTGGAGCTTCATTTCATGTAAGTCTTTTAGTATAATTTTACATGTAAGTATCTTGCCATGGTTCTGTTTGTCAGAACCTCAAGAGTGAAAATAAGATGAACTGAACGGTTAACCAAAGTATCATGCTCGTATCTTACATGGCTTTGCTGTTCCTAAGGATGGAGAAGAAATTCATTTGGTTTGCATTTTAATGCAAACTTACCTAATTTTGCACTTTTGAACCAATACGTAAATTGAACCTTAGTGATGCTCCAAAATTTGCACTTCTCTGAATTTTGCAATGGAATTTTCCTGTCAAAAATGTGTATATTAGGGGAAATTGCACCCCAAAATGTGTACATTAGTGAAAATAATATTCAGAAATGCATTATGTTAGGAAAATTGCTTGCAAAAGATGTGTATATTAGGCAAAATGCATGTATTGAGCACCAGTGTGGTGTAGTGGTTAGAGTGTTGGACTGGGACTTGGGAGATCTGGGTTCTAGTCCCTGCTTGGCCATGAAGCTTGCTGGGTAACTTTGGGCCAGTCACTAACTCTCAGCCTAACCTACCTCACAGGGTTGTTGTGAGGATAAAATGGAGAGGAGGAGGAGGAGGAGGAGGAGGATTATGTAAGCTGCCTTGGGTTCCTTGAAGGAAAAAAGGTGGGATAGAAATATAATAAATAAATAAAATTAGAAGCAATGTGCTCAAAAATGCATACAGATTTTCGTACAAACTTTTAATTTAAAAAATCTAAAAGTTCAGGACAAACTGAATTTAAGATTGGAAAAATGAGAAAGTAAGAGAAACTGAAATTGATAGATTCATCCTCCCCAGCTGTTCCTACTCCTTCCTGTCACTGCTCTCTCAGGGAGGCCAAGCAGTGACAAGACTGAAGAAAAGGAACATCCTCTTACTTTGGCTGGCTGTGCAGATTGAGCAATCTCTATGAAACATTGCAAGTAGGTGATTTTCCCCATCATTTTCATGCAGTGAGCATTTCTTTCAATGCACCCCTATTTGGTGTGATCTAGTATCCACCACAGGCTATAGGGAATGTCATGGTGAGTGCCTGCACTTCAACATTTACCACTACACCACTGCTGGGCAATGCACACTCTGGGCCCCCTCTTCTGTCAGTGTGCCCTGGTGAGCTTACCAGATGGCAGTGGGAAGCAGCAGTGTTGCTCTGAGCATTGCCAGGTCTAGTTGCTATTTTAATTTATACAGCAGTTGCTGGGGAACGTGGGCGGTAAAGTGCTGTTGCACTCATGTCCTGCTTGTGGGATTCCTGTGGGCAGCTGGAAGGCCACTGTGTGAACAGAATGCGGAACTAGATGGACCCTTGGTCTGATCCAGCATGGCTCTTCTTATGTTAATTTCCCACAATTCCCTGGAATGATGCTATGTCAAAGGCATTTTGTGGGAAATTATATTAGTGGCAAGACCCAGCTGGCTGGAGGAACCCAAATGAAACAGCAAAAGCAAGTAGCATGGACCTAGAAAACATTCAGAATTATGTACATATGTGCAAACAACTTGTGTCCCCAGAATGTGGACTGTCTTTCTTCCTATCCCAAGAGCCATACTTATCTGCCAATTGTAAATAAGAGAGCTAAATCATTGTGGGGTATTTATTTTTTTATCCCTTTAGCTATCAAGAAAACTGATATTTGGTGTAGTATAGTGATTAAGAGTGTGGGCGATAAACTAGGCAATCCCTGGTTCATGCTTCATCCCAGCCAAAAGCTCTTTAGGTGGCCATAGCCAAAGCTTAGTCACCATTTGCAATATGGGGATAATGATATATTGCCTTACCTTATGGCAGCCTTCTCCAACCTGCTGCTTTCCAGATGTTTTGGATTACAACTCCCAGTATTCCTGACCCCTTGCCTTGCTGGCTGGGGCTGATGGCAGCTGAAGCCGAAAACATCTGGAGGGCACCAGGTGTGGAAGGCTGCCTCAGGAGAACCTCCCCCCCCCATGAAGGGCCATTGATCGATGGGAAAAGTCAACTGGGGCCCACAGCCAATGGTGGCGAGAGGCAGGGCCAAAAATGAGTGGAGTTTTCAGCATTGTAAGATTGCATAGTGTGTTCTCTCTGTGTGTCTTGCTCTTTCTCTCACTCTCTCTCTCTCTCTCTCTCTCTCTCTGCCACTGTGTGCCACCTGACATGAAATTAGGCCAACAGTCACATGAAATTAAGCCAAGGGCTTAAGGGTTTAAGCCAAGGGTTTCCAACCTTACAAGGTTGATTGCAAGGAACACAACAAGAATGTATGTAAAGCACTTTCAACGCTCAAAATATGATATAAGTAAAATGTTAGATCATGCTAGGGCAATATTTATACTTCAATATATGAGTAATTCAATAAATATACATAAAACTATACTTAGGGCACAATCCTATGGCCCTCCGACCTTGCCTGTGGGGCCATAGGATAGGTCAGACTCCTCGCTGTGACCTCGGAAATCCCTTCCGAGTTCACAGTGGGGAGTCTGCCTGCAGAGCACCCTCCCACCACCACCTTGCAGCCGGCCTGGTTCTTTCTGCACCAGCGGGGAACTTCCAGGCGGTGCCTCAACCTCTCCTCCTCTCGAGGAGAGGAAAAACATTTAGATGGCTGAAATCGGCTGTCTAAATTTTCATTTTTTTCATTTTATTACATTTATACCCCGCCTTTTTTCCTGCAAGGAACCCAAAGCGGCTTACACAGTCCTCCTCCTCCTCTCCATTTTATCCTCACAACAACCCTGTGAGGTAGGTTAGGCTGAGAGTCAGTGACTGGCCCAAAGTCACCCAGTGAGGCTTACGGGCACCCACATAGGATGGGGCTGCCCGGTGATTTACCAGAAAATGCTACATGAACACTTTTGGTTATCTTTAAAATCCTGACTTCATGGATGTGATTGAAAAGGACCTGATCTCATTAGTCCTTGGACTGAACTGAGACCCAAGCCACAGGAGAGGAATATGAGAGGGAAGGCTAATTTATAAATATTGAAGTGCAGCAAAAATGGAAGTTTGAGCCTGTTGTTTCCATGTGAATTATAAAGGTTGTTAGAAAACAGACAAAACAGTAATTTTGCATTTTCTTATTCTTTTACAGTTTCTTGCAGTTGTCTTATTATGATACTCTTTTCATCAGAAGTGAAAATCCACCACCTCTCCGAGAAAATAGCTAATTATAAAGAAGGAAACTTTATTTTTAAAACTCACAGCGAGCAATTTGCAAATTCATTCTGGATCATCCTAATGTGCTCATTAGTACACTTTCTGAACATTTTGCTAATACGCCTTGCTGGATTTGACTTTCCTTTTTCAAAGTCAAAAGATTCAGAGACAGCAAATGGAGCCGCTGATCTAATGTACTAGACCTATTTGGAGTCATGTTTCATGCAAATGGTTCATCCTGGCCCTTCCCAAAACACACCAAATGTTGATGGGTTTAAAGGGCTATTATGAGCCAGAAACTTTTAAAGAGATATACCAGGGGGGGGAAAGGGAAAAAAAGAGTAACATGTGTTTAAGGCTACATTTAATAAGAGTTATATTACTTGGGCAGAGCAATCCTATGGCTGCTAGACAGCATCTAGACAGCCATAGGATGTTTCAGATCCCCAGCTATGAGGTTGGGTGGAAAATCACTCTGACCTTGTAGCTGGGGGTCTGTGCTCAGATCTCCCTCCCCACTCTTGCAGCCAGCATAGAAAGATCCATGCTGGCTGCTTCTCCGAGGTCATAAGAGCAACCTTGGAGAAGGGCTTTGGGGGGCATTCCATGGGGTGCGGAGGGGAGGAGACTGGCACATCCAAGATATGTGTTATTCCGGTGTTGCCTCAGCCTCCTTCCCTCCCGCTCCAAAGCACCACACTTAGATGGCCAAAATCAATCATCTAAGTGCTTTGCAGAGGGAGAGGAGTGCAGAGGCAACCTTCTCCTCCTGTCCTGCATAGGATGCCCGTAATCCTGCAGATTTGGGGGGTTACGGGCATCCCCATAGGATTACACCCTTAGTAGGTGAAACTTGTCATCAGGGATGTTGTTCAGACATAATGCCAAACCATGATGTGCACTAACTGTAGTTTAGACTCCAAACCAAGTTTTGCATTCCAGACATACAGGAAAAACCATGGTTTGTGTCATTTTTCTATTCCACCATCCCTAAGAATCCTTGGATGCTATCCCAAACAATAGCCTCTGAGGGTGGAGCAACATCCCAAACTAGTTTAGATGCAATGCCAAACCAGTTTGCTCTAACTGTGAGTTGCAAGGCACTTCAAATCATGGTTTCAGATCCTGGTTTGGTGGCTACTTGCAAACCACGGTATGCCAGATGGTATTTGTTTAGACATCAAGACAACCCATAGTTTGGCATTACATCCAAACCATCTCATTGTTTCTTTCAAAGGAGTAGAGCACTAGAGGAATATACATAATGTCACTAAATTTGTATATTAAAATAGCTGTCTAAAAAGTTAAATTTAACAAGTAAATATCAAAATATAGGCAGTCATTTTGGCAACCGGACAGTATGTGCCTTCATGTATAAAGTTGATGTCCTGGAATTGTTACTTCTAAAAATCTGTGTTAACATTTCCCCTAGAAATTTGGTTACATCACGTTTAGAAATTTGAAATAAGGGTTCCTTCACAAAAAGGCACTAATCTAAAATTAAACTATACTATTGGCATCCAGTGTTTTTTCTCCATCAACAGAAGGAACTTCTTTTCACAGAAGGAGAGCTGGGACCTGGGTTCATAGAAGAACTCTTTCCATGATTGCAACTTTAATTCTGTGAACAGAAGCTCTTTCTGTTTAGAGTGAAACAATTGGGTACCACTGTATATTATTTATTTATACAAAGTTGATTCCTGATTAAAATGCCTGTTTTTACAAACACTACCAAAGATGTTGGTTATTGCTGTGTGTGTTTAATGTAAAGTGTTTGAAGAACTGGACCCAAATGTAGTGAACCTGACATAACAATGTAACATTTTTGTTCTTGTTTTGTAATGCTTTTATTTTGTTTTTCACTTTTATAAGCTACTGTTTTAAAAGTAGAGGTCTGATCTTCCTGATGTGTGAACGTTAAATAAATTCTCTCCCTCCTACTATAGCACTTCAACTGGTTGTCAGTGGGAAGCCTGACAAAAGTGAAAGAAAAGAAGGAAACATCTCTATAGGAACTTCTTATAACTTATTCAGTTCCTCACTGTTACATTTGGTATAGCTGAGTGAGAAAATATTCTACCCGTTGTGCCCTTGACATTTTCCCCATTGTTTCCCTGCCTTCTGATCCGGTTTTTTCTATTTTTACCTCTTCTAGTTCCTACAGTTGACACTGTTCTCAATATGTGTATCTGTCGCAAAATACATGCATGTGCACAGTCACATCTGCACACTTCATAGTGTACCTTTTTGGTTTTCTTCCTACCCTGCTATATACCAATGTAAGAAAAATACCATGTGTGAAGCCTCCCCAAGACATTGTGATGCACGTTATCTTTCCCATGGTACATCTTGGGTACAAGCAGTGCTTTTTTTCTGGAGAAAAGGGTACCGGAACTCTTGGATTACATTTCCTCAGGAGTAGATGGCGATTAAATTGTAATGCAATTACGTAATAGAAGAAAAGGTGCTGGAACTCAGTTCCGGTGAGTTCCACCAGAAAAAAAGCCCTGGGTACAAGTATGCATCCCCCTGTCTTCCAAGAGTAAACCTACAGTCTAAATTGCCGCCAGGGTTATACCAGCTTAACTAGCATAGCTGCTCCTGAAAAATCCTATTAAAAAAAGTTACTGGCCTGCAAGATGATGATGATGATGATGATGATGATGAGTCTGCTCTTTACTCATAAGAAGAGCTGGCAGAAGAGGGACTCTTTTTATGAGTTAAAAGCGTGGTAATCTTTTTTTCTTTCTTTCTATGTGGGGCACTGAGGAGGCAAAATGCCCTTCTCCACACCCAGCATAGAAACGGCAAAGGCCTGCCAGAGGGAGAGAAGCGGTGCCCTCCGTCTCTGCTTTCACAGCCTGTAATTCACTCTCCTGTATACAATTCCTTCTGGCCTATGGTTGCAAGGCTGGGATAATCATTTGGTGACAATGCTAAGAATTCACTGTGACAGATCCCTGTGCCACACACAGTTCCCTGCAGAGCAGTAATAACTATGGAGGGAACAATTCTATGGCCCCTAGGCAGCGTCCGAGGGACCATAGGATAGTTTGGATTCCCAGATCTGAGGTCGGAGACAGCGCTCCAACCTCGGAGCTGGGAATTGGAGCTCCAACACCCTGACGCCAGCCCCTTGCAGCTGGTGCGGAAAGAATCATGCCAGCTGCTCTCCGAGGTCAGGAAAGCAACCTCGGAGGGGAGGCATTTCAGGGAAGGGGAGGGGAGTGCAGAGGCCAGGCATACGATCTATCCTGAGCCTCTTCCAGTCTCCTTCCCTCCCTCTCTGAGATGCTCCAGCTAGATGAGCAAAAAAGCCCATCTAGCGCAAATGCAGGGTAGGAGGACGAGGAGGCAGAGATTGCCTCCTCCACTCCTCCCACTCTGCACTGGATAACCATAAGCCTCTGAGTTTGTGGGCTTATAACCATCATAAGATTGTGCTCTAAATCAATTTAAGACTTTGGTGTCTTAAGACTGAGTTAGAGATAGAAGAGTGACTGGCTACTGTGCTGAAGATGAACTGACTGGGAACCCTCCACCTGATGGATGAATCCATCTATTTCACTTTCTCCTGCATTCAAATTGTCAAAATCTAAAGTTCTTCTGGTCCTGTTTATGAAGAACTGTGTGAAGTTATTATAAAATGAAAATGACGCGAACGGAATTCTCACCCATCCCTACTGGGAAGAAGTAAGGCAACGAACTCACTGGTTCCGTTTGACCACTCAGGAAGTGAAGCTCATGTGGGCAAAAAGCCAGCTAGTCCAGGGGGATCAGATGCAATGGAGATCATCAGGGCCCCTGTACCTTTATTTCAGCAAGTGCCCATGGACAGCAGGGTGGTGGGGCAGGTGGCCTCCCAAAGATTTGGGGCTCCAAATGAAAGATTCAGGGCTCCAACCCTAGTGGGCCTCCTCTTAACACCACCTCTGCTCTTCAGGGGTAGCCCCACGTAGAGTGCATTGCAATAGTCTAAACATGGTGTAACCAGGGCATTGATAAACTGGTGCATGTAAACTGATAGCACCTATTTTAAAGAATGTTGTTTACTTACTACCACATGGCTCACTAAAAGCTTGGCAGGCAGAAAAAGAGTTGACATTTCCACAGAAATCAAAGGGAAGATGCTAACTCCCCACATGGGCAGATAACATCCATGCAAGCGTTCAAGTAGCACCCTTGGTAGTAGCTTGCCATGAAACTACACATCCAAATTTTGCCTGCATGGAGACCGGAACGTCCCAATGGCTTCGTAAGAAGAAAGAGCAAATTTAAAGGAGTAGATGAGGGAAAGAGCTGAGCAACAAAGGAAGTTTGAATAGCTGTAGTTTGAATAGCATAGTAAGCTGCACATGGAAACCTCTCTAGCAGGAAGCAGGACAGGCTAATTCATAAAAAATGAGTGCAAGGAGGAAAGCATTATTTACACTAGGGCCAGGATCGGTATCTGGCATCCTGGGGCAGCTACTGGTGCCTCCATTTAAAAAATATCCAGCCTATTTCTCTGAGCTGGAAATTAATTTTCCACAGTGCCCCCCCCCCCGATGTAGCCAATGGAGGCTTTTCTTTAAAGCCTCATTACAATGGGGGAGGGTGCTTTTTCAAGAGGGGTGCAGGATTGGGGATGGTTATCTCTTCCCCCCCCCAGCAGTGGTCTACCACCACCATCACTAAAAATGCCTCCCCATGCTGCAACGAGGCTTTTAAAAAGCTTCTATTGACGCTAATGGAGGCTTTTTAAAAGCCTCGTTGCAGTGGGGGAGGGGTGATTTGTGGGGGGTTATCACAGTTTTGGGAAAGGGAGGGTTAGCTGTTCCCTCCCCTGCAGCACCCCTCCAAAAAAATCCCCCCACCACACTGAAATGAGGATTTGAAAAACCTCCATTGGCACCAGTGGAAACTTTTATAAAGCTCATTGCATTTGCAGTGCGGGAGAGAGGAAGGGAAATGCCTTATCTCCAATCAGAGATAAGGGCAGTAGGGAAACTGGAAGTCACATGGGGACTTCCTGTGGGCCATATCCAACCTTCGAGCCCAAGGTTCTCCATCTCTGCTCTTGGACATTAAAGTGCAGCCACATGGTACGTCTGCAGCACTGCGCAGAGCGCGGCTGCCTGCCACTGTCAAAGGAGCCCCAGTGGCTCCACCAACAGAGGAGAAGACCCACTGCAGATCATTTTGCCCAGGGCCACCTCAAAGCTGGAGTCGGCCCTGATTTCCTCATCTGTTTATTCGCTAGGTTGGGCAGCCCACTTTGAGCCCAATCCTATGCATGGAATTTTTAAAAAACTGCAAGCTGGGGTAAAAAAAAGAAAGAACGAGATTAAATATAAATCTTTCTGAGGAATCACATCCCACTGAATTCAGTGGGGCTTATTTTCCAGTAAGTGTACCCTACAGACTGCATAGTAAGTGTGCTGCAGCCTTAGGTGCAATTCTGCACACAGGTACTACTTGGGAGCAAGTCCTGTTTAATTCAGTGCGCGTAAATATACACAGGATAGGGCTGCTGATGTCATTCATGCAGACAGGCAGTTCCCAGTGGAGCAAGGGGAGCCCCTCTGGTTGTACAAACGGGGGTTCTTTTTCCAAAAAAAATTAAGAAGCACCCTCCGTCGTACACAACCGCTTCCCCGTTTAGTTCAGTGAGAGAGATGGTTTTCGTGGGGGGGGGGGGGACTGTCACATGTAATGACAATGGATTCATGTATTTCGCTAGGGAGGCTGGTGACTCCTGTTTCGGTGGGGCTCCTTTTCCATTGCAGATTTTGCAACTTTTATTTGGAGCTTCACAGGAGCTATCCAATGGCAGGGAACCTGTTTTGGGGATGGAGTTCAGCACCATGGATAGCTCCTACAAAGCACCAAATAAAAGCTGCAAAGCTTGTAAAGCAGTGTTCTCCAACCTTGGGTCCCCAGATGTTTTTGGCCTACAACTCCCAGCATGCCCCAGCCAGCGTAGCTGGCTGGGGCATGCTGGGAGTTGTAGGCCAAAAACATCTGGGGACCCAAGGTTGGAGAACACTGGTGTAAAGGAAAAGGAGCCCCACCGAAATAGGAGTCACCTGCATCCAGTTCTGATGGTGCCTTGAAAAGATATTTATACGTGACCAGTTACACCAGAATAGAGCTGTGCATTCGAATACAGATGGAAGAGATAAGTAGAGACTTGAAGCTAGGCCTTCTACAACCAAGCCCAAGCTGAACGCCCACACAGGCCAGTTTCATAAACTGTAATGGTGCTTAGCGCTTGCCTGATCTGCACTTGGAAAACCTGGGAACCAATTTTGACTGATTGCATCACTCTCACACCAAAATCTTATGTAGGCATTGTTTGGCCTGCTCACGTGAAAGCTAAAACTGGGGTGGGGAGGGTGGGGAGCCGATGCGAGTCCCACCCCCAACATCCCCAGGAGAGTGGGCTTATCAGGGTTTGCCATCATGGGAAAGTGTGTAAGCACATTCTGCCAAATATGCCTTAAACCCCATTCAGACATTAGTGCTAAATGTGTACAGGGCTTTAGGGGAGTCAGGTGTGCAGGGACACTGGGGTGGGGCATCTGTATACATCCCCACTGCATTTTTAGCCCTTGCACGAGCAATTTGAATGCCTGCATAACCAGAGTAATTTAAACCATATATTTGTTTCAGTGCTTCAGACACACACTCCTTCACACAGCCTTGTTCATCCAGCACATGAGGGGAAACTTCTGAGTAGAGCAATTAAGCAAAAGACGCTAGAATAGTAAGAACAATTGTTCTCCCCTACACCTTGGTGTTCCAGAGTTTACACACCCTGGCGTTTCCCGTAAGTGAGCAGCTACAGCAATCCGTCTGGTAGCTCAACCGCCTGAGGACTCTTACCCTCCAACTGGGGGCCAGCTTTAAAATGGCTGCAGGGTCAGGATTTCAGCCAACTCTTCAAGGAGTTCAGCAGGCAGAGCCACACGGGTCTCATCCTAGCCCCAGTGCCTTCTCTCTGTACGCAGCTTGCGTGCGCTATGCCTCGGCCTGGTGATTCCTCAGGAGCGTTTATGATTTCAGCCAGCAGTCAGGAAGAGACCTTCCGCCCCTTCTAAAGCATCTAACAAACCTCCCCTTTGCTCCCCAGTTTTGGTTTAGGCCCTCCACATGGGTTACACTACAACTCCAGCATGGCCCGGCTAACCATCTGGAGGACAGCGTAGTCTCCAACTGCCCTGAAAACGCCGGGACAGTCCCGAAAACCCTTAAGCCATCACAGCTTCTCACTTTGTCATGCAGAGTCCCAAATTCCCCTGCCCCCCACAACGGCAAGCTACTTAAAGGGGCCATCGGCAGAATCTCTGAAGCTCCATGTTTGGGGGTGTGGGGTGGGTGGGTAAGCTTCACCTGTTGAACTTGTGCCAATCCTGACAATTTTAAAACAAAAAGAAAGAGGTTGCCCTACAAGCACTGACACCCACCCACCCAATGAAAAACACCAGATATCAACAATTAAGGGTTTAAGTAAGGTAAAAATATATATTACAAAAGCCACTTATAAAATACAGTCATGCCTTGGATTGAGAGCATAATTCGTTCCAGAAACGTGCTTGTAATCCAAAACACTCTTATATCAAAACGAAATCCCCCCAAAAAAATTTGTACAGAGATTTTTAATTTAAGCCATACTACAGTACTTGTATTGCAAGACGTCGCTTGTATATCAAGTAAAAAAAAATTAAATAAATATTTAAAAATTTATTTACACTACAACTCCAGCATGGCCCGGCTAACCATCTGGAGGACAGCGTAGTCTCCAACTGCCCTGAAAACGCCGGGACAGTCCCGAAAACCCTTAAGCCATCACAGCTTTCACTTTGTCATGCAGAGTCCCAAATTCCCCTGCCCCCCACAACGGCAAGCTACTTAAAGGGGCCATCGGCAGAATCTCTGAAGCTCCATGTTTGGGGTGTGGGGTGGGTGGGTAAGCTTCACCTGTTGAACTTGTGCCAATCCTGACAATTTTAAAAACAAAAAGAAAGAGGTTGCCCTACAAGCACTGACACCCACCCACCCAATGAAAAACACCAGATATCAACAATTAAGGGTTTAAGTAAGGTAAAAATATATATTACAAAAGCCACTTATAAAATACAGTCATGCCTTGGATTGAGAGCATAATTCGTTCCAGAAACGTGCTTGTAATCCAAAACACTCTTATATCAAAACGAAATCCCCCCAAAAAAATTTGTACAGAGATTTTTAATTTAAGCCATACTACAGTCGCTTGTATATCAAGTAAAAAAAAATTAAATAAATATTTAAAAATTTGCTTGTCTTGCAAAACGCTCTCAAACCAAGTTACTTGCAAGCCAAGGTATTAGTGTATTATAAAATATATAATATAATGTAATAATTATAAGATTTGGGGTATTTCCTCTAATAACTTTTGTACCTGACCATGCCCTTTGGTTGCCTGGCCACACCCTTGGCCACGCCCTCATGTTGCCTGGCCACGCCCTCTTGATCACACCTTCATGTTGCTTAGCCATACCTCTTCCAAATTCACATGTGTGTCCCTATGTTCATCTGTGCAATGTTGGAGGGTGTGGGGCAGCTGTTGGAGAAGGCTGGTTTAGGTATTCAGAGGCAGTTTAGGCCTTCCAAAGGCAGCTCCCCCTCCAGAAAGCAGAGCCACATTCCAAACATTATTTGACCTGAAGCCCACTGGAGGCCACACTCCTGCCTCCCCCCACTGATGTGCTGACAAATTTGCCACCAAAATTTGGTGGCATGGTAGCAGGAAAAAATCAGCAGCTTGCCGCCAAAATTCAGCACTGCAGCTGCATAAAAGGGCCTGTTTAGCTGTTTGTTGTTGTTGTTTTGCCACCTCTGCTGCAGCATATTCACTGGAGGAGGTGGGGGGCATACAGAAGGTCTCAGGGGGGGGCGCATGCAGCCCAAGAGATATGTGTTGCCAACCCCTGGTTTAGAGTTTTGTTTTTCCTTCTGAAACCTTTTCAGTTTCAGAAGGAAATGCTCAAGGCTGCTTACATAAATACAGTTAGGCTGCAATCATGTGTGTGTGTGTGTGTGTGTTCCATCCTTGCCTGGGGAGACATAGGATAGGGGCTGGAAGGTGCTGCGACCTCGGAAATCTCTTCCAAGGTCGCAGTGCCATGAAGCGCCCCCGCACCTCATAGCCAGCTTGGTTCTTTCCACATCAACAAGAAACCAAAGACGGTCTTCCGTCCGTCGTCAGTTCCCCTTTATGGGTGGGGGGGGGTTCCTGGGGGTGGGGAGTGAGGCTTCCCCAGATTCCAAGGAATCCAGGCAGCATCTCAGCCTCTCCTCCTCATGAGGAGAGGAAAAACATCTAGATGGCCAAAATCAGTTGTCTGGATGTTTTTAAGGGTGAGGAGGATATGCTATCCACCACGCTCCTCCCACCCTGCATAGGGTGCCCACAATCCTCCGGGTGCGTAGGGTTGCGGGCACCCTCATAGGATTGCACTGCCCATTAACAATAAGCACCTTTTTTTTCAATGTAGCAATCAAGCAATAATGAAACAACAAAATAAAACAAACAGAAAGGCAGCAGGTAAAGACAACTCTCCAACTATGGAAGGTAAATGAGCCCTGTCTTTCTTTTGCATCTGGTCACCCTAAATGTAGGTGAGATACTGAGTAGAAAATATTTGCAGCAAATAATCTCTGATTACCTTAGCTCAGTGCTTCTCAATTATTTTCTGTCATGCCCCCCCTAGGAAGAAGAAAACATTTCGCGCCCCCCACGCGACTGTAAATAGTATCATTTGTCTATAAAATTGTTATAAGTACACCTCTGCATAACACTGTATCCTTATTAACGTATAAGAGAATAAAAAAAGAAAGAAATGTGGATCAATTTACAACAAAGAATAGCTTTATTAACTGTAGCAGAAAAGATTTAAAGGAGTACAGGATTTAAAGGAACACAATATTAAAAAAAACTTTTAACTGAGGTCAAACGAGCCCCCCTTTACAGATCCTCGCACCCCCCCTGGGGGGCCCGCCCCACTATTTGAGAAGCACTGCCTTAGCTTCACCTATGCAAAGGTAAAGGGGAGGGATGCAATATTTCCACATTAGGGCTTTGAAGAATACTCCAGGGAGTGCCAGAGCAAAATTATCACTTGAAAATGAAATCAATTCAGAGAAAGCTATTTTGGGATCCTTTCACAGCCTGTGTTCTCTTTCACTGCCAAAACCTCTCTCCTTTGCCTGTCTTACTAAGTTGACTCCCAAGTCCCAGCTGTGTTCTTTATCACTCCAGTTCTCATGAAATCTCATTATAGTCCATAGGAGTTAACAGTTTATGTCATTGCTCATTGCAGCAACTGTTTATAAATGTGCTTTTCCTGCAGAGAATGCTGTGAGCTATTATGTCAAGGGCAATTACAGACCAATTAATAAATAAAGGCATTTGAGTTTGTTTTGAAGTTCCTTTATGTTGCTTATAATGTAAATGCAGGGATGGGGTAGAATCAGTAGGCAGAAGGTGATGCTTAACCCCTCCTCCACCACTGATTCTCTTCTATTAATGTCCCTATGGCCCTTTAATAATCCCCCACCCCCAGCCAGGCTCTGAAACTATGAGTAAGCCCACCATTCCCAGGAGAGAATCACAAAAGACGGAGAGACAGAGTCAACTGTGTCCCTCCCTCCTGCCAATACCTCCCTGCAATTGTTCCCTCTGATTAAAAAACGTGGAAGAACGCCTCTCCCTATACCAGCCTGCCTGTGTCTTAAGATCTGCTGGGGAGGTTGTCCTGCAAGTACCTTCTGCACATTATACATTAACAAAGGCAAGAGCCTTCTCTGTTATGCTGCCCCATTGGTGCACTCTCAATAGAAGTGCAACTGGCACTGCGCCTTTACTACAGTTTTGGTGCCAGATGAAACCTTTTTTGTTTTGTTTTGTTCTCTTGGGCACTTTAGCTGGATAGTTTATCCTTTTCTATTTTACTGCCTTTTAAATTGTTTTATAGCTCTATTCTCTTTTGTTTTTATTGTATTTTAGGCCTATATGACCATTTTCAGGTCTGGTTTTATACAGCACCCTTTGGATGAAGGGCAATTAAAAAATCAATAATAACAGTAAAAATAATAGTAATATCATTTATATAATCTTGTTAAACATTGGTTTGGAAAACTGTATTTGCTAAGGTGATATGTAGTTCCACCTTGAGTGTCCCCTAAAACACATCCTAAAGTGTGCATCGCACAGGAAGATCAGAAGTGGTAGGCCAGCGATCTTTCTGGGCCAAACTAGACACAACCTTAAACGTGTCTTTGCATTTATAATGCATGTTCTCTTTAAGGGCAAACAGCAATTGCTTGGTGGCTGATAATGATCAGGAGAGCAGCAGGTGAGGAGAGGAGAGTAACCCTTTCCTCCCCTGCTGCTCCTTTAGGGTGGTCAGGTGTCCTACCTTACAGAGGACAGCCCTCTACTTGAAGGAATGTCCACTCCCATTTTAAGATAAAAGGGTCCTGAAGTTGCCCATCAACAGTTAGCACCTGGACAACAGAATGAGCAGGTATACAGGTCAACTGGACAGAGTCTTTCCCATTATGGTAAGATATACTTAATTTATATTTAAATTATTTCTAATAATTAATTCATTCAAATTCACACCTATGAATGCAAATTAGCATAACTAAAATGTTATGCTAATTTTATGCACATCTGTATCCACCATTTTTGGTAACCCATACCCTCCTTTTTGGCAATGCATAAGTGGCCACCCTAGTTCTGACAGAAACTACTCCTATGAAGCTGCTATTTTCAGCTTTCCTAATGCAAACAACAGCTTCAAAGTAGTTGTTTTATTGGGTGTGATCCAAATAATCATCACCCCCTCCAATGGCTGCCATTTGCACATTAAATGCAAAGATGCATTTAAAGTCATACCTAGTTTGGGCCTCAATATTGATCTTTGAGAAACACCAGTTGTCTTTCAAAGACACCCCAGACTTTCTTAGAACACAGGAAACCACTGATATTTTGAGACTTACTACCAGAATGCTACAGAGCATCATGGAACCACACAAAGTCACCAGTATAAGACAGGTTGGTTTAAAGTCATGTTAAGCTTGGGGGGAAAAAAGATCTTCACTGAATTAACCTGCCCTCCCCCCAAAAATTCAAAATACAGGTTTCTCGTGATGGGCCTAAAACTGATTATTGTCCACAAAAGTGGTTTGTTTGTTTTTAAAAGAACTTACCTATTAATCCTTGAGAAAATGTTTCACTGAACTACATTTCCAAATGATGCCTTCAGCATTCTTAGATGGGAAATATTGGAAACACTCCACAGAGTGAACGCTTCTGTTTTTATTTGTACACAAAATGAAGTCGAGGACCTGGTGCATCATGTATTTTGTTGCCCTTTTAATAAGGAGCCAAGTGAGAAATGTGTTCACAAGCTCATAATTAAACTATGAGATTTTACCAAGGACCAGAAAATATCTTCTTACGGACATATTAGATGTGTATGTAATGCACAGAACACCTCCGTTGGCTTAAAGCTGCTGAAAATCTTAGAATGAAGATGATGAGATCGATGTATATAAATTTGGTCATTTTAAATGTGCCTTATTTCGACATGGAAAATTTTGCCTCCCTAGAGGGAACTGTGATGCAATAAAATGCTTGGCTGACATTACTGAATTCAGCTGAAGCTTCAACAGAAATACACACATAGATTAAATCTTACAAACCGAAAATGAACTAAAAATACATGAAAAAGAGTGACCTCATCATTTCCAAAAGCTGAAAGTATTGTGCTGCCCACAGTTTGGCTGTATATGCTAGAGGTGGGCAGAAGGTAAATTAGGATCTACTGGTAGATTTCTGGGTGATTTGCATTATATTGGTAAGGTTTTCTGACTCCCAATTGTTTAACAGCAGCAACAACAAAATTATTTCCTCCACCTAAATTAGGCTGATACAATGAAAAAAGCTTGGGGTGGGTAACCAAGTGTGGACTTGTGTGAAAAGACTGTGAGCTCAGTTCCATTCTGGTATTGAAAACAAATTCCTAGGTTCAGAATGTGCTTAGAAGCACCCTGTTCTTTAATTCTAGATGTATGCCTTTTGCACCTAGCTTTGGTTGGTGGATCTTGGGGTCCTTGTAAATGCAACAAGCTTGAAGTCTGCCCACCCCTGTTATATAACAGAGCAGATTATACCATGTAGCTGCATCTACAGCTAGCTGCCAACAGGGCCAGCCATACCATAAGTCAAAGTGAGGTAGCTGCCTCAGGTGGCAAATGCTGAGAGGTGGCAGCAAGATGTTGTAGGAGAGGAGGGTGTGCCACATGACCTTTCTCTATGCCCCCTAAGCTAGTCTGCTGTCTTCAGGTGTGGTGTCCCATCATTGTGTTGAAGAAAGATGTTCAGTCTTGAAGAAAGGCTTTTGTACATGGAATGGGAGGGGGCGTTATCTTGGTCTTCGCCTCAGGCAGCAAAATGTCTTGGGCCAACCATGGCTGCCAATAAACGAGTGTCCATCAAAGATCAAGCACCTATCTTCTGTTTAAGTTTCTCAGTGCCTAAACTTAACACTAAATTACCTTTACAAAGTATATTCGGTTTTGAGGAAAGGAGATCTTCATGAAATGTATTTCTTCATGGGCCATTCATTTAGGGATAAGATGTTGATCTCATTCTATTCCACTAGACATTCTGCTATCATCTTCAACAAAATCAAACATTAACCCTTAAGCACACCACTCCCCTCCCACCCCATTGTGTTGTGTGAAAGCAATCTGTCACTCCTTTTGCACTGTATCAAGGCCTGTGCCATCAATTATTTAAAAATTCCGATTTCCCTGAAATAGATATGTAATTGCAGCCCGTTTTTATATAAATCTGTGCCTTAAATTAAACATTTATGCCATATATACAATGGACAGAAAAAACATGGGGCTAGGTTCAACTCTAATGAAAGTTTAATTGCAATGTGACAGTATTGAGTTTACAGTAAGTGCAGGGGTGGAGATAGAAAAGGGAGTGAGCGCTTCCTGCTATTTAAAAGTAGGTCCAGAACACTTCAAATAGGCACTTGTGTAAAAAGAGGATGAGCTGCTTTTATGTGTCGGAGTGCTGATTTTTAATGTTTACATCACATAGTTTTGTACAGCAAAACAGATGGACAAGGAGGCACCCAGTGATGCTTGCAGCTTGGAGCCGATGGAGCTAGAAGAGATATCCAGCAAAATATCAGATCTAGACAAGTGGAGAAAGATCTTTAGTCTCCATGGGTAAGGCCTTTTTTCTACTTGATTCTTGTTTGTTCCAATAATTAGGTCACATTTAAGGCTGCAATCCTATGGAAGTATCCTCCATGGAAATTAGTGGGACTTACTTCTGGGTAAATATACATAGGATTGGGAACCCCATGTTATGCTTCTGGGGCTATATCAGGTGGTGATGTGGCATGATGTGGCACTAGTCATGTTTTGTTTGTAAGCTGTTTCTTTGCTAGATTTTTTGCTTTTAGCTGCTTCAGCTGTGTTTGTTTGTTCCTTTTCCTTTTCAGGTTGAAAATCAGCCATACAACCCATCAGGTAACTTTCCCCCATTTTTTTCAGTGTTATGATCTTGCCACCAGCAATTGCTTTTGAAAGATTGCGTGTGTATGAAAGTAATACAGCTGATGACAGCATTCACTTGTAAAACAAGTTAAGCAAACTGTAAAAACAGACCTTTTTTTTTTGCAGATGTTTTCATACACAGCTTTCCACCCTCAATTTAACAACTTTTAAATGTATTTTAGCGACATTTAATTTATTTATTTATTTATTTATTTATAGTATTTAAATACCTCCCTTCATTATCAAACCACAGAGCAGTGTACAAAATGCATTAAAACAATTAAAATAAAATACAAAGAGAAAAACAACAAAAGAGAAAATCTACCAAGCCCGGTATTAAAATCAACAAATGCCTGAGTATACAGATAAGTTTTCAGCAGGCACCTAGATTTGTTAGATTCCCTGTGAAATAGATTATTATTATTATTATTATTATTATTATTATTATTATTATTATTATTATTATTATTATTATTATTATTATATTATTATTATTATTATTATTATTATTATTATTATTATTATTATCATCATCATCATCATCTCAAAATCAAGCTTGTCTAAATCATTTTTCAAATCCATATTAAAATCTAAAATAAAGAATTGTGTTTTATACTGTGTGTGTGTGTGTGTGTTTCCCCCCCTCTTGTATTTTATTGGATTGTACATCGCTCAGAGTGGCCGGATGTCTGGCCAGATGGGCGATTCATAAATATAATAAATAAACAAACAAATAAATAGGATGCCAGTAAGCCTCCGAACCTGGAGGATTTCAGTCATCCTATACAGAGCGGGGGAAGCAGCCGATTTTAGCCATCTCGCTGTGGCGCTTCAGATGGGGAGGGAAGGAGGCCTTGGTCTCCTCCCCTCTCCTCAGAATGCCCCCATTACTCCTTCTCTGAGGTCACTCTTATGACCTCCATCGCAGTTCTTTCTCCACCAGCTGTGAGGGGGGAGGGGGATCCAAGTGCAAATCCCCAGCTCCAAGGTCAGAGCTGTTTCTAACCTACGATCTGGGAATCTGAAGAATCCTATGGCCTCCTAGATGCTGTCTATGGGCCATAGGATTGCTCTGCCTGATATTTATTTAGTAGCATGCCAAGCCTTGCCCGTATACATCAGGGTTTCTACATTTTTTTTTTCCTGGCAGGAATTTTTTATACTGCATCAAAGTCCACTTCTGAGGTTTCCTGAAGTGGTTTTAGCCAGCATTACACTGGAGAGTTCCTTCAAGAAAGTGGAGAGGGCTCAGAATTCCTGTTACACACTGACCTGGTTCACACAACACGACAAGCCAGGGTATGGGTTGAGTCAGTGTGGGTTGTTGCTGAACCGTCACCGTGGGTTATTGTTGAAATGTGGGGTGTTATGTGAATCCAGTCGTGCTAACAAACCATGGTTTGTTAACCATGAACAATCCACAGTTCACAACCCAACAACAAACCATGGGTTCTCTTTGTGGGTTGTTCATGGTTAACAACCCATGGTTTGTTAGTGTGGCTCGATTCACATAACACAACAACCCATGGTTCAACGACAACCCACACTCAAACCATACTCTGTCTTGCTTGTCATGTTGTATGAACCCAGCCACTGTCTTTCAGTGTAGAATTGCCAGTTGATCATTAAAAAAGCTTGTGCAATGCTTGTGCCCCTAACAGCTGCTTGACTTGCTGTAATCAGAAAGTGATATAAATAATATCAGCTGCTGATGTCTACAGATCAAACTGTTATTAAAAGCACAGGAGCAGAGACCACTAAAATGTTGACAACTCTATGTGTGATGTTTAAAAATTATATGTTTATACTCTACTTCCTTCTATGCTCAAGGCAGTTTATGCCATAAAAATCATACAAGCAATCTATTTAAACTCTCCCACACACTATTAAGAGACAGTTAGTTCCAAACCTGACTCCATGCCGTTAAGTTTCTTTTTTTAAAAAAAGAATTGCTCCTGTTCTTTGGTAATCCAGGACATCGAGCCAAGGCTGTTCTTCTTTTCAAGTGTCACCTGTCACTAGGCAACTTTCCCTGTGACGACTTTCGTTCTATTGGTAAGCTATGGATAGCAGACCAAAGCTGCAGCTGGTTAAGAGATGGGTAGATTCCAAGTTGAGTTACATAGAAATATTGCAAGAGGAAGTAAAGAAGAGTCAACTAGTAAGTAAGAAAAGTATTTGCCTTTTTTTTTTTTTGCCACAGAAAAGAAACCTGCCCTATTTTGCTGGGCATGTGAGCTGTTGCCGCTGTGGTTGCTGCTGTTTTTGCTAGTCAGTTATGTTAGGTACCACCATGCAACATACGGAATGTTAAAGGAACAATTTATGTGGTTCTGAATTAACTTTGACACCTTAGACCTCAGCTCCTAACCAACCTACCTGGCAGTAAGTCTCACTGGTGTCAGTGGAATTTACTATTAACAGGAAGATAGCAGCTCTAGTACAACAGGTATCAAATTATTATTTAGTAAACTGTACTCTCTGTGAAGTTACTGGTGCTCTTTGCCTTTAAACATGTTGTACTATTTTAAAATGATGTATTAAGTGCTCTGGGAGGGAAAGAGTTAGATTCCTGACACACCATTCTGAAACAGTAATAAACCTTTTTTTATCTCCTTGCAGATAAGAGACAAAACATGGCATTGGATAAGCCTTTGCTGTAGTTCCTTTGTTTAAGGAGACTATTTGCTATAAAAATGAGTCAGATAACATGACAGGAATGAGATTAGGAATATGCCATACTGCTTGGTTTCTGTTTGTCCCTTTATTTATATTTTTTACATAGAAGTGCCAAGACCACAAATCAGATGATGATAAAGAGGATGCAGCTGGAGCATCTCAAACTACAAATCCGCTAAAACAGAGCCCATTTCCAGCCAATATTCTTTATTCCATTCCCAAAGCTCTTATCATCTCATCGAACCTAGGAGGGAAGCCCGTCTCGCTGGAAATGGCTGTGGTAAGCAGACCTTGTCAATTAAGTATGAGCTGAAACTTAATCTTGCCAGAATTAAAGAGACACAGAAATCTTATCCTAGGAGCACTGTTGGAATCAAGGCTGCAGTTTGCTACTGTTAGAAATAATTAAAAAGGAATAAAATGGGGAATGACTGTTTGGAATGCTTCTCAAGGATGCTTCTGGTCCCTGAATGCACAAAAACAATGCTATGTTAGGTATAGGGCAATATGAATATTACATGGTGCTTTAACTTCCTTATTCCTATTCTTGTAGAGTCAGAGAAGGTGCAGAAAAAGGCAACCAAAATGATCAAGGGGCTAAAGCAACTTCCCTTTGAGGAAAGGTTCCAATACCTGGGACTGTTTAGCTTAGCGGGGGGAAATGAGTAAGGGGAGACATGATAGAAGTGTATAAAATTATGCATTATGTGGAGAGAGTGAACAGGGAGAGGTATTTCTGCCTCCCTCATAATACTAGAACCTGGGGTCATCCCATCATGAAGCTGGTTGGTGGGAGATGCAAGACAGATAAAAGGAAGTACTTCTTCACACAGCACATAGTTTAACTATGGAATACACTTCCACACGTTGTAGTGATGGCCATCAACTTTGATGGCTTTAAAGGGGGATTAGACAAATTCATGGAGGATAAAGCTATCAGTGGCTACTAGTCCTGATGGCTCTATGCTACCTCCAGTAAGGATGTGCAACACTGGAAAACTTGTTCTGTTTGAGCTCAATGGACTTTTGACACATTTCGAACCCAATGGTCAAAAGTGGGCCGAGTTGGGGGGGAGTGTTCAGCGTCTGTGAAATTGCTCAAAATATTTGCACAAATTCAGAGCTGAGAACTGTGTATTTCTAGAGCAATTTGCGGAAATTGAGATTTGTGCAAATATGAGCTGACTCATTAGATTGGAGGAGTTGTTCTTGTTCTTCTTGTAGCATTTAACATGAGAAGTAGGGAAGCCTCCTCACATTTGCAGAGCGGAGGCCCAAATTTTGTGCAAATTTCACAGGCTTTTGGGAAACGATTATGCAAATTGTTTGCATAACTTTAAGAATTTGCATCAGACTAAGTTCTAGCAGAGGGTTGAGAGAACAGAATCCACGGGGCTTAGTTGAGAAAATCCATCGGATTTTCACCCCCCTATCGAATTCCTCACACATCCAGTCTCATAGATTTCATAGATCATAGAGTTGGAAGGGGCCTACAAGGCCATCGAGTCCAACCCCCTGCTCAATGCAGGAAACTAGAGGAGGGGTCTCCCATCCAAGTAATAACCAGGCTTGACCCTGCTTAGCTTTCCACGCTCAGACAAGCTGAGCCAGCGTGAGCCACAGGCTTATGTATGCCTATGTACACCAGTTGCTGGGGAACACAACCGCAAGGGTGTTATTGCACTCATGTCTACTTGTGGGCTTCCCACAGGCAGCTGTTTGGTGACTGATCCAGCATGGCTCTTCTTATGTTCTTATTCTTGCCAATGGCTTTTTGTCCCTATAGCTTTACCAAATCCCAACCATTCATCAATAAGTTAAACTAGATAGGAGGTTGACTTGGGAGATGTTGCTTCCCTGTATAAGAGGCCTAAACAGACATGACATGGGAGATCCGTGATCAGATTTCCTTACTTTTAAAGAAGTTGTGATGGAGACTCTGATTTTTATTCCAGCAGCGGAAGTACTGGAGAAAGGGGTGTTTATTGCTTTGCACTGTTTCCCTGCATCCTTCCCCCCAGAAGCTGCTATTAGCTCCATTGGGGGGAAATACAGGTACAATACCTGTACTTATAGTCTTTTCCCAGAGAGGCTAATAGCAGTTTTGGAGGTGATTTAGATCTGGGAATTGTAAGCAACAGCTAGATGTGTTGGACTACAACTTCCATCAGCCCCAGCTAGTATGGCCATTGCTAGCTGGGAATGGGGATTTGAAGTCCAGCACATTGGGAGGGTACCAGGTTGAAGAAGGCTGCTCTTTCATCTCCATTTTAATAAACTGAAATGCCCCAAATGCCATAACTTTTGCTTGTAGGTACGGTGCTCCAGTCACCTGTTCGTTTTGGTAAATGCAATTGACCACTTGCATGTGTACACACACACACACACTCATACTCATACACTGCTCCCCCAAAACTCATACATTGCCCCTCCCTCAATGAGGAGGTATGAGGGAACCAATGAGGGCTTTTTTAAAAGCCTGGTTGCAGTAGGGAGGGGTGATTTTTGGAGGGGGGGTCACAGAGGGAGAGGAGAATTAGCCCTTCCCTCCCCAGCAGCCACTCCCACTCCCTCTAAATGCCCGCCTGACTGCAATTAGGCTTTTAAAAAAAACCCAAACCATTGGAACTAGTGGAAGTTTTTAAAAAGATTTAATGTGGAGTGGTTGAGGAGCAGAGAAACTGCCTTATCTCTGATCAGTGACTGCTCAGGCAGGGTGGAGACCTCCAACGGGCTGTGTTAGGCACCCAGATCAGGGGTTGCCCATCCCTGTTCTGAGGAAACAGAACCCCGGGTAAGTGCTGGAAACCCTGAAACTTCTCACTGCTCAGACAACTGTAGTGTGCCATGTCATATGATGCTTTTAAAAAATTAACAATACCAATGTTATCCTTTTTTTTCTTGAGGGACTACGAAGGATGTTGTTTGGAAGCACATTCCAGATCTTCAGCTATGAATGGAAAAGATCGTATTTCAGATTCCATGATCCATACACTGACTTGGCCTATGCCCTGGAAACAGATAAGGTAAGATCTGTCCAGCCACTTTTATATCGATCAATACTCTGCCTGGTTCAGGCTAATCCCAGCTCAGCCATGTACTCACTGGATGGTCCAGACCAAAATCTCTGTGTACCCACCTCAGTTCTCCTGTATGTAAAATGGGAATCAGTGACTGGGTTCTGACAGCATGATAACTCATACTCAAGGGTTGAGTATGGGTTGAGTGTGGGTTGTTGTTGAACCATGGGATACTGTGTTGTCTGAACCCAACTGCACTAACATGCCATGGCTTGTGAACCACAAACAACCCATGAAGAGAACCCATGGTTTGTTATCTCGGCTGGATTCAGACAACACGATAACCCACATTTCAACAACAACCCACTGTTCAACAACCCACATTCAACCCATACTCAATCCCTGAGTGTGGGTTATCGTGTTGTCTGAACCCAGTCACTGCCCTCTACTGGCTTGCTGAAACTAAACTAAGCCTGGCTTCTCATGTTAAACTGCACAGAATTGTGGGAATTGAAATGGATTGTAAAGCACCTTTCTCATTAAAGAAGTTACATATTAGAGGTGGTTATTGAGCACATCTGGAATTTTGATGCAGAAGTAACGTATCACCATGTGAATCACCATCCCCACCCCCG
This sequence comes from Shinisaurus crocodilurus, assembly GCA_021292165.1. NCBI lineage: Eukaryota > Metazoa > Chordata > Lepidosauria > Squamata > Shinisauridae > Shinisaurus > Shinisaurus crocodilurus. The sequence continues at coordinate 37,017,451 of CM037878.1, forward strand.
GCTTGTGTATGGAAGCTTCTGGCTGGCTGTAGCAGCTATATGCCTTCAAGGTTGCCATAACTAGCTCAAGAGGACCCTCTTCCATTCCTTCTTTGCAGTGATGCCACCACAGCCACCATCACTGACTGGCATTTGCGTGCATAGAGGAGAAATAACGACTCAGACATGGTTGTAGGGTACAATTGGTGGTAAAATGAAGGGCCACATTTATTGAATAACATCAATTGGAGATCTACGAAGGGATAAAAGTGCGGGTGCTAATTACACCGGCTATCCGCTGGTCGCCATTGCTATGGGGCGAAACATCCAGCAAAGGAGGGTGATGGCATCAAAGTCATCCCCTCCTTGCTTAACACCACACGGTGCTGGAAGGTCTTTCCTGCAGTCAGCCTCGCGCGGGCCGTGAGGCACCGATACAGGTGAGGAAGGAAGACCTCAGAGGCATGCCTTATCTCCCCAAAGCCGAGCCATGAGGCATCAGTGGCGGGAGCCTCAGGCACGCCTCTCACCTAAAAGGTGCCATAGGATGATCACCGAGCCCCTAAACCGCCTAATCCCACACTTGACCACCTGCAGAGAGAGACAAGATTACTTAGTCTCCTCTCCCCCACCTGCCGGGATAGTGATCAGACCATTATGGTCTGGTCGTCATTCTCCCCACCCACAAATTTACCCCATCCCCCCCCCCCACAGCTACACGTGGCAAGGGAGGGGCATTGTACCCAGAGAAAATATCCTATATATTCCTGACAACATTCATCTTGCAGGTTCATTTAAGCCAGGAGTGGACAGCCTGCGGGCCGCACATAGCCTGCTGTACCTCTGGCAGTTTCCACCTGTGCCTTCCTTGCATGGGCAGTGAGGGGGCATCACCCACCATATCCAAGCAGGGAGAGTAGAGCACTCTGAAAGTAGGAGTCTAGCCAGATCCATGTTTTCAAAAGCCTTTCCTGCCTGAAGAGGGAGAGAAGACTGCTTTAAAAGTGCACCATGGGCCAGATTGCTTTCAAAAGGGGTGTGTATGCGTCTGTGCATTGTGAGAGCTGTGTCTGTGTGTGTGAGAGAAGAGCACCCTGTGTGTGTGTGTGTGCGTGCATGTGCGCATGCATGCACGTGCACATGCATGCACCTCTGGTCCCACCCACCACTAGCTCTGGCCCTTTCCACCACAGTCGCATCTCTTGACAAATTCCATTCAAGGGAGAATAGGTTGCCCAATCTCGATTTGAGCAGAACTTTGGGTGGCTTCGGATGTGTGCTTACCAAAGTCATCTTCTGTGTGTGTTTGGAGGGATCCCAACCACACTTCATTTGCACACCAGCATAAGTAAATGTGCAGCCTAATTTCCAAGGAGCAATTCACTGTTGCTTTCTTCCAGGGAGCAGCAGTGGCAGTTCAGATGGCTGTTCAGGTGAACATCATTAAATACTTACTGTTTGTACGAAACAAAGAGGGAAATGTTCACCTTCAAAGGTAAGGAAAATTGCATTTGGGGTACGGGAAAATATTTACTTGTGCCCTATGTGTTTTGGGTTCCAGAATGTGGGCTCCAGGTCCATATACCATATATGGCTCACTCGAGCTATATAGTATGAAGGACACAATCACAGCATCTGTATGTCACAGCATCTGCACATGACGCTGAACTATGGCTTAGAACAGACAAAGCACGCACACTTCCATGAGCCCAAATGAACCTCAAGCTCACACTCTTCCTCCCAAGAGCCCAGGAGGGAGTTCGGAAGCTTTAATTTACACTTTTAGTTAACCACACTTTGCCATGGTCTTCCGAACTCAGAGCTGTGGGTAATGCTAACTCTGGGCCGGTTCACACAACACGGGAACCGCAGGGGAGCAGAAGCCCCCTGCGGTTCCCGTCATTGTGTGAATGCCGGCCGGGGGCGCCCCCGCGGGACGGCTGCGTGGGAGAAGCATGCAAAGTGACCATGGGCGGTAGAGGGGTAAGCCCCTACCGTGTGCGGCCACCCTGCCATGTGAACAGCGGGCGACTGTCCCGCGGGGGCCGCACTGAGGCAGCAGCCCAGAGCGGCCGGAGCTGTGGCCGCTCTGGCCTGTAGGGGCAAACGGCCCCTCTGGGCATCCTGAGCAGCTGCCCCCTAGTGCCAGGAGGCCTGCACTGCGGTGCGGGGTCTGCAGGCTCCACCGGGTCCGCCCACGCACACAGGGCACAGGTTGTCTGTGGCGCCTTGCCGGACCCCGCAGACGGCCCTGTGGTGCCTCCCCCGCTCACCGCCTGGGTCATATGAACCGGCCCTATGTTTAGTTTCAGCAAGCCAGGTTCAGAAACCATGGTTTGAAGTTGGCTTGTTTGAAACTCACCGTAGTTAGTGTTAACCACAGTTTGTCGCTCCAGGCAACAAGACAAACTGCAGTTAACCAAACCCAAAAGCTTCTGAACCCGCTTCCCAGCCATGTGGGAGGAAGAGAGAGGAGGGGGAGCATCTGAGTCAGGTTTGTATCAGTTCATACACATCAAACTAAACCATGGTTTAGCATGTCATGCGAATGTAGCCAATGCCTTCTGAAAACATAAACCAAGGAGCTATTGCACGGTCTATTGATTTGCCAGTGTGTGGTTCCCATCATGGTCTCTTTCTATCTGGCACTGCAGTTTATGTGAAATAAGCCAAAAAGAGCAAGAAAAGGCTCTTGCAGCAGCTCTGGCAGGGATTCTGTGGACAGCAGGAGAAGGTCAGAAAGCGACTGTCTGTCTTGTCACCAATGATACGTATTTTACTCCAAGTATAGACTACAAAGTGGATCACTTTACTGAAAGAGTGAGTAGGAGAAGCTATCTTTTAAAATATATATGTATTTGGAAGGGGGGGGGGAATGTCTGGCTTGATTCTAAAAGGCAACACATAGAGCTATCCTAGAAACATGTGTATGATTGTATGTTGTGCCACAAACAATGAACACTTAGAACTCCTATTCACAGTCAGACCACTGGTGGAGATTTGTTTACTTTAAAAAAAAATTAAAAAAGAGAAGAAGGAAAGAAAATCTTTACTTACTCCATGTCTATGCAGCCCAAAAAGCAAAGCTCTCTGTGTGGTTTACAAAGAAACCCCTGTGTGAATTGAAGTACTATAATTCATTCTTTTATTAGACTTCAAAAGACAAGCAAACAACTCCAAACACAAAGTAAAGCAATTAAATTTAATATACCGGTAGGTGGGGTTTTTTGGTTATCCTGCTGCATGTATTGCTAAATATTGTAGGGCCTGCCCAGTTGTTTTAATGAAAGTACATCAATATTATATGCATTTATATACTGCTTACCATATCTAAAAAATATCTTGATGTAGTTTCCAAAATGAGACATTAAAATACAACATCATAATAAATAAATACTCATCACTTAAAACATTTAGAGAGTGATCCTATGGCCCCCTAGACAGTGTCTAGAGGGCCATAAGATACTTTGGATTCCCAGATCCGAGGTTGGAAACAGAGCTCCAACCTCGCAGTTGGGGATCCGTGCTCTCATCCCCCGCCCCTCCGTTGCAGCCAGCGCAGAAAGAACTGCGCTGGCTGCTTCTCCGAGGTCGGAAAAGTGACCTCAGAGAGGGGGTAAAGTGGGCAGAGGGGGGCGGGAAAGGGAGGGGAGGAGACCAGGGCCAACAGGATACGAGGTATCCTGGCAGCGCTCCAGCCTTCTTCTCTCCCCCTCTGAAGCGCCGCAGCTAGACAGCCGAAATCAGACATCTAGCTGAATTGCAGAGCAGGAGGAGCAGGGAGGCAGAGATCACCTCCGCTGCTTCCCCCGTTCTGCACTGGATGCTCGTAAGCTTCTTGATTTCAGAGGCTTACGAGCATTGAGGGCGCAATCGATAGGATTGCGCCCTTAAAACCAAAAACTCAAAACACAACAATTAACAACCTGGGCAGCACAATCAATCAGGAAAGGCCTGGATAAAGAGAAAGGTCTTTAACAGGCGCCTAAAACACACTGCTGTTGGCACCTCCTGAATACCAGTGGAAAGGGTATTCAATAGGGTAGGCGCCGCCATGGAAGGAGGCCCACTCCCAGGTTGCCTCTATATGGCAACCTGGCTACTAGTCATGATGGCTATATGCGACCTCCATGATCAGAGGCAGTATGCCTGTGTACACCAGTTGCCGGGGAACATGGGTGGGCGGGTGCCATTGCACTCATGTCCTGACCTGCTTGTGGGATCCCATGGGCAGCCGGTTGGCCACTGTGTGAACAGAATGCTGGACTAGATGGACCCTTGGCCTGATCCAGCGTGGCTCTTCTTATGTTCTTATGCATGCAGTTCAGCCTGACTAGGATGTTACATTCTGAATGCAGTAAGCTGGGGTGGGCATGTCAGATCCGCTTCATTTTTTACTTGAACCCCAAAGTCCACCAAACAGAGCCAGGTGCAAAAGCCATACACTTAACATTAAAGAGCAGAGTGTCTTTATGCTTAGGACAGTTCCTAGGCACTTAAAAGATTTGGGGTCCAGCCCATAAGACAGAAATCTCAATAAAATTTGCATATCTCCCTGGAAATCCCCCCCCCCCGCCATTGGCAATTAAGGTGTGTTTTTTTTTTGTTTGTTTGTTTGTTTTTAAACTCCATTGGTACCAATGGAAGGGTTTTTTCTAAGATTCATTGCCATGCAGGGGGAGACTTGGGGGGTGTTCCAGCATGTGGGAAGGAGAGGGTTAACCCTTCACCACCACCACCACCACCACCACCACTGCAACCTCCCTTGAAAATTGCCCCCTGCATGGCAATTAAACTGTGGGGGTAGAGGAACCTTCCAATGGTCTCTGGGGGAAATAAAGCTGGAGTCCTGGGGAATAGGTTCAGGGCTGGGGTCTCATGCGCCCAGACCTAGCAATGCCTCTGGCTTAGGGATTTATGTCCAGGACTGGAACTGAACTGTGTTCACTGTCTTGTCACACTAAAGTCCATTCCTAGTTCCCCCATGCTTTCTCCATTTCAGCAGCCTAATTTAGGTGTGTGGGAAATATTTTGTTGTTGCTATTGCTAAAACAACACTTGCTGGTCTACTGCAAATCACCCAGAGATCTACCAGTAGATCTTGATCTACCTTCTGCCCACCCATGCAGTAAGGAAGTTGATGAGGGCATAGCCTGGATTGCCATGGGAAAGTGGAGCCCAGGGACTGGAAAACCTTAATAAAACTCATAATATTATATTCAGAGCAAAATAAAAATTAGAATGAACTGTACTTGCATGTAATAATGCTGGATGGATGAATTAATTACTACAGCACATGACCAGTTTTTCCAATATTTTATTCTTCCATTCAAAGCACTCTTAATGTTCATCTGCAGGTTCAACTGTTTGACTTTTTTGAGAAAGAAACAGCTCAGCAGTTTCTCTATGATCACATACACTGTGTAAGTAGAGGATATACAGTGTCTTTACAAATTTGTATTTGTTGCCAGGTTTTTTGCTGCTTTAACTGTACCTAAAGGTGGAACTACGCTTATGCATGTTTACTTCTGAGTACCAGTGTGTTCAATGGGGTTTCTCTTCAGGTATGAGTGCATAGGATTGCAGCCTTACTCTAACTGAGCAATGTTATAAAATGGATCTGCCTTTTGTTCTGATCCAGCTTTGTGCTAATAAACTTCTGCATTTTGGCTGACAGATTTTGCATGTAGGTAGCACAATTCTTTCCCCCCAGCTGCAATCATACAGATATGTGAAATGTGAACATGTATGTCAATATAACCCCCTGAATAACACTCATCATTCTTTCCTTTTAATCAGCTGAATTGTGAAGGAAGCCATGGGGTCATTTTATTTCTATATAGTTTACTTTTCTCAAGGACATTTGAAAGGTAAGGAAACATTTTCTCCTTTATTAATAGTTAGATTTATGTTAGGCAAAGATTTGCAAAGCAGTCTATGCATCATAAAATTTAATCTTTTTTTTTTAAATGTTTTAACAGAGAAGAATATTTTAGAAGAATCAGTCCATACACTGATCAAATCAAAAGGAGAAACCATAGAATGGTGCAAATATTAAATGGACATTTGCAATGTTTTCTTATGTCTGGAGTAAATTTATTAGTGATAAATACGAGTGTGACAGAATTGAGGAAAGTCCAATTGCACAGAGAGCCATATGTGTTACCGTTTTGGTAGTGCTTGGGTACATTTGCCATACATGTAGGACATATTTTGGTTGCCAAAAGTATTTAAGACCAAACTACAAGTTATACGTGTAGCTTAACATAACGTGTATTCTTTCCTTTTACTGTAAATAGCAAGCAACCATATGAGGAGGGGGACATCAGGATCAGGACCATGGGATGCCAGGAGGGAGGGTTAATCTTCCTCCCTGCACTGTGATCCCAATGAACCCCCCCCCCCCCAAGCTGCTAGTTGGCACAGGAGAAAAGCTCCTATTGATGCCAATGGCAGCTTGCCTCCCATGTCAAATAGAACCTTTGGGGTACAATAAAAGCCTAATCTGGAAACACTCATTACCCCTTGAATTGTTTCTCCTGCCCCAGAAAGAGCAATTAACCAATCGCATTCAAAACAAAATATTTCACATGCTGACTCTTAAGCTGAGCAAGCTTGGTTAGTATGCTATGGGAATATGGTAGGATGTTATGGGCATTGGTTTCCTCAGTATTATGAGAACCTTAAGCTCTCCTCAGGCATTTGCCAAAGAGGGATTAACAACTTGTTCTTGTTGTTTACATTTATATCTTGTTTTCCTCGAGGCACTCAAAGTGGTGGTCACCAGGTGGTGCACACACGTGGTTCTGCCCCGGTTTATTTTTTTCCTCACAGCAACCCTGTGGGTTAAGTTAAGCTGAGAGATGGTGACTGGGCCAAACTCACCCAACGTCATGGCTAAGTGGGGATTCGAACGGAGGTCTCCCCAGCCCTAGTCTGGCACTCTAACCACTATACCATACTGCTTATCAAGCCTATCCTGAGCTGTGGGAACATAATGGGAACATTGCCCGTTATCATAAAGTTCCCAGACAGATGGATGTAGCATAGTCTGGTGCTTTTCTATTCCTGGGAATGTAGGCATTTCCATAAGATGCATCTCTTCAGTTTAGCCTTTGAAAATATGTCGTTTTACGGCACAATCGGCTATGGGGATGCCTGTAAACCGCCGAACTCAGAGGGTTATGGGCATTCTATGTGGGGCGGGAGGAGTGCAGAGGCGAAGGTCGCCTGCACACACCTCCCGCCCTGCAATGCAGCTAGGCAGCTGATTTAGGCTGTCTAACTGCAGCGCTTTGGAGCGGGAGGGAAGGAGGGTCGAGGCTGAGGCACCGCAAAGATACGTGGTGTCTCCTCCCTGCCCCCCAGAATGTCCCCTTCAGGGTTGCTCTTACAGTCTTGGAGACGCAGCCAGCACAGTTCTTTTTGCACGCCCAGGCTGCAAGTGGGAGGGAAGGCGCTCCAAGCACGGATCCCCAACTCCAAGGTTGGAGCTGGGAATCTGAATGATCCTATGGCTCTCTGTTGTTGTTGTTGTTGTTGTTGTTGTTTATTAATTATTAATTATTATTTTATTTCTATACCACCCAATAGCCGAAGCTCTCTGGGTGGTTTACAACAATCAGTAAAAAATACAATAAAATGCAATATAAAATATACACAATAAAAGCATTATAAAAATGTAAAAACCAAGTTTAAAAGCAACTCAAATAACTAAACAAGTTAATACAATGCAACCTGCAAAGGAGTTGAAATAACCACCCCACCATGTACTATTTAAAGTTATTAAATGCCTCAATAAAGAGGGTAGCCTTAACCTGGCACCGAAAAGATAGTAGAGTTGGTGCCAGGCAGACCTCAAGGGGGAGCTTGTTCCATAGTTGGGGGGGCTACCACAGAAAAGGCCCTTCCCCTTGTTGCTGCCCTCCAAGCCTCATTGGGAGGTGGCAGTTGGAGGAAGGCCCCAGATGTTGAGAGTAGTGTCAGGTAGATTGTGGTTTGGAGAGGTGTTCCATCAAGTATTGTGGCCCCAAGCCGTGTTGGGCTTTATAGGTTAAGACCAGCACCTTGAATTGGGCTTGGAAGCATACAGGCAGCCAGTGCAAGCTGGCCAAAACTGGTTTTATATGTTCAGACCTTCTGGTCCCAGTGATTAGTCTGGCTGCCACTTTTTGCACAAGCTGCAGCTTCTGAACAGTTCAAGGGCAGCCCCACGTAGAGTGCATTGCAGTAATCTAACTTGGCGATTACCAGAGTGTAGTTTACTGAAACCAGGCTATCCCTGTCCAGATAGGGGCATAGCTGGGTCACCAGTCAGAGCTAGTAGAAGGCACTCCATGCCACTTGAGCCTCATGTGACAAAGATGGCTCAAGGAGGACCCCCAAGCTATGAACCTGGTCCTTCAAGGGGAGTGCAACCCCATCCAGAACAGGTTCAACACACTCCATCTGGGCAGAGGAACCACCCAGTAGCAGCATCTCAGTCTTGTCTGGATTGAGCCTCAGTTTGTTAGCCCTCATCCAGTCCATTGTCGCAGACAAGGCAGGCACCAGTTTAGGACATCCACAGCCCCACCTGCTGAAGATGAAAAGGAGAAATAGAGCTGCATGTCATCAGTGTATTGATGGCAGCATACTCCAAAACTCTGGATGACCCCACTCCGTGGTTTCATGTAGATGTTGAATAGCATGGGAGATAAGACCGAGCTCTGTGGAACTCTATACTGGAGAGTCCATGGGGCCAAACAATATTCCCCAAGCACCCTCTTCTGGAGCCATCCATCCAAGTAGGAGCAGAACCAATGCAATGCAGTACCTCTCACTCCCAACTCAGACATGCCACTCCAGAAGGATACCATGGTCGATGGTATCGAAAGCCCCTGAGAGATCCAAGAGTATCAACAGGGTCACACTCCCCCTGTCTCTCTCCTGAAATAGGTCATCATACAGGGTGACCAAAGCTGCTTCTGTGCCAAAACCAGGCCTGAATCCCAACTGAAATGGATCCAGATAATCAGTCTCATCCAAGAGCACCTGGAGCTGGTTGGCCACCACCCACACAAGGACCTTGTCCAGGAAAGGAACATTCGCTACCAGCCTAAAGTTATTAATATCTTCCAGGTCCAGGGAGGGTTTCTTCAGGAGTGGCCTCACCACCACTTGTTTCAGGTGGCATGGGACCACTCCCTCTTGCAAGGAGGCATTGATCACCTCCCTGGCCTGGCCAGCTTTTCCCTCCCTGCTGGTTTTTATGAGCCAAGAGGGGCAAGGATCCAGTATGGATGTGGTTGCATGAACCTGTCCAAGCAGGATTGCTCTGTTACTGTTTTTAATGTTCTTGTTTTAAGGTTTTATTGTTTTAAAATGCTGTACACTGCCTTGATGGCTTTTTAGCCGATACACTGGTATATGTGCAATAATAAATAATAGGAGGAGGAGGAGGAGGAGGAGGAGGAGGAGGAGGAGGAGGAGGATGAAACTGGATTCATTTTTTTTGGACAAGCAGTCTGATGATGGGTAACACACTGACATCCAACTATAATAGAAAACAATAACATTTTCTTTGTGTTTGGTTGAGCAGGCTTCAAAAAGACCTAGACTTCACTACAACTCATCTGTTACAATGTAGACTTGGAAACTTCATCTGTAGACAAGTAGGTTTGTGTGTGTGAGGTATATTTGCTTTAAATACTTTTCTTTAAATACTTTTCATAAAGTATTTAAACCGCTTAGTGGTATTTTTAACTATGGTCTGCAGTATAGAAATCTATCGAATAAATTTAAAAAATTATGATGATAATAACAAAGGCTCAATAATGTTAATGGGGGGAAACTTCTAAAGAATCCATCAATTTTCAGCTTTTTGCAATACTTGAACATACTTGGCTTATCTTGTCTCTTGAGTAACTGAAGGCTCCTTGCACACTCTGCCAAAATAAAGGGGGGAAGAGGAGAGAATTAGGATAGTCAAAGTCTTTTGGTTGGGTTTAATGCTTAATATAGATGTGTGTCTATTTCTTAACAATCAGCTATATGATTTTGAGCAAAAAGGGGTAACAGTACTTATATAGTAACTTACAGCACAATCCTATGGCTGCTAGACAGTGTCTACAGCTAGTCCCAGCTCCGACCTCAGAAACACACTGTGAGGTTGGAGCTGGGACTTCAAGCTCGGAGTGCAAAATCTGTGAAGTGCAAAATCTGTGAAGCGCAATAAAGGGAAGTGCAATAAAACGAGGTATGCCTGTAGCAGATCTCCAAGTGTCACTAATAAGAATAAGGGTGCAATCCTATAGGTTACGCCCTCTATGATCGTAAGCCCCTGAACTCGGAGACTTATGGTCATCCTATGCAGAGTGGGAGGAGCAGCGGAGGCGATCTGTCCTCCCGCTCTGCATTTTTCAGTAGATGGGCTTTTTTACCCAGCTAACTGCGGCATTTCGGTGGTGGAGGGAAGGAGCCTGGAGAGGCTTCAGGGTAGCTCATATCCTGGCCTCTCTGTTCTCTTCCCCTCTCTTCCCACCAAAATGCCCCCTTTTCCCCCTCTCCAAGGTCACTTTCCTGACCTTGGAGGGCAGCCAGCACGGTTCTTTCCACTCTGGCTGCAAGGGGGCGGTTCTCTGATTCCCCGCTCCAAGGTCGGAGCGCTGTCTCCAACCTTGGACCAGGGAATCCAAACTATCCTGTGGCTCCTCAGATGCTGTCTAGGGATCATAGGATTGCTCCCTCTGGGGATAAAACAATAACAGACCTCTGCCATGCCTGACCTTGTGCTAATTGCTTATCTCTCAGCCTCAGTTGTCCCCATCTGTAAAATAGGTGTACTAATTGGTTGCTTTTGACCAGATCTTTGTTCAACTCTGCTAGCCAGCTTTAGAGTGACATGTTTGAATCCCTGATCTATGGTATCTCATGCGTAGATTTGTATCTACCCCAGTGTATGATTACTGGGGTGTGGTAGATTATTGACTCTGCCCCCTGAGCCACCATTTTGAGTTTGGCTCTTGTTGGTAGGCACCAGCATTCTGGTAAAAAACTAAAACAGATTCCGCTAGCCTGAAGTATGCCCACTCCCTGCTTTAAAGTAAAACATCATCATCATTATCATCAACAAGAGCAACAAGCAGGTTGTCTGATCACTAATCTTTCACATCGCATCTGTTTTGGCCTTTCGTGCCATTCATTGACTACTAATCCTTGGGTTCAGTTCCTGATCTGCCACCTCAAAGTGTAAATTGGGTCCTTTCCCCTTTTAGGCAATTCTGAACATCATTTTAACAGGCAGAGCAAGCCCACATGTGTTTAATGGGTTCCAGAAGCTTGACACGGAAGGCACTGTGCAAAAACTACTTCACGGAGTCTTGTCCCGCAGCGATGTGGGCTACCTACACTGGAGCAAGGAAGAAGTGGAAAATTACAGACTCCTGCAGGTGAGGTAAACATACCTGAAGGAGAACCTCTCCCTATAGCAGCCTGACCATGCTTTAAGACGACAGATAAGGTTTTGATGACTAGCTTAGAGAAAATGTGTTTATAATTCAGACTGCAAAGTCTTTCTTTTATTTGCTTATTTTTATTTTTCCTCATTAATGTAAATCTAGTGAATTGGCACTTGTGGTTATTAATTATTTGTCATCATTAAATACTGTATCCTGAACTACCGTATATAATGCATTTATCTACTGACAGTATTTGTCCTGGGTCACCTTTCTGTGGCCCTGGATCTGACTTAGCAGCCCCACACCCCCACAAATTGAAAAGTCTAGCCAACCCTGGAAGAGTGTTTTTTAAGGTGAAGAGGGGATTTTTTGTTTTGTTTTAAAAGTGGATTTAAAAAAAAAAAAAAAAAATCTTACTTCAGTATCTGGCTGTGTATAAACTGCATCATTTCTACCCTAGGTTGGAAGTATGCTGAAGACGCCTAAATTGCCTATATGGTTGTGCAACATCAATGGAACATACAGTGTTCTTTTCGGCACTAACAGGTTGCTCTTGTCTGACTGGAAAATGGAACACCTCTTTGACTTGTATTTTTATAACGGGCAGCCCTCGCAGAAGACAACAGTGCATCTAACAATAGGTCAGCACTTACATTTGCTGGAGGAGAACTTTTAAATGAATGCATTTGTCATTTTTTCAGTTGCATATGTCCATCAATGCCTTTTTCATGAACAATGCTTTAATCTATTTTTTTTGTGCCTTTCCCCATCTCCATAAATCCATGGGAGTGGGGAGCTATATTGACTGGAGTGCCCCTTCTGATTCTTAAACTGGCCCTCTTCTGCTTCCTGTACTGTCTGTAGTCACAATACACAAAAGTGATGCATTCCAGAAGAAAAGGTGTTTTTAAGCAACTCCTATAAAATCACCCAAAGCTTAGACAAGACACAGTAAACAGTATAAAAAGTAAAATAAAATACAGCTCTGACTGAGAGCGAATTTTGAAAGAAAACTCCAGCAATTAGGAGACAAGAGCATTTCTAAAGAGAAGTACTGTCCCTGGGGAGAATCCTAAAAGCATTAGGGGGGGGGGGAGAATACCCAAATGGTTTTAGGCCATATAATCCATTAAGAGACCAACTTTTTCTTTCTTCTTTTCTTTCTCTTTTTACTAAGCACTCAGTAACCAAAGAATGTCAAGAAAGGGCTCTCTATTATGCAGAATAAAGAACAGGCTGAAGAGTTGGGCACACATTTTTTTTTTCTAAAAAGCATCTGGTGAACAATTGGATATCTTGAGAGCCAGTGTGGTGTAATGGTTAGAATGTTGGACTGGGACTGGGGAGACCCAGGTTCAAAACCCCACTCAGCCATGAAGTTCACTGGGTGATGTTGGGCTAGTCACTATCTCTCAACCTGACCTACCTCACAGGGTGGTTGTGAGAATAATAAGGGGAAGTGGGATTAAATCATGTGTTTGCCTTGAGTTCTTTGTGAGAAAAGTGGGATATAAACATAATAATGAATTCATAAATAAAACGGGGGACAAAAGGCACAGAACCACCCAATACACCGCAACATTCAGTTTTAAGGGAGGGTGAACCTGTAAGCCAAAGCACATACAAGGGAAGTAAATACATAATTTATTATTTATTTATTTATTATATGTATACCCCGCCTTTTTTCCTGCAAGGAACCCAAGACGGCTTACATAATCCTCCTCCTCCCCTCCATTTTATCCTCACAACAACCCTGTGAGGTAGGTTAGGCTGAGAGTCAGTGACTGGCCCAAAGTCACCCAGTGAGCTTCATGGCCGAGCGGGGACTAGAACCCGGATCTCCTGAGTCCCAGTCCAACACTCTCACCACTACGTCACACTGGCTTATAAATATATAAATGAACGCTGTCCAAATTAAATTGGCTAAATAGGCATATACATTTCCCACTTCCCCGACCAGTTAGATTTCAGGAGCAATGCTATCTAGTTTAGTTTCCTTTGGAAATGTGTGGAGAGAGCACAGGAGATTTGTGACGTCCTTGTAATAATTGTTATATTTACAAATATACAAGGGAGCCGTGTGGAGGCCAAGAATGTCAGACAAGACCCGGGTTCAAATCTCCACTCAGCCATGACACCTACTCGGTGATCTTGGGACAGTCACTATCTCTCAGCCCAACAGGGGTGTTGTGAAGATAAAATGGGGGTGGGTGGGTGGGCGAGAACTATGTACGTTACCGAATTTTCCTCGGGAAATTGGCAGGATGCAAATATAAATAAATACGAAAAATACAAGGTGGAAGATTCTCTCGGAGGGCGATGGGCAGCCCACCATGCTATACCTCGAGATCCAGCCAAGTCTGGCTACAAACTTGCATCTCTTTGACTGGGTTTGCCCAACATGCTAAGTCACGGTGGCTACAGTAAACCCTAGAGCAATCCATGGCTTCAAAGGGTGGCTTTGAAGCCATGGCTAAGAAACGCTGTCTGGGTTCACACAACATGCTAAGCGGGTGGTGGGAAGCAGGAGGTGAAGCACATGTGGGCAAAAAGCCTGCTAATCTAGGGGGATCAGATGCCACAGAGATCATCGGGGGCCCTTTACCTTCATTTCAGTAAGTGCCCACGGACAGCAGGGTGGTGGGGCAGATGGCCTCCCAGAAACTCAGGGCTCCAAATGAAAGGTTCAGGGCTCCAGCCCTAGTAGGCCACCCCCTAACACCGCCTCTGGGGCTGAGGCTTTTAAATCATAGAAAGAAAGACAGGGGAGTGTTGGGGACCTGTTCTGATGGTCCCCCAACAGGAGCTTGAGGAGAGTTGGAAAGCCAATGGGTTGGTTCCAGATGTAGTCATACTTAGAGTAGGGCCATTGAAATCAATGGTGCCTATATTAGTTGTGACTATTTTACATCCCATTGATTTCAGTGGGTCTACATTAAGTATGACTAAGCCTGGGACCAATCCATAATCCGGAGTCTCTGTTTTGCATGAAACAGGGTATGCACACATTTGTTTTTCTTCTTTCAGACACTCATTCTCACCACTGGGAAGAAAAGCACTGTGAGGAGGACAATGATCCAGAAAAAAGGTTCCCTTCGGTGGAGATGGCAATCCGAACTAAGTGGGAGGGTGCTGCCATCAACTGGAACGGGACAGTCCCATTTTTCTGGTGAAAGCCGTTGGAGGTGTAAATGCAGTTGAGACTCTTGTCCACAGGCTCCATCCACATGAACTCTGAAATCTAAACCAGGAGGAGGAAAGAAAATTGCTACAAGTGGACCAAATGTTGGCAGTTTCACGGTTCTGCCATCTTGTACTTCAGATGTCCATTCTAAATTACAAGAAATAAATCAGGTGCTTATGAAATTGGCGAAAGGCAACCTGTACAATGTACACAAACACCGCTGTAAGTTAAATACACAGCAGAGAAAAAAATGGAACATGACAATGTGTGATATTGCTATGAACTATTGCTCTCTCCTCCCCCCCCCCTTGCAAAGACATATCTTAGAAGGATGTTGCATATATTGGAAATATAATTGGTGTGAAATGACTGAGGACAAGGGCGTTTGGTACCCATAGGTACCAAACACCTAAAGGGGCCAGAGGAAATGGGATGGAGGGGCTGGGCTGGCTGGCTGGGCTGGGCTGTCCTCACCTCTTGATCATTATGCACACTTTGGCCATGCCCCTTCGGTGATGAGAAGTAGCTTCAGTCTGGAGGGCAGGGATTCCTCCACAGGGACTGGTTGACCCGGGTCTGAAAATGTGTGGAAATGAACACTTGAATAGGGCTTAAATTTCACTGAGATCTCTGGAAGTTATGATGATGCGAATATGACTGGACTTGCATGAAGGGGCATTTTAGACATGGTGAAGAAGATATGGATAAACATGGGAATGTGAATCTGGTGGTTCAGCGGCGCATGCTTTGCAAGGTGAAAAAGGGGCCTTTGGAAGAGGAGGGTGAGGAAGCTCAACAAGAGTGTTGGATATGGGAGGCAGAATCGGTAGGATAAATTAGGCAAAAGACAGAGGCATCCTTTTTTTCAGTGTGAAAACAAAACAACTACCCCACAACAGAGTGAGCCGCCAATAAATAAAGGCTTTGATGCAAATGCTTATTTTTTTTTTTAAAAAAAAAAAAACTTGTGAAAAAAATTCAACTGTGTAAATGGAGTATTATGAACAATTTGCATCTGTGGAGGAAACATGTATATTGAATGTTTTATAGAAGTAAAATGAATTTGGGCTGAATTTCAATATTTCTTTGTAAGCAATTTCAGAGAGTCAGTACTGGCTTGGAAAATCTATAGATAATAAATGTCCCCTTCATTTCTCCCCACTGAGATCAATAATATGTTATAATGATGACCCTGTAAGGATCAACCACTGGCAATCTTCAACTATCCAGAAGTAATGGATAATTAGTATTATTAGGGGTCTTAAATGAAAAGACACATGGAGATTGTACCTTTGCTTGATCACTGCAGCTGAAACTGGTATAAACTACTCCTGGAAAAGTCACTTGCTGCTTCTAAGAATCTGGGAACACACAAGTAAGCAAACATCAACTTAGAAATGTGTAAGGGTGCATCCTATGGGGATGCCCGTAACCCTCCAAACTCGGAGGGTTATGGGCATCCTATGCAGGGCAGGAGGAGTGCGGAGGCAAAGATCACCTCCGAGCTCCTCCCACCCTGCAAAACAGCTAGATGGCTGATTTTGGCTGTCTAACTGTGGCACTTCGGAGGGGGAGGGGAGGAGGCTGAGGCGCCACCAGGATACATCATATTTTGGTGGCACAGGTCTCCTCCCCTCTGTACCCCCTGGAATGCCCAGTAAACCCCTTCTCCGAGGTCCCTTTTGGACAGGACACCCTCAATGCATCCCTTCTTTGCTCAGTGAGTTTGCCTTGTCACCACCATTGAGAAGGTCACTTTTGAGACCTCGGAGAAGCAGCTGGTGCAGTTACTAGTTCTTTCCGTGCCAGCACTTTTCTGACCTTGAAGCTGGGAATTGAGCAATCCTATGGCTGTCTAGTCTCTATTCAGGGACCATAGGATTGCTCTGCCCGGGAAGGCAGACAACTTTATAATAAATTTGTTAGAATCAGGTAATTGTTCATAGCTTATTGAATGCGCAATATAGTGGCGTCACTGAGCTTTTTGTGTTGTTTTTTATTTAGCTGCATTGATAAAATCTGAGCAAAGAAGGGGTGTCTTGTCCAAAGGCCCTCAAAAATCTGGAGCTGGCACTGGCTATTGGTATAGTATAAAGGATCAACTGAGGGGGCCGTGCTGCCTGGGAAGGATGTGTGTATTCCCCCCCCCCCATTCAATTTATTGTTTGTAGCCAATGGCCATTACAACATAATGTGTGTATTTGTACGAATGTTGTGTGTCTGAGAGAGGGGGGGTTGTATGTGTGAATTGTGTGTGAGAGAGTGATGTGGAATGCTCCCTACTAGCATGCAGTCCCCTTGGGCCAAAAAAGGTACCCCACTTCTGATGTAGTCTGATGATACAATGCGTAGCCCTATCACCCACCTGTCTTCCTCTCTACCCACCCATCCTGCTCATAAACCAATGAAATCTACATGCCACAAGCAGAGAGCAGCTGCATTCAGTTGCCTGCAGAGCAATATTTTGGGATGACTAGAATAAGCTACGTTAATGCAGCATTACTGTATACAGTGGCAAGCACGTTGTCCAAGCGTGTTATGGAAGCAACCCACAAGGTGGCGCTCAGAACTGCAACTTTACCTTTCAAGTCAATAATGGCAAGTCAATGACATTCAGACATTGACTCTGATTGTTCTGTGCAAAAGCAATCCACTGAAACATGGTATGATCATGGCAAGGCAAATGTGAGCTACAAATTGCACAGGGGTCAGTGCAAGCCATCTGTACAAACAATTCAAAGCATTTTATATATCATGCTGTATAGAAACAAGAATACAAAATATTCATATATGCTGGAAAACTCAGTTCATCTCAACAATAGTCCTGCTACAGCATCATTAGGGAGAAGCTGGTCAGAATGATTTATTTTTTGCCTTTTTAAAGAAACAGCAACAGCAACAAGTTTAGCAGA
Organism: Shinisaurus crocodilurus; assembly: GCA_021292165.1. Classification (NCBI taxonomy): domain Eukaryota; kingdom Metazoa; phylum Chordata; class Lepidosauria; order Squamata; family Shinisauridae; genus Shinisaurus; species Shinisaurus crocodilurus. The sequence continues at coordinate 37,034,964 of CM037878.1, forward strand.
TTATTTGCTATGGTGGGAAACCACTTGATATTCCTGTACTGCAAACTTGGGCAAGATGCAACTCCTAGAGCAGCCTTCTCCAACCTGGTGCCCTCCAGATGTGTTGGACTACAACTATAACATCAACCCCAGCCAACATGGCCATTTTGCTAAGCTTGCATAAGAACATAAGAGCCATGCTGGATCAGACCAAGGGTCCATTTAGTCCAGCATTCTGTTCACACAGTGGCCAACCAGCTGCCTATGGGATCCCATAAGCAGGACATAAGAGCAACAGCACCCTCCTGCCTATGTTCCCCAGCAACTGGAGTACGTATATATAGGCATACTGCCTCTGATACTGGAGGAAGCATATAGCCATCAGGACTAGTAGCCACTGATAGCCTTCTCCTCCATGAATTTGTCTAATCCCCTTTTAAAGCCCTCCAAATTGGTGGCCATCACTACATCTTGTGGAAATGAATTCCATAGTTTAACTATGCACTGGGTGAAGAAGTACTTCCTTTTATCTGTCCTGAATCTCCCACCAATCAGCTTCATGGGATGACCCCGGGTTCTAGTATTATGAGAGAGGGAGAAAAATGTCCCCCTATCCACTTTTTCCACACCATGCATAACTGTGTACACCTTTATCATGTCTCCCCTTACTCTCCTTTTTTCCCTTTTCTGAACTTTTTCCAACTCTGCAATGTCCTTTTTAGGTGCGGTGACCAGAACTGTACACAGTATTCCAAGTGTGGTCGCACTATAGATTTGTATAAGGGCAGGATGATCTTGGCAGGTTTTTTTCAATGCCTTTCCTAATTGTGGAGAAATGAGCTTTTGGGGGTACACACACACACCTCATGTGTGAACCGGCTGGGGTGGGGTGTGCATAGTTAGTGTGTAGAGAAAAGAGTTTTTAGGGTTCATGCATGCATGCATGCAGGAACACAAACACACACACACACACACACCTCTTCATGAGTAAACCAGGTGGGGGCTGGGAAGCAGCGAAAGGTGCATGGAACATAGGATGGGGCCTGGCGCCCAGAGGTCTGGAGGAGCCAGGCTGAAAGCGTTCATATGCAGATGTAATTCAAATAGTTTAAGCCATGACTCAGGAGTTCCCTTCTCCCTGCCTGGCCAGTTCTTTTTCTTCTGCCTGGCCAGGTGAAGTTCAAATTGATTGGCTGAAGCAAGAAGGTTATAGAAAAGGGGAGGGGGAAGAGCTATTTCCCTACGTGTAAGCCTTTGTTCTTGGTCAGTCTTTTTGGTAGCGTGCCCGGCATGGCAGCGTGCCAGCGAGGGGCCTGAGCCTTTAGGGCCCCCCCTCAGGAATCGACCCCAGGCAGCCCCTGGTAAAATTGGCTGGTTTGAAGGGTCTAGAAAGGCAGGTCTTGCAGAGGGCTATTTATATCAGACCGGCAGGTATGATAGAATAGTTCCCCCCGGGCGCCAGGACTGTGCTGAATCTAACCCTTGAAGAAGACACCCTCAGGTAACAGGTGTATGTGCCTGAGAGATCTTAAAGAATCAGGTCTTTATTGTTTTATAGCTTTACTGTGTACCAAAGTGTCTCTCTATTTTGTGTGCTTCTCTTATTTCCGTAATCTTGTTGTAAATTGCTACCAGAATAAACCTTGTCATGGTTTACCCCACATGGGTTTTGTAGTACTCTGTTAGTTCAGTATCTAAATCCAGGTTACAGAATTAAAGGCGAGTCCCTGAACAGAGATTCAAGTAGGGTTGCAGACAGCTGAGGCTGGCAGTCTGGTACCTTGAGATCTCTGGGGGTCTTGGTTCCTTTGCAAGTAGGAAAGGGTGGGGGTCTGACGGGCCAGCCAGCCCCCCCTTCCTCCACATGGTGGCAGCGGTGGGATTCGAAGCTGAACCATAGAGTGTGTGCACGTAGGCAAATGAGAGAAATTTGAGAGACTTTAGTACATGGTAGAGGGTTTGTTATTTTTTAGAAATAACATGTGAGAATGAGCCTTAGAAAAACGTTCAGATTGCTAGAAGGGGAGCCCCAGTCAAGAGAGCCTAAGAGCCCAGCAGAGAGCGTTAAAGGCAAGAAATCTTGATGTCTGTAGAAAAGCAAAGCTAGTTCCCTTTTCCAGGCGTAGAGAGGCCAAGGGGACAAGCAAAGAAAGCAAACTGCAAAAAGTTCCAAAACAGCCTATGTGCCCCAGTCTGGGGAGCCTAAGAGCCTAGCAGAGAGCATTGGCTGGGGGAAGGCTGCTGTGATCCAAGAGAACCAAAGCTGGCGGAGCCCTGGCTAGAAGCAAGGATCATACCCATCCAGTGCAAAAAGCGAGTGAGCAGATGGCAGCTGTGTGATCCCAAAGTTTGGGGGCTGGGAGAGCCCGGGAAGAGAAGAAGAAAATAGTGTGTGCGTGCGCACGTGTGTTCCAGGAGGAAGGAGAGAAGACCAAGAAACCTCTCTTAAGAGGCTGGTGAGCAAAACGTTGAGTTTTGGGACAGCGTTTGATGAATAATTTTAGTTGTGCTGTGTGCCCCAGAAGAGTCAGACTTTGGTGGGGGGGAGGGCCCAGTTCTGCCCTACATCTCTCCCATGGGAGAAGGACTCAAGATTTTGAACTTAAGACTGTCCATTTGCTCTTGGGGGGGGCATGGTGAATGGCTAGGCTGGGCAGCAGCAAGCAGAGGGGGGGCGGACATCAGAAACCCCCCCCCAAAAAACAGAGACTTTGTCCTGTGCTGCAAGAAGCGGGCAGAGAATCAGCAAAAGAAAAAGGAATTTCCCTCCAGGCGTCTCCAGCGAAAAGACAAAGGACTGAGATTAAGTGTTTGTTTGTTTGATTGTTTGTTTGATTAAAACAGTAAACTCTGACTTGTCCCTTGGAAAAGGAGAGGGGACAGGTGATTCAAGTTGTCTTGTTACTGGGCGGGCGATCCCAGTGTGGGCGGCGGAGAGAGAAGGGGATCTCCCTTCTAGCTGACAGAAGCCCAGACAGAAAGATTTTTTTTCTTCAAGTGTCACCCGAGAAGAAATGAAAACTGTTGAGTTGTTCCTCGAAGGAAGGGGCGGGTGATCCATGATCCAAATGTAATTGTGTTATCTAGATTGTTGCTAAGGGGCCCAAGGGCCAGGTGCTCCCAGTGTAAGCAATTGAACTATTTGTTGTCTTGTGTTATGTGCAAAGGTCGATTTGAAAATGAAGATGATGAAAAATTTTGAATGTAAAAGGTCTCAAGAGGCCAGGGAACTTAGAGGCGAGAAAGCCCTCTAGTAGCCGAAAGCAAAATTACCAGACTGTGTGTTCTGAAAAGAGCCTTTAGAAACTGAGTAGAGCCTCCAAAGCTAAGCATTCAATGCTGAGAGAAAGTCATCCCGTGCAAGTTTAGGTAGTGGGCAAAAAGGGCCAAGCCCAAGAGGCTAGAAGATGGTCAAGCTGTGTGTTTTAGAAAATGCAAACCTTTGGGAAAAGGGGGGTGGTGAAAAGCCATCCCATTCAAGTCATTGTGTAAAAAGTGCCAACTGCAAACCTTTGGGGAAAGGGAGTGGTATATTCATGTTGTTGGGTGGTGGGAGGCCATCCCATCGAGTCTTTAGAGGGTGTGTGTGATGGTATTCAGGTCGTTAAGAGTGGTAGGGGCAAATTGAAGAGTCACATTTCAGTCCATAATCTGCCCCCTACAGGCTGTGAGAGAAACAGCAACCCTAAAAAAGTTTTTGTTTTGTTTTGTTTTTAGACAAGAATGCCAGACAGGCAACAAAGGGTTGAAAGTTCTCATTTGAATTGTAATTGATGTTTCTTAAGTATGCAAACCTGTAAACTTCTGATTGATAGTTATTGATTGTGTTTTGCTGTTTTGATGTTTAAAGAGATTTAAGAATTAAGCTTTAAAATGTTTAAGACTATAGTTAATGTGTTTGATGTTTTGATGCTTGCTTTTTTGTTCTGTTCTGTTTTTGTCTGTGTGTGAAAGAGAAGAGATGCCTAGTGGTAGGAGGCTAGCACAAGCTCGTTTCTCTGTGTTTTTTGTTAGTATAGATGAAAGGAGAAGGTTAGCCCCTCTTTTCATCTTTTCCCAAAGGAAAGGGTGTGGAGAAACGAGCCTTTGGGGGTACACACACACACCTCATGTGTGAACCGGCTGGGGTGGGGTGTGCATAGTTAGCATGTAGAGAAAAGAGTTTTTAGGGTTCATGCATGCATGCATGCAGGAACACAAACACACACACACACACACACACACACACACACGCCTCCTCATGAGTAAACCAGGTGGGGGCTGGGAAGAAGCGAAAGGTGCATGGAACATAGGATGGGGCCTGGCGCCCAGAGGTCTGGAGGAGCCAGGCTGAAAGCGTTCATATGCAGATGTAATTCAAATAGTTCAAGCCATGACTCAGGAGTTCCCTTCCCCCTGCCTGGCCAGGTGAAGTTCAAATTGATTGGCTGAAGCAAGAAGGTTACAGAAAAGGGGAGGGGGAAGAGCTATTTCCCCACGTGTAAGCCTTTGTTCTTGGTCAGTCTTTTTGGTAGCGTGCCCGGCATGGCAGCGCGCCAGCGAGGGGCCCGAGCCTTTAGGGGGCCCCCCCTCAGGAATCGACCCCAGGCAGCCCCTGGTAAAATTGGCTGGTTTGAAGGGTCTAGAAAGGCAGGTCTTGCAGAGGGCTATTTATATCAGACCGGCAGGTATGATAGAATAGTTCCCCCCGGGCGCCAGGACTGTGCTGAATCTAACCCTTGAAGAAGACACCCTCAGGTAACAGGTGTATGTGCCTGAGAGATCTTAAAGAATCAGGTCTTTATTGTTTTATAGCTTTACTGTGTACCAAAGTGTCTCTCTATTTTGTGTGCTTCTCTTATTTCCGTAATCTTGTTGTAAATTGCTACCAGAATAAACCTTGTCATGGTTTACCCCACATGGGTTTTGTAGTACTCTGTTAGTTCAGTATCTAAATCCAGGTTACAGAATTAAAGGCGAGTCCCTGAACAGAGATTCAAGTAGGGTTGCAGACAGCTGAGGCTGGCAGTCTGGTACCTTGAGATCTCTGGGGGTCTTGGTTCCTTTGCAAGTAGGAAAGGGTGGGGGTCTGACGGGCCAGCCAGCCCCCCCTTCCTCCACACTAATTATGCCCAACATGGAGTTTGCCTTTTTCACAGTGGCTGCACACTGGGTCAACATTTTCTTGAGCTGTCCACCACAACCCCAAGATCTCTTTCTTGGTCAGTCACTGCTAGGTCAGATCCCATCAGATTATACTTGAAGTTGGGATTTTTCACCCCAACGTGCATTACTTTACACTTACTTATAGTGAACTGAATTTGCCATTTTGATGCCCATTCTCCCAGTTTGGAGAGATCCTTTTGGAGCTCCTCACAATCCCTTTTTGTTTTAACCACCTGAAATAATTTGGTGTCATCAGCAAACTTGGCCACTTACCCTCTGCTTCCCATTTTTTAACCGGTTACTGATCCATAAGACGATCTCTCTTCTTATTCCATGACTGCTAAGTTTGCTCAGGAGTCTTTGGTGAGGGACTTTGTCAAAAGCCTTTTGAAAGTCCAAGTAAACAATGTCTCCCGGATCATCCCTTTCCATGAGTTTATTGACACTCTCAAAGAACTCTAAAAGGTTAGTGAGACAGGACTTACCTTTGTGGAAGCCATGTTGATTCTTTCTCAGCAGGGCTTGTCCTTCTATATGCTTACTGATTTTATCTTTAATAACGCTTTCAACCAATTTATCCAGAACAGACATTAAGCTAACCAGCCTGTAATTTCCCAGATCCCCCCTGGATCCTTTTTTAAAAAATTGGTGTTACACTGGCCATTCTCCAGCCCTCTGGTACAGAAGCTGATCTTAGGGATATGTTACATATTTGTGTTAGAAGATCAGCAATTTCATATTTGAATTCTTTAAGAACTCTAGAATGGATGGATACCATCTGGGTCTGGTGATTAATTGACTTTCAGTTTGTCCATATGGTTGAGGACTTCATCTTTTGTCACCACTATTTGCCTCAATTCCTTAGACTCCCCTCCTGAAAACATCAGTTCAGGCACAGGCATCTGTTCTGTATCTTCTGCAGTGAAGACAGATGAAAAAAAATCATCCAGCTTCTCCACAATCTCCTTATCTTCCTTTAGTACTCTCCTTTAACTCCATTATTGTCCAGTAGTCCAACTGTCTCCCTAGCTGGTTTCCTGCTTCTGATTTATTCTTCATTGTTGGCCTTGATGTTGTCAGCAATATGCTCCTCAAAATGCTTTCTTGCATTTCTTATTGTCTGCTAGCATCTCCTTTGTGCAAGCTTGTGCTCCCTTTTGTTTTCCTCATTGGGGCAAGACTTCCATTTTCTGAAGGAAGCTTTCTTATCTCTAATAGCTTCCTTGATACTGCTCATTAACCATGCTGATGACCTCTTGGACTTGGTACTACCTTTCCTAACCTGTGATATATATTTTATCTGAGCTTCTGTTATTGTGGTTTTGAGTAGTCTCCAGGCATTTTGAATGGATTTAACCCTCTTGACACCCCCCCTTTCAACTTCCTTTTTACCAGTTCCCTCATTTTGGAGAAGATTCCTCTTTTGAAGTCAAATGTGACTGTATTAGACTTCTTTGGCAATCTTCCATTTAACTATGAATTAAATCTGATAGCATTGTGGTCACTATTTCCAATTGGTTCAACAACATTTACATCTCGTACTAGGTCCTGGGCAACACCACTTAGGATTAATCCAGGGTTGCCTCCCATCTGGTCGGTTCCATGACCAACTGTTCTAGGGCACAGTCATTTAGGACACTGAGAAATTTAACCTGTTTGTCATGACTGGAACATGCATTTATCCAGTCAATGTGGGGCTAATTGAAGTCAACCATTATTACAACACTTCCTCATTTGGAGGCCTCCCTGAATCCGTTTTCCATCTCAAGATCACCCTGTGCATTCTGATTTGGGGGACGATAGCATGTTCCTAGTACGAAATTAGTTTTGGAGCCAGGTACTGTCATCCACAGTGCTTCTGTGGAAGAGTCTGCCCCTTTTAGGTTTTCAAGTCTGCTGGACCCTATGCCCTCTTTGATGTACAGAGCAACACCTCCTCCAGTAAGCCCTTCCTGGTCCTTCCTATAAACTTCATATCCAGAGATGACCATATCCCACTGGTTCTCTCCATTTCACCAGGTTACCGTAATGCCCACTATATCTAGGTTCTCCATTAAAACCAGGCACTCCAACTCTCCCATTTTGGCTCAGAGGCTTCTAGTATTTGCATAGAAACACCTGTACACGGTGTCCCTCTCCAGATGTCTCTGGCGTGTGCAGCTTCTGTTTTGGCACTTAGGCCTCTTTGATTGGCTATCGTGTTTCATCATATGCTCATCGCCTATTTCCTCCCCTTCTACATTTGAGCAATCAGAAACTTTTTTCAACTTCATCCCCTAGGGATGATTTAACCCGAAGCGGATGCTTCCAAGCTCCTGTTCGCTTTCCCCCCAAGGTTCAGTTTAAAAGCTGCTCTGCCACACTGTTTATATTTTGCACCAGCAGTCGGGTTCCACTGTAGTTCAAGTGGAGCCCATCCCTCCTGTACAGGCCCAGCTTGTCCCAAAATGTCCCCCAGTGCCTAACAAATCTGAACCCCTCCTCCCTGCACCACCATCTTATCCACACATTGAGACTCCTCAGCTTTGCCTGTCTAGCTGGCCCTGCATGTGGAACAAGTAGCATCTCAAAGAAAGCCACCTTGGTGGTCCTGGATTTCAACCCTCTTCTACCTAGCAACCTAAATTTGGCTTCCTGGACCTCACAACTACATTTCCCCACATCATTGGTGCCAACATGGACCATGACCCCAGCACTATCTACAAAGCTATCTAGACGGTGCGTGATATCCAGAACCTTTGCACCAGGCAGGCAATTTACCATGCGGTCTACATGCCCGTCACAAACCCAGCTATCTAATGATCGAATCTTCCAATACCCCACAAGCCCCCCGGAGGTACATCTTCAGCGCAAGAGGATGTTTGTTTGTCTGTCAAGGAATGGGTCCCTTCTTCCCCGAGACCCCCATTCTCCATGACAGCAGAGAATGTGTCACCCAGGGATTGGGACACTGCTATTTGGTCCCTGAAGGTCTCATCTGCCAACCTCTCTGCCTCTCTTAGCTTGTGCAGGTCAGCAACCTCGGCTTCAAGGGAACTGACATTACATTGAGCTCATTACACTGAGCGCACACCCATGACTTCTGTCCAGCTGGCAGATAGTCATACATGTGGCACTCAGTGCAATACACTGCATAGCCCCCACACCCCTGCTGGCTTTCTACCTTCACAAGTGGGTTGTTGTTCTTAATTGGTATTATTGGGTTTGTTTTCCTGGAAAACCAAGTTGTTTACTAGGAGAAGGGGGGTTATCTATAGTTATTAATTTACACTTTACTTACTTACTATGAGAAGGGAGGAAAAAGCTCTCTGTCCTGGCCTCCTCGCCCTGTTGCCGAACTCGCACAGTCGCTTAACTCACTTGCATGCCCTCACTTTGTCACTGGGGCTGAGATGCTTCATCACTGGGGCTCCCCGTGCTCAGAGTCTCTCAGCAGGGCCGGCCTCTCACGATAACAGAGAACCAGTGTGGCGTAGTGGTTAGCGTGTTGGACTGGGACTCAGGAGATCTGGGTTCTAGTTCCCACTCAGCCATGAAGCTCACTCGGTGATTTTGGGTCAGTCACTGACCCTCAGCCTAACCTACCTCACAGGATTGTTGTAAGGATAAAACAGAGAGGAGGAGGATTATGTAAGCCACCTTGGGTTCCTTGCAGGAAAAAAGGTGAGATATAAATATAATAAATAAAATAATCAAATAAGTATGGTGGGAAGCCATCTGATGATGGACTTCCAGCAATGCAAAGTCGGGCAACATGCAACCTCTGCAGGGACTTTTTACTCACTCAGTCTGTAGTAGGCTAGGCCTATATTCTCTCATTTACCGATTATGGATATAGGAAGCTGCCTTCCACCAGGCCAGATTATTTGCTCATCTAGCCCAGTATTGTCTGCTCTAACTGGCATCTGCTCCCTAGGGCAGCCTTCCCCAATGGGGCACCCTCCAGATGTGTGGGACTACATGTCAGCATGGCTGGGGACGTTGATGGGGTTGTAGTCCTACCTGCCAGGAGGGTTCCCCTATTGGGGAAGGCTGGTCTAGGATCACCGGCTGAGGTCTTTCCCATCACCTGCTCCTCATCCTTTTAACTGGATATGACAGAGACTGAATTGGGCACTTTGTGCGCACAGCGCATGCGCTCTACCACTGAACTACAGCCCCTCCCAAACTCATAGAACAAGTACTATGGATTCAAAATTGTGGGATTGTTATGGTGATTTTGATGGAGTCAAAAATATTAGAGAGCAAACTCTGACACGCAAACACAATGACACTACGAAGCTGCAGTGTGCATTAAACTGCTATTGGTTAGAAAGTGTTTTTGTGTTGGGAATCACATATATATCAGGCTGATAAATGGAATGTGTACCAGCAGTATCACCCACTTTGGGTGCTTCCAGATGGAGGGCTCCTAGCACTAACCATTGGAAGGCATTGTGCAGCTACTCCGTCTTTTCTTCCTTAACAGATTTTCTTTTTCTGGTAAGAAAAAAGATGGAAGAAGCGGTGGGAAAACATGGGAGGGCTTCAAATTGAAGACATTGTCTGGACACACACACACACATAATATTCTGTGAATGAGGCTGTGCACAATAAAACCCTCATCTGGAAGCACCCTTTGTCAGCCAAGCTTTTCAAACGTACTTTGGATCAAGTCGCAGTTTGTTGGCTGCGAATTCTTGACTGCACCTGAATTCCCATGTGGTATTTGAGAACCCACTCTGCTGTATTCCCAGAGGTCCACTAGGATGGGGAGGGAGAATAAACAGAATAAACAGATGCCCTTTTTGGCAAGTTCCCATTTTTCCATCACTGGATACTATATGCTATATGTGGAAATACAATGAATTAGAGAACCTGTCTTCTATTAGAATTACAGGCTGTTGTATATCTTTTAGAAATGTCTGTGCTTGTAGAAGTGCTTAGAGAACCTACGTTCTAAAAATGTTTCGGCTGGAGATGATGAAAGACACAGATTCCAGACTAAGAACCTGTCACAAGGGAGCATGACAAAAAACTAAGCCTTTTCCACTCTACATGCCCCTAGGGAGTTACAGTAGAGCACAAGGAAATGTGGCATGGCCAATTGATGGAGGTTCTTTTTATAAGTGTGTTCACTACAATATAAGCTGAAACTCTCAGCAAAACAATGGTAGTACTATACAAAATGTCACATATAACATTGGCAGCTGCATATGAAGGCACACTTCTTCCAACAAGTAGAAAGCTGTATCCCTAAAGGGAGACACCATTCACTGTCTTGAACTCAGAAATAATCATGTTGCTGCTTTTAACCACGGTAACACTGATTTCCCCATCCCTGTTACATCTGCAGAGTGGATTATATCTAATTTAAGATGCAAACGCCATCTCTAAATTGCGCCTCTGTAATAAGGGTATTTGGGGAATTGCACACCGATAAATGCAAGCCGACTTTTAAAACTATTGACTCTAACATGATTTCCTTTGTGAGCATATAGATCCTGCTTGGTGCGTGATACATTAGCACATTAATCTTTATCAATTAGAAACAGCACACCTGAGCACCAAAACCTATTAAGACCCCTTCTGATTTAATGCTGACTGGGCATCCTCAAAAGCTGACATGCACATGCTAAATATACAAAATGCCCTGTATTTTTAGCAATGATGCCTGTTTTTGACACATCTGTTGAGCAGTTAGGAAGCTAAAATTCCCCTCCAGCTCACATCATGTCTTCAGCTAGGGACCTATGTATACATTCAGTCATGACAGCATAGGAATTTCAAATATAGTGGCTTAATTAAGGACCAATTCCTTACTTAAGACTCTGATATCATTTTCATAGGGCTGATTCTTTCAGCAGCCTTTGGAACTTATTTTCTATATGTGGTAACTTTGTTTTATCGGCTCAGATTGAGGGCAGATCTGCACCTTACCTGGATGCAGAAAGAGAGGAAGCATGAGTGACAGTCCAATCTAATACATGTCTACTCAGAAGTAGGTCCAATTGACTTTAATGAAGCTTACTCCTATGCAAGTGGGGATAGGATTGCAGCCTTACAACACAATCCTACAGCTATCTGTTCAGAAGTAAGTCCCATTTAGTTTAACAGCACTTACTCTTGGGTCCTTACTGCACAATCCTATGTCTGTCTACTCAGAAGTAAGTCCCACTGAGTTTAATGGGGTTCATTCCCAGGTAAGTAGGGATAGGATTGCAGCATAAGCTGCACTTCCTGTCTATCTACAGTAGGTGTAACCAGGGCCGGTGCTACCATTAGGCCAACTAGGCGGCTGCCTAGGGCGCAGGGCTAAAGGGGGTGCCAGAAACGCCTTGAAAAAAAAGACAGCGCTCTCAAGTGGGAAGGGGGGGGGCGCTAAATATCTGATCTTGCCTAGGACACCAAACTGCCTTGCACCGGTCCTGGGTGTAACATTTGAAAAGGGGAGATGTGAAAACTCTGGATGCTGAAAGAACTTGAACTCTGACATGCAAGTTCTTGTTCTAATCTAATCAGGCAAAAACAGGGCATGCATCTCAAGCACTTCCCCATTCCTCCCATCAAAATAATGTACAAAGCCATCCTGAATGTATCCCCACCCACCCACCCCCGGAATAATCCACTTGTGTTCCATGTACCAATTTAGGGTTTTCAGTAGCACATTTAACTGAAACCTGGGCCTGTGCTGGTGGTGAATTTAGGACATGGCTTCACCTAGTGTGGCCACTTACACATAGCCAAAAAAAAAGAGGACAAAAGAGCATACCAATCTGCATAAAATTTGCATGTGCACCATAGTGGGGAAGACTGTGACCAGGTGACCTGTGTGCCTTCCCAGTCTGCTGACCAGGTGCTTGTTATGGTCGGGCCTGGAGTGGCCCACTCAACCAGACCATGCTGACTTCATCTTACCCAGGTCCAGGAGGAAGAAACCTCCATTTTATAATCAATTGCAGTCTCTGCTAAGTCACATCTTGGAAGCTGACATTGAGATGCAAATGCCCTGGCTGAGGACATCTCAATGTCAAGCACCTCCACTTAGCACAGATAATAGATCTTTCCAAAGCATTGAGAGAGCTTCCCAAGCCCACTGTCTGGTCAATCACCCAGGTGTCCAAACAAAGGAGAATCTTTGACAACCTATCTCTGGGCCAGGATGAGCAATGAGTCAGCAGGGGGCGGGGGTTGGACTAGATGGCCTTGTATGTCCCTTCCAACTCTATGATCCTATGAATAGCCAGACCAAAACACCTGATTCTTTTGGGAAATCTCCATCAAAGTGGGAGTGAGGACCCAAGGAAATATACTCCACTGGGAAAGGAAGTTGGGGAGGGTCTTTTTCTTTGGTACCAGCGCTGGGGTGCTAAGTCTCCCAAAAGGTAGGGAGAGCTTGACCCAAACCCCAGAGGAAATTGCACCACGGAGGCCAGGGTTCTTCAAGGAACCAGGAAGGCAGCTTACTGCAGGGCAGTGTGTAGCTAGACTGTGTTTTCCTATTTCTTGGCTATTTGCTACTGAATTGTTATTTTTGCTATGAAACTGACCAACTCTTTTTCTGATCTGTACTTTTTGCTTGAATCCTTAAGAAATCTTTTACCCCGTTTTCACCACTACGCAGCCTGTGTGTTTTGGGGATGAAAAGGGGGAAGCTCACAAAGGGCGTGCCACGTTCTTCTTGGTCATGCTAAAGCTGGTTTAAGGACCAGGCTGCACGCAACGTGCTGGGCGAGGCCTATGATCTAGACCAGGGCTCTCCAACCTTGGGTCCCCAGATGTTGCTGGCCTACAGCTCCCAGCATACCCAGCCAGCATGGCTACATGGCAAGGGATTCTGGGAGCTGTAGTCCAGCAACATCTGGGGACCCAAGGTTGGACAGCCCTGATCTAGACTGTCTGACTGTGTTCCCCTCAGGATATGGGCGGGCTGCAATGAAACCCCATGCAAGAGTCCCCATTGGGATCTTTGGCCGGTTGTCCCTGAGGGATCAAGAGTGCTTAGGGGCTGAGGAGCCTGGGTTTGTTCTACTCTCAGTGGTGGCAGCTGGTACCAGTTGGCGCCGCTGCACCAGACCTATGCCTGTAGCTGGGGTGCCTGCGGGTGCCAGGTCGCCACAGTGCTAACTGTGGATGGGCAACTTCAAGGCCCTTCCTGTTCTTCCTTCTTATGGTTCTTTATTTTTAAACCGGACTTGGACCAGACAGCCTTTCAAACAGAGGATGTCTTCAATAGAGGACTGTCATCTGTAAAGTAGGACACATGACCACCTTAGTTTCATCACCTCCACATTCAATGGGAGATACAAAAAATTATGGATCGAAAATAGCCTTCCCCTCTCTCCCAGTTGTTGTACAATGAATTTATTTATTTATTCATTCATTTTCTATACCGCCCAATAGCCGAAGCTCTCTGGGCAGTGTACAACAATCAATTAAAAACCACACAATAAAATACAGTTAAAAATATAAACAATAAAAACATTATAAAAATTTTAAAACAATTTTAAAAATATCACAGAACAAATTAATAAAACACGACTGCTGAAAACAATTTACCACCCCACTACAATTATTAAAAGCCTCAGTGTAGAGGGCAGTCTTAACCTGGCGCCGAAAAGATAATAGAGTTGACACCAGGCAGGCCTCAGGGGGGAGCTTGTTCCACAGTTGGGAGGCTACCCCAGAAAAGGCCCTCCCCCTTGTTGCTGCTCTCCGAGCCTCACGTGGAGGTGGCAGTCGGAGGAAGGCCCCAGATGTTGAACATAGTGTACGGGTAGATTGTGGTCGGGAAAGGCATTCCATCAGGTATTGTGGTTGCAAGCCGTGTAGGGCTTTATAGGTCAAAACCAGCACCTTGAATTCGGCTCAGAAGCATATAAGCAGCCAGTGCAAGTGGACCAGTACAGGTGTTATATGTTCGGACCTTCTGGTCCCGGTGATTAGTCTGGCCACCTCATTTTGCACAGCTGCAGCTTCTGAACAGTCTTCAAAGGCAGCCCCATGTAGAGTGCATTGCAGTAATCTAACTTTGAGATTACTAGAGCGTGGATTACTGAAACCAGGCTATCCCTGTCCAGATAGGGGCATAGCTGGGCCACCAGCCAAAGCTGGTAGAAGGCACTCCGTGCCACTGAGGCAACCTGAATTAACACTTATATTTGCAAAGGATGAGATCTAAGTGAGAAAACTGGCCTGACCTTTTATTTATGTTATGTTGCCAATCCATGTTTGCATAATGGTTCTTTCAGATGTATGATATCATGTCAGGTTGTCCCTGCATGGAAGTACAGCCAGAGCCAATTCACGGATGCACTCATTTATTCTATTGTAATCAGTGCTGAATTCAAAGGGAATGTACCAGTGTGCTCACCTAAGACCAGTTCCATCAAATTTTGTGCAATCAAAGATCAACTGAAAAAAACCCTGGTTCATGGCTATAATCACAGATGAGTCATACAGTCAGTCAGAAGTAACAAAAGAAGCCTTGCTAAGTAGAGCACTTGCACTGCAGATTGAGAAACAGCAATTCAACTAGCATGGAACAGATTTCTTGCCGCACGTCCATTCATTCTGAACTTAATGGATGTCTCTTTGCAGCTTACTTCCCCTGCCCAGATGAAGAGTGCAGCTTCTCCCATTCATTGTGATGACCTTACAAATGCATCTTCTAGTTATATCACTTCTTGGTGACTAACTGGCATTTTTGCTGTGTTACGCTGACTTTGGCGATGTGGACATAGTGAACATAGTGAAGGAGGAAGTAGTTCAGTCTTGTTTTCGATCTCTGAAAATTAACCTTGTGATATTAGACTTGCACAAGACACATTGCTAGTCATAACTGAATACAGCACGCCCTGCTTTGCTTTTTACTGAAAATATTTTACTGGAGTTTTTACTAGGTAACGATTCATGAATTAGGCAACATGGATTGGACAGAACAAGCAGCAGGCCAGTGTCATACTGAATATGAATTACCAGTTGTATGAACCATTAAGGGTGCAATCCTATGCAAGTTTAGACAGAAATAAGACCTAAAACTCCCAGCATAGTTATGCTGGCTGGGGCATGCTAGGAATTGTCAGCCTTTTTTCTGTCTAGGATTGCACCCTTAATTAACTTTTCCTTGTTCTGTTCAGTTTATCCTCTTCTGGGGGGGGGGGGGGAACCCTACAAGAAACAAAACAGTTTTTCATACCAATTACCGTAATTCACTGTATTCACTTTTGGCCACTTGGCACATTGTTCCTACAGGTGACAAATTATCCGTTTACAGCTTGATGCTAAAGTCTACATGATGTGTATCTATTACTTTTCTTTTTCACTGAGGCTTTTGATATACCGGTAGATGTCTAGGGGAAACTCATGGTTTCTTTATTTTATGTTTCGGTGTTCCCCGCCCTTTTTCTGTACCATCCAGTTCTGTACAGTCTTTAATAGTAATTTTTTTTTAACAAGGCTGATTTGATACAATACAGCTTTGGGCCCAGGGCCCACCGCTCATCAGTCCAGATTCTAGTGGGCTGTGAAAGTTCTGTTGCAATTCCACACATCAATTTATTTATTTACTTATTTAAGAAATTTCTATGTGATGTTCAAAATCAAGCCTTCATACAGAGAACAAGATTACCTTCCTGGGAATACCTGATGAAAAAACTATGTTTCTAGTAGGCACCGAAGATCCAGAACATCAGACCTGATAGAAAATATGGCCCCTACTTATAGTCTTATCAAAACACACAATGGAAGCATAAGTTTAGAGCAGTGTTCTCCAACCTTGGGTCCCCAGATGTTTTTGGCCTACAACTCCCAGGATGCCCCAGCCAGCTATGCTGGCTGGGGACCCAAGGTTGTAGAACACTGCTCTAAAGTCTGTAAAGGACCCTATCTCCTAAGGACACCTCTATTTGTAAAAAAAAAAAAAAAAAGAAAGAAAGAAAGAAAAAAGGATGTATGGACAGGGGAGAGGAGGGCATTTGATTTCAGAAAAAAAAGATTTTTTTTTCTGGCAGAAATATTCAGGGGGGGCAGTAGGAGATGAAGCACATGTGGGCAAAAAGCCAGCTAATCCAGGGGGATCCGATGCAACAGAGATCTTCAGGGACCCTGTACCTTTATTTCAGCAAGTGCCCATGGACAGCAGGGTGGTGGGGCAGAGGGCCTCCCAGAGATTCAGGGCTCCAATCCTAGTGGTCCACCCCCTAATGCTGCCTCTGGATTTGGCCCTTTGATAGGATCTAGGAACCTAGCTCAACCAAGGAGACAGTTGCATATCAGCATATAGATTTGTTGGACTTGCATCTTGATACATCAGAATAAAGGACATTGTTAAAAATTGTCCAGGGGTGATTCTAGAAGAAGCCTTTAATGTGCAATTGCCATGTGAATTACTTGGGAAGATAGGCGAACAAATGTCAGTGTACTGGAAGAAACAAAGACTACTAGCATTGAAAAAATGATCCTTCAACGCCAACTTCAATGGACCGGTCATGTTGTTCGAATGCCTGACTGCCGTCTCCCAAAGCAGTTACTTTATTCCCAACTCAAGGATGGAAAGCGGAATATCGGTGGTCAATATATGAGGTTTAAAGATGTTCATAAGGCTAATCTTAAAAAATGCAATATAAACATCGAAAACTGGGAAGCTCTGGCCCATGAACGATCTAAATGGAGGTTGGCCTCTCACAAAGGTTCCATGGACTTTGAAGAAGCCCGAGTGCAAGGTGAAAGGGAGAAACGTGCTAAGCGAAAAGCACATCAAATGAATCCTTTACAGGACCATCTTCCATCTGGTAACCTGTGTCCTCACTGTGGGAAGCTGTGTGGATCTAGAATTGGCCTCCACAGTCACTTACGGACCCATCGCTAGAGTCTACACAATCTTCTTTAGAATTTCCTCCTTTTATCCTGGAAGACAATCTTACTCGGCAGGAGTGATCGCCTGATGATGATGTATCCAGATGACATTGTGTTCCATTTGTAAGCCTGTATTTAACCAGTGCGGCATCTGTCATTTTTCTAACCACAGAGGGTGTTTCCAGACAGAAGGCATCATGCAGCAATTCTGTCTCTTTTCCCCTTAACGGATTTTCTGCATTCTGGAAGAAGTGATGGGAAAATACAGGAGAGTTACCAGCAGATGACAAAGACATGGGGGGGGGGGGGCTTTTAAAATTCTATGAATGAGGCAGGGCAATGCTGTTATAAAAGCCTCATCTAGAAGCACCAAGAAAATCTAGTAAGGCATGAAAGAGTAGAATAGCAGTGCAGGTGCACACAGACAAATGCGTGATCAAGGCAAGTGGGAGCTGTCCCTGGGGAAGGTGGATGACGTCTTTGTTATATGTCCCTCCTTTCTTGATTGCTTGCAGTGCATTTCCTGTTGCAAGCCGTTTCCTGCCCTGCAACTCAACTCATTTCCCCTAAAGAGCTGTGCTTTTATTTTTTTTAAGTTTCTGAATGCTTTTGGTGTGGTCCTCTGATCCAGGTCCTACTTCTGCCTGCCCACAGCACTTAATTGCTTCCTCGACTTGTTTCCTTCTGGAACGAGTTGTCCAATCCCATCACTGAAATAATGCGATCAAGATAAGATTGAGTTGTGCTTCAGCATTCATACCATAGGCTGATACGATACTGGATTTTTGAATCTCTGTGCCGTGGAAGAGACAGCCGATCACCGGCTGTAAAGTTACAAGAGTGTGGAGAGATCGTGCATAGCCACCCGCGGAATGTTTACTCGGAAGTAAAAACCCATTGTATCCAATGAGGCTCCTGCAGTTATGAACTGATGCGCTCTACACATCGGAGTCTTTTCTTTAGCATGTCTCCCCGTCCCCCGCCCCCGTTCTTTCCTAAAATAGGGAGACACGGCCAGATTAGGATGGCCCTTGAGGGTCGGCTAAAAAGCAGCGGCCGAGCAGTGAGCTAAATGCCCAGCAGGTGGCGACCTGTCGGCCTTATTCTGGCTCTGCTACGCCATTAAACAATAGAGGAAGAAGTTCCATGTGCGTGCGTATCTATTCCTCTTCCACTCCCGCGCCCGTGTTATTTCCCCCCTTTCCCTTCCACCGCTACTGCTTTGGTCCCAGTGAAAACCAGCGGGAGCAGATTGTAATGCAAGGCGGCTGACGGGAAAGGGAAGACACAGGGCAGCGATCCGAGTCTCTGCCTGCTATCAGCAAAGGCCAAGCCATGCTCTGTAGGAGGCAACATCGGCTAGGGAGCAGCCTGTGACTCGACACCACCCCCTGCCTCTCTTTCTTGCGTCAGATTCATGTTCCGGGGGGCGGGAGGGGGAAGCTGAGAAGGAAACTCGCGCGGTTTGCCCGGGGGAGGAGCGGAAGGGTTGCTGGGGGAGCGAAGGACTTGGCTTAGAACGCAGAGCTGGCCCCGTGGAACGCTGAGGCTTCCCTTTTGGAACGTTGATACACTTTGGAACGTTCGCGGTTTCCTGCGGCGCCGAGGCGAGGCCCGATCTGCTTCTCCAAGGAGCAGCGGCTGCTCCAGGGAGGACGGGAGTTGTTGTTTTCAGTCCCAGTGGCGGGGCCCTGTGGGGTTTCGCTGAGCGATCGGCTCGGGGTCCGCAGTTCGATGGTTTGTTCCGACCGAGATGAGCCGCCCGTCCTCCGCCGGACCCAGTGCTAACAAACCTTGCGGCAAGCAGCAGCAGCAGCACAGTCCGTCCGCGGCTGCTGCCCCCGCCGCCGCCGCCAACGCCGCCGCCGCCACCATCTCGGCAGCCGGAGCCGGTTCCTCCGCGGTGCCTGCCGCGGCCGCTGTGATCTCAAGCCCTGGAGGAGGTGAAGGCAGCGGGGGGCCGGTCTCGCCTCAGCACCACGAGCTGACCTCGCTGTTCGAGTGCCCGGTTTGTTTCGACTATGTGCTGCCCCCGATCCTGCAGTGCCAGGCCGGGCACTTGGTGTGCAACCAATGCCGGCAGAAGCTGAGCTGCTGCCCCACGTGCAGGGGATCCCTGACCCCCAGCATCAGGAACCTGGCCATGGAGAAAGTGGCCTCGGCCGTCCTTTTCCCTTGCAAGGTAAGGATGGAGGGGAAGGACTCGTAGCCATCGGCCGAGCGAGCCACCGGGAACGGTGGGTGAGGAGAGGGACGCTGGATGGAGCGTAGGAGCCCTCTTGGTCTCAGCGCCTGCTCTTGAGGTTGCGGCAAGTCAAGTGCTTTTCTAAGAGCCGCCTCTATAAAACTCCCCGAACCCCCTTGAGGACAACCCCCACCTTGAAATTAACTCCTTATTAGAAACAAATGGAAAGTATCGTTTTTCCTTTTTGCGCGGAGCTGTTTCTCAAAGACCCGTGAAAGTGAGGTGCAGCGGCATATTTATTTATTCCAGCCTTCCCTCAACCTGGTGCCCTCCAGATGTTTTGGGTCACAACTCCCATAACCCTAGCCAGCATGGTAGGAATTGTAGTCCAAACACCTCTGGAGGGCACCACGTTGGGGAAGGCTGATTTAGTCTATATCTGTTGCCACCTGTAAGCTCAGAGGACTATTCCAAACACTGTTTCTGTTTGAGAAGGACGTTCCTTGCTTGTCAGTTTGCTCAGCTATTCCCTCTGAACTGGCAGTGCCTTCTATGTTCATGATTGTAAATAGGAACACAGGAAGCTGCCTTGAGTCAGACTCCTGGTTCATCTAGCCCAGCATTGTCCACACTGGCTGGCCCTCTTCAGGGTTTCAGACAGGATCCTTTCCTAGCCCTACCTGGACAAGCTGGAGATTGAACCTGGGCTCTTCTGCATGCAAAGCAGGTGCCCTTCCGCTGAGCTATGGCCCCTTCCCACAAAATAGTGTCAGGGTCTTCCCAGGTGAAAAATTAACAGGTGGTGTGATTTTCTGGCTTCTTGATATGACAGGCCTGTGGCTTACGCTGGCTCAGCTTGTCTGAGCGTGGAAAGCTAAGCAGGGTCAAGCCTGGTTATTACTTGGATGGGAGACCCCTCCTCTAGTTTCATGCATTGAGCAGGGAGTTGGACTCGATAGCCTTATAGGCTCCTTCCAACTCTATGATCTATGAAATCTATGAAATAAGAGACTGACCTGTGAGCCGGGAAGCTACCAAGTCAATATTTCTGAGCCTCTGCCCCTGCTGACTTGCAATATGGGGTATTATAACAGTATCCTATCTTACAAAGGTGTAATTATTACTGAGATAAATGTATGTGAAGAGCTCTGAGTACTTCGGGAAAACACGCATACACACTGTGTAACTGTATTTATTAGTAATATTATCTTATTATTTATTTATTATTTGCATTTATTTATCGTCCATCTGGTCAGCAAACCAGCCACCCTGGGCGATGTACAAAGATAAAAACAGAATAAAATACATTAAAATAGTATAAAATTTTAAAATCTTAACCCACTCCATATTCCCGTCTGAATAGCCACGTTTTTAGTGAGCGGCGGAAGCTCAGCAGAGGGGGCATGGCGGAGGTCACTCGGGAGAGAGTTCCACAGTACGGGGGCTGCCACAGAAAAGGCCCTCTTCCTCGTCCCCACCAGTCTAGCTGTTCTGGCTGAAGGGACAAGGAGAAGACTGTCTGTGGCAGATCTTGCTGAGCGGCCTACTTGGTGTTGCTGGAGGCGCTCCTTGAGATAGACTGGACCGGAGCCGTATAGGGTTTTAAAGGTCAAAACCAACACGTTGAATTCCGCTCGGCAAGCAACTGGTAGCCAGTACAGCTCCTTGAGCACTGGAGTGATGTGATCCTGCCGGCGGCTGCCTTTAACCAGGCGAGCCGCAGTGTTCTGTACCAGCTGTAGCTTCCGAACCATCTTCAAGGGTAACCACGTAGAGGGCATTACAGTAGTCTAGGCGAGAGGAGACCAAGGCATGAACCACTGATGGGAGCAGGTGATTAGGAAGGTAGGGGCGCAGCTGCCGTATCAGATGGAGTTGATACAGCGCCGCCCGGCTCACAGCTGACACCTGAGCCTCCATGGACAGCTGGGAGTCTAGAATGACCCCCAAGCTGCGGACCTGGTCCTTCAGGGGTAGATGTACCCCATTCAGCACCAGGTCAGCATCCCCTAACCTCCCCTTGTCCCCCACCAAAAGTACCTCGGTCTTGTTGGGGTTCAGCTTCAGCATGTATAGATTCGTGTAGTCCTACCTCATTCCTGTTTTAGTTAGCTTACACTGGAAAGTTGTGCATATCATGCTGGGATTAGCAGGCACAGTATTGCAGTGGTTCCAGTCCTATCTGGATGGTCGGCAGGCCTGTAGCTAGCCTAACAGTTTCGGGGGGGGGGGGACCAAAAAAAGTAGGGGGGCAATTCATCTGGTTTGCAGGCCTTTTAAAGACAACATTGTAATTTTAATTATTTGTTTGTAAAAAAAAAAAATGGGGGGCAGAGAAAATTTAGGGGGGGCATCTGGCTACAGGCCCGATGGTTGGTACCAGAAGGTAGTGTTTAGTGTATTCTGTTCTGCCCCAATGGCCTTGTGGGGTGCCACAGGGCTCCAGTCTATCCCCAGTGCTCTTTAACATCTATATGAAGCTGCTAGAAGAAGTTTTCTGGAGGTTTGGGCTTCACTGCCACCAGTGTGCAGATGACACGGGGGAGCTCTACCTTTTTTTCCTCCTAAGAGTCCAAGGCGGTGGAACTCTTGAACAAACACCTGCATGTGGTACTGGGATGGGCGAGGGAGAACAAGCTGAAACTTAATCTGGGAAAGACGGAGGTTCTGTGGGTTGGGAAGTCAGCTGCTCTGGATAGTGGTGTGAAACTGGTCCTAGAGAGGGGTTGCACTTCCCTTGAAGGACCAAGTGCACAGCTTGGAGGGGCAGTTGCACTCGTTTCCTGATGAGCCGCAGGTAGTGGCTATGGCCAGGAGGACACCATCTGTAAGGGTTGGACCCTGGCCTCAATAACCTATGCAATGGTTACGTCCAAGCTAGACTACTGCAATTCACTTTACATGGGGCTGCCTCTGAAGATGGTTCGTAAGTTCCAATTGGTACAAAATGTAGCCGCCTAGATGCTGGTGGGGTCCAGGAAGTTGGAAAACTCCCCATTTGGCGCCAACTGTAAATTTGGCTGCCCGTAAACTTCTGGTCCCAATTTAAAGTGCTGGTCTTAATTTAACTGCTGGTCCTAAAGGGCCTAGCACTAGGCTATTTGAAGTGCTGCCTTCACCCATATAATCCTGCCTGTGTGTTAAGATCTACATCAGGGACCTTCTCAAGTGCCTGCCATTTATTTTATTTTTATTTATTACATTTTCTATACCACCCATTAGCCAAAGCTCTCTAGGTGGTTTACAAGACAAAACAAAAAAACCCATAAAATACAGTCACAAAATAAAACATAATATAAAAACCATAAGTTTAAAACAATAAAACCAAGATAAAAACCAGTAGCAATGCAAAGATCAAAAAATGTAATCGTGTAATTTTTAAAATCAAAGGCCTTAAAATTATGGGGAAATAAAAAGGTCTTCACCTGGCACTGAAAACATCACAGTGAGCCAGGTGAGCCTCTCTGGGGAAGGCATTCCACAACCAGGGTGCCACTCTTTCCTTAGTAGCCATCCACCTTACCTCATTCAGCAGGGGCACCCGTAGAAGGGCTATGTTAGGTTGGCATGCACTAGAGATACCTTCTTGGCAGTGGCTCCAACACTGGAGCTCCCCTCCTATTGACGTGTGCTTAGCCCCTTCTGTACAGGTGTTTAGGCATGGGGTAAAGAACTTTCTGTTTAAAGCTGCCTTCAGTTAAATTTGTGCTTGGCTTGTGTGTGTTCAGAGCAGCTTTGCCAAGTTTTCTGTATGCTCGCTACTCTGGCTGGCATGTCTGTCTGACTGTGCCGTTGTTTGTATGCTGCTTTGTGAAAAATGGCTAAAAATTACTTTAAATAAATATATAAAATGATGCTAAATGTGGTGGGCGGGGGAGGCGGGGAAGGGGAGGATCCTAAAGATCTAGGGAGCGTTACACTTTAGACAGGGCCAGATTAAGAGCATTATGGGCCTGGTGCTGAGGATTTTGGTGGGCCTTTTTATGGAAATAAATAAAATGAAGACGCAATTTTATATTAAAACAAATTAAATATTTTAATTACCATTAAAGTGCCAAAACAGAAACATATTGAAAATATTTCTTTTTTTGTAAACAATAAGCTTGTTAACTCAATAAAACCTGATGGAAGTGGGCAGTGTCCGTGAAAGCTTATGTCAGAATGAATGTGTTGGTCTTTAGGGTACCACAAGACTCTCTTGTTGTTCTTGCTGCAATAGACTAACACAGCCCACCCCTTCGGGAATTATGCAGACTGTTAGGCAACAATGTACACGAACCGAGCTCTTACTCAGCTGCCCCCCCCCCCACGTGCTGTATGGAGAGAATGCTATTGACCTGCCTTACAGGGTTGATGTAAGGATTACAACAGGGGTCCTCAAACTTTTTAAACAGGGGGCCAGTTCATTGTCTCTCATACTGTTGGGGGACCGGACTATAGTTTAAAAAAAAAAAAAGAACGAATGGATCAAGTAAAAAAAAAGGACCTGGGTCATTTTTTTTCACTTGATAGGGGTGAATTTTTTTTTCTTAAATGGAAAGTTATTATAAATTAATTATAATGTTAACAAGTGATTAAATGGAGGATGGAATGTTATTTTGATGGCAAAAGTGGGTAGAAATTAATGATTTATTTATTTATTTATTGCATTTATACCCCACTCTTCAGCCAGAAAAGGCTCTCAGAGCGGTTTACACAGATTACCGGTAATAATAAGACATTCCCTACCCTCAGGCTCACAATCTAAAAGACGTGACACAAAAGGAAAAGGGATTGGGGGGGAGGAGGAAGAATGCCAAACATTATATTGGTGCCTGAGTTTGGCATTCTTCCTCCTCCCTCCCAATCCCTTTTCCTTTTGTGTCATGTCTTTTAGATTGTGAGCCTGAGGGCAGGGAATGTCTTATTATTAATCTGTGTAAGCCGCTCTGAGAGCCTTTTCTGGCTGAAGAGCGGGGTATAAATGCAATAAATAAATAAATAATAAATGATTAAATGGAGGATGGAATTTTATTTCGATGGCAAAAGTGGGTTTAAAAAATAAGAATGTACTACCTTTTTTGCTGTCTAAAATTGAAATACATTATAAAAGACTACCTACAAATTATAAGCGTGTTTTGCTTTTGTCTGGCTGCTCTGTGTGTGTGAGTGCTTTGTGTGGGGTAAACTGAAATACATTATAAAAGAGTCCCTGACTCTCAGCCTAACCTACCTCACAGGGTTGTTGTGAGGATAAAATGGAGGAGGAGGAGGAGGAGGAGGACTATGTAAGTCGCCTTGGGTTCCTTGCAGGAAAAAAGGCGGGGTATAAATATAACAAATAAAATAAATAAATAAAATAAATGTGAAAAGGCAGCAGCGCCTGTATGGGAAACAGGTGGGCAGGCAGGAAAGAGGGCACTCTGAGGGAAACTGAGGCAGATGCCGGGAAGGAGGGAGAGTACTTTGAAGGAAGCTGAGGCAGAAATGGAAGGAGAAAGGGAATAGAAGGGGGGGGACCCACTTTGTGCCTGCCTGCCTTTCTTTTTTGCTTGTTTCCCTCGAACTTTGAGGGAAACTATGCAAACTTTGAGGGAAACTGAGGCAGGAAGGAAGGTGCTTTGGGGGAAGCTGAAACAGGAGAAAGAGAACGGAAGTGTCTGCGTGTGAGGGGGGGCATTTTGTGCCAGCCTTGCTTTCCTTTTTGCCTCGGTTTCCCTCAGGGAAACTGGACAAACATTGAGGGAAACTGAGGCAAAAAGAGAGGGAAATGTAAATGGATAAACTTGGAGGGCGGCGGCGAGAAAGGCTCCGGGGCGAGGCGGCTCTGGGGAGCATGCTCAGGTCCCCGCCCCCCTCCCGCATCCAAGCGGAGGAAGAGGAGGAGGAGGAGGGCGTGGCGCGCGCACCTCGCGGCAGCCCCACCAGGCGAGGAGGAGGACGACGCCGCCCCCAGGCATGCCGGGGGCTTCGCGCGCGCCCACCCGCCCGGTTCTCCCCCCACCCGCTCACCTTGAAGGCGACGTCGTAGAACTCTCCGCTGTTGCTGAGCGAGGGTCTGCTGGGCAGCGCCACCCCGTTGGCGGCGCAGCAGGAGGAGGAGGACGCCGCCGACGCCGCTCCGGCTGCCCCCTTGGCCCGGGCCGCGCCCCGGCCACCAGCATCGGCGCGTTGCTGGGCGGCGGGCAGGGAGGACGAGGGCGCCGAGGTGCCGCCCTTGCTCTTGGGGCTCTTCTTGCGGGACATGCTGGCGGGGCTCGGGCTTGGCTCAGCGCGCCCTCCCGGCCGGCTGCGAGCAGCAGCAGCAGCAGGCGGGCAGCCCCAGTGCCGGCGGCATCCCTCCGCCCCTGCCCTCTCTCCGCCCGCCGGTCCCGCTCTCGGACGCCACGTGACCCTCATTCCCCCCCCCCCCGGCGCCACGCGTCCCTATTGGTGGGCCTATTTTGGGGGAGGGGCCTGGAGCTGCCGCTCCAATAGCCCCTATCTTAATCCGGCCCTGACTTTAGAACAGTGTTCTGGCTGGGGCATGCTGGGAGTTGTAGGCCAAAAACATCTGGGGACCCAAGGTTGGAGAACACTGCTTTAGAACTAATTTGTCCACTGTAGAGAAACACGGCTGCTCAAACAGGGCTTTTAAATGGAGATACTTTAGGCCAGAGATTCTTGACCCTTTGTGTAGGGAGCCCCTCCCCCCCATCTATGATGCAGCGAAGTACATCACTGCTAATGCACAGCCTGCGCTAATCCCCTTCTAGTCCCCCTGCACATTAATGGAATTGTGGCATTGCTCTAAACATGAGAAATATGTCCAGAATGCCATGCAATGTGATACCTTGTTTTCTTCTTCCAGGTACTGCTTGTCATGCTTCTGGCTTGACCTTATATGGGAAACTACACATGATCAGACAAGTGTGGGGTTCCCGATCCTGTGATTGCCTCAAAACACTAATGCAAATGTAGGTGGGGGCGTTTGCAGAGGTGAATTGACAGGCAGGGGGGAGAGAGTGTAATATTTTCCTCCCACCCACTGATTCTCCCCTACAAATAAAGGAGCTTCTCACTGGTTGTTTTTGAGATTACGTAGCTGAGAACAGCCGGGGACGGGGGATGTTTGCAGGGGAGAATTCGTGGGTATAGGAAGGGGTGAGTATCCCCCCACTGGGGTGAGTTTTATAATCCTCCCTTGCATTCGCATTACGTCAGCAAATGCAGGTTTGGAGCATGCTTTTGCTGAGAAAACATGTTAAGCCGCAGAGCCAGGGCTAAGGCACCAGTCCAGCAGGGTAGGGTGGGATGTTACCAGTGTTGTTTTTAATCGTGTGCTGATGTGTCTAACCTACCTCGCAAGGTTGCTGTGAGGATCAAATGGAGAGGAGGAAAAGGATTATGTAAGCCACCTTGGGTTCCTTGCAGGGACAAAAGGCGAGATATAAATATAATAAATATAATAAATGAAATGTGGAGGGGGCACATCAGCATTTTGTCTCCAAGCCTAGTCAGGGGGTTGAATTCAGGCATAGTCATGCTTAAAGTAGACCCATTGAAAACAATGGTACTTCAGTTAGTCCGGACTTGTCAGGCTGTTTGGTTTTTTTTAAGAAATTGTTTTCTTTTAATTTGCAAATGTATATACTCTGTGCTCCTAGGTAATTCCCCGAGTATGTAGAAACCATTAGCTGGGTTCACACATAATGCTAACCCATGGGATGCGTTCTTGAATTCTGGGTTGTCGTTACATGTGAATGGCACACTAACAAACCATGGTTTGTTAATCACAAACAACCCAGAAAGAGAACCCATGGCTTGTTGTTGGGTTGTGAACTCTGGGTTATTTAAACCATGGGTTGTTGTTACATGGGAACCCAGAACCACATGTGAACCTAGGCTACAGAGGCGGCCAGCAAGAGTGGTAAAAATAAACCAGCCACTCTACATGTCAGTACTATAGTGCTGCAAAGACATGTGGGATACAGGGAGGGAGTGGTTGAAGGAGGGAAACAACCAACCCAGGGATTGAGAAAACAAACCATGGTTTGTTCAATTGTTTGCCAGACAAACCCTGGGTTTGGGTTAATTAAACCATGGGTTTGCGTTATGTGCGAACCAGGTCACACTCTTTAGTTTTCGGTGGACCAAAACTGATAGGCACTCAACCACCCAAGTTCATTATTAGAAGGAATGAGTTTAGCTAATTGCCAGTCTAAATGGAGTAGCGAGCATGGGTGAAAGACATCAGCCTCAGCACCAGTACTACACACACACACACACACACACACACACACCTGTGCTGTTTATTACCTCTTTTTAATGTTCCCACCCCTCTTTCCTGTTCATCACTACTTTTGTTGGGGGAAAGCAGCTGTTTGGAAGCTCCCTCAGATAAAAACAGAAGAGGCAGCTGGCAGAGCTGGCTTTTTATCAGGATGGGCTTTTTTATCAGCACTGATCTTGAGACCCTTGTCTCTCTAAACCAGATATACTGGTGTCAGTTTCATGTCTGTTTCGTTCCCAAGATGCAGGTTTAAACTGATCAATATGCACTCTAAACCATTCTAAAGTGGCATTGACGCAGATCTTAAGGTCATGTTGATAAAAAGCGAGGCTGGAAGCAACTGGGTTGCTTGCATTAAATTTTTCAATGGGCGGGCTCCAGGGGGGAAAGGAAGATACACACACACACACAAATAGAGAGTTGTCCCATTGATCCACTAATATCAGTCAACTCACAAGGTATGGTAGGTGTGTTGGTGTGACCACATCTGTAATACTAACATCTTGTGCTTTTTAGTTTAGAAAGGAGAGTAAGGAGGACACATCTGATAGAGGTGTATAAAATTACGCACACTGTGCCAAAAGTGGATTAGGGAGAAGCTCTTCTTCCTCATGATGACTTGGGTTCATCCATTGAAGATGAACAGTGGGAGATTCAGGAAAGAGAAAAGAAAGCACTTCTTCACACAGTGCATAGTTAAACTGTGGAATTCACTAATTCAAGGTGAAGTTTTGGCCACCAACTTAGATGGTTTTAGAAAGGGATTAGACAGATTCATGGAGGATAAGGCTGTCAGTGGCGGCTGTTCACACAGTGGGTACCGGTATATATTTTACCTCCAGTATCAGAGGCAGTGCGCCTCTGAATACCAGTTGCTGAGGAACACGAACGGGAGGGTGCTGCTGTGCTCATATCTCATCTATGGGCTTCCCATTCCATGGGAGCCGATTGACCACTGTGGGAAACAGGATGCTGGACTAGATAGGTCTTCAGCCTGTTACAGCATGACTCTTGTGAGGGAAGAGAGAGTGATGGAGATGGTTGCGCTTCCTACATTAATTGGGAATGCTGTTGGGGAAGAGCGCCTGGTTCCTAGGTTTAGGGCACAATCCTATCGGGCCCTTGGAGAGCATCCCAGGGACCATGGGATTTTTCAGATCCCCCCCCCTCCCAAAGCTGTAGACACGGCTACAACTTTGGGAGGGGGACTTTGAGATCTCCCCACCCCCTCGCAGGCACCTCGGAGAGAACTGTGGAGCCTGCTTTCTGAGGTCACAAAAGTGGCCTCAGATGACCTCATAGCAGTCAAAAGGGGGGGCATTCCGGTGGGAGAGGAGCAGCCAGGATACACACAATCCTATATAGGGCCTCTCCAGCCCATGCCATGCCATGCCATGCCCCTGGCAGAGTGAGTACTCTGGATGGACTCAGAGGCTGGTCTAGAAGTTTTTTGTGTTTTTTTTAAAGGGAGGATGGAGAGGTGGAGATTGCCTCGGTCGCTCTTCCTGGGCATTGGATACTCAGAAGCCTCCGATATTGGAGGCTTCCATCTAGCAGGTGTCAACCCGATAGGATTGCGCCTTTAGTGGCAGAAATGGCCCAGTGGTAAAGCCATACTGTGCTTGCGGAAGGTGGCAAGGTCTCCGGTAGCAGAAGTGGGGTACAGCCCAACTTGGTGAGTTGCTACCAATGTGAGAAGACAATACTGTACCAGGCTACATGGATCTGACTCAGCTTCATACATTCAGGCCTGCACAACTTAATAAGGCAGCTTCATATATTCAGGCCTGCACAACACTGGAATCTGCCTTATATAGATTTGGATCATTGGCCCTCCATCTAGCCCAGTATTGTCTGCACCGGCCTTCCCCAGCCTGGTACCCTCCAGATGTTTTTGACTACGACTCCTCTATCAGCCCAAGCTAGCATGGCCAATGGTCTTAGATGATGTGAGTTGTGATTCAAAACATCTGGAGGGCTCCAGGTTGGGGAAGGCTGGTCTACACTGGAAGCAGCTCTCCAGAATTTCAGACGGGGCTCTTTCCGAGCCCTACCCAGAGATGCCAAGGATTCAACCTGGGGCATTTGGCACACCCAGCAGGTGCTCCACTACTGAGCAGCAGCCCTTCCCCATTAATTTGTGACCCACCGAGCCCAACTCAGCCCACCAGGCATGTGGAGTGACCTGTCAGGTCATCTTGATGGCTCCCCTGTTTTGAAGTCACACCAAATGGCAAAATCAGGAGTTTTATCAAGCTCCTGGTGGGCCACCGTACATATCTAGTATGCTGTGTTTGGATTGGTGGATCACAAATTGTTCAGACCTGCCCTAGGTGACTAAGATATTGGGGAAAGTGGGCGTTCATGGTTTAGAACAGCCTTCCCTTATCTGGCACCCTCCTGATGTGTTTGGGCTACAACTCCCATCAACCTCAGCCAGCATGCCCAGTGGGACTGGGAATGTTGGGAGTTGTAGTCCCAATGCATCTTGAAGGCACCAGGTCAAGGAAAGCTAGTTTAGAATTTCAGGTTTAGACATTCTAAATGGTAATCGCTAAACTGAATGTTGAAGACTTGCATTTTCCATTTGCTTCAAACATGATGGGTCCCATGTAGAGGTCACCAAAACTCACTTGCACATTTGAAATCTGCTTTTTTCTTTCTTTCTTTTTTTTGGTCTGGTTCAACGAAATTGCATGGACAGTCTCCACATCATCTTCAGCAGGTTCTGGTATGGAGTGTCCATGCAATTAGGTCAAGCCATATAGATAGTGGCTCTCAAATACAGTCGTGCTTTGGATTGAGAGCATAATTCCGGAAACGTGCTTGTAATCCAAAACACTCTTATATCAAAACGAAATCCCCCAAAAAAATTTGTACAGAGATTTTTAATTTAAGCTGTACTACAGTACTTGTATTGCAAGACGTCGCTTGTATATCAAGTAAAAAAAAAATTAAATAAATATTTAAAAATTTGCTTGTCTTGCAAAATGCTCTCAAACCAAGTTACTTGCAATCCAAGATATTACTGTATTGTATTTTCCCTGCTTCTTGAGGATCAATATGCCCTCTGCTTTTGTCACCGGTGCATTCTGTGCTTCATACCAAAACTTTTTCCCCTCCAATTTGCACCATTTCCCAGTCTTACGTCTGTTCTTGAAAACGATATTGTGTTCCGTTACTTCTGAAATGCCTTCTTGGCTCATTTGCCTTCCCGACTCTATATGCCT
Organism: Shinisaurus crocodilurus; assembly: GCA_021292165.1. Lineage (NCBI taxonomy): Eukaryota > Metazoa > Chordata > Lepidosauria > Squamata > Shinisauridae > Shinisaurus > Shinisaurus crocodilurus. The sequence goes on from CM037878.1 coordinate 37,065,589, forward strand.
CAAAAATGGAATGATGTGGCACGGCGAGATACAGCAGCTCCCTCTGACTGGCTGGCGTTTGTGAGAATGAAAGGTTTCCTCCCCTTTATGTAAGCCTCAATTAGGGGCAGTTGTGTCGGGCTCTTCCTCTATCATCTGTGCAGGAAGCTAATCTGTGTATGCTTTTCTCTGCCTTTATAAACATTTGCATGCTCAGCACAGCAGTGCATTCTTCATGGTGAGCCTTTGAAAACAGGCGGAAACACCATATGTAGACTAAGTGCACATAGATCATACTTTTCTGGTCCAGTTAACGCAGGCTAGAATCGCATCTCTGAAATAAACATGCAATGAAGGTGCCTGTGAATCTGCTAAAGGGTCACCCTTTAGCCTCATTTCCTTGTCCGAAAGGACCATGCAGAGAGCCAACTAAGATTACATTTATATTTACTACCTAGAAAAACTGCTACAGAAGAGACAAGAGTCTGTTGCCAGGAGGTTCCTTTGACCTAGTCTCTTGGGGAAGGATAGAAACGCCAATGTAAAATGCATGCTGTTTGCCTTGCCTTTTAGTATAAACATCGTTGCTCACTGTTTTCATGGAGGTTGTTGGAGGAGATACAAAGCGGCTAGGGCAGCCTTTCCCAACTTTGGGCCCTCCAGATGTTTTGGACTACAGCTCCCATCAGACCCAACCATTCTGGCCAGTGCTCATGGCTGATGGGATTTGTAGTACAAAACATCTGGGTTGGGAAAGGCTTGGTTAGAGAGACAGCCAATATACTTTTCTTTCTCTGGGGAGTGAAGGGTGCTGAGAGATCCCCCTTGTACTAGTGGGTATTTATTCACTTATCACGAGTGAATAATGATGATGATGATGATAATAATTTTATTTATTTATATCCTTTTCTTCTGCAGTCGCACTTGGAGCAGCAAACAAGAATATCATAGAAAAGTAGAGTTGGAAGGGGCCTACAAGGCCATATATAATGGGTTTAATCCAGATTTCGGTGCATGCAACGGAGTGGATTTCTCCACTCACTCCTCCCCACAGCAGCCCCCTGAAAATGCTACACAGAAGGGTTGAAGGACCCTGCTGAATGGGTTGAGCTGGAAGGGGATCCCCCAAAATCAGGCAGAGACACCTTTCCTTAGCAGAGCCCTTCCGTCCATGGAAGTCAGATCCTGGATCCATGCCAATGTTTTTTTCCCCATTTTTAGTCTAGAGTAGGGGTAGTGGGGCCAATCCGGATTAGAATGCTAGCGTGGGGGTTGGAGGGGCTTTTAAGATCTACATTGGGCCCCCTGCACCTACTCTAGAGTAAAAATGACAATAAAGATAGCTGCTAGATATGGATTTAAATATGTTTTGGCTCTCAGGGTTGGCATGTGTTGGGTTATCCTGTTGTAACCTCACAATCATGAGGTTTATCATTACATAGTAGATATATGGTAGGTTAGGTGAAAGTGATGTGCCCCAAGGCCACCTTGTGAACTTCATAGCTGAATGGGGAGTTGAATGGAGGCCTCCCTGGGCTGTGTTCAGCTTTTCATCCAATATGCCGCAATGACTCTCAGAGTCGAGCCATTACACACATGACACAAGTGTACACTCAGAATAAGGAATTGGAGGCAACCCTGGCTCCCTGACAAGTAGGCCTATGAAACACACACGTTTGCAAATCTACACTGATTGCATTCACACTTCGTGTTTTGAGATGTACACGTGAATATCTGAGGTGTACATTGAAAAGTAATTTTTGAATTGATCATCATGTGCTGAGATGGGGAGTTGGGTGCAGGGGAGGGAAGGGAGGCGGGGCAGTGGTGGACGGATCCTTTCCTGCTCTGAGCTGCTCAGGGGTCTGCGGCCCTCCCCTTGTGGGCATATACCTAAAAGAAATTACAGCACTTTAGTTATAACACTTGCTTGTGTATTTGAGACAGTTTTACAGGCATAAAAGAAAGGACAGTATATTGTTTCAGTTGTCATTTGCCCACAGAAAATGAGTAGTTTTATTTATTTGCACTTGTTAATTGCCAGTTTATTCCTGCAAGAGTGGGTGGTGTTCTTCCAATTTTAAATATTAGACATGTTGCCACACACACACACCCAAAAAATCGAGACACTTGGCTCATGTCACTATCACCCAGACCTAGCAAGCCACAGCGTTCAAGAAGAACAGAGGAATCTTAGCACATGACTAGTTAGTACCCTGATTGCTCTGGCTAGTTGAAGTTTAAAGTACATTTAATGCTGGGTTTTTCCTGTTCAAGAAGAACGACTCTGGAAAGAATAGAGACCCTGGCAGCATTATAATCGGAGCAGCTGACTAATCTCAAAATGTTCTCAATGAACCATCTGGCCTTTAAACTGATCAACTAATATTTCATCTATTATCAACAGCCAATATAGCCACCTTTGAGGCTTGACTAGGGAGCATGTGGTGGTGTAGTTCGAGCATGCAGGGGTGGGGAACCTCTTTCACCCTGAGGGCCAAATTCAATTTCAGGGAAGATCTCGAGGGCCGCATTCCAGTGGTGGGCAAAAGGCAAAAGGGGTGGTGCCAATACCAGCATATTTTAGCTTAAAGCTCTTCCTGCCAGGCACTGAGCCTGAGCATTTCAACCTTTCAGAAGGAGGGTGGGTGGGTGAAATTGCACCAAATGATTGCGGGTGGTGAGGAAAAGCAGAAGTCACCTGGTGATGTGGGGAACAGGTCATGGACATCTGGAGAACCCCAGGGAGCTGGATTTGGCCACCAGGCCTGAGGTTTCGCTACCCTGATGTAGAGAATGCCAGCAAGAGGGAAGGTGGGATGAATCTGCTGTGTACTCCCCACCCGCACCCCCTGCGTATGTTTCAGTGAGACAAATGCCGCTCTGCTTCCATTTCTAGTAACTTAATCCCTGTATAAATGTCAGTATTAGGCCTGCCAACACAAGGACCTTGCCAATCACTTGGAATTTTGAGTTTCCGCTACCATCTTCATCACAAACCAGTGATGAGAGCCCATGTGGTGTAGTGGGTAGAGTGTTGGGACTCAGGAGATCCGGTTTCTAGTCCTCACTTGGCCATGAAGCTCACTGGGTGACTTTGGGCCAGTCACTGACTCTCAGCCTAACCTACCTCACAGGGTTGTTGCAAGGATAAAATGGAGAGGAGGAGGCCCATGTAAGCCGCCTTGGGTTCCTTGCAGGAGGAAAAAAGGCGGGATATAAATGTAATAAATAAAAGAAACCTAAGCAAACAGAGTGTCCTGCTATTGCTCCAAATCCATCGCAACACAGAGCATCCTGCTATTCCTTCAAATCTGCTTTATACCAGGTCAGTTTATTTTTCCATCCAGCCTGGTATGGTCTACTCCACGGGTAGGCAACCTGGTGCCCTCCGGATGTTTTGGACTACAACTCCCATCAGCCCCAGCTAGCATGGCCAGTAGTCAGGGATTGTGGTGGTTGTCGTCCAAAACATCTGGAGGGCACCAAGTTGCCCACTGTGACTGGCAGTGGCTCTCCAGGGTCTCAGGCGACCCAATCCTTTTCCCGTGATTGAACTGGGAGACCATCTGCAGCCGAGGCACATGCTTTACAACTAAGCTATGGTCCCTGCTACTTGCGTTTCACAAGAGAGAGAATGGCTTTTTGAGAGAGTTGGAGTTGGTGTGATACATTGTTGCGTGTAGCCTCTGTGTTTATCCAGATCATTGTCTTCTGTTGCCGTTTCAATAGTTTGACCAGAGACAACAATGACTGGGTTCAGACAACACGTTAACCCACACTCAAGGGTTGAGTGTGGGTTGTTATTGGAACTGTGGGTTGTTGTTGGAACATGGGTTATCGTGTTGTCTGAACCCAACTGCACTAACAAGCCATGGCTTGTTAACCATGAACAACCCATGAAGAGAATCCATGGTTTATTGTTGGGTTGTGAACTGTGGGTTGTTCACCATGGTTTGTTATCTCAGCTGGGTTCAGACAACATGATAACCCACATTTCAACAACAGCCCACGGTTCAATGACAACCCACACTCAACCATTGAGTGGGTTATCATGTCTGAACCCAGTCAGGCCCTCCAGTCAGTGGGAGACACACAACAAGAGTGTATAGCAAGGCAAATGATGCCTCTATTGTACCACCTTCAGCTCTCTGAAATGGTATTGTCTGCCTTCAGCCTGAGTTTACTATCTGAACACAAGGACAGGGTGTGAGCCATCTCTGTTAAGCAACGCTAAACAGGGCTAGCATTGGAGATCTGCTGAGATAGGAGTGGGCAGCCTGCAGCCCCTGGGTCCCGTGATGCAGCCCTCCGCCTAAATGCAAAAGCCCTCCTCAAGCAATCGGTTCAGACCGTTGGCAAGAGCAGTCTGTCCCTTACCCACCAGCCTGCTGGGCATGGAAGAAAGGGGGGGAGTGTTAAGGGGGTGGCCCCACCAACCTTTGGCTCTGGCCTTGGCCACTGCTGGCTTCAGCCCCCCTCACTGCCAGCATGCGGCCCCTGACAAATTTCCCACAAGGGAATGTATCCTTCAATAGAAAAAAGTTTCCTTATCCCTGTGCTATGGGGAGAACCCAGGCTGAATCCAGGAATCCTCTCCTACCCCAGACCAGTCCTATCAAAGTACTGACTTTAATCTGGGGGGGGGGGGAGCATTTTAACCAATTAAACATACCAATGAATCAATTTTAAGGTTGCAGCTTCAATTGTGTTGAAACTATATTCTAAGGGAAGCAATTAAATTGTTGTTGCTAGTGTGATATGGAAATATTATCATTTGCAATTACGGGAAAGTTTTGCTAATCCAAAACAATGAACTGCAGATTTGCCTGGCAATTAGAAGGGGAAATTGCTTCGTTGATTCTCCCCCCCCCCCTCTGCCCCCAGTGTAAACAACCACCGGACACAGTCGGGCTCCCCCTGAAATCGATGGCAAAGCTGCTGTTGATTTGAATGGCTTCGGGCTGTACCTAACGTCAGTGGTGACATGTTCTTGTTCCAAGAACGGGTAATACAAGTGATGGCTGGGAATAGGGGCAATGGAAACAAAAAAGGGTCCTCCGCTATGCACTCTGCACTGCATTGTATTTTGTAGTAATGCCAAGCTGCCCTGCCCGACTAACCCCTTTTCACACAAGCAGCAGCTTTGCCGGGTTCTTGCTCTGTAAGGCAACATTTATGGTTTTCTGCCAGCCTGCTTGCACAGTACTGAAATGAGGGCAATGGCTAGATTATCCACTCAGCAGAGACCTGGGTTAGAAGTTAGGGCTCCCAGCATTCTTACCAGCCCTGATCCTGTGCCTTTAACGATAGCCCAATCTGCAGAAACGTAGCAGGTAAACCTTTTCCCTGACATGAAGATGTCTATGGTCGATAAAGCTTCATCTGTTTAATTGCTGTGTGTCAGCTTGCTGTTAAAGGCGCAGGAGGGGCTGGTTTCTGTTTTCTTTATATTGGCTTTGGTTAGCGGTAAATCTTATATGTGTTTAATGTACTGGAATGTTTTCTGTTGCATCTGCAGTGCTTTGCTTTAGCTGGAACTCTTTGACCGTATGTGGCAGTGCTAGATGGAGGGGAAAGAGTGCAGTCTCGTGGCTAAGGGATTGAGCTGCAAACCAGGAACCTCTAATGTGCTGTATATATGATTGAATCTTATACTGCAAAGGAACACACACACACACACACACAAAGTCCTGTACACTTTGGGGGTGGGGAGCATCTCATGAGTAAGCTGATTAATTGTGGCAACCATGTACCAATGTTCTAGATATCTGCTATGCAAGTAATTTATTTATTATATTTATATCCCACCTTTTTTCCTGCAAGGAACCCATACATAAATAAATACATACGGTAAATAATAAAGGCGGCTTACATAATCCTCGTCCTCCTCTCCATTTTATCCTCACAACAACCCTGTGAGGTAGGTTAGGCTGAGAGCCAGTGGCTGGCCCAAAGTCACCCAGTGAGCTTCATGGCCGAGCAAGGACTAGAACCCAGATGGCCGGATCTCCCAAGTCCCAGTCCATCATCAGGCGATCACTCGTGACCGAGTAAGATTGTCTTCCGGGATAAAAGGAGGAAATTCTAAATAAGATTGTGTAGACTCTAGCGATGGGTCCGTAAGTGACTGTGGAGGCCAATTCTAGATCCACACAGCTTCCCACGGTGAGGACACAGGTTACCAGATAGAAGATGGTCCTGTAAAGGATTCATTTGACGTGCTTTTCGCTTAGCACGTTTCTCCCTTTCACCTTGCACTCGGGCTTCTTCAAAGTCCATGGAACCTTTGTGAGAGGCCAACCTCCATTTAGATCGTTCATGGGCCAGAGCTTCCCAGTTTTCGATGTTTATATTGCATTTTTTTAGATTTGCCTTATGAACATCTTTAAACCTCTTATATTGACCACCGATATTCCGCTTTCCATCCTTGAGTTGGGAGTAGAGTAACTGCTTTGGGAGACGGCAGTCAGGCATTCGAACAACATGACCGGTCCACTGAAGTTGGCGTTGAAGGATCATTTTTTCAATGCTAGTAGTCTTTGCTTCTTCCAGTACACTGACATTTGTTCGCCTGTCTTCCCAAGTAATTTGCAGGATTTTCCGGAGGCAACGTTGATGAAACCTTTCAAGGAGGTGGAAGTGATGTTTATAGATAGTCCATGTTTCGCAGGCATACAATAAAGTTGGTAATACAATGGCTTCGTAAACCAGTGTTTTGGTCTTCTTACAAATATCCCGATCCTCGAACACTCTATGTTTCATTCGAGAAAATGCGGCACTTGCGGAGCTCAGACGATGCTGGATTTCACTGTCGATGTTAGCTGTAACAGAAAGATAGCTGCCAAGATAGAGAAAATGATCGACATTTTCCAGTATTGTCCCGCCAAGCTGGATAGATGGCATCACCAAAGGGTTAGCTTGCACTTGCTGATGAAGCACTTTGGTTTTTTTGATGTTAAGTGAGAGACCAAGTTTTCCGTATGCTTCTGCAAAAGCATTTAGGATAGTTTGGAGATCATCCTCTGAATGTGTGGAGACCACATTATCATCAGCATACTGAAGTTCCATAACGGAGGTTGTAATTACCTTACTTTTTGCTTTCAGCCTGCTGAGATTAAAAAGCTTTCCATCTGTTCGATATATAATTCCCACACCAGTGAGAAGTTTCCCCTTGACAAGATGTAAAACCATGGCGATGAAAATGGCAAATTATGTTGGGGCGATAACACATCCCTGTTTAACACCTGATCCCACTTTAAATGGAGCACCATGAGAGCCGTTGTTGTCCAAGACCGTAGCCGTCATGTTGTCATGGAGAAGTCGCAAGATATTCACAAATTTATTGGGGCATCCAATTTTCATAAGGATAGTCCAGAGAGCTGTACGGTCTACAGTATCAAAGGCCTTAGCCAAATCGATAAATGCCATATAAAGGGGTTGATTTTGCTCCTGGCATTTTTCTTGGAGCTGGCGTGCAGTAAAAATCATGTCTACTGTCCCTCTAGAGGGGCGGAAACCATATTGAGTTTCAGGGAGGATCTCTTCTGAAATAGATAGAAGACGGTTTGCGAGAATCCTAGCAAATATTTTACCTACGGTTGCTAAGAGAGAAATGCCCCGATAGTTTCCACAGTCTGTTCTATCACCTTTCTTAAAGAGGGTGATAATTATGGCATCCCTGAAGTCTTCTGGGATCTCTTCTCTTATCCAGATTTTTTCGATGAGTTTATGAAGATGTTGTACAAGTTCGGGGGGCCCTTCTTTAAAGATTTCAGCAGGAATCCCATCTGGTCCACTAGCTTTGTTGTTCTTCATTTGATTAATGGCTTTTTTTACTTCATCCAAAGTGGGGAGTATTGCAAGTTCCTCTTTAATTTGTTTTTGTGGGATTTGCGAAAAAATCTCATTATCCACCTTAGATTTACGATTTAAAAGGTCATAATAATGCTCTTTCCAACGCAGTGCAATAGACTCTTTGTCTTTTAAGAGTTTGGTGCCATCTTTTGATTGTAAAGGGTTTGTACCATAGGTTTTTGGTCCATAAATGGCCCTTGTGGCCTTAAAAAAGCCCCGTGCATCATGAGATTTTTCAAGTTGTTGAATTTCTTCAGCTTTCTTTTTCCACCAAGCGTTCTTAAGTTCTCTTGTTCTTCTTTGGACCTCAGCCTTTGCGCTAGCGTAGGTTTTTTTCTTGGCAGCGCAGTTAATATCATTTTGCCATATTTGGAAGGCTTTCCTTTTTTGGTCAAACACTCTGACCACTACACCACACTGGCTCTCGGCTATGTTAGGGGTTAGGGTGCTTCCACACGGAGGGGATCTAATGCTACGAATGAGATAGAATGTGCAACTATTCTGTCTTTCCCTCCTCAAAATATGGAAGGAGGAGGAGTGGGAGAACTCAGGAAAGTTACAAGTAGAAGATAACATTGTCTGGACCCCTCTTAAATTTCCATGAATGAGGCAGGGCGATTGCACAATAAAAGCCTCATCTGGAAGCTCCCTTTAAGACAGGGGCACAGAACCTCTTTCAGCCCCGGGGGCCAAAATCCAGTTCAGAGAAGCTCTTGGGGGCCACATCCCAGTGGTGGGCAGGGCTGAAGGCCAAAGGGGCGGGGCCAAAATACCAGCATATTTTCTCTTTAAAGCTCTTCCTTCCAGTAACTAAGCCTTAGGAGCGGCATTTCAACCTTTTAGAATGAGGAAAGAACTGCACAAAAGTCAAGAAACCACCCAACAATTGGTGATTGGGGGAAAGGGGGTGAGGCTAGGGGAAGGGGGGGCCTTCTGGGCAACCTCGGAAGGCCAGATTGGGACCCCCAGAGGGCCGGATTGGGACCCCCAGAGGGCCGGATTGGGACCCCCAGAGGGCCGGATTGGGACCCCCAGAGGGCCGGATTGGGACCCCCAGAGGGCCCGAGGTTCTGCACCCCTAATTTAAGATAAAAGCAACTTGCAATGTCCCCTGCTGGGTGGGATGGGTTTTTTATAAATCCCTCCTACAAAATGCCTGATGCGAACATAATGCTTTTTAGCACAGGATCCTGGGATTGGAATCTCCCCATTGTCCAGGCTCTAATGTGCACATGTTGTCTGAGGCATCCTTGTGGGGGAAGTGGTCGCTATTCCCTTCCCTGCCTCCTGCCCCACCCCACCCCTCTTCTGCCCCCTGCCACTTGGGAGAAAGTGCCCTTTCAGCTGGCTTCTTCCTCCCCTGCTACTGCAACCACTTTATATTGACAGAGAGTGTGGTGCAGTGAGGAGTGGAGATTGGCTCTGGGATCTCTGGGTTCAATTCCCTTCTCTGCAATGCATTCATTTTGTGGCCTTGGGCAAATTGCTTGCGTCTCAGCCTTGGTGGTACCCCATCTGTAAAATGGGTCTATGGTTGCTCTTCATCAGAGTGGTGATGTCTGTCAGTGAACTTGTTGGCAGTTGATTGTAACCACGCTGCAAGTGTTGTACCTTTTTTGGTAGAAAGGCGGGGTACAAATAAAATAAATAAATAAATAAGATCCTTTCTGCCTTGGAGAATTGGTAGGGGAAAGAGCAGGAACTCTTGTTGTGTGAATGTCTCCTAAGTACTGACCCAAAGGAGGAAAAGCAAATCCTAAAAGTATTAGGCAGCTTGGTATCTTTGGAGAAGACATCTGTATGGCTTATTGCAGGAAGCCATTAATAAGTGTGTTGGTTTTGCCTTAATATCCTAATGTAGCCAGAAGCTCTGGTAGTGAAATACCTATCGATGGCCAATTCTTTAAATAGCAGAAATAAAGACCTTATGTTCGTGGCGTGTGTGTTTAATCACAGTTACTACTAGTCCAGCTTTGTTTTTGCATTTATTAGAGCATACTGCGTTATTCCGATTCAGCAGTTTTCCTTTGTTGGTCTTAATGAAATCAGTGCATCAATGCCAGACTAGTTCACCTTTTGTTCTTTAACTTAAAGTAACATTAATTAAAATGGGCCAATAGTCTCTCTCTCTCTCTCTTTTTTTCCTGCCTCCAACTATCCATTGTCCAACTGAATCCATAGCTGCTTTATGCTGCTTTGTAATGATCAAATAAAACTTGAAAGGTAGGAAGGATAAAAGAGGGAAGATCCAAGCTTTATTTTTCTACCGATGCAACTGATAAATATGACCAGGAGGACAGGAATTGATTCTATTTTTAGCTGTTGATGGATGTCATGAATAGTTTGTGACCTGGCTTGGGGTTCTAAATTACAGGGGTCAGTTTTGGATGGATAGATCAGCCTACCACAACTGGATACCCTCCAGATGTGTTGGACAACAACTCCCACAATCCCCAGCCAGCTATGGACTTATGGGGGTTGTAATCCAACACATCTGGAGGGTGTCAGGTTGAGGAAGGCTGGGATAGATCTTTGGTTGGTTTGGGAGCGAAACTTCAGATGTTACTGACAAGACAACGCCGATAAGGAACACTACTACTCCTGCATTAATCAGGTTTTGTTGTTTGAGAAGCAGCTTGGAATACAAATGGGGGGGGGAGACGCAACCCCTTGTTGGCACTGATTGCTCTGGCTTGTGCTGACCAAAATAGGTCCCGGAGCACCAAGGTGCCAGTTCCTTAGTCTTCCTGGCACAGTTCATTTGGGGTTGGACAGAGGTTGCTGTATCCTCTCCCTTGTGTGTGTTGGGTGGGCCAGCATATCCTTGTAGTGGTTAGATTAGCCTTCCCCAACCAGGTGCCCTCCAGATGTGTTGGACTATGGTGCCCATCATCCCCAGCCAACATGGGAGTTATAGTCCTACACATCTGGAAGGCACCAGGTTGGTGAAGGCTGGGCTGCAGACTCTCACTGGCCAAGTGTAGGCTGAATTTTGCTGTACCTTTCTCCCCATAAATGTGGGAGCTGCAGGCACCTCTTTCCCTATGCAGCAAGCAACACCCAGCCTCCTGTGCCAGGCCGTTCCTTTTTCTGCTGCACTCAGTTGTGGGCCTCCGTTCTGTTTATTAGGAATGCTGGCCACCTGACACTACCTTTGCCCCTGGCTTTGTTCCTACTTGACCTTCTCCTGGCTACCTGCCATCACCTCCGCTGGAGTTTCCCCTGTGCTTTCAGTGCCGTATCTGCTCATTTCATCCTCTGCTACTACATTTCATCTTTCAACTTCTCCCTCTCCAGACTATGACTGGGTTCACATGGCACAACAACCCAGCATAGCTTGCTTATAAGCCACAGTGGGTTGTCATGTTGTGCGAACCCGGAATGGGTTTATCAGGGTGGCTTATTTTAGGCTTATAAAGCACCCTGACAAGCCATGGCTTACATTCAGGTTTGTTTGACCCATGATTGGTTGTCATCTCATCTGAACCCAGATGACACGATCCATTGACAAGCCCTACTGAAAGCAAGCCGCTTGGCAAGAGTGGCAAGGAACCTTTGCCACTCTTGCCAAGCAGCTGCCGGGCAGATGCCGCTGAAAGCCGCCCCCAAAGTGCCCAAATGGCACTTGGGGGTGGCTGTCAGAAGCTTTCCCCTGCTGCATGCTGTGGCAGCGGGCCTTTTGGCCCACCACTGCAGTGAGCAGGGGAGATTGCTGCCGCCGACTCACAAGTGGGTGGTACCAATTGCTCCTTCCCCACTGCCTGCCGTGGCGGCAAATCCTTTCAGCCTGCCGCTGCAGCAAGCAGCCAAGATTGGTGCAGCTGACCACTCCCTGCTGCCTTTTGGGCTTCCCGCAGCAGCAGGGGGGAACCTTGGTGCTCCCGTGGGGTCCCAGGGATACCCGCTGGGGGACAGAGGGGGGAGGGAGGGGGACCCTACCCACAATGTGCCTGATCATCTGTCGGGTGCATTTTGGGTAGCGTGGCTTATGCTGTTGTGCGAAGCCTCCCTATGACTCTGCACTTGGATCTCCCCTTGGATTGATGATGGTTGTGCAGAAACTGTTCTGCCCTGATCCTGCAAATGCCACCGACTCTTGGGTGCCTCATGCTCATCTTTGTCTTTCCTCTTTCTGAGCTTTTCTGTTCTTCATTTACTCAGTGTCTGAACAACAGCTTGTGCAGATCTGCTGATTATCAGCATTGTTCTCCTGGTGCAGATGGTTCCAACCTATTGTTAGCTTTCTCTGAAAATTCTCTCTAATTAGACGGGGCACTAAGCAGAATGTTTTATATGCTGATCCTTGTTTCTTTTACTTTTTAAAAACACCTTTTTAAAATTTCTAATACCAAATGCAAAACAACAATACTGTAACAGCAGCCTTCCCTATCCTGGCCCCCTCTAGATGTGTTGGACTACAACTCCCATAATCCCCAAGCTATCTATTCTGGCTGGGGGTTACGGAAGCTGTAGTACAACAAATCTGTAGGGTGCCAGTTGGGGAAGGCTGCTGGTAACACAGTGGCTACTATTTATTTATTTTATTTATTTATTTACCAGATTTATATACTGCTCCGTATTCTAGTATGGAGATTTCGGAGTGGTGAACAATAAAAGATAAAGCATATACAAGAATAAAACAATATGTTAAGAACAAGATCAATAAAAGCATATCAATAAAACCAAGGCTTCCTGAAATAAAAGTGTTTTCAGGAGGCGCCAGAAACAATACAATGTTGGCACCTGCCTCCAGAGGTCATTATGGCAAACTATGGTTGGGAGGTACAGAGAAAAGGAGGCGGGGAGGAGGAAGCACGCAAACTTACAGCACATTCCCAATCTTCCAATAACAGGATGAAGTATCAGAATGTGGCATCTGAGCCAGGTTCTTGTGTTTAAACTATCTTGACTTGGCTGGTCCTTTTTCAAAGTTTTCCATTTTTTTATTTTTAAATCTATGCAGTGGTTAGGCAGAAGCTAGGAGGGCTATGTGTAATCCATGCTGGGGGGGGGGGGCGGAAGTATTCACTAAGGAAAATAGATTCTGTAACTCAAATGTATTGCAAATTTGCTCAATCTGCATACATTTGGTCATTTCCCACCATTCTGCTTCCAGTGGCCAGGGATAGCAAGCTCTGCTCAGTTTCTCTCTGGTTTCTGATATTTCACAAGCTATTGTTGCTCATACTTGGTAAGCTTCCAGTCCAGGGGTGCAGAACTTCAGGCCCAGGGGGCCAAATCCAACCCACCCAGGGGCCTAATCAAGCCCTCCAGGGTTTCCCAAATGACCCCACCCCCTTCACCCCAACCAGTTACTGGCTTTTGTGCCATTTCCCCCCTCCCCCCCCCACACACACACACTCTGAAAGGTTGGAATGCCTCTCCTAAGGCTTAGTTACTGGTAATAACAGCTTTACAGAGCGATCCTCTGGCCCCCTAGACATCGTCTAGGGGGCCATAGGATTCTTCGGATTCCCGGATCTGAGGTTGGAAAAGAGCTCCGACCTCGGAGCCGGGGATCTGCGTTCGGATTCCCCTACACCCCCCTTCACAGCTGGCACAGAAAGAACCACACCAGCTGCTTCTCCAAGGTCGTAAGAGCGACCTTGGAGAAGGGGTAGAGGGAGCGTTCCGCGGGGACAGGGAGGCTAGAGAGGTCCGCTGGGGTATGACGTATCCTGGGGGCACTCCAACCTCCTTCCCTCCCCGTCTGAAGTGCCACAGCTAGATGGCCGGAAGCGGCCATCTAGCTGACTTGCAGGGCGGGAGGAGCATTAGAGGTGAAGATCGCCTCCGCGCTTTTCCCACCCTGCATGGGATGCCCGTAATCCTCCCCAGTTCGGAGGTAAATATGCTGGTATGTTTGGTATTTTGGCCCTATACCCTTTGCCTTTGACCCCACCCACCACTGGAATGCCACCCCCAAGAGCTCTGCAATTGAATTTGGTCCTCTGGCTGAAAGAGGTTCAACACCCCTGTTCTAGTCCTTATAGCAGTGAAGAGAACCCTGAAAGTTTCTTCTCTCTAGTTGAGAGTCTCAAGATACTGAATTCTGTATCCAGTTCAAATCCCATGCTTGCACGGTACATTGGTACAGTTCTGGCATGTGCTCAGTCCTAACTATAGCGAGCTAACTGCAGAAGACAACTTCTGCGTTTTGGAGCTTATATCTAATCTGCAGTGTGAGGGAACGATATTTCATAAAGGCAGAAGTAATAATATGGGCAAGCAATTAGCTGTGTGCCCAGCGCAGCATGTGCTGACCTGTACTGCTGCTGAGACTGCAATTAACGTCGATTTGGGGTGGGTGGGGGAGAACTTACAATGCATCTCGGAGTGAAACTTGAAATAATTGGAAATAGCCAAGGGGCTGAGTAGGTCAAAAATGTTAATAGGCTTTAGAGCTTTCCACCTTCAGATTTCAGGGGTTCCAATATAGCTTATGTAACAGAGCCTTATAACTAGCTGCCGGTGGGCCAGTGATTCCCAGGAGGTACAAGATTTTAGATTGCCTTGTGTATTTAAACAAAGAGCTTTTTCACACGTTGCATTTCTGATGAGATCGGGCCCGGGCAAGACATTTGCTCACCACCAATCGGGTGTACCTTGCAGTCTGAGAGATGCACCCCTGAATAGTTTGCTATGTCCGGGACGATGTGCACGCCCTAAGCACCCTCGGTGACATTGGATGGGATTCTGGGGCACACCAGCATGCTGCTTCATTGATGACCCTAAAAACTTTATAGAATCATAGAGCTGGAAAGTACCATAGAGGTGCTCATCCAGAGATACCCTCTGCTCAGTGCAGGTATCTTGCAACTATAGCATCTCTGACAGATGGCTGTCCAGGCTCTCCTTAAATGCATCCAGTGAAGGAGAGCCCACCCACCCACGCCCGAGGCAGTCCGAACTGGCCGTACTTGGGTTGCTTGTGCAAACAGGTCAGGCTTGGGTGAGGTAACCGTGATCTTTCCATTCTGTTTTGTAATGCTCACATGGTACATTTAACATAGCTCATCGTAAACATAACATCCAGTGGAGGCTGCTGGCTGCTTCTTCCATCTTTTTTCTTAGCACAGAAAACCTGTTAAGGAGGGAAAGTTGGAAGAGCTGCACAATGCCTTCTAATTGGTAGCACTAGGGGCCCTCTGTCTAGAAGTACCCCTGGAGGAGAACAGGTTGAAGAAGACAGCAAAGCATCACATGTACTCTTTTTCTTTTTTCTTTTATGAGTACCTGACCATAAATGGGACAAGTGTGAACAAGCCCTTGTCCCTTGGTATGGTTGAATTACCGAACTGGATTCTTGGACTCTGGGTGCTTCCCATCTCTGTAACTGTCTTGGCACCAGTTCAGATGTTGCTTTCTTTATCTTATGGTTGTGGCAGATGCAAGGATGCCCTGAAGTTGTGCCTAGACTTGTCAATATGTCAGTTGCTAACAGGCCAATCTCATCTACAGTCATGTCCTAATACAGTAATACCTTGGATTGCAAGTAACTAGGTTTGAGAGCGTTTTGCAAGACAAAGCAAATTTTTAAATATCTATTTAATTTTTTTTGACTTGATATACAAGCGACGTCTTGCAATACAAGTACTGTAGTACAGCTTAAATTAAAAATCTCTGTACAAATTTTTTGGGGGGGATTTCGTTTTGGGGGGATTTCACTACTGCAGTTGCTGGCTGCAAGGATGAACTGATAAAAGTCACATCAAAAGAGGTCAGTTCAGTTATATGTTATTAACTACAACGTGTTACAATACAGAAGGTTCCTGTCGACATAATCATCTGGCGGGCTGGGCAGCTACGACTTGCTGTGCCTTCATCTAAGCTCATATATATTGTCTGCACGTACATGTTGGGTTTTGTGCAAGGCAAGTTTTAACTTTGGGCAGTTTCAGAGACAGACATACGAATTTTATGGCTTGGGCTATACAGTGAAAGCTCTCTTGCCAGCTTGTAAGAGAATCTCTTGAACTGTTGATATATGGTGTTGGGTAAGACATGTCATCCAGGCTCAGTCCGCCCCTGTGCCAAAAGAATTGCATTCCAAGGAAATGGAAAACCTGCTTGCAATACATTATTCATTGATGGCTTTTAAAAAAAAAAAAAAAAATGCCACCCACTTCATTTGCATAGTTTGGATTCTTCCTTCCCCTCTTTTTCAGTTCAAAGGGAATGGAGAGGCTGTAAAGATGCTGGGTGAGGGAGTGCCAGACTAAAAGTATAAATAGGCACAGAAGCCTTTTCTAGCAGCAATTTCTGGCATAGATTTCATAGATAGAGTTGGAAGGAGCCTACAAGGCTATCGAGTCCAACCCCCTGCTCAGTGCAGGAAACTAGAGGAGGGGTCTCCCATCCAAGTAACAACCAGGCTTGACCCTGCTTAGCTTTCCACGCTCAGACAAGCTGAGCCAGCGTGAGCCACAGGCCTGTATGTTTCACATGTGTTATGCAAATGCTAAGTATCCCCCCCCCCCCCAACTGCAACCATGAGTTCTAGAAACATAGTAATTTCACTTCATACATACAGACTTGGCAGTAATAACCCAACCCCAAAGGGGTTCCCTCCAGGACAGATCCCCCAAATCTCATAGTTTACGGACATCTTCGGTTTTCCTCCTAACGTTTTGTATCTCCCCTTCTCTTTTTATCTACCTTTGACTTATATAACATCCAGAACATTTTTATGCATGATGAACCCCATCGCCACCTTTACGAGCTCATGTGAAACCTTTGGCAATGCTGCCAGCCCCCAAAGAGCTGCTTACTGCTGCTGCGCGAGAGCTATGCGATAGGTTTTCAGAGTGGCCAATTTTCCAGTCCTTTCTGTGCTTTGTCAAGGTTTACAGGGTCACTTCAGTAAAAGGCCCCATCTGTTTACCTTGTTTAAAACTCCAGGCTGCAGCAAATGAAAAGCAGCAGCTTTATCTCTTGTGGAGGGAGCCTGTTGTAAATGCAGTACCGGACATCTCAGAAAAATGGTCAACCAGCAAAAAATACTTCTCATCTTTCTGTTAAAAGTAGGTGTAGCTTTTGTGTGAAGCTTTGTAATGCTATCCTTCGCAACCTCAGCAAAACCGATGGATTTTATACGCTACACAATTACTAATGCAGCTTGGCTGGCAAAGCGCAACAGGAAATGCTTTGGTGCAATTATTGTGTCATGTCTCGGTGCAAGATGGAATGATAACTATTGGGCTAGAAAGAATGGAGCATAAATAATTCGGCGCAGTAATCATTGTAGCAATACTGAGCACGTACAGGTGCCCAAACCACTTCACCACATAGTAAACCTTCCAACAACCCTTTAAGGCAGGCCAGTATTATTATCCCCATATTGCAGATGGATGACTGGCTAACAGTGCAAAGCTAAGTGAGGTTGTGGGGGAGGGAAGTGGAAGAATCCTCCGCCACTTCCAAAGCTCTGCTGGCTCACTCTGGCCAGGGCAGGAGGCGTGGGGTGGGGTGGGGGGCATGACTTTGATGGCCTTTTTATCCCGATGGATCTTTTTTAAAAAAAAAAACCAGTTCTCGCCATTGAAAGTAATGGAGGGGGGATTAGCTACACCAGCTCCAGGCTGGCATAGCTGAGGGGCCCAATCTAGGCCCTTCTCAGGATACAGGCCTGTGGCTTATGCTGGCTCAGCTTGTCTGAGCGTGGAAAGCTAAGCAGGGTCAGGCCTGGTTATTACTTGGATGGGAGACCCCTCCTCTAGTTTCCTGCATTGAGCGGGGGGGGGGGGTTGGACTCGATAGCCTTGTAGGCTCCTTCCAACTCCATGATCTATGAACAGAGCAGTGGATCCAAAGCTAGTTCAGACCTGCCCCTAGAATGCCCCGTTTTGGAGCCTACCCCTGCTGGGAACACTGCCGCCAGTAGATCTATAGCCGCAGAACTTTCCATGACCACAAAGGGGAGCCCTGGGGTAGACTGGTGGAAGGGGACCTCTTCTCCGTGCTAATTTCTCCCAGACAGCTGTTGGAGAGGGTAGGCTTGCTCAGTAAGAGAACTGTGACTTTTCCCTTGTGCAGGGCTTTAGAGTAAGTGCTTTACACATCGGAAAGATATGCCTTAAGTTCACATTAAATGGAGAGTTTATTTTATTGCACCATCCATGTACATGACACTTTACAGAGTACAAGAACGCAGGCTACTTGTCCTGGGGAGCTTGCATTCTAAAAATAAGGTTATTGTGCGGCAAAGTATCTGGGCAAGCAAAATTTAAAGCTGGCTAACAGGAAAAGCTATACACATATATGAATGTATATGTATATAAATACAAGTGGGCCTGCAACCAGATGTTGGAGTGTGGAGTGCGGCTGTTCAGGATTCCAGCTGCTCCTTTCCATTCATTCCCCTTTTCCCATTTTCCATTCCCAGCACCACCAATGATCAGCTAGCATTTCATGGCCATTGAGCCTGCTCAGTCCTCATTGGACTGTTTTGGGTTTTTTCCTCTCTCTGTAGGGTTTTTCCCGAAATATATTTTTTGTGCTTCTGCCAACGTTGGGGTTCCCCCAAGCTTGCTGGTTCCTCACTCTTGTGTGTGTGGTTTCATTTTGACTACATAAACAAAAGCACTCACAACCTCAACGTTGCCAATAGAGGGAATGACGATCTACTTCGTGCATTTGGAGAAATAGTTTAAAGTAATTTCTCATGTGGGTGCAATTTGCAGTGTGAATGTTTAAACCTGTAAGTGCTGTTTAACTTTTAGAAGAAGAAAGAAAATTGAAATCTCCCTTCTTAAAAAAAAAAAACATGCAGAAAGAGATTCAACACTTTCCTTAACTTTTTAAAATATATAACTGAATACAATTAAAATGTAGTGCCTTTCTGTGAGTGAGGTCTTTACATCCGAATTGAGGCAGAATGTGATGTCGACTGAGTGCTTGCTGCGCATTGGACCTTGTGAACATTTCTGAGTAGTTGTTAAAACTTAATGACGTTTTGGAGCGCTTGTGTGAAGTGCACGGCTTTAGTTGAATTGCTTGGGGAGCCAAGTCCTGGCAATCACCCTAGCCTGAGAAATAGAACGAGTCTTCTGTTGGAACTGCTACTTTATAAGTGTTTGCCATAAAACAAATGGAGTCATCAAACTGCCACTTACTTTGAATTACAAAACAATTAAAGTTTCATAGAATTGCACATCAGCCAATATTCCTCCCTTTTATCAGCAGGAAGTTTCTGAACTAAATTCTAATTTTGGATCAGATATACCACGGCATGCACAGCGTGAGCCTGCAGCCAAACCAACCTCCTTGTGCCACGTTCTCCCCCTCTGTAACATACACGTAGACTTCTGGAGGGGACCATCATACTCCATGTGATCAAGTACTCTCCAGTTCAATCCACGGCATCTCTAGTTAAAAGGATCAGGTAGCAGGTGACAGAAAAGGCTGCTGTCAGTCAGAGTAGACGAGAGGTTCCCAACCTTTTTGGACTGGTGGGCTCATTTGGAATTTTGAGGGAGTGTTCAAGGCGCTTTTACAAAATGGCGGGAATTTTCCTATTCATAAAATGGCTGCAATGGCCGGTCACAAAGCATGCATTTCCCAGAAGGCAAACTGGTGAGACTAAAAGAAAAGTAACCTGCCCAAGAGCTTAAGTACAAGGCAGAGGTGGGATCTGAGTGCCAAAATGCAAAAACACTTATTGAACTCAAGTAACGATGGCGTTGGAGTGTGGCACCTTGTTTTGCAGCATCTCAGCCTGCAAGTTAATACTTTTTTATTTAAAAAAAAATCTTAAGAAATAAGATAAAAATCAGGAGGGCCAGGGAGCCTGGCAGGTGCCAAGAGAGGTGTTTGTGGGCACATTGGGGCCTGCGGGCACTATGCTGGAGACCCCAGGAGTAGGCAGTACTGGCCTAATGGTCTGACCTGGAATAAGGCAGCTTCTCATCTATATATATATAAGAAGGTGTCCTGACTGACTGACTTGACTGACTCATCAACGCCCAGCTCAAACCGTTTAATCTAGGAATGTGAAATTTTGAAGGGACATTGCTTTTATGACATAGAGCCCCACTAAGGAAGGATTTTTGGAAATGCCGTCCCTAAGGGGGTGAAAAAAGAGGGCAAAATCGCCCCACAATCATATCTCCTATGGGCAAAACAACAGGGCAGCAGTTATGCAAATCGGCCTCACCTCAGAATTCCTGCAGGGGCCAATAGGAGTGGGTATGCAAATCTCCCCTCGGCCGTTTAGAATGTTCTCTGAGGGGGTGAAAAGGGAGGGAAACTTTTAAATAACTGCCTGACTGAATGACTGCTGTGTGCGGGGGGGCGTCGCATAGGCTCCATCACGTTTTGATGGATCTGCCCCAAACTTGGCACGCATACTCTCCATTACCCAAGGACAAAGACTGGTGGGTTCAAATCTCTGAAAAAACCTAGCTGCGCCTGTACGGCCAAAAATAGAGGAGAGCCAATGGCGTCACTTGGAATGTTCGCAGGGGCCATTCAGGAGCGGTTATGCAAATCACTCCAACGACATATAGAATGTTCATATGAACTGCCACAGGGGCCAATCAGGAGCGGATATGCAAATCTCTCCTGCGTCAAAACAGAATGTTCATATGAACCACAGCCGGGGCAGAGCTGGGATTTCATGTTGGGTAGTCCCAGGGGGGCGGGAGAGCAGGGATTTCATTGTTGTGTAGTCCCGGGGGGGGGGGGAGCAGGGATTTCATTGTGTAGTCCCGGGGGGAGCAGGGATTTCATTGTGTAGTCCCAGGGGGGACACAGAGATTTCATTGTGTAGTCCTGGGGGGGGAAGCTGGGATTTCATTGTTGTGTAGTCTGGGGGGGGAGCAGGGGGGGCGGGACAGAGATTTCATTGTGTAATCCTTGGGGGGGGGAGCTGGGATTTCATTGCGTAGTCCTGGGGAGGGGAGCTGGGATTTCATTGTGCAGTCCCAGGGGAAAGGGAACAGGGATTTCATTGTGTAGTCCAGGGGGGGGGAAGCAGAGATTTCATTGTGCAGTCCTGGGGGAGGAACAGGGATTTCACTGTGCAGTCCTGGGGGAGCTGGTATTTCATTGTGTAATCCCAGGGGGGGCAAGGATTTCATTGCGTAGTCCAGGGAGGGAAGCAGGGATTTCATTGTGTAGTCCCGGGGGAGCAGGTAGTCCCGGGGGTGCTGGTAGTCCTGGGGGAGCTAGGATTCCGTTATGTAGTCCTGGGGGACCTTTCCTATGGAGTGATTCAAAACAGCGGTTGACATCATAGCATAAGTGAAACTGGAGAAGGAAGCCTGTTTTTGGACCGTGTTTCTGCATCATGCTAATTCAGCTGTAGGAAATAGTGGTGTCAGGTGGGGAGGGGCAGTATTGGGTTTGAGCCTGGGTGACCTGGGTTCAAATTTTCTGCTGCCTCTGCCTTAGTTTCCCCACCCGCAAAATAGAAATAACATCCCACAGTTACGAGTTGCATTATCAAAGTGCTTTAAATGGTGTTTAAATGGTATAAACGTGTTGCATTATCAAAGTGCTTTTAACGGTGCAGGGGGGGCTGTGCTTGATGAGTGGGGAGAGCACAGAATGAGGGAAATCAAGAAAAGACATTTCTGAGTTTTATTATGGTTGGAAGATTTGGACCTTTGCTATATTTAGGCTGCAAGCCCATCAAACACAGGGGGACTTACTTCTGAGTAAGCATGCATAATATTGTGCTGTGAAGAGTCCCTTTGTCATGGACCGAGTGCTCTGAAGCAGGGAAGGATAGGGGGAGCCTAAGGGTGCCAGCAGGGCAGGGAGGGGCAGAATATGGTGACATCCAGATGTGGGTAAATTCTGCAAGACATAACAAGAGAGGGGGAGAAATGAGATGCGAGGCGGCTGGCTTTAGCAACAGCACCCCAGTTTTGGCGCTGAGACCATAATCTCTCCATAGGGAATGTTTTCCTGTTTTACTCAGTCGTCATCATAACACTATTTAGCATGTATGTACCGCTTTAGAGATTTTACACACTTTGAGTTCGCTATTAGACGGAGTGATTTGGCTGCAGTTGCACAAGTATTCGATTTTCCGCAGCAGCTTTATGTACTCCTTTGCCTCTTTCCCAGGTGCTTCCCCAACCTGGTGCCTTCCAGATGTGTTGGGCTACAGTACCCATCATCCCCAGGG
Organism: Shinisaurus crocodilurus; assembly: GCA_021292165.1. Classification (NCBI taxonomy): domain Eukaryota; kingdom Metazoa; phylum Chordata; class Lepidosauria; order Squamata; family Shinisauridae; genus Shinisaurus; species Shinisaurus crocodilurus. The sequence continues at coordinate 37,087,559 of CM037878.1, forward strand.
GGGGATGGTGTAGTCTTAATTTGAACACATCTGGAGGGCACTCAGGTTGGGGAAGGCTGGGCTACATGAATTTGGGGGCAACAACTGGATTTCTGGATGGAAGTACAGTAATACCTTGGATTGCAAGCATAATTCGTTCCGGAACTGTGCTTGTAATCCAAAACACTCTTATATCAAAGCAAGTCTCTGGCGGGCATGAGTGGAGCCGATTTCAGCCCACTACGCTCGCTCGAGGCGAGCGGTTACATCCCTACACTACTTGTATTGCAAGATGTCGTTTGTTTATCAAGTCAAAATTTATTTTAAAAAATTGCTTGTCTTGCAAAATGCTCTCAGACCAAGTTACTTGCAATCCAAGGTATTACTGTAAATTCTGTTTTGTAATTTGGTAGGAGTGAGACGGGCAAGTTTCTGGAGCTTGTGAGCTACAGCATCTATTCCAGAAGCAGTGAGAAAAAGAAAGTGGCACAATCATCTTTTTTTTAAAAAAAGAAAGAGAGAGAGAGAGCGAATTAATACACAATTTTTATATAGCCACTGGGCTTGTCACATGAGGAAACCAGTTAGAGAAGCTTTTCAAAAGCTAGATTTGTTTTTCTTTTTTTAGATTAGGCCACAAATGAGTAACCCAGGTATACGTGGGCAGAATACGTCTATTATACCTTTTTATTTGCTAATAACTCTTGTGGATGCATTTGCCAGGCTGTCTGAATGAGAGCTCACAGCTTCTGATTTACACTTCAGGTAAAATCGGTGCCCGCATGTCTTTTATATCTGGAACGGCTATGGTTGCTGATTGCATTTGAAGCCATTCCTATAACAATCTCTACTGATATTCCAGAGTTTTAAGATGATGAAAAAGAAAATTATTATGAATGATTGTTTCTTCTTACAGTGAATGGTGGCTTCTGTGTACTCAACTGTTAGCTTATGTTACATGTGAAATAACGCTTCCTTCTTTCCTTATACTCAAAAACGGCACCTGAGGTTGAGTTTATGGCGATATAGAAACATATTTAAATGTGTCTAATTGATTACTCCATTTAAGGCACAATCCTATGCATGTTTAGACAGAGAAAAGTCCTAGAACTCCCAGCATTCCCCAGCCAGCAAGGCTACGTTGGTTATGTAGAAAAAGGTCGTAATTTGCGCAAATTTGGCTGTTTTCTACGTAAACAACATAGCGCTGGAACTCAGAAGTCGCTTTCCCCGGCTCGGCTTGCAAGAACACGAGTCGAGCCAGGGAAATGGTAGGGTGAGCAGAGCTCGGGGGGGTTGAGCCCGGCAAGTTCGCCGGACTTCCACCACCCAATCAAGCTCCGCGCACATCCCTACCCCAGACCCCACTTGTAGCCAACACATGGTTGGGGCATGCTGGGAGTTGTAGGCCAAAAACATCTGGGGACCCAAGGTTGGAGAACACTGCCGTAGGTGGTTCATGATGAAATGAAATGGGATATAATCCAATCCAGAAATCTCATCATCTCAGAATAGTAATAATACTTTACTCACTTGCTATGGGTCCCATTGACTTTGTCGATGGTGTTCTTGCCTTTAGATGTTTCAGCGGCTGTGTGAGAGCTACTTTTTAAAAGATTATTGATCCCAGTCGGGTGACAATTGCATAACAAGGACTGGCACAATTGTACAATGGTATCATAGGATAAACCTGTGCAAGAGTGATTTTCATGCCGCTGTGTAATATATAAAGGGCACCGCCACACATGCAGTTTGGCTAACGTGGCTATCGAAAGCCAGACTAAACAGGTTGTTTTTGCACTGCTTCTGGACAGGGTTGATGATCAGACTTGGGCAGAGCTCTAAGAGCAGGGAGTTCTATAGTTATGGGAAGTGATGCATCTTAGGCCTAAGCGGGGGTGTTGAACCTCCTTCAGCCCGAGGGCCGAAATCCATTTCAGAGAAGTTCTCGGGCTGCATTCCAGTGGTGGGCAGGGCTAAAGGCAGAAAGGGACCAAAAATACCACCATACTGTAGCTTAAAGCTTATGCCCGGTAACTAAGGCTTAGAAGAAGTATTTCAGCCTTTTAGAATGGTACAGTGGTACAATACTGTGAAACCCCAAATGACCGGTGGTTGGGGGAAAGGGGGTGGAGCCAGGAAAAGGGGGTCTGGCCATCTGAGAGCCCTATAGGGCTGGATTGGGCCCCTGGACCTGAGGGTCTGCTCCCCTGACTTGAAGGGAGAGGCACATAATGGGAAAGAACTGTGTCTGAGACCCTGGAGAGGGTCAAGAGTAGATAACACTGGGCATCAGCTATTGGGTAGTATAGAAAGGTAATAAATATAGACAGATAGTCCAAGCTGGTATAAAGCAGCGTTCTCTGTTTCAATTTCAAAGAACAGGCAAGTAAGTAAATCAAGTAACAAGCCAACAGCTTTATTTCATAAGCATCCTTTCTTGTTGTCCCCTTTCAGTACGCCACCACAGGCTGCTCCCTGACACTCCATCATACAGAAAAGCCAGACCATGAAGACATTTGTGAATACCGCCCCTACTCCTGCCCGTGTCCTGGTGCCTCCTGCAAGTGGCAGGGCTCGTTGGAAGCAGTCATGTCTCACCTCATGCACGCCCACAAGAGCATCACGACCCTTCAAGGAGAAGACATTGTCTTCCTCGCCACAGACATTAACTTGCCAGGGGCCGTCGACTGGGTGATGATGCAGTCTTGCTTCGGCCACCACTTCATGCTGGTGTTAGAGAAACAGGAGAAGTACGAGGGCCACCAGCAGTTCTTTGCCATCGTCTTGCTAATTGGTACCCGCAAACAAGCAGAAAACTTTGCGTACAGACTCGAATTGAACGGCAACCGGCGGAGGCTGACTTGGGAGGCCACCCCGCGCTCCATCCATGATGGTGTGGCAGCGGCCATAATGAACAGCGACTGTCTTGTTTTCGACACTGCTATAGCACACCTTTTTGCAGACAATGGGAACCTTGGAATCAATGTGACTATTTCTACGTGTTGTCCATGATATTTCTGTGTAACTAGTGAGACCACACGGTTGTCTGGACATAGTGCTTTTATGTTTTACTGGTATTCAACCATAACCCTCTCCGGCTGTTCCCTCACACATAGTTAACCATCGCATGAGGGGAGAGCAGGGTTGCGTCCACTGGTGCCATTACGGCCCCGCCATCCATGCTTTGGGGTGGCATGTCTGTGGAGGGGAACCTGCCCAACACATGTAGGCTCCCTGCTTGATGTGGAACCCTGCGTGATTGTTAATTGTGCAAGGAGGGACACCCAAACAGGACTTATGTCTTCACAAGTAATACAGTTCTTACTTAGCCTACCATTTTGTAATTCTCTCCCCACCACCACCCACCCACTTACCTTTTGGGGAGTTTAAAACCATGGTTAACAGGACAGTTAAACTAATGCAAGATGAGTTAGTCCTATTAATCTGAAAAGGTTATCTTTTCAAGAACTACCATTGGATGTGTTTTTAGAGGGGGAAACAAGTCTGTTTTCTTGGGAAGCAACGCTTTCTTAGACATAATGGAATTGGAACAGAAGGGGTGGGGTGTCCATCAGAGATGGACCTCTTGTGCCAAAAGAGGCAGTTTGCACATTCAGAAGAATGAGGTGGTGAGGTCCTTGGGTATTCAAATGGACTGTACTGATGAGACTACAAAGGGCGGGGGGATAGCATATTATGAAAACCAAAACCCGTATCTCCCTATAAGTAAAAACATGGCACATCAGATAGAGTGGTTCTGGCTAAGTGTCCTCCCTGCTGTAGTAGTCTTCTTCCTTATGGGATTTTTTTTTTAAGGTGAGGGAACTTTTAAAAATTTGATCTTTCACCTGCAGCAGTACACTCTATTTCTACTACCTCAACTCTCCCAGCTCATTCTGCGGCGTTGGTAGGCAAGTCTGCTTAAACTACTTCTGAGGTGAAAAAGGTGCCTGATGATCTCTGTCAAGAGAGGACAGAGATCATCAGAAAATAAAGAGGAAAATACAGACCAGGGATGAGCAACTTGTGTACCTTCAGATTTTTGGCCTATAGCTCCCATCAGCCTTAGCCAGCATAGCCAATGGTGAGGGATCATAGTAGAGTTGGAAGGGGCCTATAAGGCCATTGAGTCCAACCCCCTGATCAGTGCAGGAATCTGAGTCAAGGCATGGGAGTTATAGTCCAAAACACCCAGTGGGCCACAAGTTGCCCACCCCTGATATAGATTATAGGACTGGGAATGGATTTGCTTTATTTTTTTAGACTTTTGAGACAGAACGCCTACACAGGGCTTTGGAGAGTTAACAATTACATAGTTTCACAGCCTGATAAAGAGGAACAAGAAGGTACTTTGTCAACTGGTTGCTCTTGTTTTTGTGGTTCTATTAAACAGATATGTTTGCCCTGCTACAGAAAAGAGTTCCGTATACCTGCAAAGTGTTTGACCCTCTTCAGCATCCATCCATTTCAACAAGAGCTGAAGAGGCTCAACACTTTGCTCAGTTTGCTGCTTAGTTTACAGGATGGCAAAAACCACAATGTGTTTGAGCAGTTAAAAGTAGGCCCCATCTATAAATATATCTGGGTTGTTTACATGTGGCTTCCCCTTGGGAAGGCATACTTAATATACTTGACATTAACATTGTAAAGACTGACTTAGAATAACACGAGGAGAAGGGATCTGGTGGTTGTCTTGTCTTCTGCTATTTAAGTTTTTTTTTTGTTGCCATATTTACTCTAGTTTTCTAAATAAATATTTTGCAAAAATAACTTACGTTGGCTCTTCATCTGATTAGAAAAACAACTGCACACCAGTTATGTGTTGGTAACATAACTGCATCCTAGAAATATATGAATGCACATCCCTTTGCATTCATAAGGGTCTAGGTCAGGGGTGGGGAATGTATGGCCCTCCAGATGTTGCTAGACTGCAACTCCCATCAACCCTAGCCAGCATAGCCATTAGTGAAGGATGATGGGAGTTGCAGTCCAACATATTCTCCACCCCTGGCCTAGGTTCATCCACGGTATCTCCAGTTTAGAAAGAATCTCACTTCAACTTTGGAGATCTGCCACCAAAGTAGACAATACTGGTCTACATGGTCCAATGCTCTGGCTCTGTATAAGACTGTTTCATTTGTTCAGTATCTCTCTGACCTGTATCTTTTCATATGTAGTGTTAGGAAGGCACATCAGCCCTTGGACCAGGCTCACTCCAAGGTTGGAGCTGGGACTCCGAGCTCAGAGCACCCCCCCACCCCCGCTTGCAGCCAGCGCAGAAAGAATTGCGCCTGCTGCAAACACAATCTCAGAGAAGGGATTTTGTGGGCGGGGAGGTGAAGAGACAGGCGCCGCAATACAAAATCAGCTGTCTAAATGCTTTGCAGGGCGGGAGGAGTGTGGAAGCGACCTTTGCCTCCACGCTCCTACTACCCTGCATAGGATACCCGTAATCCTCCGAGTTCAGAGGGCTACAGGCATCCAGATTAGATTGTGCCCTAAGAGACTGAGCTACAAATCAGGAAGGTGTCTGGTTGGAATCTCATCCATGCTGTGAACTCACTAGGGGAGCACTAGGCTGGCCACTCTCTCAAGTAGCCAGAATTATGCAAAATAATTATTTGGGTTTTATTTTTATTTCTTCTTCTTCTTATACAGCCCTTTGGTATGGAGGAGGGCCTTCTATTTTCTGATGTTGATGGACTTCACGCTATTGGCAAGTGCAAGCAGGAGGTGGATGAAAGATTTCTTTAGCTACCTCTGCTTTACTTCTTGCTGTGCATTATTCTTACTGCCCCACTGCATGGGCACCTCCTTGGCCTAAGAACTCCCAAAGCCTGCAAATGTAGTTTCTGAACAGCTTGGTTTGTCACATTTTCCACTGTATTTCCACTTCTAATGCACTTTAAAATTCCTCCTCAAAGACTTCTCCTTACAATCTTGTCATTGAAGAAAATGTGACTTTAAAAGCAAAGTGTCTCTTGTTGTCATTAAGTTATTCCCTGTGATTGTCAGGTGGGTCTGATTTTTCCTCTCTTCCCTGCCCTTGCTATGCCTGATTCATTCTCCTCCATAAATTTCACATCTACAGTTTTAGTCATTGCCAGATGCCCACCAGCACCAGCTATGAGACTATTAGAGTTAAATGACCTTGTGCAAACAGCTCTCTTCTGAAATGCCCTTATTTTTAATCACCTTGTGCAGAAGTCCCAAACTCATTGCCAGCATAAATTCTACATGTTTGTTATCTCTTACGTATCTTTAAATTAATGTAATTGTATGCATATCCTGTTCTTACAAGGGATTCCCTGTGATCTCTTACCCAGATTGCTGATCATCAGGCATATACTACCGTATATCTATCTAGCTTCATTCATGCTGCAGCGTTAGTGTTTCCAAGCTTCAAACATGCCTTCTGTGCTATGACCCTCCCAACAATAGTAGTAGTAATTTCCCCGTTGATGTATGTGCCACCTTTTTATTTCATGTTGTCTTTGTTTCTGATACACAGAAACACACAGCAAGGCATTATGAGCCTAAGTAATCAATTAAGACAATAGCAGGTATTTGGTACTTGATGTAGAAATTAGATTAACGCCTTAAGGGAGTTAACCTGAAACAAATTCTCTTGAGATGGCTATGCCAGTCTAATGCTCTAGCGCAGATTGAAGCTCCTACAAAGATCTTTATACCCTTGATATAGCATCTTACAATATTCAGTATACATGCATATACTTCAGTAATGGAATCCCAGGAATTTAAAAAATGTCTCTATAGAACAGATGTCCTGATTTAAGGTTGAACTTCAAACCCATCCCTCCTTGTGTTTTAGTTTGTAGCAAAAGTGAACAACAGTTACGGAATATTTTCTGCTAGCCACAATAACTTTGCAATCTCTAGGTACAACATAGTTGAAAGCACTGCTTGCTGGGAGATGTAGTCTGACAACACATAAACAGGAATTTGAGAAGCTGGTCTGAGCATAGGATGAGTTTCTGAATGATGCAGCAGCTGTGGCTGATTTAAACCTTTATAGCAATGAGCCTTCTTTGGTACTGAGACTATCCCTTGATGTATAACATGGGCAAGGTGTGGAATGCAATTCCTCTGGCACAGCTAGCTAATTTGTGCTTCGTAGTACACAGCCATCTTGACACAAGACTGGCAGAGTAGAAAGCTTTGGGGCAATTCATATGGGTGCAATCCAACAGTAAAAATGTTAAGGGCATGGGGTATTGGTAACCTGGTCCCTAGCTCTAGTCTCTCTCAGCTGCTTGGGATTTGCAAGTGCTCATCTCTTTTCTCTGCTCATCTGCATCAAGGTCTTTGCTTTGCAACTTTCAAACATTTGCACTCAGCAACCAAGGACCAAATTCAGGCTGTGACTGAAAATATAGGTCTCATCACCTGAAACCAAATCCTGTACTAAAAGGTAAATCCGGTCTACTGTAGACCATTTGGCAAGCCGCTTTGTTACGTATCTGATCAGACGGGCAGCAGAATGTCTATACTTACAGACTGATGAGTCCGTTCTCACTTGTAAACCGTTTCAAATTCTTCACACCATTCAAATAGCAGAGATTAAATGGCAGTATTGATGCCCAGGGAGGAAAGAAACCTTTTAGGGCATGAATTTTAATCGTGTGTAAATATACGTGTGTGTGTGTGTGTGTGTGTAGATTGGCCTGGGGTGGATTTACTGGATCACGAGCGCTGCAAGACCTTGATTCCTAGAACTCTATAGAGTTGGCTCAGGACACTTTAAATTGTGATACTGTGCCCCTAGAATAGCTATTGTACATTCCAAAAGTGACCTCACTCGGATATTGAAAGCAGAGTATGCCAGCACAGCAATGCCTGCAGCTGCTCTTCCCTATCACTTCCCAGGATGGTGTTTGCATTTCTCTGCTAGAGGGCCAAAGGGACAAACATGGAGGTGTCGGTGCACAAACTTCACCTTTTGACCATATCGATGTAGAGTTCCACATTGGGGGATAGCTGAGTGCAACCGACAACATGAGAAAAGAATGTCATCACTTCCTCAGCAATGTTTCCAGACCAGAATGGGAACCATCTGAGCATGCAGAGACATTGCCGGGTCATACTGAGAGCATGAAATGGATTTTCCCCAGCAGAAACTTCCAGCTGTATAATTCAGAAAATTCTTCTATTCTTGAAGTGTTTCGGCTTACCCTATTTAGCTGCTTGTATCCTTCCTCTTAAAAACTCACTGATTTGCAAATCTCTTCGGTCTACATGAGACATGCCTGTAAATAACTTGCTTTGCCATCACTTGTTTTCGCTTGATGAGCTGGATGTATGAAGTGACTCATTTGAAAGCATCATGTCTGAGCTGAGTGGTACCCATAATGGCATTCATAATGCCATGAACTATATTTAATGAGTAAAACTAACAGTACAATCTTGTACATGTCTGCTCAGAAGTAAGTCCCATTGAGCTCAATGAGGTTATTCCCAGGAGAGTGGGGTATAGGATTGCAATGCAACCTAAGCGAAGATGGAGGTTGCCCAGTTCCTAACAAACAGGTTGCTGTAGCTATGAACTTTTTCAAAGTTGCAAAAAAAAATTATCTGCAGTACATACAAACTATGACTTTTTAAACATGTTTATGTTGACTTTTTATGCCAGATTCTAGAAATCCTGATTCAAGCTGAAGATTTACATAGTATATCTCAATTCTAGTACCATTCAATGGGACCAAAGAATAAATAATCTTAAGTGAATGTGTTAATATGAAGTTACATATGATATGGGCAGAGTGATCCTATGGCTGCTCTAGATAGCGTCTAGAGGGCCATAGGATTTTTCTGAGTCCCAGCTCCGTTGTCAGAAAACAGCTCCAACATCAGAGAACAGCTCCAATGTCAGAGCTGGGATCCCATACTCGGAGCACCCTCCCCTGCTCCTTGCAGCTAGCGCGGTTCAGCAACCTCAGAGAAGGGGTTTAGTGGGCGGGGAGAGGAGACTGGCGCTGCCAGGATATGATGTATCCTGGCAGTGCCTCAGCCTCCTTCCCTCCTCTGAACTGCGGCAGTTAGAAATCCAAAATCGGCCATCTAGCTGCTTTGAAGGGCAGGAGGAGCGCAGAGACAAGGAACCCAAGGAAACTTATTTGAACCTTTAAGACATTTTTATACCACCCTTCATCAGTTTTATTTATTTATTATTACATTTATATCCCACCTTTTTTCCTCTTGCAAGGAATCCAAGGTGGCTTGCGTGGTCCTCTTCCTCTTCCTCCTCACAACCGCTCTGTGAGGTGGGTTAGGCTGAGAGTCAGTGACTGGCCCCAAGTCACCCAGTGAGCTTCATGACGGAGTGGAGACTAGAATCCAGATATCCCGGGTCCCAGGCCAACACTCTAACCACTACACCACACCATCGCAGGGTGTTTTACAATAGTTAAAAATATATTAAGACTTTAAAGTCCACTTAAAGTCTGGGTTAAAATAAAGGGGGCAAAGAATAAAACGAACATGGCGGTCGGAGTCTACTACCGACCACCCAATCAAGGAGAAGACGAGGATGGAACTTTTGAAAAACAAATTGCCATTGTTTCAAGGAGGCACGATGTGGTAGTAATGGGAGACTTCAATTTCCCTGATATCTGTTGGGAGACTTATTCAGCCAAACATGGCCCCTCCAAGAAATTCCTGAGCTGTGCTGCTGATAACTTCCTCCTACAGAAAGTGGAGGAAGGAACTAGAGGATCGGCTATCCTTGACCTGATTCTAACCAACAGAGACGAGTTAGTGGATAAAGTGGCAGTTTCGGGAACTCTGGGGGAAAGTGACCATGTTATACTTGAGTTCTTGATTCTAACGGAAGCAAAAGCTGAGTGTAGCCAAACACGTACCCTGGATTTGAGGAAAGCCAATTTTAACAAACTCAGAACAATGATTAGTAAGATCCCATGGCAAGTGACTTTCACGAGAAAGGGAGCCCAGGAGGGGTGGGAGTTTTTAAAAAAGGAAATTTTAAAGGCACAATTGCAAACAATTCCCACAAGGAAAAAAGGCAGAGGGCAACAGAAGAAGCCAATGTGGCTTCACAATAAACTCAAAGATGACCTGAAAACAAAAAAGGACACGTATAGGAAGTGGAAGGAAGGACAGGCTACAGGGGAAGAGTACAGGCAGGTAGCACAGAACTGCAGGAATAGTGTCAGGAAGGCTAAAGCTGAGAATGAGCTAAGGTTAGCGAGGAATGCTAAAAGCAACAAAAAAGCTTTCTTCATATACATGCACAGTAAAAGACAGAAGAAAGAACTGGTGGTTCAACTACGCAATGAGGATGGCAAATTGATAACAGAAGACAAAGAAAAGGCAGAAGTGTTCAATTCCTACTTCGGCTCGGTCTTCTCCCAAAAGAGGGTCTATGACCCCCCTGGCAAACCTGAAGTGCAGACTGAAGGGGCAGGATTGCAGCTTGAGATTGATAGGCAAATGGTCAAGGAGCACCTGATTACTCTGAACGAGTTTAAATCTCCAGGGCCTGATGAGCTGCATCCTAGAGTAATAAAGGAACTGGCAGAAGAACTCTCAGAACCACTGTCTATTATCTTTGCGAAATCATGGAGGACAGGTGAAGTGCCAGACGACTGGAGGAGGGCAAATGTTGTTCCCATCTTCAAAAAGGGCAAGGAGGAACCTGGGAACTATAGGCCAGTCAGTCTGACATCAATCCCCGGGAAGATTTTTGAGCAGATTATAAAGAAGTCAGTCTGCAAGCACCTTGAAAACAATGCAGTGATTACTAGAAGCCAGCATGGATTTGTCAAGAACAAATCCTGTCAGACTAATCTGATCTCATTTTTTGATCGGGTAACCTCCCTTGTGGACTGTGGGAATGCTGTGGACATTATATATCCGGACTTCAGCAAAGCTTTCGACAAAGTGCCTCATGATATCCTGATCAGTAAGCTAGCTAAGAGTGGGCTAGATGGAACAACTATCAGGTGGATCCACAATTGGCTACAGAATCGGACTCAAAGAGTGCTTATCAATGGTTCCTTCTCAAACTGGGGAGAGGTAACGAGCGGGGTACCACAGGGCTCGGTCCTGGGCCCACAACCTCCCTAGGTAGTTGATTCCATTGTCTTATTGCTCTGACAGTCAGGAAATTTTTCCTGATGTTTAGGTGGAATCTAGGTTCCTGTAACTTGAGCCCATTATTCCGTGTCCTGCAAACTGGGATGATCGAGAAGAGATCTTTGCCCTCCTCTGTGTGACATCCCTTCAAATACTGGAAGAGTGCAATCATATCTCCCCTCAGTCTCCTCTTCTGAAGGCTAAGCATGCCCAGTTCTTTCAGTCTCTCCTCATAGGGCCTTGTTTCCAGTCCCTTTATCATCCTTGTTGCCCTCCTCTGAACCCTCTCCAGTTTGTCTATGTCCTTCTGAAAGTGTGGTGCCCAGAACTGGACGCAGTACTCAAGATGGGGCCTAACCAGTGCTGAGTAAAGGGGAATTATCACTTCCCGCGATTTGGAAGTTATACTTCTATTAATGCAGCTCAAAATAGCATTTGCCTTCTTTGCAGCCACATCGCATTGCTGGCTCATATTCAGTTTGTGATCTACCACAATTCCAAGATCCTTCTCACTTGTAGTATTGTTGAGCCAAGTGTCCCCCATTCTGTAACTCTGCATTTGGTTTCCTCTCCCTAGGTGCAGCACTTGGCATTTATCCCTATTAAATTTCATTCTGTTGTTTTCGGCCCAGCGCTCCAGCCTATCGAGGTCACTTTGAATTTTGTTTCTGTCTTCCAGGGTATTAGCTGTTCCGCTCAACTTTGTGTCATCTGCAAATTTGATAAGCATTCCCTGTACCTCCTCATCCAAGTCATTAATAAAAATGTTGAAGAGCACTGGGCCCAGGACCGAGCCCTGTGGTACCCCGCTCGTTACCTCTCCCCAGTAGAGACCACTCGTTCTGAACATTCTGTGGCACAGTTGTGCCACGCCTGTGCTTGCATGAAGGTTGCCATCTTTTGTCAATGTTGCATCTGCTAATGATCAACATTAAGTTCCATAGGATGTGCCAAGCACAGGATGTGCTGAATTGGAAGATTAAGGTGCGAGCTGACAGAAGCAGACTTCCCCACCCCCTCCTCCTCCCCATGGCAGTCCATTCCCTTGAAAATGCTATGTAGGGGGCAAAGTTAAGTATGGGCATGTGCAGGAGATTGTTCTTGACAGCCCAGATATGGACATAAAGAAAAAAGAATATAAGGATGAAGCAGCTAAATCCTCTCTTCCATGACTGGCCCAGCAGTGGCTTCTACAGTTGGGTGGATTGTTATGAACCTTGGAACCTGGGTATTTTGCCCAAGGCAAGAGACAGATTTGGATAAGAGCTGGCCTTTATATTTTCAGAAATAGGGGTCAGCCACTGCTACTTTGTCTTAGAATCCTAGGTATAACCTGATACCTGCAGCATCTAGCAGTGACTCCGTCAGTCAGTCTGCAATAAGAACATAAGAAGAACCATGCTGGATCAGACCAAGGGTCCATCTAGTCCAGCATTCTGTTCACACATTGGCCAACCAGCTGCCCACAGGATCCCACAAACAGGGCAGGAGTGCAACAGCACCTTCCCGCCCATATTCCCCAGCAACTGGAGTACATAGGCATACTACCTCTGATACTGGAGGAAGCATAGGCAATCAGGACTAGTAGCCACTGATAGCCTTCTCTTCCATGAATTTGTCCAATCCTCGTTTAAAGGTCCAAACTGGTGACCATCACTACATCTTGTGGAAGTGAATTCCATAGTTCAACTATGTGTTGTGTGAAGAAGTACTTCCTTTTATCTGTCCTGAATCTCCCATCAATCAGCTTCATGGGATGACCCCGGGTTTTAGTATTATAAGAGAGGGAGAAAAATGTCTCCCTGTCCACTTTCTCCACACCATGCATAATGTTGTACACCTCTGTCATGTCTCCCCTTACTCTCCTTTTTTCTAAGCTAAACAATCCCAGCTGCTGTAACCTTTCCTCACAAGGGAGCTGCTCCAGCCCCTTGATCATTTTAGTTGCCCTTTTCTGAGCTTTTTCCATCTCTACAATGTCCTTTTTAAGGCACGGTAGCCAATCTCCACATTGAGACTGGGTCAAAAATGCAGACGTCATGACCACAATATGTGGTCTCATTTTTGGACCACAACATCTAGCCTATTTTTTGATCCCCTGCTTTTTGTACCAACTAGCCTGATGAAGAGTTCTGGAGTACTCAAAAGCTTGCACACTCTTCTATGGCATTTTAAAGCATTGCTCAATGGTGGATTTTGGAGCACATTTGTTTCTTCTCTCAAAGACCAATAGGGCTAGTGCCTCCAATATCAGAGGAAGTATGCCTATGTACACCATTGCTAGGGAACATGGTGGGAAGGTGCTGTCGCACTCATGTCCAGCCTATGGGATCCCATGTGCAGCAGGTTGGCCACTGTGTGTGAACAGAATGCTGGACCAGATGGAGCCTTGGTCTGATCCAGCACGGCTCATCTTATGTTCTTGGGGCCATCTTTGCTTTCCAAAAAAGTATGTATTCCATTTCATTATCTATTGCAGGATTAAAGTTTCCATAGAGCTTGTCTACTTTTACCAAAAAAGAAAAAGGAAAAAAGCTGAGTGTTAATATAGACCCTAATATATTGACCTACCTACCTTCCACACAGGGCCGGTGCTACCATTAGGCCAACTAGGCAGCCGCCTAGGGCGCAGGGCTAAAGGGGGTGCCAGAAACACCTTGGGGGGAAAAGACAGCACTCTCAAGTGGGAAGGGGGGCGCTAAATATCTGATCTTGCCTAGGGCACCAAACTGCCTTGCACCGGTCCTGCTTCCACATAAAAATGTGCTGTGTGGGGGAAGCGACAATAAGAAAGAGGTTCCGAACTCTCTGCCTCCGCTGAGGCTACCATGGCGCAACGAAAGAAATAATGCTTGTTAGCAATTCAGGGCGCAATCCTACGTATGTTTAGACAGAAACTAGTCCTACAACTCCCAGCATTCCCCAGCCAGCACTTACCACTGTATATTGTGTGGGGCGGACAGTTTGACCTGAGACAGGTCGGGGAAAATGCAACCTAAAAACAAAAACACCCCGAATGAGAGCGCCTGCGTAACTCGTAAGGGGCGGCACCTCTACAAAGACGTGAGAAGCGCTGGCTGCGTCCGCTTCTTTGAAGTCCGGGTGGAGTCTAGTTCTGCGGAGCCGTCCCCCTGGAGACTAGAATGCAAAACACTGCGCGTCACAGAGAGCATAGAACGTCGGTCCTCTTAAGACGTCCCCGGAGTCTTAAAGGGGCCGCGGCCCCGCACGATGTGTTTGCGAGGAGAGATTTGGTGCACCGCATTATGGAAGGTGCTTCCGGGAACCCGGGGAAGGATTGCGATGGAACCAGAGATCCAGGTGCTGCTCGCTCGGGCGTCAATGCCTTGGAACATCGGTGCTACAGAGAAACATGGGAGACAGAAGTCGGGGAGTGTGGGGGAGTGGATTAGAAAGATGTGGGGTTTTAGAGTACCACCGCATAGACTCTGTCGCATAGTCTTGGGCACAGACCCTAAGGAGGGAGGGGTACGGGGTGGGGGTCACGTGTAGCAGGAGCGACATCGGTGGATTAATACAGGTGTGGTAAATTCAACTAGATATATGCGCATCGCCAGACGCAGGCTTTGAAAAGGTCTGGACCACATGAAGTAGCAATTCTCCATCTGGTCTGTCTTCAAAGATGCAAACTTGGGTTACACATTGCAGACCCCCTTCTCACCAGCAGGCATTGAAATGGGACTTGTTACTAGTTCTGCAATGGTTTTAAAGGGTGATTGCATCTCCCGAGACAGAGAGCCTTTCTACACGAGGCTGTTAATCCGCTGTAGCTACCTTCAGTTTCGTCACAGAATTGAGATCTGAGCGCTGCACGAAGAGCATTTCCTTTCCTGCTTTTCTGCTAGATAACCTGTAAGAGGCAGTGTGGTATAGCGCAATTGCACAAGTGGAAAGAGCATTTTCTTTCGCTTTCACAAATAATACCACATTTTCCCTGCTCTAAAAAACATGCCAAAACTGCTCTTTAAACCCCAAAGTGAAACTGGAGGGCCACACCATCATCTAAAGAACCCATAACAACTGTGAGTAGGGAATGATGAACACCCAATAAATGCCTCATGTAGAAAAGTGTAGAGCTCCAACTTCATGCTGCCCTCTTGTATGCCAATCAAATAGGAAGGCCTGAACATTCCCCCACCCCAACACACGCATACACTTCTTACTGTGTGTCCTTTGGCTCAAAGACGTGCAGCTGAGATAAGCTCCTTCAGTCAGGCACACGCTTCATGTTCCAAGATTGTCTACTTGTTACATTTATTTCTGCCTTGTCCTGCCAGTTCAAGCAGCTTGCATTTACATTATTGACCTAATTTGCACAATCAAAACAGCCCACCATGGCTTATTTAGGCCATGGTGGGCTGCAGTGCATGCCAGGTGGGATTTGCATATTCAGCACTTGATGTCATGCGAACCCAGGTGGCAGGGGTTGTGCGAGGGTAAAACCACCCTCGCATAACCCATGATCTGTTGTTGGGGTATGTGAGGGTTGTTTAACCCTCGCACAGTCCCTGCTGCCTGGGTTTGCATGACACAATGAGCTGCAGCTGGGTGTTGAATATTCAAAACATTCAAAATGTGCAAACTGGCCCATTATCTTTAAGGGGCCCACAACCTACCTTCCTTGTGCAACATCCAGTATCTATAGAGGCATAATATGGCTAATAGACTCCAGGCGCATCAAAAGCTTAACGGCATATGGGGAGGGAGAGATCGTGTTAGCTCAGGGGTGGGGAACCTCAAGCCCTGGGGCCAAATTCGGTCCCCTTCAGGGGCCTATTTGGCTCTGCAGGGTTTCCCAGATGTCTCTGCCCCTTTTCCCCCAACTGCCAATCATTTCATGGTTTCTGTTGGAGGATATGGAAAGGAGTTGGTCCTATACTGGTTAGGATGAAGCAGAGTTTTCCCCCTTATGCACAGCCTGGTTATTGAAACTGGTTATCACCATGTGGGTTGCTAAACCCTGGTAAAGGGCTCTTTAAAGGAACATATTGTCCATACAAGGTTTAAAACTAATAAAGACATTTATTAGTTTTACCTACAGTCCGTTTATTCATATATGCAGGAAGTATATAGGCAGATTAGAGTCCTGGGTGTTAAGAGTCCACTTCATTGGAGATCACTGGCTGGAAGCCAGCTCAAACCTTGTGTCCATCAGGTTGGAGAGGCAGAGAGAGAGAGAGAGAGAGAGAGCTGGCCACAGAGAGGCTGGAAGTAGGGAGGAGGGGTTACAAAACATGCATCCTGGGGATTGTTCAATTAACCCTTTCCTCCCACTGTGGTTGCATTACCTCATTGATTTCAGCAGGCAATATTACAATTTCCAACAGTTTGTCTATATGTGCAGAGTATAATCTCACTATTACAAACACGCTCTTTCGAGAAAAGAATAAGTTTAAAACATCATGGCAGCACCCACGGTCAAAGCACTGGCATCTTCTGGATTATGTAATTGTCCGTGTTAGAGATCGCCGCAATGTACTTCTTACTATGGTGAATGCCGACGACTGCTGGACAGACCACCGACTAATCCGGTCCACTATGGTTATCAACATTGCACCCCAACGTAGGCTTCAAGGACTCTTAAAAGACAAAGAGTCTATTGCACTGCACTGGAAAGAGCATTATTATGACCTTTTAAATCGTAAATTTAACCTTTACGGCAGGTACGGCGGGGGGGGGGTCTGGCGGTGGCAGCGGGGGTCCTGGGGGGGCTTTGGCGGCAGGGGGGCGACGGCGCGGTGGGGCTTTGGCGGTGGCGGGTGCAAGTACGGCGGGGGTGGCGGGGTGGGTCTGGCGGCGACGGGGGGGATCCTGGGGGGGCTTTGGCGGCAGGGGGGCTATAGTCCAGCCCCCCAACAGTCTGAGGGACAATGAACCGGCCCCCTGTTTAAAAAGTTTGAAGACCCCTGTGCTAAGCGAAAAGCACGTCAAACGAATCCTTTACAGGACCATCTTCCATCTGGTAACCTGTGTCCTCACTGTGGGAAGCTGTGTGGATCTAGAATTGGCCTCCACAGTCACTTACGGACCCATTGCTAGAGTCTACACAATTTTTCTTTAGAATTTCCTTCTTTTAAAATTTCCTTTTTGTAATTTTTTTTTTATCCTGGAAGACAATCTTACTCGGTCACGAGTGATTGCGTGATGATGATGATGATGATGATGATGATGATGATGATGATGATGACGACTATTTCCAACAGTTTCCTGGCTGTTTTGCCATTTTTCCCTGTTCTGAAATGTTGAAATTCCTTCTTCTGCAGCTTAGCACATGGGAGGGGGTGGGGTGGGTGACCTGTAGACTTAGTTGTATTAACTTTTACTATTGTATATTTTAAACTGCGTTTTTAATTTTGGTTTAAAAATTTTTTTTAATTATAATGCTGTTTTTATTGTTGGTTTTACCTTGATTTTATTGTATGTACTGTTGTGAACCGCCCAGAGAGCTTCGGCTGTGGGGCGGTATAGAAATGAAATAAATAAATAAATAAGTTTTTAAGCTAAAATATGCTGGGTTTTCTTGGTGTTTTTGCCACGCACCCTTTGTCTTTTGTCCCGCCCACTTTGCCTTCAACCCCCAACCCACCGCTGGAATGAGCCCGCCCAAGAGTGTCTCTAGAATTGAATTCAGCCCTCAGGCTGCCACTGGGTCAGCTTATGGAGCTGAAGTCAATCGCTAACCTCTTCAGAATTCTTCCCAAAGATGGCAGAGAGTGTGGTTCATCATGCAAATCACCTACATGAAAAAGGGTACAATGGGGATGGGAAGAAGAGAGATTAACGTATTATTCTCATATTAAAAATACCCTGACATATCCTGACAGGGGCTGAGCATTATTTAAAATAAGGAATAGGAGATGAGAATGATGTCGCAGACAGCTGTACTGTAAAAACAGCAACACACACCAGCCTTATTGACATTTTGCTAAAGTGATTGTGACAGTGCTTCGTCCCAGGAAACACCCTCTCCCTTCCTAACACACACAAGCAACACAGACATTGTGGAGGCTTGCAGAGATGAAAGTGGTCTAGTGCAGGGATTGGGGACCTGTGGGTGTCCAGATGTTCTTGAACTCCAATTCCCATTGAGGCAGAGCTGACATGCAGCAGGTAAATAGAGCGCTGTTCCCAAGGCACTAAGGCAGCGCGTGATCAGTGCTTAATCAGGAAATAGATAACAGCGGGATTAAGCAAGGAGCATGTCCTTATATGGAATAAGATGGGTACGAAGAAGACAGCAGCTTACAAGAAAAAGCCAGGTAGCCTTATATAGGTTCTGTGTGTACGTGGCAAATGTATAGGAAAAGCTATGCAGGTGATGAAGTGTTACACAAAGCTATAAAGATCGCCCGCTGCTGTAGGGCGTTGTTCTGACTTTGGCAAGCTATTGCCCCTGAACCTTTGCTGACAAATAAAACTTTCCTTCCCGAATCCGAGTGGTCCTGTGTCCTAATTGGTGTATAAGGGCAGTCAGGCCCTTGGGCAGAAGAGGCAATTTCTGCAACACCATCAGCCCCAGCCAGCATGGCCAATGGTCAGGGATGATGAGAGTTGTAGTCCAACATCATCTGGAGGACCACAGGCTCCACGCCCCTTCGCTAGCGTATTTACAACTCCAGCACATTAATAAGATATTGTGCCCACAAATGTCATTTTTACTTACACTTGAAATGTAATGCTTTGGCCCAGATCCAACTGAAATGTCACGATTAAGTCCTGCGGAAAGCAGAGGCTGATCTTATGCAGATTTGCTTGGAAATAAATGCTCAGCCTTATTCATGACTAACTTTAGCTGAAGTGGGTGCAGGGTTTGTTTTTGTGTGTGTGTACAACCGTTCATCTAAATACTGGAAACTATAATCAGATGCCTTTAGGAACATGTTGCAAACCAATTCACCTACATCTGTTTGTGTTCAACAGAGAGTGAAGACATTGAAAAAGGACCCTCATCCCCAGCAACTGATAATTCAGGCAGGTAAGTAAATGGTAAACCAGTTTTTATTTGTTTTTATTTTTCAGTGGTAGTAGTTTGTCACAATGTTGCATTGTATGAGGCGACAGTGTATGTTTCTCAAAGCACTGCTAGCCATGCATCAAAATTCATTGGCAGTAGGTTCAGCACAAATATCCAGAAGTACTTTCCCCACACAATACATCATTCACTTATGGCAGGGATGCTCAACGTTTTTGGGCCCGAGGGCTGCATCGGGTGGAAGCAGGGGGCTGCACATGTATCATACACGTACACAAGCACACACAAACCTGAGAATTCTCTTGCTAGTGTTAGCAAGAGAATCCCTTTCCTTATTTCCAGTCGGAGTTAAGGAAGGGAAAACTGTGCAGCTTCCCCTGGGAGATGCAGAGGTCCTGGCAAGCTGCATGCACCCCGTGGGCTGCACTTTTTGCACCTTTGATTTATGGCATTTGTGAAGGATCAGCAACCGGATCCTTTGCGTGAGTTCGGCAACTTTAGGGTTAACCGGCACAGCGCTAAGGCTCGTATCGGCTCTCGATTACAAGAGGAAAAAGCCACCAGTCTTTGTATGCCCAAATAAGGCTTTTATTTGTTTATACAGCAATCAAGTCGGAACTACCAGTCTTCTAAGAATACGTTTACAGTCAACAAAACCTTAGTTGACTCGCGTCTTACCCAATGAGCGGGCTCCGCGGCTAGCAGGTTACATTCGGGTCACTCTACTTACATCAAAGACAATACTCTAGTCAGTTTCAGCCCAGCTCTCGATCGGCGCTTCCTAGCGGAGAACGGAGTGCCTGGGCGGCTGTTGCTTAGGAGGATCTGGCCCCGTGGTTCCCAACAACCCGAACCGGGACGGGAGAGGGGTTTTCTACCCCGGATTCCCCGCTCTCCCCCCGCCCCCTAGGTCAGGTGGGGGCTTATGCCTGCCCCTTCGTGCAGATAGGCTTATTCCTGCCCGGGAAGAAGGTGACGTAGGGAAACCTTTGCAGCTCTTCGAGGCTGCCCTTTGTGCTGATGGTCCTTGATGGCCCTTCCTGGACGGTTGTGGATCTCTGCCGAGGTCTTCCTTTGTTGGGGCTGATGGCTTGTCTGGCTACTCCCTGGTGACCTCATCCCTCCTCCCCTGGCCCCCTCCCTTTGGGGAAAGATGTGTGTGTGTGTGTGTGTACTGAATTTTGGGCTTTCTCCACACCCTCCCATTTGGGGAAAGATGGCATTGGGGTCCACCACCCCAATCCCTATCTAACTGTCTCCTACTGAGAAAGCCCGGGACAACCCATCTGCCACGATGTTGTCCTTACCCTTGATGTGTTCTACTAAAAAATCAAAATCTTGCAGGGCTAAACTCCACCGTAAGAGCTTCTGGTTGGACCCCTTCACCCTATCCAGCCAGCACAAGGGGGAATGGTCGGTCTGCAGTCGGAACCGGCGGCCCCACAGATAGGGGCGAAGCTTGGTCACTGCCCACACTATTGCGAGGCACTCTTTCTCGACAGTGGCCAAGTTCCGCTCCCGAGGCAGAAGTTTTTTACTTAAAAAGGCAACCGGGCACAGCCCCTGCTCTGGTCGTTCCTGCAGCAAGACGGCTCCCATCCCCGCTTCCGAGGCATCCGTCTGCAGAACAAAAGGGCCTTCAAAGTCTGGGGCTTGCAGCACAGGGGCTGCCATCAAGCAGGCTTTCAGTCCCTCAAACGCTGCCTGGCAAGCGGCTGACCATTGGACCTTAACGGGTTGCCGCTTCTTGCACAAGTCAGTCAGGGGGGCGGCTAGCTGGCTAAAATGGGGCACGAATTTACGATAATAGCCAGCCAGCCCTAAAAAAGCTTGGACCTGCTTTTTCGTCTGGGGTTGGGGCCAGGTGCGCACTGATTCTATTTTGGCTTCTAGGGGCTTGACACTACCTCCCCCTACCTTGTGTCCCAGATACTCCACCTCCCCCCTCCCAACCTGGCATTTCTTTGCCTTTACCGTCAACCCAGCACCCTGAATCCTTTGAAACACCTGGCGGACATGTTGCAAATGCTGCTCCCAGGTGGAACTGAAAATGGCGATGTCGTCCAGATACGCGCAGGCGAACTCCCCCAGCCCATTTAGCATTCCGTTTACCAACCTCTGGAAGGTAGCCGGACCATTGCGGACCCCAAACGGGAGGGTGGTGAATTGGAACAACCCCAGGTGGGTCACGAAAGCAGATTTCAAGGCAGCGTCCGCATCGAGCGGAACCTGCCAATACCCCTTTGTCAGGTCCAGGGTGGTGATGTACTTGGCCCCCCCCAGCCTCTCCAGCAGCACATCCATGTTGGGAATGGGGTAGGGGTCCGGGACGGTCACCTTGTTTATTTTCCGGTAGTCTACGCAGAACCGGACACCCCCATCCTTTTTGGCTACTAACACGATCGGGGAGGACCAGGGGCTCGAGCTGGGCACAATGACTCCCAAGTCCAGCATGGCTTGGACCTCCTCGGCCACGACTTGGGCATGGGGCCCCACCGCCCGGTAGGGTAGGGATTGGATGGGGGGGCTATCCCCTGTGTCAATGGTGTGTTGTGTGAGTGTGGTGCATCCTGGTCGGTCTGAGAACATGGGCTGAAATTCTTCCAAGACCTGGGTGATCTGCTGCCGCTGCTGTTCGGACAGGGAGGGGGACAGTTTGATCTCCTCCATTCCTCCCCCTTCCCCCCACTCGGCCAACAACCCCCCATCAGGGTCTCCCGGCTCCACACACTCTTGTACTCCCCCCACCTTCGTTCCGTGTTCTACATACAGTTTCAGCATATTTACATGGAAAACCTTCTGCCTCCCCGGCTGCCCCGGGAAAGCCACTTGGTAGTTCACCTCCCCCGACCTTCCAATGACGGTCCCTGGGCCCTCCCACTTCAAGCACAGTTTGTCCGTCTTTTGGGGGCGCAGTACCAACACCTGGTCCCCCACTTCGAAAGTCCGTGGTACAGCCGTCCGGTTGTACCACGCGCTCTGCCGCTGCTGGGCTGTTTCGAGATGCTGCTGCGCCGTCTCCCTCACCTCTCGAAGGACAGTCTGGAGGTGTTGCATGAACGTATGCACAGGCACGGAGGCTTTTGCGGCAACCCCCTCCCATTCCGCCCGCAACAGAGCCAAAGGTCCCCGGAGCTCCCTCCCAAACATCAGTTCGTTGGGGGAGAATCCCAGGCTTTCTTGGGGGGAGTCCCGGTAGGCAAATAACAAGTAGGGGAGGGCTTGATCCCAAGTCCCAGGGTGCTTCGCCGCATATGCCCTGATCATCTTTTCCAGAGTCTGGTTGAAACGCTCCACCAACCCATTGGTCTCGTGGTGGTATGGCACCGAAGTCAGGTGCTCTACCCCCCCCCAGTTCCCACAATTTTTTAAACAGTTTGGACACGAAGCCCGTGCCGCAGTCCGAAACCACCGTGTGGGGCATTCCTAGGCGGGCGAAAAGAGAGAGGAGAGTCTTAGCCAGGCTGGTGGCGGAAATGGAGGCTAAAGCAAAAGCCTCTGCATAACGGGTGGCAAAGTCAACCACAGTCAATATAAACTTCTTCCCCGTCTTGGTGGGGGGATTCAAGGGTCCCACGATATCCATCCCTATTCTTTCAAAGGGGATGCCCACAATGGGTAGGGGTTGCAGGGGGGCTTTAGGATGGTCCCGGTTATGCCCCACCCGCTGGCAGACATCGCAGGACCGGCAATATTCTTGCACCTCATTTGCCACCATGGGCCAGTAGAACCCCTCTGTCACCCTAACCAGAGTCCGTTTCTGTCCCAAGTGCCCTCCCCACGCCACATCGTGGGCCAGTTGTAGTACAGCCTGGCGGTACCTCGCAGGCACAACTAATTGTCTCTTCTTTGGTTTTGGACCCGGTCCCGTCCTTGGGCAGAATTCTCTGTAGAGGGCTCCCGCCTCCCACAAAAAGCGTTCGGACTGGTCCCCTACCCCGGGCCCTTGACTGGCCCGCTCCCGACATCCCTGGAGGGATGGGTCGCTCTGCTGCTCTTCTTGGAACGCCTTCTGAGTCCCAAAATCACGGGCCATTGGCGCGAACCCCCCGGGGTCTTCGTCCTCCCCCACAACTGGGGGGAGCGGCGGGGGACGGCTGGCTGCCGCTGCCGGGGCCGCTTTACCGCGACCGGGAGGCGGGCCCGGGGACCTGGGAGGCTGCGGGTCAGGGGCTTGGTTGGCCCGACGCCGGGTCACCACCCCCACCTTGACCTGGGCAGCCCGGAACGCAACGTCGTTCCCAATGATGATTCCCCATTCTTGCTGGCCATGCACTATAACGTCCATCTCCCCTTCCCACCCCCTGTACTTGACCCAGACCCGGGCGAGGGGAACGGCTATGTTGGGAGAGTTATAGGGCTTTATGGCACAGGTGCGCCCCTTTAGCAACTGTCTCTTCTTTACCTTACTTCGAGGTAAAGCAGTGATGTCCGCCCCAGTGTCCCTATACCCCACCTGGGAAACATTGTTTACAGAGATGGACTCACAGAATTTGTCCTGGCTCCACCGCAGCTGCTCCGGGGAGGCAATGCGCATCAATGATGCCTGCGAGATGGCCCCCAGCGAATGCTGTCCTCCGCTCCTCAGGGACCGCGCCGCATCTTCACCGTCTCCCTCGAGGGACGAGCTGGACTGCTGATCCTCCTCGTGCTCCTCCGGTTCGCGGGACTCTGGCGCAAGCATCCTCCCCACCTTGCCCGGCGATGTCTTGGCGTGGCGGTTCTTTGCGATCAGTTTGGGGCAGCTCCTCTTGAGGTGCCCCGGTTCTTTACAATAGAAACATCCACTGGTGCCGGGGTTGTCTTTGGGCTTGCCTAGGGCTCCCTCCCGAGGTTTGGGGTTGCCCTTCTCCACACTTCCCTTGGTCCCGCCATGACTGAGGTTACCCCCCTTGGGTCCTTTGGGCTGCCGATACAGTCCCATTTGGTCGGCCAACTTGCCCATTTCCCTACAGTTTGAGGGGGTCCCGATCCCGCACCGCCGTAGCTAGGTCCTCAGGGATAGTGGCACAGAATTGTTCCTGGATCAGGAGCTCCCGCACCTCCGCCAAGGAGGTCCTCCCGGTGGCCCCGATCCATGCGTCCCACACCTGCCCCAGGTGCGCCATCCAGGAGGCATACGTGTCCCCTGGGTTAGGCCGCCCGTAACGAAATTTACGGCGACAATGCTCAGCGGTGAGGGCAAACCTCTCTCTCACCGCTTCTTTGAACGCTCCATAGTCCAAGGGAGCGGTTTGGGTGTGGATGCCCAGAAGATCAGCCAGTTCCCCGCTGACTTGCGTCCTCAGGGCAGACATCCTTAAGTTGTCCGGCACCTTCTGCTCTACGCAGGCAGCCTCGAACAGGGTGAAAAAGATCAGTACATCCTGTCCCGACTGGTAGGTGGGAAATTGCTTCCTGTCCCATTTGGGGGTTGTGGTGCCCCCACCCTGGGATGCAGGGGTTCCCCCTTGTCCGGTGCCCCTGGTCAGCCTGGCCAACTCCAGCTGCATCTGTAGCATCTCTTGTTGATGCTGCATCAACTCCCTGGCTTGTTGCCAATTGAGTTGGGGAAAGAGGGCATCCAACCCTCCTCCCCCCATGGCTCCGCCAGCAACCCTTCTGCCGAGGTCTTCCTCCGCCTCTGGGTCCCTTAACTCGTTTCTCCTGCCGCTACTGGTAAGGCTGGGGCCTACCCCACTGCTTGGGTTCCTGCCCTCCTAACAATGGTGAGGGGGCTTCACCCCCTTCCTGCCTTGCCGTCTTCGGCCGCACCACCCACTCCATTGTGGAGGTCTGGGTTGGGGTTTCTGGGCTGCTCACTAGCTCCACCTGCTCTTGGCTCAGACTATTCATTTTTCCTTGCTCTGAGCGCTCCCCAGCAATCTACTAGCCTGCCCGAAGTCCTGTTAGTTCCGACTGTCAAATGTGGTTTCCAATTGTCCCGTCGCCTGCCACCATGTGAAGGATCAGCAACCGGATCCTTTGCGTGAGTTCGGCAACTTTAGGGTTAACCGGCACAGCGCTAAGGCTCGTATCAGCTCTCGATTACAAGAGGAAAAAGCCACCAGTCTTTGTATGCCCAAATAAGGCTTTTATTTGTTTATACAGCAATCAAGTCGGAACTACCAGTCTTCTAAGAATACGTTTACAGTCAACAAAACCTTAGTTGACTCGCGTCTTACCCAATGAGCGGGCTCCGCGGCTAGCAGGTTACATTCGGGTCACTCTACTTACATCAAAGACAATACTCTAGTCAGTTTCAGCCCAGCTCTCGATCGGCGCTTCCTAGCGGAGAACGGAGTGCCTGGGCGGCTGTTGCTTAGGAGGATCTGGCCCCGTGGTTCCCAACAACCCGAACCGGGACGGGAGAGGGGTTTTCTACCCCGGATTCCCCGCTCTCCCCCCGCCCCCTAGGTCAGGTGGGGGCTTATGCCTGCCCCTTCGTGCAGATAGGCTTATTCCTGCCCGGGAAGAAGGTGACGTAGGGAAACCTTTGCAGCTCTTCGAGGCTGCCCTTTGTGCTGATGGTCCTTGATGGCCCTTCCTGGACGGTTGTGGATCTCTGCCGAGGTCTTCCTTTGTTGGGGCTGATGGCTTGTCTGGCTACTCCCTGGTGACCTCATCCCTCCTCCCCTGGCCCCCTCCCTTTGGGGAAAGATGTGTGTGTGTGTGTGTGTACTGAATTTTGGGCTTTCTCCACAGCATTAATTGCCCAAGATGTGGTGATGGCCACTACTTTAGAAGGCTTTTAAAGAATGAGGCAAATACATAGTTCTATCCATGGATAATAGCATATCACACACACACACACACACACACACACACACACACAATCATACAGAGAGAGAGAGAGAGAACTTCAGTATTCTGTGGCAACATGTTTGTGATCACCAAGTACTGGGGTGCAACAGAAGGTTATCTTTATACCATGTCCTCCTTGTGAACTTCTCAGGGTTGTCTGGCTGTCAGCTGTTGAAAGCAGAATCCTGGACTAGATGGACTTTTGGTACGATCCAACAAGGCAGTTCTTAAGTATTGGGCAGCTAAGTATTTTGTGCAGCTATGAAGAAGTCTTCACTTCTTCTGTTTCCAGCAATTTTCTCTTTTCACCTGAATTTTGGATATGTGTAAAGGAGTACCACACTGGGCTATAACAATCATATTGTTATGCATGCTGGCCTGGCCATACCTTTTGTCAGGCAAATTGTTTGGTAATCAGTGGTGTGGTGGAGGGGCAGCCACAAAGGAATCCCCTGCCTGAGGTGGTAGAGCCTGAGCAGTAGCAGCTTGCTTGTTCCCCTGTCCTGGCCCCCAGCCTCCGCCTCACTCCAGTTAGGTAGCACTGCACCGGGTGCTCCAGAGACCCCCTAGTCTCTCTCTTTCTTTCTTTCTCTCTCTCTCTCTCTCTCTCTCTCTCTCTCTCTCTGCAGCATTTATTGCAGTAGGAGAGCGGGGTCCTGTACAGGTGATCCTGCCCACAATGCCTGGCTGTGAGGAATGGTCCCCTCAGAGCCAAGCATTTGGGCCTGGCTGGCTCTCTGAAGAACCATGCTGGCCACTTTTTCCAGCTGGTGCAGCTCTTCAGAGAGCCTGCTTGCCCCCTGGATCGCCCTGAGAGAGATCTAGAAGGCAGGAGGGGTGTGTGTGGAAGCAGTGGAGGTAGGGGGGTGCCAGGTGGTGACAGGGACAGGGGTGATGGCAAGGGTGGTGACACAGTGATCCAGCAGCATCAAGTAGGCCGCTCAACAAGATCTGCCACAGACGGTCTTCTCCTTATCCCATCAGCCAGAGCAGCCAGGCTGGTGGGGACTAGGAAGAGGGCCTTCTCTGTGGTGGCCCCCAAGTTATGGCACTCCCTCCCTAGTGACCTTTGCCATGCCCCCTCCGTGATGAGCTTCCATCGCGCATTAAAAACATGGTATTTCAGGCGGGAATATGGGGTGGGTTAGGATTTTAAAAGAATTTTTTATACTGTTTTAATTATCATGTTTTGTTGTGTTGTTTTGATTGTACATTGCCCAGGGTGGCCGGGTGGCCGGCCAGATGGGTGATTAACAAATATAATAAACAAACAAACAAACAATCGGTAGTGTGGCTGTACTCTCCTGCCTCAGGCAGCAGGAGAGCTTGTGCTGGCCTTGGTTCTGGGACTTTTTTTTTTAGAGCAGGAGCAGTGATTTCATCTGCCCAAGCACTCTGGCAGGTGAATAAGATGATAATGAGGTTTTATTATTGTTTGTGACAGACTAGCGTAGACGAAGTTAGAAAATGAGGAAAATAATTAAGCAGAGGCTGGATACTTCTTTCCTTTTCTTTGACGGGAATCCTACTTCACGTTAGCAGTTTAAATTGTAACACTTCTGTGCAAGATTGTTTGCATTTCTAATTAAAAATGAAAGGTTATGTTCTAGCTGGCTGAAGAAGAGCATTCCTTACACACACTGTGACACAATTTGAACAATCACAGCAGCCCACCACGACTTGTTTACGCCATGGTGGGTTGCGGTGCACGCCGGCCGCCATTTTGAATATACAGGCCCGCGGCAGGCAGGTGCTGTGGCTTGGCATGTCACGACACGAGAACCTGGGCATTGTGGATCATGCGAGGGTTAAACAAAATGTACCGCTTCTGTTGCTAATGGCTCAGGACCTCCCCTTTGTGGGAGATGTATAGAGTCCTCACTGGGATGTTTGGAATGTGAAAGCCATCAGTTTGAGAAAGTGACCCTCCTGATTGGAGGGAATGGATGATAGACAATCTCTCTGTGTGTGGGGTGACTAATGATAGAGGCAGTTTCAGAAAGGCAGAGACAGACACAGAGAGGCACCAGTGTGGGGATGGCAGCTCTACCCTGTATGTGTGGAAATAAATAGTTATAGTGCTCATACTAATAAGCTGCCTTGGAGGATTTTATCCTGAAAGGCAGGATATAAATAATTTTAATAAATAATTTTAATTAATAAATAAAACATTTTTGAAAATTGCATAAGTCTCCAGTGATCTTTCTTCCACAAGCAAGCAAAACCCTGGTAAGCACTTCCCCTAAAATGTTATTGTGTGATGACTAACTTATCATCATAATAGCCTGTCTGAGATGTTCATAACTTGTCTGTTGTCACAAATAGAGGCTGAGGCTTTACAGTCATGCCTTGGATTGAGAGCATAATTCGTTCCAGAAACGTGCTTGTAATCCAAAACACTCTTATATCAAAACGAAATCCCCCCAAAAAATTTGTACAGAGATTTTTAATTTAAGCCGTACTACAGTACTTGTATTGCAAGACGTCGCTTGTATATCAAGTAAAAAATAAATAAATAAATATTTAAAAATTTGCTTGTCTTGCAAAATGCTCTCAAACCAAGTTACTTGCAATCCAAGGTATTACTGTATATCGCATGTTTTACTCTGTAAAGTACTCCTGTCCTTTTAACAGAGTTGCATAAATAAATCTTGAAAAATTCCAAGCAATGCCCCTCGATGAGAATGGAAGCTTGCATATGATAAGCACGCAACATGAATTCACACAGCGCTCAGTTATTATAATACTGTTATATTTCTTTCCCTTGCAATACAGTTTTGACAGTATCAGAGTTTGAGCAAACTGTATCGGATCCTGAATGGAGAAAAACAATGTGGTGTCCATTTACTGTACAACATCCATAGTTTAGATTATGACTGGGTTCGGACGACACGACAAGCAAACTGATAACAGACAACCATTGCTTGTTGTGTTGTCCGAACCCAGGTTGTTGTGAGTCACAATGGTCTGTTTTGTCCTCAGAAACAACAATAAGAAACAATGGTTTCTTCTAACAACGATTGTTTGTTGTAAGAGCAACAAACCAGGGAAAGCTGTTTTATCATTGGTGGTTCAAGAATCCTACAGAGTCGCATGACAAGAGCGGCAAAACAAACAGCCGCTCCAGTCATCCGATCTCTATTTCCGATGTCTGCCCAGCAACACACATGTTGCTGCTTGCTTCACTTTTAATTGTAGGATGCTTTTTACTTTTACAATCAGGATTCCAAAAACTGTATTTTTCTTTCAAAATAAAGTATGCTTTTAATAGAAGAGTAGATTACAACTGGAGAACGTTACAAGTATGTGGTGGTAGGAGGGGGCAGTTGGGTAGTAAGCAGAGGGCTGGAAAAATGAAGTCAAGGCTCAACTCTGGCTGCAGGAGCAAGAAAAGCTTTGGGGTAGGGAAGGTGTGGGAAAGATCTAGTTCAGACTTGTAACACAGGTGGGAGGCAGGATAGATGGGAGAACTGCTAGAGATAGCAGGTTCTCTGCCATGCATGGATGCAAGGGGGGGGGAGAACGAAAAGAGGTGCATTGCTAAGCAGAACTAGGCATGGGGGGGGAGGTGTAAATAGCCTTCACCTGTCTCCTAGGCAAGATGGGAGCGAAGGTGGGAGGGAGAGGGGAGAGCGAGAGTGGCTTTGGTGCCAGGCCAGTGTTCTCCAACCTTGGGTCCCCAGATGTTTTTGGCCTACAACTCCCAGCATGCCCCAGCCAGCATAGCTGGCTGGGGCATGCTGGGAGTTGTAGGCCAAAAACATCTGGGGACCCAAGGTTGGAGAACACTGTGCCAGGCGGTACAGAGAGGGAGGGAGGCAAGGATCAAAAGCCGCTGCTTGGACAAGGGGCACCAGGCAGCGTGGGGGAGGGTGTATAATGCGTTAATAATCATCCCCTGCATGGTAGACCAGGTGGGAGCAGAGGTGGGAGGGGGAAGGGGGAGCGTGAAAGGTGTTTGTGATGGGTGGCCGAGGTTGGGAGTGGTGGCTGGGTTAGGAGAAAGTCAAGCCTCAGTTCATACTAGAGGCACCAGGAATGGGGTGGGGGTGTGGGAAATGCCTCTCTGCGGTTATAGAAACAGCCAGGTGAGAGCAGGAAAAGTGACAGGCGGAGAAGCACGGGCCAACATACACAAGAATCTTTTTTTTCAATGGGAACAGACAACAAAAGGGATATCGATCAACTACGGGGAGGTAGAGAAAGGCTTAAAGATTCCTGCAGGAGGAGGGAGAGGGGAGCACTCAGCGGACCAATCACGAACAGGCTGCCTACATAGAGAGGGAGCGATGGCCCCTGGGATGCATGCCTGGAGGTGGAGGGAGGACTGGGTGGGAACAAAAGCACGCTAATGACCAGAAACAATGATCGTCTGTCAGAACCATCCTTGTAAGTTACCACCAGTCATGGTAACTTACAATGATAGCTTGTTGTGTTGTGCGAACTCACCCTATGTCTGTTTTTTGTTTAAATATACATGCAAGACAGAATAGCATACAAAGAGATTAATCTTGATTGCTTAAAAGGCTTGCTGAAGTTGCCTGGAGTTGATGAGTGTCTAGAGTTGGCTGCTAACCCACTCACTCAAGCCCCTTCCCAGGAAGTGGTCATTAGCCTTTGGCTATAATTGTTAAGATCATCTCAGTCCAAGTATGTTTTTTACAGGAGCAGTTGAATCACTGGGTTCTTTAAGGAGGCTGAAGTCACACCCTCTCTTAATGAGGAAGTTCCCATTTCCTGGGCCCAGCCAGCAATCTCCTTCTTGCCAGATGTAAAGAAAGGGGGGGAAAGATTGAGCATATACATGGTTGGCTGGACATGTCCAAGCACTTTGTCCACATCCTCACGCTCTAAAAACTGAAAATCATTCAACAAAGACCAGACAGGGTCCTGCATGCCACCACGAATGAATCTGCGTTCATTGTGGAGTCAAAATTGTGGTGGATTTGAACAATTTTGCCCTCAACATTTCTTGCAAACATGTCATGACGTGTTGCTGAAAGTTCCACCGTATCTTCTACTGGGCGAGATTTCAAAAGACCCCTTGGAAAAGCTCCACTGGACGACATTGTGAGGATGCATTAATAGGGGCGGGGGGAAATGACTTTTTCATCTCCACCATCACAAAAGTAGGCTCAGTAATGAGCTCTTGTGTTCGGTTAGACCCATCATGAGACTTTCTCCAATTGCGTTCTAGTAATCACCCAGCCTGCTTCATTGCCCTCAACTCAAGTATATACCAAGGTGCCAAACAGGCTCTGCTCAATGGGAGAGGATGCTTGGAAATCATTATGTCAACTACTCTGGCATTTCTGCATTCCACAGAGTGACCAGGAATTTGACAGAAGCACCAGCCATACCACCCGGAAAATCTCCTAGAGCCTGTTATAATCCATTAGCCCAGTGTTCTCAACCTTGGGCCCCCAGATGTTTTTGGCCTACAACTCCCAGCATGCCCCAGCATGCTGGGAGTTGTAGGCCAAAAACATCTGGGGATCCAAGGTTGGAGAACACTGCATTAGCCTCTGGAGGTGACCGTTCAAATAGGGCCTCCACCCTTGCAGAGGAGTACAGTGCTTGTAAGCCTAATCTTCAACAGGAAGTGATCTGACCATGACAAAGGAGTAGATGCAAAATCCCCCACTTTCAGACCACCATCTTCCTGAAAAGGACATTAAATGCCTCTCAGTCTCAAATAAAGTCAACCTGTTCCATATATATTAATCCTTAGCGCTGAAAAGGTAATATCCTTTCTGTAATTTATTTTCAACATAGGGAACCTGAAGGTAGCATGACAAATCCAGAGTCTGAGAGCAGCAGAGGGATGGAACTGGAGGAAACCACTGAGGAGCCAGATAGAGACACAGGTATTGTATTACTACTATTTTTGAAGTGGAATATGAAAGGCATGAATCTTGAGCATGCTGGGGAGGAAACCGGTACTTTGAGGCTCATCAATTTATTACAGGGTTGCCATCATAGTCCAAAACACACATTCCCAGTTACACTTATTTGGTTTCTGCTGCAATTGCTCATGTTTCACACAAATCCTCAAGCTAATTGTATTTGCTATCTGCCTGTCTTGCTTACTGGAATGTTTATTTATTTAATTACTACATTTATATCCCACCCTTTTTCCTCTTGCAAAGAACCCAAGGCAGCCTCCTCTCCATTTTATCCTCACAACAACCCTGTGAAGTAGGCTAGGCTGAGAGTCAGTGACTGGCCCAAAGTCACCCAGTGAGTTTCATGGCTGTATGGGGACTAGAACCAGGATCTCCTGAGTCTCAGTCCACACTGGCTCTCATTGTTTTGGAATGTTTTGCCTACTTTCCTTGAATTCTCTGTACTAAATAAATAGCTGTGAAAGGGGTGCAGAAGCAAGCATACAGGCAGTCCCAGTCCCACAGCAATTCCAGTTCAGCACCTGCAAATCCAAATTAGTTCTTAGCACAGCAGAAACCGACAACCAATTTTTGCAAACTTTCTGCAGATCAGGGCAAAACTGGCTTCAACTCCAACCTTTAGAGGTGGATATGACTTCCTTGCACACTCCAGATGCTTGGAACAAGGTGTTGCAACTGGTTGCCCAGTAGAGACTGTTCTCTACACAGTCTCAGCAATGTCTGGCTATACAAAGGCCCACAGAGATTACGTCTCCACTTTCTATAAACAGGAGGTGAGGAACCTTTTTTGGCCTGAGGGCCAGCTTCCATTTTGGAGAAGCTCTTGGAGGCTGCATTCTAGTGATGGGCAGGACCACAGGCAAAAGTGGAAAGGGCTGAAAAATACAACTCCACCTCAAAATTCAATTGTTAGCAATATGTAGTAGGAAGCATGTCTACTCAGAAGTAAGCATGAGCAGCATGTTTATTCACAAATAAGCAGGACAATTCTGTGCATGCCTACTCAGAAGTAAGCAGGACAAGCTTCTTCAGGACTAGGCTGAGAAGGAAGCAGCAGGACTGAATCACTCAGCAGAACTTTCAAATATCATTTCTACTCAGAAGTATGCATGAGCATCATATCTACTCAGAAGTAAGGAGGGCAAGCCTCTACATGACTACTCAGAAGTAAGCAGGACAAGTTTCAGAAGGAAGCTGAATGGATGGAAAAGCTCTTATATCCAATTAGGAGCTGATTGGAAATAAATGTTTTCCCAGCTAAGGATTGAGAAAGGGAGCTGTTGATCAGAGATAAGAGCATTCCCCTCTGTGGCAGAGGGGGTAGGGTCAGGGGAAGAAGCTGCTGGGCTGGATAGGGAACCTGCATAGGCCTTATCAGAGCAATGCATGTAAAGGCAACACTGGGAAAGTCTCTTCTATCTAGTATTGTAGCAAATATGCTTTTCTCTATAAATGCTGCCCTAGGCACGGTGTAGTATTGCTGAATGCAGCCTTTCCCAAATGTGTTCTCCAAATGTGTTGGACTACAACTCCCACCATCCCCAGCCAGTACAGTTTCCATGCTGGCTGTGGATGATGGGAGCTGTAGTCCGATGCATCTGGTGAGTGACAGGTGGAGGGAAGGCTGGCTTTGTGAAAGCCCTGATAGGGCCAGTGAGTGAGCATAACTGTAAGATGAGACAGGAGTGGGTGTTTTTTGAAGCTAGGAAGCAATTGACTTGCATTCCCATCTAAGGAGAAATGCCTCCCCCTTTGATGACACTATTTTCAGCATAAGAAAAACTGGTGGTTTTTTTTTTTAGGTTTGTGTGTGTGTGAATTCATGTAATGGGTGTCTGTATGAAAAAATAACATTTGTTCTCCTAGAAAAAATCAGGTTGGAAGTTTTGTGTTTGTTTAAGCATGTGCCACCATGCCTTGAGTGTTAATGGTGCTTGTATGAACAGGTTCTGAAGATCATCCAGGAAGAGTTAGAAGTAGAGCTTCCATGTCTTCAGCTAGGTAAGAACAAAAATAAAAAAAACACATCATTATTCACACTTGGAGGTGGTTGGAATGAAATTTCTGCTCATTCCTAGGGTCTGTTCAGACATTATTGTTGAGCTCATCTCACTCGGACTGGTCTACGATGTACCATGAACGATAGAATGCAGATTCTGGGTTGGATCTAGGATCTACCTTCCATGGATAAAAGCTCACGGATGGTGTCTCTGTCTGATTTGGGGGGGGGGGGGTGTCTCCCTTGCCCCTGCACCACCGCTCATCCCATTCAGCAAGTTCACCCAACCCTCTGGGTAGCATTTGGCTGTTGTGGGGAGGAGCAGGTGGGTACATCTGCTTCCGCCAGTCCAGTTGCCCATGCCTAAATCTGGATTCAACCCCAAGAGTGTGAAATTTCCCACAGCTAGATTTGTGGCTCTCATAGGAAAGCTTGCCTTTTTACAAAAAAAAAAAGTGTACCATTGGTTTTGAGGAGAAGGCACCTTACATTCTTTTTAAATGCTTTCATAATATTTAACAGGATTTCTTCCTTTGGTTTAAACCTCTTATTGCTTGCTTGTTCCTGTTATTGACCCCAGTGGTCAGTGAAGGAAGTTGTGATGGGATTGTAGTGGTACAAGTAGGACGTAGCAGTGTGCCCTCTCTCCTAAAAGGTGCAAACCTCAAGGCTCCCCCGAGCATTTTGATACCTCCCTCATTGCTCAGTGGCCTCTTTTTGGCTCCAGTTCTGTCAACAGTCAGCACCTGAGTTTGCTATTAGAAGGAATGATATCTGCTGCAATGGTGCTGAAAACATGTTTATTTCCTATGGACCACACTGTGGTCAGAATCAGAATTGTTCAGGAACTGACATAACTGTGTTAGGGCTGGAAAGCTCCGGGCCTTGCATATATGTCTTGACAGGACTCAGCAATGTAGAAGTATGTGCATACGCAGATGCTGTCATAATGTGTTGGGCTTCTTCAATAGAAGACCTTCTTAGGTGAAGGCGAAGACCTTTCTATTTTCCCAGGCATTTTAGTCTTTCACTTTCTGGGTGTTTAATTTTTTTAAAAAAAAATCTGTTACTGTATTTTAAATCTTGGCATTGCTGCTAGGTTTTATTTCTATTTTATACTGTAGTTTTAAACTTTTAGGGCACAATCCTATGGCTGCCAGACAGAATCTAGATAGCCATAGGAAAGGTCGGAGTCCCAACTCCAACCTCGGAAACCTGCTCCGAGATCAGAGCTGGGAGTCCAACCTCAGTGTGCCCTTCCTCCACCCTCACAGCTGGCATGGAAAGAAGTGCGCCAGCTGCAGCTCCAAGGTCGGAAGACTGACCTCAGAGCTGGAGGTTTGTGAGCAGGGAAGGGGGCAGGGAGGGGAGGCATAAGACTCTGCCATGATATGTAATATCCGGGCGGCTCCTCGGCCTCAACTCATCATGAGCTGGGGGGAAAGACTTAGATGGCCAAAACTGGCCTTCTAAGCCTTTTGCAGGGCAGGAGGAGTGCAGAGGCGGCCTTCTCCTCCACGCTCCTCCCACCCTCCATCAGATGCCTGTAATCCTCCGAGTTCAGAGGGTTATGGATAACCACGTTGGATTGCACCACCCAACGTTTATAGTGTATCTTATGTTGTGTATTCTGGTTTTAATTCTTGTGAACCACCCAGAGAGCTTCGGCTATTGGGCAGTATAGAAATGTAATAAACAAATAATATTAAATTATTTGCCATTGCCCCCAGGGATTAATATATTGTCATTCAATCTTCTTAGGTCTTCTTATAAAGAGAGCCAAGAGGGGAAGGCTGATGGCAGTCCAGAGGCAGGATCAGATATTGCCACCTCTGAAGGATTAACAGAGCTATCTTCCCAGAAAACCACTGAGACGCCATTGTCAAGCGCAGGTACTGTGTTCTATCTTCCTCACGTGCAAGGAGAGGGCCACACTTCAAGTGACTGAGAGTTGCCACTGGCTGTGCTGTGATGAATGCTGTAATTGTGGGTTGGATTCAGACTTAGACGTACTTATAGGAGCCCCACTGATTCAACCTAATAATTGTAATATAATAATAATCGTTTGAATAGCGTTTCCAAGTGTGCAAAGCACTTCACATGCATTATCTAGTTGTAATCCTCACAGCAATCCTGTAAGGTAAGTCATTATTATCCTCCATATTGTAGATGGGAGCACTGAAGCTTAGAGAGAGAGTAGCGTGCTGAAGGCCACCAAGAGATTTCATGGCAGAAGCAAGATACAACCCAGTGACTTTCTGATCCCCTGCTCAGTCTTTTAGGGTGCAATCCTATGCATATTTAAACAACAAAAAAGTTCTACATCTACCAGCATTTCCCAGCCAGCATTCCCCAGTTGTAGGACAAAAAAAGTCCTACAACTCCCAGCATTCCCCAGCCAGTGTGGCTGTCTAAACATGCATAGGATTGTGCCCTTAGACACTTTGCTAGTTTCTGCATCCCCTACGAAGTCTATGTCCTCCTCAAATCTGAAGCCCGCTCATTGCTCTGCAGAGGAATTGGAGATTTGGCTGTGAAAGGATACTTGGGGTATAGGTATTGTGTGCGTGGGGTGGGGGGGAAGGAGTCATGGTGGTCCCAAGTAAGATACCCATGTCATGAAGAGTTACTAATTATTCATGAAGGATTATTAATTTCATTAGTCCACACCCAGTACACAATGGAGATTTGCCACCTGTGAGATCAATCTAGACTTAGTTATACTAACTTAATTATCATTGATTTTGTGGAAGACCAGCAACCGGGTCTTCTGCGTGAGTTCGGCACTTAACGGGTTAACCGGCACTGAGATATAGCCCGTCAAGGAGATATTACGCGATTAAAACTCAACCGTAAGATTAAAACTTACTACAGGTTAAATGGAGCGGAACTAATAGACTTCTAGGAATACTATAACATAAACAAGACTTGGTTGTGACTTCAGATATCTTGAATGAATTGGTTCCCAGGCTAGCGTATTGCAGCAAGGAGTTACCTTAGACCAGAGACTCTACGACTCCCCGCTTCTAGCCTGGCTCCAAACCGCCTTGCTCGGGGAAGAGAACTGCTTGACCCAGCCAGTGCTGGCTTTGGAAGGTGTCACCCGCCCGTGTTCCCAACAACCTCCGTGGAGCAGGCAGAGGGGTTTTCTACCCTGCACGCCCCCTCCCCGCCCCTGGGTAATCAGGTGGGCTTATTCCTGCCCCCTTTACGATCAGGTGGGCTTGTTCCTGCCCGGGAACAGGAGGCACCTTTGGGCTTATCATGCCCTCTGAGCATACTTAGCAGCTCTTTGAGACTGCCCTGCATTTCCTGATGGTCCATACTTCTTCTTGTGGATTCCGGCCGATGTGCCCCATTGAGGATATGCGTGTTACCTGTCTGGCCAGTCCTGCATCTCCTGCCCCCCCCCCCCGGTGGGGATTATGCAGACAGGGGTTGTTAGGGAAAAACTACCTGTGGTTACCAAGGGGAAAACCGTGTCAGGGTTCGTGTCACTGCGTGTGTGTGTTCAGGCTTTCTCCACAGATTTCAATGGGTCTGCTTTAAGTGTGACTTAAGTCTGGATCCAACCATGTACGAACAACTAGTTTGGTTTGTACTCAGCAGGAACCAAGGGCCTTCCGAGAGTATTGGGAGGAGTCAGGAGAGAAAGCACATCTGAATACCAACTAAACAGGTGAGTCTTTGAAACTTGTTACTTTCCCAAAAAAAGTTTGTTCAAGTCACTATTGAGTAACAGTTCATAATGCTCCGGCTGTGTCGCTACTGATAGACTATTTTCTTCCAGGTGATAGTTGGGAAGGCAAAAAGCGATCACTTATGTTTCCTCTTCAGCTTTAAACTGAAGCAGCTTTCCCCCGCCTGGTGCCTCCCCCAGTGGTGTTGGACTATGTGACGCCTCACCCCTCACCCCCACCTTGTGATTCGAACTCTCAGCTTTATTATGGTCAAATCCCACCTCCACGCTCTCCCAATCTCCTCCGCTGCCACCAACCCCCTCCAGGGTAACCAACTCAGACCACTCCTTTCAATTTTTTAAAAAAGGAAACAAGTTTATTTATTTACAATCAAGGGTAGGGAAATAGATAATGTTAAAGGATTCTAAACTTTGTAAACTCCCTCTCTCTCACACCCTTTCTCTCACTCTGTCTCTCTCTCAGCCAGCACTACCCAATACTCCCCCCTCTCCCTAGACTCCTCAGACCTCTCTCTCTCTCTCTCTCTCTCCAGACTCCTCTCTGCAAGACTGCAACCCCCTTGAACAGCCCCGCCCACTGTTTATGTAACAGGCTTCACCCCTCCTTCTCACTCTCTCAGCCAATCAGCAGACATCCAACATTCCACACTCCTCTCACACTCCCCCCTCCCCTCACATACTAACAGATATAACGTTTTGCCCAAGGGCAGAGGCATGACAGACTACAATGCCCATGCTGGCCTGGAGTGATGGGAGTTGTAGTCCAACACGACTGGAGGGTGCCAAGTTGTGGGGAGGCTGAAGGTGTAGGAGGTGTGACTTGGGGTGGGGGCGATATGTGTTGGAAACGAAGGCAGGACAGTCCAACTGGCTTCTACATTTTAACCCCATTGTCTTCCACAATATTGTGTTCAATCCTGAAATTAGTTTTGTGTGATTTTACTTTGGGATGTATTTTTTCTCCCTCTTTAAAGTGGTACATTTCTCAGCTTTCCTTGCCAGGACAAGCATAATAACAAATGAGGGATTCTATATGTTAACACAGCCAACATTAGGAGTGGAATTCCTATGCTGGAACAAAGCACACTTTGCTATCTTGCTTACTAGTAAATTTCTTCTACTTGTTGGCTTTTCCACTGCTTAGAAGCCGTGGGCAACAAAGATAACTTTTGGGCATCAAAAATAACAGTGGGCCTTGGAGTTTGCTTTGAGACATAAACTAATTATTCAGCTTGGTTACACATGGTCTGTTGTGTCTACTGAAAGGGAGGCATTGGATACCGTTGCTGCCGATATGCATCAAAAACCCTTAGGAATATCTGTCTCAATGCAGACAGATTCAAGCTGGCTTTATGACCATGTCTACAAGAAAAAGAGTAAGTAATGGATTTATTGTGCTGTTTACACTATTAAAACAAAGCAGAGAAGTCTTCATTGTAGCAGTACATAGGGAACTGCCTTATACCAGTTCAGACCAGTGCTTTTTTTCTGGAGAAAAAGGTACCGGAACTCTTGGGTTACATTTCCTTGGGAGTAGATGGCGATTAAATTGTAATGCAATTAATAGAAGAAAAGGTGCTGGAACTCAGTTCCGGTCAGTTCCACCAGAAAAAAAGCCCTGGTTCAGACTATTTGCCCATCTAGACTAGTATAGTCTTCTCTGACTGGAAGTGCTCTATACAGGCCTAGGCAGAGGTCTTTCCCATCATGTGCTATTGGAGATCATTTATTTATTTATTTACAACATTTATATACTGCTCCACATCTACACAGTTTCCGGAGTACAGTAATACCTTGGATTGCAAGCATAATTCGTTCCGGAACCGTGCTTGTAATCCAAAACACTCTTATATCAAAGCGAGTCTCTGGCGGATGTGAGCGGGGCCGATTTTGGCCCGCTACGCCCGCTCAAGGCGAGCGGTTACATCCCTACTTTCTTTTTTCTTTTTTTCTTTTTTTTTTTTAATTTAAATTTTTAAACAATACAAAGAAAATAACACACTCATATAACTAATATTGTGCTCCCATCACCATGGGACCAAATAATCCAATAACTCTATAATTGTTCATTATTCCAAAAATACAACATATCTTGACAGGGTAAACTCCCTTTCCCCTTTTTAAACACATATTCCAAAAATAAACCCCAGATATCCTTGAAAATATTTTTCTTTAATTGACCCCTTTTGCATTTAATATTACAAGTCAACATATCATTCAAAGCCATATCCCATACTTCTTTATACCAATCAGTAATAGTAAAAACTTGCTGAATTTTCCATTTCCTTGCTATCATTAGTCTACCTGCCGTTAACAAGTTTATAATTAATTCTTTAACATTTTGAGGACCGATCACCTTTTCCGTTATTGATAGCAAAGCTAGTTTAGGACAAACCTCTAAATCAGCTCCAACAATTTCTGATATTTCCTCAAAAATCATTTTTTTTTGCAAAAATCATTTATCTTTTTTGATAAAAAGATTTTTGCAGAATTACAGGGTAAAAGGAAAGAATTGGAGAATAAAGAACTGGATAGGGTACAAAGGAATTTGATTTATACAAAAAGGGAGTATTTTGAGAATAGTAATAAAAATTCTAAAATGTTGGCTAGATTAGCACAAAAAAAAAAAGAAAAAAGCTTAGTGGGGGTGATTAAAGACAAGAGGGGTAAAGAATATAATCTATTAAAGGATAAATTGAAAATTTTTCATGAATATTACACGGAGTTATACAAGGCAGGAAAATGGTCGGAAGCTGAGAGTAGAAAATATATCGAGAAAAATTTAAAAATAAAAATCCAGGATGAAGATAGAGAGAAAATGGAGCAACCATTCACGGAAATTGAAATAGAAAATGCTATAAATAAATTGAAACAGGGGAAAACGCCAGGATTGGATGGTCTGGGGGCGGAATATTATAAAGTTTTTTTAAAAATGTTAATTCCAAAGTTAAAACGGTTGTTTAATGATATTTTACAGGGGGGAGAGATCCCCCCGTCATGGAAACAGTCCTTGACTATTTTAATCCCGAAACCAAGGAAGGATTTAGCAGAACCAGGTTC
Organism: Shinisaurus crocodilurus; assembly: GCA_021292165.1. Taxonomy (NCBI): domain Eukaryota; kingdom Metazoa; phylum Chordata; class Lepidosauria; order Squamata; family Shinisauridae; genus Shinisaurus; species Shinisaurus crocodilurus. Next base: position 37,128,094 of record CM037878.1, read on the forward strand.
TTATAGACCAATATCATTAATTAATCAAGATGCTAAACTATTGACAGCAATTTTAGCTAGAAGAATGAATAGTTTTCTAAATAAGTATATAGGGATAGATCAATGCGGTTTCATTCAAGGAAGACAAATGGCAGACTTAACAAGAAGGGTTTTGAATATAATATATTTAATAAAGAAAAATAATTTGAAAGCGGGGGTTCTTGCATTGGATATTTTTAAAGCCTTTGATTGCGTGGAATGGCCTGCATTAAAGATGTTAATAAAAACTATGGGGTTTGGAGAAAAATTTATAGGTATTACTAATCAATTATATACTCATAATGTTACGTTGGTAATTGTAAATGATGGAATAACAGAAACTATTAGCCTAGGCAGGGGAACTAGACAGGGTTGTCCCCTTTCCCCTGTATTATTTGTGTTAGTTATGGAATTGTTAGCGAATGCGATAAGACAGGAGAAGAAATTACTGGGGATAGGGATAGAGGCCAAATGTAAGATAAACCTTTTTGCAGATGGTATATTGTTAACATTAGAAAGGCCTATAGAAAATTGGGATTGGATAGAGAAACATTTAGATGAATTTAGAGAAGTAACAGGGTTAAAAGTTAATTGGGATAAATCGGAGATAATGACATTTAATTATAGTAAACTGGAGGAAAGGGGATTTAAACAAAGGAAAGTGGATATAAAGATAAAAAATATAATTAAATATTTAGGTATTGATATATTAAAAGATATGGATAAAATAGGGGAATGGAATTTTAAAAAACTAAAAGATGAAGTTAAAAATCAAATAGAGGATTATAAAAAATTGGGATTATCGTGGTTCGGTAGGATAGCTTTGATTAAAATGAAGATTTTACCGAAGTTTAATTTTTTATTTAGAATGATACCATATAAGATATCAGAGAAAGAAATCAAAGAGTGGCAAGTAATGTTAAATAGCTATTGCAATGGGGGGGAAAGATCAAGGATTACTAAGAATAGATGGTATAAAGCTCAAAAAATAGGGGGACTTGGTCTCCCTAATTTAAAATGGTATTATATAGCTAATCAACTTAGATATATTATGGATATTATTGTTAGAAAAGATTTTATGTGGTGGGAAATAGAAGCATTTGAATTGGGTAATAGGGTGGAGAAATTTTTATTTACAAAACAAGGACATATTATGATAAAAAGATTAGAAAATCCCTTTTTAAAAAATATGTTAGAAATTTGGGGTAGAAATAAGGAAATATTTTTACCAGGTATATCCCCGCTTACTCCAGTGGTGGTTATGGAAGATTTTCCCGAGAATGTTAGACATTTAGAACGAATTTTTAGAGAGAAAAAGGTGATAAGTTTAATGGATTGGCTGGAAAAAATGGAGACAAGACAGCAAATAATTGATAGGGTTGGGGCAGGAAGAATTTCTTGGTTAAATTTAATTCAATTAGTACAATGGGGTAAGAAATGGAAGAGGAGACATGAGCATGAAAGGGATTTCACCGCATTTGAGCAGTTGGTTATGTCCAGAGAACTTGTAGAAGGAAATGCATCAGCTAGGGGTCTTACAAAGATGTTATATAAAATGTTGCAGAAATCAGAAGAGCAAGCAGAAAATCTTAAAATAGTTTGGGATACAGAGTTTGAAGAGGAAATATCAAAGGATGAGTGGAACAAGATTTGGGATAGGCGAATATTGAAAAATATGTCTATAAGAATTAAAGAGAATTTTTATAAGCTAATTTGGTGATGGTATTTGACTCCAGTGAGATTAAATAGAATAGATAATAAATGTTCTCCAATGTGTTGGCGAGGATGTCAGGAGTTGGGTACATATGCTCATATGTGGTGGAGTTGTAAAAATGTAATGGATTTTTGGAACATCCCTACTTTCTTGTCTTGCAAGACCTTGCTCGTTTATCAAGTAAAAAAAAATTTAAATTTTTTGCTTGTCTTGCAAAACGCTCTCAGACCAAGTTACTTGCAATCCAAGGTATTACTGTAGTGAACAATAAAAGACAAAAAAGATAAAAAGAATAAAGCACAATGTTAAAAACAGAATATCAATTTAAAAATGTGGCTGTTCAGTCAAGGAAGCCTTCTTGGAATAAAAATGTTTTTAGGAGGTGCCGGAAACAACACATTGTTGGTGCCTGCCTGACCTCCAGAGGCAGGGAGTTCCACAGAAATGGAGCTGCTACGCTGAAGACCCTTCTCCAGGTGGACTTAGGGCCATAGGGCCATGCAGAACCTCCAGGAGCATGCCATCTGATGACCTCAGTGACTGGGCAGGTTGATAGGAGAGAAGGCTCTCTCTCAGGTATCCTGGACCCAAGTTGTTTAGGGCTTTGTACACAAATACCAGAACCTTAAACCTAGCCTGGTAGCAAATAGGCAGCCAGTGCAGTTCCCTCAGCAAAGGAGTTGCATGCTGAAAAGGGGCAGCTCCTAACAACAGCTAAGCTGCTGCATTCTGCACTAGCTCCAGCTTCCGGACCTGCTTTAAGGGCAGCCCTACATAGAGCACATTGCAGTAATCCAGTCTTGAGGTTACCACTGGCAATAGCCCCTCCCAAAGGTACAGTCAGCCTTCCCTCCATAGGCAGGGCATGTCTGGAATTTGAACCCAGGACTTTCACACATCAAAAATCATAGCCCTAGACCATTTAAAGCACCACATATCTGAAGTGAGGAGAAAGACTGGAATTGTAGGAATTTTTATCTTGGTCCTACCCCTGTGCAACATCCATGCTGTGGTAATTTGCAGACTAGACTACTGCAATGCATTGTTTGTGGGGCTGCTTTTGAAGATTTCTTGGAAACTTCAGTTGGTCCAAAAATATAGCTGCTGGACTGTTGACCAGGAGTAGATGAATGGGACATACTTTCCCCATTCTTAAGCAACTTCACTGGCTGCCTCTCTGTTTCCAAGCACAGTTCTAATTGCTAGTGTTATCCTTGAAAGCTCGGCCATAGGATGTTTCGGATTCCCAGATCTGAGGTCAGAGACAGCGCTCTGACCTCGAAGCTGGGAATCAGAGCTCCCTCCAACCCCCTCACAGCCAACATGGAAGGAAGTGCACTGGCTGCTCCCCAAGGTCAGGAAAGCAACCTTGGAGATGGGGAAAAGGGATGTTTCAGTGGGCAGAGAAGGGAGGAGACTGGAGAGGCCAGTCTATGAGCTATCCTGATGCCTCTCCAGCCTCCTTCTCTCCCCCTCTGAAACAACCCAGCTAGATGAGCAAAAAGGTCCATCTAGCAAAGATGCAGGGCAGGAGGACGAGGAGGTGAAAATCACTTCTGCCGTTCCTACTGCTGTGCATTGGGTGACCATAAGCCTCCAAGTTCAGGGGCTTAAAGGCATCACCATAGGATTGCGACCTAAAGGACTGTCTACTCCCACATGATTCTGCTCAAGTGTTAAGGCCCTTATTGAGGTGACCCCACCTTTAGAAGTCAGGCTGATGGTCAGTTTTGTTCCCTCACCTCTAGAACATTTTCCTCAGGGATCCTCATCTGGCACCAAATCTTGCATCTTATTGGCACCAAGCAAAAGCCTTTTTACTTAATGGGGCCTTTTAAAACATTATTTAGATTGTGTTGAATCCTGCTAATATACTTGTGTTGTTTCTGCTATTTTAATTGTATTTTGCATTTTTTAAAAAGAATATTTATGGTCATTTTAAAATATTAATTGGAAAACTTTCCCTGAAAGCTGTAAAACTGGGGGCGGGGGGGGGGCAGGGTATTAAATCTTTTAAATAAATAAATTACAAAGAGTTTAACAAGAGTCAAGACTTGTGACTAGGAGCACTTTGCTTTAACTTTCTAAATTCAGCTACATATATGGTTTATTTTTAGAGGAATATGGTAAGCACTCTGTGGGAACACTTGATGGCATACAGAGACAGTTGTGTATTATTGCATTCCTGTGGCAATACACAGAACTGCCTTTATGAAATATGTTTTGCCTAGCTCCTTATTCCTTCTGGCCTCACATAAGAAACACCCAATATCCCTTCTGCTTGTTATAAAGAAGCTTGTCCCATTTGCAGATATCATTATGGCTTCATCGATACGATCAAACACCACCAGTAGAACCAGATTCCAATGTTTGGTCATGGAACATCCCCACTGTAGATATTGCCAGTGGCAACCAAACTGAAGTGAGAGTTGTCTGCACTGGCAAAGTATATAATTTGTGATACATGTGCTTTAGTTAGGGATTCAGGGTGTTTTTTGTTTGTTTGTTTGTTTGTTTGTTTTTAGTGTGCAGTCAGACACAAAATGTGCAGTTCCAGGGGTGTAGAGAGGGGGAAATGTACAGTTCCAAAAGAACATTTGTCCAGTTCAAAAATTCAAGTCATGCAAATGCGGTATTATGTTGATGTAAAAAGTGACTAATAATGTGAAAAGTAAAATGAGTAGTCCAGGCTCCTCTAGACCCCCAGATCCTGATCAAGCATATTTATTTTTCCTCCCCTGCCAAAGACACTCCCTGCAGACTCCACTTCTAACCTCCACATTCTGTTCACCAATATTTTCAAAGATGAAGCAGTCATTCTAAAGCACATGGGGGTTGCTTTCCTGACAAGTCATGTGAAGTTGTCAATTTTTATGATTGGGCAGTGATGCCAAAAAATATCCAGTATCACATTCTTAAAAGGAACCTTGCTGAGGCAAAGTTACATGAAACTTTTATATTTAAAAGTATTGTCACAGCACGGCAGCCAGTCTGGTCCGCAATGAAAAAAGTCTCCTTGAAGCTCTTTAAAAGATTCTTCCAAATACAGCCAGAAAATGCTCATGGACAAAATTATGGAGCTTCAGGAAGATTTTATCTAGATTTATCATTTTAATGAGAAGTCAGCCACATATTCACTGTGACATATTGGAAGTTTGAGTTCTCAGCTTTCCCAAGATCCCTCTTCACTCTAGATCAGGGCTCTCCAACCTTGGGCCCCCAGATGTTGCTGGCCTACAGCTCCCAGCATACCCAGCCAGCATGGCTAATGGCAAGGGATTCTGGGAGCTGTAGTCCAGCAACATCTGGGGACCCAAGGTTGGAGAGCCCTGCTCTAGATGGAAACTTGCTCTTCCATTAAAGAAGAAATTGTTTTATTTTAACATTTCATGCACAGAAATAGCATATTGACCGCACTCAGTATAAGGCCACAGGGAGGTCCCTGGACAGTATCTGAGGGTCCATAGGATATTTTGAATTCCCAGATCCAAGTTTGGAGACAGCGCTCTGACCTTGGAGCTGGGAATCGGAGCTCTGTTCCCCCTCCGCCCCCTCGCAGCCAGTGCGGAAAGAACCGTGCCAAAGAACCGGGAACGAGACCTCGGAGAAAGGGAGAAGGGGGTGTTCCAGTGGGAGGGAAGGGGAGGAGATTGGAGAGGCCAGGATATGAGTTATCCTTTAAAAAAAAAAAAAATTAAAATCATAAACAGAAAAAAAGCACACCAAAAACAAACAACAAACACAACAAATACATATAATAGCAAACAAAACATAAATGGGCTTTCGATTTTCTCCACAACAAAACTTAAGCAAAAATAAATAAATAAATCACACACTTTCCCTTACTCTATAATTACACAAAAAAATCAGACTTCTTCCCATTAATCCAAATTTTTGTTCTTACTCATCAAACCCACAAATAAGCAAATCATTATTTTCTAGACTCTGCAAAAAGTCTATTAAAGGTTTCCACTCAACCATAAACCCAGATGTTGACTTTTCTCTAATTATAGATGTAAATTTAGCCATCTCCGCCCACTCCAGCATCTTCACTATCCATTCTTGTTTAAAGATGTTCTTAAGGCTAATCTAAAAAAATGCAATATATAAACATATATATTGTTCCTATATAGAACTGGGAAGCTCTGGCCCACGAACGATCTAACTGGAGGTTGGCCTTTCACAAAGGTTCTATGGACTTTGAAGAAGCCCGAGTGCAAGGTGAAAGGGAGAAACGTGCTAAGCGAAAAGCACGTCAAACGAATCCTTTACAGGACCATCTTCGATCTGGTAACCTGTGTCCTCACTGTGGGAAGCTGTGTGGATCTAGAATTGGCCTCCACAGTCACTTACGGACCCATCACTAGAGTCTACACAATTTTTTAAGAATTTCCTCTTTTTATAATTTTCTTTTTGTAATTTTATCCTTGAAGACAAAATTACAATCTTACTCGGTCACGAGTGATCGCCTACTACTATACTATAGTTGAACATTTCCATCTTTGCGCATAAAGTAATCTCGCTGCCGTTATCATATATAAAAGTAAAGTTCCATGGGTTCTTTCCAGCTGATCGTCCATCATTCCCAAGAGGAACAACTCTGGTTTCAATTGTATATCAATCCGTAGGATTTTCTGAATTATTAAGTGGATTTGTATCCAGAATTTGTTAACTTTCTTACAAGTCCACCACATATGACATTTCCAACACGTACTTGGAGTGCCCCTATAGATTTTGGACAATTTCTCTGGAGACATATACCAGCAGCGATACATCATCTTATAAAAGTTTTCCTTCAGACTAGAACGTAATGTAAATTTCAGACCTTTTAACCACGGAATATGAGTTATCCTGAGGCCTCCCCAGCCTCCTTCCCTCCCTCTCTGAAACTCTGTGGCTAGACAGACAAAAAAGCCAGTCTAGCGCAAATGCAGGGTGGGGGGACAGGGAGGCAAAGATTGCCTCTGCCACGCCTCCTGCCCTGCATAGGATGACTGTAAGCCTCCAAGTTTATTTATTATTTATTTATTTACAGTATTTGTATACCGCTCCACATCAAGCAGATTCCGGAGCGGTGAACAATAAAAAGACAAAAGCAGATAAAAGAAACAAAAACAATACATTTCCCCCCCGATGTTTAAAGAATCAGTAAAAAAAAACCACAAAAGCACATATACAACAAACGATAAACCAAATTAAAATGGACTTCCAATCTTCTCCACAGCATATAAGCAACCACAGTTATTCTTAAAACATTTTCTGTTAACCAAAGATCACTTCCAGTTATGGCAAAAAAAAAACCAAAAAAGGACAAACACAAGAGGTCTCCACCCTCCCCGAATATAGATCCAACTATTTAATCTAGTTTAAATTCAACATTTATGGATAAACCAAAAAAATAGAAAACCTATAGTTTCATTTAATATTGTTTTCAATTCCAAGATAGAGTATATTGAGAATCCCAAGAATAAAAAGTAACTATAAACTATTTAGTAAATAACCAAATGACAAAGGTTTTTAATACTCCCCCCCAACCTCTAGTACCAAACCATCTAGCCAGCACATTTGTCTTATTGCAGTTGCTCATTATTTCTTTGTATCTATCCAACAGAGACTCCTTCACTTTTCATTTTAAAAATAAAAAAGAAGAAAAAAGAATAACAGCTAACAATGCCTACACAAAACATACTAACATTTTAAAGTAAATATTTCCAAACAAACCAAATATATTTATATCTTGATTATAATCATCATTTCTCTTAAATCACCATTAATATTTAAATCTAAATAAGTCATATAAGCAATCCCTTTACCTATACAACCCTTTATCTTTTCCCAGTAAAAAACCATTTAAAAATTAAAAAATAAGTGACAGCTAACAAAACAGAAGAAGCACGTAAGCCATCTTTTTACTTAAAACAAAAAACAAAAAAAACACCTCCCATTTAACGCTTCAAAGCCTGCATAAAACATAAAAAAATTTAAGTAAATATTTCCAAACATACCAAATATATGTATATCTTGATTATAATCCTGATTTCTCTTACATCACCATTAATATTTAAAATCCAAATAAGTCATAAGCAATCCCTTTACCTTTGCCATTAATATTTAAAATCAAAGAAAAATTTATATTTCAAACTAGACAAGTAATTCAGTATACAACAGCCCTTTATCTTTTCCCAGTAAGAACCATATAAATAGTCTCTCATCACTTTCCTCTGTCAAACCGATAATCATTAAGTTCAAGATTTTGAACGAGGAATAGAGTCAGTCTGTTCTATCACTTTGTGAATTCCTGCATACCAGCCTGCAAATGTAGAAACAATGTGTCGTCCACCATCTTATTTCTAAAAAACTGTGTTACACCCCTTCTCTGAACCCCCTTCTTGAACAAGTTCAGTCCAATTAAATCTTCAAAGCCTCTGTGAATGTCTGGTAAGTTTCCAAAAATCATTATTTACTTCTTTCTTCTCCTGTGCTGGTCCTGAAAAAATGTCCGATTTCCCTTGTTCATGTGGTAGTTCCACTTTTAAATTTACATACCAGTTCTCAATTCTTGCTTCCAATCTGTTTACAAATTTATTTTCAAGTTTGTCCCATAGCTTCATAAATGCTTCCAATGAAACCATCTCCCTTGTTTATATTTTCCAAGGTACTTCCAAACTGCTACACATAAAAGATTAGTAGACCTCCTTTCAAGTTATCTCTTCATTAACTTTTTTTGCCTCCCAGATGTACCCGTAGTCTACTCACAGTTAATTATAAATCCTATTATGCTGTACAAAGATTCCTTAGATTAGCCAGTCCAGATGTAAACCTTCATTTGGAAGTGAGCATGTATGCTTCTAATGATCGGTAGCAACCGGTCTCCGAATACAGTGCCGTTTTCCCCCACCTCAGGTCGCAAGCCGCAAATCTGTCCATCAGAGGGCAGACAGAAAGCAATTTATGACCCTATGAGATAATTTGGGGGTAACATCAAATCTTAGCTTCTTTCATCAGAAATAGATTCCCCAGCCAGAGAAATTCTCTGGCCAGGAAACGCTGTATCGGCTGTCCCACAGATTTCTGTGAGCATTCAAAGCGCCATATTCACCCAGAAGTCCGAAACAAAAACAATACATTGAAAACAAACTAAAATTACATTGGTGGTTGAAGAGCAGAGAAAGCTTCCTGGAACAAGGAGGTCTTCAGCAGGCACCGAAAGCAGAACAATGTTGGAACCTGCCTGACCTCCAGAGGCAGGGAGTTCCACAGAAATGGAGCTGCCACACTGAAGGCCCCTCTCCTGGTGGACTCCAATTGGGCCAAAGGTCCATGAGGACCCACCAGGAGCATACCATCTGATGATCTCAGCAACCAGGCAGGTTGGTATGGGAGGAGGCTCTCTCTCAGGTAACCTGGTCCCAAGTTTGGGGTCTTACCATCATCACAATAAGATTGCACCCTAAAACATCTTGTTTTAGACAAGTCATCTGTTCGTTGACTCTTGTGTGAAGCTTGAATATAACACACTTCTGCATTAGTGCTGTCAAATTCCAAATGCTCAGGATTTTTGCCATTCTGCATAGGTTTCTAAATGTCATGGAATGTGACTATAAGAAACAAAGCACACACAAGGAAAATGTACAGGAGTGTTGTAGCGGCATATGCTATGCGTGCACATTAGATTCACATACCAGTGTGCAGTTCCGAATTTTCTTTTTTAAAAGCCCTGTATGGAATTGCACTGAACTGCCAGCTCAGAGTGGTCTCTTTGGAGCATTCTGTACCTTGCTGTTGCCTCTTTTCTACTCCACTTAGGCGTCTTCCCTTTGAAGAGAGAGAAATGAACTTTTGTATAGTTACCCCAGGTGTCATGCATATTTTGCTTTCCTTTCAGCTGCAAGCGGCAAGGGAAGAAAGTTTCCTCCTGAGAATGGTAAATTGATTCCTGAAACATTCATTTCTTCTTCATTTTGAACACTGCCTTTATTTCTAGACTTGTTGTGTGCAAACCCAGGAGTTGTAATTCTTGCTCAGTTGTAGAATCCTTGAGAGATCTTTAGCACATTGCTTTTAATCTTAATTCCCGGTCGGTAAAATAGGAATGTTAACACACCTTACATTAATCATGTGATGATAAGTGAAATAAGAATTATGAAGCACTTGATACACTAAAGCTGGAGACAGACTTCTTTTTCTCTCCAGAGAGTAGTAGGCAGTTTGAAAGAGGGATCACTGCTGGTGTTGTTGTTTCGAACACCTGCAAAACTGACCAGAGGCAACTGTGGGACCAAAAAAAGTGTGTACACCATGAGAAACGATGCCTCTCTTAAACCACTTTCAGCATCTCATGGTCTATCTCCAGCCTGAAACTGTATTTATGGCAGTGCTTCTTGGTTTAAATCCAATGTCACATTTCCCCTATGGGACATTTTCCCTTCAAGCCACCTGAAAGTCTTCTCTGGAGGGGTTTCCCAGCCCTCTGCAACAGATTCTGAAGGCACACAGGGGACTTCAGTGGGAAGGAGGGGGTGACACCCTCCCGGATCTACTGATGGAAGCAGTTCTGTTAGTGGAATGGCAACACTGAATCCAACCCCTTGTCTTATTTCTGTTGTGTCTCATTGTTCCAAGATACTCCTTTGTTGCTTTTTGTACATTTGCAGCCTGCCCATGCAAATATTAGCAAAGGAATACTTGCAGGAGCCAGTCCAATGGAAAAGAGAGAATGTAGGAAAATAAAGTTTTATTCTTCAGATTAGCCCATTTTTAGTGGCTTGCTGTAGCCCTCATAACTAAACAACCCAACCTGCAGCTTCAAGTAGCAAGTTCTTTTCACATTATAAATGCTCCAGTATTCACAGTTCAATATCTTGTCCCATGGAAAATACAATTCTCCCTCCAGATGGCACAGCCATTCAGATCAAAGCTGCCAACCTTGGAAAATGGTTGCATGAGTGCCATGGCCATGTACTGGATATTGCACGGAGCCTCCTTACCTCTTGCCATGTTGTGACTTGCTTCTGTTATTTTCATATATACACTATATATATATATATATATTTAATGCTTTGGAAGCTGAGCACTCCACCACTGTACTCTTAAACGCAGGAGCATTCCCCGAGCCCAGCCTTCCCCAACCCGGTGCCCTCCAGATGCTTTGGACTTAAACTCCCATCAGCCCCAGCCAGCATGGGCATTGGTCAAGAATGCTGGGAGTTGTAGTCCAAAACACTTGGAGGGCACCAGGTTGAGGAAGGCTGCTCTAACCTAAAAACAAATTGGAGTTGACTTTTGGCATTCCACTGTACATATTTAAACAATGGTGTTTGCAGTGGCATGCCAAGAGGCAAATCAGTTGCATGGCGGTAGATGGAAATGCCTGGCTCTCCATGGTCTGGAATTCAGTAGGGCAAGGCTTTTCCAGAGTGGGCAAGGCTTTTCCAGAGTGGACAAGCCCTGATGGGCCTTCAGTTCTACATGTTTGATGATTGTGGTGACTTAATCTCTGTTGATAAGTCTTTAAAACAGGGGTGTTGAACCTCAAGCCAATGGGCCAAATTCGACCCACCTGGAATTCCAGTCAGCCCTCCAGGATTCTCCAGATGGCCACGCCCCTTCCACTGACCCCTCCTGATCATTTGGTGGTTTCCTGGCTTTTGCACGCTTCCTCTCCACCCCACATTCTAAAAGATTGAAATGCCTCTTCTAAGGCTTAATTACTGGCAGTAAGAGCTGTAAGCTAAAATATGCTAGCATTTTGGGTATTTTGGCCCTGCCCCTTTTGCCTTCAGCCCCTCCCGCTACTGGAATGTGGCCTCTGAGGGCTTCTCCAAAATTGAATTTGGCCCTAGGACTGAAAGAGGTTTTACATCCCTATTTTAAAACAAGTTCCTGCCAGTGGGTATTTTCAGAGCTGTGGAACTGAAGTACAAGCCTTCTAAGGGCACTTCCATACAGATGAATTGTACATTCCCAGACTAGTGCTGCAGTGTGCAATGGAGCATGTGAAGTGTCCCTGGAAAAGGCATATCCTGGGCTGCACAGCTAGTCCTGAAATAATTCCATGGCCACCGTGCAAACAGATGGGTGCAAGCAGTAGCACTCTGCCTTTCTGCTACAGTGGAGGATTACATATGCTGTTCCAACACCACCGGTGCTAAATAAGAGTCATGTGGGCATGTTTTAAGATTGAGATCTAAAAGGCAAGAGCATACTAATTTCCTAACTAATTTTCACTGTTGATGTTTAGATATCTATGCTGTCGTGTCCCAAGACCTCAGCTGTTTAGACATTTTGTGCGACATAGAGGTATTAACCACTTGTGGTCTCTCTACACATTTTGTTTGGAATGTACTACCATCTGAGTTCTCCCACCCTTTGCAGCCAAATCAAGGCTGAAGCCATTTATTCCAGAGTAATCCAATGGGAATATTCTGGATAAAGTGGTTTGAAGCTTGAAATGGAATGATCTCTTATGGCGCATTGTTTGTCGTTATTTTAAGTTTAAAGAAGACTTCTTCAAGCTGTTTCAGGAATCGCTGCGCACCCTCTCCAGTGTTGGACCACCAACTATCCTAGCATATAGACCAGAATCATCAAGAGAAGACCTTCATATAGAGGTGATGGTTCTTTCCATTCAACAGTTGTGCATGTATAATATCCAGGGAGGTGTGGGCATAAAATAATTGATGGGGATACATGCATTTTATTTCAAAGGACCCAGCAATCTTTTGAGCATTGTCTTATTATTTAACTTCATGGTTTGTTCAGTCATTGCGAGGGAGCTCTTTCTCTCTTAAGAAGCTGTGTGTATTGTTAGGGTAGGTGCAGTTTCCTCTGTAAATAAATGCGCACTGATCTGCCTAGGACCAGGTTTCCCCAGCCTGATGCCCTTCAGATGTCATAGATTTCATAGATCATAGAGTTGGAAGGAGCCTACAAGGCTATCGAGTCCAACTCCCTGCTCAATGCAGGAAACTAGAGGAGGGGTCTCCCATCCAAGTAATAACCAGGCCTGACCCTGCTTAGCTTTCCACACTCAGACAAGCTGAGCCAGCGTATGTGTTGCACTACAACTCCCCACCCAGTAGGACCACTGCCATGGTGGCTGCGTATGATGGGAGTTGTAGTCTAAGACACCAGGTTGGGGAAGCCTGGTCTAGATGATTGAATTTCCATGGGCCGCCTGATCTTCCACCTATTGTGGGACTGACTGATTGTGGTGAAGCTCAATAAAAGATACTACTCACCAACACTTCATGGGCTTTTTGCTTTTTAAAAAGTATTTCTTGTCATAAATGTCAGGGCATACTGCAGGCTCACAGCATGGCCCTAAATCCTACTTGCTCCCCTTTCTTTTAATCTGCCAACCTGGAATAACACTGACTGGGTTCAGACAAGACGATAACCCACACTCAAGGGTTGAGTGAGAGTTGTTGCTGGGCCGTGGGTTGTTGTTGAAACGTGGGTTATCGTGTTGTCTGAACCCAGCCGAGATAACAAACAATGGTGAACAATCCACAGTTCACAACCTAAAAACAAACCACAGGTTCTCTTCATGCAATGTCCATGGTTAACAAGCCATGGCTTGTTAGTGCAGCTTGGTTCACAAAACATGATAACCCATGGTTCAATAACCCATGGTTAAACAACCCACACTCCACCCATACTCAACCCTTGAGTGTGGGATATCATGTTGTCTGAACCCAGTCACCTGAACTGCCTGTCATTGCTTTGTCCTTAGTAACTTTTGAGGAGGCTCTAAACTAAACCTCTTTGAGCAAGGAAGAGCCTTTTAAGAAAAAGTTAGGGGATCTTTAATTTACCTAAATCAGGAGTGCAGAACTCCAGGCCCAGGGTCCAATCCAACCCTCCTGGAATGCCAATCTGGCCATCTGGAGTTTCCAGATTACCACAGTCCCTTTCCCCTGACCACCAATTGTTTTGTGGTTTTCCAGATTTGGGGCGGTTTCCCCTCATTCTAAAAGCTGAAAATGCCTCTCCTAAGGCTTAGGTTACTGGCAGTAAGAGCTTTAAGCTAAAATATGCTGATGTTTAATGCCCTTGGTCCCCACCCACCACAAGAATGTGTCCTCTGAGAGCTTCTCAGAAATTGAATTTGGCCCTTGGGCAGAAAGAGGTTCGACACTCCTCATCTATATAAATCAATTCATATCATACTACTTGCTGAAAATGTTTATCATGGGTTGCCATATCTTTCACAGGTGGCCAAGCAGCTTTGGGGTGAGGGGGTGAGGAGCAGTTCTGAGAAGACAAATGCCTGGAAGGGAAAGGGTTAATCAGCCCCTTCCCCATTTCAGTGGACCTCAGTCTCAAGATTCCAGCTTCCCCGTGGGAGCTTTTCCAGGTGGGGTGGGGTGGGAGGAACTGTCAGGAAAAAGAATCATGCATTTATACCTAATGTGTAGTTTAGCCTTGCAGATCAACCTGTACGTGTTCGGAGATGGGGAGGTTGGGGGGGGGACCCATATGGTATAGACCTTCTGAAACTTCACTACTTCAGAATGCATGAAGTATATTATAACAAGTATTTCTTGTCAAAAATTTAGGAGCATTCTGCAGGCTAATAAGTAACCTACCAAAAGAAAATAAAATGGGAAGAGAGGCAGAGGAGTTGCAATTATTTGGTGTCGGGAGGCAAACTTACTTGGGGAACATATGGGGGGAAGCCTTGCTCCTTGTCTGCGTTGCTACTTATCAAGCTTTCCGGGAGCCAGATGGCTCTAAGATCCCTAATGAAACAACAAATTGGATCATTTACAGTTGTCTGTAATCCCTTTAGAAAGTAAAATGAAAACGAGACTCTTCAAGCTGTCACTGATGTTAACCAAGATTGTCTGGGTTTAGTAAGGGATACCAGCAAAGGAGCAATGGGTGATAGTTCAAATGGTCTCAGCACACAGCTGTTTAACACCATCTGTTTCAGTGAAAATTTGGGACTACATATGTAACAAAGAAAAAGCATAAATCCCCACCGCTCTGGCGCAGTAGGACAGGCTGGGAGGCGCCTTGAGCATTATTTACGGACATTGCTGGATAACATAGATAGTGAACGCCCTGAGCGTAGGACTGCTATTATTGCAAGGGAGCTGAGACGGTTTAAAATTGACATAGCAGCACTTCAAGAAACTCGAAGGGCAGGAGAGGGACAGTTGAAAGAAGAAAAAGGAGGTTATACCTTCTTCTGGAAAGGACTACCTGAGCAGGACCGACGAATACATGGAGTAGGCTTTGCCATCAGAAATGAACTAGTGAACTCTTTGTCAGAAGTTCCTACTGGCATTAACGAACGCCTGATAACTCTTCGATTAAAGCTCGCCAATAACCAACAGGTAACTATTTTGAGCGCTTATGCACCAACATTAGATGCTGATGATGACATCAAGGAAAGTTTTTATAGCCAGTTGGACACTCTCCTGTCAGAGATACCTAAGGAGGATAAAATTATCCTCCTGGGCGATTTTAACGCAAGAGTCGGGCGTGACTCTGATTTATGGCCAGAAACTATTGGAAAAGACGGAGTTGGTAATAGCAACCCGAACGGACTCTTACTTTTGTCTATATGTGCAGAGCATAATCTCACTATTACAAACACGCTCTTTCGACAAAAGAATAAGCTTAAAACATCATGGCAGCACCCACGGTCAAAGCACTGGCATCTTCTGGATTATGTAATTGTCCGTGTTAGAGATCGCCGCGATGTACTTCTTACTAGGGCCATGGTGAGTGCCGACGACTGCTGGACAGACCACCGACTAATCCGGTCCACAATGGTTATCAACATTGCTCCCCAACGTAGGCTTCAAGGAAGGAAACCAAGGCGTAAAATGAACATCCAAGTCCTTCAAGATCCTATTAAGCAAACTCGTCTTCAATCACTTCTTAAGGAACATCTACCTACGGAACCTCCTGACAACATTGAGGACCATTGGTCTAAGCTGAAAACCTCCATTACTGCAGCTTGTGAACAAACTATTGGATATGAAACTAAGAAACATCAGGATTGGTTTGATGAAAATGATAATGAGATTAAATATATAATTGACCAAAAAAGGAAAGCCTTCCAAATATGGCAAAATGATATTAACTGCGCTGCCAAGAAAAAAACCTACGCTAGCGCAAAGGCTGAGGTCCAAAGAAGAACAAGAGAACTTAAGAACGCTTGGTGGAAAAAGAAAGCTGAGGAAATTCAACAACTTGCAGAATCTCATGATGCACGGTGCTTTTTTAAGGCCACAAGGGCCATTTATGGACCAAAAACCTATGGTACAAACCCTTTACAATCAAAAGATGGCACCAAACTCTTAAAAGACAAAGAGTCTATTGCACTGCGTTGGAAAGAGCATTATTATGACCTTTTAAATCGTAAATCTAAGGTGGATAATGAGATTTTTTCGCAAATCCCACAAAAACAAATTAAAGAGGAACTTGCAATACTCCCCACTTTGGATGAAGTTATAAAAGCCATTAATCAAATGAAGAATAACAAAGCTAGTGGACCAGATGGGATTCCTGCTGAAATCTTTAAAGAAGGGGGCCCCGAACTTGTACAACATCTTCATAAACTCATTGAAAAAATCTGGATAAGAGAAGAGATCCCAGAAGACTTCAGGGATGCCATAATTATCACCCTCTTTAAGAAGGGTGATAGAACAGACTGTGGAAACTATCGGGGCATTTCTCTCTTAGCAACCGCAGGTAAAAAAATTTGCTAGGATTCTCGCAAACCGTCTTCTATCTATTTCAGAAGAGATCCTCCCTGAAACTCAATATGGTTTCCGCCCCTCTAGAGGGACAGTAGACATGATTTTTACTGCACGTCAGCTCCAAGAAAAATGCCGGGAGCAAAATCAACCCCTTTATATGGCATTTATCGATTTGGCTAAGGCCTTTGATACTGTAGACCGTACAGCTCTCTGGACTATCCTTATGAAAATTGGATGCCCCAATAAATTTGTGAATATCTTGCGACTTCTCCATGACAACATGACGGCAACGGTTTTGGACAACAACGGCTCTCATGGTGCTCCATTTAAAGTGGGATCAGGTGTTAAACAGGGATGTGTTATCGCCCCAACATTATTTGCCATTTTCATCGCCATGGTTTTACATCTTGTCAAGGGGAAACTTCCCACTGGTGTGGGAATTATATATCGAACAGATGGAAAGCTTTTTAATCTCAGCAGGCTGAAAGCAAAAAGTAAGGTAATTACAACCTCCGTTGTGGAACTTCAGTATGCTGATGATAATGTGGTCTCCGCACATTCAGAGGATGATCTCCAAACTATCCTAAATGCTTTTGCAGAAGCATACGAAAAACTTGGTCTCTCACTTAACATCAAAAAGACCAAAGTGCTTCATCAGCAAGTGCAAGCTAACCCTTTGGTGATGCCATCTATCCAGCTTGGTGGGACAATACTGGAAAATGTCGATCATTTTCTCTATCTTGGCAGCTATCTTTCTGTTACAGCTAACATCGACAGTGAAATCCAGCATCGTTTGAGCTCCGCAAGTGCCGCATTTTCTCGAATGAAACATAGAGTGTTCGAGGATCGGGATATTTGTAAGAAGACCAAAACACTGGTTTATGAAGCCATTGTATTACCAACTTTATTGTATGCCTGCGAAACATGGACTATCTATAAACGTCACTTCCACCTCCTTGAAAGGTTTCATCAACGTTGCCTCCGGAAAATCCTGCGAATTACTTGGGAAGATAGACGAACAAATGTCAGTGTACTGGAAGAAGCAAAGACTACTAGCATTGAAAAAATGATCCTTCAACGCCAACTTCAGTGGACCGGTCATGTTGTTCGAATGCCTGACTGCCGTCTCCCAAAGCAGTTACTTTACTCCCAACTCAAGAATGGAAAGCGGAATATCGGTGGTCAATATAAGAGGTTTAAAGATGTTCATAAGGCTAATCTAAAAAAATGCAATATAAACATCGAAAACTGGGAAGCTCTGGCCCATGAACGATCTAAATGGAGGTTGGCCTTT
Organism: Shinisaurus crocodilurus; assembly: GCA_021292165.1. NCBI lineage: Eukaryota > Metazoa > Chordata > Lepidosauria > Squamata > Shinisauridae > Shinisaurus > Shinisaurus crocodilurus. The sequence continues at coordinate 37,145,837 of CM037878.1, forward strand.
CACAAAGGTTCCATGGACTTTGAAGAAGCCCGAGTGCAAGGTGAAAGGGAGAAACGTGCTAAGCGAAAAGCACGTCAAATGAATCCTTTACAGGACCATCTTCTATCTGGTAACCTGTGTCCTCACTGTGGGAAGCTGTGTGGATCTAGAATTGGCCTCCACAGTCACTTACGGACCCATCGCTAGAGTCTACACAATCTTCTTTAGAATTTCCTCCTTTTATCCCGGAAGACAATCTTACTCGGTCACGAGTGATCGCCTGATGATGATGAGGACAGGCTGGGAGGCGCCTTGAGCATTATTTACTCCTGGATAACACCACCTCCATCCACATTTTAATACCATAGTCTGTCTGAACACATGGACAATTCAGATTGCAGGGATGCACTTATGGAGGACAGATCTTTTTATGAGCTTCCTTTAAACACTGCTTAAAAGCTTTAGAGCAACCAGGCAACATAAGTAAGACCAGCCCCTGAGGCTAGGTGAAAAGTTAATCAACCTCAGACTTGAAATTAAAAGAAACAGGCTTATTTAAAGCAGCATAAGAGAACAGGGGAAGGACAAAACTGCAATAAAAGAAATAAAAACATGATGCATTCACTAACTGCACGATTTAATATCTAAGGCAGGCATTGTGACTTACAAAATAACTCCAGCTGACATGCAAAGCATCAGTCCAGTGTCCTGTTGGTAGATAGCATCCCAAAGAGAAACAAATAGCATTGGAAAACATACTATTGTTATATCTGGAGATTTGGGGGTGCTTGGGGAGGTGTGAATGGGAACCATTTCCTCTTGGGTTTTCTTGTCAGATAGGGATTTATTTATTTATTTATTCATTCATTCATTCATTTTCTATACCGCCCAATAGCCGAAGCTCTCTGGGCAGTGTACAACAATAATTAAAAACAAACAATAAAATACAGTTAAAAATATAAACAATAAAACAGTATGAAATTTTTAAAACCAATTTTAAAAATATCTCTAAAACAAGTTAATAAAACACGACCGCTAAAAACAATTTACCACCTCACCATATACCATTTAATTATTAAAAGCCTCAACATAGAGGGCAGTCTTAACCTGCTGCCGAAAAGATAATAGAGTTGGCGCCAGGTGGGCATCAGGGGGGAGCTTGTTCCACAGTTGGGGGGCTACCACAGAAATGAGGGGAGATATTGGATTTGAGGGAGATGCTTCAGATACTGCTTATTCACACCTAGATAATGGTGTAGAGTTTCTGGGTACAGATACAACCTCTTAAAGCAGGGGTAGGGAACGTGTGCCCCTCCAGATGTTACTGGACTTCAACTCCCATCCCTTGCCAGGGGTGATGGGAGTTGTAGTCCAGCAACATCTGGAGGGGCACATGTTCCCCTATCCCTGTGCTAAAGGAACAGAAATTGGGCGGGATTGTTTGTTACAACAGGCAAGAAGGAAAGATGTCAGGATTTTTTAGGGTTGTTTGAGGGGCTTCAGGAAATAAGCTCTGTGGACTTGATGGAAACATTAGATTACTGGATGGGGGGGAACACACCTGTTCCTTGGACCTTCCTTCACTTTCCCTCTCCCCACTTGGTATTTTGCTGGTAAGATTGTAAGTTGGTAGAGGTACATTGCTCTTTGAAGCTAAAGTTGTTCTCCTTTAAAAATGTTTAGGACACTGTTCTTTGCTGCAAGGCCTGTGGCTGCTCCCACACACATATCCAGCCCCACCCCTCCCTTCTCTCTCTCAGACGGCCCCATTTAACAAGCTCAGCCTGCCTCCACCTTTCTGGTCACACAGCCAAGGAGGACCCCTCACCCATCTATCACTGCTCCACTGCCCTCATTGGCTGTGTGACTTGAAAGGTGAAGTCTGATTGGCTGATTACGCTTCCACTCTCGGAGGGAAACGTTTTAAATTAAAATGCCCGCAGCCGCAGCATCAGAATCAGTATTGCACTTCAGTTCCTCGTATGTGCTGGCCGGCAGCAACCGTTCCCACTTTGTCATGTTGGGGAGCCCACCAGTCCCCTAAGAGCCAAGCTGAACTGAGCCCCCTCCAGGGTTTAAAAAAAGGGAAGAAAAGATAAAAGCAGGACAGCTGAGCGCAGGCAGGGAGGGAGCAAGAAGGGTTGCCTTTTAGCCTAACAGAAGTTAAAAAGAGACACTTTGACTAGATTATTCCTCTTCCACCCCCTATAACAGCAAGCAGTGTGTGGGTGACCATGGGAAATTCTGCGTAGTTTCTTTTGTGTTGGAGAGTCCGGGCAGAATCCAATGGCGCGCTTACGTCTCCGCCGATTCCCGTCCGCAAGTGGTGCAGAATGAAGATTTTGCACCTCTGCTCTGGAGCAACCGGAAATAAGCCAAAATGCTCGTTTCTGGGAGCTCCGCTGACCTGTCCCAATGAGAAACGAGCGTTTCTGCTCATTTCAGGACTTTCTCTGGGAAGTGCCAAATCTCTGTTGCACAAGCGATGGGCAGGGCCGGATTAAGAGCATTATGGGCCTGGTGCTGAGGATTTTGGTGAGCCTTTTTATGGAAATAAATAAAATGAAGACGCAATTTTATATTAAAACAAATTAAATATTTTAATTACCATTAAAGTGCCAAAACAGAAACATATTGAAAATATTTCTTTTTTTGTAAACAATAAGCTTGTTAACTCAATAAAACCGTTATAAATAGAACATTCACAACAACCATTTTTAAATAAACATAAACCATATAAACAATTTAAATATAAGTGTATGATGTTTGGCTCATAAAAATTTGTTCCTTAAATAATAATAATAATAATAATAATAATAATATTATTATTATTATTATTATTATTATTATTATTATTATTAAAGCATCATAATCAATACAGCCTGCGTTATGATTATGGTGCAGAGAGTAACTCTTGAAATAAATAGCAACCACTAGTTTTAAACACACAAACAGGTTATTCACTGAACTCTAACCTGCATTTAAACTAAATGAATCAAGCTGGTAGATTAAAATAAAATTACACATTAACTTTTCTTCCTTTTTTACTTGCAAATTCCTCAATTTGGAAGGCAGGAGGAGCGGCGGGCACTGCAAACACTGCAGGTCCGGGAGCCTTTTGCAGCAGCTTGCACCGAGAAGCCCCTCCGGGAAGCGGTCGTCTCCCACCCCCCAACCTTGCTCCTGCTCTCACCCAACTGCTGCACCCGGAATCCCTGCCGCGCTTCAGCTCTTCGCCCGGGAAAACTCACGAGGAGGCCAATTTCCAAGCGCACCCTCTATGGACCATAGAGATAGGAAAGGGGGTTTGAATGAAACACACACAGCCTAGACTTCCAGCTCCCTTTGAGCATCAGGCAGCCGCCTAGCGCAGAGCGAGAGGAGCTGCTCTACAGCCATAGATGCCCTGGTCCCATCTCTTTGCTCGGGGCACTCTCCAAAGAGGCTGCGTTCGCTGAGGAACCGGAAGTGTCGCTGCGGTTTCAAGGGTGCCAAGAATTGGGCTTTGCAGGTTTGCAGACGGACAGTAGCTGAGACTCAAGGGCAAGTGCGGCAGCGGCAGCAGGCGGCGGCGCAGCTCGGGCGAGTGGGTGCTGCCGGGCCTGTGGGCCTATTTTGTGGTAGGGGCCTGGAGCTGCAGCTCCAATAGCCCCTATCTTAATCCGGCCCTGGCGATGGGTCCTGCTCGCGCAGTGGAATCGGCGGGACCCGCTGCTTCTGCAAAAGAATCGGCGGGGGATTAAGTGCCCCGTTGGAGTCCACCCTTAGCCGCCTCCACCCCACAAGCAGTTTCGGACTACAACTCTCAGCATTCCTGATAGTTGGCCATGCTGACTGGGGCTGATGGGAGCTGAAGTCCAAAGTAAGTTTTGCATGTGATTATTCTGTTAATTTTAGTTGTAAGTTAATGAGGCTCTTGCATTGAATTTAAGTTTTTTCTTTTTTTGCCAAAGAGGCTCCCACTTGAAAAATAGTGAAGATTAGGGATTTCGAGGATGAAGTACCTCTTCCTTCCCACATTTGTTTTTAAATAACAGAACATTTGGAGGATCTATATTAATTGGGTGAAGATTGTCTACTGAATTCTAATGAAAATCTGTTGCAAAAACATTCCCCTGCCCTCAACTTTGTGTGTGTGTGTGTGTGTGTGTGTGTAAATATCGGGTATTACTGGAAAAGCCAAAATCTAGCAGAATCATATTCACTGTAGGTGAAGGAAACCCTGCTCTTTTGCATCCCCTCTTCTGATGTGAAATTTGATGGAAATCCATTTAAGAAAAAGAAAAAAAGGGAGGGATGTTCATTCCCCATAGAATTAAAAATTCAGTGATTTCAGATTTTTCCCAGGAGAAGCAATGATGAACTGTAATCATGTCAAGTTTGTTTTCCAATCTATCTTGTAGGGAAGATGGTTGAAATATAGGAATATCATCATATATCAGTAAGGAACAGCTACTTTATGCATGTATGCATAATCCTCTGACCCATTCTAGCACTTTGCTTGTGTAAAGTAAAGCTTGTGCCAGTGGTGTTTATTTAATAGGTACAGTACCTTTTTGTCTAACTGTGTGTACAGGTTACTGGTATGTACTGAATTTTTAAGTAATACTGAAGGTACTGCCAAGTTCCAACTCTGCTTAATTTTGGCACACAGCGTTCTGTCTGGGAGCTGGATTTCACAAGCGTGCTATTGTATTCACGATTCTAAATATTTTTGTATTTTGAGGAGTGAGATGTTATACGGCAATGAACATTTAGGGCCCAATCCTGCTAAAGTTAAACGCTTCTAAGTCTCATCGATTTCCAGGAGAATGACTTAAGCATGGGTTTAACTCTCCCATTTAAAATTAGTGGGACTTCAAACATTTTTAACTTTGGTACTGGAGTGTGTACTAACATATACTTCTTACAGCTAAATGCTAAAATTAGCATCTGGGTTGTAACACACACACACACTATATTTCTTTAGAAGGATATGTCATGGACTCAAAGGAAATCCACTTAGCTTACTTGGTATGAGTCTATGAATTCCATGTTTAATTACAGTACCTATTTTCCTCTGATAAATGTTAAGAGTATTAAATGGCTCCAGAACACGTAAAATGGAAGGGACAAAACCAGTCACACTTGAATGGTGGGTGAAGAGAAAAATGCATATTAAACCTTTGCACAGGATCAGTTCTTCATGGATCTCATCACAGTGGGGGAAAGAAAAGTGCCTCATATTCAGAGAAAAGCAGTCAAGCTAATTCACTCCATTGATTATTGATTATTTACTTATTTAATGTTAATATTTATAATGCCTTATTTGCTAAAAAGCCATCAAGGCGGTGAGCACCAATTTAAAACAATAAAACCGTAACACCATAAAAAGAACATTTAAAAAACCACAAAATATTAAAACTACATAATTTAAAAGGCTAAATTAAAAAGATGTGTCTTCATGCCCTTTCTAAAAGCCAGAAGAGTGGGGGCCAATCATAGCTCTTGAGGGAGCACATTCCACAGTTTGGGAGCTATATGGGAGAAAGCCCTTTCACACATGCCCAACACACAGACCTCAGCGAATAATGGTGCCCTCAAGAAGGCCTCTCCTCCAGATCTTAATAACTGGGCAGGTTCATAACAAGACTGGTAGATAGTCAGTCAGGGCCTAAGATGGTTAGGGCTTTAAAGGTTAAAACCAACAAAATGTTTATCACATCCCAAACTGGGGAGGACTCCAGTTCTTATAAAAGTCATTTGGGGAACAAAAATACTCTACAGATGTAGCTTGCAGAACCCACTTCCATTAGGGAGACAGAGTTGAGACAAAAACTGCTGGGTGGGATTTCTTTTGAACATTGTGATTATGTAACTGACAGGTCCAGGGGCGGTGCTAGGTACCCAAAAGATCCAGGGCTCAGGCCGACAGGACAAAAAAAATGCACACATTTGCATATGCTAAGGGCAGTGGATGTGTCTATAAAGGACCCTGTCTCCTAAGGACACCCCTATTTGTAAAAGGGGATGTATGGACAAGGAAGAGGAGAGCATTTGATTTCGGGGGGGGGGGGGAACCGGAGGCAGAAAGTTGCAGGGGGGGCTGCAGCAGGAGGTGAGGGACATGTGGGGAAAAAATCCAGCTAATTCAGAGGGATCAGCTGCAACAGAGATCATGAGGGCCCCTGTACCTTTATTTCAGCAAGTGCCCATGGACAGCAGGGTGGTGGGGCAGGTGGTCCCCTAGAGATTCAGGGTGCCAGCCCTAGTGGGCCGACCCCTAACACCGCCTCTGGACAAAAGATCATTTGTTCCATATATGCATCATTTAAAAAAACAACACAACAACACATACATGATATCAATAAACTTGCTATATCTATATGATGTTGAACAACTGCAGGAAAATGAGCCAATGTGAATGCTTTCCTTCAGAAACTATATTTGCACTATTCTGTGGACAAGCAATCAGAAAGAAAGAAAACTGCATTTTTCACTCTACTACACACACACACACACACACACACACACACCCTTTCCATCCCTAGCTAACCCTGCGGCCTTTCCTTCAAATTAGTAGTCCTGCTTCTTTATTCAGTGAATGGAATTCTCATTCCTTGTAGCCCAGTGTTGAGCAAATGCAATGAAGAGCCTTTTAATGCTTAACTTACATGTAACCTCTATATCAGGATCAGGAATGACAAACCTAACAATTTTAACATTGCCCCCTGCTGATTATTCACTGTGTAGTAAATCACTGCTGCTGTTATTCTTGTCAGCAAAGTAGTTGCTTATTTTCTTATGCTACCCTCAGTTTAAGGGGAGGCTTAAAATATGCATATCCAAATTATTTGCCATTGCTTCTTAAGCATGTCTTTTTAGGACAATTTATTCTAGGTATCGGTAGTAAAAGGGGAAATCGTCTGGCTTTGTTTTCTCATATTTACATTCAGAGATGCATGAACCGATTTAACTGTGACTGAGAGCAGGATCGCATGTTATGGCCTGTGCAAGTTTTTTATTATTCCACACACTGGAATAATTCAACTGTATGTTCAGTTGAATAAGTGTGCATGTGCTTAATTTGACTTAGCTTTCGTGTCAAGAAGATACAGGGGCAGAATGCATATTTAACCATCATTGCAAGATTTGTGCATCTAATGTCATGTCCATAATGCGTACAAGCTGCTGAGAAAGAGGGCTGATTATGACAAAATCATAGGTTTACATCAGCATCTTTCACTTTGAATTTCAAAGCAGCTGACAACACTGATAAAAACAGTACTATGTAACTAATTGCAAATGTAAAAATAAAGTATAATAAAAACAAATAGGGTTAGAACATAAAAAGAACCATGCTGGATCAGACCAAAGCTCTCTCTAGACCAGCATTCTGTTGCATAGTGGCCAAGCAGATGCCTGTGGGAAGCCCACACACAGGTTGTGCAATAGCCAGTGATTCAGCGAGGTCATTTTAGACCCTGGACTGGTGGTGGTGGTGGTGGTGGTGGTGGTGAGGTGCTTTAGATGACCATGTATAGATTCATAGATCATAGAGTTGGAAGGATACAAGGCTATCGAGTCCAACCCCCTGCTCAATGCAGGAAACTAGACGGGGGTGTGTGTGTCTCCCATCCAAGTAATAACCAGGCCTGACCTTGCTTAGCTTTCCACACTCAGACAAGCTGAGCCAGCCTATATTACTTCAGTTGTGAAGCACACAGCTAACATTTCTCCTCCCCCCCCCGCCCGCTCCAACCACCATTCCATGTTTTACAACTGCTTCTACATTCCTGATGTGTTAGAACAAAACGTTTTGCCAACCCTGATTTGTTAACAAAACACTCTGTGCATGCGCAGTTTTGCATTTTAAACTCACTGAAATCGTGGCAACATCATGACTGCAGGAATCAAATGGAGTTTGCCTCTGCTGTCCTGATGCCCTCATCGCCTGCTGCTCTCTGGGTGGTTATTGGGGGGGGGGGGAGAAGCTGGGCTGGCTTCTGGGGCCATGGACTTTGGCTCCAAGGTCCAGCCCTAGCTGCACCATGGACAACAGCACCCTTCCACAGATGTTCCCCTCTGGGACATAGAGGCATACTGCCTCCGAGACTGGAGGTAATATATAGCCCATGACTAATAATGATTAAAATAGCAAAAAGATTAAAATGCAAGAAAAGAAGCGTTGCTCCCTCATAAGCCGATAAAAAAAGTGGGCTTTGCATCCCCCCCCCCAAAAAAAAACCCTCAAAGGGCTTAGACATATTTCTGTGCATTTAAGGGTATCAAGACGCTGGCTAAGGTTGTCTGAGTGAGGAAAGGTAAGCAGGGTCAGGCCTGGTTATTACTTGGATGGGAGACCCCTCCTCTAGTTTCCTGCATTGAGCAGGGGGTTGGACTCGATAGCCTTGTAGGCTCCTTCCAACTCTATGATCTATGAAATCTATAAGAAAGGTTAGGCAACCTTTTAACCTAAGATCATCTTCAGAAGTTCTTCTCTGGGTGCTACCACCTACAATGGTGTGATGGGCAGTTACCAGGGAAAGAGCCTTCCCTGTAGTGCCCCCCCCATCTGTGGAATGTTCTTCCCAGGGCGATCCGCCTGGCATCTAGACGCCAGGTTAAGAACTTCCTCCTCCAGCAGGCATTTAATCTTTAATCCGTTGCTCTGGTTATTAACTTTAATGCTAGCTCTTTAATATTTTTAGGGTATGATCTTATGCATGTTTAGACAGAAAAAAAAGTCCTACAACTCCCAGCATTCCTCAGCCAGCATGGCTGGCTGGAGAATGCTGGAAGTTGTAGGACTTTTTACTGTCTAAACATGCATAGGATTGCACTATTAATGTATTGACATTTTGATCATTGTATTTATTTATTTTTAATTGTAAACCACCCAAGGGGTGTCTGTCAGATGGGCGGTGTATAAATTTAATAAATAAATAAATAAATATCTGCATTTCAATCCTAAAAGGTTGTATAGCTAAGGGAGCAGTTCTTTGCTTCCCAGGCACCATAAGATGATGTGGGGGCACGTCCTCCTCCAGCAGACAGAGGGAATGTCTACCTTCAGAGGTCTCCCCAGGGCAGTAATGGAAAGCTTCACCACCAGCTGTGGGGGCTAGAGAATGGAAAGTGTATTGGGGGGGGGGGGAGACACTTAAGTGGAAGACACTTATTGCATAATGGTTATCACTAATAGTTTCAAAATGTTTCCCCATTCCTTTTCTGCAGTTTGAAAAGTTCTATCCAGAAAATTGTGAGTTCTGTGGCAGCCCACTGAGAAACTTTCCTTCATTTGAAAGTCTAGAACAAATAGCTGAATATGGATATGTAAGTAATGGGAAAGTACCCCTGATGGCTTCTCTACGAAGCCAAGGACCACATCGCCACCAGGTAACTGCAAGACCTTGCCTTCCAGCTTTTCTGTTGCCAGCAATGCCGAGACCTTCATGAGTTCATTGTCAATGAAAAAAAGCGCTACGCAAAGGATGGGGTTGAGCTGATTGATATTTCCCCACATCAGGCCCATGGGAGTGAAGCCGAGAGACAACTAGCCAAGGAAAGAGCCCGCCAGAGGTACTGCAAGCTGGTTGATATACACCTGCTCATTTAATCGTTTCCAGGAACAAATGTGTGCCTTTTGGGGGCAAGCTAATATTTAAAAATATGCCATTTAAACATCTGTCGTCCAAAGGAACAAGAGCCACCAATTGGTATTCAAGAAAGAACACCAGCAAGGGAAGATCAGCTTGTCCCAAAGTGCATTGAAATGCCCACTTATAGCTCACCACCTTGTTCTGGCCTTGAAAAACTGGCCTCCCTCCTCTTCCTTTTCCTTCCATTCCCCGTCCCTTGTGTGTCATGTCATTTTAGCTTGTAAGCCTGATGGCAGCGGGGGGGCTCTCTTTTTTTAATTGACGAGAGCTGCTTTGGGAGATGATAATATTCTGGAAAGCGAGATAAAAATGCAGTAAATAAATAATAAATAATATATCAAAATGCTTTGTAATGCAACAAGCAGGAAAGTTGAGCGGGAATGAAAAAATAATTACATTGGCTTTGATCCTAAGTTAACTTAAGAAAGTTCATGGATGTTTTTATCCCCTCCTCCCTATGCAGTCATCTGAACCCCTGGAAAAGCCACTCTGGAGGGCCTGGGGAACCTCCTGTACTGTATGGGATGGAGCACGGCTGCTAGAGGAAGGCGGAATTGCCCCAAACCCTAAGATCAGTTCATTTAAGGATGTTCATAGAAGGAAAGTTTCCCATACCTCCTTCCCCCATGCCAGATACATGAACTATGTGGTATGTGGCATAGGGGAAGGAGTTATGGGAAATCTTTTGGGTCCGGGGCAGGTGGCTGCAGCAGGAAGGAGGGGATGGGAAACTTTCATTCCTTGAACTTTCTTGAATTTACTTATCTTAGGATCCAAGCCATTGAACTTAGGAGCTTTCCTACTAATTCTGCAGTTCTGGTCCATGTTCTTAGGGCTTAACTAACTGTTACAGTAATACCTTGGATTGCAAGTAACTTGGTTTGAGAGCGTTTTGCAAGAAAAGCACATTTTTAAATATTTATTTATTTATTTTTTACTTGATATACAAGTGACGTCTTGCAATACAAGTACTGTAGTACGGCTTAAATTAAAAATCTCTGTACAAATTTTTTTGGGGGGATTTCGTTTTGATATAAGGGTGTTTTGGATTACAAGCACGTTTCCGGAATGAATTATGCTCTCAATCCAAGGCATGACTGTACATGCAAACATATGGAGCCAAGGACCACTTAAGAAGCTGGACTGTGCTGTTTCTAGAGAAAAAATATATTATCAGAAAAGATGGGGGTGATTTGAAGCAGTGACAAAATTAGCAGTTGCCTCCAAAGAGCATCTGAAACTCAGCGTAAGTAGTTAAGAAACAGAGGGATTCATGCCACATACATTTTGATTTTGCAGGCAGCAAGAGCGACAAATAGCCAAACAGTTTGCCTACATGGCAACAGAGGAGGAAAGGGGCATCCATTCAGTACATTCCCCTGATGGTAAGTTGGATTATTCTGTGGTTACAATGGACTGTACTTGACTTAGTGCAATGATGGCGAACCTATGGCACGGGTGCCACAGCTGGCACACAGGGACCTCTCTGTGGGCACTCGAGCCATTGGTCACCAGATCATGAAAAGACGATCCCCTTCTGCAAAACACTAATGATCTTGTTCTTTCTCACAGTGTGGAACGGAATGATTTTATTCTAGAATTCCTGTTACAGAATTCTTTTCTACATTGTCATCACATTTAAAAGATTTTGAAGAATGATGTCAGAGCATGACAGAGCATGTAAAGCCCTAACAGTTGACCTGAGTGCTGCATGCGTTGCTCTCAAACTAATGGAGTATGAGCCAAGGTTTGACAAATTATCAGCATGCATGCAATAGCAAAAATCACATTAATTGTGCAAAAGCATGCCCAATGCAAACTTTTACCTAATGCAGTGTTTGCAGTCCAAGACATAAAGTGTTTAAAATGTGTTAAGCATGTTTAGTTTTCTTGTTTATCTTGCTCATCCTAGTACAGGTTGACTTTTACTTTTACTAATCCAACGCCTGTAGAAGCAGGGAAAGGACCTGGAGTAAAGCTTGCCCCATACAATTTCAGTCTGGCATATAATCATATTACAAGTTGAGAATCCCTTATCCAAAAATACATGTGCCTAATGTGTACAATGTAGTACTATAATAATTTTCTGAGTTGATTTCCCCCCCCCAACAAAAAACTGTTTGTATCATTGAAAGCTCTGTTATTGTGTTTTTCTTTTAAGACAAAAGATGTTAATTAGTTCGGACAACTGTATGAGTTGTTTTTCTAAAACTAAAACCTCGGTATTCAGGTTTAATCCACAGTGTTGGAAATAAATAAGTTGGTTTTGTGTTGCAGTTTGGGCACTCAGGCTCAAAAAGGTTCGCCATCACTGACTTAGTGTGTACAACAGTAAGAATGGCTCGTATGTAATAGAAATTCAGAACTGCCACATTCACTCTTACACTAGGATCATGCCTCGTCACATCTGTCCCCAGCCAGATTCAGATTCACCGCTATGGTGTTATGCATAAGGCTGTCAAATCCAATACTTTGATTCTGCTTGCACAAGCCATTGTGCAAGCCGTCACACAAGTGCTTTCACAACTCACTACTTCATTATGCTAGGTGTTTCCTTGTATTAGTTGTTCCGGTAGCACTTGCACTGGCAGAACATGTGGTGACTAGCAGATCAATGTTACCTCTTATACTTTTTCTGCTATAGGGTTACATTAGATACAATCCTATATGTTTCACATCAGCCTTTAAAAATCTGCCCTAAGTGAAATTGGCTTTTTATTCTTAAGTAGATTGATTTATTTAATCACTTTTATTTAATAACACTCTATACTATTTTGTATTCCTTAGCCAATAAACAACTTACAACAATTTCCTACTGTCTGTCCCAAGAGAGGACTTGGACAAGGATTCCTCTCCAGCTAGATGAAGAACAGTCACTGATCCAAGACACTACTTACAGCATCTCTTGCTGTGATTTCACCATTGCTGGTGGAAAGGTAAGCATCTTGACACTTCCTGCACTGGAACCCCACTCTTGGATCTTATGCTTCCAGGATGAAACCATTTTCTATGGGCTTGGGCTTATACATCATCCATGAATATGAGCAACTGGAGAAGGAGCTGCCTCCATGTCTGCATTTATTAATTATTTATTTATTATATACATTTATTAATCGCCCATCTGGCCGGCAACTGGCCACCCTGGGCGATGTACATAGAATAAAAACAATAAAATACATTTAAAACTATAAAAAATTTAAAATCTTAACCCACCCCATATTCCCGCCTGAACAGCCAGGTTTTTAATGAGAGGCGGAAGCTCAGCAGAGAGGGGGCATGGCAGAGGTCACTCGGGAGAGAGTTGCACAGTACGGGGGCCGCCACAGAAAAGGCCCTCTTCCTTGTCCCCACCAGTCTAGCTGCTCTGGCTGAAGGGACAAGGAGAAGGCCGTCCGTGGCAGATCTTGTTGAGCGACCCACTTGGTGTTGCTGGAGATGCTCCTTGAGATAGACTGGACCGGAGCCGTATAGGGTTTTAAAGGTCAAAACCAACACCTTGAATTCGGCTCGGCAAGCAACTGGTAGCCAGTGCAACTCCTTCAGCACTGGCGTGATGTGGTCCCGCCAGCGGCTGCCTTTAACCAGGCGAGCCACCGCGTTCTGTACCAGCTGTAGCTTCCGAACCGTCTTCAAGGGTAGCCCCACGTAGAGTGCATTACAGTAGTCTAGGCGAGAGGAGACCAAGGCATGAACCACTGATGGGAGCAGATGATTAGGAAGGTAGGGGCGCAGCTGCCGTATCAGATGGAGTTGATACAGCGCCGCCCGGCTCACAGCGGACACTTGAGCCTCCATGGACAGCTGGGAGTCAAGGATGACCCCCAAGCTGCGGACCTGGTCCTTCAGGGGCAGATGTACCCCATTCAGCACCAGGTCAACATCCCCTAACCTCCCCTTGTCCCCCACCAGAAGTACCTCGGTCTTGTCGGGGTTCAGCTTCAGCATGTTCCTTCCCAGCCAGCCAGCCAGCCAGCCACTGCCTCCAGGCACTTGGACAGGGTCTCAACAGTCAACCTCGGCTGCTAACTGCATAGCAGTTAAGTGCCCTTCATAGGAAGAAGCATTCTGCATTTAATCACACTCGGGGGAAATCACATGGCGGAGTCCTGTTGAAGCTCTACTACTTTAGACGGCAGGGGAGGGATTGCATTTTTTAAAGTTCTTCTGTGTAAAGACTGCTCCCTGCATGCAGCGAGAAAAGTTCTAGTGTTGCACTCCCCCAGATGTGCTCGTTTTAGTTATGCAGGGAAAGGGGGGGTGTTATCCGTGAGGGATCACTCTACAAAATGTGCTCCTCCCAACCAGTAATTTGATGTGGTCCAGTCCAGGACAGACTCTACCACCTGGCTTTATACAATCAAGTGTTATACAATCAAGATCAGGTGATAAAAACTTTCCATGGATGCTACAGTTTCAAGTGGGAAGGCTGCATGTTTAAATGCTCCCCTACAATAAAAGGTCATTGCATTTATCACAGAGAAGGTTCATCCTAGCATGATAGAGAATCATAAGAGTTGGAAGGTACCTTAGAGGCCATCTAGTCCAACCCCCATGCTCAATGCAGGATGCAGCTACAGCATCCCTGACTTCCCCGCTTCAATACTTCCAGCCCACCACCTCCTGAGGCAGTCTGTTCCACTGTTGAACAGTTTGTACTCTTTGGAAGTTTGTCCTAATGTTTAGGATAATCTGCTTCCCTGTAATTTCCACTCATTGGTTCTAGTCCTGCCCTCTGGAGCCACAGAGAACAACTCTGTTCCATCATCTGCAGGACAGCCCTATAACTACTGGAAGACAGCTATCATATCTCCCCTTAATCTTCTCTTCTCCAGGCTTAACATACCCAGCACTTCCAAATGTTTTTCTCAGGACTTGGCTTCCAGATTCCTCACTATCCTGGTTGCCCTCCTCTACACACATTCCAGTTTGTTACATTTTACAGTACAAATTTTAATGTTGTGAAGCTGCCTTGAGTCCCAGTATTGGGGGAAAGGATGATGATGATGATGATGATGATGATGATGATGATGATGATGATGATTTGTTAAGGCCTTTCTTAAAAAGTGATACCCAGAACTGGACATGTACTGCAGATGCAGCCTGATCAGCCAGAAGAGAGCAGAACTATCCCTGGCATGCGATAGAGAGAGAGAGAGAGAGAGAGAGAGAGAGAGAGATTTCCCTATGGGAAAGCTTTCAAACATGCAAACCCCACCCACCCCATATGCAGCCTGGTGGAGACTGCAGTTGAGGACAAGCCTCATCACATAATCCTGCAAACTGTATTAACTGGCTCTAAATCCTGCCAGCTCTCCCAGTGAAGTGCTGTGAGGTTGAGAAGGATAATCAGCATGTAACTTTGCAAATAAAATGGGTGAAGAAAGAGAACAGTGTGTTGGGATGCTTTAGAAAAATAGTTATGATGGCGAGGGGTTTAGCTTGTATTTGTCGAGGTGCTAACATCAACATGTAGTCAGCTTGAAACAGGGTGTTTTACTAGCAATTACAATTACAAATATTACAAATCTACAGTATTTGCAAACAGAATATAACACAATGGAAAGATTTCTAGTTTAAATTCATGGTATAATGAATACCGTGGGGCTACACTTTGCAATAAATACAGGGCTGCCACTTTTCTGGCAGCCCCGTGTCAAGTTCTCCGGTCCACAACATATAGTAAAACTTACCTGTGTCCCAACGTCCTCGCATGGTTTGTTTCTCCATCCCTGCTCTTCATCATTGGCTAGTGGAGGGGAGGGGGCAGAGAAATGCACAATGTAATGACATGAGTAATTTTTATTGTACGTTATGGAGGGGGGATGTATTTATCCTCATAGGGGATAACAGCAGGTTGCCGTTTTTGGCAGTAGCTCCACATTTATTTTAATGTGTCCCTTTATTTTAGTTTCACAAAAATGGAAATGGTCAGAGTAAAGACAAGGATAACTCCCTGTTCCCTATACCAAAGAAGGTATGCCAGTCAGCATGTGTGTAATAGGCACATCTTCACATCTCATTGAAGAATGACAGCCTCAGAGAGCCTTATTCCTGATGCAAAGTTACTAATACTATAGAAGGGTGGACTATTTAACTCATGTCTTGTCTATAATGTAGTCATTAGAAGCTGAGACAGTAAATGTAGGTGTGATTTCTTGATGAATGGCACAACAGCTATGATCCAAAGCCACCACATCTGCATGAGCCTTGGGGCTTCAGAGTCTCCCTGTCAACTGGAGGCTCATGTTATTCTTAGAATTAGGGACATAGGAAGCTGCCTTATACTGAGTCAGACCATGGTCCATCTAGCCCAGTATTGTCAACACTGACTGGCGGCAGCTCTCCAGGGTTTCAGGCAGGGGTTTTACCTGCCCTACCTGGAAATGCTGGGGATTGAACCTGAGTCCTGAGACCTTCTGCATGCAAA
Source organism: Shinisaurus crocodilurus (assembly GCA_021292165.1). Lineage (NCBI taxonomy): Eukaryota > Metazoa > Chordata > Lepidosauria > Squamata > Shinisauridae > Shinisaurus > Shinisaurus crocodilurus. The sequence goes on from CM037878.1 coordinate 37,161,884, forward strand.
CCAGGTGCTCTACCTCAGAGCTACAGCTACAGCTTTCAGAGAGGCCTCCTGGAACGCCCTGAAATGTAGCACAAAGAATGATTTCATTTGTAAGTATATGTAGGATTGAAGCTAAAATTATCAAAGTAAAAAAATATATATAGTCAGATGGATAAAACCGTAAGATTTCTCAGGTATACAGAACATAATAAGAGTCATGGTGGATCATACCAAGGGTCCATCTAGTCCAGCATTCTGTTCACACAGTGGCCAACCACCAGTACATAGGCATAATGCCTCTGATACTGGATGCAGCATATAGGCAATCAGGACTAGTAGCCATTGATAGCCTTCTCCTCCATGAATTTGTCCAATCCCCTTTTAAAACCCTCCAAATCGGTGACCATCACTACATCTTGTGGAAATGACTTCCATAGTTTAACTATGCGCTGTGTGAAGTAGTTTTTCCTTTTATCTGTCCTGAATCTCCCACCAATCAGCTTCATGGGATGACCCATTAGGTTCTAGTATTATGAGAGAAGGAGAAATAATGTCTCCCTACCCACTTCCTCCGCACCATGCATAATTTTGTGCACCTCTATCATGTCTTCCCTTACTCGCCTTTGAAAAAAAGTATTGCTTGGGATGGAGGGGCAACTATAGCTCAGTGACATACAGAAAGTTCTAGGTTCAGTCCCTGGTATCTCCAGTTAAAAGGATCAGGTAGCAAGTGATGGAAAAGAACTCTGCCTGAGACCCTGGAGAGTTGAGTCAGAGTAGACAACACAGATGGACAAACAGTCTGGCCTGGTTTAAGGTAGCATCATAAGGACCTGTAATCTTTAGAAGCCAAGCCATGGCTCTCTGACCTTTATATGGCTAGTTACTGGTCTTGGAATGTCCTTCAGCTGCTGGCAGAATGCTAGTTTGAATGTTTGCCTACTTAACATTCCACCTGGCACAGCAGAGCAAGAGGCGTGATGGCACGGCCCACTCCATTGGCTTGGCTGGACTGATTGCCTTTGGCTCCTCCTCTCCCAGAACTGTCATCTATTCCCAACCACCTGGCTGCAGGATTGCAGAGCTGGGAGGGAGCAGGTGTGACTAGGAACCCATCAACTCCCAGAGGGAAGAAAAAAATTGAAAGGGCAATCCAGTCGACTGTACCTTTGTGCTAAGGGATGTGACAAAGGACAACTTTTTGTTTCCTATCCCCACCACTCTTTGTGTAGGGAGCTTGTCTTTTGAATCCCAATTCTCACAACACAATACAATTTTAATGTGTATGTTATTGTTTTTCTTTCATGTGCAGCTAGTGAAAAACCAGTTCTTACAACAGTACTTTAAAAATGGTGTGAAGTTTCTTACCATGTTTCCAGATGGTACTGCGCAAATATTGTATCCTTTTGTGGCTTATCTTGTTCAGCTACAATGTACCAGGTGCAAAGGGCTGCAGTGACATTGTTGACACCAAGGTAGCCAAGACATCTTTAGGATGACAGGTGAACCTTCTCTAGTCCTAGCTATACTCCATTACACCCCTCAGACCCTATTACTGTGCTTGGTAATGACTTTCATTTCATTTCATTTATTTATGGATTTATAACCCACCTTTCTATCAAATTATAATCAAAGCAGCTAAAAATAAAATAAAAACACAAGCTACAACAATTAAAATAGTTACTAACTACATCACAATAAAACAAAAAGGGAGGCACAGCAACCAAAACAATCCAGTGCAGCCATCAAATCAAGACTGAAATTAAAAAAAACTAAAAGCCTGCTGGAACAAAAATGCTTAAGGCTGCAACCCTAAAGCTGGCAAATGGCTGGCTGAGGGACCATTGGATGCGTTGTAAGCGCTGCTCTACCAGCAGAGAAGTAGGCTCGGCACTGAGACAGCACTTATGCTACTTTAAGCCTCTGCAGGGATAGATGTTGCACCAGCAGCACTGGCTTTGCATGTGCGTTTCAGGGGCATCTGAGGAACTGCAGTATCCCAAGCTTGCTTATTCCTCTGATACACCCCACCCAAAAGGAGCCCTAAACTATACCAGCCCTGGAGCTGGCACAGGTAATTCCCTCCCATTAGCTGCAATGGGAGGGGAAAAGGAAAAAGAAGGGGGGGGGTAATAAAACGTTGCCCAGCACACCTCCTGCCCTGGCCACAGAACACCAGCAGGGAATCTCCCCCACCACCCTCACCATGGTGGGGTTGCTCTGCCTGTCGCCCTGCTGATGGCCACTTACTCATCACCAAAAGAAGAGGACAAAAGAGAACATATTTGCATATGCTAATTTATATGTATAGATGCAAATTTGTGCATTTATTAAATGTACATTATTTAATGGATATTTTGCCTTCCCACCACAAGTGGTGCTCATAAGGCAGTTCACATCAATAAAAAACAAAATAAAATATCAAAATTATAATCAAAACATAAAAGCAAAGCATTTAGAAATATTTATTATAATTTAAATAGAAACACATGGCTGAAGGTAGAGGCCCCCCAAAACCAAAATAACTGAGGTAGGCCCAGACATAAATTGCAGTATATCCCATGTATATCCCATGCCCCCCCCCGCCACAACATCCTATAGCCTTCCTTGCTTTCATTCTTTCTCCCATACCATCTCTCTCTCTCTCTCTCTCACACACACACACACCTCCCTCCTTGCATGACAGTGTACAGCAGTTTCTTCTGCTTGTGCTTGCCACTCTGTGGGGCTGTTCGCATGACACAACAGCCCACCGTGGGCTATTTAGCAAGTTGGGCATGAGAGATCGGGCCTTCTCTGTGGTAGCGCCCAGACTAGAACACCCTCCTGGAGTGGTCTACCAGGCTCTAGGTGGCTTTTTTAATACTGGAGAACACTTAGGACAAGCTGCTGCTGCCGCAGCAGCAGATTTAGCCATCCTTTCTTTAATCTCAAAGTCTGGGACAGCACAAAGGCAGTCTTTGCTCACCTCTATTTTAAAAACGCCACTCCCAGATCTGGCTGTCCTTGATGGAAGCACTTACAGACAACGTTTGGTTGGTGCAACTGCCTGATTGGTGAAAAGGGGTTTTACTTTGGCAGGGGAAGCCCCGGGATTAGGAGGTCAGGAAGCCTATAGATGGCTTTATTATTTTATTATTTCTCTGGAAGGGACTTGGAAGGCAGCTGAGGAGCCCGGTCAGAAAGGTGGGATATAAATTAAATAAATAAAATGCTAGCAAGGATAATTTCCTAGCCTCTGAATCTGTGCTACGTGTGTGTATCTCTGTGCTCTGGGCTGTGCTAGAGAGAAGCACACACTGATTGGGTTTGGCTGACACATTGCAGCTCATCGTGGGTTTCTTGCTTTGAACAGTGGGCTGGACTAGATGTCCTTCAAGGCCCCATCCAACAGTAAAAAATATATGACTTTATGGTCCTAGACTATTAAGGGCTTTACAGGCCAATACCAGTTCCTTGAATTGAGCCTGTGGGGGAAATAGGCAACCAGGAAAGATTGCACAAGATCACAGTTTTATCCTCGAATCTCCAAGCCCTAAAATCCTGGCAGCTGCATTATGGACCAATTGAAGGGTTGTCTTATGAGCCATCTTTTCACTGTATCTGGTGAAGGTGGCATTTTCCAGGTGGTGTCCTCCACACTGCTATGCCATCACAAAAACCTGGGGCATTTGCTTGTGATATTGGTGCAAAATCATAATACAGGTTGCTGAGCAGTTCCTATTCCCAGATGACTAAATTCATTCTGGCAAGACATTGTGCTGTCTATACAGACCAGAAAATGACTGTGCTGTTTGCAAAATGGAACGTAACTCCTGGACCTGAGAACTTGATACTGTTTCTCACAAGCTTTGAAAATTGTAGGTGGGGTGGGAATTAATTCAGAGGTGGTATCAAGGAACACCCTCTTCCCCCCCCCCCAGAATGAATTCATTGAAACCACCCACATACCTGATAATGATGGTTCAGACAACACAATAACCCACACTCAAGGGTTGAGTATGGTTTGAGTATGGTTTGTCATTGAAAAGTGGGTTATCGTGTTGTCTGAACACAGCTACGCTAACAAGCCATGGCTTGTTAACCACGAACAACCCATGAAAAGAACCCTTGGTTTGTTGTTGGGTAATGAACTGTGGGTTGTTCACCATTGTTTGTTATCTCGGCTGGGTTCAGACAACGTGATAACCCACGGTTCAACAACCCATGGTTCAATGACAACCCACACTCAACCCTTGAGTGTGGCTTATCGTGCAGTCTGAACCCGGTCAATGTGACAACATTCCTAAGCAAGGGGGCCATAGGAACCTTATCTATATGCAGCTATCCATCTGGAAATCTGGCAATCATCGTTGTAAAAAAGAACAAGCAAGTAGGCTACATTTGTATAGTTCAGGAAGACAAGCCTGAGAATGCTGAAATCCAAGCAGTGTTTGACTCCTGCGGTAAAGGGACTTGCTATCATCCAAATGGAATTGTGTGGTAAGTTCATTTAAATTAGAGGGGGGTGGGGTTGCTCTAGGTTTAGTATGGATTATATATGCTCTTACGTTTTGTATTTAATACAGAGAATGGGAGGGATCTACTGCTTCAAAAACACATGCAGTACTATTAAATCCCCCCGCCCGCCCGCCCGCCCGCCCCTATGTTCTGGCACTATTTAGGTGTGATGAGGTTTGCAGATCGGGGCCAGGGCTGTAAAGTCAGGGGTTCTCCCCCCCACCCCACCCCAATTTTGAGCTCTTCTCAAGTTATTATTTTCCACATTTAGGATAAATATTACAATTCAAGGAGGACAGTATTCAGATGAAGCTGGCAACAAAGTGAAAACATGGATCTGGCCAAACAACTTGCAGAAACACAGCCCCAGTGTATCGTTTAAACCCATCTTTCTATCCTTGAACCTGAACGTCGGTGTCAGAATACTTGGTCAAGACAAAATAGCCATTTCTTTTCTCGCAATGGGGAAACAAGCAAGAATCAACGTAGGAACGAAAGTAAAGGTATTTCATTTTATAGGAACTGGGGTGGTGGTGGATGAGTTTACATGTTCTGTAAGTCAGTGTGAGGCAAGAGCTGGTAGAATTGTTTTGTGGGTGAATAGAAAGTTGGGAGAGGAAATGGAGCAGCTTGCTTCAAACAATTCGGAAATGAAGTTAAATTTACCAAAGACTGATACAAGACTAGATTTGGTTTGTACAAGAGGATGTATACAGTTCAGCATCACTTGATCAAATAATCTAGGCCAGGGCTGTCCAACCTTGGGTCCCCAGATGTTGCTGGCCTACAGCTCCCAGCATACCCAGCCAGCATTGCTAATGGCAAGGGATTCTGGGAGCTGTAGTCAAGCAACATCTGGGGACCCAAGGTTGGACAGCCCTGATCTAGGCGGATGTCCAAAACATTTAAACAATCAAAAGTGCTATTAGATTGAAGGTAGTTGTTGTTGTTTTTAATGCATACACACACAGACACACACACAGAACCAAGTTATAAATTCACAAAGCGTTACAAAAGCATTTACACAAAATTTGGATAACTAAGAATTCTGGCTAATAGAGACAAATTATGTGGTTCTACGGAATATATATATATAGTGGGAGTGGCGGGGAAAAGAGGTCCCATGAGAGACTAAGAGCAGGACAAGAGCAATGTGTTTGTTGAAAATAAATTTACATAGCACTTCCACATTAGAAATACCTGAACTGTAAAGCAGGTCAGCCTCGAAGAAAATTGCTCAATCTTTTTTCTGTCAAGGGCCACATCCCCACCCCACCCCCCAGAGGTAATCTGCTAGGGGTTGTATGTCAGCAGTGGGCAGGGCTGAAGCCACCAGTGGGCGGGGGCCAGAGCCAAAGTGGGGAGGGCACTCCGTTTCTCTTTCTGCCATCCCCTTTTCTCTACTTCCCTCTTCCTTCCTGCCCAGAGAAGGGCCTGGCAAATGACTCTTTTCAGCCGCCTGAACTGATTGCATACAGAGGCTTTTGAAACTAGGCGGAGGGCCTCATGAAATCGGGCTGAGGGCTGCAGGTTCTTCACCCGCTTAGATGGTTGCCCATAATTGTGCTGTGCTTGAGCTTCCCCTCCCCAACTTATATTTCCGTTAACTCTGCAACTGAAGACTTGTACTGGCAAATATAGTTTCATACAGTAACAGTGTAATCCTATATACATTTATGGAGAAGTAAGCCCCATTGAGTTCAATGGGACTTACTCCTAGGTAAGTGTGGATAGGATTGCATTTTAAATGTTGTATTTGATTCATACAGAGACATTTGAATATGAGAGCAGGAACTGCAGCCTTTTCTAATGGATAAGAGTGCAGGAAATAGAAATTATGGGACCAAAAGAACATTATCTCAAGGTTTCACCAAGGGTGGTGAGCATAAGCAACCAAAGGGAAGTTTCTGAAATAATCATATGACCTGATTTGGCTGTATGTCTCTTGGTATTTCTACAATGTTAATGAGGATGAATAAAAATAGAGTTTTTAAAGCAAGTTATTTAAATTGGTTAATTAATAACTCTCTCCGTTTTAAATAGCCTGGTTTAAAATGAAGTCTGAATTTAATACAAGGTTGCTAAAACTGTCACTTATCATCTCCTAAAAGTTAATTCAGTGGGGGTGGGCAGGAAGGATAAGCAGGGGCTATATCTAAAATGCACATGCCTGAAGTCCTAGTGCTCAGGAACAACTTAAAGGAATGATTGGATTGTATCCTACAAGTTTTTTTATTTTATTTTTTGGAAACAATGAATTCATGATGCTCTATTCAAAAATTTCTTCTCTATCAAGAGGGGGAAAGCTACCAGGAAAAAATAAGTAACTTTTGGGATTATGTGTGATAGGACAAACTTTATTGATTGATTGTTCTTTTACACTGACCAATAACCAAAGTGACAGTGATGGATCTAAGAGCACCCCCAAACTACAAACCTGCTCCTTTAGGGGAAGTGCAACTCCCTCCACAATAGGTTGAATGCCACTTGATACCGGCCTTGATACTGAGAGCAAAGGGATGGGAAATTGTCATGGGTATTAGGACTCAGTCCTGGCTCTAGGAGGGGCCATCCTATATCTCACTATTTGGCAGACCTATAGCTGTATTTTATCTTACAACTTTCTGACCTCTGAAATGTATTCAGTACTCAAATGATACATGTTTTACTCTACCTAATGCCCATCTCATGCACACACACAAAAGTAAAACTGATCTGCTTAGTAACTACCAGCCCCTGCTTCTGGAAAGTTCTAAGCATGTTCAGCCAGTATACACATGTGGCAGCAAACTCAGGTTTGCCAGCAAAGGTACATTCATCAGGGAGCTGCAAAACAATCCTGACTCTCTGATAATTCTCTGTATATGATACAGATGTTTATAAACACACTTTTGCCACATTCACACTAGGTGTACAAGATCGTGTTCAAATGACTTGCATATGTACCGAATGAGACAAACAGAAATGGTCGACCCCTTTCATCTCTTAAGACTGCAATTCTATACATGTCTATTCAGAGGTAAGTCCCATTGAGTTCAATGGAGCTTACTCTCAGGAAAGTGGGAATAAGATTGCAGCCTAAATGCATTTTAAAAGGAATGAGGTCTACATGAGCAAAAGTGGTTGCTTTAGTACAGGGATGGGGAAATGTGCAGCCCATGGGCTGAATTCTGCCTGCCAGACTTTCCCATCCAGCCCACAAAGGCTTCTAACTCATCAGGGAGCAGTGCTTTCCTGACGGGAAAAGCGAGGGGCAAGTGAAACTGGCTTACTTTGTGTGTGTCTGTCTGTGTGTGAACGATGTGTGTGTGTGTGTGTGTGTGTGTGTGAGAGAGAGAGAGAGAGAGAGAGAGAGAGAGAGAATGTATCTGAGTTTGTGTTGGGGGGATGTCTAATGCCAGATGTGGCTCCATCCACCTTGGGTTGAGGTCACACCCACTGCTGGCATGTGGCCCCCAACTTCCTTACCCAGGGCCAATGCAGCCCTCGGGCCAAAAAAGGTTCCACACCCTTACACTAGTTAGTAAAAGGGATCCAGTAGTAGAAAACCAACAAGTTCTGACAGCTATAACAACCAGCTAATATTTACTTCTGTTTAGGAAAGATGTGAAGTACCAATAGGAAACTGGATTTCATTCAACAATTAAAAACAGTATTTTCTCTTGGTGATCTACTGATTCAATTTCCTTTCATTTCTCTTGATTTAAATCAGTACCCACCCTGGTTTTATTCCTATACAATCCCTTGAATTTCTATTAGCCAGACCTACTGTGTGACCTGGGCACTTTGTTAACTTCCTGCTTTTTGTTTCCTTAAAGCCACTTGCTGATCATCATCCATGGCCAAAGCGCGTGTCTCAAGATGACCTCCTGCTGTTTGCCAGCAGAATAAAGATTCTCCGCATCTTTGCTAAACTGCACGGATGTTTAGACTTTCCTACTAATGATTGGTGGACTAAACTCCAGCTCCCTTCATATCTTTTGAAACGGGCTTTGAAGTTAATATACCTTTGTAAAGAATGTGAAATAAGCTCTGCTCTGGACAAATTAATCACAGAAATAGTAAATTCACCAGCCTGATCATCATCGTGTTCTATAAAGATACTTGTTTCATTGTTGTATGGAGTATTTACTAATATGTGGAATCCTACATGTACAGAAAAGCAGATTTAAAGATACTGTATATTTAATAACAATTTCATTTATGCTGGGCACAACATGTGCTAAATATGTGGTACTTTCTTGAGTTTTTCAGATCATGTACCTTCACCAAAAAATGAAATTATGGAACTAACTTTAGGTAGGCAGGGATGTTGAAGAGTCCTTGGTCTTGAGTCACGAGTCGAGTCACGAGTCTTTGGACCCGAGTCTCGAGTCCAAGTCCTTTGTCCAAAATGGTGACTCCTGAGTCCCGAGTCCCTCCCAAAGCTGACCCCACGAGTCCCTATTAAAATCAACGGGGGTTTTCCCCAACAAAATAAGGCTACTTCAGATGTGTGGCTTAAATAAATTCTAGGCACAAGTGTGCCTTTTTATTTCAAAACTCTGCAACTGATTTTGACAAGAACAGACCAGGCAGACAAACCCAAAATAACCAGGCAGGCAGAGGAGGCAGGGAACCCCAAAGCAGGCAGGCAGAGGCAGCCAGACCGAAAATGTCTGAAAGGTTGCATTTTAGGAAAATGATTTTAAAAAATAAAATCTTCGCCGGCGATCGCACTCCTCTCCACTCCTTCCAGGGATGTTGAAGAGTCCTTGGTCTCGAGTCCCGAGTCAAGTCTCGAGTCCCATTAAAAATATTGGGACTCGAGTGGGACTCGAGTCAGAGTGGGGACTCAGTCCGACTCACGAGTCGAGTCCTGGAGTCCGAGTCCCCATCCCTGTAGGTAGGAGGTTGAACTAGTTGGCATTTTAGTACCATATGAATCAGCTGCTACTGGTAAGGTACTGAGTTCAGGTTTGGGTTAGTTAGTCGAGCTTAGACAGTGTTACAAACCATCAGTTTAGATTAATTCATCCTTGATTTCCCTGCCTTCTTACTTTAGCTCCCACCTTAAATGACCAGCTGTAATGGTCCTATCAGCATGGGTGAAATCTTACTCAAGTATCTATGGCATGTCTGCTTCATAGATGCACTTAATGCCATGACCCCTTCACCAACAATTAAAGAGTGCGAAGATATTACAAACCAATTTCTAAACTGGTAGCCTAAGAACCATGTAAAGCCTGTCAAAGCTTTCTTGACTAGCCTACTCATCCTCTAAATTTCTTCTCTCCATATTATAAGGAAACATGGAACCCAGGATTGGGTCACCAGCAGTCACTAGAAGCAGTAGATGTGTGGGACAAATTATGCCCTCAGAGCAGCATGCCAGGGGTTAAACTGAACAATTTAATAGAACAACATTGTAATACAGCAATAAGAATAGCATAAGAACAGAAAGTTTAAGGATGAATCTGGGGTTTTATTTCATTTTGTTTGATACTTGGATCAACTTAACTGCACCAAAATTAATGCTTGATCAAATTAACTACATCTGGCACATTTTCCCACCTCTTCTTTTCTATCCCATTATCTGGGCAACATGTGGAACCTGCTACATTGGTAGAAGGAACATAAATCTTACAAGGACAATGCAGTAAGAATACACAAAGCATGTACAAAAATCTGTTTTCGGGCACAGTCCTGTGTACACTTACTTGGCAGTAAGCCCCATTGCATTTAATGGACCTTACATCTGAGTAAACATGCACAGAATTGCACCATTAATGAAGTCTAGTTATGTGTGGGGTCAATGTATTATTGAAGAGCAATTTGTATAAGCTAAAGCTGTCCTTGTTTGTTTCTCATCCCGTTTAATTTAAGCCAGCATCTTCACAGTGTGTGATTTACTTATTTAAAACTCCAATGTGGGCCCCAAAGGACATTAACAATATAAAACCAAAAATAAAATGTCAATTCAATTATACAATTTTTAAAAAAAGATAAGGTGCCAAACAAAGCAGAACACAGCAAAGAAAACAAAAATCAAGAACATAGCTATAGCTAAGCCAGTACGCCCTCTGACAGCTGTGCTTTAGTGAACATCTAGAACCAAGCAGTGAGGGGCCCAAATGGGCTTCATGGGAAAGGGTGTTCCAGAGCCTAAGTATGACTGCCAAAAAGGTCCTGTCTTGTGTGGTCACATGCCACATTCCAGATGGAGGTGGGGATGACTCATGATCTTGAGTGAGTGGGCAAGTTCATAATATTGCATACAGCACACTTCCCAGATACTCAACGTACTTCAGAAAAAATATCTCCATAATCATTAAAAAAATACCTTGTAAGGGAGGCTAGTATTCAATATGCCCATACTGCTGCCAGGTGCTGGAAGCTGTGAGAATATTAGTTTGCCGAACAGCAAGGCCAGTGAGTTTAGAACAGAGCTAAGATTTGGCCCATAGATTTTCCTCCTCAGACTGATGTTTCAGTTAACATAGAGTTAGCCATGGCCAGAAGCCTGCAGTTACCCAACAGACTGATCTACTGCAGGGAAGGGAAAATAAGTGGCACTGTACTACACCAGCTCTGTATCTTTGAAAATGTATGTTGTCAGTAAGCTGTAGCTTGTAAATCACTTGCTATAATGGCTTGATCATTCCTACTTAATGGAGAGCCACCCAAGCCATACAGTCTACAACTGGGATTACTCTTAACAAAAGAATATACTATACTTTTGTTGGGACCACTGTTTTGAAGCTGGGCAGGCATGTGAGCATCACAAAGTGCTTACTCAGGACTCACTCAGTCCACCAAAATTTGACAGTGACTTTCAACCTCCCTCCCTTTAGGAGGATGGGCTCTAAAGGCATACCTGGTTCAGTCGTTTGCTGAAGAACAAGAAGATTCTATCAAAGGAAATGAAAATAGATTTTAGCCCTTTCTGCTCAGAATATGTGCAGGAAAGTATCCTGTTTTGACTGCTACTGTTCAACAGGGCTTTCAAAAGAAAACGTGATGGAAAAGTGTACGAGGATCCATTGTATTTCCAGTTTTAAAGGATATTGGCTGTAAAATATATTCATCACTATTTACATATTATTTAACCCAGCTTTAGTGATCTTACAGTTAACTGCCTATTAGAGCAAGAGACAGAACAGGCAAACCAAACTTGTGACTCTTTCTACATTACCTCTTTACTTACTGATCATCGGTGCACAATAATATTTCCACCTGTTTTAGGCTGGGTTTTGTCTCTTGTTTTGGATCAAGAAATTGAGAACACTGTTCTGCAATCTGAAGAGCTGCTAAAGGGAGGAGAGTTAAAGCCTTGATCACTTGATGAATTTTGCCCTGTGGGTCCTCCAGAAGTTAAGTCACTTCGGGTTCTGATGTTGAAATCGATCACTGCCAGGTCAACAGCCCTGTATGGCTTTATTTTTCCTTTTCCCTTACACTTCATCAGCCTGGCACACTGGGTTCTTATATCCTTGTTGTACAGTGAATAGATAAAAGGATTGATAAGAGAATTGGTTTCTCCTAGAAGAAATAAAAAATCCCTCAGCAGTGGGCTCAGGTTGCAGGAGTTGCAGGTAGCTTTCACAATAGCAGTCACATAATAAGGGCCCCAGAAAAGGATGAAGCAGATGATCACAATAAGGACTGTCCTCAGAGCTTTGAATTGGCGGGGTTGTACAGTTGGGGTTGTAACTGCACGTAGGCAGGCACGCTGGATCTGCTTGTGTTGCAGGTAGGCAATCCTCCCTACTAAAATATGTAAACAGATCAAGGTCAGCAAGGCAGGAATGAAGATGCCAAAGCAGATTATGTACAGGTAGTCATTCTTGGCAGCAGACAGGAGTTCACAGTTACCTGTGAAATTGCTCTGCCGCAGTTGTGAAGAAATAAGTGGCATATGTCCCACCAAGAAGGAAACAGTCCACAGGACAACAAGAGAGAAGACTATTGGTTTCTTGCTCATGAGAGTGGGATAATGAAGGGGCATCTTTACTGCCAAGTATCTGTCCAGAGAAACCAAGAGCAAGGTGAGAATGGATCCAATGCAAGCAGTAATATTCATGCAGATCCACAAGAGACAAAGAAGCAAGTTTGTGTCAAACAGTGTATCTGTTGCATCGTCCAATGCTTCTCCAATGCACATCACACCAACCATCAGATCAGCAGCTGCCAAATTAAGGATGAAGACATAGTTTCTGCTCGGTTTCTTCTTCTTCAGTTTACAGATTACTATGATCACCAGCAGGTTGGCAGATAGGATGAAGACACTCAAGAAGGCATGTAGCACTGTATACAAAATAGTGAGCATCTTCTTTAGGAAACCTTGATGGGGACATTGGGTTTAATATGCCTTGCATACAAAACCTATATTGAATCCACAAGAGGCAACATCAAGCTAGGAGTAAACATGCATTTCAGTTAGCAATTTGCTGACGTCATAGCAGCTACAAATTAAGATCTGGTGGCTAGAATTTTTGGTTCTACTGTCAGATGATTCTCTTCAAATTGACGGAAACTGCCTTTGAAGGTACTGTCAACATCTTTGCAGCTACAAACTTCTGTTCTCTTTTCCCTTGGTGAATACAGCTGTTTCTTCACCTGGCAGCGATGGGTCTGAAAATGCATGGAGGACTGAGGTCCTGCCGGCTGAAGGCTTTAGGCAAAACAAACTCTTTAGCTGGGTTGGGAGGGGGAAAACCACAAAGGAGGCAGGCTTGCTTGATCAGTTCCTGAAATTGTCTTTGATGCAGAAAGATAAGGAAGGAGTTTGGCAAACAAAGCACACACACATTGTAACCACTGCCCGCATTAGGCATCAAAAATGAGTCCATGCTGTCAAGAGGGTTTGCCTTGATCATGCAGGAACATGATGCAGTGTGTTGGTCACTGTGGTCACTGATTATTTGAATGAGGGAGGAAAACATGCATTAATTACAACAGAGATTCAGGAAAAAAAGGTCATTTGTCGAGCATAAGGTTCAGGATGTAAACAGAAGAGTTCACCAAAGCCCAAGCTTTGTAATACTGGGCAGCTTTGAAGGGCTTGTTAAAAGAAGAGGGCTGGGGGCCTAGCATTTTCTACACTTATGCTATTAGATTGCGGTGGGATATCTAAACACTTCTTGAGAAATCAATTGTTGCCCATGTTTTGTTTCAGAGCAGGGCAGCTATATTAAACAGGACACTGTTGTGACTGATGTTTTGTTCTTAGGTAATCCTCTACATGCAATGTCCCTGGATCAAATGTCTGCTTTTAAAAAACCAACAACCCTGTAACTTTGACCAAGGCCACATTTTTTTCATCTATCCAAAAATTAGTATATGTGGAGGTAGAAATCATTTGAGAAGAATGTCACTTTTAACTTGGTCAAGAACAATGCATTTTTAGAAGCAGGACCTCTGATGCATGAATGAAGTCCCACCCACCCTCTTGGCAAATGGCTTCCCTATCCATGTCAAAGATGTAACACGTTTTCTTACATGTATCAATTCCCTTCATTTAAATAAACGAAGACCTGCATAAATGCAAGAAATCAATGTACTTCAGCTTACCACTTGACATTTTTCCAGGTATGCAAGAATGTAACTGATGAATGCAAACCCCATTAAAAATATAACATGGGAATTAGTTCTCCTTGGATTCATGTGGTAAGGCAGCATAAGGAGAGCTACAGTATTGGCCCATCAGTAAAAATTGTGCAGATGAAGGGATATAACTGATTTAAAGCATTGTTATTTCTGGAGTTTTTCAAGAAAAGTTAAGAAAAAAATACACAGCAGGACCTTGATGTTACACATGCACTGGGAACTGAGATTATCTGCAAGTTTTAATGTTTCCCAAAAAATCATCTTGCATCTTTAAGGCAGAACATGGGATAAAAGTAATTCATGTTCATGACCTCCCCCACCCCCTCTGTGTGTATATAAATAGCCAAGAGTGTTTGTTCAAGGGTTATGGCTTAGGTGAACCACATATACTCTCCCATGAGCCATGGTGATGCAGGGAACATAATAAAGCTGTTCAATTTCCACCCATTTGGCTACATCACCTGTGCTTTGACTAGAATCATAGAATCATAGAAAAGTAGAGTTGGAAGGGGCCTACAAGGCCATCGAGTCCAACCCCCTGCTCAATGCAGGAATCCAGGTCAAAGCATCTCTGACAGATGTCTGTCCAGCCGCACCTTGAATGCCTCCAGACTGGGAGAGCCCACCACCTCCCTGTTATCTCCCTGTTAATTATCTCCCTGTTAAAACCACATCTTTTAAACTTCAAACATCTGTCATTCAGCTGCTTTTTATTTTCTCCATAATTGGGAAATACTAGATTAAAACTCTTCTTCCCTTGATGCATCAGGTAGATACCATACATGAGCAAAGATCTGCTTCATACAAGGTGTTTATACACAAAAGCCACAATCAGCCAGAATGGTTACAGGTTTTCATTCTTCAGGCCCAGCTTCTAGCCTTCTAGCCTGGTCAATTAAATTCAACCTGGCCAGTAGGATTCTAACCAGATGACAACCCTATCAGCCAGGATACAAATTCATACCCTGCTGAGCCTTGAGAATAAGCTAGGTAGGGGACCATTAGAAAGTGTGTCAAGGATAATCCCTTTTTGGAACACTGTTTTATTGCTGGTTGGGTTGAAAATGTTTCATTGGGGAAGATATGTGTAAACATAGCCATAATAAGTGTACAAAGCCCTAAACTTGGGACCAGGATACCTGACAGAGTGCCTTGTCCCTAACAAACCTGCCCAATCACTGAGGTCACCGGAGGACAGTCTCCTGGTGGTTCAATATGGACCTGTGGCCTGATTGGAGTCCACCAGAAGAAGAGCCTTCGGTATCATGACCCCATTTCTATGGAACTCCTTGCCTCTGGAGGTCAGGCAAGCTCAAACACTGTGTTTTCAGTGCCTGCTGAAGACATCTTTGTTTTGGGAAGCCTTCCTGAACTAACCAGACATGATTTTAATGTTATTCTGTTTTTAATGCATTTTAATGTTTTTATCTGTTTTATAACATCTGTTTTATCTTTTTATTGTTCACTGCTCCATAATCTGTCTAGATATGGAGTGGTATACAAATGCTGTAAATAAAATAAATTGATGGGAGCATCTTCGGTAGATCACAGAATTAAGGTGGCTAGGAGAAGAGGAGGAAAGACAATACTGTCTACAGGATGACAGTATCATACGCAAGGAGGTGGGCTATTTTGGGTATGACTCCCTTGCATATGACAATAGAGCATGCTTAGGTAGGGGGCGGTTGTGCGGGCTGTTCCTGGGATGAACCACATTGTTGGTTTGCAATGGAAGTAGACAATGGAATAGAAATGATGGTTAGGATTTAATGAAGTTAGTGTTTTGGGCATAGGTACAATATAGAAACTCCCCAAAATGAATAAATCCTTAATGTTTAAAACCTTTCTTAAGAGTCTGCAAAATAAGCCCACAGTAAAATTATTACCTTGATAGCTATATAGCCCATGTAGAGGCAAAAGGAGGTGGGGAGAGCAGCAGTTCAAAGTGTCACAAAGAGGCCCATTTTTCTCTAACTACACTGTGATTTGAAGGTGGTGATGGAGTACAAGGGAGAGAAGGGGTAGCTAAGCAAGGTGTAAAGGTAGGGACAGAGCTAATTAGTTAAAACAAAACCCAAAAACAAATCCACACCAGTTATACAATATTTTAATTTTGTTGCTAGCATTTTTGAGAGTAAACAAAACAAGGACAAAATGAGGGGGACAAGAACAGATACATTATGAACACTGGGTATTTGGCAGGAATATAAGTATTAGAATCAAATAAAACTATGCTCAGCTTCCTAAAACAAAGTACTCTGTTAAGCGAGGAGAAACACACACATGCACCAAAAATTATTTATTTACAACATTTATATACCGCTCCACATCTAAACAGATTCCGGAGCGGTGAATGAGAAAATTATAGCATGCAGACACAGATGTACTTGACTCTGCAATATTTAGTTAACTACACTGACCTGGATTAACTCAGACTCGCTCTAGTACACTGTCAATTTATCCTCTGTCCAAATAGTGTATTATTCATTAAGTTGACATTTATTGCAGATTCTGATTTTATGTCAACGATTCCAACATAGGTATCACTAGTGACTTCTCATTAATGAGTACCAGATGAGTTCCAGTAATAGCTCCACAAACAGTTTTAAAGGAGTTTGTACCTTTTGGCTGTTTCTAAGCAATTCACACAGAACCATTAGTTAAGCTTTTAGGGCCTGGAGCTTTTACATCTGTCTTTAAAAGAGTAGCTAATTACAACAGTGAGAAAGAGACACTACAGTTCATAGGACCATCCTGCAGAAGTGATTCTCAAAGCAGGAAAATGTGTGCTGCCTATTGTTAGTTATGGCCAAAGAGCTTTCCAGCTGCAATAAAACAAGGTTCTTAAATAATGTGATCTCAAATGTATCATGACTTTGGTACTCAAAATACTGTCTAGAGGGACAGTAGACATGATTTTTACTGCACATCAGCTCCAAGAAAAATGCCGGGAGCAAAATCAACCCCTTTATATGGCATTTATTGATCTTGCTAAGGCCTTTGATACTGTAGACCGAACAGCTCTCTGGACTATCCTTATGAAAACTGGATGCCCCAATAAATTTGTGAATATCTTGCGACTTCTCCATGACAACATGACGGCTACGGTCTAGGACAACAACGGCTCTCATGGTGCTCCATTTAAAGTTGGATCAGGTGTTAAATAGGGATGTGTTGTCGCCCCAACATTATTTGCTATTTTCATCGCCATGATTTTACATCTTGTC
This sequence comes from Shinisaurus crocodilurus, assembly GCA_021292165.1. Lineage (NCBI taxonomy): Eukaryota > Metazoa > Chordata > Lepidosauria > Squamata > Shinisauridae > Shinisaurus > Shinisaurus crocodilurus. The sequence continues at coordinate 37,179,178 of CM037878.1, forward strand.
GAGGGGAAACTTCCCACTGGTGTGGGAATTATATATCGAACAGATGGAAAGCTTTTTAATCTCAGCAGGCTGAAAGCAAAAAGTAAGGTAATTACAACCTCCGTTGTGGAACTTCAGTATGCTGATGATAATGTGGTCTCCGCACATTCAGAGGATGATCTCCAAACTATCCTAAATGCTTTTGCAGAAGCATACGGAAAACTTGGTCTCTCACTTAACATCAAAAAACCCAAAGTGTTTCATCAGCAAGTGCAAGCTAACCCTTTGGTGATGCCATCTATCCAGCTTGGCGGGACAATACTGGAAAATGTCGATCATTTTCTCTATCTTGGCAGCTATCTTTCTGTTACAGCTAACATCGACAGTGAAATCCAGCATCGTCTGAGCTCCGCAAGTGCCGCGTTTTCTCGAATGAAACATAGAGTGTTCGAGGATCGGGATATTTGTAAGAAGACCAAAACACTGGTTTATGAAGCCACTGTATTACCAACTTTATTGTATGCCTGCGAAACATGGACAATCTATAAACGTCACCTCCAGCTCCTTGAAAGATTTCATCAACGTTGCCTCCGGAAAATCCTGCGAATTACTTGGGAAGATAGGCAAACAAATGTCAGTGTACTGGAAGAAGCAAAGACTACTAGCATTGAAAAAATGATCTTTCAACACCAACTTCAGTGGACCGCTCATGTTGTTCGAATGCCTGACTGCCGTCTCCCAAAGCAGTTACTACTTTATTCCCAACTCAAGGATGGAAAGCGGAATATCGGTGGTCAATATAAGAGGTTTAAAGATGTTCTTAAGGCAAATCTAAAAAAATGCAATATAAACATCAAAAACTGGGAAGCTCTGGCCCATGAACGATCTAACTGGAGGTTGGCCTTTCACAAAGGCTCTATGGACTTTGAAGAAGCCCGAGTGCAAGGTGAAAGGTCACAGGGATGTAGAGTCCTTGGTCTCGAGTCACGAATCTTGGGACCCGAGTCTCGAGTCCAAGTCCTTGGTCCAAAATGGTGACTCACGAGTCACGAGTCACTCCCAAAGTTGACTCCACGAGTCCCTATTAAAATCAATGGTTTTTTTCCCCAACAAAATAAGGCTACTTCAGATGTGTGGTTTAAATAAATTCTAGGCACAAGTGTGCCTTTTTATTTCAAAACTCTGCAACTGATTTTGGCAAGAACAGACCAGGCAGAAAAACCCAAAATAACCAGGCAGGCAGAGGAGGCAGGGAACCCCAAAGCAGGCAGGCAGAGGCCTTTGTCTTGGACAATTCAACTGTTGAACTGGTCAAGAAGAGACCAGGCAGGCAGAGGAGGCTGGGAACCCCAGACAGGCAGGCAGAGGCAGCCAAACCCAAAATGTCTGAAAGGTTGCATTTTAGAAAAATGATTTTAAAAAATAAACTTGCTGTACTTCCTAAAACTTATCCATGTTGCATTTGAGGAACATGATTTTTTCTAAATGTTTGGCCCCCATTCTGGAACGGTGAGATCTCATCACAATTCCACCCTCACTGAACACCTGCTCCACTGGTGATGAACTTGCTGGAACCAGAAACACACTCAGAGCAGCCACACAGAGTAATTTCAGGTCCTTCTTCTGCCTCTCCCAAGTACGCAACACATCAATCAAAATAAATCTTGACACACTGTTGGGGCTGCACTCCTGGTAGCCATCCATAGTGGCCAAGCAGTGGCACACCTCGCTTCCATGCACTCTTCGCCGGCAATCACGCTCCTCTCCACTCCTTCTGGCACAGCCCAGGATGTTGAAGAGTCCTTGGTCTCGAGTCCCGAGTCGAGTCTCGAGTCCCATTAAAAATATTGGGACTCGAGTCCGAGTCGAGTCAGAGGGGGGACTCAGTCCGACTCACGAGTCGAGTCCTCGAGTCCGAGTCCCCATCCCTAGAAAGGGAGAAACGTGCTAAGTGAAAAGCACGTCAAACGAATCCTTTACAAGACCATCTTCGATCTGGTAACCTGTGTCCTCACTGTGGGAAGCTGTGTGGATCTAGAATTGGCCTCCACAGTCACTTATGGACCCATCGCTAGAGTCTACACAATTTTCTTTAGAATATTCCTCCTTTTAAAACCTCCTTTTTGTAATTATTTTTTTTAAAAATCCTGGAAGACAATCTTACTCGGTCACAAGTGATCGCCTGACTGACTGACTGACTGAAAATATAAAATGTGGCTTGCTTTGTTTCTAGGACTTTGGATTCTGTTGCCCTTTCATGTTTTCAAGGTGCTGTACCTTTTATACCATATAAAGACTTTGTTTGGGTTAGCAAATTTCTAAAACATGAGTGAGACTGACATATTAGAGCCCAAACATCAAATTCTTCTGCCCCTGAAAAAAAATCATATTACAAGCCCACAACAATGTTGAGATATAACAAACCTATCTTAAATGGTTTTGGGTGCTCCAAGGTACACTTTTAATGGGACTTACCTACCAATAAGTGAACACTGGACTGCAGCCTTTAACGTCCTCAATCAAAATAAAACCTTTCTGTCAGTGCCACAAACACCTAAGCACTGTTGGCTTATTGAAGAGCAACTCCAAAGTGTTAAATAGGCATGTTTCCCTTAGTATTTGCCTTTTTTTATTTTTCCTGCTTATGTTTCTAATGTTATGGTTTTAAAACTACTGTAAATAATTTGATGATTTGTCAAAAAATGACTCAAATCTTAAAATAAATGAATTCTGCAAATGTAAAAAAAAATGTTGAGGGTGCCAATGTGAACTATGAGAATAAGCATAATCATGCTGGCACAAGTTATACAGAATGGAAACATGAGTAAGATTTGTATCCATAACAAATAAAAGGTTTGCTTCCTACTTATTTAAGGAATGCAAACATGTTAATGAGAAAGGTGGAAGCAAACAACTCTTAACCTCGTAGCAGCTACTTTAAAAGTTGGTACATGGCAGTTATAACCACACCGATAGTCATGTGTCTAAGTAGGACTGCCAGATAATGGCCACCTATTCTCAGCACATTTTGTGGGTGAGTCAAAAGTCTGCATTAGTTTGGGGGGACGAGACTTCGGTGGTGAAGCACTGCTGGTGCTTTTAAAACTCTCCCCGCTTCTTAAATATATTTTTGCCATTGCCACAAGTTGAATTGGTGAAGCTTCTCTCAAGAACAGTATCCTGTTGGTCACCAGCACCACCTACAATGCCCCTTTGAACCCTACATCATGATGTAGTATTGATCAGAGGAACATCCTGAGGGAGAGTGGAAACCATTTCCCCCCAAAAGCTCCCTCTGAATGATGCTTCATTGTGACAGCATATTCCAAGGGGTACCACATGTGTGTGTGCAGTGGGGAAAAGAAGGATGCTATCAATGTCTAGTAGTCATGATGGCTATATATTACATCCAGTATCAGTGGCAGTATGCCTTTGAATACCAGTTGCTGGGGAACAATAGCAGGAGGGTGCTATTCCACACATGTTCTGCTTGTGGGCTTTTCCCAGAGGCCTCTGGTTAGTCACTGCAAGAGCAGAAGACTGGATAGATACAATAGATAAGTCTTTGGTCTGATCCAGCACAGCTCCTATGTTCTTATGAAATGGAATGCAATCAGAGGGAGCTTGAGAGGAGCTCAGCTGCTGGTGGTGGTAATAGCAAAATGAAATTTAAGAGGGGGAAAGGCGAAGAAAGCACAAAGTCAGTCACGCCCCCACCCAGGAACTCCTCCCTGATTTCAAGGCCCCTCACCAACACTCAAATTTTAAACTTGAAAGGTCATTAAATCAACAGTTCAGGTCACACATAAGAACAGTTACCAGCCAAACAGAAAGCCTTCAACTCTGCTGCTTCTCTGGATTTCCAAGTGGGGCAACAATGGGCTTTATTGCATGGCTAGAAGCTACAGGAGACAACTTCTGAGATAGCCATCAATATGTTGGCTATCTCAAAAGTTCAGATGCTGCACAACATGTTTAAGCAACAATGACTACTACACAGTTAACAGACCTGTTTCAGCCCAGCAAAGCTAGTTTTAAAACCACTATTCACACTCAAGCAGAAAGGCTCAGAAGTGCTTGAATGTTCTACATGGGAAGTTTATAGAAATTCACAACCTAGCAACACACCTGACCAGCTATAAACAGAGATACAAGTTATTTGTTTTCTGAGTTTGGAACTGTTTGTACACACTGGGTGGGTTCGCACATAATGCTAAGCCACCCTTGCGAACAAGCTATGCAGATAGTATGGACTATCGGGCTTGCTGTGGGTTGTTGTTCTTCCCGTCCTTCCCCCTCAGTCCTCCAGTCAGCTCTGGCATGTATCCCAAGGGACTTTGCAGCAGAACCCATCTTGGCTCCTTGCCCTGGCCTCCTCCCTGCTCTGATCACTACCCCTTTTCGTTCCCTGGCTTTTTTTTTCGGAGCCTCAAAAATGCGCAATTGGGGTTGTAATTTTTTATTATTATTTTGGTCAGTCTTGCTTAAGGGTGCTCTTATGGCTGTCCGCTATCCATAGACTAGGATGGCAAATGAATGACGGTCACTCCCAAGTGCAATTTGGGCATTGGTGGAGGGGCAGTCACTGACAGCAGCACAGGCAACACTGCGAAGAACGAGATTCCGCCTGGACATCAGGAAAATTTTCCTGACTGTTAGAACAATATGCCAATGGAACCAACAACCGTATTTTTCGCTCCATAAGACGCACTTTACCCCCCCCAAAAAACTAGGTGGAAATGTCTGTGCGTCCTATGGAGTGAATATAGTAAAAAAAAAAAAAATATATTTATTTATTTATTTTTTAATTTTACTTTCCTCTGCTGGTCCAGAAGAGCGGAGGACTCCTGGGTGGGGCGGGGGAAGCCCCCGCCTCTCAGCTGATTTTTTTTTTAAAAAAAAATTTTTGTACCATACAGTAAGTGCGTCTTATGGTCCGGTGCGTCTTATGGAGCGAAAAATACGGTACCTAGGGAGGTGGTGGGCTCTCCCACTCTGGAGGCATTCAAGGTGCAGCTGAACAGCCACCTGTCAGGGATGCTTTGACCTGGTTTCCTGCATTGGGCAGGGGGTTGGACTCGATGGCCTTATAGGCACCTTCCAACTCTACTTTTCTATGATTCTATGAATTTCAGTTCATAGATACAGGCAGTCCCCGAGTTAAGAATGTCTGACTTACAGACAACCCATACTTAAGAATGGACTTCTGGGTTCCCTGGCGCTACCTCATTCACATAGCGTAGTATACTATGCAATTTGTGCAATTTGCGTAAATGCCAATTTTAACATATAGAACGCTATGCTGTTCCAACTTACATACAAATTCGACTTAAAGACATTCTTAAGAACGGAACTCGTTCATAACCTGGGGATTGCCTGTACATCTGCCGTATCACAGCCCCTTCTGTAAATGGAAGGGCTGTTCTGGATACAATAAAATGGCCTTTCTGCCTGGCTTAAATATAAGCCAGTTTGTCTACATAGACTTCCATGCCTCCCTCCAGCCCAGCAAATAAAATCTTTTGTTTCCTTTCTGGGAAAAGAGAGAGAGAGTTCTACCCACTTGCAGAAATGGGCTAAATGTATTCTCTTGGGCAGTTTATTGGATTACCTATTACTATTAGGCACTCTCTCCAACTGTAAGATTGACCTGATGGGTTGTGAGTACTCCAAAAATTGTGGAAGTGGAGATTTCAAACAAGCCTTTTCCCCTTCTTCTTCAGGCTAGTAGGCAGACAAATGCATAAAGTAATTCAAGCTTCTTCACACAGAGTAAATGAAATTTCTTTATTTAAATTAGTTTACTTAGTTCATATTTAGGACAGCATAAAAGCCAAGCTACTTGATCATTTAGACTGGCCAAGAAAACAGACTTCAAATTGCCAAGGGAATCTAAACAGTACTTGGTCTTCTTTGAAGTCATGAACTTGAGGGTAGTTGCTCTGCATATAATTTTGTTTATATAATTTAGTATACAATGCACCATTCGCTCAGCAATATACTCTGAAAATATACAAAACTTACATAACCAAATGAGCAATGTTTGACAGCCATCAATTATTATCCAAACCAGTTTAAAGGATAACCAGTAATCCTAAAGATCCATTTTAAACTACAAACAGAACATACATTCCACATAAAGCAGATCATTTTTTTCAGGGAAAATACTAGGCTATTAACTCATTCTGTAATCTTCTTCGACATGAATATAATGGGTTAGATCAAGACTAAGTTAGTTGCATTTAAGTCCTACTGATTTCAATGGGACTTAAATGCAACTAACTTAGATTGGACCCAACCCAAAATAAGACGATTTAATTAGTTAATGCCTGCATTGACTAAGCATTGAACTGGTTGGATTAACTTTAAAAAAAGAACTATACAGTATTATTGCACTCCTTGAATGTGCAGTACTTGGAAACATACCAGCACTGAAAGGGGTCTCGCATTAAGATTTTCAGGAGGAACAACATGAAGGCGAGGAGAGCATCCAGTCTGTACCAACAGTGTGCTGTCTTCAGTACAGGCCTTCATTTATTTCGTTCATGTTGCCTTTGGAAAGTGTCACTTAATGTCTGAAAACAAAGAAAGACAACCTTACCAGGTAGCTCCATAAAGAAGGATCAAAGAAAAACATCCAAAGCTGTTCTATTCCCAGTGTTACCAAGGAAGGCACACAATGTTAAATTAGAACAATCTAGAACCCGAGGAAACAGAAATAATGGGCTCTTATGTACATGTTATTCTGCTGCTAGAAAAGACAAATCCCTTAAACAGATGTAGAGGATATCTAGCAAAAAGAAAAGCTCTTTTTGACTGTCAGCAAACTCCAAAAGCTTCCTCTCGAGAAGCTTAATTTCACTAATGTTGAAAATTTGTATGGTACATTTACTACCTGTTTTATATCACAAATCAAATATCTAGCTGAACCATCTTCAAACCAAACTTACAAGAAGTTTTCAGTACTGATGGATGGGGCTATGATCTATGATGTGGCATTTGCTCCATGTGCACGTTAAGTTTCATTTCATTATCAAGGATCTGAACAAGCTGCTGCATGGAAGGAAGGTGCCCAGACTCCAGCTTAGACCACACTGGAACATCTAAACAAGAGAAATGGGTGGAGGGGGGCGAGAGAAGCATAATTAGCACTGGTAATGTATTATCTGTAAAGCGTAGGAACAGCCAGTTATTAAATTCACCAAGTTATCCAGAGTAAAACTACTGATACAAACTTTTGAATACAGTAAAAAGTTATCCAGAGTAAAACTACCGATACAAACTTTTGAACATAGTAAAAAGTATCCAGGATACCCTGGTTGCACCCTCATCAAGGAAGAATTCAAGAACTGTCTTTGTGGAGAAAATTTCACAAAACCTGAAAAAACCCACAATTCTACAAATTGTTCTTACCTTACTTAGACTAGAAACAAGACAAGACATTTGCACTTGCAAAGAAACATGCATAATTCTATTTATTTTGCAGCAATATATATGGTTCCTGAACAGTTTTAGGTGTCAGTGAAGATTTGAAAGCACACACAGAGGGAAAACTCAGAAAAACTTGTTTCCAGTTGTACTTAGTGACTCAAAATAAGAATAATGGGAAAGTTATCAGTATTTTACAATGATGATTACCTACTAGTGTGCAAAATTAGAGAGGGGGGAGGCAAGATTCAATCTCTCCCTCAACTACATTCCTCAAATACGGTTTCTCACCAATGTACCGTACATGCAACAAAATAAAAAGTATTAACCAGTACTCCCATGTTTCTGTGGAAAACACAGGTCACTATTTTTAAAATATTACATCTGTGTAAGGGAACACATACTTGCTCAGACAATGCTCAAGCTAATTACACTGGAGTGGCCTCATTCACATAAAACTGGAGTATTCCATTTAGGCTGTAGCCCTAAAAAGCTATTTGTATCAGTTTAGGGCTCATTTCAACTCCTGAACTTTCAAAACAGGGGCCATTTTTCATCTAAACCTTCTTTTTTGGTCTTCTGTCCCAAATACAGTTTGTAGCTTCATAGAAACCTTGGACAACGGGTACATTCACATAAAGTCCCTCTTAAGCTAACTAGAAGACACAAAAGCTATTCAAAACTCACCATTTAAAGTTATTTCAAATGCACCTGTTGACATACACTGGTTCTCAATCATGTTGCTCAGAAAGAAAACCATCATACAAGCATAGACCTAAATGTTAAGAAAAGTTCATTCTCAGTTACTATCTTTACATCATGCAATGCGTTTATCAATTCTCCTGAATACTCAACTGATATCAATTTTTGGTGCAAGTTATTTTCTCCTTATTTATTTATAATTTGAATATTATCCTTCTATCTATTGAACAAGGAATATTCATTTATAATAGTTAGAAGAGATGCATCACAAACAAGTATAACAGACACCACACCAGGTACTAGAAGAAAAATGAAGGAGGGTACTACTTCTAACCTCTTTTTATGAAGCAGGTAAGCAAATGCACAAATGTTAATATGAGACATTTGTTTCACTCTTAACATGTCTTATTACTATTCTGTTTCAAACCGTAGTGATATTGTTCCCTTTACATCAATCTGTTAAGTATTATTTTGGTGCTATACACCAAGGATGAAATGATGCAATCTTCAGCAACATGGCACTGAAAGATCTCAAGCCAAAGATTAAGTAATTCAGCTCATCATAAGAGATTGTAGATTCTTGAATAAGGTGTGTCCAAAATCAGGCTATTATATATTAACTCATTCCTTCATTCGGTTAGTTATTCCAAAACAAATGCTTCAGAATTTATAATACCGAAAATGCTAATTAGATCAGAGATTTTTTTTAAAAAAAATCTGTCCCTACCTCAGCTATAAAGCAGTGCTGGTGCTGCATTTTTTCTCTCCCAGGACTACTTGCCCCAGCCACCAATGGAGAAACCATTTCTGTTAGTGGCAATAAAAAGGGCTGAGTCTCCATGCCTCAAAGTCTTATTTGCAGCTCAAAAAGCTTTTAACAACAAGTAGGAAGGTAGTTTTTCCCACCCCTATTTTAGATATTTTATTATTATGCTTATATGAACACGGAGGGTGAGAGAGAAGGTCTCTGCAGTCATTTTCCCTTTTCACTATTATCAACAAGAGTACGCTTGTGAGAGCATGTCTTTAGCTAACTAAACATATAGACTGGGTTAGGATGACACAACACAGCTCGTCGTGGGCTGTTCAACCCACAACAAGCTGCACATCCAGCCTCTGCTTGGGAGTTGTCATGTAGTGTGAACCACGAAGGTGTGGGTTATGCGAGGGTTAAACAACCCTCGCATAACCCACGGTCTGTTTTAGGTTTTAAACCTTGCATAACCCACACTTGCTGGGTTCATTCAACACGACAACCCCTGAGCAGGGGCTGCATATTTAAAATGGTGGCCACATGCACCCTGCATGCACCACAGCCTCACAGTGGATTAAATAACCCACGATGGGCTGTCGTGATGTGTAAACAACCCCATTCTGAAGCCAGCCTCTACCACATCAAAAAGTAACATTTTAAAAGGAAAAAGTACCTTATTTTCTTGACCCCACTGCCAGATACTTGGAGCTTGCATGCCAAAGAAAGCAAAAGGATCTTTGCCAACAACAATGAAGCCTATTAACACTAGTTTGAAGACTGACAGGAAAGATGCTATATGTCTGGCAGAAGAAAAAGACATGTCAATCACTAAAGAGGGCCACAGCTATTTATTGTATCAAAAAGGGCAAAAATTATGCCATACCTAGCTGAATATCACTGGTTTTCACTTTACCAATAATACATATTTGAAAATAAATGTATTTAAAATGTAAGAGTATTACAATGGGTGAATGTAATTCCAGAGTATCAAGGATACCTTATTTCTTCAAATTTTTAGGTTGGACAGTAAAACAACAACAGAACACACCACACTTTTAATAGTATATATATTGCATCATAATTATTGTAATAATCCACAGCAAAAGCAGTATGTCGTTACTAGTTTGCAAGCTTGGGGCCGATTGTTCCTGTCCAGATATCCTTATGTGCTCATGAAACTGAACTCTCGCCATAGGAACTAACAGAGCAATCATATGGCCCTAGACAGTTCGGATTCTCAGCTGTGAGGTTGCTAAATTACTTTGCTTGGATCCCCCTCCCACCACACTCACAGCCGGTGCAGAAAGAATTGTGCTGGCTGCTTCTTCAAGGTTCAAAGCGACCTTGGAGAAGGGGTTTAGTGGGCAATGGGGGGAAGGGAGGGGACTGGCTCGCCAAGATACAACGTATCCTGGTGGCACCCCAGCTTCCTTCCCTTCCCCTCCCAAGTGCGGCAGTTAGACAGCTGTTTTGCAGGGAGGGAGAAGCACGGAGGTGACTGTGATGTTATATTATTTGGGCGAGACTGGGGCAGGCCTGGGACGCCTGGCTAGATGCCACCGGGCGGCAGGGCTGGGAGGAGTTGCGGGAGTTGATGATCCTAGAACAGTTCTATGCAACCCTCCCTGAAGACCTCGCCACCGCCGTCCGGGAACGGGAGCCCGCCACTGGCTTGGAAGCCTCCCGGTTAGCAGATGAGGTGGGGCTCTACCGACAGTCCAAAACCAACCGGGCAGGGGTTCCTAACTGTCCCAGCAGCAAAGGGAGTGGAGATAAAAGCCCCCACGAGGACCCAGAAGGAGGCGGGACTGAAGCCGAAAGGGGGCCCTTTCCCCAATACTGCCCCGAGGTCCAGTGGGTGCTATGTGTTTTTGCATAGAGTATATGATTATAAGTATGTATTCCTGCTGTATCTGGGTGAGTGAGAAAGACTGGGCAGGAAGAATGGTGTATTTACATATGTGACATGATTGGCTGAGAGAGTGTGAAGGGAGATAGAGCCTGTGTTACATAAACAGTGGGCGGTGCTGTTCAGGCAGGGTTTGAAGGTTTTTGTGGGGAAGAGAGAGGAATGTGAAGTGCTGTTGGGAAACTGTGAAACTGACTGGATTATAGTAGGATTATTTATTTATTTATACCTCGCCTTTTTTCCCTGCAAGGAACCAAAGGCAGCTTACATAATCCTCCTCTCCATTTTATCCTCACAACAACCCTGTGAGGTAGGTTAGGCTGAGAGTCAGTGACTGGCCCAAAGTCACCCAGTGAGTTTCATGGCCGAGCGGGGAATAGAACCCGGATCTCCGTAGTCCCAGTCCAACACTCTCACCACTACGCCACACTGGCTAAGAGTAAATGCAGGGAGATTAGGAACAGTAGTTGAGGGAGGATTGGTACTAGGATAAGACAGTACATTATTTAAGATTATCTGAAACTTACACATGCAACTTATTTCCAGAACTTGTTGTGTTTTAAAATAAACTTTTCTGTGTTAATTGAAACAGTCTGTGTGGGAAGCTGTGCTTATTGTACTGGTCAAAGAGGTTTAAGGTAGGGATTATACATCACAAAATCAGTGAGAGAGGTGTAAAGGTAAGGGTTTGAGGAAAAGAAACGCCCAACCTTACATAAGCGCACCGAGATCCCAATAAAGAGGGCAAGCTTGAGGCCCTATTGAGAGGTGGGGTATGACAGTGACCTTTGCCTCTACGTTCCTCCTACCCTGCATGGGATGTCCGTACTCCTCCGAGTTCAGAGGATTACAGGCATTTCCATAGGACTGAGCCCTAAATTAGTTTATTCCTCATGTTACAGAATTTGATCTGCTTAAACTATTGGAGATTATGTGTTTTGCATATTTTAACTCATAACTTACCTATAAATCGGTTGAGGAAGATAGTTTTCTCCTTCAATGCGGATGTCTGGGTACCGCTGGCTAATAACCCGCATGTACTCCTCAAACACCCGCCTGTATCCTCAGGAAACACTGAACAGAAATATTTTGTCACAATTAATGTTGCTGTGCTTAAGCATAAACTTTCAGATTATTCAGAAGATAAAACAGATTTCCCCCAAGACCAATTTCACATCTACTCCTCCAACTCTGCCACCCTTATCTGCCCAAACAGTAATCATCAATATTCTTGCTCTCCATCACAGCTCCACCTACTCTCCCCTTCTGTCCCCTATGCTTCCCTCTGTGAACAAGTATGTGGTGCCAGCTCTCCCCCCCTTCAAATCTCTCCTCAAAATCCACTGTTTTTGTGTGTACATGTGCATGTACACACATGCATTATGAGGTACTTTAGAGCAGATTTTTGTGTGTGTCTGTATACATTAAAATCTGATCTAGTGTTTTCTATTTGGCCCCTGGATCACCCCTTTAACTTTCATTCCCAACTGCAACCAAGTTTCAAGTACAAGTAATCACATTCATCCCGGCCTCTCCATTTTCTACATTGTCTATTTTAGACTGTGAGCTCCTTATGGGCAGCAACCTGTTTATTTCTGCCTATAACTCAGTAAAGTGTCATGTACTGATGATAGTGTATAAATAAAGAAAATTTAATACCCCCAGAACTTCTCACTTTATCTACTTAATTAGCTTAGGCTATGTTCAAAAGCTACTCTGCACAACTGGCAATAACAACTCCCACCAACAGAAAACTTCCAAATAATTTTAGATAAATAAAATCAGAACTCATACATCACTGTAAATTCACAAGCAACATAGTCCTAAGGACCATGCTGTAGCTGCTATAGTGTAGAATGTGACACCTGAAATACACTAAATATATGTATACCAGCTCGTCTGAGCGTGGAAAGCTAAGCAGGGTCAGGCCTGGTTATCACTTGGATGGGAGACCCCTCCTCTAGTTTCCTGCATTGAGCAGGGGGTTGGACTCGATGGCCTTGTGTAGGCCCCTTCCAACTCTATGATCTATGAATCTATAAACCTATAATCCTGAGGGCCTGATTAAAGCCTAAAGAAATATAATGGAGAGAACTAGCCCTTCTACTTCAGAGATTTTATTTTTCAAACTGTTTTAACATATTTTTCTAAATCTACCCCAGTTATCAAATTATGTATTTGGTGGAGGGGCAGTGGCAACGATACATCACAGTAACTAAGAGAAGAAGGGAGGTTGTACCTGATATCACGTATCTGATATAGGGAAGAACGGGAGGCAAGGATGGGTGGAAATGGCAGGTAGCATGACTGGTAGCTGCTCAGATGGCCAAGGCTGGTAATGTCCTATATATGTATGCCCTATATAAGCCTGCTAAGTATGCTATAGCTGCCTAGGTAAGTGCTGGTTGGCCAAAACAGTTCAGAGTGGAACCATCTCTGCTTCAGACCACTTCTTTAGAGAGAAACAGGACCCAACCTCAGTGAAGGCCAAGTGTGTGCTTTCCCGTCCACTTGCCCATCACTCATCTTGGATAGGGTATTAGTTTTCTTTGAAGTGGACTTCGGATGGCTGTGATTTGTCAAGAGCCAGGACCAAATTTTAACAGGCTTCCTAGCTGGCAGGTGGAAGCTTGGATTTTTACCTTCCTCATAGCAAAATATTCCTATTATTTGTATTGGTGGAGGAGCTTTCCTTCTGGTTCTATCAAAAGTAACACTTGAGCTTTGACCAAAGTTCTGCAGTGGGCTCCCTATAAAGCTGGGTCTTGGGCATTCAGGCTCACAGTCTCATCTACTATGGGGACTGGTAGATGGTAGCCCTCAGGTTCTGTAGCAGTGGACAGCATGAGCAGGCAAAACTGACTTAAACCATTCTTTCTCTACAGTCACCTATTGGCACAGTTTGGACATCATGACAGATCAGGATTTTTTTAAAATCATGGGTTGTTGTGAGCAAGCAAGCTGGTGCACACAGCCTGGGTGCTCCCACTGCAAGCGGGAGAAGCTAAACCATGCTCCATCCCTGGGTTGTTCAGCGTTGTGTGCAAACTGAGAACTCAGGCTTGTTGGGAGAGAGACAACCCAGAGATGGAACCCACCCTAATCTAAAAAGTCATTAAAGTGTTGAGTGCCTTGCTAAAATTACAACAAAGAACCTTCAGTGTCCTATGAAAATATTGGCTAAACTTGCTGCCATTGACAAAATTCATACTGTATGAATACTACAACATATGTCTGCAAAGTATTAGTATATTTAATTAGAAATACTTGACTGTAATAGAAGCATGACTCCTAAATTTGCCAGTGACATGATTATGATGGTTTCCTCATACAGTAGATACTTATTAAGATGAAACTCAGATTATAAACATAATGGGCTGTATCCAATTGGACACTTGTGCTAATGCCAATAGCATTAGCTGGCGTGACGGGATTCCCCGGAAAACCCAGCATGCCACCGAACTCTATTGGCATTGCGTTAGCATAAGGGACCTCTAGCCAACAGTGCTGGTGATGTGCTGTGTTTTCTGGGGAATCTTGTCATGAGGTTCCTTATGCTAGCACAACATAATTTATGTTAGCACTAGTGTCCGATTGGATACTGCCCAATAGTTTGCTTACTGTATAACTTTAATGACATCTGGAGGCCAGGCAAATGCTAATGCTAAATCTTGATTTTCTGAGCATAACTGAACAGGATAGAACTAAGATGCTGGTGATAACTGGTAGTTTGGATGGCTCTCAATGGCTATGAGTCATGATGGCTACGCATTACCTCCAGTATTGGAGGCAGTATACCTCTGTATACCATTTGATGAGGACTTTCTACAGGCAGCTGGTTGGCCACTGTGAGAACAGAATACTGGACTAGATGGGCCTTTGGTCTGATTGAGCATGGCTCTTCTTATGTTCTAAGTATCAATTAAGTCCAATCTTGAAACTCATCACCCAACAGGTTTTTGTCCTTGAAAACCTTTGCAAAAACTAACAGGAGAATGGAATCTAGTGAAGAACTCCCAAAAAGAAAATGACAAAATATTAAGGCATTTTTTCTTTGTGTGCTGCAATGCCACTTGGAAACTTAAGTATATACTATTTTGGTGCTCCCGCTATTATCTTCCGTCCGTACTGCACAGTTCAACAGATACCAAGGATTTTAGCAACTGGCTTCAGAAATGTGGCTTACTGTACAACTACACCTTAGTAAAAAGTGAGTTATCACATTAACCAACAACTACAAAATCACTAGTAACAGCCCTCTAAAGAAAACTGCTTTGGCAAGTGTGCCTCTAAAAAATATTTGAACACTAGCACGACGAAGCTGCCAATTCAGTGAGGGTAATTTTGTTATAAATCTTAAATGCTGACTGTCCATCAGGTCAAAGAGCTACACCAGAAAAACAAAACTAGATTAATCAACATACAATTAAAATCTAACTTCCATGTGATTTACTTGAACCAGTCAGATGTCAAAAAAGGTGGCAGTGGATACACTGCATTTGATTTCAACAATAATTTTGAGTTAAGGATGTTTAAGACTGTAGTCTTGGGAGAAGTTTTTTACTTGCCTCCTAGTCTTGAGTGCTTGCCAAGCTTTGTTTTTATAATGTTGAGAGCCTGTTTTGCTTCATGGTTGTCCTCCTCAACCACGAGATATTTACTTTTTAAAAAAATGAAAAATGAGATTTTAAGATTTATAACAAGAGCACACAGGCTTCTTTAGTGTGCTGTGAAGGGTTTCTGATCAAAGTTTCTTGAGGCGTCCATACATCTCACAAATCTTATTTAGAAGGTTCACTAATAAAGTTGAACCTTCTAAATAAAGACACTAGGGTTAAATCCAAAATCATGTGAGCAGACTTCTGCTTCTGCAACAGAACTCCCCTTGCTCTCCTCCCCCCAAAACCTACTCTGGATGTTCCCCCAACCTTCAGAAGCAAACTTGGTGCAACAAGAGGCAAAATCTGTTCCGCCAGCAGTTTCCGTTCCACTGGTGGATGGCCAGCATTGGATACAACCACTAGAAAACTAATGTGAAATGCTTTTAAATATCTCTGCTTTTCTTTCCCCTTGGTTCCAATTGTGATGCGTTGCTATGCTGATGTAACACTGGTACACAAGAGTAGTAACAATGTCTGTTACAAACAGTAATAAACAGGTGGAAACATTGTTGATTTTGAAAGCTTCACAAGCAGCATGAACAGTGTTTATAAGGAAAAGCTGCAAAAAGTTCATGCAACAGAAAGAAACCTATATGATTAGACCAGGGCAGATGTTGAAACACTGCTTGAACATGGAACTATAACTACTACTCCATTAAGTACCTAGTTACTTTTAGAGAAAGACACTAGAATTTTAGGCCCAGAGTTTCAACTTTAGTTTAATTCCAAATCCATAATTCATAATCACACTGAAACTACATTTCCTAAAATAAATATACACATATTTGTTAATATTTTAAAAGGACGTCAAAATTAGGAAAGACAAGTCACAAATTTTTAACTTTGTTGTAGCCAAAGAACCTGGAACCTTAGAAATGCATCATTGAAACTAATAACCAACTACAGATTGTGGTTTAGAAGCTCCACTAATAAGTGAAATGCAGTGTAATCTTAGGCATGTTTACTCAGAAGTCTTGATGACTTCATTAGGAATTATTCCCCAGTAAGTGCATTTAGGATTGGAACCTAACATCTCAATCCTGTGCACACATACCTACGAGTAAGCCCAAATGAACACAGTGGGAATTACTTCTGAGTCAACATGCATAGCATTGTACTCCTTGTACTTTATTTTCATAGTTGCAGGTGAAAATTACAAATTCTTTCCCTTAATGGATAACAAACCTTATGACAGACATGAGGATCCAAAGAAAAAATTAACCCCATTTAGAGTAACAGTCCCTCATGGCACATTGTCATGGTTCATTGCTTTATTTGCTGAACAAATAAAGTCCCTTGCCTTGTCCATTATAAAATGAAGGGTGGGGGAAGAACAGCAGCAAACCATTATATTGCCCCTTTGCAATTGCTTCCTTCAGGGTAGGCTCCCCAGCACACACACACTATCCTATGCCTTGCTCCAGAATCTTCAAATGACTACACTCTCCTCCCTCCTTGTAGTGGTCCCTTCACCACCAGCCCATAGTCCATCACATACTTTTAACATGCACCTCCAAACTCCTCCTACCAGGGGATATATTCCTGCTAACTGAGTTGGAAGGAGCCTACAAGGCTATCGAGTCCAACCCCCTGCTCAATGCAGGAAGCTAGAGGAGGGGTCTCCCATCCAAGTAACAACCAGGCTTGACCCTGCTTAGCTTTCCACGCTCAGACAAGCTGAGCCAGCGTAAGCCACAGGCTGCTTACAAGTCTTTCCCCAAAGACATCAACCTCACCTTCTGCTCTCCCACACCTACTTACCACTCCAGCTCCCAAGGCCTTACAACTCCTACATTGCCTCACTCTATTCAACTCCCAACCCCAGGGCTCCAAGTTGGCCTTCCCAATCCTATCCTACTGGAAATAAATACAATCAGTGCTCTATATAACATCATTTTTATTTATTTATTACAGAATACAGAAATGACAACACTTCCTGTGCCTTTTCTACTCTCACAGGTTCTACTCTCACATGACACAGTGAATTTGCCCTCTCTGTGCTTTACAGCATGTTTTTGACTACAACTCCTATCAGCCCCAGCCAGCATGGCCATTGTTCGGGGATTGTGGGAGCTGTAGTCCAAGACATTTGCAAGGCACCAGGGTTTCCTACCCCTGCTTGACAGGCGGTGGTAATAATAATAATAACAACAACAATATTAATATTATTATTTCCATTAATATGGAAATGTTAATATGGACATTCTTCAGAGAGAGAAACAAACAGAAGCGTCTCTTCCCTGAGAAATGTACCATCTAAATTACAATCTAACCTGCACAGGGATCCAACTTTCCACATCCCCCGGGGCTGAAGTTGCCTCACCATCTCCTCCACCACCTCTCAAATCCCCCAGCCATCTCTCCCTGCAAAGATCTGCGCATCTTCGCCCCAAGAGTTCCTCCTTCCTCTCCTCAGAACGTCCCCCCACAAGTCCGCCGTCTCCCCACCATGGGCGTCCTAATGTCCTCCCGTTGCCTCCCCGTTCATTTCTTCCCCCTCTGGCATTTCCTTTATACATACACACACACACTTCGCAGGCCTCCTTTACTCTTTGTCCTACCCGCTTTCCGGCCTCCCTGCCGCATTCGGCCACTGCGGGAACAGAAAGCGACAGGCCAAGGGCCCGATCAAGTGAGGGCTGAGGCGGCCGCCAGGCCAGGCCTTCCTTCGCTCAGGCAGCACTCACCAGATCTGGAACTTGAGCAGCGGCCCCGTGGCGTAGGCCATGCGCAGCTTCTTCCCAGGCGGCAGCCCGCCCGGCTGCGCCGAAGCCCCGCTCAACCCCACCGCCAGCAGCAACAGCACCGCCAGCGCCGGCTTCATCTTGCTCCCGCCGCCCTGTGCACCCGGAACCCCACCAGAGCCAGACGCGAAATTTCCTCGCTCTTCCCCCGCCCGCTCCGCCGCAAGGTCACGGGAGCCGGCGTCGTAATGCGCCTGCGCCAGGCTGCACCTATCCCTGGCCGCAAAAAGATATGCTCCTCCAACCACCTCTGGGCTGGAGGAAGAACTGTCGCTCGCTAGTTTACCTCACAAACGTAGATGCGGGCCACGCGCGGTGGGGTGGGTGGGGCGGGGGGCGCTCCTGTCTCGTTGCGGTGAAGTTGTGTCCGGAGCGTCGCCTTATTTTAATATGTGGTGTTTAAAAATTATTATTAGTTTTTGTTTTGATGTACTCAGACCCACAATAAAAAAATTAATGAAAAATAAACTCAGCAGCCTCAGAGACAATGTTCTCAGCGTGTGTGATATTTAAGTGTGTGCGTGTGCGTGACGAGTTACGGGTCTGTGCACTTCAGGGATAGTATTCTGCTAGGTGCAAATCTACCGTACAAATTAAAGTTAGGGTACAGCGAAGGCAGGAAGAGTAGAGGGTCAGGGACATGGGTTGTTTTTAAGTGTTTTAAGGTGTAGGCGGTATTTGAAGAAGGGGAAATAACGGGTGATTTAGGCCAGACTCAGTTGGATCTGTTGAAAAGAAGGATCAAGCACTGGATGTATGCTGTGATACTTAGGGGTATGTTTGTGGGCCCAGTTTAGCCCTTCTGTGTAACAGAAGCACCCTGGCCTTAATTTGTACCCCACCAAGTCCTGAGAAAGCATAGGGAGCACATTTTGAGTCCCAAAAGAATGGGACCTCTTCCCATAGATACATGTTTTGCTCACCCCCACCCAGAAAAACACACTAGGTCTTATTTTCGGGGTAGGTCTTATACTTCAAGTTGCCCTTTGCTGCCACCACCAGGCCATGGGAATGATCACAACTAGGTCTTATTTTCAGGGAAACACGGTACAGTCATGCCTTGGATTGAGAGCATAATTCGTTCCGGAAACGTGCTTGTAATCCAAAACACTCTTATATCAAAATGAAATCCCCCCAAAAAAATTTGTACAGATTTTTTTAATTTAAGCCGTACTACAGTACTTGTATTGCAAGATGTCGCTTGTATATCAAGTAAAAAAAATTAAATATTTAAAAATTTGCTTGTCTTGCAAAACGCTCTCAAACCAAGTTACTTGCAATCCAAGGTATTACTGCATATAAAAGAAGGTGGACTGATTGACTGACTCATCAATGCCCAGCTCAAACCGTTTAATCTAGGAACGTGAAATTTTGAAGGGACATTGCTTTTATGAAGTAGACCCCCACTAAGGAAGTATTTTGGGAAATTCTGCCCCTAAGAGGGTGAAAAAGGGGGGCAAAATCGCCCCACACTCATATCTCCTATGGGCAAAACAACAGGGCAGCAGTTCTGCAAACTGGCCTCACCTCAGAATTCCTGCAGGAGCCAATAGGAACAGTTATGCAAATAGCCATAGGACACTTAGAATGTTCAGTATGAATTCCTGCAGGGGCCAATAGGGCTGGGTATGCAAATCTCCCCTAGGCAGTTTAGAATGTTCTCTGAGGGGGTGAAAAGGGAGGGAAACATTTTACATGACTGACTGACTGACTGACTGTTGTGCGTGGGGCATCGGCACATAGGCTCCATCACATTTAGACAGATCTACTCCAAACTTGGCATGCTCACTCTTCATCACCTTTAGACTCTCAGGATTAACCTGATTTTTTTTTACGAAGAGATATTTCTGTCACAAAATATTTCTGCTGCCAGCACCCAGCCTAAATGTTACACTTTCAGTCAGAGACACTGCATCTTTTCCATACATGTTTCTTTTAAAAACAATTATACCAAATCCTAAAATCCATGTGAGCGCAGCCGCGGGCAACAGCTAGTGTTCCATATAATGTAATAGGGACCACTGGGGAACAGGCCTGCTCTGAGCTGCATAGCACATTTTGAGTTCTGTTTCCTGACCAGGGAGTACGTCAAAGAGATAAAACTCAGAAACTTGTCTTTTAAAACATTACTATGATTAATTAAAAGCAGGGTGGCAACTTGTGGCCCTCCAGATGTTTTGGCCTACAAATCCCATCATCCCTCACCATTGGCTATGCTGGTTTGGGCAGATGGGAGTTGTAGGCCAAAACATCTAGAGAGCCACAAGTTTATTTTATTTATTTATTTATTATATTTATACCCCGCCTTTTTTCCTGCAAGGAACCCAAGGCGGCTTACATAATCCTCCTCCTCCTCCTCTCCATTTTATCCTCACAACAACCCTGTGAGGTAGGTTAGGCTGAGAGTCAGTGACTGGCTCAAAGTCACCCAGTGAGTTTCATGGCCGAGCGGGGACTCGAACCCAGATCTCCCGAGTCCCAGTCTAACACTCTCACCACTATGCCATCCCTCATTTAAAAGGATTGTTTACTTTGCTTTTCAGCAGAAAAAGGTTCCCAGAGCAGCTTACAAATATTTAATAAGACACAGGTCCTGCCATCAGGCTTACAATCTAAAAGACAAGACAAAAGGAAAAGGGATTGGGAGAAGCGGGGGGGGGGGGGGGGACGGACCAAACTCTGGCACTAGTTCTTAATTACAGTGTAATTATAACTTACTAAGTTCTTGTAAGTGCCATTTCTGGCAGGAAAGGGCAACGCAAACTTTCTGCACCTGCTCCTTGCCATGATGTTCTCTACTCAGGAGGAAGGGGGTGGGAAGCAGCTGTCCAGTGGCTCCTGACCAATGACAGAGGCCAGTGTGTGCTGTCCTTCAGCTCTGCAATATATGGATGACTTCCATATTCGTCCTCTCTCACAAAGTAGGGAGGCTAACATTCCACATATTGCTTATCTTTAATATGAAGTGTTATTTCAATATATACACAAAAGACATTGGGCAGGTGGTGGTTAAATACCATGAATTTACGCCAGTGTGGCGTAGTGGTGAGAGTGTTGGACTGGGACTCGGGAGATCCGGGTTCTACTCCCCGCTCGGCCATGAAACTCACTGGGTGACTTTGGGCCAGTCACTGACTCTCAGCCGAACTTACCTCACAGGGTTGTTGTGAGGATAAAATGGAGAGAAGGAGGGGGATTATGTAAGCCGCCTTGGGTTCCTTGCAGGAAAAAGGGCGGGGTATAAATATAATAAAATTAAAAAAATAAATGAATTGGGCTATCAAGAACACACATTTTAAAAAAGGGGGTGGGGAATAGGACTTCTTTGCTTCCATTTTTAAAAAGTGTTTAAGGTGTAGGCAGTATTTGAAGGAAGACGGGGAAAATAACTGGGATGATTTAGACCAGATTCAATTGCATCTGTTGAAAAGAAGTGGGATCCAGCACTGGATGTATGCTGAGATACTTAGGGGCATGTTTGTGGTCCCATTTTAGCCCTTCAGTGTAAAACCAGAAGTGAAGGAAGTTTCCTCTCCCAGCCTCCCACACACAAAGCTTATGTAATTCAGGTTCTTTTGCATATATTTTATCTAGGTGAATGAGTGACTTGTATTAACCTGGTCTACCATCAGACTTCCAGGAAATCATTGTTAGCTGTGTCCAGGTGCTATTTGCATGGCTCAGATATCAGTGTTCACTCAAAACTTATGCAAACAAGCCCTTATATTTTTGAAACTTTTTGCTTGCTACTTTAAAGGCTTAACATTCTTCTTTTTGTTAACAGAAAATGACTTTTCACATGTTTATATATTTATTTGTTACAATTATATCCTGCCTTTTCAAAGAACTCAAGGTGGCGTACATGATCCTCCTCCCCTCCATTTTATCATCACAACAACCCTGTGAGGTAGGCTAGGCTGAGAGTCAGCGATTGGCTCAAAGTCACCCAAGTGAGCTTCATGGCTGAGTGGAGACGTGAACCTTGGTCTCCCCAGTCCTAGTCCAACACTCCAACCACTACAATGTTACATTGCTTTAAAAAAACTTTCCCCATGTAAGCTTTAAGTGCCAGGAGGCCCCACAGCATCACCAACAGAATGGCCTGCTTCATCAGAGGTATTATTATTATTGATTTTATTTATATACCACCCAACAGCCAAAGCTCTCTGGGCAGTTTATAACAATCAATAAAAGACATAATACAATATAAAATAAAACATTATAAAAAAATTAAAACCAAGTTTAAAATTACACAAAAAGCTAAAACAAATTAATGCAACGTGACCCATAAAAGATTAAAAAATAACCACCCCACTGTGCACTATGTAGAGTTGTTAAAAGCATCAGCATAGAGGGCAATCTTAACCTGGCAGCGAAAGGAAGGAGTTGGTGCCAGGTGGGCCTCAGGGGGGGAGCCTGTTCCAGAGTTTGGGTGTGTGAAGGATTGAGGCCTACACAGGCTTGAGTTAGGTTGAAGCCTGTAGGCCCAAACATCTCCTGATGGGAGGGGGCATTCGTGAGTTTCATTTTCCCCTCATGGAGTTAGTTTCCTTTTCAGTGAGAGAAGTCTCCTTCCCCCCCTAATAGAGTTAAGTTTCGTTTCCCCAGTTTGAGGTCACCTGATTGTAGCCTCCTAAAGTTGTGAGAGTGTAAAGGGGAGGCAGAAGCAGCAGCAGAAGCTGTGTGTGTGAGAGAAGCTGTGTGGAGGAGAGGAACTGCAGGCACCAAGAAGCAGAGACAGACAGAGAAGCAGAGTATCACTGAAAAATGCAGAACAGCCAGGGCTAGGCTGGGAAGAAATCTCTATTAAGGTTACAGGTGAAAGAGTATCTAGGTTAGATGGAACTGTGTTATTATTTCTTTTATTTCTATTATACCTGCTTTTTGAAAGTATACAGCTCTATTTGTGTAATTACCTTAAGCTATTGTGAATCTACTACAGTAATACCTTGGATTGCAAGCATAATTCGTTCCGGAACCGTGCTTGTAATCCAAAACACTCATATCAAAGCGAGTCTCTGCCGGGCGTGAGCGGGGCTGAGTTCAGCCCACTACGCCCGCTCGAGGCAAGCAGTTACATCCCTACGACTTGTATTGCAAGACGTTGCTTGTTTATCAAGTCAAAATTTATTTTAAAAAATTTGCTTGTCTTGCAAAACGCTCTCAGACCAAGTTACTTGCAATCCAAGGTATTACTGTATACCAAAATTTACTAAAGTAAACAGTTACTGTTAACATCAAGTTGTTTGGAGTGTCTTTTGCACCACACCTAAGGCCTAATCCCACGTTACTGGGAAGAGAAGGTAAAAGGCAGAGAATTGGCATCCTGATACAGGAGGGGCTCTTAAAGAGGCAAAATATCTTTAAGGAGCTGATCAAAGTGTCCTGGTACAGGTGGAACCTTGACAGGGGACTACCACAGAGAAGGCCCTCCCTCTGGTCGTGGCTCTCCGAGCTTCCCTCGGAGGTGGCAACCGAAGGCCCTACATGTTGAGCATAGTGTCCAGGTAGATTGTGGTTGGGAGAGGCGTTCCATCAAGTATTGTGGTCCCAAACCGTGTAGGGCTTTAAAGGTTAAGACCAGCACCTTGAATTGGGCTCGGAAGTATACAGGCAGCCAGTGCAAGCGGGCCAGAACTGGTGTTATGTGTTCAGACCTTCTGGTCCCACTAATGAGTCTGGCTGCTGCATTCTGCATTAGCTGCAGCTTCCGAACAGTCTTCAAGGGCAGCCCCACGTAAAGTATTCTGCTTATTCAAAATGTGCAAGTCTCCTGAAGTGCAGATCTTAGCCATAGTGAAAAATTTGTTCATATTCTAATCTGCAGGATTCAGCTGGCCCAGAAGAATATGGCAGCCATAGGTAATACAGCCTCATAATTAGTCTCTGAGGCATAATCTGTGCAAACTTGGCTCAACAAAAATAACCATCCTCCTGGGCCTCAATCCGGCATACAGCTCTATCAATGAACATAAGAATAAAACTAATCAAGGAGGACAATAAAGTGTCCATACTTACATCCAGAGTTACCTAGAACTTTCTCTCACATTTAATCTCCCTATGGAACTAGGAATGGAGTAGATGGTAAAATTACATTTTAAAAAAATTAACCCCATTCATGTAGATTTTCTTTAGAGTAACCCAATTTGTAGCGAAATGTATGGGCTCATATCTAAGCCTCTCCAGTTGTGAGCATTCCAGATGGAGAAGGATGAAATACAAAAATCTAGGACCAAAGAAATTCTGCTGGGGCAGGGTTTTTTTGGTATGTAATTGTAATGCACGTGCCTGGTGCACACTGCTACAACATATATAAATTCTCCTTGTGTGTGTGCACATGCTTTGTTGCTTAGAGTCACGTTCCATGACATTTAGAAGCCTACACAAAAGCTTGAATATAACATTATTCTGCATTACTGCTGTCAAATTCCCAGTTCTGAAGATTTTCTGGGAAATTTTATTCCAAATCCTGGAATAAACCTGCAGTAATAACTAGTGATGCTGCCATATTTCATAATTAATCAGCTCATTGGTTGAAACTCACCTGTTTTTTATGCTCACCTTTGTAGGATGTAGGATGCCTGGAAGGATGTATTACGAATTCAGTATTAAGTTTGGAATTGTGAGTTTTGCAGCATGCACAATAAAGTAGTACACACATTTCCCCTCCCCGCCTACATTTTCAGTCATCCTACCACCTAGACCTCCCCCCAACTGACTTGAAGTAGCCTCCTTAGCTGCTTCCCGGGCACAGCTCTGGGTCTGAGGAGGAGGAGGAGGAGGACGAGGAGGAGGAGGACGACTCCCCTGTGGGTGCAACTTCATACCAGTGATCAGCGATGGCAAGTAAACATCACATGACATCAACATGCAGGCAGGCCACATGAAAACAACCAATCAGAAAGGGAGCACATAATGTGGTGACACACGATATCATGTTGCACTACACAATTCCAAACTTCAGTTCCCAAGATGTACCTTGATATTGCGCACGTGCAACATGTCATATACACGGAGAACTCTCATCCAAGCTCACATAGATGAACTGGTTACTTTCAGAGTAAATAACGAATTCACTTGGGTAGGTTTATTTATTTATTTATTACATTTGTTAATCACCCATCTGGCCGGTTCACCCATTATTAGTAATAACCTACTATTCCCAAGAAAGATCCAACCACATCCTGAGCCATTCTTGTCCAGTAAAAAATTGTCAACCACCTCCTATGTGCTTTTCTCATTCATAGATGTCCAGCACAAGGCACATCATGTACTAATCTTAGCAACTGGAGAAACTTCTCTGGTACAATAAGCTGTTTGAAAGAAGTCCATGTCACCCCTTCATTTGTACCTTGCTTTCATACTACTTGCTCCCAAAGCTGATTTGTAAATGGAATCTCTTGGTTCAAGGCTAATCCTCTCAAATGTTCCAAACTGGGGTCTAACGTGACTTCCTGCTTAAATTCCTTGTCATCTGATCACTCACTGTCTCTCAACACCTGTGCCTGGTTTTCATCCTTTTTACCTTCCCTTTCAATAGCCACCTTACTCAGAGCAATTGTATCCTCAGATGTATTCCATTCTGGGCCAATGGGTTGCTCCAGTCCAGACCCACCTCCTCTAGGTCTTCCATCCTAGCTACTCCTTGCTTTGTCCTATTCAACCCATGTCCCTGACCCTCTGACTGTTCAGTCAGCAAACTCCTGTCCTAATGAGGAATTATCTCTTGAACACTGACTACGCATTACAACACAAATCTGAGCATCTGCTCCCAACACACCCTTCGCCAACAACATGGGTACATCTATCTCCTCATATACAGCAGCCACCTCTTGAATATTCTTCCAGCCTCTCTACTCTATGGAAAGGTGTGCTACTGGAACCGCAAATAGGTCTCCCCTCACTCCTTTAATCCACATGGTTTTTCCTGGAATCATGCCCTGAGGTGACACCAGATCAGCCCTTGTAAGAGATACCATAGCTCACATATCTAATATTCCCCAAACCAATCAGTCCTTTACCAACACAGGCTACTGAAAACCTGTTTGGGCTACCTGGGGTTGCATCCAATGGTGTTTGTCCACCAGCAGATAGATTCCCCCTGTACCACCCAAATCTTTTCCAAAGGAGCTTCCAGAGCAGGTTTGGGGGGGGGGGCAGGAGGGGGAATAAGGGAAAGTCCCACTGGATGTAGCTCCTGTATATTGGCTACCTCTACCACATGCATAGACTCTTTGTCTTAGTGCTATTTCTAACCTCCTTTACCAGTGAGTTGCTTCTTACACTTATACACAAAGAGAGAGGGGGTGGGCAGTAGCTGCACCTCACAAGTAGATTTGGGCAACTAATCCTAAAGTAACCCACCTGAACAAAATCGCAACAGGTCCTCTCTCTTTCTTGGGAAAAGAATTAACCTCACTGCTGCTCCCTTTTTCAGGTACCCTTTTGGCACAAATATCCACCTTTGGGAAAGAGTTTCTTCGCACATCCTACACCCATTTATTTCTTCTTTCAAACTTAGGAGACTCTATAAAGTCTACCCAGTTTAATACAACTTGATCAGCCAATTCTGCTGCCTTGGAGATATCCTTAGGAGTCCTATCTTTGACCTATAACTTAACTTCCCAAGGAACCTGGTAATAAAATTGATATAAAACTACCAAATCAAACTCCCCTTAGCTCCCTCAACCCCCCGCCCCAACAGATCTACTATCTTAACTCCAAACCCACATAAGATTTTTCTAATGTTGGTTGTAAGGTTCACCACTTCTTTCTGAAAACCCCCGCAAAACAGGCCCCAAGCTGAATGTTTTATATACAAGATAGATACCTAACATTCAATGTAAGTTACAGCACCCTCTTGAGGCATGCTATTTTATATTTCAGCCAAGTCGCCCTTGACAGGCTTGGAATACATTTGATATAATCCACTTCTGATAGACCCCACTTCTGTGCTGCTGTCTAGAAGTTAAATAAAAACACTTGTGGTCATCACCAAGAATTAAAGGAATCAAATTGTTAGGAGTGATCTTTGCTGGTTGTTGCAACTTTAACTGAATCATCTCCACCTCCTATTCCATCTGCTCCACTTCCAACTTGTGCTATGCTCTCCTGTCCTCCATCTCCAACTGCTCCTCCTCCAGATTGTGCTTTGTTACCTTTGCACGAATTTCTTCCTTTTTATACTGGTTCTGTTCTCTTAGCTCCTGTATGTCCTGTCTGACTGAATCCCATAGGAACTCTGGACTTTTTACTATCATGTCTGTTGTAGCTCTTTAACAGTCAGGCCCCACACAAGAACCCTAAAGTTTGACAGAGTGCAATAATCTATGTTTCATTCAAGTGCACAATTCTTGCTGTCTTTTCTATACTCGAGTCCAGTGATAGTCAAATGGGAGCCACTTTGGCCCAAAAAAATTCAATGTGAGATCCACATGAACTGCCTACTAAAAGTAACGTAAATAATCAAATGCAAAACTTACATTAATTAATAATCAAATGTAAAACTTACATTAACCTGGTTGTTGCTGTGAAAAGCTGTTAAAACTTGTGAATGTGGGAACTGAATTTGTCCAAGCCACACTGGATAAGCAACAATGTATTTAGTTCTTTAACAAAACAATAAATTTATATCATTCTGTATAATATCAACCAAGTGAATTAGGTAATTAAAACAAAATAGAAAAAAAACCCTGCTCTCTTAACCTAACTTCCCCCTAAACTACACGACAGTCATTGACCTAGTTCACATGATCAAAATAAGCCACTGTGGGTAATTGGAGGGTTGTTCCCCACTTCAGCAATCCATGCCATCCAGGTTCAGTCAACAGAACAAACCATGTCCAGGTGGTGATTATGGAAATTGCGCGCGCGCGCGCACACACACACACACACACACACACACAATTTAAATCAGCCACCATGGCTTAAATAAATAAGCCACAGTGGCTTATTTTGATCATTCGAATCGGCCCATTATATGTATTAGTTAATTCTCTGTACTTTTAAAGGATTTCTTCCTAAATGAAATTTAGAAACATTTCACAGCCCAATTTCTTGATTTGCCAAACAAGGCAAGAATTGAACAGGATCAGTTGCTAGGACTGTTACACTAATTCAGTGTGGCAAGTTGTGATATTATCTCTGTAGGAAGACACCCAGGATATTGTATAACTTCACCAGTTGGTGCAAGGAAGTCTTGAATAAATCAAAGGACAGAAAAGAGGTAAAGCAGAGGCAGGAGAGGAGAATGATGACCCCAAGTACAATCCTATCTACTACAAATGGACCACTTTTCCATCTTCATAGCAGTTCAATATTACATCCAAAAAACATGGAGTACTACATAACAAGGCCTAAAACCTAATTAGCCACCAGAAACCATGGGTGGATAAGTGGCAATGCTATGTCTCACACAGATTATCCAATATATTGACATGGGCACTGTTGGGCCATCCCAACACCCATATTTCCACAGAAGGGTATGAAGACTGAGGAAAGGCACTGGAAGTGAATGGTACTGAATAAAAGGAACTACACAAATACCAAAGAATATTGAGAAACTTATACCAGTCTATGTGCTGGAGCACCAGTAGCCCTAGTTTGCCAGCACCTATGATTGGTTTGCAAATGTTATGGGGCAATCCTACCTCACAGGGTTGCAAATCTTATGGGGCTAACCTACCTCACAGGGTTGTTGTGAGGATAAAATGGAGAGGAGGAAGAAGATTATGTAAGCCGCCTTGGGTTCCTTGCAGGAAAAAAGGTGGGGTATAAATGTAATAAATAAATAATCCTATGTAAGACACTTGAAAAATCCCATTGTTTTCAAATGAAGATTGCATGGCTATTCCACTAGAGGGCATCTAATACATAGGTTTTTATTTCCTACAACACTAAGAAACTGGCCAGCTCTGCAAAGAAAGTACTGTGTGACATCAATATGCAAGAGACTCCTTTTATCAGTTCTCTTGATTTTATTTCACATTCATCTTGGGAGAATTCCAACAAATCACGATATGTCAACCAATTGTATTTACTTAACATTTCTCTTCTATGATGGGCTTCTTGCGCTGATAACCACAGTGGTACTCTAATTCATTTATTAATGCAAAATATTTTAAAGATTACTTTTCATTTGAAACCAGAGACTTTTCTATTGGGAATAAGGGACACTCAGCTAGAAGGAAGGTATGGAACTTTATTTTTATACATGACAACAGCAGCGAGACTACTATATGCACAGAAGTGGAAAGGTCCAGCAGTGCCTACAACAGCAGAATGGTTGGTCAAGATGCTGGAGCTGGCAGAGATGGCCAAACTCACATCATTAATCAGAGAAAGGACAACATCCACGTTTATTGTTGAGTGGAAACCACTAATCGACTTTTTGCAGAGACTGGAAAATAATGATTTGTTTGTTTGTGGGTTCATGGAATAAGTGAATTTGGGACAACGGGAAGAGATTTTTCATTCCGATTATCGAGTAAGAAAAATTATTGTTATCTATATTTGCTGTAGAAGAAAATCAGAAGTCTATTTTGTTTTGTTAATTGTTATGTTTGATATGTGTTTGTTTCACATAGAAATAAAATAAAAAAATATATGCAAGAGACTCCAGCTCAGGGCTCTCTCAGCTACTTTGTAACTACTTTTTTCCAGCTACATTTCTAATGGTTACATCATGGACCAGACAGTTGAGTCAGAAGAATCCAACATTTTTAAAATCAGTTTTACAGTAACTTTGTTATTTTGCTGCTGTTTACCACCTTGAGATTCCATCAGGAAAGATATACATTGAAAGAACTAAATCCTTTATCGATTCAAATAGTTATTTGGCTGCTCCTCCCAACGCTGGCAAAATTCATTCATGCCACGCCCAGCTGGATGATGAGCAGCGAGTGAACCGTGACTTGGTTGGTGCTGGGAGGAGCAGCTGCTCCTTCTAGTGCCAGCTGAATCCCTTTCTCCATGCCAGGGCAATGACACGGAGAAAGTGAAAAAGGGCAGGGGTGAAGAAATGACTTCAATTATGGTGGCCATGCCCCCTGGGATCATCTGGCCTGCAGAAGGCCTGAGGGGCAATCCATTCACATGATAGCCATTCACACACCATCCGGGGTAGTGAGAGGTGCACAGTGGAAGACTCAGGTGGTGCTGGGAAGAAATAAATTCCCTGCGCTAACAGCAGGGATTCCCCTGCACGCTGCTCCCCCTCACAGTGGGAGAGTGGCATGCAGGGGAAATTCCTCCAGAAGCAAGGCTTGGAGGCTAAGCCCCAACTCCTGGAGGAACCCCAGGAGGGTCCGTGGGCTGGATTGGGGAGCCTGGTGGGCTGGATTAGATCTTCAGGCTGGGGGGTTCTGAACCCCTGGTATATGGGGTAGGACATTGTCTCTGGTCATAATGGAGATGCCCATAAAGCAAGACTGCACTGCATGGCACCCATGGGTTGTATGCAGCACACTAATATATTATGGCGTGCTAGAAGCTGGATAAACCCCACATAGATGCAGACCATCTTGGATACAAACTTAGGGACTTACTAATCACCAGTTTGGCTGCAGTGTATGTGTGGAGGTGCTGCTTAAGGCCCAGGAACTACACGTTGTGCAGGCCTAAAGTCAAGGATTCTTGTGCTATTGTGCAGTCTCTTGTGCCTTTTAGAGGTCGGAGAAATTCAACCATCTTAAGAAATCGTGAGTTTCTAGCACAAAAGAAAACATTTCTAGCACACTGAGAAAAAGACAATGTTCATGCATGATGACTTGGAAAAGGAGATTTTTTTAAAAAAAGGCAGAACTTGTCCCCTGTATGTCTATTGTCCTCAGGATAATCATAAATCCCACCCCCATCTCCATGACAACCTTTCTCCCTCTTAAAAAAAATATATTAAAAAATTCTGCAATGGGATGGGGGGAAATCTGCAACCATATGCCATTTGAGCAAATTTATGCACGCTTGTATCTTTTTCCAGTTTCTTAAGTTTGGAATGTTCTACACAGAAGTAGAATGTCATACACTGAAGAATATGAACAGAATTCTAGATTTCCTGCATCTGTCTTTAAAAAACAAATACATGTAGGCCTGTATTCAAGTGAAGTCCATTGCCTCAATATAATCATTTCATGCCTAAAACTGTCCAAACCCAATGGTCTGGATCAAAAGACCTGCACAACCTACACAAGTTTTTTTTTTTTACAGCAACTCCCAATGCTCCGTGGCAAATGTCTTTTGAAATGGAGAGGGATTTCATAAGCAGTTTGCAATAGGACATGGAGATCTGAGACTAAAGGAAAACGTCAAAATCCAGGGGTCACACCCATTAGCTTTTTGGATCCAAGCCAAGAGCTGCAATGAGACTCGGTTCATAACAACTTACATGTGTGTCAGAGTTCCTATTTCAATTAATATTTCAAACTATAGAATTATTTTTTCCACTGTCTTTGCAAGGGAACTGGTGACAGCCCTTGATGAACAATCAGTTTCATCCTTTTTCCTGTACACTCAGTCCCTTTTCTTATTTATGTCACTCTAGTACATAATCAGAAAATTTAAAAAACCCAACAACACTAAGTTCTAGGAAACTGTGTTTGAATCCACCAAAGAGAGAAAGAAAAAAATAGTACTAAAACAGATGCTGACTAGGTTTAAGTTGGTGATATTTTTTAACTCATAAAAATGTAACGTCTTAGACCTGTAATACAAAACCAACGTTTTTTTATTAATGGTAAATGCTTTACTATTTTATTCTACAATCTTATTGTTCCAAAGGGTCACATCTATAGATTTCATAGATTTCCTTGATCACAGGGTTGGAAGGAGCCTACAAGGCTATCGAGTCCAACCCCCTGCTCAATGCAGGAAACTAGAGGAAGAATAAAGAAACTACCCACCATAATTTATTTTGGATTCCAGCAATACTGTTTCAGAACCACAGCAACTGATTTGTCTGATTTTGAATTACAGCACTTCTGTTCAAAATTTTACATTTATTCAGATTTCAGGGGCAAGGAAATAAAATGGAGCTATGTAATAAGTATTTAAAAAATGAACATTTTTAGTCCTTTATTAAATGATTCTGTAGAACAAAATTGTGATTTCCTTTTCTGTAGTTCTAGACACCCAGTTCCAAATCTTCCAGCTCCTTTATAAGGGCAGCCTCTTTCTGAATTTTCTCCAACTAGAATAATATACAAGGCACCATCAGATTTTACTTAATACATACAATAAAAAAATTAAGCCAAGTATACAGTACAGTAAACTCTAATTTACAAATGTAAATTTTTTAATTATGATTTACTAATGTAATCTAGATGTTCCCCCAGTTCCCCCACCACTACCACCACACACATAAATAAATGGAGTTTCTCTACTGCTGGCAAAGAAAGGAAAACTTTAAAAAAATATGGTAAGGGAGGGTTGTGATAGAGACTTATAAAATAATGCATGGTTTAGAACAGGCATGAGGAACCTTTGGCCCATGGGCCAGGTACGGACCACAGGGCTTCCCCATTCAGCCCACCAGCCTCTCCCTAGGCTTCAGGAAAAGCTGTTATTGCTGTGCATTGAGAAAGGGATTCCCTTTCACCACACAGCAGGGAAAAGCAGCAAACTGCCCATGAAGGGAGAGATCATTCCTTCCCTTCATGGGCAGTTTGCTGCCTGCCTGTGCTGTGTGAAAGGGAGCCCTTTGTCACCATGCAGCAGGAAAAGCTGTTAGCCCTGCCAGCGACTGATAGATTATAACTTTTTCCATGCTGTGCAGTGACAAAGGAAGACCCCTTTTCCCCATACAGGTGGGGATTTTTCAATGGATTCATACAGATCAGCCAATGGTGTCTGTGTGTGTGGGGAGCATTTTCATTCCCACTGCAGCATGCTGAGTGGGGAGGCCCGGTTTTCATTCCCATTGTGGCACACTGGAAGAGGAGGTTTAAACCTGCAACAGGAATGAAAATGCCCCACTTCCTCAGCTGATCTACATGGAACACCTGAGGAGGGAGCTGGGAAGTATGCATGTGTGTGTGTGTGTGTGGGGGGGGGGGAAGCCCAGGCCCCACCCACCATCTACTCTAGCTGAGCCCACCACTGGCAGGTTGCCCACCCTTGGACTAGATGGTCCTTTGGCCTGATCCAGCAGGCCTCACCTTGTGTGAAGGATGCTGTCATTTCAAGTGTTCTACCCAACATGCAGAATATTCTACATTTTCAGCCAGTGGGAGCCTTGTGCATTCAGGAAGTTCTCCATGACCTTTGTCTTTAATCCCATGTGATATGTTACAGCTTTCATAGGGACATGTTGGAATACATTTTAGAGCCTTTATTTTAATTGTAACTGAAAACAGGGCTTACTGATTCTCTATTCTGGCAATCTTGGTTGTTTTCAGAACAGGATAAAGATTGAAGAGTCATTTCCTTACTTCGGGTGAAATCCACCCAATGCACAAGCAGACTTCTGCTTGTGCAATGGAAGTTTCCCTTCCTCTTCTCTCCCCCTGTAGTCCCACACACACACACACACACATCCCAAATCTGCTCTGGAGTGTCCCCCAACACTCTGGAGCAGACTTGGTGGTTGCATGCAGAGGATGTAGGGGAGAGGGGAAATTCAACCTGCCAGCAGTGTCTGTTCCGCTGGTGGAAGGACACCGCAGGATATAACCCTTTAAGTGCTATACAAATCACAGTTGTTAATAGAATCTATCAATATGTTAGGCATACCTGGTTTTTCTCTAGCTGTTTGCCTATTGCAGCCTGATCTTTCAGCTGTTCAATTGCTTTTAGTTTCTGTGGAGAAGAAAGCATGTTTATGACAACGAAGAAGCAACAGACCTTTAAAACTTTATGTGGTGTAAGGGAGAGAAAAGAGCAAGTGTCCTTTACTGCTCTTTAAAGATTCTCCTCAGACTCAGCAGTGCCCCTACGCTCCTTTCCAACACACATTATTCCCCGAAGAAAAAGGCATAATGAGCACAGAAGGAAACTGAAGCTAGTTGCCCCACTTCATGGGGAAGGATCCAATGGTGCGCTAGTGCTACTGATGTTGCACTAGAGGAAACCAGCACTTCTGCAATGTCAACAGTGCTTGCTAGCATGATGAGTTTTCCGGGAACGGGAGAATTTTTTTTTTAAAAATACTTTAAATAAAAAACTGGCATCCGGAGCTGCTTTGGAGCATCCAAAGCTAATTTTGACCCTTTAGGTGTTCTGTAGCAGTTTTGGATGCTATTTTGTTTGAAAAAATATATTTTAAAAGACTTTTGGGGGGTACCCCCAAATTTCAGGGGTGGGGTGGGGGCTGCACTGGGGGGCCACGTGTTGCCCACCCCATGCTAGTGCAACATCAATAAAGCGAGCAGTAGTGGATCCTTCCCCATAGATCCACAAGCAGGCAGCTGAGCCATTCGAGTGTTGGATTCAACTCACCAGTACTACCTTCTTTCCCACAAGGCAACTGGTTGTCCATGAGAGCACCAGCAGGCATACAGATTGCTGCTGCGCACATGGATCCTTGCACTGGAGCCTGCTGAATGTAAAGGATTTTGTGCTACCACAGTAGCCTCTTGCAAGTACAGAGTGCAGAGCCAGATATGGACATGTGCACATTGTCCATCATTATTTATTATATTTATATCCCACCTTTTTTCCTGCAAGGAACCCAAGGCGTCTTACATAATCCTCTCCATTTTATCCTCACAACAACCTGTGAGGTAGGTTAGGCTGAGAGTCAGTGACTAGCCCAAAGTCACCCAGTGAGCTTCATGGCCAAGTGGGGACTAGAACCCAAGATCTCCCAAGTCCTGACCTAGTCCAACACTCTAACCACTACCGACACTGGCTCTCTGGATTGCCCTGATCTGAATTGCCCTGATCACTGGATCAGGGCAATTCCACTTCTAATGCACCGCTAACTAAGCAAAAATGTGCACGCTTCACAATGTGCTTGACAAGTAGCAATGGCAATATGCTTTCCCAAAATACCTTTGCCTTACAAAGCCTGTGGGAGCAAAACCAAAACTAAACATCCGTCTAGAAGAATTTCAGAGGGTAGCATAGTTCATGAATACGGCTCAGGCAAGTGATTGAGAAGATTGTCTCCCCAAGTTCCAGTTTACAGTACAGTAATACCTTGGATTGCAAGTAACTTGGTTTGAGAGCATTTTGCAAGACAAGCAAATTTTTTAATATTTATTTTTTACTTGATATACAAGCGTCGTCTTCAATACAAGTACTGTAGTACGGCTTAAATTAAAAATCTCTGTACAAATTTTTTTGGGGGGATTTTGTTTTGATATAAGAGTGTTTTGGATTACAAGCAAGTTTCCGGAACAAATTATGCTCTCAATCCAAGGCACGATTGTATATAGACACAGCTATTGCATTCAATGGCCCAGAAATGGCCTATAGTCCGTACAACCCAAAGCAGTGTACATGATCCTCCTCCTCCCCATTTTATCCTCACAACAACCCTGTGAGGTAGGGTTAGGCTGAGAGTCAGTGGTGGGCCCACAGTCACCCAGTGAGCTTCATGCCCAAGTGGGGACTTGAACCTGGGTCTCCCCAATCTCAGTCCAACACTCAAACCACTATACCACACTGGCTCTCACTGCACTAAGCCTTAGGAGAGGTATTTCAACCATTTAGAATGGGGGGGGGGCGGACATGCAGAAACTGGGAATCCACCAAATGATTGGTGGTCAAGGGAAAGGGGTGGGGCCTGGGGAAGGTGGTGTGGCCATCTAGGGAACCCCAGAGGGGTGAATTTGGCCCATGGGCCAGAGGTTCAACACCCCTAGTATAAGCAATACTGAGCTAGACCAATGGTTAGTATAAGGAAGCCTCCTTTGTTTTTTTGAAGATAATATCCAAGCAATTTCATCCTGTTTTGTGTGCATGCCTACATTTCTCTCTCTCACACACACACACGCACACACGCAAATTCACTCCCACCTTCCTTTGCTTCTCTATTATCTGTTGTGGGGGCAAAGGAACAAAAGAAGCCCAGGTGGCTCTCCCGCCACACTTAGAGACAAACCACCAAGAAAAACTGAAATGCAACCTTCAAACTGGATCAAGGGATTGGTAAAGGAAAATGTTTCACAACAGGTTGCTTTCCCAGTCAGAATTGTTCCCTCAACTGCTCTCTTCCACCCCATATCTTTTCCTCTGTGGGAAGAAAAACAGCTGGAGATCATTTGAATGGAAAACAGCCAACAGATATGGGATAATCACCCTTCCCCATCTCTGATCTGATCAAATTCACAGGC
Source organism: Shinisaurus crocodilurus (assembly GCA_021292165.1). Classification (NCBI taxonomy): domain Eukaryota; kingdom Metazoa; phylum Chordata; class Lepidosauria; order Squamata; family Shinisauridae; genus Shinisaurus; species Shinisaurus crocodilurus. Next base: position 37,215,624 of record CM037878.1, read on the forward strand.
TCCCACAGTTCCATTTCAATTTTTTTAAAAGTTATTGGGAGACTGCACACACACCTCCTGTGTCTTGTCTAGTTTGGCACTCAGCCTCATGACGCTTTCCTCTGGCCCTTCTTGCCAGCATTACTCGATCAACTTGGCAGTGGATCAGATAGGAGACTGCCAAAGGCTCTTTGGACTGTTTACTAGTTAATAACCACGATACCGTCTATTTTTGTTACAGTAGGAGAGAGGCTGGAGGACTTGAGCTGACATGGGAACATCAGCTCTGCACCCATGCAGGGAAGATACTAGCCCTTATTGTGCACCCCTGGCTTCAGTAGTAACAGAAAGTAAAGCAAAGAGAACAAACTTTAAAATGCCACTGTTCAACAAGGTGACAGAAATGACAGCTATTGCATAGTAGGAAAAGGTCCTTTCGCAAGCTTCTTCCTCACCTTTCTCAGATTCTTTATCTTCTTATCCACCTCAGGATCTCCCGATGTTACAGAAGGTACTGTATTGTGCAATGCATTCTGTACTGGTGAAGTTGGAGCAATTTCCTGGTTCCCTTCAGCTCTGGCCTCCTTTAAATAACAAAATATATAACCAGCTAGAACTATAGCTTTCAGAGGTAACCATTCCAGGAAGCATTTTTATTAATCACCAAGATGTTTTCAAGCTTATAAAATGTGAATGCAACATTATGGTCAAGAGAATCAAAACACCAGCCATACCTGTTTAGCAACTTTCTTTGCCTCATGCTTCCTTTTATTTTTGAGTGCTGTTTTAGATAACGGCTTATCACTAGTTTTCGACTGTGCTCTCATGTCCTGTGGTGGCTCGTCCTCATACTAAGAAGAAGCAAATACAAAAAGAAGGGGGGAAAGAGATCAAGCTGGGGGGAAAACCTGCCTGAACTTTTTTTCATATGTTGATTTCTGGCTCCCAATAAAAGAGGCTTCAGCTTTTTAAATCACATCTCCACTTGTGGCCAAAAACACAAATTGTGCAACCCCAGAACAGAAGAGAAATTATTTCTCTGTTAAGAAATTGTGTGAAAGCTGCGTAGATTGTCACCTAGGACACAACAGCTCTGTGCGTACATTAATCAGATGTTATCTATTTCAGCACTCATCATGTTCTGTATCCCCAGAGCTATTCTCTTCTCTGGAATGTCATCCAGGGGCTGGCCATAAAGCAACCCTTTTGCAGGTGGTCAGGCTCTGTAAGAAAACCACCACCACCTAGCAGTTGCAGTTATGGGGTGTGTGCTTAGGCATCACTTAAGAAACCCACAAGGAGATACAACATGGAAGTGGGAAATCTCTCTCTCTCTCTCACACACACACACACACACACACACACCCCTTTGAAAAAACAAGTTTTTAATTGCTTACATGTGCAACCTTTTACCTGACCTTGATTAAAATTTGGTAGAGTTGCCAAGGGACAGATAAAATTGATTTGGGGGGCGAGATCTGACCCATTACCAACCAGTTAGCCATCTCCAATCTATATGGGTGTCACAGGGTTTCCTACGGGGAAGTCACTTTTGTGCAAGGCAACTATTTAAATGTCTGAAACATCCCTTATAATAAAGACAGCCTGGAAAAACAGCCTCCTTCCAGGATATATTCTTGCTTAATTTGTATCTCAGGAGCTGCCCGTTCCATATCCACTACTGGATTTGCCTCAACGAATTCATCAACTCAGTCTTGCAAGTAAAGCAGAGATGGAACATACTACTTTTAGCCACAATGCCAGAGGAGAAAAGTCTAAGGAATACCAAGATGAGTTTTTAAAACTTTTTTTTTAAAAAACCTCATAAAGAGACATGCATTTTTTCTTTCACTGTATAACTTAATTTTAAGAAATCCCATAATAAGGCAAGTGATCCTTAGGGAGCAATCCTATGCATGTTTAGACAGAAAGAAGTCCAACAATTCACAACCCAGCTATGGCTGGCTACTGGGAGTTGTAGGACCTTTCTTTTCAGTCTAAACATGAATAGGATTGCTCCCTAAGAGTGCAATCCTATCAAGATGCTCGTAAGCCCCTGAACTTGGATGCTTGGATGATCAAGATGCTCGTAAGCCCCTGAACTTGGGAGGAGTGGCGAAGGTGATATTTGCCTCCCCGTCCTCCTGCTCTGCATTTTCTCTAGATGGGCTTTTTCACCCATCTAGCTGAAGCAACTCAGAGGAGGAGGGAAGGAGGCTTGACTGGCTTCAGGATACCTCGTGACCCTAATATATGAAGTGGCCCTACATTTCTGTGAACAAAAAGTGTTAAAACATATGAAGCAGGCCTATAATCATGGATGCAGCTGTGCTAGATGTACATGAGAGGTCGCCAGTATAAAAAGAAAAACACAGGATGCCATTTTCTACACCAGCCTTCCTCAACGACTCCCAGCACCCCCCAGCCAGCACCAGGTTTACGCTGTTCCTGGCATTCACTTACTGCTGCTCAATCCCTGCCTGAACTGCTCAGTGCAGGGGTGGGCAGAAGGTATATCTCAGGATGTTTGGAACTACAACTCCCCAAAGCCACTGCCAGCAAGGCTAATGGTCAGGAATGCTGGGAGTTGAAGTCCAAAACATCTGGAGTTCTACTTTCTGGCCACCCCTGGCTTAGTGTCTCCAAGTCTATGTTCTCACATTATGTCTATAAAAATAGTGAACTCATTTTCTCAGAGCCAAAAACCACACCATCCACACATAATAGTGAAGTATCAGCAAGCTGGTGTGGCGGGGGTGGAACCCCAAGATTTCCCAATGTACCAAAAATCATTAGAAAAACCCTAAAGGGGGGGGGGAATGCCCAAAACAGCCCAATGAGGGCTGAACATACTCGTGGCCATGGAATGGTGGCTGGCTGTTAAGAGGGGGGTAAAACAAAAAGCCAGAGGTGAGGGGAACGGAATGGAGCATCCTGGAAGAGGACATGAGAGGGCTGGTAGAACCCTGAACAGCAGCACTCAACAATTTTGAGCAGATTTGGGGGGAGGAGAGGAAGGGGGAGTTCCACGTGAGCAGAAGTCCGCTCACATGATGTCAGATATGCTGGAGTCTGAGAGAAAAGCAGTGTGGCATGTGTGCACATGTAAGTTTACATGTGTGTTCCAAACATTTTTCTTTTGAGGAGTCATATGTTTAAAAATCTTTAAAAGTACATTTGTCTGTGCTTGATGCCTTTACTAAACGACAAATGCATCCTTGGGTAATTTCCTAATAAACAGCACTGATCTTGGATCAGCCTTTTACTTACTGCTTGTAAGTAGGTTCGCAGCTGTTTAGAAGTAATCCCCGAGGAATTAATTCTTCGTACTACAATCAATGTAGCTTCCCATCAAGCCTTCTGATTAGTTACTGTTATTGTTCTTTAACTTTCCCTTTGCGCTCATACCTAGGGTCCTTAAAGTATTATTGGGGGTGGGGGGGTCCCTCTCCACTTTAAGATATGAGCATTTTGCGGAGAGTTCTTTTAACAAATCCCCATTAGTGTCAGAACTCATCAGGGATATGCTCATAACTGTATAATCCTCATGGGAAAGAGGTGCTCATTACCAGAATTTGCTTGTGCAAACGGCATCTCCTGCAAGCCCTACCTCCTCTGCAAGACAACAAGCATTCTGCTCAGTCGTGGAATAGGCTCCCATGATATAGCAAAATGGAGGATGAACACAGGCATGAGGGACTAGTGAAGGAAAGTCCAGTGTGGAGCAAATCCTAAGCATCTGGGGTGCAATTTGTGGAATTAGATCCTACCATATTAATTCTCTCATTATGAAAGAGAAACATTTACATGGTTTGACATGACCCTAACCAAATTAAGCAATACAAAGAGACAAGCAAGTTTATCTAGCTGCTGTACCAACAAGCCCTCCTACAATCCTATGGGCATGCCTGTAACCCTACAAACTCGGGAGGATTACGGGCATCCTATGGAGGACGGGAGAAGCGTGGAGTCAAAGGTCGCCTCTGCACTCCTCCCGCCCTGCAACTCAGCTAGACAGCCAATTTTGGCCGTCTAGCTAAGGCACTTCGGAGGGGGAGGGAAGGAGGCTGAGGTGCTGCCAGGATACCTTGTATCTTGGCGGTGCCTTCCTCCTCCCCTCCCCACCCCCTATGCTCTGTCTCGAAGGTTGCCCTTGTGACCTTGGAGAAACAGCCGGCGCGGTTCTTCCCGTGCTGGCTGTGAGGTGGGGGAGGGTTTTCCAAGTGAGGATCCCCAGCTACAAGGTTGGAGCGATTTTCTGACCTTATAGCTGGGTCTCTGGAAAATCCTATGGCTTTCTAGACACTGTCTAGCGGCCGTAGGACTGTACTGCCCAGGTGTGTTCTGGAAATACATGTTCAGATATTATGACTGAATGTATCACATTTTTCCAGGTATCTGAATAACTTTGTATTAAAAATAAAGATGGAGGAAATGAAGTTACTGTATTTTTAGTGCACTGTGCCACAGACCCATCTGGTTAGAAATATTCACTTGAAAATATAGAGTTGAATCCAGACGTAGTCATACTTAGAGTAGATCTATTGAAACTAATGAGACTTAAGTTACTCATGGTCAACTTAAACTCCATTGATGTCAGTTGGTCTGCTCCAAGTATGAGCAAGTCTGGTTCCAACCCATAGAAATGAAAAAGATAGATTAGTTTGCTTAGGCTCCCATTCTCCCCTGCTTTTTAGGCTCTCTTTTTTTAAGCCCACACCCTGATCTGACGGGAAAACACTTGTGCAAACTGGTGCTACATACACATTTTGTATACTGAGGAGTTTGGGGCGGAGACAGGAATCCAATCTAGGAGGCAGGGCGGCATTTCGCAGTAACACATTCTACAATGAAGATAACTGTTACTTACAAGTTTAGAACTAGTTACAGGCTTGTTTCTCAGAGCTGGGGGCCGATAAGCTTGAGCAGCCTTTGGCTCATCCTTTGCAACTTTGCTCAGAACAGCGTGGTACGATACTGCCTTTGTTGGAAATACTCCATCCAAAAATGGTTGCCAGGCAACTTGCCAAAGTTCTGCGTTTTGCTGGACTTCATATCTGTATAGGACTGAGCCAGTGTAATGCCAGATCTTGTATCCATTCCCAACTCGTAGCCTTGGAGAACATGTAGCAGTTACAATATGTTCCCCATCAGGGCACCATGCAAAATATGTAGAATCAGATGCCTGTGATCTGGAAATCAGTTTGTAGTTTTTCACATCCCACACGTCCAATTGTCCACTGAGATTCCCAAATCCAGCTAATACTAAGATATGTCCTTGGGGGCTGTAGTAGGCAGCATTGTGTGGGCCAATCCCAAAGTAAAACACAGGATCACATTTGAGATTGAAGATAGTAGCTTTGGCAGGCATGAAGCCATACACAACACAGAACTCTGTGGCATTGGGATTCCAAGTTACATCATAAATAGGACCAATTTTCGCTAGAAGAAAAGAAAAAAACATCCAGTGCTATAAAATAATATCTACATTTCCTGAGACAAAAAAACACTGGTTATGGTTTTGCAGAGCAATCACAAGTGAGACTAACTTCTGGGAACAAGTGTGGGTAAAAGCCTCCTTAAGACAGCAAGATTTTAGACCATCCCATCACTGCTTATGACCCAACAAGGGCGGGGGTGAGCCCTCCAGCTGTGGTATGGTTGTTTGGCAGTGGCTCAGTAAGTTCCTGTTTTTGCTGCCTTGCTGGGACTGCAAACAAAATAAACCAAAAACTTTTAAAAATTAAATGCATAATGGTGTGCATTTGTGTGTAGATTGTTGGGCATTGAGAAGCCACAATGCGCGCCTGATGAGCTGCATTAGGCTTGGTAGGGCACAAGCTGTGCAGGCCTACATCAGATCATAAATATTTTACTGTGATAGAGCTTAGCCATATCTCCCCTGGTGTCTGCTCAGGAGCAGCATCTAGCAAGCAGCCTAGTCAATTATGGGAGAAGTTTCAGCCTATTCAGTGGCAGGAACATTGCCTGAGTTTCTTTCAGCACTATTAGCCCTGAAAAATTACTCGACAAGGGGGGCTGCAAACTTTTATTTAGTTAATTCATGATAGCAAAAATGTTTAGTTACAGGTTAAAAGGCAGCGTCAATAAGTTTGACAATGAGCAGAGACTTTAGAACTCAGGGCACCTGAAGGTCCTGCAATCTGCCCAGTCATAGTTAAGTATTCATATACTCAAGATGGCAGATTTATTCAAGTACTGCAATGTATATCATTTATTGAAATGTAGTTAAATGAAAAGCATTTGTGGGTAGGGGACTCACTCTTTGAAAATCCATTGACAGCCCTAGTTTCAACCAGTTTCTTTTCCCAGTTCAAGACTCGGGGAAAGAGCTCCTTACTTGGATTAGGTACTCTCTCCTGTCCCCATCTCCTCTCTATGATGCACACGTTCTGCTCAACTCTTACATATCTTACTCCACTTCAATTAACAGAGAAAAATTCAGGTAGCACAAGTCATATCCTTAAGCTTCCACAGAAACTTAATCAAACACAGGTTGGTAATTAGAGCGAATATAGCAGATTAACGGTTGTTTCATAAAAACCACAGGATTTTTAGCATATATTAGGAAGAATTTCCAATTCATAACGTAACCATCCGGAGAGTCACTTACGCAATTGCACAACAGCATCATCTCCATTTGTTGCAAGGTAATGCAGCGTCTGCCATCCATAATAGGATGCTCCAGTTTTATCAACTTCTGTACTTGCTAGAACGAGCATAGCAGTGCCTATTCAGAAGTTTTTAAAAAAGATGTTTTTAAAAAAGCAAACAACCCAATAATATTGATAACTTAAGTTTTTAATATGATGAGACTACAACACATATGCAACCTCCAGGTTCCAAGAGCAGCATGCCTTCAAGTACCAGGGGAGCAATGATGGAGAGAACTATTGCCACATTCTGTTTATGGGCTTCCCAGAGGCAGCTGGTTGGCCACTGAGGGAAACAGGATGCTGGACTACATGGATCTTTGGTCCAATTCAGTAGGGCTCTTATGTTCTTATACCCTGAAACCATTTCCCCCTACTGAGCAATTTGTATGAACTGAAAAATTAGCAGCCTGATCCCATCTCCGGTTTTACCCACTGCTTCAAAGGAGTCCAGCACAACAGTTAAATCACTGTCCTTTAGCAAGGCAAATGTGTGTCTTTTTAAATAGACTCCAGTCCTCATACTACACTGATTGCCAGTCTCAAGCTGCATCAGCAACAAGGATTTGTGAACATTCCATAGACTTAACGGGACGTGGCCACTGTATTGGCTCTACCTTCTATGCACTTGCTTCTTGATCTATATACCTTATACCTCACTGGAGCACCACAGGTTCTAGTGCAAGGGATGGCGCTAACTCACAGCAATAAAGCAAGAGGTTTCCTTGTATGTACACCGGGAGCCTAGCACTCAATTCTGCATATTAATCATTATATGGCACTGTTGGATAACGATAAAATATGTCATTAAGCTTTTTTTTTTAAAAAAGATGCTTTTAAACATAAGCAATTCATAAGTAACATCAAATACATACATACATTTACTTGTCAAGGCTTGCAGGAAGATAGCATTACTGGCCAAGGAATTAATTCTACAGTTACATATATTGGGTAGTATCCTATCGTGCTTGTGTCCTCACGGGACCCACCGCTCAGGCATCAGGGCTTTTGCACTTCCAAAAATAATCTGAAATGAGCAGAAACCTTGTTTCTGGAATAGGGCAGGTCAGTGGACCTCACAGAAGGGAGCGCCACTGACCTGTCCTGATCCAGAAACAAGCATTTCAGCTCATTTCCAGGGTTCTTTTTAGAAGAACCAAAACTCTGTTGTGCAAACGGTGGGTCCCATGAGCACAATGGAACCAGCAGAGGCAGAGCAGCCCTGCTGGATATTGCCCATTTTTACAGCATCCTTTGTTGTTATATTTTGGAATAATAAAACGCAAAACCAAAATATTTTTAAAGACAGAGAAGAAAAACAAGTGTAATACAGCAGGAACTTCTGCAGTGCAAGTTCCACTGGAATGAAAGGAAGATGTGGGGGAACTGTGCCATTCCCATTCATTGGCAGTGAAATCCTAGGCATGTTTACTCAAAAGTAAGTTCTACTGTATTCAATTGAGCTTATTTCCAAGTAAATGTGCATAGCATCACTGTATGTTAGCGTTGCTGAGAATAGCATTGGTCTTATAGAATGGCCAAAGTAATGTTAATGCCAAAGTAAAAAAATGCTTTTAGCATTTGGGATTACACAGACATGTATCTTGGCTACATATTCAGGTAACACAGAGAATCAGTACAGTCACAACGTCACAAATGAAAATGAGATGGAGTGGGGGAATGAAATTTGTTATACCTTTACTATTCCACAGCATTGTCACCTTATCAGCTCTAAAGAAACTCGTGCGGGCCAATGCATATTGTGGGTCTCCAAAGTTAGGGTACTGGTAGATCCTTACGAAAGATGGAAGCCCTTTGCTTCCAGGAACATAGACAGCCACCTGCGTTAATAACACTTTGTTTATTTGATAATACAGTTCTCAAGAGTGGCACAAAGACAGAAGTGGAATAATTTCTAAAAAAATTAAATCCCTATGAAATCAAAATTGTGAAAGACAAAAATCGAAAGGAGGCACCTTGGTCATCTGATCTCCTGGTGATAACACAAAATCGGTGACTTTTCGCAAGTGAAGTTTATTTGCAATTGTACCTGCAAAATCACAATTTTACTCAAGTTAATAAGGTTAAAATGTTGTTCATTGTTAGATAGTGTGTTAATGAGCCTACTCTAGTGATAAAACACTTCAGGATTTGTTCAATGAGAAGCAGTATATAGACATGGGTGATAATGATAATACAAATGTAAAAACACATATTGGGTTGTATCCAATGCTGGTGGAATGGATTTCCTCCTCCCCCATGTAGCTCCCCAAATCTGCTCTGGAGGGCTGGAGGATCCTCCAGAGCAGATCTGGGGTGTATGTTGGGGGCTGTAGGGCTGAGAACATAGGGAAGTTCTTCCACTTGTGCAAGGGTTGAATTCAAACCACAAATTTACTTGGCAGAACAATCACCTTAAAATAGATTTTCACTATATATCCTTCATGCAGGATTCAAGTGTGATAAAATAAATGATCTATAATCTCAAATGTGTTAGAGAAACATAGCATACTTTCTACAAATCCTAAAGCATTTTCAGCCAAATCGGCTATATTTTAGGAGCACTTTCATAAAATGAAAGCTCACGCACACAAATTCAGCTGCAGCTCAAAGCAACTCAACTTCAGCCAAGGCCAGTGCTCTGCCTCATCTTTGCTATGTCCTTGAGTAAGCTGTCTTTACTTTCTGCCAATTCAAGTGCTCCACTCTTTTGACCTAACAGTCTCTTTTAAGTATCTATGACAGCCTTCTCCAAACTGGTGCCCTCCAAGATGTTTTGAACTACAACTCCCAGCATCCCTGAACAATGATCAGGCTGGCTAGGGCTGATGGGAGTTGAAGTCCAAAACATTTGGTGAGCACCAGGTTGGAGAAGGCTCATCTATGGTGTATAAGATTCTGCCTCTGAAATGCCCTCACATTTCCTGAATGGCAAACAGCTTCCTTGCTTAACTCTTCAACCTAAGCACTAGAAGAAACACAGTCCTACCTTCGGGCATGATCCACTACTGCGGATGCAGCCCCCTCCAGCAGGCAACCAAGTGCTGACAAATCCCAAGTGCAGCTGGATACTGCACATTCCAGCAGTTGTACAGCTTGGGCCAGTACCGTTTGTGATTTGTTAGAGAAGGCTCCCCCACCATGGCACCCTCCAGGTGTCCGGGACTGCACATCCATTGTTCCCAGCCAATATGGCCATTGGTCATCCATGATGGGGCTTGTGATCCAACACATCTGGAGGGCACCAGGTTGGCAAAGGCTGGGTTAGAGCATCTGCAACAGCTCCATGCAGGTTCAGTGGCAGCCTTGGTGGTAGATGTGCGGCTGTGCTGGCAAGGGGAAATATCAGTGTGATGTAGCTGTTTATGTAACACATATGGGTAAAGTAGTGGCCTGCCCCATCTGCTTCTATTATCACATTCAGGTTGCAATCTTCTGCACACCTGCCTCGGAGAACGCTCCACTGAACACAGTGGGACCCACTTCCGAGTAAACATGGAAAGAATTGCTCTTACAGTGCAATCCTACGCATATCTACTCAGAAGTAAGTCCCATTGAATTAAATTAATCTTACTCCCAGGAAACTGGGTACAGGATTTCAGCCTTAAATGTTCTGCAGCTTGCTCATCATTATAGTCCATATATCCCTGGCTGAGCCACTGCCTGGCATTATTTCACCCACCTGCCTGGCATTGTTACCCTCTCTAAGGACCATTTTCTAATAACAATTTCAGAACCATTTCCAATTTTACCTGTGCTTCCCAAGTATGTGTTAAGTGTAAGCCAAGGTGAATTTCATATTACAGAACAGAACTTCACAATTGTATCAGAAGGCCGAAGAAATGTCACAATTCCTCAGAAGTGGAAAACTACAATAACCCGAGCAGTTCAAAACACAAGAGTAATTATTGGGGGTGGGGGGAGACTAAAAGGGAAAACTTATTTAGAAAACAAGAAAGGACTTGCATACTGAAGTTGTTGTCTTCAAAGAAGTGCAGTTCATTCTTAACACTCCTGGCACATAAGGCTTCATCATCTGACCAGCAAGGACACCTGATGATTAGAGAGGGGACGGGAGCAGAAATGATCATATTAAAACCTGAGAAAAACAACACCTGTTAGCTCAGACTTAAGAACATTATTCCCTAATTTAAAATGCAGGTACTTGACTGGAAAATATTTAAGAATTATTAAAACTATACAGAAAATAGTGTGCGTGTATTTTACTGGTGGTATTTTTCACCTACCGGCACTGCTGCTGTTCTGGTCTGATAGCAATGTATACCGGTAATTACTTAAAACTGAATTTTCCCTATTACTAACTGTGCAATTAAATCAGATTCTGCAACTCAGCACCCAAGCTGTGTGTTTTCAAATCACATTTCATAAATGATAAATTCCCTTAAATGCTACTTACCAGTTCTGCATCGTTTTCTGGATGAACGACTTTAAACACTTCCCAGTTTTCACATCAAAAACTTGAAGATTGGGCACCCCTGCTCCACCACCTTTTGCAGCTACAACAATAAACATACATATATTGCAGCAGTGGCCTCCAAAATTCCATCTGCTTCTCTGCCTTTTGCTATCCTGACTGTGGGCCCAGTTGATGTATTTTTGTTCTATACCTTAATGACTGCACAAGGGACTGACATACATGAACAAGAAAAGAGGCTGCTTCTTTTAGCACTAGCTTTCACTGATCCCACATCTTCAGGTATGAACAAGTATTTTCCTTTTTAAAAAATGCTAGCTATAACAACCCTAAACCAAAATTCTCAGTCCCTGCCACGCTTTAGAGATGTAATGCATACTTTTCCTATCAAATACGTTTGCCCTCTGATGTCAAACCCACACTGTAGATGCATGTTTTTGGCACAAGTCACTCCATTATGCAGTTGACTTCATGTGGAGTATTTATTCTGCAAGCATCCAACAGTGATGCATTTCTTCCACATTTGTGGGACAAGCTAGATGTGACATGGGAGACACATTACTGGATCTCCCAATATCATCTCTTTTCCTAAAATCAGCCACAGGGCAAATGAGATCAGTGCTGTGGTGCTGAAGGGATATTTTTTTAAACACACACACACCTGTCCCCTGTGCTGTTTATCTGGGGATGGGGTGGGACATTAACTACTATTAGCTGTGGGAAGGGTGGGGAGAAACATGCACACTATATGTAACTTTCCTCCCGCCAGCCACTGCATCTGATCTAATCCCTAGTCTGGCCCTGATCTACCCTACCCCCACCTTCCCCATAGCTATTTGGATAAGAAAATGATATCCTATCTAGTTTGGCCCTAAAAGGTCTGGATTGAGTATAGATTGATTTTAGTTGGGGTGGACATGTGTGGATGGGGCCGGTTTGGCTGGTGTTGGAGAGTGTGAGAATTGGACACGATGACCTTTTGGCCCTTTCTAACAGTATGATTCCCTGTTCTTTCCTTTATTGTTATATTTACTAACTACAAACCATCAGTGTACAGGACACATTACAAAAGATAAGGAAAAAAGGCGGGGTATAAATATAATAAATAAAATAAATAAATAAAAAAGGCAAGTCCCTGCCCCAAGGAGCTCGCAATCTCAATTTGACATTGATAGGCACAGCAATGGGAGGGAAGAAGAGGGAAAGGCAGGGGTCATGCACAGAAATTATTTTGATGTTTCAGAAGGAAGCCCTCTCTCTTTTGTTCTTCTGTATTCTTACGTTTCCCAATACACAAATGGATAGAGCAGTGGTGGGCAACCTGTGCCCTTTTGTTGTTTGTCAGGGATGCTTTGACTTGGATTCCTGCATTGAGCAGGGGGTTGGATTCAATGGCCTTATAGGCCCCTTCCAACTCTACTATTCTATGATTCTGTGGTTCTATGCAAATCCCATCAGCCTTAGCCAGCATAGCCAGTGGTGAGGGATGATGGTAGTTGCAGTCCAACAAGGTCTGGAGGGCCACAAGTTGCCCACCCTGGGATAAAGTCTTCATGAGTGTTCTGTTGCTCAAATCAAGTATGGTTGCAGCATGTTTACAGTGAACTTAGCTGGAACAGACTTCTAAAGTACTCACTTCTGTAGGGCTGCCATGTTACCAGGATATTGCACTTTGGAGAGAATTCAAGGCAAACTGTTTTTGGCAGATCAAGAGAACACAGCACATTGTAGCTGATGACATTCGCGATGTTTACTCTGGAACCAAAAGAGCAAAGCTTGATAAGAGTGGTTAATTAATAGCCAGTTTTAGCTGTTCCATTCTAAATCTGCTTAATTTTGAACCACCTAACAGAAAATAGAACTATTTTAACACTTACCATAACATTTAATATTTCACCAACAGAATATTTCAGAAAAAAATCAGAAGAAATCAATTACAATATTGCTCAGTGAATAATCATTGAGCTCCAAGCCTTCAGACACTTGTCTGTACACATTTTACTAGCACGTCCTTGAGACTGAAGGCATCCAAAGGTCACATTTCAACTGACTCCATGCCGGACTTCATGCCTGCATATGTCCCTGTTAAAAAGCCATGGGGAGCCCTGCCAAAAAAAAATCCTTTTAAAATGAACCAGAGCTTTGACAGCTAGCTGTCAAAACTTACAGCTAGCATAAAAGAAGGTGGCTCACACTTTTTGTGACAGGGACACAAAGCCAGTGCCAGTCACCCCAAAGTGCCACCTGGGCACTTGTGGGGAGGCTGGTACTGGCAGTGGCCCAGGTGAGCTTGGTAAGAGTTTTTTTTGCCATTCTTGCCAAGAAGCTTGCTTGCTGGTTTCCGGTACCCACGATGCAGTTGGTTGCCCAGGTTCGGACAACATGACAACCCATCATGGGTACAACCCCTATAAAAAGCCACAGGCTGTCAGTGTGGCTTATTGCCCATGAACAAGCCACCCTGCAGGAAACCGTCTGAGTTTGTATGACACATGACAACCCACCGTGGCTTGTCACCCACAATGGGTTGTCGTGTGAACCCAGTCTATGACAAGATCTTTCCTGTGAAGGTCTGTTACATAAGAAGAGCCATGGTGGATCAGACCAAGGGTTCATCTAGTATTGCATTCTGTTCACACAGGGGCCAGCAAGCTATCTGTAGGTTACCCACCAGTAGCACCTTCCCACAATACCAACAGCTGGTAGTGAGAGGCATATTGCCTCTGATACCGGAGGAAGCATATGATTAGTAGCTATTGATAGACAAATGCATGGAGGATAAGGCTAACTCCTTTTAAAGCCATCCAAATTGGTGGCCACCACTACATCCTATTGCAGTGAACTCCACAGTTTAACTGTGCGCTGTGTAAAGAAGTACTTTTTATCTGTGCTGAATCTCCCGCTAATCAGCTTCATGGGATGACTCATTTGGATTCTAGTATGAGAACCCAGGAGGGAGAAAATGAGATAGGCAGACATTTTGCTCCCTATCATATGCCACTTCCCCACCCATACAAACACACATCCCACTCTGCCTCAAACCTCTGCATATGGTGCTGGTGAGATTGGAAGGTCTCAGACAAAATCAGTAGCAGACCCATCCAGACTTTAAAGGTTGATGAAGACTTGTATGTATCATATAGCACTCCAAGAATGAAATACCACTGAAATAACATCTTGTGGCCAATCCACTAATACAAAACAGGAATCAAGATAAAATATATCTATTCATTCAACCTCAAAAGCTACAATATTACACACACTTAGGTCCCTTGATTTCAGTGAAGTCGAGCCTGGCTGGGCGCACCATAAAAGTTTCCTAGGCTGCAACACTACTGATCCAATAGTCTGGCAAGGAACACACAAGATAGATATAATTGCACATTAGTATTGGTAAAGCTATGACTCTTTTACCTGTGATAAATTCCATCAAAAATGGACTGGTTACTTCTGCCTGAACATATCTACAGAACATATCTACAAATGCACTGTGTCAGTGACTAGACCGACTCTAGTTGCAATCCTATGAACACTTACTCAGAAGCAAGCCCCATGACTGAAGTCAGTGGAACTTACCTCTGACTAAACATGCATTGGATGAGGCAGCACATGAAAAAGACAGGCTGCCTTTAGCTAGAGATGCTTCCAAATCACAGAATGGATCCAGCCTTGTGCTCAGTGGAGTTCCACTGGGGCTGTAGGGAGGGAGTGGGAGGCAATCTTCTCCCCCTTGCCCCCTGCACCATCTTCAATGTGATTAAGGAAGGTATGGGGCCCCTCCAGAACAGGATGAGAGGTGGCACCAAACCTGCAGGGGAAACGGGAGACGAGGATCTCCACTCTGCCTTCTCTCTCCAGCAGGAAACCTCCACTAGATCCTGGGTCATTCCCCAAACAGAAGCAGCCCTTCCATTTGCAAAGGGACAAGTCTGGATCCAACCCAGTCTAGTACTCAGAGTGATTCCAAGAACTTGATAATGGACCTCTGTGTCTTCCCATTTTCTAGAACTTTAACCAAAAGTACTGTGTTTTGTTTAGTCTATGTATTTTATATTTTTTGCTGTTCCCCGCCTCGATCTAGACGGAGAGGCGGGTAAGAAATAAATTTATTATTATTATTATTATTATTATTATTATTATTATTATTAATAATAATAATAATAATAATAATAATAATAATAATAATAATACATTCTGCTCTTTTGGAACAAAAGACCCAAGTGTGAGGCCTAAGCTGAGAATGTTTAAAAACCATATAACAAGCACAAACCCAGTGGAAACCACCTGGGCCACGTTATATTACCCTGCTAGCAGGCTGTGGTGTACAAAATACTTTCCTACTGGAAGGATTAACTGGCTTTTAAAAATCTAGAATATTTGCTCAAGCAATTTCATACATATGCTTTACACATGATTCAATATATGCCCCCAAACTTAAGAAATGTTTTAAAAAGGTAAAAGTTGTACTGACTGTTCTCCATTGCACCAAGCAAAAAGGTTGCCATTTTTGCTGAAAGCAAAAACTTTACTTTTTCCCCCAAACTCCCTGAAAAAAAATAAAGAAAAGTTCCATTATAATTTAAATATAACACACAAAACAAGAAAACATTAATTGAATGAGTTGCTAAATATCACTAGAAAATATTTGTGGTACAACAAAATAAAACATTTTTGTCATTATTGTGATTTTAAACATTACTGAAATAACCAATAAATGTTATGGTTGACAGAACTAAACTAGAGGCTTTAATCCCACCCATCTTCTAAATCCTTGAGGGTGCAATCCTAATGCTGACCAAAAGCCAGCTGAACCGCTGCTGAATGCAGCTTAAGTGCTTTTCTGCTGGCAGAAAGGGAGGATCTCTGGCAGGATGGCATTTATGCAGTCAGAGGCCCCCCATTAGGCCCTCAGAAAGCTCCATGGGCCCAGGTGTTCCACTGGTGACAGAGAGTAAGACAAGATGTATCAGGGGCATGCAAGGATCCTCAGGGTCCTATGGCCCTTCATTCCCCCGACATAGAGAATTGCCTCCCACCGTCCACAACAGGAGGGAAAATAAAAGAATAGCAGTCCCCCCCCCCCAAAGCGAAAGAAAAAGTCACCCCTTCCCCGGCTGCAGCAAGTCCAAACTTTTTTCAAGGAATGAGGATGCCTTTACCATTTCAAGGGAACATTTTAGTCTCTAGTTTTGAGAGCAGCGGGTGGGGGAGCTGTACAGATTTTTCTAACAATCAAGATGCCTTGAACTATGCATGTAGCAAATTTCAGGACTCACAGCTTCAATAACTTTGTAAGTCAGTGACGCTAATGCATCTTTTACCGCTCCCATTTTCAAACGGGGTGCCTCCACAGCACCATCCAGTGACAGCCAATCCTTTAAGCTGGGGGTAGGCAACCCAGTGCCCTCCAGATGTTTTGGACTACAAACCCGACATTCTATCACCATTGGCCACGCTGGCTGGGGCTGATGGGACTTGTAGTCCAAAACACTGGGAGGGCATCAGGTTGCCTATCCCTGCTGTAAGCTATAAGGAGACTGTCCATGTGAAGGAGGCTGATCTTACACCAACCCTCCAGGGTAGGCCACAGCCCCAATGTTCCCTGGACTGGCACACACCTCCCAAGGTCCCATACACCAAACTGGTGTAGCAGCCCCAACCTTTAGACAAGGAACACACGCCAAGATTAAGTTGGAGACTTTATTAAAAAGTAAAAATAACAAGTTAGTCAGTGTAGGGTCTCCAATTATCCAATGTAAGTAAAATAATCCCTTATAAGAAAGGGCTAAAAGAAGGTAAGGGAAAAGGGGTGAGGTAGTTGTTGTGAGGAAAAGGGAATGGGAATAAAAAGGGACTCTAAAAGAACATAAAAACAAACCCCAAGAGTCTGTAGGAACAAAGTAAATCAAACCAGGCCTAGCTTTTCTTAGCTACCCTGTCAGAGTGGCATACCTGCCCAGATGGAACTTCCCAGCATCCACGCCCCAAAGGAAGAACCCTGAAGCCTTTTCCCCTAGCTCCTTTATTGCCACCAGGGTCCATTTTCCCGCCCAGCGTTCACCAATCCTGTCTTCCTAACTGTCGAAGGAGGGCCCCCCGCCCTTTCTCAGCTGTAGACACTTTCTCATGACTTCATCCCAATTAACGCCTGACCTTGCTTCTCAGCTCTGCAGCTCACCCTTATCTCCCAGGTGCTCCCAACCACCCTCCCAGTACATTCCAAAAGACTAAAGTAAAAATCCGTTAGCTAAACAGCAATGGGGGGGGGGGAAGGGACATCTAACAGGGTTTCCCTAAAGTCCCAGCTACTACAAGTCCCATCTTCACATCCCCCCCTTTAAGGAGATGAGACTGGGAGGGAATCCCTGCCAGACCTCATCTTCTACTTATTCTTCAGTGTGAATCCGAGACAAGCTATCAGCCAATACATTCTCCCTTCCCTTAATATGAACTACCGAAAATGTATAATCTTGTAAGGCCAGACTCCACCATAACAACTTCCCATTCGAATTTTTCATTTTGTTTAGCCAACACAAAGGAGAATGATCTGTCTGTAATTGAAACGACCTCCCCCAAAGGTAAGGCCGTAATTTCCCCAAAGCCCACACGATGGCTAAACATTCTTTTTCAATGGTGGACAGATTTCTTTCCCGAGGGATCAACTCCTTACTCAAATAGGCCACCGGCAGCAGTTGCCGATCAGGTCCCTCCTGTAACAGCACGGCCCCAACCCCAGTTGCCGATGCATCTGTTTGTAACACAAAAGGAGAGGAAAAGTCAGGGGCTCTCAAGATAGGTGCTGCCGTTAATTTGTCTTTAAGGAGGTCAAAGGCCTGCTGGCACCTTTCTGTCCAAATTACTCGTACTGGTTTTCTTTTCTGACACAAGTCCGTCAAAGACGCGGCAATAGTACTGTAATGTGGTACAAATCTCCGATAGTAGCCAGCTAGCCCCAGAAAAGATTGAACTTGTCTCTTAGTTTGGGGCACAGGCCAATCTCAGATGGCTTCCAACTTTGCTTCCAGAGGCTTGATATTTCCACTCCCCACCCTATGGCCAAGGTACACCACCTCCCCCAAACCAAATTGACATTTTTGAGCTTTTATCGTTAACCCAGCTTCTGTAAGCCACTCGAACACTTGTCGAAGATGATCCAGATGCTCTTCCCAAGTCTGCGAAAAAATGGCTAAATCATCTAAATAAGCACAGGCAAAGGCCCCCAGCCCATTCAACAGTTTATCCATTAAACGCATGAAGGTTAATGGCGCCGATTGGAGCCCAAACGGCAAGACGGTGAATTCGAATAGCCCTTTATGGGTAACAAAAGCAGTTTTAGGGGCATCCTCTTCCGCCAGAGGCACCTGCCAGTATCCCTTAGTCAAGTCCAAAGTGGTAATGTACTTAGCTGTTCCCAATTGTTCTATCAGATGGTCTGCTCTGGGCATGGGGTAGGGGTCTAGATGTGTCAATTCATTAATTTTTCTAAAATCTATACAAAATCTCACTTCTTGGGACTGCTTCTTGCTCACCAGTACAATAGGAGAAGACCACATGCTCTGGGACGGTCTAATAACACCCAGATCTAACATAGACTGTAATTCCTGTTCAATAATTTCTGCATGTCGGCCGGTAGCTCGATAGGGATAGGAGCGCACGGGAGCATGTTCCCCTGTCGGAATGGCATGTTGTACTAACATCGTTCTCCCTGGAATGCTGGAAAACAAAGGAGCAAAATCTGTAATTAATTGCTGCAATCCTTGGCGTTGCTGTAGGGGCAAAGTTAAAGGCCAGTGTATTTCCTCTATCCCTCCTTTCTGTTGACATTCTTCTAACAGATCCAAAGGCCCATCCAGCTCTTCGGGCCCAAGCTGAAGGGGAAACACAAAATCTTTCCGGTCCACATACCGCTTAAGCATATTGACATGAAAAACCTTCGGCAATCGCGAGGTCTCTGCATGCTGCAGCAGATAGTTGACTTCCCCCAGCCGTTCTTTCACAGTCAAAGGCCCTTCCCACTTAAGGGTTAACTTATCGGGCTTAACCGGTTTGAGAACAAGAACCTGGTCTCCGGGCTGAAACACTCGGACTCGGGCAGTTTGATCATACCACGCCTTTTGCGTGCCTTGAGCTTGGGCTAAATGCTCCTGCGCCACTTGTTGTACCTCTCTCAGAGTATTCTGTAGCATTTGCATAAAACTTATAACATTCTGAGAGGAACTGGCCGCCTTTTGTTCCCACTCTTCTCTAAGCATAGTCAGAGGACCTCTGAGTTCCCGGCCAAACATTAGCTCATTCGGAGAAAACCCCAAGCTTTCCTGAGGGGCATCTCGATACGCAAATAAGAGCATGGGAAGCCCTTGATCCCAGTCTTTAGGGTGGTTTGTCACATAGGCTCGAATCATCTTTCCCAGGGTCTGATTGAACCTCTCCACTAGCCCATTTGTCTGATGATGATAGGGTACAGAGAAACATTGCTCTACCCCTCCCAGTTCCCACATCTTTTGCATTAGTTGAGACACAAATCCAGGTCCCCGGTCTGAAAGTACTACTTTGGGCATACCCAGCTGGGCACAAATAGTTAATAAAGTCTTAGCCAAAGTAGAAGCGGTGATTGATGTTAATGGTACAGCTTCTGCATAGCGAGTTGCGAAATCCACAACCGTGAGAATGAATTTTTTGCCTGTCTTGGTGGGCGTCTGGAAAGGCCCCAATATATCCACAGCAATTTTTTCAAAGGGAGTCTCTATTCGGGGAAGGGGCTGTAAAGGGGCTTTAGGGTGATTTTTATTGAACCCCACTCTTTGGCAGGTGTCACAAGAGCGACAATAGTTTTTCACGGCTTCGGCCACTGAAGGCCAATAAAATTCATTAGACACCTTGTGCAAAGTCTGTTTCCTCCCCAAATGCCCCCCCCCACGCAGTGGCATGAGCCAACTGTAAGACCGGTTCTCGAAACCCTTGTGGCACCACTAACTGGCGATAAATCTTCCACCTTTGTCCAACTCCTTTCGGTGCAAACTCTCGGTATAAGACTCCCGCCTCCCAAAAGAACCGAACAGGATGTTGAGGCGTCACGGTAGCCACCTGGTTTTCAGCCGCCTCCCTGCACTCCTGCAAGGACGGATCTTGGTTTTGAGCCTCTACAAAGGCAGTGGAGCAAAGATTCCCTGACAGGATTTCTTCTCTCTCCACCACATCCTCTTCGCCTGCCTGCAGTAAATCTTTTCCCGGCTGTTTAGCTGATTCCGGCTCTGCTGGGTCTCCGTCCCCCTCCCTTGCCCGTCCGTCCGTAGCTGTCGCCTCCCCCTCAGCAGGGGGGCAAGATTCTACTGTCTGGGCAGGGAATACGGGGTCTGGGGAGGCCTGCTTTGTCTTAATTGTTTGACTCCGAGTCACCGCTAAAACAGGGGCTTGACTGGCCAAGAAAGCCAGATCATTTCCAATAAGAAACGTAGTAAATTCAGTTTCATGTACTAACAAGTCCAATTCTCCTTTCCAATTTTTGTATTCTAACGGTATTCTGGCCAAAGGCATGGCAATGGGGGGAGAGTTATAAGGAGTGATGGTAAAAAATTGTCCCTCTAGCATTTGTCCTGGCTTCACCAAACTCCGGTCAATAGCGGAAAGGGCAGCCCCACTGTCTCTCCAACCCTGTCCCCATTGCCCATTAATTTTAAGAGACTCACAGAATTGTAGCTGGCTCCACTTGACTTGTCCCGGTTGAACCAAAGCCATCGCCGGCTCCTTTCTCTTCCGTGACGGTGAATGTCTGGCCGCTACTCCATTTCCGGGAATACGCGGGACGGGATCTTCTCCCTCTCCCTCTCTGGCCCCACTCCCATCCGAGGCTTCTCCGGGGGAGTCAGCGAGAGACACTGGTCTCACAGCACCCACTTTAGCAGCTGCTTCGTTTTGCAACTTGGCTTTTAATTTGGGGCAGTCTCAACGCATATGACCTTCAGCTTTACAATAAAAACACCCGGTCGTCGTCGGGGTCGAAGTAGCTTTGGGCCCGATTCCTCCTCCAGTTGGTCCTCCTGACTTCGTTGGATTTGGTGTTTCACTCTTTCCGCCGCCTCCCGCCGGCTTGGCTGGGGTGGTTCGATTGCTGCTTCCACCCTTCCGATAAACTCCCATCTGGTCCGCAAGCAGCGCCGCTTGCCGGAGGGTGGTGGGCCGCTGATCACTCATCAGTGCTGCCCTTCCTTCGGGAAGAATGGCATAAAACTGTTCTAAGGCCACCAGCTCTCACAAATCTCGAAAGGAGGCAGCTTGAGCCGTCTCCAGCCATAAATCCAGGGACCTCCGCAGCCTCGTTGCTGTGGAGACAAAACCCTCACCGGGCTCAGCCTTAATTTCTCTGAAACGTTGCCGACACCTCTTGGCCGAAAGGCAAAAAGTTTGTCTGACTAGTTCTTTAAACTGTCCATAGTTATGCGTATCCTCTCGCGGGACGCTGTAGTTGAGCCAGAGGCTCGTGATCGAAGGGCCGACATCCAGCTGCCACAGGGAATACGCTCATCTTCGCAGGCTATTTCAAACAAGCCCAAATATTCCAACGGATCCTGCCCCTCGTGAAAACGGGGCAGATCCTTGAAGTTTGGCTTCTCAGGATGAACAATTCCAGTGTGTTTTGCCAACTGGTTTTGCAGAAGGTCAACTTGCTTTTGTAATTCTCTTTCTCTGGACGTAGGCCTGGGGCGAGACAGGTCTTTTTGTCTCTCTCTCTCCTTGGAAGTAGATCTGGGACGAGACAGATTCGGGATCCTCCGGGTCCGCCGGAGGGGAACCGCTGTTGCTCCCTCTTCTTCTCCTTGGTCACTCCCGCTGCCCCTACTCCACCTCCGGGACCTGGAGATCTCCCCTCGGCCCCTAGATTCCACCATCCAGTCTGCCAAGCGAGATGGGATCGACACCCTTCTCTCTTCGCCCTCCTCGCCTTCCCAGTCAACAGTCACTTCAATAGGAGGGGCGACTCGAGGAACCTCAACTGGTAAAATTTCCTCCCGGTCCAACACCGGCGGATCGTCTGCTGCCTCTGCTCCCAGCAGGGGTCGGTCCTGATCCAACAGAGCAGACTCCATTTCTGCCATGAAAACTTTTCCCTATCTGGAAAATAACAAACCTTGCCTGGTTTGACAAACAAATGTTCCTCAGGTGGGCTGCAAAATCCGACCGCTAAGCCACCATGTGAAGGAGGCTGATCTTACACCAACCCTCCAGGGTAGGCCACAGCCCCAATGTTCCCTGGACTGGCACACACCTCCCAAGGTCCCATACACCAAACTGGTGTAGCAGCCCCAACCTTTAGACAAGGAACACACACCAAGATTAAGTTGGAGACTTTATTAAAAAGTAAAAATAACAAGTTAGTCAGTGTAGGGTCTCCAATTATCCAATGTAAGTAAAATAATCCCTTATAAGAAAGGGCTAAAAGAAGGTAAGGGAAAAGGGGTGAGGTAGTTGTTGTGAGGAAAAGGGATTGGGAATAAAAAGGGACTCTAAAAGAATATAAAAACAAACCCCAAGAGTCTGCAAGAACAAAGCAAGTCAAACCAGGCCTAGCTTTTCCTAGGTAACCTGTCAGAGTGGCATACCTGCCCAGATGGAACTTCCCAGCATCCACGCCCCAAAGGAAGAACCCTGAAGCCTTTTCCCCTAGCTCCTTTATTGCCACCAGGGTCCATTTTCCCGCCCAGCGTTCACCAATCCTGTCTTCCTAACTGTCAAAGGAGGGGCCCCCGCCCTTTCTCAGCTGTAGACACTTTCTCATGACTTCATCCCAATTAACGCCTGACCTTGCTTCTCAGCTCTGCAGCTCACCCTTATCTCCCAGGTGCTCCCAACCACCCTCCCAGTACATTCCAAAAGACTGAAGTAAAAATCCGTTAGCTAAACAGCAATGGGGGGGGGGGGAAGGGACATCTAACAGGGTTTCCCTAAAGTCCCAGCTACTACAAGTCCCATCTTCACAGTCCACACACAGTTTAACGACCTGGGGTGTGGTGGGCTGGGAGGCAGACACTGACAGTGGAGGATCTGATCCCTTAAGCATTCTCCAAGTCCAATCAACACCTTCTCATACCACAACTAAACAGGGCCCAGGGTCCTCATGTATTACATGACATGTGGGTATGTATCCAAATGCACACCCCTGTGCAGCCAGCCTAGCCATACTGCATTAGTTTTAATGGAATGCGCACTCAGACCAGCTGAAAGGCACATTTGGCACAATACTATGCATGTAGACCATCCACGCTCAGGTGTGCATCCAAGTGAGGATGCTGTCTACCTACACTACAGATAGCCTTGGATTGGGGGAGGGTATTTGTGTGTGAAAATGTCTCATTTTTAGACTTTTCTAGCGATCGGGAGTGTCTTGGACTACCCACACTAGCTAGAGAGCTGAAATTTAGTGTACACATAGTCCAAGACATTCTGGCTACTACAAGTCTGGAAATTGGAAATTTTCACATAGCTGAATAATCATACCTTGGATTGGGGGGAGGAGTATTTCAAGTAGCAGCCAGGAACATGCATCCATGTTCGCAGAATGCAGGCTCCATTTCGCAGTGCATCAATATACTCAGTCCCTACTTTAGTTCCTGATGACCATCTGAACTTAAACGTATCAATTAGATACAACATTAACATTTAATGGAACTGAAAAGTGAATTACCTTGGAAAATCTGTATTCTCTGTGAAGTGAGGAGGCCCATTCACCATATAGAGTCCTTCAGATCCTCGCACTAGCAAAAATAATAGCATTTGTTCATTTAAGGAATTAATCCTTAAAGTTCATAGAATAGACAAAGGCCTGGTTCAGACAACCATATCTCAGCTTAATAAGGTATGAACACACCTTTTGCCTGTACACATAGTCTTCATTCCTCAAGCAATAAAACCATGAAGAATCTAATTAACCATGGCTTCCCATTTTGTCTGAACTAGGATTATGGTTACCAGCTTCAGAACAAGGTTTAAGATCCTGACTTGCTTTGCAGCTGGTAACCATCATTTACTAATTTGGACAAAATGGGAAACTACAGTTAATTGGAAGCCTCCTGGTTAGAATGCTTGCCCCACCAAGGGAGGAGCAAAGGGGCTGTGTGCTTATTAAGCTGAGATATGATTGTCTGACTGTGGCCAAAGTTTGAAGCCTGTATACTAGTATCTTTGCAGGGGAATGGGCCAACCTGTATATTGGCCCTTCTCCTGTTCCTTTAACATGACCCAGGAGCTGAACTGGAAAGGATTGCAGCTAAAGATGAAAATTTATGTATATTTTCCTGTAAGCTGTATTGAACTCAGTGGGATTTATTTCTGAGTAAATTTGCACTAACCTGCAAGAGTACTCCCAGACTATGAACCCTATCTTTCAAGAGGTGTGCTACCCCATCCAAAACAGGCTGGTAATCCATCTAAAACAGAACTCGTATCCCAAGATCATACACCACCAGGAACACTTGTTGTCCTCTCAGCTTCAATCTGTTAGCCCTCATCTAGCCTATTTACCATCTCCAAGTATTGATTCAGAACCCCACTAGTTCTTTGGAATCAGATGGAGAGACAGAGCTGCATGTCATCTGCATACGGATGTCTAAACACTGCAAGCCTCCAGACAACCTCTCCCAGTGGTTTTACATAGATGTTAAAAAGCATGGAGGCAAGGCTGGATGTATGGCAATTTGCTCACCTTAGAATTTCTAATTCAATCCACATCAAATTCCAAAAGAACTGTGACTTTATCCTAGGAATTCTATTCCTAGTTAAGGAACTCCTATCCTCACCCTTCCTTCATTGAGAAATTATCTTAGAGTAAACTCTAAACTGCAATTATAGTTTCCACCAATAGTAGGGTTACCAGGTTGCAACTTGCAACTCAAATGTTGTGTTTCCCTTTAAAAGTTATGAGGTTGCTGGGGCAGAACAGGTGTCCTGCTTGCTGCAGCAGGTGAAGGGCAGCAGAAGAACCCAATAGAGAACTGAGGCAGGAAAATCTACAGAAGTTACACTGTCTCTTTCATACTCATAAATTTTAAAGGTGAAATTTAAGAAAGTGCCACTTTTCTCACCTCTGCAGCACTATGAAATGACAAGCATTATCTGTTAAAATCTTCATTTCTACAATACAAGTACAAGAATTCTGTCTTCTGCTGCTTTCAGGCTTATACGCAAGTAATCTGTCAAGGAGTATGTTTACAACACAAAACAAAGTCCAAGGGTGCAGTCATTGCCCAACCCACGTCTAACTTCAAAGAGTCAATGTGTAGAGTCTGGAACTAATGTCTTCAGATGAGGTTCAAAGGGAAGAGTGTGTGTGCATTTGTGTCTGTGAGAAGCACTGTACATCTAGTTACTACAGAGCCCAATCTTACACATATTTAATCAAAACTAGAATTGAATGGAATTTATACCAAAGTCAGTATGTATAGGATTGCAGGTTTAATTGGTAGGAAGTAATCCCCACAAAACACTTTAGTTACTTTAGTTCTGAGTAACATGCCCAGCAGTCAATCCTTGACTGGGAGTAAGCCCCATTGAGCACAATGGGTCTGACTTCTGCATAGATATATAGGAGTGTGTGGCAAGGCTGTAATTTTATGAATACGGTACTTACTTGAGAGTGAGCTCAATGGGTCTGAGTTCTGTGGGGATTACTTCCCACCAAGTAAAGCTGCAATCCTATCCACACTGACTTTAGCGTAAGTCCCACTCAATTCTAGTTTTCATTAAATATGTGGTAAGAAGTAGGCTCTATATAGAAACCATAGTGTCTCTCACAGACACAAATGCACACTCAGAAATGTGCTAAATAAATATATAAATACAGCAGTGCTCTACGACCCTTCCCCAAAGATGTTTAGAATCGCCTCGCACACACTACAGAACTTTTTGCCCATAAACGCCACCGGCACGAGACTAGAACCCATCGCCCGAAGTGAGGTAAAGGGCAATGTTAAGGACTCTCTGGAAAGTGCCCCAAGGCAATGACGCTCTCAAGAATAAACCACACATCACAACCATCATAATACGCGATGCCAACTAACGGGTGGTTGGGAGAGAATCCACGCATTGGTTCACCCTAAACCCACCTGCCAAGAGCGGTGTAGGAGACGCCATCTTGAGCCGGGCCCGACACTTCTTCTTCCGGGTCACGGGGTCGTAGACGAGAACTGTAGTGTACACGTCTCCTCTGCCCTCCACCGCCAGCTCAATAGCGGAAGCCTCTTTCCGGGTGACGTGTAGTAACTTGGAGGAGCGGGGCAGGGAGTTTCCCAGATCACGTGCCCTTAAGGAGGCCTCACGAGAGGCTGACTACCCGAGGAAAGCCCTGATTGGACAGGACGACGAAACAGGGAAAGAGGCGAAGCCGTCGTCAGCTCTGTTCCCCTGAATGTAGAGGAGCTCGAGAGGGAGGGGGCGATCGCTTCCGGGTGGTGGCTCCACCTCTGGGCGACGTGTTTCCGGAGGGCGGGGCCTGCGTGAGGGGCAGTTGCTGCTTACGCGGCGGCTTTGGCTGGAGGGAGACGGAGAGGCAAGTCGGCCAGTCCCCCTTGCTTAGACGCCCGTGCGGAGGTGTCCAGCCGCGGTTCAGTCAGTCAGTCAGTCAGTGGCGGTGCGGCTGTGAGGCGGCGGCTTGGTGCGAGAACAGGCGGGCAGAGGCGACGGCAGGAGCAGCGGCAAAGATGGTGGCGAAGCAGCGGATCCGGATGGCCAACGAGAAGCACAGCAAGAACATCACGCAGCGCGGGAATGTGGCCAAGACCTCGGTAGGGACCCCTTCTTAGTCCCCCCCATCCACCGGGGCTCTCGTCATGGGGCGGGGGGACCGTTGGGTCCCTCGCTCCCCTTCACGGTGGCCTTGAAGCCTCGCCTCCGGAGAGCTCCCGCGTCCCCTTCCCCCTGCTCCCGACGCGATGGGTCTCTCTTCCTGTCCTCATAAACGGGGGGGGGGGAGGCGAGAGTGGGGGGGAGTTCCCCCCTGGAGTCCTAACCGGGGTAGGGGCGTCGTTGGTTTCTACCCTCCCCCAGCCCATCCTACGTGTGTCCAATGGGGCTTACTCCCGGGGAGTATGCCCTACTTAATCCATTGGGGCTTACTCCCAGGGAGTGGGAGCCTGAGAGGTTCGTCGCCCCAACTGGCTCGTGGATTTTGGAGACTCGTCTGGGGCTTGTGGTGTTGGTGGGAGGGGTGGATTCAAGGGAGAGGAGGAGGACGTCGTCAGCGAGGACGATGGCCGTGGGATTGTGTCTGTGGAGCGCCCACCCAACGACCCCCAAATCGTGAGCCGTCCTGACGCGCTGGCTCTTCCCACAGAGAAATGCCCCCGAGGAGAAGGCGTCGGTGGGGCCCTGGCTGTTGGCGTTGTTTATCTTCGTGGTGTGCGGATCGGGTAAGTGCTGACAGGTTGCAACTTGCTGAGGCCAGTGGTCCTCTCCCCCATCCCCCATGAGTTGAAATGGGGAGCGGGTGTATCACTGCCTTGAGTGCAGCCTTCCCCAACCTAGTGCCCTCCAGATGTGTTGGATTGCAACTCCATGCAGATTGTGAGATGCTGGGAGTTGAAGTCCAACTCATCTGGAGGGGACCAGGTTGGAGAAGGCTGCTTTAGTGAATGTGGATTTGCTCTGTATGTCATAACAATCATGAGCATTTTATTACTTTTAAAGCTAAACTGTAATGAACGTTGCATCTCCTTTGTTTACTTCTCAAATGCTGTATGTTCACTTTCAGTTGCTTCTAGGGCATCCAGTACGTCTGGTTCTTCAGTTATTGATATAGTGATTACTGCTCACATGAGCAGGCAGAAGGTGGCAACTTTCACAACATAAGATTATTTTCAGTGATACAAAAAGAACATTGAGCTGTAATTGTTTGTAAGTTGCCTGAGACAAAGTCCTACTTCGTTCATTGCAGGGAACTTAGTGCTTAGATTGGGTTGGAATGAAAAAAATTCACCTAAAAGAAAAGAAGGTAACACTGTCATCTGACCAAGTGTTCAGATGAGGTGGTGTGTGTGTGTGTATGTAGAGAATTCAGGAGGGGTATAGAGAATTTCCTGGGCAAGGCAGACCCCAGGTGGTGGAGCAGTTGGGCAACTCTACCACTGGACCTCCTTCAGTTACAAGGAGCTCCAGTGTAGCTGTGAGTTCCAGCAGCAGCAGTGACTGCTTCATCATTACCATCAATCCTATTTTTTTAAAGAAATACCTACAATTACTAGACAATACATAATACTTTAAAAAAACAAGTTTCCCTCCATGTATGCACACTGTAACGTTCACAAACTGCTGCACCAGTGTTTCTTTATTTGTCCAGTTTCCCTGCATAATCCCGCACTCATCTTTACATAAGCTCAGAACAATAAGGGCTTGCAGGAGAGACCCATGTAAGCATCTGTAGAAGTTTAGTTTCACAATACTATTCCAAACTTGTTTACATGGAAGTAAACCAGATAATGTACCATACTCAGTGGGATTTACCTCCTGATAGGTTTGTTTAGGTTGTGCCCTTTGTGACTAGAGGCTCACTTAAATAGTCAAATTACATGTAAGGTAGTTTTGCTGTACACCAGGTGGCTCAGGACAAAGTCTTAGAAAAAGGAAAAAACGCTTATCTTAAACAGACTTCCCGAACACTGACATTAAGAGTATTATGTGATAGTTCACCTGTTTCTTTAAGCTTATCAGCTTCGACTTTGAATATCCATTGGAATTACGTTGATACAAATAGTGTAATAAACCTGTATTGGGTATTATTACCTAAGTGATGGAGTTTACACACATGTTGAAAGTAAATAAAGCATTTTCTACTTGACAAAATGATATAAAGAAGGGGTCTGAAATCTTACTATGGGTTCAGTGACAGGCTTATCTCTTCTCATGGTGGCTTGCTTATTTGATGAGATAGGAAACAGGATCTAAGTAATAGGTTATAAGTGAACCATGGATAGCAGCTTTATACACTACGATGGTCAAAGGAAGAAAAGATTTATTTTGGCAAGCTTTGCTTGTTTTTCAAGACTGTGCAGTCCTATGCGCACCTGCCTGGGAGTATGCCCTATTGAACACAGTGGGACTCATTTCTGGGTAAACCTGCATAGGATAGAGTTGAAAGTCAAATAGATGAAATCAATACTACTAGTTTAAATAGTTTGCTTGCAGCCAAGAAAATTGGGTGAGGTGGTGTGGGGATTGCCATATGGTATAGTTTAATACTTCACTTGGTCTTCCTAATGTCATTTTCTTTATATAAAGCAAGGAACAGTAAAATGCTATATCTTACACAGTTTATTAGAATCAAATTGAACTTGTTCAGAGGCTCTTCTGAAATCTTGTGGAGCTGGTGACACCTTAATGTCAGTATGCATAACTCTCTAAGATGGCATGTGTCATTTGACAAATTCTAACATTACCTGTTTGATTACCAACATCTAAATCTGTTTCCCTTTGCAGCAATCTTCCAGATTATTCAGAGTATCAGAATGGGCATGTAAAGGAGCTGATCTTTAAACAAGATAGTTACCTTTCTCCTGTGAACTATGAACTCTCATTCCTGATGTTTGAAATCTTGGAATTTAAATTTGCTGTCGTCGTGCTTCTAAAGAACTTTCCATGTTGACCATATATCATTCCAGGTTCCTTCACAAGTCATTCCAGGTTTTCTAGTCCATGCCACAGTGCCTTGAAAAAGCACCACATGTATAAAGCAATAAAGAGTTATTGTTAACTTACAATCGTGGACCTACTTATTCTGTGAATCAAACTCATGCTTTATGTTGATATATTAAAGTGGAAGCAGTGTAGATACTTAGTGGCTGCATCATATGTAAACACTGATCTTTGTTAAATCTTCTGTATAAATGGAAGTGGTTTTATTTAAAATGGAGAAGTTAAAGCTTATCAAATAGTGACTGTATGACTAGTTTAAAGCACACTCATGCAACTCAGTTAACGGATGTGTGCTGTGGTTTTTACTTATCTAAAAAGAGCATCAGTTATGTATGTGTAGCTTAGTTTTACTGTAGCATGTAGCATATTAATGACTCTTGAATGATTCTGGTAGAAGACTTTATCCTATGCTGCTTGGGAGATTGTTTTATTAAACAATGTAATGTAAAACCAATGGCTTAATTGACCATAGATTACATAAAAGAACAAAACTCTTGTCTTAAAATGCACCAGAAGTTTCACAAAATGCTTAGATGTTGTTGTTGTATTGTATTTGAGTGTCAATGTGTCTTATGCCATCATTCCTTCCGGGTAGGGTGGTTAATACCCTTGGGAACAACGAAACTAAAAGTAGGGGTGTAAAATATCACCTGGTGACTGGTTCCATAATACTATATTGTTCACAGTAACTCATCCAGAGAGCACTAACATGCATGCAACCTGAGTAGTACCCCACTTCAGCTGAACAAGTTAGCAGGTTAAACATATCCTGCTGAATCCAAATTTTTTATATTGCTGTGACTCAAGCCTTTTTCTTTACACTCGACAGCATGTTAATTTTATAGAAGTCAGCAGAATGATGTAAGATTAAGTGGGTTACATTTTCACAGGGTAGTAGTTACAAAATTGAAATGTCCTTGCCACTACTAACAGCATCTCCTTGTTGCCTAGCACAGCAAGGTAAGATGAAGTTTGGCACTCTTTCAGGGAATGCCTTATAAACAGGTAATTCGACCACAAATAAACTATTTAAAGGGCTGAGTGAAAAAGTTAACTAGATAAATGGCTCTGTAATCTTGCAGGGTTGTATGATAGGCAGGTGAGTGGAAGGCTATATTTTACCATTAGCTATCGGCACATTCTGTAAATGGGAGACGCTTGTTTGTAATCCAAGAACTATTTCCAATAAATTTCTTTAAAATCTGAGATGTGTTAAGTTTTATAAGTCCTTAATTTAACTTACATGAAGAAGGCTTAATTTAAAAACTAATAAGCTTTTTTTTCCTGATCGGAATCACAGGGTCATCTTGGTTAATTAAGGACACACTACTGGGCTCAGTTTACCAGCTGGTGTAAGTCCCCTCCCAGTGACTGTAATGCCAACATTGGGGGCTTTCCAGTGTATCTTTGATGTTGGTACAACATCAGGAGCAAATAAATGGGTAGCATCAGCCTTACTCTGAATCCCAAGCTCCCTCAGAGTCCATTCCTGGATTCTACACAAATGTAAAGTTACACTGACAAAAGGTGTAATATAAGTCAAAACATTTTCATTGAACTCAATGGAGAGTCAAAATACACTGCCTACCGCTCCCCCAATACAAGCACAGTGAAGCATATTGTTCAGGCTAACTGCAGCCAATGACAGCCCACCCTTGATGGTATATACGTAAACCCCTGACGTGGAACCCATTGCTCATCAGAGGCATGCAGCATAGGGCTCTGTCTATGGCCTTCTGTCATGCACACTTAAAGCATACAAGAGTGAACTTTGGTGATGGGAACTGTAGAGAAACAAGAATAGGAGAGCTCAAACATTTGTGAAAACCCTTCGGACTCCACATGCAAACACCCAACAGCAAACTTACCTCACCACCCCAACTGTGGGTATGTATAGCTAATGTACTCCACTCAGGTAAGCAAAGGGGGTGGGGGGAGATGCTGTACCTTAAAGCAGCTTTCCGCAACCTGGGACCCTCCAAATGTTTTGGATTACTATTCTGCATTCCTGGCCACTGACTGGGGCTGATCGGAGTTCAAAACATCACCAAGAAAGGCTGCATTAAAGTATGACTACTGCATATGTGTCCCATATCACACACACCCCTTTCATTATGGTCTACTTTGTTTTGCCTAACCATTCCTTCTTCCCTCGATAGCCAGTGACGCCATCTCACACGGTAAGAATGTACTGTGCAGAAAGGTTATGGAACAGTTGGTGCCCGTGAACCATCACATTCAAGTAAGCTCTCTGTTGTAGGATGGGCACCCCATGCCAACCATTGCTACTGGTTGCTAAACCATTATGATTCCTTTTGCCTTACATAGAGTCGCAGCCTGGCTGCATGGAGAGCAGACACTGTACACGGAGTTCTACTTTAGCTCTATATAGGGGAGGGGTAAGTATTGTCTCAGTGACTACAGTCTCAGTCCCTTGGCTGGGGAAAGAGGGAAGGGCACTGAAGGAGCATGTAGGTAGCAGCATTCTCTCTCAACTGAGCAGGGATGGGGACTCGGACTCGAGGACTCGACTCGTGAGTCAGACTGAGTCCCCCCTCTGACTCGACTCGGACTTGAGTCCCAATATTTTTAATGGGACTCGAGACTCGACTCGAGACCAAGGACTCTTCAACATCCCTGGGCTGTGCCAGAAGGAGTGGAGAGGAGCGTGATTGCCGGCAAAGAGCGCATGGAACCAAGGTGTGCCGCTGCTCGGCCACTATGGACGGCTACCAGGAGTGCAGCCCCAACAGTGTGTCAAGATTTATTTTGATTGATGTGTTGTGTACTTGGGAGAGGCAGAAGAAGGACCTGAGATTACTCTGTGTGGCTGCTTTGAGTGTGTTTCTGGTTCAAGCAAGTTCATCACCAGTGGAGCGGGTGTTCAGTGAGGGTGGAATTGTGATGAGATCTCACCGTTCCAGTATGGGGGCCAAACATTTAGAAAAAATCATGTTCCTCAAATGCAACATGGATAAGATGTAACATGGGAAGTACAGCAAGTTTATTTTTTAACATCATTTTGCCTTCATCTTGACCAGTTCAACAGTTGAATTGTCCAAGACAAAGGCCTTTGCCTGCCTGCTTTGGGGTTCCCTGCCTCCTCTGCCTGCTTGGTTATTTTGGGTTTTTCTGCCTGGTCCGTTCTTGCCAAAATCAGTTGCAGAGTTTTGAAATAAAAAGGCACACTTGTGCCTAGAATTTATTTAAACCACACATCTGAAGTAGCCTTATTTTGTTTGGAAAACCCCCCATTGATTTTAATAGGGACTCGTGGAGTCAGCTTTGGGAGTGACTCGTGACTTGTGACTCATGAGTCACCATTTTGGACCAAGGACTCGGACTTGAGACTCGGGTCCAAAGACTCGTGACTCGAGACCAAGGACTCTTCAACATCCCTGCAACTGAGCATCAAGGTCTAGGGTCTACACGATGCAGTTGCTGATGCTGTCCCTATGTCTCCCTTGACTCTTCTTAGGCAGCATTCAAACAGATGCAGCCGCAAGGATAATCCCTATTCCCAGTGCCATGCAGGCAACACGAGGCATACAGCAAGACCGGACGCACTAACCAGTGTGATTGTGGCTGTTCCTTTATAGGGCTGAGAATCTTCATGTTCCAGTGTGCTGCTGCAGCTTTGCATAGAGTAGGAGTGGGGAACCCCTTTCAGCCTCAGGGCTGAGTTCAATTTCTGAGATGCTCTAGGGGGGCACATTCCAGTGATTGGGGGAGGGGGCTGAAGGCAAAATGGGCATTGTGTGTGTGTGTGTGCCTTTTACGACAGGGCTCTGAATGGGAGGGGTTACCATAGCTCAGGAGCTGTGATGCCTCCCAACTGACTACTTGAGTTCTAGTGCCAGTAAGCTGGCAGGCTCTTCTGAACTTCCAGGCAGCCTGGTCGCTGCTGTGACAGTAGTGGGTGGGGGAATGAAAAGTAAGAACTGCTGGAGGTGATAATGAGCAGGGCTGGGCCATCGAACAAAGGGGCAAAACAATGAGGTTATGTAAATGGTGACCTGTGTCATGTGAGAGCTAAGAAATTGGCCTATGCACTGCTACGACTCATTCTGACACTGCAGTCTTGTCAGGCGCACTCTTCCTCGTGATGCTCCTGTTGACCAGGTAAAATGTGGACTGGTGATTGGTGAATTTGTACCTGGTTGATGGACCCATACCCAAAGAAGGCTCATCAATAGCTCCTTGTCAACGTGGGCAGCAGTGGTGCTGTCAGGGCAGGATTTGGGGGCTCCACTCAGCAGAGAGAACACGGGTGGCAGCACAAGTGCAGCAGGGCTGGCTTACAATATTTTGAAGTGAAGTAATAAAGGTTACCATCTAAAGAGCCCCCACCCACCCCATAAAACCAAGTGATACTGACATGTTGTCCAGCATCTTTCTAAATGATTTGGATGATGGTAACCTCCCTTGTGGACTGTGGGAATGCTGTGGACATAATATATCTGGACTTCAGCAAAGCTTTTGACAAAGTGCCTCATGACATCCTGATTAGCAAGCTAGCTAAAAGTGGGCTAGATGGAACAACTATCAGGTGGATCCACAATTGGCTACAGAATCAAACTCAGAGTACTTCTCAAAGGAAGTGAGGCAGGTGGCTACCAGGAGGAGGGCCTTTTCTGCTGTGGCACCCCGGTTGTGGAATGAGCTCCCCGAAGAGGCTCGCCTGGCGCCTACATTGTACTCTTTCCAGTGCCAGGTGAAGACCTTTTTATTCTCCCAGGCATTTTAATCATCTTAATAATTTTTATCTTGTAGTTTTTAACTTTGTTACTGTAATTTGAACTGCTGCTAGGTTTGCTGCTTGTTTTTAATCTGGTTTTAAATGTTATGGTTATATATGGTTTTAACTGTTGTAAACTGCCCAGAGAGCTTCGGCTATTGGGCGATATAAAAATGAAATAAAGAAATTATCAATGGCACCTTCTCAAACTGGGGAGAGGTAACGAATGGGGTACCGCAGGGCTTGGTCCTGGGCCCAGTGCAGAGATTTCTGGAGGCACTCCTTCGTTAGATACTTGCTACCTGCACCAGTGGCTCATTCAGTAGATGATGGGATGTCTGGTGGATTGTCTGTTGTGTATGTGGTGGGGCAGTTTGGATGAGATCATGGAGGTGTTTCCCCATCGTCATGTGTGGAGTGGCTCAGCCATATATGGCTAGTAGGGAGTTATCGGCATGCTATTCTTTGGTTCGCGTAGACCAGCGGTGTTGCCATGATTTGCTGTGGGGAGTGGTTAGTTACATGTTCTCTGTCAATTTAAACTGCTGTTTCCTTCTCAGCTCTGCTGCTGAGAGGGCATAAGAGCCTGACTAAGTTACACCAGTGACCAGTGTAATTGGAACCATCGGATTGCTAAGGCTGCCATTGTGTACACATTTACTTGGGAGTAAGTACCATTGAATTATTCTTAGAAAACAATAAGATAGGAACATAGGAAGCTGCCTTATGCGGAGTCAGCCCATTGGTCCATCTAGCCTAGTATTGTTGATGCTGACTGAAAGTGGCTCTCCGGGGTTTCAGGCAGGAGTCTTTCCTCGCCCTACCTGGAGAAGCCAGAGATCAAACCTGGGACCTTCTGCATGCCAAGCAGGTGCTCTGTCACGCTGAGCTATGGCCCCTATCAGACTGTGAAGTTTTGAAATAATGGTCAGCTCAGGACGACCTCACAGGTCTACCTATTAGCAGGGGTGTTGAAGAGTCCTTGGTCTCGAGTCACGAGTCAAGTCACAAGTCTTTGGACCCGAGTCCTTGGTCCATAATGGTGACTCACGAGTCACGAGTCACTCCCAAAGCTGACTCCACGAGTCCCTATTAAAATCAATAGGGTTTTTTCCCAACAAAATAAGGCTATTTCAGATATGTGGCTTAAATAAATTCTACGCACAAGTGTGCCTTTTTATTTCAAAACTCTGCAACTGATTTTGGCAAGAACAGACCAGGCAGACAAACCCAAAATAACCAGACAGGCAGAGGAGGCAGGGAACCCCAAAACAGGCAGGCAGAGGCGTTTGTCTTGGGCAGGGGTCTTCAAACTACGGCCCGCGGGCCGGATCCGGCCCAGCGTGCCCTTCCATCCGGCCCGGCTCCGTAGGCCCGAACTGGGCCCGCCCAGGCGGGGGGGGGGTCTGGCGGTGGCAGCGGGGGTCCTGGGGGGGCTTTGGCGGCAGGGGGGCAACGGCGCGGCGGGGCTTCAGCGGCGGCGGCGGGTGCAGGTACGGCGGGGGGTGGCGAGGGGGTCTGGCGGTGGCAGCGGGGGTCCTGGGGGGGCTTTGGCGGCAGGGGGGCGAAGGCGCGGCGTGGCTTTGGCGGCGGCGGGTGCAGGTACGGGGGTGGTGGCGGGGGGTCTGGTGGCAACGGGGGGGATCCTGGGGGGGCAGGGGGCTTTGGCAGCAGGGGGGCTTTGGCAGCAGGGGGGCTATAGTCTGGCCCCCCAACAGTCTGAGGGACAGTGAACCGGCCCCCTGTTTAAAAAGTTTGAAGACCCCTGGTCTTGGGCAATTCAAACTGTGGAACTGGTTAAGAAGAGACCAGGCAGGCAGAGGAGGCAGGGAACTCCAAACAGGCAGGCAGAGGCAGCCAAACCCAAAATGTCTGAAAGGTTGCATTTTAGCAAAATGATTTTAAAAAATAAACTTGCTGTACTTCCTAAAACCTATCCATGTTGCATTTGAGGGACACGATTTTGGAACACGAGTCCTTGGTCTCGAGTCCCGAGTTGAGTCTTGAGTCCCATTAAAAATATTGGGGCTCGAGTCAGAGGGGGGACTCAGTCCGACTCACGAGTCGAGTCCTGGAGTCCGAGCCCCCATCCCTGCCTATTAGCATATCTGTGGTTAAGGGAGAAATCTGTTCTCTGTACATTGTTCTAATAGCTGGGTACACCGACACTATCACAGGCTTGCCACTAAGTAGAAGAAAATTACCTGTGTGGTCTGGTTAGCAGCTTGCCCAGAATGACTTACTACTTGCCTTAAACATGTAACAAACTGTGGATTACTTGCAGGCTTTAAGGCTTGTGCAATCTTTTAAGAATAGGGGTTTCCTGTTTCTACAGAACTATCAGCGTTGTGGTGGGTGTTACTTGTATCTTGGCCCTTATTCAGTGGCTGCAGTGGGGAGAAAGTACAACCAGAAGCCAAAAGAATCAGTCAGTTTTATGTTAATCTCAGTATGCAGATTCACCTAAAACAAGGACCTTTGTTTTGTTGTTCTCCTTCCTTCTCTATGAATGATATGGAGCATTTGTTTTGAGCTGGCCTACAGCCAGGGAGTAATCTGAAGGCATATGATATGGATTTCTTGAGTACTGCATATACGAGAAACTATACCTGTCTAAGCTGCTCTGAACTCTTTGAAAGAAGAAGATTCAAGTGTAAAAATCACATTCTGGTCCCTTTTCTACACCCCAGTGAATGAACATTTTTAATTAACTTGGTATCTATAGCCTGTTGCACTCTGGTAAACAGATCATTTAGGACAAAACATACAGCAACACCTGCCAAATGTGGTTCCAACCTGATGAGCAAACCAGTTAAGCTATCATCGGAACAGGAAAAGTAGTACCGTATTTGGTTTAAACCTACTCATTCCAGATGGGATGAAATTTCATCCCAAGTTACGGTACTCTGACATAACTGCTCTGTTGGGAGGAAACCATTTAATTTCTGTCTTCTGTCCAAAACCAAACATGTTGCCAGAACTAAATGTATGACACACAAGAAATAAGGAATAGTAACTTTTCCCAGTGCTTTAGGGGCATTATCAAGATGTGCCGTGATGCACAATAAACCTGCACTACATACCTATTGAGCAAATAGGAAGAGATTTTTATCTTGTCATTCAGTATTGAATTGGCAGGAGAATGTCCCACCTACACAATAATAAAACTACTCTGCCTTTTCACTTTTATTAAATATTAAACTTTCCCCACACCAATACAGAACTATTCATTAGTTATTCCCATATTTATTGAAGGTAGCTGTTTAATTACATGCATTGAATTGATTTTATCTTTATGTGGTGGCTTAGCACCATCAAGGTGGAGTCTTTATATGATTTTAAAGGCCTCGCTTATAATTATTATTTATGTTTGTTTATTTAATTACAGTGACTATTTGCAAAGTAGCCAAACTGCTGATTCAATGGTAGACATGGAGCAAAATCAGACACATTGTTAGACATATGAATCTATTCGGGGGGGGGGGGGGAAATAGATAGGCACACATACTTTGGAAATTTCACTGGATATCTTGTAATGGACTGATGTAATACAAAAAGAAAATGCTTAATTATTATTTTTTTAAACCAAGCAAACACAAACAAAATGTTCTGAAGCAGTCCTGTTTGCTTCTCTGATTGAGAAAAAGATGTGACACAATGAAGTCGGTGAATGTGACTACTCTGCTATTAAACTGAAGTAATAAAAGTCGCACCCTTGTTGCTAACGCAACCCATGTTAACAGGCAACATGATATTTCAGTGCTGCTATGGCGGGACTGTATCTTTTAGCAACTGGGAAAAAGGCACGCTTCCATCTGTTAACCATTCCCACTAAGGGAGAGAAGGGTTGCCACAGAAGTAGGCTGAGATTAGTTTAAGCCATCTTGACCTTTTCTTTGCTGGTAATATGAAATGGTTCCTTACTAGTTGTTACTGTTTTTTTGCTGGGGTGGGGGCATTACTACCACAGGCGTGACATCAGGCTCTTCAAAATGAATCAGTGGGTTTGCATGTCATGGTAACCCACGCTGGCAATAAGTCACAGTGGGTTGGTTGTTCCCCGAACAACCCACAGTACGCCTGTGGGTTGTCCCCACTCCTTCCCCCTCGGTCCTCCCCTGGGTATACTAGTACAGTGTTCTCCAACCTTGGTTCCCCAGATGTTTTGGGGGGACATGCTGGGAGTTGTAGGCCAAAAACATCTGGGGAACCAAGGTTGGAGAACACTGTACTAGGAGACTCCATGGCAAGACCCATCTTGCCTGCTGCCCTCCCTACCACGATCTCAAGCCCTTTTGTGCTTGCTGCAGGTGTTTTGCCCCCTTTACCCCCCCCCCCGCTTTTTTTGTGAAGATCAGCTAGTGACAGCCCATTCAAAGTGACCAAGCGGCACATTGGAGGGGCTGTCACTGGTTCATCACCCCCATTAATAATTTTAAAAAATTAGCGCAAGAAATTTGCACAAATATTTTTGTACGTTTAAAAAAAAAATTTTTTTTTGTCAGACTTGCACAAGTACTCACTTGCGCACTTTCGCGGGTCCAAAATGGACAGCCGCGCCTGCGCAATGCCCTGGGAGGTGTCCACTGTCAAAGTGCAGCAGGCGCACCCACTCCGTGGACATTGACCCAGAGAGGCCGCAAAGAGCTTTATTTTTGACTTTGCTTTCTCTTGACAGCTGTCAAAAGCAGCTGTCTTTGCTCATGAAAGAGGGTGTCCATTAGATCACCCCCCTTCATGGTGAGAACCTCTAGGGTTTTTTGGGGGGGGGCTTGGCTCTTGTCAGGTTCCTCACACTTTCCCAAGATTCTAGGTGTCTGGGAACGTGGAAAAGTGTGATCCACCCTTTTTACAGGTGCACAGAGCTTTGACAGCGAGCTGTCAACTCCAGTTT
Organism: Shinisaurus crocodilurus; assembly: GCA_021292165.1. NCBI lineage: Eukaryota > Metazoa > Chordata > Lepidosauria > Squamata > Shinisauridae > Shinisaurus > Shinisaurus crocodilurus. The sequence continues at coordinate 37,255,019 of CM037878.1, forward strand.
CTTTTAAAAGGCGGGTTTGTTTTTTTTTACAGGGCTATTCAGGGTCTTTTGACAGGGACATATGCAGGCATGAATGTATGAAAATGTATGAAAAAAATTGTGCAAATTTCTTGTGCTAAGAAAAAGAAGAGGGAGTGATGAACTAGTGACAACCCCTCCAGTGAACTCTGAAGGGGCTGTCACTAGCTGTCAACCCGGAGATAGTGACAAGTGGTCTCCAAAAAAAAGTGGAGAGAAAGCAGCGGCAAATGCAAAAAGGCTCGCGATCATGGGGGGGGGGGGCACCAAGCCAGTGACAGTCACCCCAAAGTGCCACTTGGGCACTTTTCAGGTGGCTGTCGCTAGCAGTGGCCTGGGCAAGCTTGGCAAGAGCTTTTTGCTGCTCTTTCCAAATGGCTTGCTAGCCGCTCCCAAGGACCTATGATGTGGTTGGTCACCCAGGTTTGGATGACAAAACAACCCCTCATGGGTACAACCCCTAAAACGAGTCATGGATTGTCAGGGTGGCTTGTTGCCTACAAACAAGCCACCCTGCGGGAAACAGTCTTAGTGGGCTCCCTCCCTCAATGAGTCTACTTCCTCACCACCACTGTCACCAACTGCTGTTGCTCCTCGTTCTCATCCCTGCTGCCACTTGCTTGGTTGCCAGGCAAACAGCCAATGAGCAAACAGGCAGTGGCATCTCCTGCTCCTCACCACCACCACCACCATTGCCTGGGCTGGAGTGAGAGGCAGGTGAACCAACAGGATGCAGTTGTGAAGAGGAGGAGTGGATTCAGAGGGCTCTGGTCAGTGGCTCCCACTGCTTGCTCTGGGCCCTCAGCAGGTGCCTGACCAGGCCTACCTATGACACTAGCCCCAATTTCCCTCCAAAAGCAATTATTTATTTATTTATTTATTTATTATATTTATACCCCACCATTTTTCCTGCAAGGAACCCAAGGCAGCTTACATAATCCTCCTCTCCATTTTATCCTGACAACAACCCTGTGAGGCAGGTTAGGCTGAGAGTCAGTGACTAGCCCAAAGTCACCCAGTGAGTTTCATGGCCGATGGGGACTAGAACCCGGATCTCCTGAGTCCCAGTCCAACACACTCTAACCACTATGACATACTGCAGCAATGCCTATGATCTAGGTTTGCAGGTAAGCACAAGACATTCTCCATGCCTGTATGTGCTAGGAGTGGAAGGTCTTGGTTTGGTAGCTGCTTGTTTAGAAGGAATCATTACTCGCCCTGGGTGACTAGCAAGTTACATAGCTGTTCTAAGTCCTTGCTTTGCTGGGCCCCAACCATTTTCACAGGCAAAAAACATTTCATGGACCTGTTGATGCCAGCTCCTAAAATGGCACTGAAATCCTGTTATTGCTTCATGCCGCATGTTTTGAAAACATCTACTGGTGTGCACCTGGTACCCCTCCAACAGTGTCCCTGAACCACCATTTAGGAGCCACCGCTGGATAGCGTCGATAGGGATGTGCGGCGACGCTGGAAAACTCATTCCGTTTGAGCTCGACGAACATTTCTAACCTGACGGCCAAAAGCGGGCTGAGTCAGGGGTGGGTGGGTTTCCAGCTTCCACGAAATTCCTTCAAATATTTGTGCAAATTTGGAGCAGAAAGCTGCGTGTCTCTAGCGCAATTTGTGCACATCACAATTTGTGCGACTTGTTAAGATTCAAGTCGTCGTTCTTGTTGCAGCATTTAACACAAGAAGTATGGAGGCATCCTCCTCTCACTCTCAGTGCCTATGCACACACTCCACCTCGGTCACCTTGATTTTTCTGACAGTTAATTTCAGATTTGTGCAAAACTTGGGCCTCCGATCCACAATTTGCACAAATTTGCAAAGCGGAGTCCTGAATTTTGCGCAAATTTCCCCGGTTTTTTTTTTTAAAATAAAATTACGCAAATTGTGGCCCGTTTTAAAAATAGAAGTCCACGTGTTGCCTCAGCTCTCATCCGATCAAGCTGGTGCCAGTGCAGGGCTGACTGGAATGGAATCAGCAAGGCTGAATCAAGAAAATCCACCGGGTTTCCCCCTATTGGATTCCTCATACAGTACATCCCTAGAAAAATTATGCTGACCAACAGCGCCATCTACTGGCTAGGTCAACCACATCAATTTGAGTCTATATATTTTTTTGGAAGATTTCCCGGGAAGATAGAGGGCCTAAACAGGAAGTTAAACATGTATTTGAAAAAGGGTGCTGAATGCTGCTACTTTCTCTTCCAGATAAAGACAGGCAATTGGGTGAGAAGAGACAGTCAAACAGTAAAGAGCAATCTCTCCTCTCCCCTGTCCCTTCAGCAGAGACTAGGAAACAGAAGGAGGGAGGGATTCCCCAGCCAGGAAGCAGCCAGGCTCCTCCCCAGCCCACACCTCCAGCCATAGTGGTGCCTCCTCTGAGCATATTTAATAGCTTATTATCCTCTTTCTTTAAAAAGCCACGGAAATGCTTGGAAAGCCCGGGAGAGGCCCTGGAGGATACTGACAGTGTGTAAAGCACGGCAAACTTGATGGAAATTGTAATATTGCCTGCTTAAATCAACGAGGTAATGTAACCACTAGTAATTACAGTGGGAGGAAAGGGTTAATTGAACAATCCCCAGGGTGCATGTTTTGTGACCCCTCCTCCCTACTTCCTGCCTCTCTGTGGCCAGCTCTCTCTCTCTCTCTCTCTCTCTCTCTCTCTCACACACACACACACACACATGATGGACACACAGTCAACTGGCTTCCAGCCAGTGATCTCCAATGAAGACTCTAATCTGCCTATATACGTCCTGCATATATGAGAAAACGGACTGTAAGTAAAACTAATAAATGTCTTTATTAGTTTTAAACCTTGTATGGACAATCCATTCCTTTAAAGAGCCTTTTACCAGGGTTAGTGATAACCAATTTCAATAGCCAGGCTGCGCATAAGGGAGACAACTCTGCTTTGTCCTAACCAGTATAGGAGCGACTCCTTCCTAATAAATGCCTCATGTAGAGAAGCCCAAATGCAAAAGGGGGCAGTGGCTGCTCCTACCTCCTTTCTCTTGTTCGCCCACTCAGGGCACTGCAGCAGGGAGGATTGGGGCCACAATGCTGCTTCTAGAAAGAGTGAGAACAGATGCCCCAGCCCGCTCATTTCCCATCTCCCTCTGGGCAGTGCAGCATAGAGGGTTGGTCATAGAAGGAGCAGCTGCCTCATTCACTGACTCTCCCGCCTTCTCCTCCTGAAGCCCTCTCCTGCTCCCTCGTGACCTTTGGGCAATGCCGCAAGAAGGATTGGGCTTTGCAGGGTGTATGGGACGAGTGAGGAAGCAAAAGGAGATGGTGGACTGCTCACTCTCGCCCTCTCTCGCTGGGTGGGCAAGAGGTGGCAAGCAAGCCGAAGCTGGCTGCTCCTTGGAGGAGGAGCTGCCACCACTGCTTGCTCACCCTCTCTCACTGGGTGGTGTGGTGGACTGGGCTACTTGAGCCCAATCCCCACCGCCCGCCATGCCCAGGACCATCCCTTCCATCAGGCAGAGTGAAGCCGTAGCCTCAGGCAGCAGATGCTAGGAGGTGACAGCAAGGTGTTGGAGGAGAGAACTGTGGGCCACGCGGCCTGCCCTGCATCCCCTCAGCTGGCCTTCAGTGTGCAGTGGAGGATGCTGTCCCATTGCCAGTGTTGAAGAAAGATTCAGCTGTCAGTGCAGTTGGCATTTTTAGGTGGAATGGGAGAGAGCACCATCTTGTTCTTTGCCTTAGGCAGCAAAATGTCTTGGGCTGGCCCTGGCCATGCCACACAGAGGGAGAGCACAGCTGAGTGAGGTGTGTGGGGATGAGGCGACCGCTCTTTCTGCGACCCACTCTCTATGCTGCACTGCCCGGCTTCTCACACTCTGCTTCTACACTGTACCGTTGGGCTCAGCCTCTCTGTCATGGTGTCCAGGGAGAGTGAACAAGAGAGAAGGAGCTAGGAGTAGCCAGCCACTGCCTCCTCTTGCCCACAGTTTCCTGCTTTCCCTTAAAAGCAGCAGAACTCAGGAGGAGGAGGAGGTGGGTGGGGCAGTGGGTCTCTTGGCCTGGGGGGGGGGGTGTTCCCCCTTTCCCTTACTCTTTTCTAGACCCTGCTGCAAGGCAGGGGAAAGGAGGTGTTGTTGTTCACCATTTCCTCACCTTTCCTCACGAATGGGTTGTTTTTTCTTCAAAATAAAAGTACCAGAATTAAGCACCCTTTTTCAAATAGGTTTTTCACGTGCCCTGTGGTTAGGCCTTGAGGAACCCCCCCCAGACAAACAAAGACGGATATGTGATGCTAGGCAAATTGTATCTCCTACAAGATATGAACAAAAATGGTCAGCTCTTTGCAGATGCGATTCTTAACCATTTGTCTCTGGTGCTGAGGAATTTGAAATATTTTAGCTTGGTAGATAAAGCATACTTGACTATAGACACATATCTAACAAAGTAGCAGCTAGAATAGCTAAAAAATATCAGGAAAGCAACATAATTACAATGTTTTGATTTAGTTTTGGAGGCACTGCATTATGGCTGGAGTCTTCATTTGTGAGACAGCCACCCAAGGAATGTATCCCTTCAGCTCATTTTGCTGGGTGGGGTTCATATCTTGACTGGACCAAATAAGACAAAAATCCCCTTCCAGTCAGTGGCTCCTGGAAAGCTCAATATACTGTTACATTATACTGGAGGGGGTGGGGGTGATCCAGAAAATTGCTGGCTGCTTAGCTTAATGTATGTTCCAGGTAAATTGGTGGAAAGCATTGAGATGCTGGGTCTTAATGTCTGTTTATACTGGCCAGGGCAGTTATTTTATATCAGGCTTCAGGGCAGATGCCTGTATCTTTAAGCCTTGAACAGTACCTCGACTGTTAGAGTAGGGTTCCTCTATCAAGGTGCCCTCTATCAAGAGGGGCAACTGGTGCCAGATGTTTATGGGCTTTCTATTAATTAGGCAGGTACTTTGCTTCTCCCTGGGCCAGGTTAAATAGATGGGAGTTGCTTGGAATCAAGGCCGCCTCTTCAGATAAGCCTCAGAGGCTGGGAGCCCTGTGTGGGAATTGTTTGTGCCAGGGTTATGGTAGGCCAGCAAGTTTGTAGGTTGTTTTGTTTTCTTGCTTGCTTTGTTTTCTCTCCTGCTCTTTTGCTGTATCTTGTTTTATTTGTGAAAAAAAGGTTGTTTTGTAATCTAAAGCTTTGAGGCTGATTCCTGGCCAAACTCTAAGGAGGGGGGTAGTGCTAGATACCCCCAAAATGTCACAAGCATTATTAAAGATAAAATTACCGTACAAAGCATACAGAAGGACAAGTGTTGCTGATGAAGAATCAGCATGGCTTCTGTGAAGGTAAGTTCTGTTTCACTATCACACAATCACACAGAGGAGGGCCAGGATCTCTTCCCAGTCATCCCAGATTGCAGGACACGGAATAATGGGCTCAAGTTACAGGAAGCCAGATTCCGCTGGGCCACCAGGAAAAATTTCCTGAGTGTTAGAGCAATACATCAATGGAACCAACTACCTAGGGAGGTAGTGGGCTCTCCAACACTGGAGGTATTCAAGGTGCAGCTGGACAGCCATCTGTCGGGGATGCATTGACTTGGGCTCCTGCATTGAGCGGGGGGTTGGACTCGATGGCCTTATAGGCCCCTTCCAACTCTACTATTCTATGATTCTATTCTTTGATTCTATGATCCTTCTAGAGTTCTTTGTGAGTGTCAACAAGCATGGGGATAGGGATCATAGAGTAGCTATAGTTTATTTGTACATTCAAAAGGCTTATGACAATTCCCTTACCTCAGACTCCTGAGAAAACTTAGTAGTCATGGGATAAGAGGAAAGGTCCTTCTATGGCTCAGTAACTGGTCAAAGAACAGAAAGCAGAGAGTAGGAATAAATGGTAAATTTTCCCAATGGAGGGATGTAAACAGTGGGGTCCCCTAAGGATCTGTATTGGGATCAGTGCTTTTTAACTTATTTGTAAATGATCTGAAGTTAGGGTTGAGCAGCGGTCAACTTGGTTGACAACACCCAGTTATTCAGGGTAGTCAGAACAAAAAGGAACAGTGAAGATCTCCCAAAGAACCTCTCCAATTTGGAGAATGAGTATCAAAATGGCAAATGTTGTTCAGTGTAAATAAGTGTAAAGCGATGCACGTTGGGGCAAAAAATCCTAACTTCATCATGATGTCAGGAGTCAGGACTGGATGAAGTCCAGCTGATGCCCTAAGCACAGCCCAATAATGGTGCCCCCTCGGCCCTTCCATTGCTTAGCTGGCAAGACATTAAGACTCAGTAAGTGCTGAAGGTGAAATGAGACATTAAAAACTCAGTTTTCTTCACGGCCATCCCCCGCGCCAGAACACACACCTATATTAAATATAAACGTTTTTTTAAAATCATATTTATTTAACACTAAATTGTAGCAGCAAGCAATAGAAGCCAATTACCGTACTTACTTCTAACTAGGGCAACAGAAAGAAGTACAATTTTTCATCACTGTTTTATGCATTTTTTTTTAAAATAAAACTGTTATAAGAGGGAAAATGTAAATGTAAAAATTTGTAGTACTCTGCGGTGCCCCCTTCCCCTTGGTGCCCTGAACACGTGCTTATATTGCTTAATGGTTAATCCAGGGCTGCTTCATGTATATGCTGACGGGGTCTGAGCTAGTGGTGACGACTAATCAGGAAAGGAATCTTGAGGTCATGGTGACAGCTTGATTAAAATGTCAACCCAGTGTGCAGCTACTGTGAAAAAGTTAAATTCCATGTTGGGGATCATTAGGAAATGAACCAAAAGTTAAACTGCCAATATCATCATGTCTTTATACGAATCTATGATGCAACCACACTTGGAATACTAAGAGATTGTGGAGCTTGGGAAGGTTCAGAAAAGGGCAACCAAAATTACCAAAGGGGTTGGAGCAACTCCCCCTCTGAGGAAAGGTGACAGTCTTTGGGTCTCTTTAGCTTATAAAATTAGGAGTGGTGAGGAGAAAGTGGATAGGGAGATGTTTTTCTCTGCTCATAATATTGCAACCCAGGGGGCATCCGGTGAAGCTGAATGGTCAGATTCAGGACAGGTTAAAGGAAGTCCCTTGTAGTCCCTTATGCCCTCCAAATATCTCCTCTAGAAGTTTGGGGGCCCCTTTGTAATTGTGTGGGAGGTGGCACTGGGAGCTGCAGGGGGAGGGGGAATTGACCAAAGTCACCTCCTCCCCTTCTGGCAGCACAATCCCTCCAATGGATCAAAAGCCTTCTGTGGACAGAAAGAGCCTCTCCGTTCATGGAAGGCAATGGAGGCTGGTGACTCCAGTGTCAGTGGGGCTATGTATCCACTCCAGATTTTACTCTGACCTTTTAAGGAGTTGTCCATGGTGCTGAACCCACAACAGATTTGGCACCATGGATAGCTCCTTAAAAGTTTGGCGTAAAACCCGGAATGGATACACAGCCCCACTGACATTGGCGCCACCAGCCTCCACTAATGGAAGGCGAACTTTGGGCCTCACTCATAGTTAACATTTCCTTATACAGGCATCTTGTAAAGATTGTCTCTTCCATTTTAGATTCTGGCAAAGTTGGCCAGATTTATATGTATTAGGAAATTTGGGACCATCGCTCCCCCGCAAAATGCACGGTAATGCTCAGTTATTGGAAGAGGAAGTGCTCAGATATGCCAAATAAGGTACACTATGCAGTGCTCAGGAAGTACAGTAATACCTTGGATTGCAAGTAACTTGGTTTGAGAGCGTTTTGCAAGACAAGCAAATTTTTAAATATTTATTTATTTATTTATTGACTTGAATTCAAGCGGCGTCTTGCAATACAAGTACTGTAGTATGGCTTAAATTAAAAATCTCTGTACAAATTTTTTTGGGGGGATTTCATTTTGATATAAGAGTGTTTTGGATTACAAACACATTTCCAGAACGAATTATGCTCTCAATCCAAGGCATGACTGTATGCTGTATGGTAGCTTTCCCCAGTGTGGCACCCTCCAGATGTGTTTGAGTATGGGCCATGTGGGTGTTGATGGGCATGGTAATCTGACACATCTGGAGGACACCAGGTTTTTTTGGGGGGGCTGTTGTACAGTGAGAAGGAAAGAAACAAAGAATGTGAAGCCACCATCTGAAAGCACACTGGTCAATGTGACTGGAGGAGGGAGTCCGGTAGGAGTCAAATTAAAATTCTACACTCTCACATTCTAGGTACCGATCTGTGCTCTGATCTGTGGTAAAGCGTACATTTCACCAAGGTTCTGTCAAGCAGCTTGCTTTGGTGGTTTTGACTTAGGCTAAATGGGGATTGATTGCGCAACAGGGAACTTCCAAGAATGATCTTAAATCAAAGGAGCCCGTGCAGAGCTTCAGGCCTGTGGCAATCTTGCAGCTAATTTAAACCAGGGTACGGGGAACTAAAGAGGGAAGTAATAATACGGTTTCTCAGAAAAGAGATGTAAGAACACAGAGCGCCGAAGGATGATGTTCACATTAACAAAGGCAAGCAGTATTAGATATTCCTCTAATGGCCATTTGGGAGGGTGGGCTTTATTTCCACACTCAGCATACTTCTCACCCCCCACCAAAGGATCAACAAAATCATGTGAGGACATCCCAGCTTTCTCCTTTGCTTGTTTTCTAGAGCAGGGGTGGGCAGAAAATAGATGTCCAAATGTTTTGGATGTCAACTCCCAGCATTCCTGACCATTGGCCATGCTGGCAGAAGCTTCTGGGAGTTGAAGCCCAACAAAACATCTGGAGATCTACCTTCTACCCACCCATTTTAGAGAAGGAGGTAATATACTCAAGGGTGAATAGAGGCACCATGGGAAGGGATGGGGCAGGGCCCGCTCTCATAACTTTTACACATGAAAGGTTGGTACAGTCCAAACATTCATTTCATCCCTTGATATCCTGCACCTCCTTGATGGAGTTCAGGGTAATGCAGATGCGGTAGCTGCATTTTATTTTCACAACTACTCCATGGGGTAGAATAGGCTTGGAGACCATCCAGTAAAATCTATGGCATAGCGGAGATTTGAACTCACTTCTCTCTAGTCTGAGTGGAACACTGTATCAACTACAACAGCCTTCCCCAACCTGCTGCCCTCCAGATGTCTTGACTTCAACTCCCATCAGCTCCACCCAGCAGGAATGCTGGGAGCTGTAGCCCAAAACATCTGGAGGGCACCAGGTGGAGAAAGGATGTGCTTCTTCCTGCCTCACTTTCAAAGCAAATCTAATGAATACCATTCAGAATCTTGACTTGCAAGAAAATCTTGTTTTAAACCTTTCCTGCCAGCAGGTGGAGATAAAGTACAGGATAGAATGATGGCTTTCACAAGAAATCTTGCATGCCACAAGTCCTTTGAATAGATTTGATCTTTTTGTTCTTCTAAAATATTTGGCCTATGAGCATTAGCAATAACTTGTATGGGATTCAAGTTTTCAGCATACTCAAGAGTCCTGGAAATCACTCCTGCATTTGCAGGAAAAAAGGCGGGGTATAAATATAATAAATAAAAAATAAAATAAAAAATACATGGGTCTATCCCTGGAAATTGGACACAATGGCTATTTGGACTTTCCAAAAACACCATGGCATGGCTCTGCTTGTGGGCGTCCTGGAGGCATCTGGTTGCCCACTATGGCAAGCAGGATGTTGGACCTTTGTTCTGATGGATGGACCTTTGGTCTTATGCAGCAGGGCACTACTTACGTTCTTAACTCTGTAACCCAGCCTTCCCTCAACCTGGTGCCATCCAGATGTGTTGGACTACAGTTCCTTTTGGCCATACTGGCTGGGGATGATGGAGCTATAATCCAAAACATATGGAAGGCACCAGGTTGGGTGAAGCTGGGCGAGGCTGGGCCTAATCTAACTGAGTAGCAGATCTCGTTCATGTTACATCAACAGTTTTAAAATGTTAGTAATTAATCTGTTAACATTGGAATAACTGGTTCCATTGTTCACCGTCCCCAAGGTTCATTTATATGTCTAAGGGTGCAATCCTATTGTGTTTAGACAGGAAAAAAAAGTCCTGCAACTCCCAACATTCCCCAGCCAGCGTAGGACTCCCCCCCCCCCCATCTAAACATGCATAGGATTGCACTGTAATACACTCTTTCACATTTCATTCTGCTGAGCTTTCCACTGATTTTGGTGGGCTGCATGGATTAGAATTATTGGGTGTAGATGTGGAGGAAAGTCAGGTTTAAAATTCTACTCCACCATGAAACTTGTACACACACTCTTGGTCTCTCACCCTATCCTACTTGTCGTAGGATTACTGTGAACACTAAATCAGTGTTCTCTTTCGATAAAAAGGGTGGGTTATAAAAGTTTTTAAGAAAACAGTGATCCAAGAAATCGGTTCAAATTCTAATGTTGTAGCCCTTTTAAAGACTAACAGACAATAGGTTGGATCTAGATTTAGCCATGCTTAGAGCAGACCCATTGAAAGCAACTTGGCTTAAGTTAGGCAGGACTAACTTGTCCCATTGATTTCAATGCATCTTCCCTAAACATGACTAAATCTGGATCCAGCCCATCCTTCAGTTGAGAAGTGACTTCAGGGTGGTGTGTGTGTGTGTCCCCATCCATTCGGTTCTTCACCAAAGTCCAAAGTTTCTTCACTGAGGATGCCAGTGAAAGTGCCTACATACCACATGTAGTTAACTTCATGCTTCCACTGCAATAGAAAGGATCTCTATTTCCCAGTTCTGAAGTAGGATCAAGATTTTAATCAGTCAAAATTCAGTTTCCAGCTGAAGGGAAGGAAGAAGGGGGGGGGGGGAGAGACAGTGAAATGCACAGAACCTCTTATGCTTTTCTTCGTGTATTTTCCTGGGACAGGGATTTCTGACTAATCCCAGTTTGCTCTGTCTTTTTGGTTTGTTTTGGCTCTTTTCTTGCATGCACAGGCACCTATCCACTATTGCTGAATAGTGCTAAAAAAATAAATAAATAAACCCAGCAAAAGAAAGACCCGACTGGCAAGCAGGCCCAGTAGCAGGGAGCAGCTGGCATGGCTCCTCTGTATGCATTCATAGCGCTGAAAACCCTCCCCCTCCGCCTCATGTTGGAAAGGTTTTGTTTTCTTTGTTAGCTGCTGTCATGTGATGCAAACACTGAGTGCAGCAGTTGATTGACTAAGCTGGTGCTGTCACACAGAAAACAAAGAAGGGGTTTTGCAGTGATAGGGAGCTGGCTGATAGAGCCCTTAAAAGACTAGCAACAGCACATATAAACAAACAATGGCATTTGCCCCCCAGCACGTGTGTGTGTGTGTGTGTGTGTGTGTGTGTGTGCGCGCACGCGCGCACACACACCCTCACCCACACCCACACCCACACCCACACCCACCCCTTAGCCCCACATTCACTAATTGGACCCAAGCAAAGAAACATTAAAAAAACCGTTTCAGGCTGAAGATGGGAATTTGGGGCTCATTTTAATTCTTGTTGTTCATTCTGCACACGCACTTTCCCATTTTTACTGGACTTGGCACAATAACTCAGAAACTATTTCCATTTGGTGTTGATGAGTTGCAGTGGCACGGTGTTTGTGCATGGAAGAAACACTAAGGAGAATCTTTTTTAAAAAAATTTTTAATGATGAGAACACAGCAAGGGTCTTGCAGATAAGTTCTGTAAGATTCATATAAAACAGGGATGGGGTCTTCAAGCCCGGGATCCCAACCCAGCCCTCTGGGGTTCCCAATATGGCCATGCCCCCTTTCCCCTGGCCACGCCCCCTTTCCCATCCCTGCCCACCGATTGGTGGTTTCCTGGCTTTTGTGCAGTTTCCCCCCATTCTAAAAGGTTGAAATGCCTCTCTTAAGGTTTAGTTACTGGCAGTAAGAGCTTTAAGCTAAAATATCTTAAGATGGACAAAGCTTTCCCGTCCTGGTGCCCTCCAGATGTTTTGGACTTCAACTTGCCACATTCCTGACTTGCCACATGGTTTCTGTGGCCAATGAGAGTTGAAAACCAAAACATCTGGAGGGCAGCAGGTTGGGGAGGAGAAGAGCCACTTCCTCCCTTCCATCTTAAGACTCTGTGGCCATGCAGAGAACATGACTTCAACATAAGGTCAGCCTTTTTTCCTCCCCTGTCCCCTGGGCTTTGTAACATCCTGCCAGATGAAGAGATCTTTAAAGCTTGCCCGAAATTTTGTACATATTTAGTTGGTCCTAATAAAGGTATCGCCTGGCTGTGGAGTATAAAATTCATGTGTCTCAGGAAAAAGGTCATTACTTTTCATCAGCCTTTTGGCCATGAAATGGACCCCTCTGGCATCTCACAATAGTGTAAAACTATAGAAGCAAGCAAGATTAAGTGAAGGGCAGCACAATCCAATGTGGCTGCCCGTAACCCTCCAAACTGGGAGGATTATGGGCATCCAGTTGAGGACGGACGGAATGTGGAGGCAAAGGTCGCCTCCGCATTCCTCCTGCCCTGCAAAAGACTTAGACAGCCGATTTCGACCACCTAAATCTTTTGCACCTGCTCGCAAGGACAAGGTGAGGCGCCCCTAGGATACATCATATCCTGGGGGGGCTCATTCCTCCCCTCCCCATCCCCCAGAATGCCCACCCAGCGCAAGGTCTTCCAGCCATGGAGCCACAGCTGGTGTGGAAAGAACCACGCTGGTTGCAATGGCAGAGGGAGGGTGCTCTGAATTTGGAGTCCCAGCTCCAGCCTCAGAGCACATTTCCAAGGTCGGAGCTGGGACTCCAAATTATCCTATGGCCGTCTAAGCAGCAGGTAGAGGTCATAATATTGTGCCCTAAGAAAACTTAAAAAAAAAAAAAAAGTCTAGTACATATGTAATGTTCTTGATCTTGGAGACGGAATGTGCTGCCAGCTCCCCTGTCCCCATCTTAGGTGTGAATTCTTCTGTACTACCATGGGTTAGCAGCAGGGGTGAACAACTTGTAGTACTCCAGATGTTGTTGGCCTATGTGGAGAAAGCCAACCTAAGCCCCCTGCCTGACACACACACACTCACCAAGGAGGGGGGAAGGAGACCCGGGGGGGGGGGGAGACAGCCAGTCTCCACAGATGACAAAAGGGACAAACAACATCTGCATAGAATCACCCCAGGGGGGAAGGCAGGAAGCATCCCCAGGTTTGTCAATGCTCTCGCATATCAGCCCCATCTACATAAGACTTGAATACCTCTCCAGAGCAGACACTTCGGCACCCCTAAGAAATGGCCACTCAACACCATAGGATGGGACCATTAAGCAAGTGGCTTCAAAGGGACCCCATGCCATGGGGGGAGGGCGTCACGCCACCTGACCCAAAAGGCCGCCCCTCAGGGAGGGTGTCAACCCACCTGATCACGGAGGGAGGGGCTACCTGAAACACCAAGGTATAAAACACCCTGCGCAGGGGAACTGGGTTGTTGGACCTGATCAACAATCTTGCCCCATGCCTGGGGTAAGGGAACAAAGGATCAGCAACCCCGGGTAGCCACACCCGGCACGCTCCAGCTAGCTGAAATCACTGGTCGCTTGGGTTGACCGGACCCCCCGGGAAACCAAGCTGAAATCACTCACAAACCGCTTGGGTAGACCGGGCCTCCACCGGGAACCCAGCTAGCCGCTTGGGTAGACCGGGCCTCCGCCGGGAACCCAGCTAGCCGCTTGGGTAGACCGGGCCTCCGCCGGGAACCCAGCTAGCCGCTTGGGTAGACCGGGGCTCCGCCGGGAACCCAGCTAGCCGCTTGGGTAGACCGGGCCTCCGCCGGGAACCCAGCTAGCCGCTTGGGTAGACCGGGCCTCCGCCGGGAACCCAGCTAGCCGCTTGGGTAGACCGGGCCTCCGCCGGGAACCCAGCTAGCCGCTTGGGTAGACCGGGCCTCCGCCGGGAACCCCGCTAGCAGCGTGCGGTTGACCGTGCCTCTGCCGGGACCCGAGCTGAACTAACTAGCTGAGAGCCCTGAAATCACGGTGTCCTTAAGACTTCTTGCTTGCTACTTTGTACCGTACTGATAAGCTGTATTGCTGGCGTGTGTCTGGGTTTGTGAAGGTAATGTTGTAAATAAACTTGTTTTCTAAAAGATACTTCTGTGGCTATAAGTTATCCCTTTGTTCTGGGCTAAGGGTGATAGTCGCTGGGGATTTCGGAGAAGGCCGCCCCAGGACTCGCTACCCCCTTAGCATTGAACCCACGCAGAAGACCAGGTTGTCGGTCTTCCACTGACTACAACCTCCACCATCCCCTCACCGTTGACTATGTTGGCTATGTAAGCCGCCTTGAGTTCCTTGCAGGAAAAAAGGCGGGGTATAAATATAATAAATAAATAAATAAATAAATTGGGCTGCTGGGAGTTGCAGTCCAACAACTTCTGGAGGGCTGCAAGTTGCCCACCCCTGGTTTAGCCTGGTTCAGTCTGCATGGACACTAACTATGGTTAAGCCTAATCAGGTTTGCATGATGTGGTTTGCGCAAATCTGTTTCAAGGCAATCTTGGCTAGCCATAGTTCGCTAACCATACTTGGTGCCCATGTCAATGTAATACTAAATCAAATCACAGTTAAAGCAAACTACACAAAAGTGTGTGTTGGGGGAGAAAAAACTCGCACCCAAAAGGAGAGGAGGGAAGGTAGGGCATCTGAACCTGTACCGCGAAGAGCAAGCAAAAGAAGGTAATTAAAGTAGCATCGCATAAGAAGTTGTCATTAAAAATAAATAAATCTAGAAATCTCAGACAACTGACAAAGGGGGGGTACTCAAACCGCGTCATGCACTGAAAGAACACATGGGATTATATTGCATAGTCTCCGCAGTGCATGCTTTAGCAGATATGTGAAGGGGCTTTGTGTATGCAAATGTATGCATGTAGAGTGCCTCCATGCAAGGAGGTGGGATCCTGACTGGCCCAGAATTCTTTGTTGTTTGAAGCTCTACATTTGTACATCAAAACGCATGTAGGGCCCTTTCACATGACTGCCAAACACGTCACTGGTGGGGCTACATGGTGCAGCCCCATGACCCACCATGTGTTCTTTCAATGCATGAGAGAAGCCATAAGTCCTTCTAAAAAGGCCTTTACAGCTTTCCAAAAAGCTAACAGCACATACTATGCAGGCCTCTGGATCTCAGATGGACAAGGTGCTAGGAGAAGGACAAGGTGCTTGGAGAAGGACAAGGTGCTTGGATTAGGACAAGATGCTTGGAGAGGGGCCACATCAGATGTTCTAAGAGTAGCAGCAGGGAAGGCTTTAAGATATAATTTCTGATCCAGTAGTCCAGGATTCTCTAGTCTGATATCACCACAGCTGTCTTTTTTCTTTAGACCTAGTGGAAATACTTATTTTCTATTTGCTGCTGGATGAAATGGCAGCAACTGGCCTGAGAACAAGTGGGACTCAAATATACAACATCTAGAAGGATAAAGTTGGACGTGAAGTGTGAATATTCCAATTCCACTCTCCAAACTCAGTTTGAACTCCCAGTTTTGGTGGACAGAGGCATCCTCTTCAGTCAGTTGATACAAGAAATGTTTTAATAGCCACTTAAGAAATAGAGCAAAACAGTGAAATGCGACCATGATGACAATTCCAAGTGATAAATGTGGAATCCTGAACTCTGATTCAAGTGAAAGACTTCAACAGGGTGAGAACTGCCTTTACCAAGAATAAATCACCAACATATTTATTCTGAGTTCTTATGAATTATTTTGTTATGTCTCTCCACAGAGTTTTGTTAAAGCTGTGCCCCTATACACAGTTACCTGGGAGTAAGGGCCATTGAACTCAATGGGATATACTTCTGAGTAGACATGCAGAGGATTACAGTATAAATCAGTCAACCTATGTTTTTGGCAGGAGGAGAAAATTGGGAATCTCGTTCCATGATCATAGAGTACCATAACAATCTCTGCTGCTTGTGTCGTTGCCAAATCTGTGTCAAAAGATTCATTCAACTGTGAAAATAAAATGACAGGAGTATTTTAAGTACTGTTACCTACCATTTCATGCCATCATGTTTGCTCATTTTTCAGCATGCTCCTTTTCTTGGGTGACCTCAGCAATGCCTTTGACCTATAGAAGCTGTTCTGCTATATTAATTTCCTTCTCGAATCTTCCATATACAGACAGGCTAATATGTTAAATTTGGTATTATCCTCAAAATGCAATATGGCTGAGCACATATGTTCCTTTTCCCACTGACAAAGTCTGTTACATAACATACAAGAGATGTAACATTAGAATTGTTTTCTAATGTCTGGATAGTTTTCTGTGAAAGATGCTTGTCATTTTAAATCCCAAACCCTTGAGAAACCTGTTTGTAGATCTAGTTTAAATAAACAAATCCACTAATGGTAAGTTATAATGAATAAGGTAGAAAAAAGATAAGTTACCCAGAAAGAAATACCACTATGGCAGGCGTGGGCAACTTGTGGCCTTCCAGATGTCTTGACTTACAGCTGCCATCATCAGTCCTAGCCAGCATAGCCAATGACGAGGGCTGATGGAAGTTGTAGGCCAAAACATCTGGAGGACCACAAGTTGCCCACTCCTGCACTATGGAATGTTAGCTTTCCCAGCATTCCATTTATTTCATGTGTTCAATTTGCTCTTAGCCTTTTCAGTTACTGGATCTGGATCATGCATACTTCATATTCCTCCACATAATTTCACAAAGCCTTCCCTTATACTTACTCCCAAAATCATTCCCCTCCCTACTATTTTCATCCAGGAGTAGACAGCAGACAGATCAATTCTGGATCCATGGATGCAGCTGTGATGTAAAAGGTAGATTTTTCAAGCTAGGTAATTGAGCAGGTTGTAGACCTGGGGTGAGGAACCTGCAGCCGTCGGCCTAATTTCATGTGGCCCTCAGCAACATACAGCTTTTTGGACACTGCTGGTCCACTCTTGTTCTCTGGATAGCCCCTTTGGGAATCACTTCCTCTTCTACTTCCCACACGTATGCATGACAGAGTTAGAGAAGGAATGGGATGGCATACAGAAGGAACCATGCAATCATGCATGCTGCAAACTCTGCACATTTTTTAATCTGGCTCCATCTGCTGTCTGCTGTGGCCAATTTATTTATCCCCTTTGTCAACAGCCCTTCATAAGAAAAAAGGTTCCCCATCCCTGTTCTAGACCCTACCAACACTAGAGATCTTCATGGCATCTGATAGGCCACCACTATCATAACCTACCTATGACAAAAACAATTCTCCTTCCAGCAGTGTGTTATGGGGCACCACATGAAAGTTCTTATAAAAAATCCTGCATTATTTAATGTTGAGACATTGCTAGGCCACAGTAGCCAATTTAAGGCACATAGACTGAGTATGGGTAAACTGTTGTGACATGTAGCACAAACACCAGCTGTGGCACATTGTTGACATTTGTAAAAGTACAGAATGGCTGGTAAACAAGTCATGTTTAGTCTTCTACTTCCTGCCCGTTTCTCATGGGAAAAGTAGGTGTGAAAGAAATACGAGCTGGTTACATGGTTTGTATGTTCTGGTGACGTACTACTGACTTGTTAGCTTTCTGTTCTGTAGCCATTTTGGAGAGAGATAGAATTACTTCTTCTTCTCTCTGTTCTACTGACTAGTGCTTGCTGGATTTAATGCAATCATGTAACGTCTTAAGCTGAGGTGGAGTGATAAACAACTTGCTCCACTGGATTAATGCTTGCTATGCATTGTTCTCTGCACGTGGACTGTAATTAGGAGATGTATACTCTGTAGTAAATACTTGCTATAGTAATAAACAGGTAGAACAATAACCTGTGGAGTCTACAGAGTTATTTCCTTATTACTGGGATCTGCAAGGAAGAAGCTGAATGGGCTGACATCCGATATGCTTGGAATGCTGCGTGGAGTGGGAGAGACAAGTCTGAACTTCTGTGTGTAGATTTATGGGCAGCTGCACACGGGAACAGGATTTTAAATCTTCCATCTCACTCAAGTGAAGCGCTCTGCTTTTCCAGGAGGCTTGTGCGCCTTCAGGGTGGGTCAGTCAACACCTTCATAAACAACCAAAACTTGTTTCTTTGTGGTCTCTTTGACACACACACACACACACATGGTTTCTATGCCTGTGCAGAGCATCGTTTGGAACAGTCTAGAGCTGAGCAAAATTTTGGTGTGAGCCCTCCCTCCTCCACTGCACATGCCTAGGGTTCCTGTCTGTCCTTTCTGCCCAGTTGATGGGGAGAGGAGGCACGTTATCCCGGGTCTACTCAGGAATAGGCCCAAGAGAACGTGCCTCTTCTCGCAGAGAGAAACACCCCCCTGGCTTGTCCCCTGATCTTGCTGGGGGCAGTGCCCATGAATGCCACACTGAGCAAAAGCAGGGTGTGTGTGAGCTGGGGGGAGCACTTCTCTTTGTGATTGCCACGTGCGCGGTAATGACATAGAGAAGTGTCCCCCGCCCTCGCTTGGTGTGCCTGAGTCATCTCCAACACCTGGTCATTCTTTGGATGCTGACAGGCCCAAACAAAACTCTAAGTGGACCATTCCAACATCCTCTGACATTGAATCTAAGAAGGAGAAGCGACAGAGTCCTTTGGTCATCATACCATTCTTTTTTTTTCTTTTTTTTAATTTTTATTTACTTTTCAAAACAAATTATAGCAAAAAATATAACAGAATACAAGAATATCAGAAAAATATAACCTAACCAACATACAATGAATCATAAAGTGCACCCCCCCACCCTCCAAGGGACCAATTAATATACTTCCATCCTCTTGATCAAATGAAGTCTAAATTCCAAAAATATAACATATCCTGACAAGGCATGTTCCCCTTCCCCTTTATTAACACATAATCTAGTAATTAATTCCATATATCCATAAAATTATTCTTCTTTAGCAATCCTTTTTTGCATTTGATACTACTAGTTAGTTTATCGTTTAGGGCTATGTCCCAAACTTCCTTATACCAGTCTGTTATTAGGAAAACATGTTGTACTTTCCAGTTTCTCGCTATCATTAGCCTGGCCGCAGTTAACAAGTTTACAATTAACTCCTTCGTATTTTGGTCACAAATAAGCTTCTCCGTTATTGATAACAATGCTAATCTTGGACAGACCTCTAAATTAATACCAATAATTTTTGATATTTCTGTAAAAACCTCTCGCCAAAACACCAATACATTTTTGCAACTCCACCACATATGAGCATATGTCCCTTTTTCCTGACATCCTCTCCAACAAAATGCAGAACAATTATTATCTATTCTATTTAATCTTACTGGAGTTAAATACCATCTCCAAATTAGTTTATAAAAATTTTCCTTTATCCTAATTGACATCATTTTCACAATCCGTTTATCCCATATATTGTTCCACCCGACCTTCGAGGTCACCTCTTCAAATTCATTATCCCATACTACCTTTAGCTGATCCTCTTGTTCTTCTGCTTTTTGAATCAATCTATATAAATCCCTTGTTATACCTCTTGTTGATGCATTACCTGGTAGGCCATCTCTTGACATAACCATCTTTTCAAAATTAGTTAAATCTCTCTCATACTCAGTTTTCCTTTTCCATTTCATTGACCACTGTTCTAACTGTAATAAATTTAACCACGACAATCTTCTTCTCCCAACAATTTCCATTATTTGGTCTCTAGTCCCCATCTTTTCCACCCAATCGGACAATCTAACAGGGATGTTGAAGAGTCCTTGGGCTCGAGTCATGAGTCAAGTCACGAGTCTTTGGACCCGAGTCTTGAGTCCGAGTCTGAGTCCTTGGTCCAAAATGGTGACTCATGAGTCCCAAGTCCCGAGTCACTCCCAAAACTGACTCCACGAGTCCCTATTAAAATCAATGGGGTTTTCCCCCAACAAAATAAGGCTACTTCAGATGTGTGGCTTAAATAAATTCTAGGCACAAGTGTGCCTTTTTATTTCAAAACTCTGTAACTGATTTTGGCAAGAACAGACCAGGCAGACAAACCCAAAATAACCAGGCAGGCAGAGGAGGCAGGGAACTCCAAAGCAGACAGGCAGTGTCCTTTGTCTTGGACAGTTCAAACTGTGGAACTGGTTAAGAAGAGACCAGGCAGGCAGAGGAGGTAGGGAACCCCAAACAGGCAGGCAGAGGCAGCCAAACCCAAAATGTCTGACCCTAACCCCCCACAACAACACATCAATCAAAATAAATCTCAACGTATCGCTGGGGCTGCGTTCCTGGTAGCTGTCCATAGTGGCTGAGTAGCGGTGCACCTCGCTTCCATGCGCTCTTCACCGGTGATCGTGCTCCTCTCCACTCCTTCTGGCACAGCCCAGGGATGTTGACGAGTCCTTGGTCTCGAGTCTCGAGTCCCATTAAAAATATTGGGACTCGAGTCAGAGGGGGGACTCAGTCCGACTCACGAGTTGAGTCCTCGAGTCCGAGTCTCCATCCCTGCAATCTAATAACCCTAGCTTCTCTTAGTTTACCCTCAAGCTCTGATCTTAAATTTTCGGGAAAATCGTTTAGAGCCACCACCGGAGTTAATGGAGATATCCCTGGTATAAATATGCTCTTCATAGTACCCCAAATCACTAACAAATGATCTGGAAATCGGGGGTATATCCACCACCCCCTTGTCATGGTCAGATCACTATCTGGTGGGGTTTGATTTCTCGGTGCCACAACCCCTCTGCAGGGGTGAGGGACCTATTAGGATGGTCCGCCCCAGGCGTCTTATGGATCCGGATGGATTCCTGAACGCGCTTGGGGAATTGGAGCACACAAACAGTAGCTCGGTCGAGACCCTGGTGGATGACTGGAATGCTGCAATCACCAGGGCATTAGACTGAGTTGCCCCGAAGCACCCTCTTCACCTAAACAGAGCTCGCGCGGCGCCATGGTTCACTCCGTCGCTGCGAGCTCTGAAACAAGAGGTGAGAAGGCTAGAGTGCCGATGGCGAAATTCCCGCTCCGAAGACGATCGAACACGGGTTAGAGCTGCATCTTCAGCCTACCGGGTGGCGGTGAAGGCAGCAAAAAAGAATTTCTATGCTGCCTCCATTGCGTCTGTGGAGTGCTGCCCCAGGAGGCTGTTCCAAGTGGTCCGGAGTCTGGTCGGTCCAGTCGCTCCGGACCCACTGGAACAGTCTAAAGCCTCCTGTGAGGCTTTAGCGAAGCACTTCGCAGATAAAATCAATCGGATTAGGAGTGGGATATCGTGCGTCGTGGACACAGGGAGTGAGCGGGAGGAGGCCAATGGCAGACCGGTTTTGTGGGATCGGTTTCGGCTTCTTCCTTCTGATGAAGTGGACAAGGTGCTTTCATCTGTGAGGCCGACCACCTGCTTGCTTGATCCTTGCCCGTCCTGGCTCATAATGAGCTGCAGGGAGAGACTGGGTGAGGGGATCAAGGCGGTGGTGAATGCCTCCCTCGAGGAGGCAGTGATGCCATCAGCCCTCAAAGAGGCAGTAATAAGACCGCTTCTAAAGAAGCCCTCCTTGGATCCCCAGGATTTAAACAACTTTCGCCCAGTCTCCAATTTACCATTTCTGGGCAAGGTGATCGAGCGGGTGGTGGGTGCTCAGTTGAAGGCACACTTGGATGAAGCCGATTATTTAGATCCGTGCCAGTCGGGCTTCAGGTCTGGACATGGGACGGAGACGGCCTTGGTCGCCTTGGTGGATGATATGAGGAGGGCCTTGGCTAGGGGCGAATGCTCCTTTCTAGTCCTCTCGATCTCTTGGCGGCTTTTGATACCGTTGACCACGGTATCCTCCTGGACCGTCTGGAGGGGTTGGGCTTAGGAGGCACTGAATTGCAGTGGTTCCGGTCCTTCCTCTCTGGAAGGTATCAGAGGGTAGTTCTCGGGGAGGAGGCTTCAGACCCTCGGCTGCTCACTTGTGGAGTGCCGCAGGGTTCCATCCTCTCCCCGATGTTATTCAACATCTACCTCAAGCCGCTGGGAGCTATCATCAGGAGGTTTGGGGTGCAGTGTCATCAGTATGCAGATGACATGCAGCTCTACCTCTGTTTTAAGTCCTCACCGAGGTTGGCCGTTGAGACCCTGTCCAAGTGCCTGGAGGCAGTGGCTGGCTGGCTGGTAAGGAACATGCTGAAACTGAACTCCGACAAGACCGAGGTACTTCTGGTGGGGGACAAGGGGAGGTTGGGGGATGTTGACCTGGTGCTGAATGGGGTACATCTACCCCTGAAGGACCAGGTCCGCAGCTTGGGGGTCATTCTAGACTCCCAGCTGTCCATGGAGGCTCAGGTGGCAGCTGTGAGCTGGGCGGCGCTGTATCAACTCCATCTGATACGGCAGCTGCGCCCCTACCTTCCTAATCACCTGCTCCCATCAGTGGTTCATGCCTTGGTCTCCTCTCGCCTAGACTACTGTAATGCGCTCTACGTGGGGTTACCCTTGAAGACGGTTCGGAAGCTTCAGCTGGTACAGAACGTGGCGGCTCACCTGATTAAGGGCGGCCGCCGGCGTGATCATATCACGCCAGTGCTAGATGAGTTGCACTGGCTACCAGTTGCTTGCTGAGCCGAATTCAAGGTGTTGGTTCTGACCTTTAAAACCCTACACGGCTCCGGCCCAGTTTATATCAAGGAGCGCCTCCAGCAACATCAAGTAGGCTGCTCAACAAGGTCTGCCATGGACGGCCTTCTCCTTATCCCATCAGCCAGAGCAGCCAGGCTGGTGGGGACTAGGAAGAGGGTCTTCTCTGTGGCGGCCCCCACATTATGGAACTCCCTCCCTAGTGACCTTCGCCATGCCCCCTCCGTGATGAGCTTCTGCCGTGCATTAAAAACATGGCTGTTCAGGCGGGAATATGGGGTGGGTTAGGTTTTTAAAAGAACTTTTTATATTGTTTTAATTATTATTATATTTTATTGTATTGTTTTATTGTATTTTAATTGTACATCGCCCAGGGTGGCCGGGTGACCGGCCAGATGGGCGATTAATAAATATAAGAAATAAAATAAATAAATAAATAAAAAACAAATTTCTTAAAAAAGGGTTGTCTATATTTTTTATCAATTTATTATTTTTTTGGAAAAAAAATATTCTCCAGAGTATTACGTAATTCAAATGTTTCTAACTCCAACCACATTATTTCTTTAGGTCGTGCTATAATATCCACTATATGTCTTAATTGATTCGCTATATAATACCATTTTAAATTCAGCAGAATTTAACCAAACCCCCTACTTTTTGTGCTTTATACCATCTTGTTTTAGTAATCCTAGATTTTTCCCCTCCATTACAATATGTGTTAATAATTGTTTGCCAATCTTTAAGTTCCTTATCTGCTTTCGCACTTGGTATCATCCGAAATAAGAAATTTATCTTTGGCAAAATCTTCATTTTAATCAAAGCAATTCTACCAAACCAGGAAAGTCCAATTTTTTTTATACGACTCTATTTTATTCTTTACCTGATTCTTTAATTTCCTATAATTCTGGTCTCCCAATTTATCTATATCTTTTGGAATTACAATTCCTAAATATTTAATTACATTATTAATCTTATAATTACTTTTTTTTTACACATTTCAATCTCTTCTCTTTTACTATAATTAAACAACAGAAATTTAGATTTGTCCCAATTAATCTGTAGCCCCGTTACTTCCCCAAACTCCTTTAAATGATTCTCCACTCTATCCATATTTTCCATAGGGTTTTCGATTGTCAAAAGAGTATCATCTGCAAAAATATTTATTTTTATCTTCTCTCTAATTCCTATCCCACCTATGTTCCTATCTTCTCTAAATGCCTTGGATTGAGAGCACAATTCGTTCCGGAAAGGTGCTTGTAATCCAAAACACTCTTATATCAAAACGAAATCCCCCCAAAAAAATTTGTACAGAGATTTTTAATTTAAGCCGTACTACAGTACTTGTATTGCAAGACGACGCTTGTATATCAAGTCAAAAAAATTTAAATAAATATTAAAAATTTTGCTTGTCTTGCAAAACACTCTCAAACCAAGTTACTTGTAATCCAAGGTATTACTGTACATTTGCTAAAATCTCCATTACCAATGCAAACAAAATAGGCGAAAGGGGACAGCCTTGTCTAGTTCCTTGAGCTAGGTAAATTTGCTCTGTTAAACCATCATTTACCACAACTGACGAAACATTTTTTGAATATAATTGATTAACTACTCCTCTAAATCTTTCTCCAAACCCCATAGTTTTAATTAAACTTTTTAATGCTGGCCATTCCACGCAATCAAAGGCTTTGAAAATATCTAACGCTATTACCCCTGCTCTCCATTTATTTTTCTTTATTAAATATATTATATTTAAAACTCTTCTTGTTAAATCTGCCATTTGTCTTCCTTGCATAAAACCACACTGGTCTATCCCAACATATTTAGTCAGGGCCGGATTAACATAGGGGCGATTGGAGCGACCGCTCCAGGCCCATAACAGACAATAGGCCCACAATATAGGGACACGCGGCACGATTTGAGTTAGCTCTGATCGTTATCATTCAGCATAATTAATGATTTTTTCAAGATTAGAAAGGTGTTCTAAGCACATCTGCATTACAGGCTTGAGGCAAGACCTAGCAAGAACTGTTGTTCTCAAATTAGCATTTCGGTAGGTTTTTGCATTTCAATTACTGTTACTACATTTCTTTGAAGCACATGGGGGCTTGCTAGGGTCTGTAATATTCAGATTTAGAAGGGACCTCTCTCTCCAGCCTCGAGCAAAAGATCTTTCTGATTCGCAGCTCAATTGTTCAAATGCTAGTTTAACAAAAAAACGAAAACAAAACAAAGCAACAAGAACAACACAATTATTCTTGGTCAAGCAAAGCTTCCTGGCTTTTTGTTGTGGCTGCTTTTTCTTTTTTAATAAATAAATTTGGGGGAAATTGGGAAGACCCTTACTGATGAGCTGCAGGAGTTTTTGAGTTTTGGCACTTTAATGGTAATTAAAATATTTAATTTGTTTTAATATAAAATTGCGTCTTCATTTTATTTATTTCCATAAAAAGGCCCACCAAAATCCTCAGCACCAGGCCCATAATGCTCTTAATCCGGCCCTGTATTTAGTAATAAAGTTGTTCATCCTTCTCGCTAATATTGCTGTCATCAATTTTGCATCTTGGTTTATTAAGGAAATGGGTCTGTTACGGAACCTGGCTCCGTTAAATCCTTCTCTGGCTTCGGGATTAGAATAATCTTAGATTTCTTCCATGAAGAGGGGATCTCTCCCCTCTCCAAAAAAATATTATTAAATAACCTTTTTAATCTTGGAACCAACATTTTCTTTAAAACCTTGTAGTATTCAGCCCCTAAACCATCTAGTCCAGGGGTCTTACCCTCTTTCAGTTTATTTATTGCATATTCTATTTCCAATTCTGAAAAGGGTTGTTCCATAATTTCTCTATCTTCATCCACTAATCTAATTTTAAGATGCTTTCCTATATACTCATTAATCCTCTCTTCTGTACAATCTCCAGCCTTATACAATTCTGAATAAAATTCATGAAATATTTTTAATTTATCCTGCATTAAATTATGTCCTTTCCCTTTTTTATCCTTAATTGCCCCAACTATACTTTTTTCTTTCTTTTTTGTGTGTGGATCTTGCTAACATTTTCGAATTCTTATTACTATTTTCAAAAAACTCTCTTTTCAAATAAATCAAGTTTCTCTGAACTTTTTCCAAATCTTTCTTTTCCAGCTCTTTCCTTTTAGCTCGTAATTCAGCAAAGACCTTGTTCTCCCTTTCCTTCAAAAACTTAATTTCCAACTCCCTAATCTCCCCTTCTAACTTTTTAGTAAACTGTTCTTGTTTTTTCCTTAATATCACACCCTCCCTAATACTTATCCCTCTCATCACAGCCTTCATTGTGTCCCAAACAACAGCTTCAGTACAAACGCCTATATCATTAAACAACCAAATCTCTCTCATTTCCTTTTCTATCTTTGCTATAATATATTTATGCTGTAAAATCTTATAATTCAATTTCCAGCTCCTTGCTTCTCTATAATCCTTCTTTATTTTAATATCCATATTAACTAAAGCATGATCCAAAAGGACAGGTTGCTTACCTGTAACTGTAGTTCTTCGAGTGGTCATCTGTGCAGTCACACATATGGGCTCTGCGCCTGCGCTGAGCTTGCTTCGGAAGATTCTTAGCTGAGGCAAAAATGGGCGGGAACCCCTCCCCCACGGTGCTCGCTCCTAGCACGGTTCCCGTCCATTCCCTCAGTTCCTATGAGACCGCGATTGCGACCCCATGGACCGAGGGACACGTGCTAGTGTTGATATTATATGTCCTTGGACTACAAACAGTAATACCATTTTCATTCAGAGATGAATTTGGAGTGATTCACCCAATCTCCACTGGCAGGTCCATCGATAATGACGCCGAGCGGGGATGGGTGGGTGGGTTGTGTGACAGCACAGATGACCACTCGAAGAACTACAGTTACAGGTAAGCAACCTGTCCTTCTTCGTGGTCTCTGTGCATCACATATATGGGCAGAGTAACAAGCTGACTTAGCGGTGGTGGAACGGCTTCACTGCAGCACCGATGAGAGGACTGCCCGGCCAAAGGCATTCGCTTCCCGAGCTCGAAGATCAAGTTTATAGTGCTTGATGAACGTCGATGGCGCGGACCAGGTGGCTGCTCTACACAGTTCTTGCAGAGGAATGCCTTTCCCAAACGCCACGGACGTTGACTGTGCTCGGGTTGAATGCGCTCTTATTGTACCAGGTAATTGTTTGCTGGTTAATTGGTACGCAAGTCTTATTGTCTCCACAATCCATTTGGCAAACCTTTGCCTGGATACAGGGAGGCCTTTTGATTTTCCGCCATAGCAGACGAACAGCCTGCGTCAATCTCCTGAACGAAGCCGTTCGGTCCTTGTAAAAGGCTAGTGCACGACGAACATCCAAAGCGTGCATTTTCCTTTCCACTTTTCCAGGTCTGTTGTTAGATTCTGAAAGTAGGCTGGTAAGATTATATCCTGGCTAGTATGAAATTCCGACACCACCTTTGGTATGAAGGAGGTATCTAGACGGACGATCACTTTGTCCTTATGGAAAACCATATAAGGTGAGTCCTCCCTTAATGCACATAGCTCGCTGGATCTCCTTGCTGAGGTTATGACGATTAGGAAAGCTGTTTTCCATGTCAGTAAGCGATAGTCTATGGTGGCTAGCGGTTTAAACGGTTTTTGTTGTAGTGCGCACAGCACCAATGGTAGGTCCCAACTTGGAGTCAAATTTTTTACTGGAGGAATAGTGTTCCTTAGGCCTTTCAGGAATTGCTTCACTAGAGGGTGAGTGAAGACTGTCCCTGTGATGGAATAGGGTCTATTGGCCGAAATTGGTGCCAAGTACACCTTTATAGATGAGAGCTTTAAGCCCCTCAGCATCAGGGTGTGTAGGTATTCCAGGATAGTCTGCATTGTGCAAGTCTTTGGATCTTGTCCTTGCACCATGACGTACTTTGAAAAGTCCAGCCATTTTCTAGTATAAGATGCCCTCGTTGCTGGTTTGCGGGCAGCTATAAGAATGTCCTGTATCGCTAGAGGCAAGTCTTGCACTAGAAGTGCCGTATCCTCCATGCCATGAGCGCCAAACTTTTCAGGTCTGGGTGCCAGATCTCGCCCCGAGCCTGAGTTAGTAGGGTCGGCATGATGGGCAGTGACCGGTATTCCCCTCTGGAGAGGTGTAGTAGTTGGGGGAACCACGGCTGTCTGGGCCACCATGGTGCTATAAGGATGCAGTCTGTCCAGTCGTTCCATATCTTTGAGACGACCCGTGTTAACAGAGGAAGGAGTGGGAAGATGTAAAATAGATGCCCCGATCACTGCATCATAAAGGCGTCTGTAATGGATTCTGGATCTGAAGCTGCCCTGCTGCAGAACTGGTGGCATGCGGTGTTCTCTGAAGTGGCAAAGAGGTCTACCTGAGGGTGACCCCAAATTGAAAAGATCCAATGGCGAATGTCCGGATCCAGCTGCCACTCGTGGGATTGCAGGGAGACTCTGCTCAGAGCGTCTGCCAAGGTACTGTCCTTGCCTGCGATGTGAATCACCACGAGAGAGATGGATCTCTGGATCGTCCAGTGGAGAATCTTGAGGGTCAGCCTTGTTAACCTTATGGATCGCGTACCTCCTTGCTTGTTGAGGTAAGCCACGACTGTCGTATTGTCCGTGACCACCTGGATGTGCTGCTGGCACAGCTCGGACTCCAGCGCCTTCATGGCGTTCCATACAGCAAGTAATTCTAGCATGTTGATATGCATCTTGCGTTGAATGGAGTTCCATGTTCCCTGAGTGGTACAGCCTGCACAGTGCGCTCCCCAGCCCAGAAGGGAGGCATCCGTCGTTAATATTTTCGTTGGTGTTAATGGATGAAAAGGGACTCCCTTGTTCAAATTCCCCTTGTTCATCCACCATAATAAGGTTACTTTGACCATTCCTGGAATGGGAAGACGAGTGGAAGGAGACTGTCTTTGCGGATCGAAGGAACGGATGAACCAGTTCTGGAGGGTTCTCATATGTAGGCGGGCGTAATTTACGACCTGTATTATTGAGGCCATGTGGCCGAGAAGACGTTGGATTGTCTTTGCTGTTGGCGAGCGAGCCTGGTACAGACTCTTCGAGAGGGTAAGTATTTTGTCTACCCTGTCCTGTGGTAAGTACGCCCAGCCTTGGACTGAGTTGAGAACCACCCCTATGAACTGGATTTCCCTGACCGGAGTGAGGACAGACTTTTTCGCGTTGAGACACAATCCCAGTTCTTCGAGTAGGTGTAATGTCATGCGGAGAGCTGACTTCAGGCGAGGTTTCGTGGAATCCACCACTAGCCAGTCGTCGAGGTAGGGGAAGATCCGGATTCCCCTGGCTCTTAGACTTGCGCAGACTACTGCCATGCACTTGGTGAATACTCTTGGTGCAGTGGAGAGGCCGAAGGGGAGAACCACAAATTGATATGCCTCGTCCCCGATCTTGAACCGTAGGTACTTCCGACTGTCTTGGTGAATGGCAATGTGAAAGTATGCGTCTTGCAGGTCTATTGACGCAAACCAATCCGTCTTGCAAAGTAGAGGCAATATCAACTGGATGGTAACCATTCTGAACTTCTTCGTTGTTATGAAGAAGTTGACAAGTCGGAGGTCCAAAATCGGTCGAAGTCCTCCTCCCTTTTTCGACACTGTGAAGTACCTGGAATAGAGCCCCTCCTGGAGGTGATTCCGGTGGACAGGCTGGATGGCGCCCTTCTGCAACAGAGTGTCCACCTCCTCCAGCAATGGTGGAGTGGGCTGCGTGGTACTGATGCTGAGAAAAGGGGGGAGGGCATCGAATTCGATCTGGTACCCGTGCTGGATGATGTTTAGAACCTAGCGGTCCGTCGTGATGGATTGCCACGATGGGAGGTAAGTGGCTAGCCTGTCTGTGAAGATGATTGTCATGTCCAATGCGATTGTCAAGTCCAATGGTTTTGTCGTAATCGGTGGTTTTGTCTTGTCCAGTGTTTGTGTCATGTCCGGTAGGTATGCAAGTAAGTCAAAGACGCCGCTTGCCAAAGGACCTTCCTTGGGCCTTGGTATTTGGACTGGAAGGGTCTCTTTGCCCCTGTGGGTTGGCGCTCATGTGTTCGTGAGTCCTGACCCTTTTGTTGAAAACGTGATCGGAACGGAGTCACGGCGGATTGAAATTTGGACCATTGTCTTGGTTTGTATTTTTGTTTTGGTTGGGCAATAAGTCTCATTTTCTGGGCGTTTACCTTGGCCTTTTGAGCCGGGTCAAGGGAGTCATCCGTTTTTATATTAAATAGGCCCTCCCCATCGAATGGCAAATTTTCAATGCGGGCCCTCGCTTCGTTATTCAGTAGGGTTGAACGAAGCCACGCATGTCTGCGGAGGGCGACTGAACTGATGAGGGAGCGGGCATGGCAATCCGTTTGATGTCTTGCATTGTTCATCTGGAGCATTGCCATGCTTTGAGCTTCCGCTGTCAGTACACGTGCCAAGTCTCTCTTATCATCTGGCAGTACTTCACAGAGATTGCCCAGTTTCTCAGTTAGGAAGTGTTGATATCTGTCCATTATTGCTTGATAATTAGATACTCGTAGACCTAAGGCACTTGATGAATATACCCGTCTGGCACAGGTATCTAATTTTTTCCCCTCCTGGTCCACTGGAGTCGTGTGCTGTTTGCTCGTGGGCTGGGCCGATTCAACAATAATCGAGTTTGGAGAGGGGTGTGTAAATAAAAATTTTGCATCCTCTTGCTTAACGTGATAGAGAGATTCTAGCCGTTTTCCTGTTGGTGGAATAGCGGTAGGAATATTCCACGTGTTCTTAACTATTTTAAGTAGAGCAGGCAGGTAAGGTACCAATGCAGGTGATGTCTGAGCCGCCTGCATGAGATTATAAACTGGGTCGTCGTCATCAGGCGATTCAATTACTGTTTCTATACCTAAGGATGCTGTCATCCTTAGTACATGCCATGGTCAGCAAAAGATCCCAACTCTTCAGTGGGTGATACTGCTGCCTTTGACTCAACCTGGAGATCTGGGGAAGAGTTGGGCAGCCCCGAGAGCATCGATTCCGAATCTGAGTATGGGATATCTGATGAGGATTCCTGTACTGAATATTTTTGGATCACATCTTGTTTTTCCTGATGTTTAGTTTTGGCCAGTGCTTTCCTTGGGGAGCCATGAGATGTAGTAGGCTGCAACTGGGTTTTAATGGTTGGTTGTTTCGAATTATTGCGACCATCTCCCTCGTCGAGAGGGCTTCGATGGCGAGAGGTGTAGCTGGCCTTTTTGGTGTCGTATTTAGTCCGGTGCACAACCTTGATTGGGCTCCTGCTTCGGTGTCGATGTTCGATTTTGACTGGGCTTAGGCTTTGAGAACGCCCTCGATATCGACAGCGGTCTCTGGACTTTATGGATGGGCTTCGACTTCGAGATTCCTCTCGATATCGACGGCGGTTGTTGTTTACGGATGGGCTTCGATGCCGCCGGGAACCGTGTCGTAAAGGACCTCGGTGTCAGCGTTCGGCGTCGGTAGATGGGCTTCGACGTCGACGACTTCCACTTTCGAGGGATGTACTTCGACGTCGAGCCCGTACGGTGTCGAGAGTTGGGCTTCGGTGTCGATCATGTGCGTCGTCGATTGGTGACCTTCGACGTCGATGGCGACCGCCATCGAGCTCCCTGCTCCGTTGACGAGAGTCTCGGCGTCAACGGTGTTTGGCATCGATAGGCTTACGGCGTCATGGGCTTTCACCATCGGCCGAACTTGAGTCTCTATGGAGATGGCTGGCTTCCTGCCTTTGGTGTCGAGAAGTTCTTACGGACTCAGATGAACTATCTCGACACCGTCTGGGGGACTTGCTTTCCTTTTGGTATCTTGGTGCTCAATACCGAGTGCGTCGGTCCCATTGCCTTCTATCCGGGGCAGAGTCCTCTCGAGATCGGAGGGAATGTCTTTTGAACGATTCCGATCAAGAGCGGCTGCGGCGACGGTTCGGGGATCTAGAAAGAGTCGGAGATTTGTTACCGCTCTTAGATCCAGTTTTCTTGGAAGCTGGCATTGAGTGTGTAGAAGGCACAGCTTTAACGGGGGTGTCCAAGATTTCCCCTTCGGAAATTGATGCCACGAGTTCCGTGGCCGGCGCCGCTTCTGCAATCCTCGGTGTCGATGGCTCTTTATTTGCCGACATCGAGCGTTTTTGAGAAGAAGGTGATCCCGTGGTTTCAGTAATTTGCAATATTTCAGTTGGAGCTACGGGTTTCACTGGGGATTTAGGCTTAGATAAGATTTCTTTTTAAGTTTTGTTTCATCTAAGCCCCCGTGTTTACGAGCCTTTTTCTTTTTAGGTAGAGGCTCATCATCTGAAGTCTCCCCCACCACTTTAGTTGATGATTTTTTTGTGGTAACTGCGCGTGGGATCGAGGGGCCAGCAGCCAAGAGAGTTTGTTGCCATAGGGCGGTCTTTAGTTTCAGCGCCCGCTGTTTTCTTGTCACTTTAGTAAAACTTTTACAGTGACGGCAGGTTTCTACAATGTGCTCTTGGCCTAAGCACAAAAGGCATAGGGAATGCCCGTCTGCTGGTGGTAATTTAGCATTGCAGTGGGCACATTTAGTAAATGCGGCCTTTAAGGCCATAATTATCCGGGGGGGGGGGGAAGAAGGGGAAGGAAAAAAATTCTTTTTTTTTTTTTTTTTTTTGAATAGAGAAGAAGAGGGGGTTTGGAAAAAGCCTAGTCTAAAAGAGATATCGAAATATTAAAGTGATCTACTCAGCCGTATCATAAAGAGTGGAGAACCTTCCAAAAACTGCTAGTCGCAATAGCGGTCAAAAAGGAACTGAGGGAATGGGCGGGAACCGTGCTAGGAGCAAGCACCGTGGGGGAGGGGTTCCCGCCCATTTTTGCCTCAGCTAAGAATCTTCCGAAGCAAGCTCAGCGCAGGCGCAGAGCCCATATGTGTGATGCACATAGACCACGAAGAAGAACTTTTATAACACCTATTTCTGAACTCCTCACTCTTGACATCAGGGTCTTAGAAACAAAAATATAATCTATCCTAGAGAAGTTCTTCGTGGCTGGTGAATAATACGTATACCCTCTTTCCAGTCCCTTTACCCCTCTCCAAACATCAACCAGACCTTCCTTATTAATTATTTTATTTAATACCGTTAAATTATTTCTCTTCTCTTGTCCTGTTGGATTTGATTTATCAATATTTTTGTCCATCACCATATTAAAATCCCCAGCCATAATTACCAAACCCTTTTGTGGCTCCCCCATTTCCTTAATCACTTTTTGATAAAATTCTTCTTGATTTTCATTTGGTGCATACATATTAACCAATATATATTCTTCACCTCCCAATAATCCAAATATTATAATAAATCTTCCCTTAACATCCTTCTTTACCTTTGTCACCTTAAAACCACATTTCTTCGAAATAATAATTGCCACCCCTCGTGACTTGGATGAACCATAAGCTCTCTCATACTGTCATAGACCATCGCAGTTTTA
The DNA here is from genome assembly GCA_021292165.1 of Shinisaurus crocodilurus. Classification (NCBI taxonomy): domain Eukaryota; kingdom Metazoa; phylum Chordata; class Lepidosauria; order Squamata; family Shinisauridae; genus Shinisaurus; species Shinisaurus crocodilurus. The sequence continues at coordinate 37,287,993 of CM037878.1, forward strand.
ATTCATTTACCCCCTCCTTTGATTGGTGAGTTTCTTGCAAACATATAATATCCGCCTTATCCTTGTTGAGGAGTGCTTCAATCCGTCTTCGTTTCAACATGGAACCCAGGCCTTTAACATTCAAAGTGGTAATTCTCAAATTTGAAACCATCTCAAGTCTTTGTCCATCTTAAATTGTTGGTCCCTATCAGTGAAATAAAACACAACAGCACACACCCTACCCCTTCCCCACACCCTATTACCCCATTCCCTACATATATAAGCAGTCCCCCCCTTACCAGCCTCGAAGAATATCTTCATGACCCCGGCCTGCCACGCCAAAAAAAGGGGGGGGAGACAAACCCACCCACCAAGCGACTGACCTGTAGATCCCTCCCAATTAATATTTTATCCTTATTCACTCAGGTTATTACCCTTTTTAAAAAAAACAAACAAAAAGAAAACAAAAACAATAACATTGTTAATTTAGTATATATACTTACTAAAATGAAAACAAAAGCAAAATGTAAAGCAAAAAACAGAGAGAGAGAGAGAAAAAAAAGAGAGGAAAAAATAGAGTAATATTAAAAAAATATTAAAAGCACACACAAAAAAATTTCTTTTCTTTTTTTTTTAAAGGGAAAAAAACCCACACCATTGAGAGAAACTCTTCTTTCAGTTCCTTCCAATTATTTGCACAATCCCCTTCTCTTCTGCTCTTCTCACCACCACCACAGATCCTTTTTCCCTTCCAAATTTCTCTTACTTAGCTGCTCCTTCCAATACCTGCACGTCCGCATCCCTCGAGGTTCCTGCTGTCAATCCCAGTTCTTCCAAAAGATCCATTCCTTGTATACAGGATGTTATCTTGTATCTCTTGTTTTTGATCATAAAAAAACACATCACAGGATAGCCCCAGTTGTATCTAATTCCATTCTTGGACAAAACAGCAGTACATGGCTTCACACTGCGTCTCCAATCGATCGTTTGCTGACACAAATCATTAAAAATTTAGACTGGAGTACTTTGATATTGCAGTTGTCCTGAACGCTTCTTCAAAACTTGGGTAAACAAATCTTTTTTATAAAAACTGGCAAAGCACACAACAATGTCACTGGGGGTAAGCCCCCCCCTTTTTCTTGAAACTCTGTGGACCCTTTCCAAATCTTGCTCAGTCAATTTCAAATCTGGGGCAATCTCTCTAAACCAGCCCAAAATTATTCCTCTCAAATTTTTTCCATCCTCCACACTAACATGTGGGAACAGGCATATACGAATATTAGACCGCCTCTCTCTGTCTTGGATATTTATCATTTGTAACTCCAGTGCATCAAATCTTAAATCTTGTTGCTGACTTTTACGTTGACCTTCTTGTTGTACATGTACAGCCTCCACTTTATCATCCAAGGTCTTGACTTCCTCTTTAATTTGTTTAAAGTCCTCTTGAACTTTCTGGAATCCTGCCTTTAATTCGTGTTTAAACTGTAAAAATTCTTGTCTGAGTTGGGATACTTCCCCAGTAATTTTATCTGCAAAGCGAGAGAGAATCGCCTCCATTTCTGTGCATCATCATCAGGCGATCACTCGTGACCGAGTAAGATTGTCTTCCGGGATAAAAGGAGGAAATTCTAAAGAAGATTGTGTAGACTCTAGCGATGGGTCCGTAAGTGACTGTGGAGGCCAATTTTAGATCCACACAGCTTCCCACAGTGAGGACACAGGTTACCAGATAGAAGATGGTCCTGTAAAGGATTCATTTGACGTGCTTTTCGCCTAGCACGTTTCTCCCTTTCACCTTGCACTCGGGCTTCTTCAAAGTCCATGGAACCTTTGTGAAAGGCCAACCTCCATTTAGATCGTTCATGGGCCAGAGCTTCCCAGTTTTCGAATGTTTATATTGCATTTTTTTAGATTAGCCTTATGAACATCTTTAAACCTCTTATATTGACCACCGATATTCCGCTTTCCATCCTTGAGTTGGGAGTAAAGTAACTGCTTTGGGAGACGGCAGTCAGGCATTCGAACAACATGACCGGTCCACTGAAGTTGGCGTTGAAGGATCATTTTTTCAATGCTAGTAGTCTTTGCTTCTTCCAGTACACTGACATTTGTTCGCCTATCTTCCCAAGTAATTTGCAGGATTTTCCGGAGGCAACGTTGATGAAACCTTTCAAGGAGGTGGAAGTGACGTTTATAGATAGTCCATGTTTCGCAGGCATACAATAAAGTTGGTAATACAATGGCTTCATAAACCAGTGTTTTGGTCTTCTTACAAATATCCCGATCCTCGAACACTCTATGTTTCATTCGAGAAAATGCGGCACTTGCGGAGCTCAGACGATGCTGGATTTCACTGTCGATGTTAGCTGTAACAGAAAGATAGCTGCCAAGATAGAGAAAATGATCGACATTTTCCAGTATTGTCCTGCCAAGCTGGATAGATGGCATCACCAAAGGGTTACCTTGCACTTGCTGATGAAGCACTTTGGTTTTTTTGATGTTAAGTGAGAGACCAAGTTTTCCGTATGCTTCTGCAAAAGCATTTAGGATAGTTTGGAGATCATCCTCTGAATGTGCGGAGACCACATTATCATCAGCATACTGAAGTTCCACAACGGAACTTGCACAACGGAACTTGCATTTCTGTGCACTGCACTTCCGATAAGCCTTTCTTCGGGGAAGAAGGAGTTACTTTCTCTTTAACATCCCCCATCTTGGCACCCGATCTGGCGTCTTTTCTCTCAGCCATAATTAATTTTTCTCTACTACCGTAGAGACGAGACTCTGTTTTTTTAAACTCCGTTCCTTTTCCAGATTCAGTCCCCTCCCCCAATTCACTTCTCACAAGTCTGAACCCTGGAGAGGCTATGGTCCGAGGGGTGAACTTTTTTTTCTGGAACGACTCCAAAGAGGAACGCTCGGAGGTTTTTTCTCTTTGTCCCTTCCACTCCGCATTTACTTAATCAGAAAGAATATATTCTCTCTCCTTGTTAGAGTTGTAAGCTAAGTTTTACAAGCCTTCAGCTCGCTGTTTGTTGTAGTTTGGAGTGCAACAAATTTTGTGCTGTGAGGCTTGTCACCTCCCCCGTTCTGCAGATCGCTCTGCGCCGTAAAAGCTGTAAATCAGTCTAAGCCTCTCATCGGAGTTTAGCAAGACATTCAGCAAAAGATAATTAGAACACTCTTACCAGAGTTAAATCATATGCTGGATGATATCGGTACTTATAATTCAATCTCTTTGGGAGGTTTCCAACAAATGTCTAGTCCACCATGGTGGCTGGCTCCCCCCCCCCCCATTCTTGACTTCATTGGAACTAACCATTGTGATTTCTCTGACACTGACCCATGAAACTCCATTGGGTTCATGTCAGCCTCCTAGTATCGATAGCTCCTCCACCTCCTCTTCTTCAATAGTCCATTCCAGTGCTTGAAAAAATGCAAATGGCCCTTGGGTGATAGTCCTTGGATATAAAAAGAGGCATGTTCTAGGATTGAGGACCGGTCCTTTGATTGAGAAGGACTCTTTAGCTCTGCAATGGATGACACTCTGGACCATATCCAAGAAAGGAAAACCATAGCCTGCAAGATGGGCATTGTCCCTGGGAGTCCACCACAGGAGAGACTGGCGAACCTGGATCAGGGATGTAGCAGAAGGCTGCCAGTGTCCCTTTCTAGAGAAACCCCACAGAGGAACCAAGTCTGGAGCCAGCACATCCTGAGGCGAGCAAAGGGGGTGACGATTGTGGTGGTCACCATAAGGCCTAGGAGTCTCTGCAAGTGTTTGGCTGTTCACGTGGCTGCAATTGAATCTGGCAGGCAAGCAAGCATTGCCAAATATCTGCCCTGTCAGGGGGCAAGTAAGCAAGTCCCGCAACAGAGTCCAAGCAGGCACCAATGAACTGCAGACATTGGGAAGGATGAAAGTGCGATTTGTCCTCTTTCACCTGAAGGCTGAGATCTTCCAGCAAAATGAGAGTGGTTTGCACATTGTGGCACGGAGCATGAGAAGGGGTGACAAGGATCCAGTCATTTATGTATGGAAAAATAGTGACACCTTCCAGTCTTAGCTGGTCTGCCACCATAGGCTGACCACTATACATTTTGTAAAAACATGGGCAGTGTAGAGCCCAAAGGGAAGGACATGGAACTGGAATAGCGGTCAGCCCAGGGCAAAGTGGAAGAAATGATGGTAGGAAGGGCAAATAGTAACATGGAAGTACGCATCTTGCAGGTTGATGGCAGCAAACCATTCTACCTGACGGAATAGGGGAAAGATGGCGGAAAGCATGGTCATGCAGAATGCCTTTGGATGGAAGAACCTGTTCATGCCCTGAAAATCAGTCCACCATCCCTCCTGGGCACCATAACATAATGGGAAAAGAAACTGGCATCTTCTGGCACTATGGAACCTGCTCTATAGCCCCTTTACTAGAATAGTATCTATTTCTTCCCATTGGGCAGAGGAAGGTTGCATGGTGCAAAAGACTCCCATGGAGGAAGGGAATTCGAACTCTATGGCATATCCATGCTGCACTATGGTGAGGATCCAGGCATCCATCATAACATATTCCCAATTGGTGGTGAAGGGCAGGAGTCTGTTTCTGCATAGTGGGACCCTGAGAATATGTGTATAGGGCCAGAGAGTCAAAAATGCCTCTTGGGAGAATCAGACAGCTGACATCTGGAGAAAGGGTGATACTTTTGTTGCTGAAAAGACCACTTGGATGGAAGTGAGGCCTGAGACAAAGAACAAAAGAACATAAGAATATGTTATGAGAGACATGCTGGATCAGACCAAGGGTCCATCTAGTCCAGCATTCTGTTCGCACAGTGGCCAACCAGCTGCCCACAGGATCCCACAAACAGGGCAGGAGTGCAACAGCACCTTCCTGCCCATGATACCCAGCAACTCACTGGAGTACCTAGGCATACTGCCTCTGATACTGGAGGAAGCATATAGACAATCAGGACTAGTAGCCATTGATAGCCTTCTCCTTCTTTTAAAGCTGTCCAAATTAGTGGCCATCACTACATCTTGTGGAAGTGAATTCCATAGTTCAACTATGTGCTGTGTGAAGTAGTTTTCCCTTTTATCCAGGGATGGGGACTCGGACTCGACTCATGAGTCGGACTGAGTCCCCGCCCCCCTCTGACTCAAGTCAGACTCGAGTCCCATTATTTTAAATGGGACTCGAGACTCTACTCGGGACTCGACACCAAGGACTCCGTCACTGCCGCCCGCACGCCGCCGCCTCGCCATTGTACGCTGCCTCGCCGATGCCCACCCGCCGCTGCTGCTCACCTCACCACCGCCGCTGCCGCCTCGCCATTGCATGCACCTCACTGCTGCCCGCCCGCACACCGCCACTCACCTCACCACCACCGCCTCGCCATTGCACGCCGCCTCGCCGCCGCCCGCCCGCCGCCACCGCTCACCTCACCGCCGCCTCGCCATTGTACGCTGCCACGCATCCCCTGTGCACAAACGGGCCATGCACTTGGTGAACACCCGCGGTGCCATCGAGAGGCTGAACGGAAGAACGACGAACTCATAGGTCAGTGATGGCAAACCTATGGCACGGGTGCCACAGCTGGCACGCAGGGACCTATCTGTGGGCACTCGAGCCATTGGTCACCAGATCGCGACAAGACTGTCCCCTTCTGCAAAACACTATTGATCTTGTTCTTTCTCACAATGTGGAACAGAATGATTTTATTCTAGAATTCCTGTTACAGAATTCTTTTCTACATTGTTATCACATTTAAAAGATTTTGAAGAATGATGCACAGAGCATGGCTTGGATGTAAAGCCCTAACAGTTGACCTGAGTGCTGCATGTGTTGCTCTCAAACTAACAGAGTATGAGCCAAGGTTTGACAAATTATCAGCATGTATGCAATAGCAAAAATCACATTAATTGTGCAAAAGCATGCCCAATGCAAACTTTTACCTAATGCAGTGTTTGCAGTACAAGACATACGGTAAAGTGTTTAAAATGTGTTACGCACGTTTAGTTTTCTTGTTTATCTTGCTCATCCTAGTATAGGTTGACTTTTACTTTTACTAATCTGACACCTGTAGAAGCAGGGAAAGGACCCGGGGTAAAGCTTGCCCCATACAAGTTCAGTCTGGCATGTAACTGGAGTGTGACCATTCACTCCACCCCGTCCGACAAACGGACTGGAGTGTGACCATTCTGAACTTCTTTGGGGTGATATAGAAGTTCACAGATCGGAGGTTGAGGATAGGTCGAAGTCTGCCATCCTTTTTCGGGACTGTGAAGTACCGGGAGTACAGTCCCTTGTCCCTGTCTCTGGGGTCGACAAGTTGGATAGCACCCTTGTTGACGAGGGCCTCGACTTCGTCCAGAAGTGGTGGAGTTACTTTTGTGGCATGCGTGCCTGTAAAAGGAGGGAGGACATCGAACTCTATGCAATAGCTGTGGAGGACTATCTGTAGGACCCAACAATCTGTTGTAATGTTGCTCCAAGACGTGAAAAACCAGGAGAGACGATTCGTGAACATGAGTTGAGGCAGTTGTGAGGCGGCGCTGGCTCAGGGACCGAAAGCGTCAAACACGGCGTCTACTGAAGTCCCCTTCTTTACGGGAGCTGTGGAACCGAGGTTGGGTATTGGAGCGCCTCGGGGCCAACGGCTGCTGCTCACGAGGGTGGTGATCAAGCGACCTCTGTGCATACGGGTGGTAATGTGTCGCCGGTGCTTGAGGGCAGTTCCATCTGTGCTGGCGGTAAGGCCTGGGCTGGGGAGGAGGGGCCAGGCCCATTTTCTTAGCATTGGCCCTCGCCTTCTGCACCGCATCTAAAGAGTCATCGGTTGAGGAGTGGAAGAGTCCATCAAAGGGAAGGTCCTCTACCTTGGCCCGTACCTCTTGGGTCAGTGAAGTAGAGCGGAGCCAGGCATGGTGGCGGAACGCGATTGCGGCTACCATGGACTTGCTATGGCAGTCTGCCTCGTGTCAGGCGGTATTCAGTTGTAGGCGGGCAATGCTGGCGGCCTCGGATTGGAGCACCCTGGCCAGATTGCGTTGTTCCTTGGGCAGGTGGTCACACAGGCTTCTGATCCACTCCCAGGGGAAGAGCTGGTAGCGGGCCATTGTGGTCTGGTAACCATCTACACGGAGGCCGAGGGAGCTTGAGGTGTAGACTCGTCTACCGAAGGCATCGAGACACTTCCCTTCTTCATCGGACGGGGTGGAGCGACTTCTGCCAGACCCGTACAGTGCAGACTCTACGACGATGGAATTTGGGGCAGGATGTGTGAAAAGGAACTTAGTGTCATCTTCAAGCACCCTATACATAGAGTCGAGGCGTTTGGCTGTGGCCAGAGTGGACGCTGGGTTCTTCCAATTGCCCTTCATGGTATCCATCAGGGTAAGCACGAAGGGAATGAGTGTATGAGTTGATTCCGAGGTGGTAATCACGTCGTAAATAGGGTCGCGTGCTTTCGGTTCCATGACCTGTGCTCTGATCCTGAGTGCGTGGGCCATTCGTTGGACATGCTCAGTGAAGTGGCTGAGATCCTCCAATGGCAAGATGGCGGTTTGGGAGGAGGTGTGGGTGTCTGGAGATGGCGAGTCATTGGATGGTGAAGTGATCGAGTCTGGATCGGATTCATAGGCCGTAGACGAGTGCGATGGGCTGGGTGCTGGGTGTCAAAAGGAGCGAGGTGGTGGTGGTGGGAGGCCCTTCGTAGGTGGGATGACAGGGGTGGAACTGGAGGTGGCAATGGGGAAGCCGTGCGGGACCGACTATAGTAGCGGTACCGAGAGTCATGTCGGTCTGTCCACTGGGAATGCCCTTGACCATACGCACATCGGGAATCGTCGTGGTAGGCCCTGTAGTGGGACCGAACCGTAGATGGGATCGAGTATACCGATCCCTCTTTATATAATGGGGATCGGGATCTGTGCCTGTAGTGTTCGACACGGAGAGCGGCAGAGTCGGACACCAGCTTGGGTCAGGCGACTGCAGCTGCTGAAGTGGCATGGCATGGACATTGGCATCAACCAGGGTCAGGAAGCCGTCGTGTAACTCTCCAAGGTGAGGGGAGTCAACAATCTCACTGTCAGATACCGATGCATGGAGGGCTGCCGTGCTGGGAGATTTTTTCAATGTCGGACAGTCGGCGTCGAGGAGACGGGCTCATAGCACACGTCACGCATCGGGGTCATGCGGCGGTGCTCAGGCTCAACTGGAGTAAGCAGCCGCCTCTCCGTCGGTGTAGTCGTGGAAGATGAAGTGGTGCGTTCGGGGTCTTTCACCCACTTTCGTTCCTTATGCTTACGCTTGTGGGCACCATCACTCTTCATCTTATGTAACCACTTTTTAGGCAGCAGGGTTTTGACCGATTTGCCTGCAGTCATTGGGCACTCACTGGTGACGGTGTTTTAGCCCGAGGGGATGCTGATGCCGCTTGCAAGGGGGCGGGGTCTGAACTGCCTCTAGGGCCTTGTGCCAGAGTCCAGCATTAAGTTTATCTGCCGTGCTTGCGTGCTTGGCAGGTGAATGCCTGGGAATGGTGGCACACCTCCACGACATGGCCTTCCCCAAGGCAGAATAGGCAGAGGGAGTGGCCATCTGCCGGCAGGAGTTTAGCCCTGCACTAAACGCATTTCCTGAAAGCCGCCTTAGGAGGCATGGTCAGGCAGGGAATACGGAGCAGCCTGCTCGTTCCCGCTGCTCCAATATTAATGAGATGTTTGTTTTTTAGAAGACTCAGCAATGAACTCTATCGAAGAGAGAAGTATCCTAACGACTATCCGCGAGAGCGGTCGAAGAGGAACTGAGGGAACGGGTGGGAGCCGTGCCTAAGGGCATGCGCAGAGGGGAGGGGCTCCCGCCCGATTTCTCCTACTCAGCTATACAATTCTCCGAACGAGCCCATATTTGTGTGATGCACAGAGACCACGAAGAAGACTGGTTGCTTACGACTGGTTCTTTGAGTGGTAATCTATGTAAAGATAGTTTTTAAAAAACATTTCTGGAAATTTTTATATTACATTATAAAATTTAATCTATTTTACTATATTTTATGGTTATTTTTTATATATACAATTCTTGACTTTTAAGTTTCTATGCTGTGGTAATCTATGTATTCACACAACCCATCCTTGACCCACTTATGCCCTGCTGTGTTGGTCCTACTGCTGTGTTGGACTAGGAACTGAGCAGGAAAGCGTGAACCATGCCCTAGACATGTGCAGTAAGGTTAGTGAGGGCTCCTGTCAAAATTCTGCTCAGCTCTAGAATATTCTGAATAATGTTCGGTGCAGGTGCAGAATCCATGTGGGACTACAGATGAACACTCAAAGAACTAGTTACAGGTAAGGAACCTGATCTTTCTACAACACATTGCTACTGCCATGTGGAGATTTACCTGGAGAAATAGCTTTTCCACTTTAAAAACTTAGGCAAGGTGCCCATCCAGAATGACTTCTCCAAAACTTCATACAGGGATGGAGAACACTTTTTGGGTGGGTAGCCAAATGACCGCCCCTCCCAGTCCTTTGTGGGCCAGATGATGTCCATGCCCCACAGCAGGATGTTTTGGCCAGAGATCAGCTTGGGGAAAGCTCGTGTGCAGCAAAGCTGCCCCAATTGAGGCAGCTGCTGGAGGAGTGCTCCAGCTTCAATCATGGACACTTCACCCAGGCTGTGTCCTCCCCATTGGGGGAAGGCGCAACGCAGGTAAAGCCAACCCGACTCAGGCAACTGGAGCACTCCAGCCACTGCATAGGCCAGGGTTTTTTTCACAGCCTCTCCAATGGGGGAAGTTTCAGCATGGGCAAGTCCCTGGTTGGGGGTAGCATGTGAACTGACTTGACTGGTGCTGAGCAGAGCCACTCCCGCCACCCACCCACCCCCCCCCACGGAACAGCTGATTTTTTTAAAAAAAAATTATATTATTATTATTATTTTTATTTTACTTTCCTCTGCTGGTCCGGAAGAGTGGAGGCCTCCTGGGCAGGGCGCCTCTCAGCTGATTCCCCATGGAACAGCTGATTAAAAAAAAAAAATATTATTATTTTGGTACCATATGGTAAGTGCGTCTTATGGTCCGGTGCGTCTTATGGAGCGAAAAATACGATATTTTGTAGGTCATGTGTTAAGTTGGTTTACTAAATCCTTAATCCTGACTGTATGATTTTCAAGAGCCTTTTTCTTTGCTCAATGCCTGCATTTTGGATGTAATGTGTTTCCTGGAATATCATCTGAAATAATGGGTGGTAAGCAGAGGAACAGCATCACTTTGTGTTGTGAGCAAATAGGAATTATGAATGCTAGTTCTACAAGGCCAATTTAAATAGGATACATTTGTGAATTGTTGATCTTGGTGGCACTCACTTCCATTTTAGTATTGCAGCAGGCTTTAAAAGGAGTTGATTAGTGTTACTTTATTAGATGACTGCGTCCTACTAAAACCAGTGGCCTTTGGTATTATAAACTTGGCTAATGTTGTTCTACTATAGAAGTATATCCGGACTTCTGCTTCACTTTTGAGGTGATAATCCACATTCAAGCCATGAGAACATGTGCAGCAGCATAATGGACCAAAATGCAGAATGTATTCCCCATGTTATACCTATCAGCTAGTAAACTGAACTACCATTTCAGCTGCAAAGTAGCACGTTTGGCCAATCCTTGATTACATTACAAAATTAAGCACTGTTCTTACATAAAAACTAGAATAGGTACCAAGTAGATATGAGCTATAAAAGATACATGCCAATTACAATAAAATCCTTTGCAGCCCTATATGGCTCTTTTCTAAAGCAATTAAATACAAAACTATAGCCTATGAAACTGGTTAAGAAAAAAGTTCAACACAATCCTTATTTACTGTGTTCAATGGGGAATGGGACTTATTCCCATGTAAGTGTGCATAGGATTGCAGCCCAAATATGTTTCATCTATTTTTAAACTAATTCGACTGACCTAAGCACTCTTCACATTCTGAACACATGTAGAGCCAGATCTTTCAACAAAACTGCAGTTTAATTTCAGAAAGTGTTAAAATATATTGTACATCAACTTCTGACATACTACGTTAGTATACACAAATGGTCTCTTGAAACTGTATTTATGAAATGTACATTTTAATTTAAATACTCAGTATACACTGCACTTAATCTGCATGTTGCATTTATTAAATACATTAAAATCTGCAATGTAACAAAACGTTTTCTGCATACGAAATTCAAAACACCATTTTAAATGAACAAAAGATGGCTCACTTCATTTTTAAACTAGTGTGTAACACACCAGCTCAGTTCCACCAACACTAGCTGTTCTTTCTTTTTTATTTGACATTGTTCACAGACTATTACATATCACAATAAGTGTGCTGGATAAAACATGAGGTACGAAAGTGGTTCAAAGATTATAGGTCATGCAGATCATGCTAGACAGCAAAGAAAAATGTGAATGAGAACACTAAATAAAAATACATAAAGAATGTGCATTATAAAATAAAAACTCAATTACACAGCTTTGCTTCTTTGGTTACAAAGTAGGTTGAACAATTTCACAGCTTTTTATTCCCACCCAAAAAAAAAAAAAAAAAAAAAAATCATACGAAATGTCAAAAAGCAGAGAGGAATCATGGCAATTTCTCTATTAGAAAGTAGAAACAGAAATGAGCAAAGTTTTCTTCATCAAAATAGCCCATCAATTATTATATCACAATGACTGGTGACTACCTGTACAGATGCACTATGGTCTTCATACTTACACTATACAAAAATTTACATTCAAGCTGGGTCTTAACTACTGAAAATAAATACCAAAAGGTAAATTGCCATTAGTGTTAGAAATATGCCAGGATTCTTTTGTTCAATTATTGCCTAAACATTTTATCTATTAAACTCAATCCTGTCTATCAATTTTACTGATACTTACATTTATTTTTTTTAAAATTAAAAGTTCTGTGACATTGTTCATGTACATTATGAATAGCAGCCCTGTAATAAATAAAACACAAATAAATGAAACTAATGTAGGCAAATGTTACTTGTAATTGAAAGAACAGTGGCTCTAAAATGAATTGTTACTATGTGAAAAAGCAAGGCTCAAAGTAATCCATGAATAATGGAAACCTTGAAGAGCCTCGCCAAAGCTCTTAAAGACCCCACTCGTGTGCACCAAATAAATGCAGACTTTTGCATTATAACTCCTTCTGTCATTCCCTTGTGCACGGATGGCATAATTGGACACCAACTGTGCTGTATGACATCTCAGTGAGGGAAAGCTCTTGTAGAATGATTGTCTAATACTGAAAAGGCCAAAACACACAACTGAAGCATGGCTACTCGCTTTCATATAAAGTGGAAAGAACACCAGTGGCACACAAGGACAGATTGCTTTCAGTTTCTTAATGAGGCAAGGAAACTTTATGCTGAGGAGACATTCGGCTGCTGCGGAGGTTGCGTTGGCTGTGGAGGCTGTGCTATCACTGTTTGCTGTTGGGAAGTGCTACTAGGGTTGGCCGGTTGGGTTGAAAGTTGGGATAACTGATCATTGTTTGAGAGAGATTTTAACAGTGCATTTTCCCGTTCAAGTAAAGAGTTTCTTTCTACTAATTCTTTTATTTGTTCCTTCAGTACTTCCACTTCTTCTCTGACTGCGTACATCAAATGGCTTTTCACCAGATCCTGTAAATGGCAAAATCAATCATTAGAGCTTTTCATAGCAGACTCTTAACTTTGCAAAAAAATTCTTGGGCATAACTTCATTGTCAGTTAAATCTGGGTCCTAGCAATACAGTCATGCCTTGGATTGAGAGCATAATTCGTTCCGGAAACGTGCATGTAATCCAAAGCACTCTTATATCAAAATGAAATCCCTCCCAAAAAATTTGTACAGAGATTTTTAATTTAAGCCGTACTACAGTACTTGTATTGCAAGACGTCGCTTGTATATCAAGTCAAAAAGAATTAAATAAATATTTAAAAATTTGCTTGTCTTGCAAAACGCTATCAAACCAAGTTACTTGCAATCCAAGGTATTACTGTACAAGTAAGGTGACTATCATCAGTTGAACTTCTCATCTTAACTACCGTATTTTTCCGTGTATAAGACGCCCCCATGTATAAGACGCCCCCCACTGGGCAGTTTCGCAACCGCGTGGTTCTCTCCTCAGCTTACTTCCGTGTATAAGACGACCCTCAATTTTTAGTCTAACGATTTTAGGAAAAAGTATAGTCTTATACATGGAAAAATACTGTAACTTTGTGGCAGTTCTTTTAAGTCTGAGGTTCCCTTCCATAGATAAGTTCTGCTTTACATAACCTCTCTTGTATGTATGAATTAATCCTTTTATTCGCCATAAAGCTATTTAGAGTGATTCTTTCGTGCTTTGGAAGTCACCCCCAAATTTGTCATACTGTTTAGCTTTGAATTCTGTAAATTCTTTATGATTATGCATGAATACAGCTTTTGTCTACTCTTATTTGCAGCAGTGACACTGAGGCTTACAAAACTGGTACTCTGGAAACTAATCCACTTATACTGCAGGGATCCCCAACAGCTCTCTGTGAAACAGCACATGGCTATAAATAACAATTAATAATATGGGACTTGCTAGTCTTATCCAACTTGAACTGGGTATTTAAGTGGCAACATTTGTTTTATCAGAAAATCCTGTCGGAAGGGCAGCCTTCTTATATATGAACCTGCCTGTTCAGTTATATTTTCAGAGGCCCTGCTCCAGGTGCCCCAGCCTTCAGAGATTAGGTGGGTGGCAACTGGTCACAGTGGTAGTGTGACCCATGTTAAGAACACTCTCCCCAGAGGGGCCCACTTGTCCCTATGCTTCCATCTTTCAGGTGTCAGGTGAAGATATTATTGTCCTGGGCTCTTGTGGATGTTTGTTCTTATGTTTCATTGTGGACAAGTAAAAACAAAGCAATTTACTACTGCTACAGTGATCTGTTGTACATTTTATAGTGTGAGTTGACCTGAGCACATATATGGAAATGCAGGATATAAAATGTTGTAATTAAGAATATATAACTAAAATAACCTGGAAGATATCAGTTTTCAGTGCCCAAAAGTAACTTCACATAAATGTTGGCGAGAGCCAACACCTCCAGAAAATGGCATGAGAATATTCAGCTAGTCAAAGGAATACATGATTCTATATCTTTCTGGCCAATATTCACTTTGATTTAGGACAAGGAGAGAAAAAAGATACGATGCCTTTTCATGGATCACCCTAGCCTTTTTTGCATGTTTTTAAAATTCACTAGGGATTTCAGCTCTCTGGTTTTTCTCTACAAACCTTGATGGCTGGAGAGCATGAGAATTTAGTAAACCAAAGCTTTTACCGGTAAGTGTTATGCTTTCAAAGTTGATTAGAAAAGCCTACGACCAGGTTCACACAACACGAGAACAAACACTGAAGGTTGAGTATAGGTTGAGTGTGGGTTGTTGTTGAACTGTGGGTTGTTGTGTTGTGTGAACCCAGCCATACTAACAAACAATGGGCACCTTTGCACATCATGCTAACCCACCCTGGCAATAAGTCATGGTGAGTTGGTTGTCGTGCAGACAACAGACGGTGAGCCCAACAGACGATTGGGCTCACCATGGGTTGTTGGCTTGGCCCTCTTCCTCCCGCGGATAACCCAGAGGACAGCACGGCAGGTACCCCCCCATCCCTGCTGCAATTGCGAGCCGTTTTCACCCTGCCGTGGCTTTTTTCCCATTTACCTTCCCCTGCCCCCGAGATTGCAAAAGCTGGTGTGACAGTCAGCTTTCACGATCCCCGTTTTGACAGCCTCTGACAACCACTTCAAAGTGCCTGAGTGGCACCTGGGGGGGGGGGGCTGTCTGTGGCTGGCAGGACTTTTTTTTTTTACACAAACATCCATGTTAAAAAAATTTTTAACTGCACCTGCAGAACTGTGGGGATTTGAAGCCTCAGCTGGGGTAATATCCAGGGGGGTGCCTGCTGCCAAGGTCACTGCCCAGAAGAGGCTTCAAATTGTTTTTTGCCCGCATTGGATTCTCTTAACAGCTGTCAAAAAGCAAGGTGTCAAGTGATATTTGCTTGTGAAAAGGGGGTGGGGTGTGATTTACACCACCTTTGCATCAAGATCCTCATCTCTCTCTCTCTTTTTCCTCCCCAAGTAGTCAACATGCTGGCATACATTTTGCACCTTTCCCTGAGCCTCTAGGTGCTCAGGATAGTGCAAAAGTGCATTCCCTCCCTTTCTTTGGAAAAGGAGTTTTGACAGTTAGCTGTTAAAACCCTGGGTCCCTTTAAAAGGAGGTCCTGACTGGGTAATGAGGGGTTTTTTGACTGGGACATATACAGCCGTATGTCCCAGTCAAAAGCACCCATTGCCCTGTCAAAATCTTTCTAAAGCTAGCTGTCAAAACTCCTTTTCCCCAAAAAAAGGGGGGGGGGATGCACTTTCCCGAGCACCTAGAGCACTTTTCGGGCGGCTGGCACTGGCAGTCACCGAGGAGCTGCTTTGCAAGAGCAGCAACAGTTTTTTTGCTACTCTTCCCAAGGGAGCTCAGTATCCACGATGGGGTTGATTGCCCGGGTTTGGATGATACAACAACCCATTGTGGATACAACAGTCCATGGGTAGTTGGGGTGGATTGTTGCCCATGAACAAGCCACCCCGGGGAAATCAGTCTAGGTCTGCACAACACAACAACCCAGCGTGGGCAGCAACCTACGATGGATTCGATGGCCTTATAGGCCCCTTCTAACTCTATGATTCTATGACTTCTATGGGTCGTCGTGTCATGCAAACCCGGGTCGTCGTGTCATGCAAACCCAGTCAACAGCTTGTTAACCATGAATAACCCATTTAGAGAACCCATGGTTTGTTTGTTAGGTTATGAACTGTGGGTTGTTTGTGGTTAACAAACCATGGGTAGTTAGTGCAGATGAATTCATACAACACAACTCACGGTTCAACAACAACCCATAATCCACCCATCAGGTTCACACGATCACTGCAGCCCACCATGGCTTATTTAACGTGTACCACTGTAGCATGTTCTGGCAGCCATTTTGAATATCCAGCCTACAGCAGGGGGTTGCCGGTTTCTCGTGTCATTCAAACCTGGGCGTCAGGGGTTGTTTGAGAGTTAACACTCAAATAACCCATGATCTGTTGTAGGGTTACTTGAGGATTGTTTAACCCTCAAACAACCCCTGCCATCCGGGTTTGGACAACACGACAACTGATTGCAACCCCACGCTGGGGGCTAAATACTCAAAATAGCTGCTGGCACGAGCTGCAACCTACTGTGGCTTAAATAAGCCACGGTGATCATGCAAGCTGGCCCACTATGGAGTACTTAAGATCTTGCTGCCAAGTTAGAAGAATTTAGCAACAAGATACCAAGGTTTTTCATGCAGCAATGTTTTGGATAGCCAAAGTTACAGCAGTCCTGCTGCAGAATCTGGTTTACCTTTGTGCAAACTAAAATATTCAGAAGTTGGGATGATGAATATTAACTGCACTGCATTAAGTATATCACTTTACAGACATTTTTCATTGCTGAAAGTTCATGAACATATTGGAGACTGGCACTACATTAGCTCTCATATGGCTTTAAAATTGGTGCTACGTTGCTCATAATAGAATTGCTTAAATGGCACTGTGTAAGGACAAAATGCAGGCAAGCAGCAGGCTGAAGCCTACCATGTTCAATCTGTACATTATGCCATACTATTCTTATGTAAACTGGCTGTTGTTCTTCACCTATGTGGCGCTCTGGACTGACAAATAATTATGTGTCTGTTTTGGGATTTTCTACCTTAAAATAGCCTTCTGATAACAGCCTTACAATCTAACAATGTAGCTTATGCAATGATGACACAATCAGTAGAGTTTTAAGAAGAATCAATAGTTCAGTTCTCTACTTACCATTGCCTGTTCTATTTTGTTGTCAATGGCTACAACACTCGCACCAGATGCACTGTTTAAAAGAAAAGACAGAACACATGCAGATGAACTCTACTGGCTACTGGAATGTTGCTCGACAAAACTGGTAGAAAGACAGACATTCTTTGTCCATTTTATAACGACTTCCATCATGTTTAACAACAAAACCTAGCATTTATATAGTGTTCTTCAGCGTTCCAAGTGCTGCTTATATATCTTAGTGATCATTACAAACCTCTAAGCTTGGCCAGTCTTACCTCCATATACTCAGGAACAAGCAGATAAGAATGATATCCTCAAACAAGAAGGGTTATACACAAGACGAAGTGAAACATATTTAAATCCCAGCAAAATCAATGGGAATTGAACATTTTAATGTTTTAATGTGACTTAAGCATGGCTAGTTCTTGTCAGACTGGGCCCAAGGTGAATCTATGTAGTCTGTGGGCCCTTGTTTAAGCTGTGCATACACCTAAGAGTACAAGGAAGGAAGTACTGCCACTGTCCTACTGGTTGTCATGGTTTGCCATATTTGAGCACCCTTGAAGTGCAGCTGGAATAGTTCACAATCATAACCAAGCCAACCACTCAGGTCCTTTTGTGTGCATGAAAGTGACATTTTGATGTAAGTTTGGTTTGTCCAATATGACAGTATGTACAGCCAAATTAGATACTATCTATTATGGCAAAAGCAGACTTTTTTTGTCTATAATAAAACCACACTGTAAATAGAGTATACTGTACTTTGGACACTCCCAGCTCATTGGTGTTTTTCTCAAGCAACTGGAAGGGTATATTTAGGACCAGTTTTTCAGTACAACACTAAAAGCACAAACCAGCCTAAGTTAAGCACTGGAAAGTTGAAGCCAATGGGACTCAATAATTTAACTTAGGCTGGATTGTGCGCTAGAACTTTAAACCTGTAGTTTAAGAGATACTAGATTATTAGCTTATCTAGAACAGAGGATTCTTGCATCCATTTCAGAATGTTCAGTCCTGGTTAGTTGGGTCAGTGAGCACTTCTCTCCAAAATCCCACTGAAAATACTTAGTTTGAAATCAGCAAGTTTCATACCATCACCGCCACAGCAAGAATTTGCCAGAGACCTTGTGCTCATGTTCTAGAAGTACTAATTACATCATCCTGGGCCAGAAATAACAAAATGTTGTATGTTCTCTGTAATTAAGACAGTATTTGTAACTTATTAAAATATTAGCAATTTTTAAAACCCTACTTTTATAAAGCAATTTTGTCTAAAGGTTTCCCAAAGGTGCTTTGCAACTCAATAACTACCAATATTTAATTTGTGTAATATTTGGCTATGGAAATTAAATCCATTTTGCCATATGACAAATGACTTGGATGAGGAGGTGCAGGGAATGCTTATCAAATTTGCAGATGACACAAAGTTGGGTGGAACAGCTAATACTCTGGGAACAGGGGTCCCCAACCCCCGGACTGGGACCGGTCCGTGGCCTGTTAAGAACTGGGCCGCGTGGTGACCGGCCGCCGCGCTACCCGGTTTTACGAAAATGCTCATCGGGGAGGCGAGCAGAGGGACGAGTGGCAGGGGTGCTCGCCGGAACTCACGAGCACCCCGAGAGCCAGGTGGGGTGCTCGTGGTGCGTCCCGGTGGGCAGCGCAGTGGGATGCGCCGCGAGCACCCCTGCCGCTCGTCCCTTTGCTCGCCTCCCTGACAAGCATTTTCGTAAAGCCAGAAGTGACACGACAGGAGACCCGTCGCGTCACTTCCTGGTTCTCCGGCGCTGTTCTTTATGCAAATGGTAAAGTACCTTAAAATACTTAAAATACGAATAGCAAATCACGGCCATTTTAAGGTACTTTACCATGTTATTTACGTTAAAAGAGCAGCACCGGAGAACCAGGAAGTGACACGCCGGGGCCACCCGGGCCGGACCGCTGCTCTGGAAGACAGAAACAAAATTCAAAGCGATCTCGATAGGCTGGAGTGCTGGGCCGAAAACAACAGAATGAAATTTAATAGGGATAAATGCCAAGTGCTGCACCTAGGGAAAGGAAACCAAATGCACAGTTACAGAATGGGGGACACTTGGCTCAACAATACAACAAGTGAGAAGGATCTTGGAATTGTCGTAGATCACACACTGAATATGAGTCAGCAATGCGATGTGGCTGCAAAGAAGGCAAATGCTATTTTGGGCTGCATTAATAGAAGTATAGCTTCCAAATCGCGGGAAGTAGTAGTTCCCCTCTACTCAGCACTGGTTAGGCCTCAACTTGAGTACTGTGTCCAGTTCTGGGCACCACATGTAGACAAACTGGAGAGGGTTCAGAGGAGGGCAACAAAGATGATTAAGGGACTGGAAACGAGGCCTATGAGGAGAGACTGAAAGAACTGGGCATGTTTAGCCTTCAGAAGAGGAGACTGAGGGGCGATACGATAGCACTCTTCCAGTACTTGAAGGGTTGTCACACCGAGGAGGGCCCGGATCTCTTCTCGATCATCGCAGTTTGCAGGACACGGAATAATGGGCTCAAGTTACAGGAACCCAGATTCCACCTAAACATCAGGAAAAATTTCCTGACTGTTAGAGCAATAAGGCAATGGAACCAATTACCTAGGGAGGTGGTGGGCTCTCCCACTCTGGAGGCATTCAAGGTGCAGCTGGACAGCCATCTGTCGGGGATGCATTGACTTGGGCTCCTGCATTGAGCGGGGTTGGACTCGATGGCCTTGTAGGCCCCTTCCAACTCTACTTTTCTATGATTCTATGATATTTTAAATGAAGCATTCTGTATTCAACACCAGGCAGCTCAAACAAGTTGCACTTACTTGTCATTTCTGACATCCGAGTCCACCCCACATTTCCATAGCAAATAGCTGGTTTACATGTAGTTCATCCTTTTTAATACTCCAGCATGCAAGCAGAAGATACATTTAAATGATCATAAGTAAGTATGCTTCAACTCTGAGAACTTTTTATTTTCAAATGATGACACCGCAAAATACACTATGCTCAAACAAGCAATATCGCACAGTTAAGAATATAAGGACATAAGAGCAGCTGTTCTGGATCAAACCAAAGGCCTATCTAGTCCAGCAACTATTGTCAGTGGCCAACCAGATACCTATAGGAAGCCTATAAGCATGAGCAAAATAAGCATCTTTACACTCCTGTTCCCTAGCAAATGGCATTAAGAGGCATCCTGCTTGTAATATTTAGCAATCAGGACTAATAGCCACTGATAGCCTTATCTTCCATGAATTTGTCTAATCCCCTTTTAAAGCCATCCAAATAGTGGCGATCACAGCAGTGGTAGCCAATTCCATAGTTTGACTATGCACTGGGTGAAGAAGTTCAGATTATCAAGCATTGTATGAAGATCCTCATTTCTTTGTAATACAGGAAGATCAAGTTTAATCTACTACAGTTAAGTCATGACTAATTAATCTGCATTTCAGTACGCAACTTCTAATGTCAGGTTTTTGACTTTTTTACTAATGTACAAATATTGCTCCCCCCACCTTTATTTAAGAACCATTAAAACAGGTTACTATTCACAAAATATTAGTATTACTACTTCAATCAAATATGTTTAAAAGAATGTGATTAATAACTGGAGTCCAACTTTTAGTAAATAACCTAAGGATCTTGATTTTTAAAGTTTAAATTGTTTTTATGGCCAGGATCTAAAAATGCACTTCTACATGGAAACAGGTCTTCCATTCATGCAGACCTGTTTTACACCTCATGCTAGAGAACTGCTTGAGAAAGGAGACCAAATGTTCTGGATTACAACTTCAAGCATTCCTGCCCACTGGCCATGCTGGCTGGGGTTGATGGCAGTTGAAGCATCTGGAGAGCACCAGGTTGGGGAAGGCTGATGTATAGGAAACTGGTGAATGTTACAAAGGATGGAGTAATTTTAATTATTATTATTATTTTACATTTATTTATCGCCCATCTGGCTGGCAAACCGGCCACCCTGGGCGATGTACACAAGATAAAATACAGGATAAAATACATTTAAAACAGTATAAAATTTTAAAATCTTAGCCCATCCCATATTCCCGCCTGAACAGCCATGTTTTTAGTGAGCGGCGGAAGCTCAGCAGAGAGGGGGCATGGTGGAGGTCACTCGGGAGAGAGTTCCACAGTATGGGGGTCACCACAGAAAAGACCCTCTTCCTAGTCCCCACCAGTCTAGCTGCTCTGGCTGAAGGGACAAGGAGAAGGCCGTCTGTGGCAGATCTTGTTGAGCAGCCTACTTGGTGTTGCTGGAGACGCTCCTTGAGATAGACTGGACCGGAGCCGTATAGGGTTTTAAAGGTCAAAACCAACACCTTGAATTCGGCTCGGCAAGCAACTGGTAGCCAGTGCAGCTCCTTGAGCACTGGAGTGATGTGATCCTGCTGGCGGCTGCCTTTAACCAGGTGAGCTGCCACGTTCTGTACCAGCTGTAGCTTCCGAACTGTCTTCAAGGGTAACCCCACGTAGAGCACATTACAGTAGTCTAGGCGAGAGGAGACCAAGGCATGCACCACTGATGGGAGCAGATGATTAGGAAGGTAGGGGCGGAGCTGCCGTATCAGATGGAGTTGATACAGCGCCGCCCGACTCACAGCTGACACATGGAGACCTGAGCCTCCATGGACAGCTGGGACTGGGAGTCTAGAATGACCCCCAAGCTGAGGACCTGGTCCTTCAGGGGTAGATATACCCCATTCAGCACCAGGTCAACATCCCCTAACCTCCCCTTATCCCCCACCAGAAGTACCTCGGTCTTGTCGAGGTTCAGCTTCAGCATGTTCCTTCCCATCCAGCCACCCACTGACTCCAGGCACTTGGACAGGGTCTCAACGGCCAACCTTGGTGAGGACTTGAAAGAGAGGTAGAGCTGCGTGTCATCCACATACTGGTGACACCGCACCCCAAATCTCCTGATGATAGCTTCTGTATTTCCAGAAAAGATATCATGCTTGAAGAACCAATTGTTATGTTCTTTCCTTTATGTTGGTACAACTACTCTGGGCATAGCTGCATGGACTTTTCATTAACATAAATATCCAACCTGAAACTCAATACAACAGTCAACCTGAATCCACTGCAGGGGCACTAGTGGGACCAGGCTAATTTTCGCACCAGCAAGAACAGTGACTGAACAAATTCATCAACACCACACTGTTCTTGTTGCTAACTGCTTATTGGCGGTCTTCTCCCACTTCCTATCACATGGAAACTCTAAATTGTTCACTATTTCTAGTTCTAATCTTCATGTGGGATCTAAATTTATTAAATAAATATAGTACTGGGAAGTGCCAAAGTAGCATGATAAGATGGAAATATTGCTAAAGAGCAAACAATTTAAATACCTATGCGGAAATGTGGGCTTACTTTTAGCAAGCATTTCAAAAGAGGTTAACATGAATTTAGAAGCAAAACTGTACACTTTATCTCCTTTAAAAGCAGCCAATAAAGGAAATGGGTTTTTGTATAAAAAGCAGTCTTTTAATATTTCACATGGTCATGTGTTTACATGTTCAAGCAGTCTTCCTAGACATCTCAACTTCACACACCTTGAGCATCAAGAGAACATCCCTCAGATCTTCTAGGGCACTTACATTCTTGTTACACAAAAACCCCAACCAATAGTAGGCACATTTAATCAAGTTTGGATATCAAAGTTTGCAAGACATGAGAAAGAGACAATTCTGAAAAACAGTCCTGGGGAAGGGGAGGAGTGAGGCACCGCTGGCTTCTAAGGAATCCAGGTGGTGCCTCAGCCTCTCCTCCTCGGCAGGAGGTGTAAAGTATTTAGATGTTTTTGAGGGCTAGGGGAGCGCAGCAGCAATCCTATCCGCCGCACTCCTCCTGCCCTCAATGGGATGCCCCTAACTCTCCAAGTTCGGAGGGTTACAAGCAGCCTCATTGGATTGTGCTGCCCTCCACTTAATTGTTTTGCCCTCCAACTGAACAACCCAGGGGAAACATTGCAAACTTGGGTCTCAATCCAAACTACTTTAAGCTTGTGCAAAGGCTTGTACCAGCAATGGCCATGCTGGCTGGAGATTACGGGAGCTGTAGTCAACACACCGAATTGCAGAAGGCTGGTTTATAAACTTGTGCCCAAAAGTTATTCACATGTAATGATAACCCAGAGTATGGATTGAGGATGGGTTGTTGTTGTTTAACTATGGGTTGTTAACAAAAACCACCCAGGAAGAGAACCCATGGTTTGTTGTTGGGTTGTAAACTCTGGTTGTTCGTAGTTAACAAACCATAGATAAACCATAAGGCGGGTTTTGCATATAACAACAACCCATGATTCAACAACAACCCATACTTAACCTGTGCTCTGGGTTGTCGTTACATGCAAACCAGGTCATTGACATGAATATGCAGCTATAATCAGTCCCTTGAAACTGATATGCTTTCAGCAATGAAGAAATGAAAGCATCTTCTAAAGCAAGAATAGACAGATCACATCCTCATCCAGCACTACAGTTTATGTCCAAGCATCATCATAGTGGTACTGACTCCTTATTTTTCTAAGTAATTCAGTTCTTCAGAAATCAATGCTATAAACCAGGGGTGGGCAGAAGGTAATTCTCCAGATGTTTTGTACTTCAACTCCCAGAAGCCCCTGCCAGCATGGCCAATGGTTAGGAATGCTGGGAGCTGGAAGTCCAAAACATCTGGAGATCTACTTTCTGCCCACCCATTATAAACAGTTTACAAAAGCAACACTTTTCCTACTGGATGTAAACTGTGATGGGAACATGTGTTGAAGGGAGGTATAAAAATGTGGCAAATAAGAGAACCACCTCAAAATGTCATTTTGGAAAAGTGGAAGATTTCTAGGTTTTCTGAATATGTACTAAATTCCACACCCATTGCCTAATAAGCACTCCACAGTCACTAGAATAATCTACTTTAAATTATTGGATAGTGATGAAGAGAGATTCTAGGCAAGTCACAAAATGGATTTTTCAAGATTATATATTAAAATAATGCAAAGTATTGACAGTTAAGTCAACTGTTTTCTCAACTGGAGTCAGGTCTGATTAAGAATTTGTTATCCAACAAAAGGATTGCACTCAAGCAACATGGAGAAAAATGAATACATACTCAATAACTGAATGAAAAGCAAATATAGTATATAAGCAATAGTAAGAGGCTAAATGCATTTCAAACTTCAGTTCATCATGAAAAAACCTGCATCTAAAGAACAAGCAAGTTTAACATGTTTCAGTTACATATAGGGCTACATGCAGGTACCTCAGGTGCAAGGGTTGCAATAAATGTGAGATTTTTAATACTAAAAGTTATTTTCTATTGTAATTACCATCAGGAACTTGCACACTTTACCATGCCAGGGATACTTCCCATGGCAGATTCACAAGAGACATATGCAAATTCATATTAACAAAGAAAGACCCATCATAATATCTGTAAGAGTTCCATCTGTACAGGACCACTGTTTGCTGCATAGTTCCTGCAGGAATGGAGGCAAAGCTCTCAAATGAGGTCCTCACTTCACACTGGGATAAACTGAAATGAGAAAATCGAGTCTTCAGAGAACTACTTTAGGCTATAAGAAAATGGACTGTTCTTCAAAATGGCAGTAAAAGCATACTCTGACAAAGATTTGATAAATCATTAAAAATTTATCAATTGATATCCATGCATTACGATTTTAATGTTTTTTTAAAAATGTTTTATTTATTAAACTTCTACATTACTCTTGCAAGGGGCTCCCAGTGGTCCAGTGCTATAGCTCCAGACATTCCCAAGATCATTCACTGGGCCCTATGATTTTTACAAACCTCGTAATTGCTAACAAGCAATGTAAAGATGTTTTAATAAGGCTCGTTAAAAATAATGTCTGAAAAGTCTGATTTCAAATAATCTACTCTATGCCCCTACCTAATCTCCTATTTTGAGTTATCTAAGAAGGGGAAGTCTCCTGAGACGAATGCACCTGGCAACCAATGTTCAAGCGGAAAAAACATGATCAACTTTAATGTGTAAAAAAAAAAAAAAAAAAAGCTTTAAATTGGTATGTATCTATCACTGGTATCTTCACAAATATTCATATAAGATGAATTAAAAATACAGGTTTCTTCAAATACTATAGTTTAGCTCATTTTGTTGTGTGCCATGTGTTACATAGTAGTATTTGGTCTCTTGCAATTATTTCTTCACAGTTCTGTTGGCTTCAAAATACTCCCAAGAAAATTGCCAGTCACAAGACAGCACACCATATCCATTTAGAAAGTGCAGTTACAAGGCAATATATATTTTTAGACCTCACTAAGAATGTTAAACACCAAGTTTACACATCTAGCTGTCCCAAAACAGAGGCATATCTTGCAATATGCTACAGCATAATCAATTGTTTAAACTGTACTTCATATGTTAGGCTATAAGCAAGTGTTAAAAAGTACAGTACTATTCCACAGTGGCCTGTAAGACTCAAACACAGTTCTGGCAGAAGCTTCAAATGACACCCTCATGGAAACTGTATCACATTTACAGCTGCTGAAAATCTCTTTTCCAAAGGAATGCTGAAATAGCCATTCAAGAGAAGACAAGACCAACCTGTGAAAGTTACCAACTGGTCTACCAAATCACGTATCATCTTTCTACTCCCCCCCCCCGCCCCGTTTTTGCCCATTTGTGTTTTATGGGAAGAGAAAAGGGTGGAAATTAGGAGCTTCTGGGCTAAGCAGTGACCCATGTATCCCCCAGAAAGAAGACAGAAGACTTGGGCAAGTGAGCAACAAGCCAACTGCACACCCCCAATTTCTCTCCTCTGCCTTCCAAGAAACAGCTTCATGAAGCCTGTTGTAATGTTAGAGCTGTATAGCAGCTGCAGCAAAACCTCTGGCAAGCAGAAGGCAACTGTAAAGTGTGGGACAGCCCCATCCGCCAGTTAGGGAAACTTTTGCATGTGAAGAAAAGGTGTCACATTATCCAGTGGGCCAACCTGGAACTAAACAATGTACCGGTAGTTGCCAACCAGATCCCCAAGGCAAGCAACAGGTTTTTAAACCAGCTCCCATTTAGCCCACTACAGCCAAGACAACTAGGAATAATGGTTTTGCAGAATATTGTGTTGCATACTCTCTGCCTCCATTGGCAACATGCCTTCATTAGTGATTTAGCAGAGTGCATCGTATAGTAGCAGCCTGTTTGAATTTGCTATCTTCAGAGGGGCTATCTTCTTGCTACTAGTGACCTTTTTTCAGCTGAAGTTGCAACATAAGATGTTTTCTGTTATATGAATGGTCCCCTGCTGTTATTGTGAAGAGAAGCTTGTCTGAATATACCCCAAATTTATAGGTCATACGTAACACCCAAACATGCATTCAAAAGTTCTCCATTTGTTCCAGAAGTTGAGACCAAAACAGATGACTAAACAAAGTAAGATCAGTACACAGTCTTGGCAGATTTCAACCAGACAACTCCACTATTATGGGGTTTATTCATCAGTCAAATTCTCCCACGCATTCAGTCTCTGCTCAGTTATGGCTTTCCAAGTCATGCCAGCCAGTAAAGTGCACAATCAACACAAATCATGTTATTCTCTTTGTTTTTATGTGCCAACAGAGCTCTGCTCAAAGCTGCTCTAAGAGCAGATTTGGCCAGTGGGGCAGCTTTCATGCATGACAACATCTTTGTGGACCAGATAGTGTCTGAAATCCAGCCATACAACCTTTTGTACATACAGAATGCCCAGAAATAAACACAAGATGTAACCTGTTTGACTTAACAGCTCTAGTACATATTCAGTTTGCCAGTAATAAGCATACCAAAGACAAACACTTTATTAACTCTCACAAGCACAACACAGGGAAGCCTGCAAAGGTCTATTTGAATCTATGGGTAGATTCAGCATGCATACATATACCTAACCCTTGCCAAACTTGCCTCCAAGGAAATGCCCTCTCCATAATTCCTTTGCAAGCGGCCAAGAGGCAGCTAAGTGTAAATTTAAATTATGTATCTGTCTTGCTCTGCTGTGGCCAGGTGGGATATTACATAGACAAACATTCAAACTAGCATTCTGCCAGCAGCTGAAGGACATTCCAAAAGCAGTAACTAGCCATATAAAGGCCAGAAAGCCAACATATGCATGGCTTCTAAAGATTACAGGTACTTATGATGATACCTTAAACCAGCCCAGACTGTTTGTCAATCTAGACTAGCATTTTCTAATCTGACTGGCAGCACCTCTCCGGGGTCTCAGGAAGAGGTCTTTTCCATCACTTGTTACCAGTTCCTTTTAACTGGAGATACCAGGGATTGAACCTAGAACCTTTTGTATGTCACTGAGCTATAGATCCCCCCCCTTGCATCCCAAGCAATACTTTTTTTCAAAGGCGAGTAAGGGAAGACATGATAGAGGTGCACAAAATTATGCATGGTGCGGAGGAAGTGGGTAGGGAGACATTATTTCTCCTTCTCTCATAATACTAGAATCTAATGGGTCATCCCAAGAAGCTGATTGGTGGGAGATTCAGGACAGATAAAAGGAAAAACTACCGTATTTTTCGGACCATAAGACGCACTTTTTCCTCCCAAAAAAGGAGGGGGAAATGTCTGTGCGTCCTATGGAGTGAATACAGTAAAAAAAAAATATTTTTTTTTTTTTTTTTTACTTTCCTCTGCTGGTCCGGAAGAGCGGAGGACTCCTGGGTGGGGCGGGGGAAGCCCCCGCCTCTCAGCTGATTTTTTTTTTTTTTTTAAAAAATTTGAACCATACAGTAAGTGCGTCTTATGGTCCGGTGCGTCTTATGGAGCGAAAAATACGGTACTTCACACAGCGCATAGTTAAACTATGGAAGTCATTTCCACAAGATGTAGTGATGGTCACCGATTTGGAGGGTTTTAAAAGGGGATTGGACAAATTCATGGAGGAGAAGGCTATCAATGGCTACTAGGCCTGATTGCCTATATGCTTCCTCCAGTATCAGAGGCAGTATGCCTATGTACTCCAGTGAGTTACTGGGTATCATGGGCAGGAAGGTGCTGTTGCACTCATGTCCTACTTGTGGGATCCCGGGGCAGCTGGTTGGCCACTGTGGGAACAGAATGCTGGACTAGATGGACCTTTGGTCTGATCCAGAATGGCTCTTCTTATGTTCTTATGGCTCCTGAGCAGACAGTCATCATCACTGAGCTGTTGGGGTGGGATGTTTTTTCACCGGGCATTTTCTTCACCAGATTTTTGTACTTCTACAAACTTTGGGATTTCCCTAAACCTGCTGATACCTCCCTCTTCTGCATGGGTGGCGCCATTTTAAGTTCTGGCATTCACCACTGAATGTTGGAAAGAGAGAAACGCTGGCTTAAACTGGATTACATAAAAGCATCTTTACGTTCCTTATCATTTCCTGATATAAAATATATGGATATATACTTGAAGCCCCAACACTGTTTAGCTGAAATATCAAACTGTTTTCTAGTTAAGGGTGGGTAAACGTAAGTAGAAGTCAATGGGTTGGATCCAGTTTGCTTTTATTGACAGTAGAATCCTCTGGGCAGAGTTCTGTTCAGTTCAGAATGCTCCTACTAGTGGAAGGGGGGGATTATTTTTGCTGATTTCCCCTTCCCCCTGCAGTGAAGTGGTACCTCTTATACTGCCCAAGGGAACCCCAACCCTATGGAGCAGATCTGGGGGACATAGGGGGCTGCAAGGTAGGGCAAACTAAAATTACTTCCTCCCCTTTTCCACCAACAGTATTCCTCTGCTGGATCAAGAGTCTTCTGCAGACAGTATCATCTGTATTTTGAGGACACCCAGTTATCTCTCTTCTCCTGAATCCCAGTGATGTGGTGATATCCCTGAACTGTGGTAGAGAATCAGCAACTGAATTGAAGTTCAATCCAGAAAACAGAGTTCTTAGAAGTTAAGAGCTCTTCTGCATATTTAATTTAGAATATGACAGCACTTCAGACTCCTACTGTGATCTTAAATTCTGTCATTCTTCAAATTAGAATGCATCCCTTCTGAAGTCAGCAAGCATATGAATCAAGCAAGCCATTAAGTTTTTTTGCTTCAATAAGGCAAATGCAAACAAATGACGGTGCTTAATGTTCAACCAGCAGTAGAAAACCTAAGACAGACAAGAACACTGTAAGCCAGAAAAGTTACCAGGATTTCAATCTATAATATTAATATTGTGAAAAAGCCAAACCGCAGCTGTTGAATTAGTAATGCAACTTTGACAAGCGGTATCCTCAAAGCTGAATTTGTTGCAGTTTCTCGCCAAGTGCCTGGCTGTGCCTGAATCCTCTTTCAAAGTCGCCCATCGCCCGTTCATGTCCCAATTTATAGCTGCTCAAGTTGTAATAGTTATTTTAGAGATTTCTATCAAAGTAGACCCCATATTTACTCTTTTTTCATTCTGCAATTTAAATGACTTGATTTTTAAAAAACATTTGAGAGAGGCAAGATCACTACTGCTAGTCTTCAAAAGCTAAGTTAGAGCTGCTGATCACGACTATCAACAGCATTTCTTGTTCTAGTGCTAGTGAGCACCAAATTACTACTACTATTCTTCCAGCTACAAAAGGAAAGGGCAGCAATGCACAGAATGGGGCTAGACTCCATGAGGTCCAGAAAAGAACCACCATTAAATCAAGTTATTTTTGGATACTGTGGCTGCACTAGTCAAGTCACAGTAGGTAATCTGAGGAGAAAGGCAGAAGATATTGAAGTCAAAATACTTCTTGATGACGAGAAACCTGCACAGTGCAAAGCTGTTCATGCATACCTCAGCACGTATGCTTTCCATACTTAAGTATTCATACCTATCCCAGAGGTTCTTTGATTCCCGTAACTTGTTCGAATGGAACACTTGGTAGAAAGTAGTTGAAGGGTTCCTATGAGAGCTAGGAAACGAAAGAAGATTGAGAACGGGTAGCAATTTGGAGGAAAATAATGAGTTTTTAGGTTTAAACATCTAGAGATCCTAGGCCCAAGGTTTAGCAATAGCTTGTAGACTATGGAACTGTAAAAGTAGCCTTAAACATTCAACTGTACATTAGCAAAAAGTGTAAAAAATTGAATTCCTTAGAGACCAGAAAAATCTTAAGAACGGCCTGTCTGGATAAGACCAAGGTCAATCTAATACAGCATTCCATTTCCAAATGTGGCTAGCTAAGATGCCTCTGGACACTCCGAAGCAGGACATAATGATGGCCTTCCTGTTTTCACCTAGCATCATAATCATCATCATCATCATCATCATCATCATCAACGTTTATTTATAACGCCCCTTATACCAAAGGGCAGGACAAATAACATATACAGTAAACATAACAATACAATAAAATAACCAACACCAACCACTTACTATGCAGTATCAAATCCCAGCAACCACCACATTAGCCCAACCACTCATTCTGGCTGACTAAAAAGATAAGTCTTTAATCCTGTTCAAAAGCAGGAAAGATCCTCCTCCAATCGGAGGTCCATGGGAAGCCTGTTCCACAAAAGCATCTGCTGATATGGTACAACCTCTGTACATGGTAGCTCCTCCTAGCCTTTTAGCTATCATGCATTATCTCGTATGGCTCACAAAAGAAAGGCATTGCCTCCTTAACAGGATTTCTTACAAGGCAGCTTTTCACAACTATGTCAAACTCCAGCTATGGAGTTAAGGAGACACAAGCAATGGAAACTCAAGCTTTGAAACCTGAAACCATGAAGTGAAGGATTCACATTGCTAATTAGGAAACAAGTCAGTCACATAGTGATTACGGTACTTTACAAAGAATGTTCACAACCTTAAAAGGCAAAGCACGTTTGCACATTTCACAATACTGTAGTAATTTTCAGAAAATATCAAGTTCAGCCTTGAGAAAGAAGAACCTAGAAAAGTTACACTTATAGCAGAGGTTCTCCAACTGCAGTCTGCAAAACACCGATGATCCATGACCTCTATTCAGAATGGTCCATGGAAAGGTTGACAGCCACCTTCTTCCAAATACAGAAGCAGGATGAATGTTGGGCCTTACCTGAGGGTAAAGCTTACAGACAATGGGCAGGTTTGCACGACATGACAACCCACCCTGTGAATAAGCAGACAATCGGGCTCACCATGGGTTGTCCCCCCGCTCCTTCAGCCAGTATCCCAGGGGACTTGGCAGCTAAAGCTGCCTTGTCTCCTCTCCCCACCACAATCGCGAGACCTTTTCGCTCATCGTTGGTTTTTACCCCTTTCCGCCCCATAGCTCATCTTTTGAGATCTCCGAGTTGACAGCCCCTTCAAACTGCCCAAGTGGCACACTGGAGGGGTTGTCCTTGGTTTACCACTTATTTTTTATTAAAAAATGTTGTGCCCCAAATGTGCACAAATATTTTCATAATTTTTTAAAAATTGTAGTTAGACTTGCTTAAGTGTGCACTTCTGCAGGTCTGAGATGGGCAGCCTCACCTGGGCAATGTCCTGGGGGTGCCTGTTGCCAAAGTGCAACAGGTACCCACCATGGACACTGACCCCGAGAGGCTGCAAAAAGGTTTATTTTTCACTTTGCTTTCCCCTGACAACTGTCAAAAGGAAAGCTGTCAAGGGAAAGCAAAGATGCAAGTGATCTTTACTCGTGAAAGGGGGTGGCCATAGATCACCCCTTTCACAGCACGATCCTCTACTTTTTTTGGTTGGGCCTGACTCTTCATAGTGTCCTACATCTTTTCCACCATTTCCTGAGACTCTAGGTGTTCAGGAATGTGGAAAAGAGCAAGCCACCCCCTTTTATGGAGCTGTCAAAACTTAGGCTTCCTTTTAAAGTGGGTTTTTTGACAGGGCTAATCAGGGTTTTTTCACAGGAAAATATACATATGTATATGCATATGCCCCTGTCAAAAACCGTTTTAAAAGGAAGCCTGAGCTGCCAAAGTTCCGTGCTCCCGTAAAAGGGGTTGGCTTGCACTTTTCCATCTTCTCAAGCACCTAGACTCTCAGGAAAGGGAAAAGATACAGGACACTGAGAAGAGTCAAGTCCAGTAAAAAAGAAAAAGAAAAAAGTAGATCTTGCTGTAAAGGGGTCCAGGTGAACTCGGCAAAAGGCTTTTGCTGTTCTTACTGAGTGGCTTGCTAGTCGCTTCCCTGGACCTACGACGGGGTCAGCCATCTGGGCTCGGACAGCACAACAACCCACCGTGGGTCTAACAACCCCTAAAACAAGCCATGGGTTGTCAGGGTGGCGTGTTGCAAGCCACCCTGCAGGAAACAGTCCCAGTTCACATGAAATGACAACCCACCGTGGCTTGTCACCCACATTGGGTTTTCATGTCATGCGAACCCAGTCTCTACACCCAACATCACCAAACTTTGCTAATAAAAACAGGCATATCCACTGCATTAGAAAGGCAAGATTAGGTATTAGAATATGGGTAATGTGCTTTGATTTGTAGAACAAAAATCTTCAGTGGTCTGCTGAGACCAGCACCAGTTTTCAAATGGCCCATGAAAAAAAGTTTACATCGCCAGTTCTCATATTATCTTTTCCTAAAGGAGCCAGGTCAAGAAATCCTTCCTCAGAAGTTTTACGGTTCCATAAAGTAGTTTCACTGTTCCTCACATAAAGCCTGCACAAAGGAAAAGAATATCTGATATATCTAAACTAAATACAAGTAAGCTAAGTTAGTCTGGAAAAACACTCACTATCCACTTTTCCTCATATCCCAGTTCTCAATGAGCTGGTTTAGATATAGTGGCTAAACCACAGTTTAGCATTATGAGAATGATCTGCAGCTATGAAGTTATTTATTTATTTTATTATATTTATACCCCGCCATTTTTTCCTGCAAGGAACCCAAGACAACTTACATAATCCTCCTCCTCCTCTCCATTTTCTCCTCACAACAACCCTGTGAGGTAGGTTAGGCTGAGCGTCAGTGACTGGCCCAAAGTCACTCAGTGAATTTCATGGCCGAGCGGGGAATAGAACCCAGATCTCCCGAGTCCCAGTAAAGGATTCACACTTTTCCAAGGGAAAACTAGTATTTAACAGGACAGTTTTTAACCACTTCCAAAAAACCTTCCCCAATGTTTAGCCAGGTAGGCGGGGTGGGGGGTGGAGATAACTACAATAGGGCTAGCTGGTGGAGGTGAGAGAAGAGCGCACTAAGACTGGTTAGCACATGAGCGTGCAGACATGCATAATTTTTATGCATATATGTATGACTCAAAACAGAATTAATTTTCACCCATAATAGAGATTTTACACAATTGATAAAACCTTGTTTTCTTGAGCTGCAAATATTTCAAAGTCACACTCTTGTCCACTATCCACAGTCAGACTCATTCCAAAATTCTTGCAATCAATAGCAGAAACAGAAGATCATAGAGTTGGAAGGAGCCTACAAGGCTATCGAGTCCAACCCCCTGCTCAATGCAGGAAACTAGAGGAGGGGTCTCCCATCCAAG
Organism: Shinisaurus crocodilurus; assembly: GCA_021292165.1. Classification (NCBI taxonomy): domain Eukaryota; kingdom Metazoa; phylum Chordata; class Lepidosauria; order Squamata; family Shinisauridae; genus Shinisaurus; species Shinisaurus crocodilurus. Next base: position 37,321,328 of record CM037878.1, read on the forward strand.
TAATAACCAGGCTTGTCCCTGCTTAGCTTTCCATGCTCAGACAAGCTGAGCCAGCATAAGCCACAGATAAAACTTTTTGTTTCCTCAGTGCCAGCTACTGCTGCCAATTTCTCCAACTATACTTGCGTGATTATTTTTACTATGTATGAAATGTTATGGTTGTTATCCTTTCAAAGCAAGCTAAGAACAAATAATTAACAACAGGAACTGAATTAGGGCTGCCTCCAAACAGCATTGTAGAATGGCTGAGATCTATAGAACAACTAGTTGCACAAGCCCCAAACCCTCCTGGATCTGAAGCTTCCAAACAGAACCTCACCATACAACACAGTAAACTGCTTTTGCAACTGAAGACTTACAAAAGATGTTTGTAATATGGCAGAGGTTTTTTGGAGAATTTTGAATTGGAACATTTTCTGCTGCTCTCAAAATCCAGAGATCTGATTTCATGTTTGACTTTCATTAGTAAACACTAAGTAAATGTTAATTTTATGTGCTGTATAAATATCTGAAAGGTTTTCCCCTCCCCAGAAGTAGTTTAACTGAAATGTTTTGATTGGACAAAATCAATACAGTGCACTTAGTGTAGTTTTAAAGATCATATTCAAAACAAATTCAAAGCTTTGCTTGGAAATTATTTTTACTGGAATACTTGTAAATATTTATGACATGACAACTCAATAGCATACACTTGCCTTTAGATTTCTATTTCAAGAATTATTAAGGCAAAAAAAAAAGGCTAATACACTAACTTCAGCATGACTGAAAAGCTGTGTGCATAAATATGTGCACTTTCTTGGAATAGTCACTTTAAAATTAAAGTTGTAATTAACTTTTTGAGATTCAACTAGTATTATATACAGTTGCCCAATTTCATAGAATCATTGAAAAGTAGAGTTGGAAGGGGCCTACAAGGCCATCGAATTTGACTTGTACAATGCCCCTTCCATTATGTTACTAATTAATTTTATGAAACAATGCATTTATAGAAGTGGGAAAATTCTGCAGGAAAATATAGTGGCAGAAAAATTTCTATCCCAAACCACTGGTTTCTTATGATTTAAGTTAAAAATCTCACTGACTATGCATAAGCTTTGGGCACACCTTACGTAGTTGAGTCTGAATTTTAAGTCTCGTTTGTGTGATTAAAATATGCAAGTGAGTATGGAAATAGTTTTTTATTAATGCATTTTTAAATATATTTAAACAGGTAAGGCATGGTTCATCAAGCATTTGTTTATCAAGCTTTAAAAAAAAACCAAGATTTCTTTGTTCACAACTTTATCAAGCATTCCAGAGAAAGAGGTCAGCATATTTTTCAAAAAGGAGACCCTATTCCAACTGTTAAAATTAATATTCTGAAGTGATGTTTGTAACTGAATGAGAACATGAGCACAACAGCAGTTTAGATAGCATTTTGCTACTAAGTAAGCAGCCAGAAATTCCATACTAATGTGCAAGAACACTATTAGATACAGAATTATTTGACAACACAGTTCATATTTCAGTAGTATAATGACAAAATGTTGCCTCCAGTGGACAGGGGAGATCCTGTCTTTGAAGAGACAATGACCCAGTTCACACATAACAGAGGCAAACTGTGGGTGAACTAACCCACAATTTGCCATGGTGTGTGCCAGGTGTGTTCTGTGGCCATTTTGAATATTCAACCCCCGATTTGAGTGGCTCCGTAATGTCCAAACCCAGACACTATAGCTTAATCGCGGGTTAAACAACCCACAGCTAACCTACAATTAATAGTGTCCAGGTTTGGAGTCAAAGAGCAACCCCTGACTGGCCTTAATAGGGGCTGAATATTCAAAAAAGCTGTGGAACACACTGTGGCAAATTGTGGGTTAATTAATCTATGATTTGCCACTGTTACATGACAACAGCCCCAAGGGCTTGTATCCTAAGTGCCATGAGCAGAAGGAAGCTTGCACAAGGAGACTTCCTCATTCCCTCCTCACCCCTCCAGCACCCAAAAGCCTCTATAGGGTGTGAAATGGGGTACAGGGGGCAGCTAGAGGATGGGGAATTCACCCCAAATCCACAAAAGGCACCTTGCACAATCTCACTCCTCATAGGAGGTGCCTCTGCCCAATCTGGAGCAGGGCAGAAAGGTTTTTCAGGAGGCACTGAAGTGGGGAGGAGGGGTAAGGAAAATCCTTTCACACAAACTTTCTTCTGCTCATGGTACTTAGGATTCAACCATATGTAAGAGTTTATTACTGTTCTTAGATACTTGGCATATTTTCTTCTACCAGCTTAGAACCTATTTAGTAGACCTGCCTCTTTAACAAAGTATTTCTGCAATTAGGTGCTTAGTACTTTAAAACTGGCAGCTTGGGAATGCAGAAGAGCTAGCCAAATCTCATTTCCCCCCCATTAGTGTTCAGCTAAGGGAAGAGATTGATTACCTAGTATATTTGCTTTTTTAATTATTCCAGAAAATAGGTTTAACACACCGTTTTAGTAAGAGTACATTCAGTATTCCCCAATAGTAGATTAAGAAAACTCATTCAGAACACAGCTCAAGAAACATGAAGAGTATGTTATTGACAATCCTTAACTTGAATTAACAGCCTTGCTACTGTCAATGCTCAAGATGAGACTAGACCAAAACATTTTCCATTGCTTCCTGCCTCTTCCCATCACTTCTCATTCTCTCACACATCTCTTGATCAAGTTTAGTCTTATCTTTTCACCATCTATTTCCTTATTTCTGCACCCATGTCTCCCTTTCCACCTACTTTTCTCCTTTATGCGCTTTTCTTTATCATTCTGCATTTTCATCTGAATGTGAATCTTACTGCCTCCATTCCCAGACTGGCACTTTTAACCTCTAGCTACCCCTCCAGACAGGTTTTAGATCTCAACTGACACTTGCCAACCAACTTCCCAATGACTTCTCATCGCTTTACCTTCTCCACACACTTGTTGCTATTTTATTTAGCACATTTTAAATCAATTATTTCAATGATATCTACAAAAATTAAGAAGGGAAAAAACAAAACAAGCAACAGATAAAAACAATTAATAAAAGTTTAAAATATTTAATAACAACAACAACAACAACAACAACAAAAATAATTTATTTCTTACCCGCCTCTCCACTCAGATCGAGGCGGGGAACAACCATAAATATAAAATACATAACTAGTTAAAAAGGTGACAAAGCATTTTAAAAGTGTCTGGAAATAAACTTTTTCTGGTGCCTAAATGATAACAAAGTTGGCATCAGGTTTACCTCCCTGGTGAGGGCTTTCCATAACTTGGATGCCACTACCAAAAAAGCCCTGTCACTTGTAGATGTAAAACTCACCTCTGATGGAGATGGTTTTTGGAGAAGGGCATCAGCAGATGAATGCAGTGCGCATGTAGGTTGATATGGGAGGAGGCACTCCTTCAAGTACTTGGATCCTAAGCTGTTTATTTATTTATTATTTATTTACCACATTTATATACCGCTCCACATCTAAACAGATTTCAGAGCGGTGAACAATAAAAGATAAAAAGAATAAAACACCGTATTAAAAATTTTTGCTTTAAAAAACAGTACTAATGGAAATCATGGCTGGTCAATCAAGGAAGGCTTTATGAAATACAGTAATACCTTGGATTACGAGCATAATTCGTTCCAGAACCATGCTCGTAATCCAAAACACTCGTATATCAAAGCGAGTTTCCTCATAAGAAATCATGGAAACTCAGCAGGGAGCCATACCGCGCCTCCACGGGGCTCCCTGCCAGGGAGCTGGCTTGCTTTGCCTTTAGACCAGGGCTCTCCAGCCTTGGGTCCCCAGATGTTGCTGGACTACAGCTCCCAGAATCCCTTGCCATAGAACCATAGAAAAGTAGAGTTGGAAGGGGCCTACAAGGCCATCGAGTCCAACCCCCTGCTCAATGCAGGAATCCAGGTCAAAGCATCCCTGGCAGATGTCTGTCCAGCTGCACCTTGAATGCCTCCAGAGTGGGAGAGCCCACCACCTCCCTAGGTAGTTGATTCCATTGTCTTATTGCTCTGACAGTCAGGAAATTTTTCCTGATGTTTAGGTGGAATCTAGGTTCCTGTAACTTGAGCCCATTATTCCGTGTCCTGCAAACTGGGATGATCGAGAAGAGATCCATACCCACCCATGCTGGCTGGGTATGCTGGGAGCTGTAGGCCAGCAACATCTGGGGACCCAAGGTTGGAGAGCCCTGCTTTAGATACGAGTATCTCAAAGCAGCTAATGAAAATTTCAGAGACAGAGAGAAGGGGGAGAGAAGGAGAGAGATGTGGAGGATCAACAACCTGCAGAGTGAGTGGCGGCTCCCTGCCCTTAGGCAAAGCAGCGGGAGGTGCCGGCTGAGCGAGACGATGGCCAAGCGAGGCGCCAGCAGAGCGTGTGGCTCGGCACCGGCAGAGCGTGTGGCTCGGCACCGGCAGAGCGTGTGGCTCGGCACCGGCAGAGCGTGTGGCTCGGCACCGGCAGAGCGTGTGGCTCGGCACCGGCAGAGCGTGTGGCTCGGCACCGGCAGAGCGTGTGGCTTGTGTTGCGAGACTTGCTTGTCTTTCAAATTTAAATTTATGCTAAAATTTTGCTCATCTTACGAGAAGCTCGCATACCGGGTTACTCGCAATCCGAGGTATTACTGTAAAGATGTTTTCAGGAGGCATTGAAAACAATACTATGTTGGTGCCTGCCTGATCTCCAGAGGCAGGGAGTTCCATAGAAAGGGGGCCACCACACTGAAGGCTTTTCTCTGGATGGACTCCAATTGGGCCTTAGGTCCATGGGGAACCACCAGGAGCATGCCATCTGATGATCTCAGTGACTGGGCAGGCTGATAAGGGAGAGGACACTCTCTCAGGTGTCTTGGTTTAGGGTGACCAAGGCTGATTCAGTCCTGTAACCAGGTCAAACCCAGACTGGAATGGGTCTTGATAATCAGTATCCTCCAAGAGTCCCTGCAGTTGTTCTGCTGCGACCCTCTCAAGTACCTTCCCTAAGAAAGGGGTCTTTGTGGCTGGGTGGTAGTTGTCAGATACCATTGGGTCCAGAGTGGGTTTCTTCAGAAGTGGTCGCACTACTGATCCTTAAGGAAAGCAGGAACCACCCCTTTGAACAAAGATGCATTTACTACTCCCTGGACCCACCCCGTCACACCCCCACCGTTTTTAATAGCCAGGAAGGGGACAAGGATCAAGAGGGCACATGGTCAGTCACATTGCTGTAAGCACCTTGGCCACATCATCAAGCTGCAGCAACTGAAATTGATCCCACAAAATTGGGCAAGATGGTGGCATCAAACACCTTGACTGGAGCTGCGCTAACAACGTCATGTTTACTGCAGAGGCAAATGATTTTGTCCTCAAAGTGCGATGCAAAAAGGTCCCAGTGGGTCCTTGAGGGGACCAGGGCCCCATTTGCTGGAGAGTGTGTTAACAGACCCTGGACCACCCAAAATAACTCTGCTGGAGAGCTACTTAAGGATGCAAAGGAGGCTTTATTTCGAGTCTTATGCCATATGTGCTGTAGCTAAGGTCCACCCTGTTTCATTTACCACAATTCCCCAGTATACCAAGGAGCAGAATGGACTCTACAGCGCTGGGGGCACTCAGGTGCAGTCTAGTCGATGATCCTTCACGTCTCACTGTTCCACAGTGTGAGACTAGGGCCTCAATGGGAGCACCAGCTCTCACCACTGGAAATTCCCCAAGAGCGTTCAGAAATCCATTGGATTCCATCAGTCTCCTGGGCAGACCATCCAAATGAGTCCCCCACCACTGCAGGAGGACAGTTCAAACCTCACCAGGAAATGGTCTGACCATGGCAACGGGGTTACTTGGACACGGACACACAATTTTCAGACTACTCATCTCACCAGAGATGTTTAAGGTTTTGAAAAAAAAAGAACTGGAACCAGAAACAAATGGGCAGCCAGTTAAGTTTTAAAAATTAGCAAGGTATGATCCGAGCAGGCAGTGCCAGTCAAAATTCTGGTTGCTGCATTCTTATGCGACGTGTTCAGCCTTTGCTAGACAGCAACTTGTCTTGCGTAACATTTAGAAAATGTTTACTGCATTCCCATTGGCCAGAAGTACCAATCAGCAAAGCAAACAGCCATTAATTGTAATGATTTGTTGATGAGGTAAGTGAGGCAGCATATACTGATCATGTTGTTGGTTGAACTTCCTTTGAAGTTGCCTACAGTTTCTTAAGAAGAGGCTCCTGAAAGTTTGAGAACTCAAATTCTAAAAGCAAACAATATTTATTGATATTAATTCTCATTCTTTTCTATTAATGAGCCATAATAAATTGAAGGAAAATGGGGAGATAGAGATTAGAAACATGGTTGGGGTGTGTGTCTTTGCCTACAATTCACTCAAAAAAAGTATTCCAACTGCATCATCCTCATTTTTCCTACATACAATTACAGTATTTTTCCATGTATAAGACTATACTTTTTCCTAAAATCGCTAGCCCAAAAATTGAGGGTCGTCTTATACACGGAAGTAAGCCAAGGAGAGAACCGCGCGGTTGCAAAACTGCCCAGTGGGGGGCGTCTTATACATGGGGGCATCTTATAGACGGAAAAGTACGGTATATTTTACCTTCTAGGTCTGTAATGAGTAAGTCATGAATATAATGAAGAGGAGTGCTAGTTTTTATTAACAGCACACTGCAGTTTGGTTAGAGCATTCAAATATCTGAATTAGAAGTACACACAGTGCCAAAAAAACACATGCCTGGAGACTTAATTCTAGGGGGAAGCTATGCTCAAGCATATGACTTGGGTGGAGAGAGAGCAACTTACCGTAAGTGCCTGGCTTATTTTCTGTTCTTTCAAGTTGTTTTAACTATGAACTCTATCAAACAAGAGGTGTGCGAGTTTTAACAACTTACTAAAATTATTCTTGTGACAAACACAACAAAGTTGTTAAGGTTTTTACATTTGAAAACTTTACATGTTACTTTATTCAGATGGTTTATTTTTAATGGAAAATTAGGACCTTTGGAAATACTAACTACAAGGGTAGATTCATTCCACACTCTTCTTTGCTTTTTTCATTCCAAAACATAATATTGGGGCATGTGTGCCTTCTTTTATCAATACACCTGAGGGAAACTGAATGTCTTAAGTCTGCTCTGCACAAATTCTATAGTTCATCCAATAATACTCTCTCAAATCATACCAAGTATGATACAGTCAAAAGTTTCCAAGGCTGAATACTTCTTAATAGTACAGTCATGCCTTGGATTGAGAGCATAATTCATTCCGGAAACATGCTTGTAATCCAAAACACTCGTATATCAAAACGAAATCCCCCCAAAAAAATTAGTACAGAGATTTTTAATTTAAGCCATACTACAGTACTTGTATTGCAAGACGTCGCTTGTATATCAAGTAAAAAAAAATTTAAATAAATATTTAAAAATTTGCTTGTCTTGCAAAACGCTCTCAAACCAAGTTACTTGCAATCCAAGGTATTACTGTATTTCGAATCCAGTATTTTCTTTCAATTTAAAATACCGGTATGCAGTTTAAGTAGTTATGTGTTTGATGTAGGGATGTAAAATTTCCAGATATTTTGAAGCTATGGGGAGAAAAAAAAATTCTGTTTCCCCCTGGAAAAAATGAAAATGTAGGGGGAAATGGAAAAATAAGCAATACGGTACTTTTTTTTTTTTTTTTAGCACTCCTTACAGATCTAAAGTCACTTTGTTGCTTTAGGGCAGCCTTCCCCAACTGGTGCCCTCCAGATATTTTGGACTTCAGCTCCCAACAGCCTCAGGCTGCATGGCCAATGGTCAGAAATGCTGGGCACTGTAGTCAAAAATATCTGGAAGGCACTAGGTTGGGGAAGGCTGATTTAGGAACAGAAAGTAGCCTCTATGTTCCTAAGGTTCCTAATGTATAACTTGGTTTGCTCATAAAATTATCATTATATTTTAAAACTTTTAAAAGTAAACTCACTTAGTAAATTTGTAATTATTGTCTGAATAAATTTTTTAAATTTAACATACCAAAAATGATAATTTTATGATCAAATCAAGTTATACATAACATATTTTAGGTTCCTATTTTATGTCTGACCAGAGGAAACTTCAGCAAGCAGTCCCTGAAACATCTGAATCATCCTAGAAGCCAGAAGCAGCAGGAAGAACTGGAGGCAGAGGATGACTGGTGTACAACATCTGTTCCTGTTTGTAAGGAAGTTTAGGGAAATTCCTAAACCTGTTCCTGTTTGTGGCGTGGAGCTTAGGGAAATCTGATCTAAAGGAAAAGCTATTGAGATTCTACTTAGCTAGGAAAGACTCAGCTTAAGAAAGGCAAGCAACCTTATTTAAGAACCTTTAAGCAATCTAACCTACCTCACAGGGTTGTTGTGAGGATAAAATGGAGAGGAATAGGAGGATTATGTAAGCCGCCTTGGGTTCCTTGCAGGAAAAAAGGTGGGGTATAAATATAAATAAATCTCAACCTATTATTTGAAGAGTGACATTTTATTCAGTTTGTAAATAATTTCTGTTAATTAAAAACTTATTTTCGTTCATTTTGAAATGTTGTCTCTAGTGATAGTGTCAGTCCCATGCCTATTCCATAGGAACCAGGTTACTGAGTTTCTTTTAGGTAGAGAGGGTTTATTCTTGTGGCAGCAGTTAAAATGTTTTATAGTTGAGACAGCCTTCCCTAGCGGTGAAGAACTTTATTAAAAACTGTGGCACCCAAGCCTCAAAGTTTTTTTTTTAAAGAAACATAGGTGAAATAACCCACATGCTGTTCCATTGCATCTGGTGGCAGTGGTGGGATAACCTACACAGTGTCGTCGTCCCCCCAATGTGGGTTTTAGATTAGAACTACATTAATTCAAGCCCAGAAACACAGGACTCTGTAGAACAAAACCCAAACAGTCAAGAATGCACATTTTCTTCCATGTTATGATATGGTGACTCTACTCACATGGAGGGAAACTGAGCATGACTGGGAGCATCCCTAAATGTCTATCAGTAAAAAATACATTAGATCAATAATTTTAATAATGAATGGAAGAAATAATTATGCCGGGAATCTTACAGAGGATTAAAAAAAAGTTACCGCATGGCTTCAACATTTCCAGACATTTTACATCTCTAGTCTTTCTATAGAAGTGTTCTTATTATGCAGTTTTTAAAAATCAATTTGGGGGGAATAAAGGCTGTGAAAAATATATAAACGTATTTTCTTTCAGAATTTAAGACAAGATTTCATAATCCAAAACTGTTCAATTTTTCCAACTTTTTGGGAAAAAAATAAAAATGTTGCTTGGGGGGAAAAAGAACACCACCACCCCCAAATATTCTGTTTTTGGCTGGGCCTTCATATCTCTAGTTTAATGCTCTGATCAAAAGATTTGCTCAAGATATTGAGAGCAGTTTGGTTCTTTTCTGTGATGACTTAAGAGCACCCAAAATATTCTGCAGTGGAGCATGGGTTTTAACATTCAAAGAAGTATACCAGTTTAAGAGAATTAGGGCATAATCCTATGCATTTTTCAGCCTAAACAAGCATAGGATTGCACCCTGAATTAGTAATGGCAAAAGGTGCTGAAAGAATTTCACATTTGTAGATTTGATGTTTATATCATCCTGACATTATTTTGTTGTTCATATAAATCCTCGATACCCTGGGGTATTAAAATTAATTTTGACAAGAGTTAACATTTTCTTCTCAGACACTGGATCAGTAGCATATATATTAATCTCAGAAGAGAAGCCCAGGTGAGGGAGTGCATGTCATCAGCTCCTGAAGAGACCACCAGCTGCCTTAAGGAACATTGAGATAACCCTTAGGAAGTTGGGGCAGGAGCTGCTTAAGGACCTGTGTGCTCTTAAGGAAGGCCCAGCCCAGGAAGCTCACACTAACAGCTACTGAAGAATCCATAGACAACTTTGCTGTTTTATTTATTGTAACTTATTTTGATTTCGCGTTTTAAATTGTAAAAAACTTCAAATGCCTTGACAAGAAGGTGGTATATAAGCAGCTCATTACATTCTGAAATATGAGTTGGATCTAGACTTAGTCATTCTTAGAGCAGACCCACTGAAATCATTGGGACTTCAGTCTGGATCCAACCCTATTTCAAATCTATGAAATTTGAGCTCTGCAAAAGCAGGAATATTGCTGTATATTATATAAAATTGATAGTTGAATACCTTACATTTTGAGCCTCCAGGGTGACTGTAAATCTTACAGCAAAATCAAAGGCAATCAAACTTACTGTTGGGAAACATTACAGTACAGAGCCAGATTTTCAATCATGCCTTTCTAATAGTTTTCTTCTGACATAGTAATATAGCTTTATATTCAGTTGATGGTCATCATGTGTAGATGCTACACACAGCTGAAAATGCAATTACTTAATGCCAACTCTGCGCCAAGCTCAAAAACTTCAAGTTCTATTAGCTTTCTATGCCCTCAGATTTGTCTAGCCCTGTCTATATTATTGTTATCCTCTCCACCCCAGAAACTTGATCTTTGAATATTCTTGGCTGGCAAATGGACAAAAACTCATGGCTTAGATGCTGGCATACAAGTTTGAGCTATGCTCAGAATCAACCAGAATTAATCACCTTCAGGTGCAGGTTACATATTTTAATACCAAGACTGATAACAAGCAAAACTATAAAGGCCATCTAAAATTGTTTTCTTGTTATACTAACCTGAGAGGATATACATTCATGAGAATTGAAATTTGAAAGTAACACACTGGGTCAATTCAGACTTTCATGTTGTCTCTTTTCCACTGACTTTAAACTCTGTACCGCGAGAGAATGATCTGTGAATTGTATGGGTTGGATGCAAAATAAGTTAGTTGTGGCACTTGGTTTCCACTGAGTTCAATAGCGCTGAAGTAATTACCGTATTTTTCGCTCCATAACACGCACCTGGCCATAACACGCTCTTAGATTTTAGAAGAAGAAACCAGGAAAAAAAAAATCATGTGCAAATCGCCCCTGATCTCGGAGCCCCACTGCTGCCACTCTGGACTCTCACTGCCTGTTCACCTCTCCTGTCTGAGCAGGCAAGCAATGAAAAGATGAGGAAACGGAGCAGCATCCTTCACTTGCCTTTGGCCCTCCCTCTGGGCAATGGTGTGGACGGGGTCCAGAGGGAGAGGGCAAGTGAAGGGGCAGAAGTAACAGTGGTGAGGAGGATGTGGGCCCATTCGGGGGGGGCAATTGGGACCATCTTGCCTAAGCGCCCCCCCCCAATCTAGAGCTGGCATAAGACTGAGCATTCTCCCAAACTATTAAAGGCCAGCCAAGTACGACACTGAGCTGGCGATTGGGGGGGGGGGGGTGCTGCTGCCGCCACGCTGCCACTGCCGCGCTGGCAGCAAAGGGAGCAGAGCTGGCCCTGCACCCGCCCGCCCGCATCTCTGCTGCCGGAGCCGCCCGGCTATACGGAGCGTGACAAGGCCACCCACACCCACCACAAACTTTCGCCGGCGGGCGGGGGGACTCAACTTTACAGGCTCTGCTGGGCGGGGGGGGTGCCGCCGCCATCGCTGCGCCGCCGCCATCGCCGCGCCGCCGCCATCGCCGCGCCGCCGCCATCGCCGCGCCGCCGCCATCGCCGCCGTCGCCCTGCACCCGCGTCCCTGCTGCTGGAGCCGCCCGGCTGTGCGGAGCGGGACGGGGCCACCCGTGCCCACCGCGGACTTTTGCTGGCAGGCAGGGGGACTCAACTCCACAGGCTCTGCGGGGCGGGGGGTGGGTGCCATCTCCGCGCTGCCGCCATCTCCGCACCGCCATCTCTGCGCCACTGCCGCCATTGCCGCTGCCGCCATCGCCGCTGCCACCATTGCCGCGCTGTCATCGCTGCGCCGCTGCTGCCCTCGCCGCCATCACTGCGCCGCTGTCATCGCGGCGCAGCGATGACAGTGCGGCGCAGCGATGGCAGCAGCGGCGCAGCGATGGCAGCAGCGGCGCGGCGATGACGGTGCGGCGATGGCGGCGGCGCAGCGATGACAGCACGGCAATGGCAGCGGCGCAGCAAGGGCGGCGCGACAATGACGGCGAGGGCAGCAGCGGCGCGGCGATGACAGCGCGGAGATGGCGGCAGCGGCGTTGGGTCCCCCCGCCCGCTGGCGGGGGTTTGTGGGGGTTGGTGGTGGGTGCGGGTGGCCTTGTCCCGCTCTGCACGGCCGGGCGGCTCTGGCGGCAGGGACGCGGGCGGGCGCAGGGCCAGCTCTGCTCCCTTTGCTGCCAGCGCGGCAGTGGCAGCGTGGCGGCGGCGGCGGCGGCACCCCCCCCTCGCGTAGGAGCCCTCCTCTCTTCCGCCAGCCGGTGGGCTCCGGAGGTCCCTGCTGCCGGGCAGGGCGGGCGGGCCGCCGCAGCCGAATCAGCTGAGAGGCGGGGGCTTGCCCTGCTCTGCCCAGGAGCCCTCTGCTCTTCCCCGGACCGGTTGGAGGCGCGCAGGAGGTACTAGGTACGTTAAAAAAAAAAATTATTTTTTACAGTATTCACTCCTTAACACGCACAGACATTTCCCCCTATTTTGGGGGGGGGGGGAAGTGCGTGTTATGGAGCGAAGAATACGGTACTAACTTGTTCAATTATCTTAGTCTAGGTCCAACCCTATAAGTCTTTATGCTTTCTAAATTATTCAATGCACCCCCTACAGTCTGTTAATTATGGGAGGATAGAGAGTATTCTGTCCATGTCTCATTTCCTGCAACCCTAGTTCTGCAATCAGGAAAAGCGGTCTCTTTTCCAGTTGGCTGAATGTCCTATTGTTTATGTGAAAGCATAACTCAAGAAGCCAGATGTTCAGAGCTGTCATCTCATGATTTGAGAAGGGGGCTTCCCCCTCATAAATGATTCCACTACTAGTTATTACTGAAAATAACCCGCCGAAAGTGCCAGAAAAAGTGACCATTTACTCTTTCATCAGAAAATAATGGATCATGAGAAATGGAAGAAAGCTAATCTAATTATGGGTATAGTTATTGTTATTATTATTATTATTTATTTATCGCCCATCTGGCCGGCAACCGGCCACCCTGGGCAATGTACATAGAACAAAAACAACAAAATACATTTAAAACAATATAAAAATGTTAAAATCTTAACCCACCCCATATTCCCGCCTGAATAACCAGGTTTTTAATGAGCGACGGAAGCTCAGCAGAGAGGGGGCATGGCGGAGGTTACTCGGGAGAGAGTTCCACAGTACGGGGGCTGCCACAGAAAAGGCCCTCTTCCTCATCCCCACCAGTCTAGCTGCTCTGGCTGAAGGGACAAGGAGAAGGCCATCCGTGGCAGATCTTGTTGAGCGGCCAATCTACATAAGGTGGTAGGTTTAGTTTCTATACAGATAAACCGTTCCTCACTGCATTGTCACAGAAAGCTAGAATGTTATTCCAGTATGCCATCTCCATTTAAAATGAAAACGGCCATATTTGTGTTCCCATTTGTACTTCTACTTTCATACTTGACACATCAAGAGAATTAAAACGGAAGCATCATCCTTCGTTGTACCTTAATAAACAATCAGCAGAAAGTGTCAGAAGAGATAGCATTACTACTCTAAATTATGGGTTCTCTCCTTAAACTCACTAAGGCACTACTTGTTGCTTTTGCTCCTGCCACCCGCAAGTCCAATGCCAAAACATTGTCCATTGCCAGACATTAGTTACTTTTCTCACAGCAGTGTCTTTCATAAAATATGAAGATGAATGACAGTCAGGCTAGAGGTTTAGAAGGAACAATAACATGAGAGAACCTCAATAAGCTATTATGTCTCTGAACAAGATGTTCAAGTGATTAGAACCTTTATGGCAAAGGATCCAAGCTCCTGGTTTAGAGCTAACTGACTTGGTAATAGAATTCATAGAATCATAGGTAGAGTTGGAAGGGGCTTACAAGGCCATCGAGTCCAACCCCCTGCTCAATGCAGGAACCCAAACCAAAGCATCCCTAACAGATGGCTGTCCAGCTGCACCTTGAATGCCTCCAGTGTTGGAGAGCCCACTACCTCCCTAGGTAGTTGGCTCCATTGGCGGATTGCTTTAACAGTCAGGAAATTTTTCCTGATGTCCAGGAGGAATCTGGCTTCCTGTAGCTTGAGCCCATTATTTCGTGTCCTGCAATCTGGGATGACTAAGAAGAGATCCTGGCCCTCCTCTGCATGGCAACCTTTCAAGTACTGGAAGAGTGCTATCATATCTCCCCTCAGTCTTCTCTTCTGAATGCTAAACATGCCCAGTTCTTTCAGTCTCTCCTCATAGGGCTTTGTTTCCAGTCCCCTAATCATCTTTGCTGCCCTCCTCTGAACCCTTTCCAGTTTGTCTACATCCTCCTTAAAGTGTGGTGCCCAGAACTGGACGCAGTACTCAAGATGAGGCCTAACCAGTGCTGAGTAGAGGGGAACTAGTACTTCCTGCGATTTGGAAGCTATACTTCTATTAATGCAGCCCAAAATAGCATTTGCCTTCTTTGCAGCCACATCGCATTGCAACTTGTGAAGAGATCCTAATCCCCCCCTCTTAAGTAAGGCATAAGGGTCTTACTTAATGGCTGCCTCACAACTATGGAATTTCCTTTCCAAAGAGACTTGGCAAAGTAACAGCATGGACCTGTCATATTTGGGCTGGGTTTTGGTAGCCAGAAATAATCTGCACAGGCCAGCAGCGGAGAGAAAACATGTCATCCTGTTGCTTTCAATAATGATTTAAGTTACTCAACCTGAGTCTTCAAGATGAATCAGGTAAAAATATTATCTAAACAAAATAAATGGTATAACCACCACCACCACCACCACCACCATTTCTGCTTTAGCAGCAATTGTTAACTTGGAGGAGTTTTCTAGTGGGACCTTTTTTCTCTCAAAAGGAAAAGAAAAATCAATATCCCATCCACCCAACAGTGAATTCAGGGGGGGAGTGCCAACAGGACTGGAACCAAAACAAGCTACTGAGAAACTAAATGGCAGTATCAGCCTGTTCAGAAGAACCCTGAGGTACGAAGAACTTTTGAAAATCCTTAGGGGGCAGCAGCCCAATGAAGACAGAGGATGCTCAGTAGCCACAGAACGTTCAGTGTCAGATGGAAAAAAATGAAAAGGGAGGAGAGAACACCCAGCTTCAGCCCTTCCAGCTTATAGTACAGTGATGGCGAACCTATGGCACGGGTGCCACAGCTGGCATGCAGGGACCTCTCTGTGGGCACTCGAGCCATTGGTCACCAGATCGCGAAAAGACTGTCCCCTTCTGCAAAACACTAATGATTTTGTTCTTTCTCACAGTGTGGAACAGAATGATTTTATTCTAGAATTCCTGTTACAGAATTCTTTTCTACATTGTTATCACATTTAAAAGATTTTGAAGAATGATGCACAGAGCATGGCTTGGATGTAAAGCCCTAACAGTTGACCTGAGTGCTGCATGTGTTGCTCTCAAACTAACGGAGTATAAGCCAAGGTTTGACAAATTATCAGCATGCATGCAATAGCAAAAATCACATTAATTGTGCAAAAGCATGCCCAATGCAAACTTTTACCTAATGCAGCGTTTGCAGTCCAAGACATAAAGTGTTTAAAATGTGTTAAGCACGTTTAGTTTTCTTGTTTATCTTGCTCATCCTAGTACAGGTTGACTTTTACTTTTACTAATCCGACACCTGTAGAAGCAGGGAAAGGACCCAGGGTAAAGCTTGCCCCATACAATTTCAGTCTGGCATATATTCATATTACAAGTTGAGAATCCCTTAACCAAAAATACATGTGCCTAATTATTTAAAAAGTTTGTATAAATTCCCTTCAGGCTATGTGTACAATGTAGTACTATAATAATTTTTTGAGTTGATTTTTTTTTTCAACAAAAAACTGTTTGTATCATTGAAAGCTCTGTTATTGTGTTTTTCTTTAAAGACAAAAGATGTTAATTAGTTTGGACAACTGTATGAGTTGTTTTTCAAAAACTAAAACCTCGGTATTTAGTTTTAATTGCAGTATTGGCACTCTGAAATAAGTTGGTTTTGTGTTGCAGTTTGGGCACTCGGGCTCAAAAAGGTTCGCCATCACTGTTATAGTATTTGGTTGCCTGGAATCCCAAGACCTGATAGGACAAATGGCAGACGAACATTTTGTTACAAGCCCCACTTGAGTTTAGGTGATAGTGAAGTTCTTTTTGGCATGAATTAAGCAGGGGCAGCCTGAATTCTCAGGCCAGTAGAATTCAAACCTTTTATAAGGTCCCCCCCCCCCCCAGGAAATAGTTAGAAATCTCTTGGCCACCCTGCTTTAAGAGATTACGGGTGCAATCCTATGCATGTTTAGATAGAGAAAAGTCCTACAACTCCCAGTATTCCCCAGCCAGCATGGTTGGCTGGAAAATGCTGGGAGTTGTAGGACTTTTTTTCTGTCTAAACATGCATGGAATTACACCCTAAAGAGTTTCAAGTGCCCAATAGTAGTACCAAGCGTTTTGATTTATCTCCCTCACTAACAAAGTGAAAAGAATGTAAACCATATAAACTGCAAACTTGCCAAGGCATACAGGTTCAAACCCACCAACAAAGCATTTGTTCAGCAAATCTTGGGTTTCGGATTTTCCCTGCTAACCAACCATACAGAATGAGATCCGAAAGCAGACCAAAAGTTTTGGTGCTGCTGTTACTGTTTCATTTCCTCCTTCGGTTGTTCATCTAGCTCTGCATTTTTTTTAAAAAAAAATTTTTTGCCAAACACTTCGTTTGTGCCCTACCATGCCTTTTACAAGTTGCTTCTTAAGTGAGTGCATCCCATTCCTAGTCACAAGTACAACAGCCCTCATCTTCTAGGGCCCTCACAAGCCAGAGTAAAGGCCATTGTACCCTATCCCATATGCCAAGGAGTCATGACTAAAGGACAATGTGGAATAGATTCACTAGAAGCTGAGTAAAGCTTCTCCCCTGTCCTCTGATCTACTACTGTACTGCAGATCCTTTCCAGATGAGTACCTAGTTTTACTTCTTTAGAGCTTGAAACCCAATGAAGTGTCCCTGTCCAACCTCACAAATCCATTCCCAAAAAATCCACCATGTAGCAGACAAAGCTATTCCCTTTTATCCAAATGGTTGGGGGGACTCCAAATGTTTAGTCAATGATAGTGAAGCTTTTTTGCATGAAATTAACGGGCACAAAATGAACTGTGAACAAAAATGTTATTTTTAAGGGGTTAATGCTCTCAGGCCAGTAGAATTCAAACTGTGTTTGGGAAATCCCGGGGTTCCTCAGAAGCTGATCAAAACTGGCTGAAGAGAAATACCTCTGAAACACAGCTAAAATATACGGTAGCTTGCCTGCCACTACTGACTACAATGTGCAGCTGCAGGAGTGTGTTGCCTGATCAGGGCACAACCAGTGCAAGTGGGCAACATCAAATCATTTTAAATTCTGTTTTAAGTTTTGTATTGACATCTTATGCGGTTTTTATTGTATTTGTATTTTGTATTGTATGAACAGTTGTTACCCACCCAGAGAGCTTCAGCCATTGGGCGATATAGAAATGAAAATACCGGTAATAATAATGACTCTCATAAACCAAATATATACCATAAACATTCCTGGAATCTTACACAATGTACTGGGGTTCAGTGGCAGACATGCATATTCTGCTTTATTGAAATTATGCATTTTGGCTCCCTAGATTCATGTCTGAATGAAAGACTGCTAGAAAAAGTGAACTCCTAAGTGAAATAGAGTATTAAGGATATGTAGTAGTATTTTCTTGCTCAAATTCTGGAAAGTCGTAGTCATGCGTTAATGTCTATTGTCAAGCCTTCCTTACCTGACCAGCCATGGTTTTTATTGATTGTTTTAACATATTGTTTTATTCTTTTTATCTGTTCTTATCTTTTTATTGCTCACTGTTCCAGAATCTGTTTAGATGTGGAGCAGTACCGTATATGAATGTTGTAAATAAACAAAGAGAACCGCTTTGAGTACAGTTTACTGTAGAAAAGCAGCATATAAATATACGAAATAAATACACCATTGTCTTGATACTCAACACGAGCTATGAATGAGGGCTGCGAGAGAACAGCTACATAGTTGTGGCACTGGCACTAAACCATATTAGATGTTCCTAAATTTAAAGGCTCAATGTGTACATTTCAGTGCACAAGATGATGTTATTCTAATAACCTAGGGATAACACTTCTCCCTGCCAAAAAGAAATTTGACACAGCTTTAGGAATGAAACCATAATAGTAAGACTTCCTTGTGTTGCTTCTTGCAGACTTTATTTCCATTAAAAACTAGCATACTTCTGAAAGGCAAAAAAACAAAAACAAAAAACACCTTCTAGAAGTGGTCGTACAAGATCAGTATACAGTACAAGAATTTTAACTTCCACTAATTTAGTTACTTCCACTGAAGCTTGGAAACATTCTATACCCAATAAAATCTATTTCTTTCCCTCAGACCCTCCTTCAACATAGGCCACAGAATTGAGGAATAGAACTTCAAATTTTAATTTCAGAACATTTCAGACCATCCCATTTAACACTGAAAATGTTCAGGGATTGCAGGCGGTCAGTGTTGTCTCCATATATTATGAATGCACCCGGTGGGTTTTCAGGTTCAGATAGAGGTTTTAGTAAAAAATACTCATGAATTCCTACATGGCTGTTTTTAGATTAACATAGGATTAGCAAATTTGCAGTTGATTTGATACAGTGAACTTTAGAATTTGTTGTCCGCTACAGACTTTATTGCTCTTTTTATTTTTTAACTGTTTTTTTTTAGCTATGGAAAGAAGAATGAAACATCACTGAATCTCATGGGGACATTTAGGGCCTAGACAGGGTTCTTGCTTGCATTTTTTTTCTGGACTGCATCCAAAAATCACTTCAACATGGCAAAATTCTATTTTGGATTCTAAAAACATGAAAATTTGTGGCCTGTGGCTTACGCTGGCTCAGCTTGTCTGAGTGTGGAAAGCTAAGCAGAGTCAGGCCTGGTTATTACTTGGATGGAAGACCCCTCCTCTAGTTTCCTGCATTGAGCAGGGGAATGGACTAGATCCTTCCAACTCTAAATCTATGAAATCTATGAAACAACTTGAAAATGAGGATAAAATTCAGCAACCGCATGATCTAAGCAATGCTGTTTTCAATTTGCATACTCCTTTTATTTTTCCTTCTTCAAATAGAGCATACAGTACATACGTATGCATTAGGAGACCCTTATCAATGTTGATGCTAAAATGCAAGGTTTTGTTCCATGATGAAAGAGGCCTCAAGAGCTCATTTTGACCATTTATAATACTTTATCAGCAACAATTAGGACACTATACAAATAGGCTATTTAACTGAACACAGAGGTAGTCTATGAAGAAATCCTTACGATCAGGTTTTCAACCATCTAGCGGCTGCTGTTGAGAGTTCACAATTGCAGCCATTCATCAGAGTTCTGGACTAAAGCCTGCACAGTTCATATTGGTCAGCTATCTATGCCTTTTCTAACCAGCCTGATAATATTTGCATCAAGTTTCTGCCAAACATGTAGGAGGTTTAAACAAGCTTCTCCAGTGATGTATTCCTTTAAGAGTGGCAGCATATTTCCCAAGAGCCAAAAGTATAGCATTCAGCTAATTATGTTTTTAGAAGCCTAGCAGATGTTTGGATTTGACAATATTAAGATATCTGGGATTTCATTTCTAGCAGTTTAATTTATGGCAGTGTATGTTATGAAAAAGAAATCTATTTTCTCATCTGAAGCTTATAATCATGTATTTACTAAATTAAAAAATTAAGTACAGTGTAAGTTATACATATTTTATTAATATGACATATTATCCCATAAGTCACATTTGCTGTGGATTATTCAGTTACCAAAACCAATGTGAAGAACTGATTTTGTAAATTATGACAGTGCTACCAGCATATTCTTAATTCAGCACCCTTATGCCACATAGGCACCAATTAATTATGTAATTAGCATTTGAATCAACAGGAGAAGTAGTCACATTGAATTCTGGAGGAGGCCAATAGGGCAGACACCACTTTCAGCATCTCCCACTGTGGCTCTTAAAAATCCTGCTGGGTAACTTGGAACAAGTATTATAAAGAACTACCAATAATGCATACCAAGTCATGTAACATAAATGTTCTTAGCAGGGCTAGGACCTTCGACTGCTTCATACCAATCCCCAAAACAAAGATGATACTTCATTCTTAAGTTCCTGGTTAACCCCTCCCCATATCCCTGATCTTAAAAAACAGAACCAACCCAGACATGAGTAGCTAGAAGCTGCTTCTGAATTGGAAACAAGGAACCAATCTACTCTAATACACAATTTTTAGGTAATGGTACTAGTAGAAGTGTTAACAGCATGGTTAAAAAAAACCCTGAAGTTGATTCTACTAATATCCACTGCTGATATGTTCTGTATTGCCTTGTGTGTTCTACTTAGCTTAGCACCTTTTATGACTCATAGAGACTAACTGAAATATAGTTATTTTACACAAGTAGAAGATCAATAAAAGTGGTCTCACACTGAGATAACAAGTTTCTCCTGTACACCCCATGCTGGTAGAATACTCATGGAGGCCAAGTCTAGAATTGTTTCACTTGGGACAAAGCTATGTTATGCTACCCATACAAGTAGTAACTTTCAGTCCAAGCACAACACTTCCCCCACCCTTCATTACATTCTGCAAAATGTTTCACCCTAACATTTTTCCTGTGCATTTTATCTCACTGTTCAGGACACAAGGAGTTACCCGAAGAGTCTGAACAAGCCACTGTTCTGTTGCTATGGAAGATCACTACTATAAAAAAGAGGTGGTGGAAAGAGGAAGAGGGGAATCAGTACATGTGAACGCACTCCTAATAATGTCAATTCTAGAAAGAGGCCTGATAGAATAGCTGTCCCACAGATATCTCCATTGGTATGCAATACACAGGAATATAGTTTTATTTTTACACTCTTTGTAGCCGAAGGAATTATACTATCCTTGACATTTACAAAATTAATCAAACAGGGGAGAGGGAGGAGAGAATCGGCTCAAAAAAGTTTGGGTTCAAGTATTACTTATATACATTATTCCAGGCTACCATAACAAAGGTGCTTTGCACACAGGCCTTTAACAAGCACCACCAGTTGGAAAACTAAGGCTGGAATCCTAAGCATTAACTAAGGAGCAAAAATTCAGTGGGACTTGCTTCTGAGTAAATATGCTTAGAACATACTCATACTGACACATCAGATCCATTAACATTTAGCACATCCACTTTAAAAAATCTTGTGTCAGTATTAGTACCAAACCTGCTACCAATGTTTTCTATGTTTTTTTATTGCACTTCTACTTCAATTCTATATCTAGAGATCGGAACAAGTGGGAATAATGAGTAAGACAAAATAAAATGCATGCCTCTATTATTGGTGGCTTTACCTTCAATATACCATAGCAACATTGTGTTAAATGTAATACCCAACTGCTAATGATGTGCTACCAATTGCTGCAAAGACACAGAAGCCTATTCTGTTTTGTATTTAATCATGGGTAGATTTGTTGATAATTACAACTCATGCCTATATTTCCTCAAGTGGAGAATTTTTATTTGATACTTACAACTCAATGTAACAGAATACTCTGATGCACATGGCAATTTCATACCATGTTTGAAAGATGCTTAAGGAAATAAGTACATTTTAGGCGAAGTTATTCTACACTTTTAAAGAAACATTAACAGAGCAATCCTATGTAAGTCCTCTTGAGTTCAATGGGGCTAAGTCCCAGGTGAGTTAATAGGACTGCAACTTTAGATGACAAACTATTTCCATCCCTATGCCTCGAAGTTTACCAAAAGGTAAACAGAGGTAGGCCAGAAGTTCTTAACAGGTCAGCCCTCTCACTCTAAGAAAGTTCAGTTCCAGCGGAAACTGTCAGGCTTTTCCGACACATCCCGCCCTTTTCTCTTTATGACTACTCTTTTGCTTAGCCCATGACTACTCTTCCGCTAAGCCCATCCTAGTTTTCTTATAAACATTTTCTATTACTGTATTGCCTTTTCTTAAAGCTTTTCAATACTTTCTAAGATGTGAGAGCACTACATTTTCACATTTGGTGCTTTCCCCAAAAAAAGGAATTAAGAGACCACAGAAAAAATATTTTATCTACAACTTTCCCTAAGGACAGGGAAAGCACTATGTAACTTACTTCAAACTAAAACAGGCTGTCTCTATAACCCATTTACTTTACATGTAAGCAGACTAAAACTGCAATACTAAGCAGTTCCTTACCAGGAAGCAAGTCCCACTGAACTGAATGGGACTTGCTTCTGAATAAACATCCTTAAGCTAGTAGTTAGTCACTGAGTGATCAAGAATATTTTCCTTATGGAGTAACCACTCTTCTAACAGTTATAAAGCAATGGTTTTATTTAAAAGCAAGTTAATGTGAAGACATGTTTATCTAACTTGCTTAATTTTTCTATAAAGCATTTTTTTAGTAAGCTTTTGCAGTATTGAAACTGCTGGAGGAAACATTTTCAGCAGGGGTAGCAGTGTTGGTCTGCTGCTGCAAAAATCCAACAAAGCCTTGTGAATGCATTTTCTCAACTAGCATCTTATTTTCTATTAATACTTACATTCCCATTGCTGCTTTTTATATTTATAATTAACACTTTGAAAAAGAGCAAGCCTGGCATCCAGCTCACATGGTTAAGTTTAAATAAGTGTATAGAGACTATATATTCTAGTTTGTGCCTTAAATAGTGGAGGAGAGAGTAACATTTCTCCTCTTCAAGTTCCCAACTATATCTGATGGACTCAAGAGTCATTTCGATTGTTGTTCAAGACTAGAAAGTAGTGATTTTTATTAGTATTTAGCTTAATATTCATAGTCTCATTTCTGAATTTCTTCATTAAATTTTACACATATTTTTGCTACTTAAGTAATGAACCACGTACGTTAAATTTTATTCCCTTTGTCACCTCTTATGAGCAAGTACCTTTGGGATAGACTTTTAATTTATTTAAATTTGATAAACAAAGGCTGGTAAGACATATTTGCAACCAAGCACCTGCATTAGAAAAATATATATAAAAGATAAATACCTGTCTTCATCACCATCAACAGGAATAGCTATGCCAAAGACAGAGCTGGCAAGACTGTTCATAGGAGTAGTTGCAGGTAAATTAAGAGGGTTTGTTAAAGTGTCCGGAATAGGTGGCTTCACAAGAAGTTTATTTTCAGCAACAAGAGAAAGTGGTGGTTGAGGTAGGGGTTCAGATTTTCTTCTAGTATCATCAATCTGGCCTAAAGGTTGAGTCTGAAACTGTCCAATGTTAGACTGTGGCAGATTTGCAGGTACATTGGTTGTGCCTTGCATTAGTGGAAGGCCAACGTGCTGCTGGACAACACTGGAACTCCTACTGACAGATGTATGGCTAGTCAGCTGGGACTGGACCAAAGTAACAGGGGCATTTGGCATAGTAACAGAAGTTGTAGACACACTGGGCACACTAGTACCAGGTACAGCTGCAGGCACATTCTGAACTCCAGAGACTACACTGTGAGAAGCACCAGCCACTTGACTGCTTCCACCCATTTGCTGCTGAGTCATTGATTTCTGTTGCACAACTCCAGCATGTCCAATGCCTTGCTGCACCACACCTCCTGGCTGAGGAATGACAGTCTGAATTGGAGTTGTCAGGCCACTCTGCATTAGCCCAGATCCCTGTCCTACTGTTTCACCAGTTTGTGAAGAAACTCCCATCACCGGTGCTATAGGTGAGGGATTCTGACCAGCTATTTGTGCTGCTGGAAGACTGGAAGCTCCAGTGCTTGGGACAGAGCCTGAAGCAGCCTGTTGAGTAGCTCCTTGAGACTGCATTACTGTCATATGTTGAATGTATTCTGGCTGGCCAGGAGTCTGGGTTTGCACCAAATGCACTGGTGGAATCTGGGGCTGAGAATAAGCAAATTGCTGAGTCTGAGCCACCGGTACATTAGCTTGCTGTACCTGCTGTTGTGGCATGGGCACACTCGTCTGGGCTATTGCTACATTCAAAGGTGGCATGCCTTTCCCATTGGGTCCAGCCTGTCCCATGCTCTGTGCATTTACCTGCGGCTGGGTCTGCAACAGAGGCCCCATCATTTGCTGGCTTGCTGCTGTAGCTCCTGAATAGATTGGCTGAGCACTACTGTGAGGCACAGCCCCGCCTATGGGCTGCTGCCCAATGACAAAATTAGGTTGCTGTGGAGAGGGCTGTGTTTTCTCTGGCTGGAGTAGCTGTGACACAGCAGCAAGAGAGCTGTCAGCCAGGGAGTCGGGGCCATGCACTGAAGTGGCCACTATCAACGAGCTGCCAGTCGCACCTAGGCCACTGTCCCTATCTTGAACAACCTGTTCAAAAGTACTATTGTGTCTAATGCAATCCCCAGTCCTAGCTAAAACAGCCCCACCTTCCGAGTCCCGATCATAGTATTCCATACACGTCCATCGGCCCCGTCTGTAGGGCTCTCCAGTACCGTGGTCCAGCTTGATCACCCTGAAGCGGGAACTGCATGCGGCCGCAGCCGTTAGAGGCATGGCTCCAGCACCAGCCGCTGCCTGCGCACTGCTGCCTCCTGTCGCCACGGAGGCGGCTTGGGTGGCAGCCGCTGGGGGCACCGCGATGCTCCTGGGAACAGCTCCTCCGTTGGCGGCGGGCACAGCAGAAGGCGGTGGCGGTTGTATCCCTCCAGAGGCTGCAGCGGCGGCAGCTACTTGCCCATCCAGAAGCAGGTTGGGAGAAACTGTCCCAGGAGTCTCGGCGTCACCCACGTTGTTGAGAGTCTCCTCAGAGGAGCTGCGCTCGCAGGCATCTTCAGGTCCGTAGTCCGTGGCGCGGGACACGTCGAAGATCTCCGAGGAAACGTCCTCGGTGTGGGATTCGTCAGGGTCGTCCAGGCTTTCGGTGTCCTCGGTGATGCTGCTGGCCACCTGGGCCGTCGTCACGCTGGTGATCTGGAAACAGCTCTTCTTCTTGGCCGGCATCTTGGACATGGTGCCTTCCCAAGGGAAGAGGGGCGAGGACGACAAGAAGAACAAGAACGAGGTTGGGGAGGGGTTCCGCCCACCTGCCCTCGCTCGTCGGCGAAAAACTAGGTGAAGGCGGCGAAGGAAAGAAGTCCGAGCCGGCCACACGAGCCGGCCCTGGCGTAGCAGGGGGGAGGATCACGTTCTGTCTACGGCGCAGACGCCGGCGGTATCGCACATTCCTCCGGCCTCACAACGCAGTCCCGGCTCAGCAGGCGGCCACCAGGCCTGGGGTTGGAGATGAGGGAAAAGAGAGAAGGGGGGCGGCGGCCGGGCTCCTCCTCTTCCTCCCCCTGAGTAAAGCTGCGGGACCCCTCGGCGGGCGGGCGGCGGCGCCACCACCACCTCCTCCTCCTCTCCGCGGAGTTCCGCTGTCCCCCTTCGCAGCCGCGGTTCCTTTCACAGTCGTTCTAGGGTAGCGAGACCGGGGTGGCGCTATCAGTCAAGCCGCTCCGCTGAGCTTCCGGCGAGACCCGGGGTCCCCGAGGCGGGCCCAAGGCCACAAGTCCGTCGGTCCGTCCGTCAGGTTTCGGAGGGGCGGCGGCGGCACCAGCCGGCGAGCCCAACTGAGGCGCAGGCCGCCCTGCCTCCGCTCTCTACCTGGAGATCAGCACCAGACGCATCTTCTTGGGAGGAGGGAAAAGGGTGGTGGTGGGGAGACGAACGAGCCCGGCTCACAGCGGCCCCCTCAGGCGGGCGGGCCTCTCAGTCCCGGCTCTCTCGTGCTCACTCTGCCGACGGACCAGCTCTGCCGTCTGCCCAGCGAGGTGGCAGCCAGACGGAGCGGAGTGGGCCGGGCCCTTTTTTGTCACTCCGGGCGCGCTCCGCTCTCAAGCGCTGCCGAAGGAGCTGAAATTCAAACTGCTCACTCCCCTCGGTCAAGATGGGGCTCAAATGGGGCCGCGAGGCAGCCTGGGAACTGGAGCTAAGCTGCTGCTGCTACTGCGGCAGCCGACAGAGATCCCGCCCCCACGCAGAGGCGTGCTGACGCCAGCCCCAGCTGGTCACGCCCCTCGGGCGACTCAAATGATGAGAACTTCATCCCGACCAGAAAAGGGGTTTGGCATCGGAAACGGGGCGGGGCGCCGCCGAGACGGGGGGAAAACCCTCCCACCGAGATCGTCATTATAACCGTTTGGAATGTTCCACTCGCTCTGCCCTGCCCCTCTCTTCAGTGCAGCGTTGGTATCTTCCGGGAGGAGCCGATGATGTGATACCCTTGTACACCCTTCATTTTGTTCCAGATTGACTAGGAGATTGAGGGGGCTTTAGCTCGGTTGGACCCTGGTTTAGCCCAATTTACTTCTGTCGGACCATGTTTGTGACCAGTAAACGGAGGAGACGAAACGCTCATACAGTTTTGTATTACCCGAAGGCCTATGTGCCCCTATTGGGGTGGTTTTTACGTTTTGGACGCGATACGCCCCATTATTTATAGCCTCCTGTCTCGCTGGTGGCTTTTTTTATAGGGAAAACACCTCCCTGCCCCCCCCCCCCGTACCATCCCGCAGCTGAGTTTACAACAAGAGCGCACCATTGTGTTTCACTCTCATTAATCCGGATTAACTACCAAGTCTTCCAGTTCCATAGGCACAACCTCTGATTCATATTATGGACCTTATTTCGTCCCTCGTAAATCTTTCGCCTAGTTTTATTGCCAAGTATAGGGAAATAAATTATCAAACAGTGCACGAAATCACGCCACAGTACACGTTTATCCGAAGGAAGGAGCCTACCCAATAATACCCTTGGAAAGATATTCGTCTCTCACACACATTTAAAAAAAAAAACAACCTTTGCTGGCTATATTAATAGTTTGCAGTAAACACTATGTAAGTGTTTACTTAAAAGTAAGAGCCTCCTGAGTTCAATGAGATTTACTCCAATGTAAGAGTGTGCAGGACTGCAACCTCAGAATAGTTTTAAATTAATAAATGTATCCCAAGTACTTGTATTTAAAAACAGTCAGTGTCATGCCATCATTCTGTATGGGGTACTGTGAATGATTATAACAGTTGAAGAAAACTGGCTTAAAATGAAGCTTGCTTAGAAAGTGGGTGCATGCATTTAGAGCACTTTAACTACCCTGATTGTGAGTACAAAAGGGCAATTAAAAGTGCTGTAATGGGTAACTAATCTGCAGAAGTACCCACCCCATGGGGAGCCCAGGGCCAGTGGGACTATGGGAGAGAAACAAATACAGCAATACCTTGGATTGCAAGTAACTTGGTTTGAGAGTGTTTTGCAAGACAAGCAAATTTTTAAATATTTATTTATTTATTTTTTAACTTGATATACAAGCGATGTCTTGCAATACATGTACTGTAGCACGGCTTAAATTAAAAATCTCTGTACAAATTTTTTTGGGGGGATTTCGTTTTGATATAAGAGTGTTTTGGATTACAAGCACGTTTCCGGAACGAATTATGCTCTCAATCCAAGGCATGACTGTAGGTGAGGGGAAGGCAGCCCAGGCAGTTAACTGCTGTGCCGTGTTCTGGTCCTCCTCACACCCACAGGTTTGGTGGTTGCCCTATCAGCCTGTCCTTGGGTCTCCGGATGCTGCTGCTAAATGCCAGATTGGTCCAAAATAAGACCTCCCTCATCCATGATCTAATAATGGATGAGGCAGCTGATCTGGCATGCATTACCGAGACCTGGGTACAGGGGGGAGTTAGTCTCTCCCAGTTATGCCCACCGGGGTACTTGGTGCAGCATCAGGGTAGACTAGAGGGCCGGGGTGGGGGTGGGGTGGGGTTGCGATCTCTGGAATTCAGAGATGACCCGGGCGGTTGACACGATTGCTGCTGAGCACCCTCTCTGCAGATTGCTCCTGAGCATCCTCTCTGTAGTAGAGCTCCTACGGCTATGGATGCAATCGAGCCCTGGTTTGTGCCTACAATTGGGTATATTTATTTTAGAGGCAGTGAGGGTGGCAAAGAAACAACATATCACTGCCTCTATTCAATCTTCTGTTTGCTGCCCAGCGGAGCTTTTTAGGGTTGTCCAGGGCCTCTTATCTGCTGGCTCCAAAGACATTCTGGACCCCTCTGAGGCCCGCTATAATATTTTTGCTAGGCACTTCCAGGAAAAAATATTTTGCATCCGCCAGGACTTGGACTCCATTGTTAGGGCAGTGGAATCAGATGAGGTTCCTAGAGCACAGTCTGGTCAAATTTTCTTGGATGAGTTTCAGTGGGTACAGCTCGGGGATGTTGACGTGGTGTTTGGACAGGTTTGTGCAACCACATCCGTACTGGATCCTTGCCCCTCTTGGCTCATCAAAACCAGCAAGTTCACATAACTTTTATGGCTAATTAACAGTGCAACCGTACACATCTCTAGTCTACTCAGAAGCAAGCTTCATTGAGTTCAATGAAACTCCCCAGTGTCTGTATAAGATTGCAGTCTTAGTGATACAAACTTCTCAGCCCCTTGTATCTCATGAAGATGTATATTGCAAGGCCTAATATAGGACATAAATCCTGTTTAAAAGGGAAAATTTCACCAGGATTATCTTTTCACACCACTGAAACAGTATGATAGGTGAAAGTGTGTTCACCCAAATTCTCCCTGGTTTTATGCGTGTGTGCGTGTGTGCGTTAGTGTTAAAATGTACAAGCTATATTTGCATCAACAAAGTTAATTCTGTTTATACATGGTTTGAATAGCTTGTGGTATATCAACCTTTCTACTGTCCAAGTTGAAAAGGAAGAAACAGCTTTCTTTAATTACAGTTCTCAGGAAAATGCAATTATAATGCAACATTGTATCTGCATTTTATGCTTTGCAGCTCAGAAAATGTAAAGTAAATCTCAAAATATTTGTCTCAAGGCACTTCAATTTCAATTTCAAGCACGTGTGAGGCAGGCCTCCCTAAAGGGACTTGGCAAATTGGCAGGAGAGAACTAAACATTGTCCTGTAATGTGTCCAGAGAAAAGCGACAAAGATGGGAGGGGCCTGGAGACCAAGAACTGGTTTGCACGATCACTGTGTATTAAACAAACCTACAGATGTGAAAGCCCAGAAAAAAAAACATAAAAATTCAGAAAAAGACATCCCCCCCGCCCAATTTTTCCATTTCTTTCCTAGGACTTCACATCTCTAAACAAGCCATGGTGGCTTGTTTAAGCTGTGGCACGTGCCAGGCGCCATTTGCCTAATCACCCACCCGGGCACAGCTTGTTGTGTCATCTGAACCCAGGTGGCATGGCTTGTTGGAGGGGAAAACAACCCTCAAATAACCCAACGGCTACCCATGGTTGTTTGAGGGTTGTTTTCCCCTCCAGCAAGCCATGCTGCCTGGGTTCAGCCAACATAGCCATCTTGAAATATTCAAAGGACTGTCACCAGTGGTGTAGTGGTAAATTTTGAAGTGCAGGCGCTCATCATGAGAGTCCCAATAGCCACACCTCCAAAGAGAGTCCAAAATGCAGGCAGCTGTGTTGATCCATATCTACGTGTGTGTGTGTGTGTGTGTGTGTATACACACAGTATACACACCAGGGATGGGGACTCGGACTCCAGGACTCGACTCGTGAGCCAGACTGAGTCCCCCCTCTGACTCAACTCGGACTCGAGTCCCAATATTTTTAATGGGACTCGAGACCAAGAACTCTTCAACATCCCTGGGCTGTGCCAGAAGGAGTGGAGAGGAGTGTGATCGCCGGCGAAGAATGAGGATGAAATTGTGATGAGACCTCACCGTTCCAGAATGGGGGGCAAACATTTAGAAAAAATAATGTTCCTCAAATGCAACATGGATAAGTTTTAGAAAGTACAGCAAGTTTATTTTTAAAAATCATTTTCCTAAAATGCAACCTTTCAGACATTTTGGATTTGGCTGCCTCTGCCTGCCTGTTTGGGGTTCCCTGCCTCCTCTGCCTGCCTGGTCTCTTCTTAACCAGTTCCACAGTTTGAATTGCCCAAGACAAAGGCCTCTGCCTGCCTGCTTTGGGGTTCCCTGCCTCCTCTGCCTGCCTGGTTATTTTGGGTTTGTCTGCCTGGTCAGTTCTTGCCAAAATCAGTTGCAGAGTTTTGAAATAAAAAGGCACACTTGTGCCTAGAATTTATTTACGGTAAGCCACACATCTGAAGTAGCCTTATTTTGTTGGGGGGAAAAAACCATTGATTTTAATAGGGACTTGTGGAGTCAGCTTTGGGAGTGACTCGGGACTCGTGAGTCACCATTTTTGACCAAGGACTCGGACTCGAGACTGGGGTCCAAGGAGTCATGACTCGACTCGTGACTCGAAACCAAAAACTCTTCAACATCCCTGACCACAGCTCAAGATTTTCAAAGTGTTTCTTTTCCCAGCACCAGGGAGAAATATTTTATTTCAAAGTCAAGAAGCTAGTTCTAAGAGTTTTCATATCCACCAGGAGCTGGTCTTTTATAAGGCTAAATTATGGGTCTTAATTGCCCATTCAAGACCAAGCCAGTGCCACCCCAAAATACTTTATATTCCAACAGCGATAGCTCACAACAATATAGTGTTGCTTGGAAAAATCCACCACCACCCCCAGCCTGCCCCACCTACTGTGAAGATTGCAGCTAAGCTCAGAGGGATCAAGGAAGTCTGAGTGGGGTAGCAGATGACATCATTGTCCCTGCTAATCAAAAAGTCCTGGTACTTTGACCCTAGAAGCCCTGGCTGCACTACACCACTGGCTGTCACATAGCTGATGGAGCAAATTTGTTTTCTGTTGTTCCAGAAGGTAGGATAAACAATGGGTTCAAATTACAAGAAAAAGGATTTAGACTAAACATCAGGAAGAACTTTCCAACTGTACATGCTGTTCGACAGTAGAACAGTCTGGCTTGGAAGGTAATTGGATTCTCCTTCGTTAGAGGTTTTTAAGCAGAGGCTAAATGGCCACCTATTGGGGTATTGTACTAGCGAATTTCCTACATTGGCGGGGATTGGACTAGATGACCTTTGAGGTCTCTTCCAACACTATGGGCGGGTTCACACAACACTTTAAGCCTGGGGTAGCTTGTTTAGTCTGCCCCCCCTGATGTGCCCGACAAATGATTGGGCACAGCGGGGACTCTGAGGCACCCCCTCTCCACTCTTCCCCCCTCAGTCCACCCACAGGTATCCCAGGGGACACCGTGGGAGCACCAAGGTTTCCCCCTCCCCACCCCTGCTTGTCAGCAGGGGTGGGGAGAGGGGAGTGGGGCAGCAGGGATCACTGACAGCCCTCGCCCTGACTCGCAAGTAGACCTCACGAGCTGTGGTGAGGGCTGCCCGGTGCTCCTGCTCCAGTCCAGTGCCGCAGCTGCTTGGCGGCAGCACCAGACAGAAGGGGTATGAGCCGCATTCTGCTCTAGAGGAGGCCGATCAGAGCATGCCCCTGCCCGGCGCTCTGGTCATTTGGTGGCGGCACCAAGCGAGGGGCCGACGACAAGCCACACTCTGTTTGGCCTCCTCTAAAGGAGGCCTATCAGAGTGTGCGCCCCCCCCCCCCGGTCTGGTGCTGCAGCTACAGGACTTGGGGGGGGGGGCTTATAAGCCACACCGCAGGAAGCACACCGGGTTTGGAAAACATGCTAAGTGACTTAAAGTCACCTGGGCTTATCATGATGTGTGAACCCAGTCTATGATTCTGTGATTGTTGGGCACTCTCCAACTGGATGTGTTGGCCTGCTGGTCTGTGATTTCCTAGATACATTGACCTGAGTCCCTGACTTGAACCCCAAACTCCATCTTGTATAAGCAGTGGCTTAATGGAAGCATTTTCTGCTTTGAGCAGGGCCCAAGCATAGGGGGTGGGAAAGGCACACTTTATCTGGGTCCAGAGATCCATGTTGCCCATGTTGCCCCATTAGCATGAGGAAAAGAACTGTGGCTAAATTGTAGATTATACTTGAGGATATTTTCGGAAACATTTCCCTGTTTCTATTTACCTATTGTCTAGATCTTGTGAGATTTGCTGGAGCCATTCAGAAGCTGTGTTTAGAGTAGAACAAGCAACATTCTGAACAGAGAGTCACTAGCCTTGGTCCTCTCTAGAAGAGATAGAGAGGGTGTATGTCCAGTTAAATTATGACCTGTAGTTTGAAACAGAGAGATTTGTGCTTCCCTATGTGATATGTTCTTTGAAGAAGTCCCAGTCCCAGAATTCCTTGTGCACATAGACAGGAGGGAGGGACAGCTGGTGGGAAGAACAAAGTGTCATAATAAGCAGGACATTGATCCCAAGGACAGTGAGAGCCATGTGTTGCTGGTAGAATTTACCGGCCCAAAATATATGTGAGTAAATGTCTACATCACAAATATCCTACAGAATTTTCTGAGAATTTTCCTTTAGAAATGTTGCATCTGGGGGGAAAAAAACCCCTTCAAGCCTACTTTTGGAAAAGAGTATGAAAAATGATTATCTTATCATTTATTTTGTAAATGGGATTTACAAAAAACAACTGTAACTAATTTTCAATGAAGCGTGCATAGCCCTATGGGTTTTTTGCACAGTGCCAGTGACTGTGGCAGACAGAAGTGGAAAGAAGTTTCAGCAAGCTATCACTAATCAAAAACTGCAGGCCTTCTTCTAGTACGAGACGAGAACAATTAAGTCACCTACCTATTTCGTCTGTCGAGTGTGAACGTGCAAGAGACATTGACCTGGTTTGCATGAGCACTGTGGTTAAACAAACATGCTGGACACCATTTGCCTAATCACTCACCCAGACGCTGCTTGTTGTGTCGTCCGAACCTAGGCAGCATGGCTTGTTGGAGGGGAAAATAACCCACAAATGACTCAACAGCAGTCCATGGGTTATTTGAGGGTCATTTCCCCCTCCAACAAGTCATATGGCCTAGGTTCAGACAACACGACAAGTGGTGCCCGGGTGGGTGATTAGGCAAATAGCATGTGGCTTAAACAAGCCACCATGGCTTGTTTAACCCACAGTGATCATGCAAATCGGGCCATTGATTATGGGGCAATAATTAATGATTCTGTAGTGAAAAAGGCCATAAAAATAAAGCTTTGAAATAAGCCAGTCTATTTAAAAATGGTTTACAGTTCACTAGAATTTAGCGGGTGTGCTAGAATTTGAAAAAAATTAAAACATTGATAGGACCAACCTTTATTGGGACCAACCAACCAGTTATAAAATAGTCAGCAAGCTTTGTAAGACTCTTCTTCAGACTGGATATTATGTTAAACACAAATTGCAAAAGGGGATGGTGTTTAGGGGCAGGGTAATGTGGGCCACAGTGTAAGGTATACAGAAAATGTAATTTCAGAATTAAAATAGATTTTTTTTTTTCTTTCATGACTCATGAGATTGTATGTACTGGGCCTGGAAAAAACGATGCTTGAGTTCTGGCACTGATCATCGCTCCTCCCTGAAAGAAACCATTAAAGCCCTCTCGATGAAGCAAAGTGGGCATCTCCCTAAATATGGTCCTTTACCCCACTGAGATTCAAAGCTTTCTCAAACTGCTGTGCAACACCCGGATTTACCCACCTCAGTCAACACAGGCTGATAACTAGCTCATGATGTAACTGTCAACAAGGTTTTGTTCTTTGCATGCAGTGTTATAAGTGACTACCCAAGTTTCCTTTGTGCAAAACTGTATTTAAGTTGTACCATAACTCAGGGTTGGCCCAAGCCATTTTGCTGCCTGAAGTCAAGGTGCATAATACCCAAATCCAGTCAAATTAGCTACTGAGCCATGTTCAAGGTTATGGTATTATCATACAAAGCCCTAAACAACTTAGAACCAGGATACCTAGCAGACCACCTTCCCTATACCCAACCAACCATTAAGATAATCAGATGAGGCCTTGCTGGTCATTCCAAAGTTATCAGAATGTCGCAATACCTCAATGGGGGGCCTTCTTGGTAGTGGCACCCACCCTGTGGAAACAACTTTGTGCAGTTTGGGAGGCAGAAAATTTGGCATCTTTTGAATGCCTCCTGACAACGCACCTGTTCACCCAGGCCCATAATTAAATTAACCATGCTGTCCCATTTTACTGCTCCTGTACTTCTGTGTATTATTATTATTATTATTATTATTATTATTATTATTATTATTATTATTATTATTATTATATCATCATCATCATCATCATCATTATTATTGTATTATTATTATTATTATTATTATTATTATTGCAATTATATTGTTTTTAAATTTGTATTTAAATGTGATTTTAATTGTGATTTTAATATTTGTATGGAAACCGCTTAGGGATTTTTCTTAATATTTAGTGGTATAGAAATAGTACAAATAAATAATAAATAATAAACTTATTTTGGCAACTGAGGCAGAAAATCCCACAAGTGCCTCCCCACTCCCTGGGGGTAAAAATACAACAACAAACAAGAACAAAACAACAATTGAAATAACTAACAATTTGTTGCCCTTTCATGATAGGTCAGCTGGCTTGAGGGAGCCGCCTCACTCTTCCTAATGGTTGGACCAGCCCTGCTGTAGCTCTTGAACCTATGGAGCTTCTTGGGCTGAACATTCTGTTGCTCCCCTTGACACCAGTCTTGTCCAGAATGCAGAACATAAACTGATCCTGAGCTAAATCACTGTGGCTCCCTGACCCATCTACCTGATTTCCAATTAACTCCTCCCATGTTCCTGTGGGCTGTTTCTCAATGTAGTTATGATGAGGATTACAGAATGTGTATTTAGACCAGAAGGCAAACCACGAACCCACTCCGATCCCAACACAAATGTCTAGGACTAAGCTACCAACTATTACCGTATATACTGGATCGACTGCTTCTGGAAAGACAATAGTTGTAACATGAAAGCCTATCTAAAATATTCCTGTCATTCTTTGTGCTCACTGGTCCACAGTGCAAAACATCCTGATCCAACACTCTGCTACCAGTCTTCTGAAAAACACATTGGCATTTGGCACTTAGGTTAGGAAATTCCAAATCCTAGCTTGAAAGAGTTAATCACTAAATGCTCCATTCAAGAGCATTGTTTGCACAAGGATTTTGGTGTAACTTGAAACAGCCCTGTAATGAGGCCCTTTCAAGCAGGCTATAGTTAATGAGTGTTCATCAACATGGATTATTTGGCTGAAATCTGTCTTGGCCCAAGGAAGGGGAATGGAACTGGACAAGGAATGGAAAAATGGAGGGGGGAGGGGAAGAAGAGGAACCAGAATGAACAAGATGAATAAAACAGAAAGGTTTATGAAAAGTCAAGTATCAAGTGTAGTTACAGCCCCTGGGTAAAGTGGCTGAAATTCACAAATAACCCATACAGTGGCCTTGGCAGCATGACAGGGATAATATTTTTGAAAGGTTAGACAGCTATTGTTGAATTATGTCCTTGTATGTTGGAAACAAGCATGCCAGTGTTAAGCATGCATGTATTTCTTTTTGCTCCAGGTGTGAACAACTACTGCTGTTTAATGGGCAGAAAATTCCAGGTAAGGCAACTCACATTCGACTACATATATATGGGCAGAGATCTACTAGGCTGTTGGCGTAATCTGCATATGAATATGCATGTTTTAGAGAATCCCTTAACACAGTTCCAATATGCTGACTTTCTATGCCAAGTGTATCTTTGGAGGAAATCCAAAATGGTGCCTCATTTTTTTAAACTCATAACCTTTTCATGTTCAACACATACACTCTAAAATCGGGAGTAACTACTGCGGTGGATGAGACAGATGCATTCATGTGCACACACATATGCACAAGGGACACAGGGCACATGGAAAGATTATTGTTAAGTTGTCAGATGCGACTCAGATGCAAAGGGAGTAGAAAACGCATATCTGTTGCACTTTCTGTTCTATCATTCTCCTTCTCTGAAATAGATATTGGGGAGATGTGCAAGCTATCAATGCATATTTCTCAATGGGGAGACTAAGAAGGAAGATGCTAAATTTTGTTTTGGATGAGACAGAGAAGCGCAGAAGCAAGAAGCTGAGGCTTTTGAACATCCTGTCCCCTTTAGTTGCCTGTCAAGCTGCTGAAATTCACTCTTCCACACAACTATTAAAGATGCAAGAGCCCTTCTTTTGCATCTGGCCACCCTAGTCCCCGCCCCATTTTTGTTAAGTCTGCAGCCATTCCCACATATGGTTACCACCTTTATTACAGTCAGGCTTCTGCATGGCATGACAGGCAGAAATGCTACAGGTGAGTCTTTTCCCATCACCAAATCTCAGTGTCAGAAAAGGCTTGCAATTTATTTATTTATTTATTTATTTATTTGTTACATTTATGGATCGCCCATCTGGCTGAAAAACCAGCCACTCTGGGCGATGTACAACACGATCAAATACAGAATAAAATACATTTAAAACAGTATAACATTTTAAAATCTTAGCCCATCCCATATTCCCGCCTGAACAGCCATGTTTTTAGTGAGCAGCAGAAGCTCAGCAGAGGGGGGGCATGGCGGAGGTAACTAGGGAGAGAATTCCACAGTATGGGGGCTGCCACAGAAAAGGCCCTCTTCCTAGTCCCCACCAGTCTAGCTGCTCTGGCTGAAGGGACAAGGAGAAGGCCATCTGTGGCAGATCTTGCTGAGCGGCCTACTTGGTGTTGCTGGAGACGCTCCTTGAGATAGACTGGACCGGAGCCGTATAGGGTTTTAAAGGTCAAAACCAACACCTTGAATTTGGCTTGGCAAGCAACTGGTAGCCAGTGCAGCTCCTTGAGCTCTGGAGTGATGTGATCTTGCCGGCGGCTGCCTTTAACCAGGTGAGCCGCCGCATTCTGTACCAGCTGTAGCTTCTGAACCGTCTTCCAGGGTAACCCCACATAGAGCGCATTACAGTGGTCTAGATGAGAGGAGACCAAGGCATGAACCACTGATGGGAGCAGATGATTAGGAAGGTAGGGGCGGAGCTGCCGTATCAGATGGAGTTGATACAGCGCCGCCCGGCTCACAGCTGACACCTGAGCCTCCATGGACAGCTGGGAGTCTAAAATGACCCCGAAGCTGCGAACCTGGTCCTTTTCTGTCTTTGTGCTGTCAGAGGCACAGGAGCCCTGCCAGAAAGTGGGAGCAGCCTACTTATTCTTGGGCTGAGCCTTCTTCTGTTATGCTAGTCCTTATTAACTATTAGTACATTCAGAGGATGATCTCCAAACTATCCTAAATGCTTTTGCAGAAGCATACAAAAAACTTGGTCTCTCACTTAACATCAAAAAAACCAAAGTGCTTCATCAGCAAGTGCAAGCTAACCCTTTGATGATGCCATCTATCCAGCTTGGCGGGACAATACTGGAAAATGTCGATCATTTTCTCTATCTTGGCAGCTATCTTTCTGTTACAGCTAACATCGACGGTGAAATCCAGCATCGTTTTAGCTCCGCAAGTGCCGCGTTTTCTTGAATGAAACATAGAGTGTTCGAGGATCGGGATATTTGTAAGAAGACCAAAACACTGGTTTATGAAGCCATTGTATTGCCAACTTTATTGTATGCCTGCGAAACATGGACTATCTATAAACGTCACTTCCACCTCCTTGAAAGATTTCATCAACGTTGCCTCCGGAAAATCCTGCAAATTACTTGGGAAGATAGGCGAACAAATGTCAGTGTACTGGAAGAAGCAAAGACTACTAGCGTTGAAAAAATGATCCTTCAACGCCAAATTCAGTGGTCCAGTCATGTTGTTCGAATGCCTGACTGCCGTCTCCCAAAGCAGTTACGGTACTTTATTCCCAACTCAAGGATGGAAAGCGAAATATCGGTGGTCAATATAAGAGGTTTAAAGATGTTCTTAAGGCTAATCTAAAAAAATGCAATATAAACATCGAAAACTGGGAAGCTCTGGCCCATGAACAATCTAACTGGAGGTTGGCCTTTCACAAAGGTTCTATGGACTTTGAAGAAGCCCGAGTGCAAGGTGAAAGGGAGAAATGTGCTAAGTGAAAAGCACATCAAACAAATCCTTTACAGGACCATCTTCCATCTGGTAACCTGTGTCCTCACTGTGGGAAACTGTGTGGATCTAGAATTGGCCTCCACAGTCACTTACGGACCCATCGCTAGAGTCTACACAATTTTTCTTTAGAATTTCCTCCTTTTAAATTTTCCTTTTTTTAAATTTTTTATCCTGGAAGACAATCTTACTCGGTCACGAGTGATCGCCTGATGATGATGATGATGACAGAAAAACATTTTCAGGGCATGGATGCAGATAAGTTGTGGCCCATGACTTAAAGCATTTATTGCATCCCTAAAAGTTACACATTCAAGTATTTTATTGGATGGCTGCCACTAATCCATCCATTTATAATAAGGGTACTCAGTTAGCAATCTTACTACCCATGTACCTGGGAGCAAGCCCCATTGAACCCAACGGGACTTGCTTCTGATTAGACATGCACAGGATTGCACTGTCAGATAGGGAGTTATGGAAGTATTGAGGTGCCATTGTGTACCATAGACAACAGGAAATACCAGTCTGGTGGCCTGGCTCAATTGGGGCTAACTTTGACTTGAATATAATCCAAAAGTATTATGTTTATCTATGACCGCAATCAGTTGTGGTCAAAACATATGAACTCAATTTTTTTTCCATGTTGAAATTACAAGCCTAAGCGATGCATTTCCCCCCCAGAACTGTAAATAGAAATACTTACCAGAAGGTAGTCATTTTGATGAAAATGTTTATTCAGGGTTAACAGGGCTGCCCAATTCCTCTTTCCATTCATTCCCAACCAAATCAGCAAACCAATACATCTGATTCATCAGGAACCTGGGCTTTGTCTTTGGCTTTGACAATCCTGGTGTTTTGTTGTATGATCTTGAACGCCTTACTCGGATTCTCTTCTTTCCATTTTGTCTTGAATTCATTATGCAGTGGAGGGTAGGGATAATAATACCACCCTACCTTAGCAGACTGTTGTAGGGGTTACTGAGATAATGCTTTGAACAGTTGGAACGAGCTATGTACCGGTAAACGCAAAATATTGTTATTGTTAGGGCGCAATCCTATGCAAGTTTAGGCAGAAAAAAAGGCCTGCAACTCCCAGCATGCCCCAGCCAGCTGCTGGCTGGGGCATGCTGGGAGTTGTAGGCCTTTTTTCTGTCTAAACTCGCAAAGGATTGCACCTTTAGACTCTGTTTTAGAAAACTGTGGTCATGATCATCTGGTTACTTATAATGAATTAGCTGGGGGAGGGCTGTGCACGGATATGAATGGTGCATATGTATGAATGGTGCATATGTATGTGTCTGTGAAAGATGTGTGAGAGTGAGGTGGCCACACCCACTGCTGACATGCACCCCCACCTCCCCCCTAGGAGGTTTCCATCCCTCAGGCTGAAAAAGGTTCCCCACCCCTGATTTATAAGTTTGCCAACTTTTGAACCGGCTCTTTTGCTGTGCCTTTCACTTGGTCAGCAGCAAGGAGGGTGGCAATTGCAGGGTGGCATCCAATTTTGTCTTCCCACTGATGGAACTGATTCCATCAGCAGAACAGGGAGAGGAGTGATTATTCCCCCTTCCCTTTCAGCCCCCCCCATGCACCCTCAAAATCTTTTCTGGAGGGTTGGGGGAGCATCCGGAGCAGATTTGGGGGCTGCAGAAGACAGGGGAGGAAGAGAAAGTCTTGTCATGCAAGTGGACATCGGCTTACAAGATGTTGCATTTCACCCTATCTCCATACCATGGAAATCTTCACCTACTAAATCCTGCAGATCAAACTGCTGTTAAAGACACAGCTACAGGGGCCTCTTCAAATGTTGACAACCCTAACTATTCCAAAGTAGTACGTACTACAAAGATACAAATCCCATAATCACTTTTGTGTTGTCAGCTCTTTGTCATTGTTGGGTGTTCTAGCAATGCCCTTCCTTAACAGTTTATTCAAAAGGTAAAACAAACAATTATAATCAGACTAATTTTACCTTTAGAAGGAGGGAAAATATGCATGGACATGATTGAAAAACCCTGACAATGCTTTGGACTTTTAGAAGTCTGCTTGTTAAGCCCCATAAATGGGAAGGTTAGGCAGGAGTGATTACCATGCCATTCTGCATATTGCACAGAGCACTGTTCTCAGTCTAAATTTTAAACACAAAAATAAAGCATTTGGAAGGGTGAATAGCAGCCCATAGGTTGAGAAATAAAACAGAAGTCATCACAAACATTTGGGGGTTTGTTTCTAAATATTCTATTCAGGGAGTGGCCTGACATGTTGGCAAAGGTGCAAGAGCATTGAGAATCACAACCACTTTTTAGTTGGACCAACTGTTTTATGCTTGTTTCAAAGCTGACTGAGTGAGTCCATAGACTTGATAATAAACTCCAGTATCTACTTCGGTTTACACAACAATTGTCAACAGATAAGTGTCCCGTCATGGAATATCAGCCTTTCAGTTCAGCTTGAGATATTTGCAACTTCACAGACGAGGAAAGGGAGACGTAGATTCTTGACAATCAGCCGAAACCAAAGTAAAATTGGAAGAGAACAGCTGGTCTGGATTTGTATCATGTCCATACTAAGTGGGCTGATGTACACTTTGACCGGTGTTCGCCGGATCGTCACCTTGAAGTGGTGAGTGGGCTTGCGTGTTCCGATGAATCCTGTGAGCAATGCCGTCGGGAGCTATGTACTCCCAGTAGGGTCACCCATGGCGGTAAGGTCCGGGGAGAGGAACCAGACAAAGAACGATCCAAAACATAAAGTCCTCAACGGCAGAACAGGCGGAAGATAATTAAACCTAAATTACAACGGCTGTGAAGGCGGATGAAGGCTGCAGCAGAGAATGGTTTTCCAATCGTCAGGGTAACCGTGCCATTGGATCTCTGCCGTACTCTGTCAAGTTTGTGTGGTGATTCGTTGTGCACCGATCTCCCCACATAAAACAGTTTCACGCACAGGCGTCTTCCAACCCAACCCACCCAACCCAACCCAACCCAACCAAACAAACAAACAAACAAAAAAAAGTCCCATGGCGACTGGCGAATGGCAACGGGGGCAGGACTGTGAATCTGGAAGCCCCTAGTCATGGACCAGCACATGGGCGGTGGATGCAGACTCAGTCGCCCTGTTCAAGGAACGAGGTAGTCGAGCAGCTCGGCAGCTGTATCCATGACTGAGCAGCCCTATTTAGGATCCACTCTGCTCACCCCGTATGGGGAGGGGGCTAGAAAAGGTGCCCTAAACATAGTCTACCTCTTTCTCCCCTGACTGGATTACCGCGTCCAGTGGGGTCACCATTTTAGCGGTCGAAAAAGACATTTGAATTTTGGAACATGGAATATACGGACATTGCTGGATAACATAGATAGTGAACGCCCTGAGCGTAGGACTGCTATTATTGCAAGGGAGCTGAGACGGTTTAAAATTGACATAGCAGCACTTCAAGAAACTCGAAGGGCAGGAGAGGGACAGCTGAAAGAAGAAAAAGGAGGTTATACCTTCTTCTGGAAAGGACTACCTGAGCAGGACCGACGAATACATGGTGTAGGCTTTGCCATCAAAAATGAACTAGTGAACTCTTTGTCAGAAGTTCCTACTGGCATTAACGAACGCCTGATAACTCTTCGATTAAAGCTCGCCAATAACCAACAGGTAACTATTTTGAGCGCTTATGCACCAACATTAGATGCTGATGATGACATCAAGGAAAGTTTTTACAGCCAGTTGGACACTCTCCTGTCAGAGATACCTAAGGAGGATAAAATTATCCTCCTAGGCGATTTTAACGCAAGAGTCGGGCGTGACTTTGATTTATGGCCAGAAACTATTGGAAAAGACGGAGTTGGTAATAGCAACCCGAACGGACTCTTACTTTTGTCTATATGTGCAGAGCATAATCTCACTATCACAAACACGCTCTTTCGACAAAAGAATAAGTTTAAAACATCATGGCAGCACCCACGGTCAAAGCACTGGCATCTTCTGGATTATGTAATTGTCCGTGCTAGAGATCGCCGCGATGTACTTCTTACTAGGGCCATGGTGAGTGCCGACGACTGCTGGACAGACCACCGACTAATCCGGTCCACTATGGTTATCAACATTGCTCCCCAACGTAGGCTTCAAGGAAGGAAACCAAGGCGTAAAATGAACATCCAAGTCCTTCAAGATCCTATTAAGCAAACTCATCTTCAATCACTTCTTAAGGAACATCTACCTACGGAACCTCCTGACAACATTGAGGACCATTGGTCTAAGCTGAAAACCTCCATTACTGCAGCTTGTGAACAAATTATTGGATATGAAACTAAGAAACATCAGGATTGGTTTGATGAAAATGACAATGAGATTAAATATATAATTGACCAAAAAGGAAAGCCTTCCAAATATGGCAAAATGATATTAACTGCGCTGCCAAGAAAAAAACCTACGCTAGCGCAAAGGCTGAGGTCCAAAGAAGAACAAGAGAACTTAAGAACGCTTGGTGGAAAAAGAAAGCTGAAGAAATTCAACAACTTGCAGAATCTCATGATGCACGGGGCTTTTTTAAGGCCACAAGGGCCATTTATGGACCAAAAACCTATGGTACAAACCCTTTACAATCAAAAGATGGCACCAAACTCTTAAAAGACAAAGAGTCTATTGCACTGCGTTGGAAAGAGCATTATTATGACCTTTTAAATCGTAAATCTAAGGTGGATAATGAGATTTTTTCGCAAATCCCGCAAAAACAAATTAAAGAGGAACTTGCAATACTCCCCACTTTGGATGAAGTAAAAAAAGCCATTAATCAAATGAAGAACAACAAAGCTAGTGGACCAGATGGGATTCCTGCTGAAATCTTTAAAGAAGGGGGGCCCGAACTTGTACAACATCTTCATAAACTCATCGAAAAAATCTGGATAAGAGAAGAGATCCCAGAAGACTTCAGGGATGCCATAATTATCACCCTCTTTAAGAAGGGTGATAGAACAGACTGTGGAAACTATCGGGGCATTTCTCTCTTAGCAACCGCAGGTAAAATATTTGCTAGGATTCTCGCAAACCGTCTTCTATCTATTTCAGAAGAGATCCTCCCTGAAACTCAATATGGTTTCCGCCCCACTAGAGGGACAGTAGACATGATTTTTACTGCACGTCAGCTCCAAGAAAAATGCCGGGAGCAAAATCAACCCCTTTATATGGCATTTATCGATTTGGCTAAGGCCTTTGATACTGTAGACCGTACAGCTCTCTGGACTATCCTTATGAAAATTGGATGCCCCAATAAATTTGTGAATATCTTGCGACTTCTCCATGACAACATGACGGCAACGGTTTTGGACAACAACGGCTCTCATGGTGCTCCATTTAAAGTGGGATCAGGTGTTAAACAGGGATGTGTTATCGCCCCAACATTATTTGCCATTTTCATCGCCATGGTTTTACATCTTGTCGAGGGGAAACTTCCCACCGGTGTGGGAATTATATATCGAACAGATGGAAAGCTTTTTAATCTCAGCAGGCTGAAAGCAAAAAGTAAGGTAATTACAACCTCCGTTGTGGAACTTCAGTATGCTGATGATAATGTGGTCTCCGCACATTCAGAGGATGATCTCCAAACTATCCTAAATGCTTTTGCAGAAGCATACGAAAAACTTGGTCTCTCACTTAACATCAAAAAAACCAAAGTGCTTCATCAGCAAGTGCAAGCCAATCCTTTGGTGATGCCATCTATCCAGCTTGGCGGGACAATACTGGAAAATGTCGATCATTTTCTCTATCTTGGCAGCTATCTTTCTGTTACAGCTAACATCGACAGTGAAATCCAGCATCGTCTGAGCTCCGCAAGTGCCGCATTTTCTCGAATGAAACATAGAGTGTTCGAGGATCGGGATATTTGTAAGAAGACCAAAACACTGGTTTAT
Source organism: Shinisaurus crocodilurus (assembly GCA_021292165.1). Lineage (NCBI taxonomy): Eukaryota > Metazoa > Chordata > Lepidosauria > Squamata > Shinisauridae > Shinisaurus > Shinisaurus crocodilurus. The sequence goes on from CM037878.1 coordinate 37,365,163, forward strand.
GAAGCCATTGTATTACCAACTTTATTGTATGCCTGCGAAACATGGACTATCTATAAACGTCACTTCCACCTCCTTGAAAGGTTTCATCAACGTTGCCTCCGGAAAATCCTGCAAATTACTTGGGAAGATAGGCGAACAAATGTCAGTGTACTGGAAGAAGCAAAGACTACTAGCATTGAAAAAATGATCCTTCAACGCCAACTTCAGTGGACCGGTCATGTTGTTCGAATGCCTGACTGCCGTCTCCCAAAGCAGTTACTTTACTCCCAACTCAAGGATGGAAAGCGGAATATCGGTGGTCAATATAAGAGGTTTAAAGATGTTCATAAGGCTAATCTAAAAAAATGCAATATAAACATCGAAAACTGGGAAGCTCTGGCCCATGAACGATCTAACTGGAGGTTGGCCTTTCACAAAGGTTCCATGGACTTTGAAGAAGCCCGAGTGCAAGGTGAAAGGGAGAAACGTGCTAAGCGAAAAGCACGTCAAATGAATCCTTTACAGGACCATCTTCTATCTGGTAACCTGTGTCCTCACTGTGGGAAGCTGTGTGGATCTAGAATTGGCCTCCACAGTCACTTACGGACCCATCGCTAGAGTCTACACAATCTTCTTTAGAATCTCCTCCTTTTATCCCGGAAGACAATCTTACTCGGTCACGAGTGATCGCCTGATGATGATGAATTTCTTAACAGAAAGCTTCAAGGCAACTGTAAGGGGGCTTCCAGACAAGGCTTGTATCACACCATTGCTGTACCTCTTTCACAGAATTTTATGTGGGGTCCAGACAATCTCATTTTCTACTCATAATAACCCTCCCCTGGTTTCCCACCACTTCTTCCGTCTTTTTCTTACCGCAGAAAATCTGTTAAGGAAGAAAAGATGGAATAGCAGTCCAATGCCTTCTAATTGGCAGTGCCAGGATCCCTCCATCTGGAAGCACCCTAAGGGTGTGTAAGCACCCTAAGCATAGCTGGTTGGAGAATTCGGGGAGTTGTAGAACTTCTTATTGTCTAAACATGCATAGGATTGCGCCCTGAGTCACCACACTCTGAACTGAAAGATGTAGATTGTGAACAAATTCAGTCACACAGACTTTGGATCAATTTCAGTTGGGTATGGTCACTAAAGGTTTAAACAAGTATGCCCTGATGGTTTTGTAAAATAGTGAGCAAGCTGTTAAGTTCTCATGAACTCTTTATCAGGCTGGATTTTTTTTTTAAAGCAGAGGGTAGGGCGGAGAAAAATGTGGGTGGGTGTTAAAGCCATGTCTCTGCAGCATTTGATTATAGTCTTAAGGTGGAACGTGATCCACACTTTATGATCAACAGTGAAAGTCCTTGTCATTTGCCCTCCTTTGAAGGCAAATAGATTGGCAAGTACAAGGGAGGGCCTTTCCCACAGTGGCCCCAGACCTCTGGAATTGGTTGCCATCTGGGGTCTGTCAGGCTCCATCATTAGAGACTTTTATGAAATCTCTGGAGTAGTTTCTTTGGTCTTTCTTGTTGTTGTGTTCTATTGCATAGTTCTTGGCTTTTAGCTGCAATTGTGTGTTAGATTTTAGTACTGTCTGGGCTAGATATTTGTTATTATTGATGGTGTTATTTGATTTTACTATGTAAGCTGCCTTGGGATGGCTTTAGCCCTTAAAGGCAGACCAGAAATATTCTAAATCATATATATAGAGGGTGTGTGTGTGTGTGTGTGTGTGTGTCCTAGGCTGGACTACAGGGGGGCACTTATGCATCACCAAAAAGAGGACACAGATTTACATACAATTTATCTATGCACATTTATAGGTAGAGATGTATAATTGGAAATAATTGCTCTAATTCAAATAGAAATAGAGTACATCTCACCATAGTGGGGAAGCCTGTGTCCTGCTCAGTCTGCTAATGTCCAGGTGCTAACTGTTGATGGGCAACTTGAAGGCCCTTCCTGCTCTCTCCTTCTTCTGGTTCTTTATGTTTAAACCGGACTTGGACTAGACAGCCCTTCAAACAGAGGAGAGCTCCTTCAAACATCGGATTGTCTTGGTAGGACAAATGGCCACCCTACTGGGTTATAAAGTCAGAACCACTAGCAGATGCTCTTACAGCAGCAGTGGGGCTCTAACTCAGTGATAGAGCACCTGCTTTGCATGCAGAAGGTCCCAGGTTGAATCCCCGGGGGTGAGGAAAGAATCCTGTCGGAAACCCTGGAGAACCACTTTCTGGGCTAGATGGACCGGTGGTCTGACTCCGTATAAGGCAGTGTCCTATGTTCCAGTGGGAGCAAAGGAGTAGGGAGAGGGCCTGTTCTGTGATATCTGCTACCCCCAACTCTGACTTTTCGTTATGCCTGAGAAAACCAGCTGACTCTTAAGTAGACCTGCCTGAGACATCAAGCCTGGTGAGTGGCTGAGAGAGACTATTGTGCCTGCCCCCCAGCCTGGAGGAAGTGTGCTCCATGTGACCACACCCATTTTTGTCTCTCTCGTCCCAGATCACCTCCCTTACACACAGCCAAATTCTCTCTTTCTCTCTCACCCTGGATCACTGCCCTTACACATTCTCTCTCTCTATCTCTCTCACTCCTCCATCCGCCATTCATTCACACCCCTTCAACGCACAAGCAAGCATCCCATGTGTCCAACATACACACATACATACATACATACATACGTGTATCCACACATGGCCTTCTCTCCTCCTCACTGCAAGCACACACATAAAACCACTCTCTTTCGGGATCCTTCCCAAATCTCTCCCCTCTCTCCAGATCACCCCCCCCAAACTCTTTCTCTCTCCCACTCCCACCCATTCATTCAGACATACAAGCACACAACCCTCCTGAACACCACAGGTTGTTCCCAGCTGACTCCCCCTTCTAGCTTTCCACTGCTTCTTGAATCCTGCTGCAGGCTTCCAAGACACCCCCCCCCTCGATTTCCTGCTACCCTTCCTTTCCTAGTTCCACCCTCACTGCTCGCCTTTCCAGGTTACCAGACAGCAGCAGCCGGGGTCTCTTTTCCTTTCCCCCCTTCTTTTTCTCGGTGGCTGGGTACACTACAGAGGAAAGCGTCAGCCAGCAGACAACCACCATCTTCCTCGCCTAAGAACTGCAGTGGTGGTGAAGAGGAGGAGCAACTCCAGAAAGCCTTTGCCATGGGGCTCCTGCTGGCCTGTGGGCCCTTGGCAGCTGCCCAACCATGTCTACCCTTGACGCTGGTCCTGAAGCGCTGTACTCTAAAGTAGGGCCAATGTTGGATACAACCGAAGGAATCTGTGGCTCACCCCCTCAGTTGCAGTAATTAAAAAGCCTTTGAAAACCTACCTGCTTCTATTGCAGTGTTCTCCAACCTTGGGCCCCCAGATGTTTTTGGCCTACAACTCCCAGCAAGCCCCAGCCAGCTATGCTGGCTGGGGCATGCTGGGAGTTGTAGGCCAAAAACATCTGGGGACCCAAGGTTGGAGAGCACTGTTATTGCCTTTAATTGAAGTAGTTTATTGGCCCTGCTACTGTTTTACTGATTTTCATAGATTTCATAGATCACAGAGTTGGAAGGAGCCTACAAGGCTATCGAGTCCAACCCCGATGTTTTATGGCTGTGGCCCTGGAAATGGTTTTTTATACTGGCTGAATTATATTTTAATGTAACGTTGGGTTTTTTTTTTTTTGTTTTTTTTTTAGTTTTAAAGTTTATTATACTACTGTATTTTTATGGTTGTTTTTTGATGGCCACCTTGGGTGGACTTGGTTCAGAAAGATGGCTTATAAATACATAAATTAAATAAAGTGATAAGTAAGTGACTCATCTTACTAAGTTCTCACACTTTTTGAACCGGCTTGGTAAGTCTATGCATCGGGGCCAGGGTCAAAGGTAGGCATGCTCGGGCACCTGCCAAGGGCCCACGCCTCGGCAGAGGCCTACTGACAGTTGCTTCTCCTCTTTAGCACTGCATTCTTGCTCTGGCCCAGACAATGGTGCTGTTGAGAAGGAGGGGCTGTGTAGATCCCACTGCCTACTTGCTCTCTGCCTGTTAAGCAAGTAAGTGGTAGCAATGATGAGACAGAGGATAAGGAGAAAGAGTGGCTGGTGACAATGGTGGTGAGAAAGTAGACACTGCAGGAGGAGACCCACTGAGAGTGTCTTGCTCAAGGGCCCTCAGAAACCTGGCGCTGGCGCTGCTATGTATAATGACAAAATCAACTCCTAAAATGTACCGGAGCCCTACCAGAGAAAGTTGGCAACCCAAAGGAGGGAAAGGCTCTCTGTGCATGCTCAGAGACAAGCTCTTATTGTAATTTTGCATGTTCTAGTCATTAAATTGAATATTCAAATAGATTCCACAGCTGAACCCTGGCTTTCTGGATGCCATGAAGCTATTACAGGCAGAAGACTGGTCCAAGGGCGATATGAGAAAAGGAAGAACCCATTATAGGGTAGGCAAGCCCTTGTTAGCCTGTTCTCATTTACCAGTACTTGTATGGAAAACTACCTAGATAACACTCCCCCTCCCCAGACTTGTTCATGCTCAGATATTGCCTAACCTCACCCACTAGCCAAATATCCATTAGGGCAGGAGTTTAGCACCTCAGGCCTAGGGACCAAACCTTGCTTTCCAGAGGGCCCCATCCAGCCCTCCAAGGCTCCACCCTCTTCCCCTGGCCCTACCGTTTCTCCCGCACAAGCTTTAAGCTAAAATATGCTGGTATTTTGGCCCCAGCCCTTTTTGCCTTTGGCTCTGCTCCTTTTGCCTTCATTCCACCACTGAAATGTGGCCCCCCGAGAACTTTCCTGAAATGGAATTTGGCCCTTGGGCTGAAGGAAGTTCTGCACCCCTGCATTAGGGTGTAGTAAAGAGGACATGCAGGTAGGGTCGTTTGAAGGTGGTGCTTGTAGTGCACATTGGACCTCTTCCCCGTGGTGAGATTTATCATACAAAAGCAGTCAGACTCTTGTCTTTTCGGTTGAAACCCTTTGCCTGAATGCATAAGCTCCTTCTAAGATGAACCTCTTTCAAAACGTAGGCAGGAGAAGAAAGAAAACAGTCTCTGAAGTAGCATGAAGCTTACGTTGTTCTGATTCACTGAGATTCATACCTATTTTAGCTTGGAGCATGTTCAGCATTCCAATCCTATGATCACATAGAATCCCAAATCAAGTTTAATTTAGTCCAAGTTAAAGGAGCAATAGGAATATTTTCAGATGTCCCAGATAAAAACCAGCAGCAAATGCATCTCATGTAACTAAGTATTGGCAATAGTTGAGAAAATCCAATTATTTCTGGTAGACTTTGCAGACCCTGTTATGGCAAAAAATATGTTCCTATGCAGGTTGTCCCTGACTCACTACAGGATTTTAAAAATCCATCTTTCTTGGGAAAGGAACATGTTGTTTTCATTCATTCCCTCTATAAATACTAGCCTTCACCTATCAGCTGTTAAGTTTTGAACTTATTTTGAACTTCCCCTTATCACACTACCATCCCTTGGCTGGATGTTTTAATCCTGCAGTAAAAGATGAAAGCAAAGCTAATTAAACTAGGCCACACATTTTGCACTTACTTAAATCATATTCTTCAACATATGCAAAAAGAAATGTGGGGGGAAAACACTATCACCATTGGTAAGACTATTACAGTAATACCTTGGATTGCAAGTAACTTGGTCTGAGAGCGTTTTGCAAGACAAGCAATTTTTTAATATAAATTTTGACTTGATAAACAGGCGACGTCTTGCAAGACGTAGGGATCTAACCGCTCGCCTCGAGCGGGCGTAGCAGGCTGAAATCGGCCCCGCTCACGCCCGCCAGAGACTCGCTTTGATATAAGAGTGTTTTGGATTACAAGCACGTTTCCGGAACGAATTATGCTCTCAATCCAAGGTATTACTGTATTATTCTGCTCTGGCCTCACTTGCAGCTGACGTCTTACCAAGTTTATCCTACTTATTTTATAATGATCTTTAACACCTTTGCTTATAAGTTAGTCCGAGGAGCTCTGTGGAATGTATTTCCCTGAAGCTGCCCAGTCCTGTGCATGTTTACTTGAAAGCTTTTCGTAGGTTAATTTGGTAGTGCTTTATATTTGCCTGTCATACTCTGAAAACAGAAATTGCTCTATAGGATAATACAGGGTTATAATGACCACCAGCCATTAGGGACCTGTTTTCCAACTCCATATTTAATAATTTCATTGATGTGAATAAATACCTATGATTATACTGTGGGTGCAGTCTGTTGTACTAATGAAAGGCTGGACTACACATACCTCGCAAGGTTAAAGTAGTGCTGATTCTACCCTTGACATTGTTTCAGACACTTTAAGAACAGGTGTGATCTCATTTGTTGACAAAGGAGCAAAAGCTTTGAGAGTCAGAACAACTACCATCCCTTGATCAGATGGCCAACTATTTTTAATTATTTCCAAGTTAGCTGAGCTGCAAGTCTGGATGATCACAATTATACAGTGTCCTCCAGATGGTTCGGATTAATCATAGAATCGTAGAGTTGGAAGGGGCCTATGAGGCCATCGAGGCCAACCCCCTGCTCAATGCAGGAATCCAAGTCAAAGCATCCCTGACAGATGGCTGTCCAGCTGCATCTTGAATGCCTCCAGTGTGGGAGAGCCCACTACCTTCCTAGATAATTGGTTCCATTGTGGTTGTTGGATAATTAAAATTGCAGTCAAAACCTATGGCTCATGTTTCACCAGGTAGTTGGGTGAAATAGTTAAGATCACTGGTATCTTCTAGTGTGGATTCACTGGAAGATACTCATTGAATAATTAACAGCCTGAACAGGAAGTGGGCGTAGCCCTCAGCTTCTTCCTCTTTCTGTTCAGACTCTAGTGAGTGTGGCACCACCAGGTTGTTGTCTCCACGTGGTCTTTGTAGCAGTATGTAGCCAGAGTTGCTGGTCTGAACTCCACAAGTTCAGACCCCAAGTAACTACAAATGTACTGTAAGCAACTGTAAGAAACGTCTTTTAAGCCTGCCTGAATGAAACTGCATAATCTGAGTGAGTAAATGTTACTTTTAACTTTTACAAGACTGTGTCTCTGATTATTGTTCTGAAGAAGAGAAAAGGGGGCAAAACCAGGGAAATCCAGTCTGCCTTAAAGCATCCTGGATTACCAAATGCTAACTGGCTAACACTAGCCAAATCTAAGCTTCTTTTAAGCTGGAAAGGGACTCTACTCTGCTGATCTCACTAACGTGAGATAGGAAGGATATTACTCCACAATATATCCTCTCCTAGTATCTTTTTCAAGTCCCAACACGGGTTATGGGCCCAGAATAGATTGTTTTGGAAGCATTTTGGTGGATGCCACTGGATTCTCTTCAGGGAGAAGAGGAATTCAAAGCGGCCATATTTTTCTTTGTTCCCCGGTGAGCACATGGTGACTCCATTGTCTCCTTGTGAAAGAGAAACCCCCTTTCCTCAGAAGGCAGTAGTAAGGCAGTGAAGGTTTTTGAGTTTGGGGCATTTTCAGTTTTTGAGTTTTGCACATTTTTCCACTTTTGAGTCTGGCATTTTTTCCCAATTTTGAATTTTTGGGCATTTTTCTTGATTTTTGATCACTGAAGATGAGCGGAGCAAACTCAAGAGGAGAGAGCTTCTCCAGGCTGCCCAAATTAACTGAAGCAAATTTCATACAATGGAATAGGCGATTGAAAGTGATTTTGGACAGACTTGAAGTCCTGGGCTGTATTAAGGAAGATAAGCCCAGTGGCGCTGGTGAAGAGGCCAGAGCAGCAGCCAAAGAATGGGAAAAGCAAAACAGGATAGCAATATCTGTTATCATAGAAAATTTAACTGATTGCCAAATGATCCATGCTGGAGAAGGGGAAACAGCCAGGGAAGTGCTCCATAATCTAGAAAAGGCATTTGGGTTTACAAGCAAGCGGTCTCACAGGCGCCTAGTGAGAGATACATTTCATTTGAAGCTTGAGTGCAAGAAAGATTGTGGAAGTCATGTGGAAGAGTTTTTAACTATTATTAAAAAGTTAAGACTGGCAGAATATGTGATGAATGAAGATCAGAAGGTCTGCTACTTCCTGGGGTCACTGGGATATAAGTTTGAGATTTTTATATCCAGAATGGACAGTGTCCCAAATTTAACCCTAAAAGATATAATTGGTCATTTGAGAGAAGAATGTGTTGAGAGAAGGGAAGAATCTCCAATCAGGCATTCTAAGCAAAGTGACTCTAACTACTTGTCCCAAGGGAATGGGAAAGGCACATCCAAGAGAATTGTCTGCTTTAATTGCAACAAAGAGGGACATATTGCCAAGTTCTGTAAGGCCCCAAAGACAAAGAAGCCCCCATCTTTTAGGCAGCAAAAGGAAAAGAAGGGGATTGATGAGAATAACTTACTGATGCAACAGAAGAGTTTAGCAGCTAACTGTTACAAAAGTAAGTCAAGCAAATGGGTGATAAATTCGGGTGCATCCAGCTATTTCTTTTTTTTTTCTTTTTTCTTTTTTTAATTTCTTTTTATTTATTTATTTAAAATAATGAATACAACAACAAAAAAATACAACATAAACATTGTGCACCCCCCACCTCTTGGGACCAAGTTATATTTCTCACCCCAATTTTTTTTTGGTATGTGTATATATACAAGCTATTATTCTATATTCCAAAAATATAACAAATCTTGCATCGAGCTATTTCTCACACGAAGAATCCTCTTTGAAGAGAGGATTCTTCAAAGAAATCAATGAGATTGAAGAATCACAAAGTGAGGACATCCAGATTGCAGATGGCAATGTGATAAAGGCACAAGGTGCAGGCTCAGGAGTTCTACACTGCAAGGTTGGTGGTGAAACCAGAAAGAACTGTGTAGACAGAGTTCTCTACGTTCCAAAATTAAGTTGCAACATGCTCAGTGTCTCCACTTTAGCAAAGAAAGGCTTCAGAGTACTATTTGAAGGTGACAAGTGTAAAGTGTCCAAAAATGGTAAAGTGTTTGTTGAAGCTAGTCTGATCAATGGCGTGTATGAGGTTATTGTTTTAGAATCTCAGTCTGCTAAAGTGGCGTGCCCAAAGAAGAAGGATGAGGCAGATCTGGAGCTTTGGCGCAGAAGACTTGGACATAGAGACACAAGCACAATAAAGGAACTGCAGCGCAAGGAGCTGGCAAGAGGAGGTAAAGCCCCACAGTACCCTTGAAAGCAGCAGCAGAGACTTAGAAGAGCAGAGTGATGAGGACATGCCTGCACTGGAGGAGGACGATGAAGCTGATGCGGTTCCAGAACCACAGGTCAGTCGGTCATCTAGATCCAACAGAGATGTTCCACCACTCCGGCTGTCCTACTCTGCAGGGTCGGCGCTACCCCAAGAACCTTCTACATGGGAGGAGATAAAGGAGATGCCAGACACAGAAGCCCATCTCTGGAGGAAGGCTGCGCAGGAGGAGATGGATGCACTGCATCAGAACAAGACATGGAAGCTTACTGACCTACCTCCTGGAAAGAAGGCCATAGGAAGTAAGTGGATTTTTAAAATTAAGCAAGGGGCAGAAGGGGAACTGCAGCGCTACAAAGCGAGACTTGTAGCTCAAGGCTTCAGCCAGCAATATGGAGAAGATTATGATGCCACATTTGCCCCCACTGTGAGGTACAGCACAGTGAGAACACTTTTGAGCATAGCGGCTTCAAAGCAGATGGAGGTGAGGCACATTGAAATAAAGACAGCATTTTTGTATGGTGAAATCTCAGAGGAGATTTACATGAAACAGCCAAAGGGTTTTGTCAAACCACAGGAAGCCCATTTGGTGTGCAAGCTCCAGAAGGGCTTGTATGGACTCAAGCAGGCTGCCAGGGCCTGGAATATAAAGTTACACAAGATGCTGACACAACTAGGGTACAAACAAGGGAATGCAGATAAGTGTTTGTACACCAAATGCAATGATGGACAACTCTCTTACGTTCTTGCATTTGTTGATGATTTGATCATTGCAACAGCAAATGACAGAGACTACACAGAGGTTGTGAAACATTTAAGCAAGGATGTAGGAGTCAAAGAACTAGGAAAAGTTCTTGGAATCCAAAATAGAGAGAGAAGAAGATGGTTCTTTTCTACTAAGTCAGAAGCAGAAGGTTGCTGAACTAATTAACAGCCTGGAGATGCAAGAAGCACATCCAGTCGCCACACCCATGAACACTGACTTTCTAAAGAACCAGGAAGAGTCAAAGCCTTTGCCTGACAACAAATACAGGTCAGCAATAGGAAAGCTTCTCTACTTAACCACCACCTGTAGGCCAGACATTGCGAGTGCAGTGGGGATTCTCAGCAGGAAAGTGAGTAATCCCACTGAATCTGACTGGGCTGGTGTAAAGAGGGTGGTTCGCTATCTTAAAGGAACCATGAACTGTAAGCTAAAGTTACCAGCTGACAGCAACCCAAAACTAATGGGGTACACGGACGCTGATTGGGCTGGTGATTCAAAGGACTACAAATCCACTGGAGGGTATGTGTTCATGTATGCAAATGGTCCAATTGCATGGGGCAGTTATAAACAGAACTGTATAGCTTTGTCTTCTACAGAATCTGAATACATAGCTGCCACAGAAGCCTGCAGAGAGGTGGCCTGGCTGGATCAATTGATCAAAGACTTTGGGTTGGTGCGAAAGGAGCCTGTTTGCCTGATGGAAGACAACCAGAGTTGCCTGAGACTGTCCCAGAGTGAGAAGTTCCACGCCAGAACGAAGCACATCGGGGTGAAGTATCATTATGTGCGTGAGGCTGTCCAAGATGGACTTGTGGACTTGACATACTGTCATACTAAGGAAATGACTGCTGACATCCTAACCAAGCCTCTACCAAGAGACAGTTTCTAGAATCTTCGAGTCAAGATGGGACTGTGGGTGGATTAATAAAATTGTGAATGAATTTGTGTTGTTTTGCCTGAGAAGAGGTGTGTTGGATAATTAAAATTGCAGTCAAAACCTATGGCTCATGTTTCACCAGGTAGTTGGGTGAAATAGTTAAGATCACTGGTATCGTCTAGTGTGGATTCACTGGAAGATACTCATTGAATAATTAACAGCCTGAACAGGAAGTGGGCGTAGCCCTCAGCTTCTTCCTCTTTCTGTTCAGACTCTAGTGAGTGTGGCACCACCAGGTTGTTGTCTCCACGTGGTCTTTGTAGCAGTATGTAGCCAGAGTTGCTGGTCTGAACTCCACAAGTTCAGACCCCAAGTACGGTAACTACAAATGTACTGTAAGCAACTGTAAGAAACGTCTTTTAAGCCTGCCTGAATGAAACTGCATAATCTGAGTGAGTAAATGTTACTTTTAACTTTTACAAGACTGTGTCTCTGATTATTGTTCTGAGGGAGAGAAAAGGGGGCAAAACCAGGGAAATCCAGTCTGCCTTAAAGCATCCTGGATTACCAAATGCTAACTGGCTAACACTAGCCAAATCTAAGCTTCTTTTAAGCTGGAAAGGGACTCTACTCTGCTGATCTCACTAAAGTGAGATAGGAAGGATATTACTCCTCAATATATCCTCTCCTAGTATCTTTTTCAAGTCCCAACAGTGGTATTGCTCTATGGATTACAACTTCCATTGTCCCATGCTAGCAGTGGCTGATGGGAGCTGGGATGCAAAATATCTGAAGGGGGCCCAGTTGCCTATTCGGACACATTTGCTCTCATTAGGTAGCAGTAAACTCAAGTATCTACTTCAGTTTACACAATAATCAGCAAGTAAATGTTCTGCCATCTGGTATTTATTGGCTCTTCAATTCGACTTGGTTCAACTTCAGTTCAATTTGAGGTGGAAAATTTGGTAGGAAAGCATGTCAGTCCTAGCACTGCATTACAAGTCCTAGCTTGTAATACTAGTGACTGATAGTAGAACATTACACTGATGATCTAAGGTAGAATGGCTGTCTCCAGCCTGCCCATCTTGACACTCATTTACTTCATGCTTGGTGTCTTATCTATGATACAAACATCTGGAAGGTCTTCTTTCTTCAAAAACACATATTTTAGAGTAGTGACACATTTGGGCCAACTTGGGGCTGATACCTCTTATGGAAATAGTGAAGCGTTAATGAAGTGCAGCCTTCACTGGTGGTTTGTTTTACTCCATGGGTGTGGAACCCCTGGGCCAGGAGCCAAATCTGGCCCTCCTGGGGTCCCAATCTGGCCCCCTGGGGTTCCCCAGAGGGCCACGTTCTATCCCCTGGACCTGTCCCCTTTCCCCCAACCATCGATCATTTGATGGTTTCCCAAATTTTCCATTCTAAATGGTTGAAACGCCTCTCTTAAGGCTTAGTTACTGGCAGTAAAAGCTTTAACCTACAATATGCTGGATTTTTAACAGGAATTTTTGGCACCACCCCTTTACCTTTGACCTCATGCACCACTGGAATGCAGCCCCTGAGAGCCTCTCCCAAATTGCATTCGGCCCTGCAGCTGAAAGAGGTTCCTCACCCCTGTTTTACTCTCAGGTGCAAAGGTAGGCAAACCTTTACTACACTTCCCATTTTTTGTTTGTTTGGCACACATACAGTGTCCTTTCTTCCCCACCCCTTTTTTGTGTGTGATGAGAATGCATCAGGAGCAAAGAATGATAGCTAGATAAATAAAGGTGTGTGTAAGAGAGCAGCTATATATCAGGTCTAGGTACAGATCTGACAGTTCTATTGCTCCTACTCTCTCGTATACATCACTGATTAGTATGGTGCAATTCTCAGCTTCATTCAGTCAAATATATTACATTGTCTCTCTCATCTATCTATCTAAAGTATAATTGTCCGTGCAATATATTGGTGCCTTTCAGCAGAAAGGGATTAATAAAAGGGATTTCACAATTTAACTGTAGCACAAGCGTTGTTCATACAAACTAACCATGATGCAAACTTGAGAGTATATATTCATGTTTCCATGGCAGCCTAATAATATTAGACAAACTGTGAGCTGGGACACCTAATTTGAAAGAGGTATCTGGTCAAGGTTACCATTATCTGAACTAGGGTGCAGCACAGTGAAAAATTTAACAGCTTGTAAGAAATGCAGAGATAAGCAATGGAAACTCTGATTCTTGCTTGACTGTTTGGTTCTGGATGAAATGGAAACTACCATAAGATCGAAGAGATCATTCTTTCTGGAGTATAATATTTAAAAACTAGTGACTTATCAGTGGGATTTAGTTTGTAAAGGAAATGGGAGTTTATTTTTTCTTGCATACCCTATAAGCATCACCAAATGCACTAGTCAGACATGCACTTCCAAAGGAGTAAATTGGGAAAGGATGGATCTCAACGTAGACATCTTGTCTGTAGCTTTAAAAGTTCCAAGGCAATGAAAGGATGCAGCTGCTCTGTCCCTAAGGTGGCCACTGATGCATATATTATATTATATTATATTATATTATATTTCTACCCCGCCTTTTTTCCTGCAAGGAGCCCAAGGCGGCTTACATAATCCTCCTCCTCTCCATTTTATCCTCACAACAACCCTGTGAGGTAGGTTAGGCTGGGAGTCAGTGCCTGGCCCAAAGTCACCCAGTGAGTTTCATGGCCAAGCAGGCACTAGAACTCAGGATCTCCCGTGTCCCAGTCCAACACTCTCACCACTATGCCACACTGGCATCACCAGAAAAGAGGACAAAAGAAGACACCAATTTGCATATCATTTGTATATGCAAATTTATGTGCATAGGTTCAGATTTAGAAATAATGGCTGTTCTTTAAATAGAAATACAAGACATACAACCCCCAGGGTTCTTGACCATTTGGCCATGCTGCCTGGGGCTGATAAGAGTTAAAGTCCCAAACATCTGGAGGGCATCAGATTGGAGAAGGCACCAGGTTGGAGGGCACTAGGTTGTCTCAGGCATTATGCCTTCATCAAGTACTTATACTTATTGTTAGTACTGGTAATACTACAGTGAAGCTAGACATACTCTCTAGTGGAGTTAACCACACACCAACAGTATACTAGTACATGCTATAATCACCTACATCAGGGGTATAAAACCTTCTTTTCAGCCCGTGGGCTGAATTCCATTTCAGAGCAGCTCTTGCGGGCCTCATTCCAGTGGTGGGTGAGGCCCCAGGCAAAAAGGATGGGACAAAAATACCAGCACATTTTAGTTTAAAGCTTTTACTGCCAGTAACTAAGGCTTAAGAGAGAGACATTTCAACCTTTTAGAATGGGGGGAGGGGGGATGGCACAAAAGCCAGAAAGCCACCAAATGACTGGTGTTTGGGGTTAAGGGGGTGGGGCAATGCCCCCCCCAGAGGGCCAGATTCAGCACCCTGGGCCTGATGTTCTGCACCCCTGATTTATATATATGAGATTTGGTGTGGTGACCAGATGCTCGATCTCTTGCTTGCATCCCTAAGGGTGCCGACAAGGCAGTACACAGAATTTTAGAGAGATGAAGTTGTATATTTTATGATGTAGTCAATGGCAGTGGAACACATGATCTGAAGATGGTTTCCATGCTGGAGCAAGTGGTCAACTCATTCCCTTAATCCAGTACTGGGATGCATGCAACCTTGCCACATGTGCTATTACAGAAGAATCCATCAGCACTTGATAAACCCAGGGCTTCCTAAGATCAAACAGAATGACCCTACCTCCCTTGTACTGGAACAGTGTCGTTCCAGCAAAATGGTATACTTGGTCATTGTAGCTTATGTTTGCTATAACCACCTCTAAAATCCTTTCTCCCTTTCAAGCTGAAGATAATGTGATGAAAAAAGTGGGACATTTATTTATTTATTACATTTCTGTACTGCCCAATAGCCGAAGCTCTCTGGGCGGTTCACAACAAATATATCAGGCCAGCATGTGGATGATAGATCAGAAATGGCAACTTGTAGTTGCCATAGTTGAATTGAAGACTCAAGAATGTGGGGGTGAGTTTAGATGTGACAGCATTTACATGGCTGCATAGCTCCAAGAAGCAGCTGCAAGGGCAGATGCAGAAGCAACCGGATTCTTTCCTTTGTCGGGTCCCAGAGGAGAGTCCTGTAGCATTGGCATGGTGCCTGAATTTGACCAGGAAAATGAACACCCTGTCCCAGACCTGCAAATGGGTCTGTCTAATACCACCGCACCATGCTTTAGCTGAACAAATGGTGTCAGGGCATTGGTGAAGATACCAGAAAGCAAAGAGCAGCAGCTGCGTCCAATGGTATCTCATTGGTATGTTCCTAGAGTTGAGGATGTGGAGACTGGGAAGCCCTTTGCAGTTATACTACCAATCATGGTACTTTCTGGTATTGATTTCATGCTGCTTTTCTT
Source organism: Shinisaurus crocodilurus (assembly GCA_021292165.1). Taxonomy (NCBI): domain Eukaryota; kingdom Metazoa; phylum Chordata; class Lepidosauria; order Squamata; family Shinisauridae; genus Shinisaurus; species Shinisaurus crocodilurus. Next base: position 37,380,419 of record CM037878.1, read on the forward strand.
GCCATGCTTTTCTTCTGCTCTAAACCCTCAAATTCAATTTTTAAACAGTTAATTTAAAAAGTGCCTCTGATGCTTCATCAAGACACTTCACGTTCAGCTCTGCCCAGATGTGGCTCACAGAAGGCTTTCAGCTGAATGGGAATGTGTGAACTGGGCATTTAATTAGGGTTGCCAAATATTTGAGGAGGGTGAGCAAATTGAAGGGGAGGTTGGTGACTCCTGTTTTGGTGGGGCTCCTTTTCCATTGCAGGTCTTGCAGATTTTATTTGGAGCTTCATGGGAGCTATCCATGGTGGTGAACTGATTTTGGGCCAGGAGTTCAACACCGTAGGACAGCTCCCATGCAGCTCCAAATGTGGCCTGCAAAAGCTGCAATGGGAAAGGTGCCCCACCGAAACAGGAGTCACACCAGCCTCCCCTCCATCAACGGTGATCAGATGCAAAGGAAAGAAGGGGGCGGAGCCAGCCACCATGGCGGACTAGACGTTTGTTAGAATCCTCCCAAGAAGTTTGAACTATAAGTAATGATTTCATCCAGCAAATGATTTAACTTTGGTAAGAGTTTTTTTTACTTATCATTTGGAATGTATACTGCTGACCTCCGGAGAGAGTTGTAGAGTTGTAGATGGATTTACGGCGCTGAAAGCGATTCGCAGAGCGTGGGAGGTGATAAGCCTCGCAGCACTAAACTTGTTGCTTCCCAGACTAGAACAAGCAGAAAGCTGGAGGCTTGCAAAAAGACAATTTTAATAAGGATAAGGTTTTTTAATGCGGAGGGGACGGGAAAAAGCCAAAAAACAACAACCAAGCGTTCCTCTTTGGAATCGTCCTGAAAGAACTCATCCTTCTGACCATAGCCTCTCCAGGCTTCAAAGAGTCGAGAGAGGTGAACTGGAGGAGGGAAGCAGGACTAGAAAAGGAACGGAATTAAAAAAAACAGGGTCTCGTCTCTGCAGTAGTAGAGATAAAATAATTATGGCTGAGAGAAAAGACGCGAGATCGGGTGTTAAGATGGCGGATGCCAAAGAGAAAGCAACTCCGTCATCTCCGGAAAAAAATCCCTCAGAAGTACAGACCACAGAAATGGAGGCAATTCTCTCTCGCTTTGCAGATAAAATTAGTGGGGAAATATCTCAACTTAAAGGAGAAATTCTACAGCTTCAGCAGGGTGTGAAGACAGGATTCCAGAAAGTTGAAGAGGATTTTAAGCAATTGAAACAGGAAGTCAAGATCTTGGATGACAAAGTGGAGGATGTACAGCAGGAATTTCAAAGTAAAAGTCAGCAACAAGATTTAAGATTTGATGCACTGGAGTTACAAATGATTAATATCCAAGACAGAGCGAGGCGGTCTAATATTCGTATACGCCTTTTCCCACATGTTAGTGGGGAGGATGGGAAAAATTTGAGAGGAATAATTTTGAAATGGTTTTCTGAGATTGCCCCAGAATTGGAATGGATTGAACAAGACTTGGAAAGGGTTCATAGAGTTTCAAGAAGAAGGGGGGGGGGCTTACCCCCAGTGACATTGTGGTGTGTTTTGCCAGTTTTTATAAAAAAGAATTGTTTACCAAAATTTTGAAGAAACGTCCAGAACAACTGCAATATCAAAGTACTCCAGTCCAAATTTTTAATGATTTGTGTCAGCAAACAATTGACTGGAGACGCAGTGTGAAGTCATGTACTGCGGTCTTGTCCAAAAATGGAATCAGATACAACTGGGGCTATCCTGTGATGTGTTTTTTTATGATCAACAACAAGAGATACAAGATAACATCCTGTATTCAAGGAATGGATCTTTTGGAAGAACTGGGTTTCACGGCAGGAACCTCGAGCGATGTGGAGGGGCAGCTGTTGGAAGGAGCAGCTAAGTAAGAGAAATATGGAAGGAAAAAGTTTATGTGGTGGTGAGGAGAAGAATAGAAGAGAAGGTGATTGTGCAAATAACTGGAAGGAACTGAAAGAGGAGTTTCTCTTAATGGAGTTGCGATGTATTTTTTCGTTTGCTTGTTTTTTTTTTTTTGTTTTTTTTTCTTTTTTAAAAGAAGAAAAGAAAGAGAAGAAAAGGAAAAAGAAAAAAAAAGTTTTATTATGTGTGCTTTTAATATTTTTTTTAATATTAGTTTTTATTTTTCTCTTTTTTCTTTCTCGGTTTTTTCTTTTATATGTTGCTTTTTGTTTTCATTTTAATAAGTATATATAATGATTAATAATGATAGTTTTTTTAAAAAAAAAATTTTTAATTTTATTTTTTATTTTTTTTAAGAGTATTAACCTGGATGAATAAGGATAAAAGATTAATTGGGAGGGATCTACAGGTCAGTTGCTTGGTGGGTGGGTTTGTCTCCCCCCCCTTTTTTGTTGGCGTGGCAGGCCGGGGTCATGAAGATTTTCTTCAAGGATGATAAAGGGGGGAATGCTTATATATGTAGGGAATGGGGTAATAGGGTGTGGGGTAGGGGTAGGGTGTGTGTTGTAGTGTTTTATTTCACTAATAGGGACCAGCAATTTAAGATGGACAAAGACTGGAGATGGCTTCATACTTGAGAATTGCTACTTTAAATGTTAAAGGCCTGGGTTCCATGTTGAAACGAAGACGGATTGAAGCACTCCTCAACAAGGATAAGGCGGATATTATATGCTTACAAGAAACTCACCAATCAAAGGAGGGGGTAAATGAATTAAAACTGCGATGGTCTATGACATATGAGAGAGCTTATGGTTCATCCAAGTCAAGAGGGGTGGCAATTATTATTTCAAAGAAATGTGGTTTTAAGGTGACAAAGGTAAAGAAGGATGTTAAGGGAAGATTTATTATAATATTTGGATTATTGGGAGGTGAAGAATATATATTGGTTAATATGTATGCACCAAATGAAAATCAAGAAGAATTTTATCAAAAAGTGATTAAGGAAATGGGGGAGCCACAAAAGGGTTTGGTAATTATGGCTGGGGATTTTAATATGGTGATGGACAAAAATACTGATAAATCAAATCCGACAGGACAAGAGAAGAGGAACAATATAACGGTATTAAATAAAATAATTAATAAGGAAGGACTGGTTGATGTTTGGAGAGGGGTAAAGGGATTGGAAAGAGGGTATACGTATTATTCACCAGCCACGAAGAATTTTTCTAGGATAGATTATATTTTTGTTTCCAAATCCCTGATGTCAAGAGTGATGAGTTCAGAAATCGGTGTTATAAAAGTTTCGGATCATGCTATAGTTAATATGGATATTAAAATAAAGAAGGATTATAGAGAAGCAAGGAGTTGGAGATTGAATTGTAAGATTTTACAGCATAAATATATTATAGCAAAGATAGAAAAGGAAATGTGAGAGATTTGGTTGTTTAATGATTCGGGAGTCTGCTCTGAAGCTGTTGTTTGGGACACAATGAAGGCAGTGATGAGAGGGATAAATATCAGGGATGGTGTGATACTAAGGAAAAAACAAGAACAGTTTACTAAAAAGTTAGAAGGGGAGATTGGGGATTTGGAAATGAAGTTTTTGAAGGAAAGGGAGAACAAGGTCTTTGCTGAATTACAAGCTAAAAGGAAAGAGTTGGAAAAGAAAGAGTTGGAAAAAGTTCAGAGAAACTTGATTTATTTGAAAAGAGAGTTTTTTGAAAATAGCAATAAGAATTCGAAAATGTTAGCAAGATCCACACAAAAAAAGAAAGAAAAAAGTATAGTTGGGGCAATTAAAGATAAAAAAGGGAAAGGTCATAATTTAATGCAGGACAAATTAAAAATATTTCATGAATTTTATTCAGAATTGTACAAGGCTGGAGAATGTACGGAAGAGAGGATTAAGGAATATATAGGAAAGCATTTTAAAATTAGACTAGTGGATGAAGATAGAGAAATTATGGAACAAGCCTTTTTCAGAATTGGAAATAGAATATGCAATAAATAAACTGAAAGAGGGTAAGACCCCTGGACTGGATGGTTTAGGGGCTGAATACTACAAGGTCTTTAAGAAAATGTTGGTTCCAAGACTAAAGAGATTATTTAATGATATTTTTTTGGAGGGGGGAGAGATCCCCTCTTCATGGAAGCAATCTAAGATTATTTTAATCCCGAAGCCAGAGAAGGACTTAACGGAGCCAGGTTCCTATAGACCCATTTCCTTAATAAATCAAGATGCAAAATTGATGACAGCAATATTAGCGAGAAGGATGAACAAGTTTATTACTAAATATGTCGGGATAGACCAATGTGGTTTTATGCAAGGAAGACAAATGGCAGACTTAACAAGAAGAGTTTTAAATATAATATATTTAATAAAGAAAAATAAATTGAGAGCAGGGGTAATAGCGTTAGATATTTTTAAAGCCTTTGATTGCGTGGAATGGCCAGCATTAAAAAGTTTAATTAAAATTATGGGGTTTGGAGAAAGATTTAGAGGAGTAGTTAATCAATTGTATTCAAAAAATGTTTCATCAGTTGTAGTAAATGATGGTTTAACAGAGCAAATTTACCTAGGTCGAGCAACTAGACAAGGATGTCCCCTTTCGCCTATTTTGTTTGCATTGGTAATGGAGATTTTAGCAAATGTATTTAGAGAAGATAGAAATATAGGTGGGATAGGGATTAGGGAGAAGATAAAAATAAATCTTTTTGCAGATGATACTCTTTTGACAATTGAAAACCCTATGGAAAATATGGATAGAGTGGAGAATCATTTAAAGGAGTTCGGGGAAGTAACGGGGCTACAGATTAATTGGGATAAATCTAAATTTTTGTTGTTTAACTATAGTAAAAGAGAAGAGATTGAAATGTGTAAAAAAAAAAGTAATTATAAGATTAATAATGTAATTAAATATTTAGGAATTGTAATTCCAAAAGATATAGATAAATTGGGAGATCAGAATTATAGGAAATTAAAGAATGAGGTAAAGAATAAAATAGAGGAGTATAAAAAAATTGGACTTTCCTGGTTTGGTAGAATTGCTTTGATTAAAATGAAGATTTTGCCAAAGATAAATTTTTTATTTCGGATGATACCAAGTGCGATATCAGATAAGCAACTTAAAGATTGGCAATCAATTATTAATACATATTGTAATGGAGGGAAAAAATCTAGGATTACTAAAACAAGATGGTATAAAGCACAAAAAGTAGGGGGTTGGGGTCTGCCGAATTTAAAATGGTATTATCATCAGGCGATCACTCGTGACCGAGTAAGATTGTCTTCCGGGATAAAAGGAGGAAATTCTAAAGAAGATTGTGTAGACTCTAGCGATGGGTCCGTAAGTGACTGTGGAGGCCAATTCTAGATCCACACAGCTTCCCACAGTGAGGACACAGGTTACCAGATAGAAGATGGTCCTGTAAAGGATTCATTTGACGTGCTTTTCGCTTAGCACGTTTCTCCCTTTCACCTTGCACTCGGGCTTCTTCAAAGTCCATGGAACCGTTGTGAAAGGCCAACCTCCATTTAGATCGTTCATGGGCCAGAGCTTCCCAGTTTTCGATGTTTATATTGCATTTTTTTAGATTAGCCTTATGAACATCTTTAAACCTCTTATATTGACCACCGATATTCCGCTTTCCATCCTTGAGTTGGGAGTAAAGTAACTGCTTTGGGAGACGGCAGTCAGGCATTCGAACAACATGACCGGTCCACTGAAGTTGGCGTTGAAGGATCATTTTTTCAATGCTAGTAGTCTTTGCTTCTTCCAGTACACTGACATTTGTTCGCCTATCTTCCCAAGTAATTGCAGGATTTTCCGGAGGCAACGTTGATGAAACCTTTCAAGGAGGTGGAAGTGACGTTTATAGATAGTCCATGTTTCGCAGGCATACAATAAAGTTGGTAATACAATGGCTTCATAAACCAGTGTTTTGGTCTTCTTACAAATATCCCGATCCTCGAACACTCTATGTTTCATTCGAGAAAATGCAGCACTTGCGGAGCTCAGACGATGCTGGATTTCACTGTCGATGTTAGCTGTAACAGAAAGATAGCTGCCAAGATAGAGGAAATGATCGACATTTTCCAGTATTGTCCCGCCAAGCTGGATAGATGGCATCACCAAAGGTATTATATAGCGAATCAATTAAGACATATAGTGGATATTATAGCACGCCCTAAAGAAATAATGTGGTTGGAGTTAGAAACATGTGAACTACGTAGTACTTTGGGGAATATTTTTTTTCAAAAAAATAATAATAAATTGATAAAAAATATAGACAACCCTTTTCTAAGAAATTTGTTAATGATTTCGGTACTATGAAGAGCATATTTATACCAGGAATATCTCCATTAACTCCGGTGGTAGCTCTTAAGGATTTTCCTGAAAATTTAAGATTAGAGCTGGAGAGTAAACTAAGAGAAGAAAGGGTTATTAGATTGACCGATTGGGTGGAAAAGATGGGGACTAGAGATCAAATAATGGAAATTGTTGGGAGAAGAAGATTATCGTGGTTAAATTTACTACAGTTAGAACAGTGGTCGAAGAAATGGAAAAGGAAAACTGAGTACGAGAGAGATTTAACTAATTTTGAAAAGATGGTCATGTCTAGAGACGGCCTACCAGGTAATGCATCAACAAGAGGTATAACAAGGGATTTATATAGATTGATCCAAAAAGCAAAAGAACAAGAGGATCAGCTTAAGACTGTATGGGATAATGAATTTGAAGAGGTGACCTCGAAGGTGGGGGTGGAACAATATATGGGATAGACGGATTGTGAAAATGATGTCAATTAGGATAAAGGAAAATTTTTATAAACTAATTTGGAGATGGTATTTAACTCCAGTAAGATTAAATAGAATAGATAATAATTGTTCTGCATTATGTTGGAGAGGATGTCAGGAAAAAGGGACATATGCTCATATGTGGTGGAGTTGTAAAAATGTATTGGTGTTTTGGCGAGAGGTTTTTACAGAAATATCGAAAATTATTGGTACTAATTTAGAGGTCTGTCCAAAATTAGCATTGTTATCAATAACTGAGAAGCTTATTTGTGATCAAAATACGAAGGAGTTAATTGTAAACTTGTTAACTGCGGCCAGGCTAATGATAGCGAGAAATTGGAAAGTACAACATGTTTTCCTAATAACAGACTGGTATAAGGAAGTTTGGGACATAGCCCTAAATGATAAACTAACTAGTAGTATCAAATGCAAAAAAGGATTGCTAAAGAAGAATAATTTTATGGAGATATGGAATCAATTACTAGACTATGTATTAATAAAGGGGAAGGGTAACATGCCTTGTCAGGATATGTTATATTTTTGGAATTTAGACTTTATTTGATCAAGAGGATAGAAGTATATTAATTGGTCCCTTGAAGGGTGGGGGGGAGCACTTTATGATTTATTGTATGTTGATTATGTTATATTTGTGTGATAATTATGTATTTTGCTAAATATATTTTCTGTGTTATAATTTGCTTTGAAAAAAATAAATAAAATATTTAAAAAAAAAAGGAAAGGAAAGAAGGACTTTAGCATCCTTTACTTGTTGAGCAGAAGAATGTGAACAGGTAGCAGCCTGTCACATAAGAGGAGGCAGGAGAGCCAGGCAAAAGGTAGATCTGGATCTGCTGGTAAATCTCTGGGTGATTTGCAGTAGACTGGCAAGGATTTCTGATTATCAATTGTTTAATAATGGTGGCAACAAAATAAACACACACAGCCCTCCCATTATACTGCTGGAAAGAAGGGAGTGCGGGGCAAACAAGAATGGATTTTGTGTGTGGAAGGATTGTGAATTCCACTCAGTTCTGCTACTCAGAACAAATTCCTGGGCTCAGAATTCTTTAATTCTAAGTCCATGTCTTTTGCACCAAGTGAATCTTGGGGTTCTAGTAAAAAACACAGTAGGTCCCACAAACCTAAAGTCTGCCCACCCCTGACACAGGAGAATCCCTCAGCCCCCATTAAAGGTACATAAGTCCTCTTCAAGCAATGCATAACAATGCATATTTGGATAAAGGAGCAGGCTTTCCTTGCATTGGGAAAGTAGCAATTACTATCCACCCCAAGCCATTTGGATGGGCCAGGCTATAATTCAAATCAGAAGAGCAAGCCTAAGCTATAGTTCCATGGCCAAACTATAGTTCCCAACTTCCAAGCCTAAGCTATAGTTCCATGGCCAAGCTATGGTTCCAAGCCTAAACTACAGTTTCATGGTCATAGGAGAGCAGCATACACAGCTCGCATGGGTTTAAGCAGTTTCTCCAACAGCAGCAGCAGCTCCCAGTATGACTGACTCCCTTGTGAGCCAAGAGGAAGACAGTGTAACAAACACAGACTACATGACCAAATCTCTTTAAATCTTTTCCTCTTCGTGATTTGTATACCTTCCCAGGAAAGAGAGTGTGTGTTTCACAAGAGGTATCCTGCAGATGTTTTACATGCATACTCAAGTTTTTATTGCTTCTAGCCTTGCTTTTTTTCCTGACAAAATACTTGGCAGAGGGATAATGGAACACCTTACCCCAGTAGACCATATTCAGGCATTATTAGAAATGGTTAAACACCACGTGAATGGGGGCCAGGCCACACTGGGTAGCCCCATTCCTGACATCATGGTATCATGTAGCCTCGCCTCCTAGTTGTCTACGTGTATAGTTCAGACACCTGCAGTGTGGAGGCCTTTGTGCATACTACTGTATGTGCCGAGGTTTCTATGCAACTGGAAACCCTTATTGCACAGTGTTCCGAATCACATAGAAACCTCCATGGGTGCAGCTGTACATGCAAAAGCCTCCCCAGTGCAGGATTTGCACTGTACGCACAGATGCCTGAGAGGGCAGAACTATGTGGTGCTCCAACATCAAGGGCGGGGTTACTTGGTGCAGCTCTGAGTTTGCCTGGTGAGTTTTACCACTTCTAATAATGCCTGATTAGGGCTTGAGTTGCAGAAGAATGCTTTGGTAGGCAACCGAGGAGGGTAGAATGGACTATACCACTTCACACTGCAGCCGGGTGGTGCCATTTTTTTAATGTTCCTGTATGTGGAAAAACTCCCTGTCCCTTCCAGTAGAAAACTAGCACAACAGGGAGCAGGATAGGTAATAAACTTTCTATTGGATGTACTAGGGTGTGTGTGTGGGGGGGGGTGTTAGAAGAAAACTGTGATATGGGGGAGCGTTCAAAAATAGCACCCCTCCCCTGCAGCCTGAGGTAGTACCGTCAACTCTACTGTCTCAGGATTCCACCACCTCATTCTGCTGAATGTGTAGATGAGGTCATACATAGTTCCTCTACAGGACTGTGGACTCGCATCAACCAATCTTCAAGCCAAGTAATAGTTGGAACTGAGTGAGTCATTCCCAGCAACTTCCTCCTGCTGCTATAAAATCTGTTAGAACTGAGGCTGTAGGAGATTAGGCAGGTGTGCTGAGAATCCGCTCTCCAGACTCTCTGCTGGACAGACAGAACTTGGTAACAGGATCTTAAAGTGCGAATGTTATCTGAAAAAACTTTCCAAGTCTTTCCAGATGGTGGGAAGATGCTGGAATAGGGACTGTGGCCCACTAATTGCCTCAGACTGCAAGGCTGTGTAACAGTGTCCTGCATGTGCAAGGGGGTATCATGCACTTGTAATTCCTCCCTTCCTCACTGCCTAAAATATTATTTCAGTTGAGGCCTCTTTAAAAAAATAAATAAACCAAAACCAATGCCCACTCTTTTAAGTTTGCCAAAGTATGCTGAGCACACAGTGTGCAGCTTGATCTTTTTTTTTTAATTTTTATTTTTATTTACCGGTAGTTATTATAAACTACGGTACATACAAGATTGTAAAACAAAAACATACAACTACAGTAAATCATAAGGTGCACCCCTCACCCGCCTAGGGACCAACCAATGTACTTCTATCCCCTTAATCAACTGAATTCCACATTCCAAAAATATAACATGTCCTGACAAGGCATACTCCCCTTCCCAATAATAATAATAATAATAATAATAATAATATAATAATAATTTTATTTCTTACCCGCCTCTCCGTCTAGATTGAGGCGGGGAACAGCAGAAAATATAAAATACATAAACTAATCAAACACAACGCATACTATTAAAACATCTTAAAACATCTTAAAAACATCTTAAAGGCATCCTAATTAATACATAGTCTAATAATTGATTCCATACAGGGCTTTTTTTCTGGTGGAACTCACCGGAACTGAGTTCCAGCACCTTTTCTTCTATTAATTGCATTACAATTTAATCGCCATCTACTCCCGAGGAAATGTAATCCAAGATTTCCGGTACCTTTTTCTCCAGAAAAAAAGCACTGATTCCATATATCCATAAAATTCTTCTTCTTTAACTGTCCCTTTTGGCATTTAATACTACAAGTTAGTTTATCGTTTAGGGCTATATCCCAAACTTCCTTATACCAATCAGTTATTAGAAAAACATGTTGTACTTTCCATTTCCTAGCTATCATTAACCTAGCCACTGTTGACAAGTTTACAATTAGTTCCTTCATATTTTGGGCACAAGTGACTTTATCGGTTATTGATAACAATAGAATAGATAACAATTGTTCCGCACTCTGATGGAGAGGATGTCAGGAAATAGGTACATATGCCCATATGTGGTGGAGTTGTAAACATGTACTGGAATTTTGGCAAGAGGTTTTTACAGAAATATCAGAGATTATTGGTATTGATTTAGAGGTCTGTCTTAAACTTGCATTGTGCAGCTTGATCTTATCCATGTTTGCTTGGGAGTAAATCTCACTGACTTCAGTAGTGCTTACTGCTTACTCCAAGAAAGTCAGCATAGAATGGCAACTTTGATCTATCAGTGGCAGCACACAAACAGACACAAATATGGGTTGGCCTGACCACGGTTTTTTTAATCAAGACAACAAAGAGCCTTATGGCACCTTAAAGACTAGCGATGTTATTATGTTGCAGCTGATGCCATAATAAAGTTGTTAGTCTTTAAGGTGCCACAAGTCTCTTTGTTGTTTTTACTCCAACAGACTAACACAGTTACTCCCTCTGGATATTTTTAAAATAGTGTTTGAGGAGACTTACCAAAGGGGGGGAAATGTGCTTGATTACAATAATCCCTTGTAGTAGGCCAATATTCAAAGGCTGCAGTCTTGAAACTGCTGTGCTTAGACAAAAACCCTCTTTCTTTCCAAGGGACTCCTTAAGAATAGTTCTCTGAGGGCCAAACTAGATACCACAGTGGCAGCCATGTTTGTTTCTTTCACATCTGCTTTATTTACACACAGAGCTTTTGTACAGGAGTCATTTATTGTGTGCTCATCATTCCTTACTCACAGTTGCTCATGGGTTCTTTATAGATAATGTCATGGCCCTCCAGTTTTGCTTCTGTGTCTAAACAGCACTTTTTTTAGAGCAGGGAAAATGCGGTATTATTAAAAGAAAGCAAGAGAAAACGCTGTTTTCACTTCTGTATTTGTGCTATTCTGCTATACCACAGTGCCTCCTGGAGGTTATGTAGCAGAAAAGCAGGAAAGGAAATGCTTTTCGTGGAGTGCTGGGATCTCAGTTCTGCAACGAAACCGAAAGTAGACACAACACATTAACAACCTTGTGTAGAAAAGCCCATAGAGTTGCATCAAATGTTAGTCCTACTTAGAGTCGACCCATTGAAATTACTATGGACTTCAGTCATATCAAGGGTCCATCATCTCAGGGTATGGGACCATAGCACAGCAGTAGAGCACATGCTCTTCATGCAGAAGGTCTCAGGTTCAATTGCTGGCATCTCCAGTTAAAAGGATGAGATGTCTTCCTGAGACCTTGGGCATGGGCAGCTGCTGCCAGTCGGAGTAGACAATATTGGGCTAGATGGATGAAACAGTCTGAGCCTGACCTGACATTAGGCACTTACAATGTTCCTTATGGCAGGTATGGTAGCTCAGTGGTACAGCATGTGCTGTATTGCAGTGTTCTCTGGCCTTGGGTCCCCAGATGTTTTTGGCCTACAACTCCCAGCATGCCCCAGCCAGCTATGCTGGCTGGGGCATGCTGGGAGTTGTAGGCCAAAAACATCTGGGGACCCAAGGCCGGAGAACACTGCTGTATTGGATGGGCTCTACTGGAAGAATGGCAAGGAGGTTATTAAGGTTCAACAGGTAGTGTAGTGAAGTTTCCTAGTGTCCAAAAACCAGGATAGTTTCTTGGAGCCATGCCACGGCCTTACATATGGCCTTCAGCTTGTTAGGAAGAGCACCAGAGATAATTGTCTTGAAGCTGCTTTCCCCAATTAGATAAGGGCTGCTTTTGCTGTGAGAACTGAAACTGTTTGCTTCATTGAAGCAGCTTTGCCCCCCCCTTGTTTCTCAGGACCAGTGAGGGGGGTGGGGTTAGCAGGGATGGGGACTCAGGACTCGGGGACTCGACTCGTGAGTCCGACTGAGTCCCCCCTCTGACTCGAGTCCCACTCGAGTCCCAATAATTTATGTGGGACTCGAGACTCGACTCGGGACTCAAGCCCAAGGACTCCGCCGCCGCCGCCCTCACCTCCGCCGCCCTCGCCTCTGCCACCGCCGCCGCCCTCACCTCCTCCTCCTCCTCCTCCTCCTCCGCCGCCGCCGTCGACCTCGTCGTCATCGCACACAGCACACCACGTCACGCCGCCAGCGCCGTCGCTCTGTTTTTGGCGGGAGGAACCACAGCAACCCCGCCAAAAACAGAGCGACGGCGCTGACGGCGTGACGCGGCGTGCTGTGTGCGATGGCGATGGCGACGAGGTCGACGGCGGAGGAGGAGGAGGAGGAGGTGAGGGCGGCAGCGGCGGTGGCAGAGGCGAGGGCGGCAGCGGCGGAGGTGAGGGCGGCAGTGGTGAGGTGAGGGCGGCGGTGGCGGAGGTGAGGGCGGCAGAGGTGGAGGTGAGGGCGGTGGCGGTGAGGTGAGGGCGGCAGCGGGGCGGTGGCGAGGTGAGGCGTCGAGGCGGCAGCGACTCGAGCGGCGCAGAGAATGCTCCGCGCCGCTCAGAAGAGCGAGTTTGGGCCGCTCCGCCGTGGAGAACTACGAGCCCAGGGAGGGCTCGTAATACATCCCTGCCCCCAGTGGCAGCAGGAGTAGGGACGAGGGAAGGACGGTGAGTGGCGGCGGCGGCGGCGGCCCGTGGAGGGAGCAGGAGGGTCTCCGCGGGAGGAAGGGCAGCTCTTCTTCCTCTCACGGAGACCCTCCCGCTCCCTCCATGGGCCGCCGCTTTGGGAGTGACTCGGGACTCGGGACTCGACTCGAGTCACCATTTTGGTCCTCAGACTCTAGATTCGACTCTAGACTCGGGTCCAAAGACTCGGGACTCGACTCGGGACCAAGGACTCTTCAACATCCCTGGGGGTTAGCTTGTGGTTTACTGACAGCCTCTGAAACACGGGGAGAGAGGAACGTTATAAAATCCATGGCAAGAGGTGTTGTCTTTTGTTCTTGACTTGGGAGAGCAATTGACATGTCACTCCATTGCATGGAGCATCCCCTGGCCAATTCAAGGAACCAATATGGCCCCAGATAAGGGGAGTGTCAGCTTTCTTTTGCTTGTTTATTAATAATCCATATTCCAGCACTATATGTATTCAATAAGCTGTATATCATCTTTGACACAAGTAGTTTTATTTCATCCTGAGTATCCTCAAATCTGAAGTGAGGTGCCTTGGCTGGACCAGGCCCCTGGGTAATACACATGCTTTTCATGCAGTAAGTGCCAGGTTCATTTGCTGGCATTTCCAGGTAGGGCTGGGAAAGTCCCCCATCTGAAACCTTGGAGATCTACTGCCAGTCATTGTAGAAAGCAATCCTGGGCTAGATGGCCCAATGACCTGACTTGGTATACAGCAGGTTATTTATTTGAAGTATTGTTATCCTTCTCTTAAGCCAAAAAGGTTCACAGTATGAACAGGGTGTATAGTGTGTGTAATTGGAGTATCCAAAGGAGCATGTGGGTGAGAGGAGCTGAATCTTCCCCAGTCTTGTCTCCCCCATCATGGTCCATTGCCTCAGGAATTTCTCCCAACTACACCCACTTCTAGTATTAGAGCCAGGCTGAAGGCATGTAATGATGTCAACTGGAATAGAGTTCCACAAGTAGGGAGCCACTGCCTAAAAGGCCCTATCCCTCATGCCCACCAGTCTAATTACAGGCAGGCACACAAGCAAGGCCTCTGATGCTGATCTCAGAGAGCAAGCAGGTTGGTATGGGTGAAGGCTGATAAGACTGATGAGTGAACAGATTTGCATACCCATGCTGGTAACTTTTTCCTTTTGTGAAAAGTTAGTCACAACAAGTTTTCCTGATTTTTTTTCTTTATTCAGAATTATGCAGTACATAAATCAAAGCATGTGGGGGAAAGCAACAAAAACAACCAAGAGTCCTGTGGTACCATAAAGAGCACAGCCACAATCCAACACAGAGTTCACCACCATATTTATGGCCATTGATTTCAATTAGTTTTTAAGTGGGCCATTAAGTGGGCGTAACAGTGTTGGATGGTAGGCTAAAATACATTGTGGGTAGCAAAAGCTTTTGTGAGTGACAGCCCACTTTATCTGGTGAAACACTTGCTTTCGTTTGCTATTTTTCACCATTTGTCCCATCCCTAATACCTGTTCACTTTCCAGTTAAATCAAATATCTGAATTTAAGCTGATTTAAGGCACAATCCTATGCATGTTTAGACAGAAAAAGGTCTGACAACTTGCTGGCTGGGGAATGCTGGGAGTTGTAGGACACCCCCCCCCCCATCTAAACATGCATAGGATTGTGCCCTTACAGAGCAATGCTGTGCATGCTTACTCAGAACTAAGTCCCACTGTGTTCAATGGGACATACCCTTAGTAACTGTGTTCAGGATTGAGCCCCAATGTACTATTTGGAATGATTGTGTAAAGGCCAGCAATGGTCTTATGCCCCCCCCCCCTTAAGATGGCCATATGTATTACTTCATTTGTGAAGCACACAACTAATATTTCTCTTTGCCCTGGCCCTGCCACCATTCCTGCTTTCCAATTGCTTCCACATTCCTGATATGTTAGGATAATAATAGTGCCAACACTTTTGCCATTCCTGATTTTAACAATATCCTCTGAGTATTTTGCATTTTAAACTCACTGAACTCATAGTACTCTTATGATGGCAGGAATGAAATGGAGTTGGTTCTGCAGCTGCCCTGATCCCCAACCGCTCTCTGGATGGTCATTTGTGTATGTGTGTATGTGTGTGTGTGTGGGGGGACTGGGCTGTGGGGCCCTGGACTTTGGCCCCAAGATCCAGCACTAGCTGCACCACTGTATACAGATCCCTGTCAGGGCCCTTAATTTTGGCCTGCATGGGGGGCCTTAGGAGAGTTTGAATTGTCCTCAACGGTGAACACACAGTTCGTTCACTGCGCTTAAATGCAACACACGCTTAACTTCAGCAGTAGAGCTGAATCGTGTGCCATCATAGCTTTTTCTGGGCTTTACCACATACTAAGTTCACAGTTCAGCTGACCTGTGAACTTAATTTGCTGTGAGTAGCCTTGTGGTAAACATGTGGTAACTAAAAGGCTGGGGACCGAATGGCAAGTCGCACCATTTTTGATAATCAGTACATGAGAGAAATTCTTAGGTGAGAAACCCATCAAGTTTAAAAAATAATAACTCATACTTCCTAGTTCCTTGTTAACTGTTTCAATATATGTTTGCTTGTTTGTTTAATTCTATTTATATATTGCCCTTCGTAAAAATCCTAGAGCAGCTAACAATATTAAAACAATATAGTGCAACACAACAACCATTAACAATCAGCAGAGAAAAACAAATACACAACAGAGATCATATTAACTGATAACTCATCAATGCTAAGGTAAACAGATTATTCTTATCAAAATGTCAGTAAAGTTGGCGTCTTTTTGCGGGGAGGGGATTCCAGAGTCAGGGTGCCACAGTGAAAAAGGCCCCATCTTGTGTCACCACCTGATGTTCTTGGGACAATGAGATGGGCCACTACCCATGTTGAATATCATGTGGGTGGCCAGGTGTCTACTTTACAGAGGGTCATTCTCTATTTGGACTGTCAGAGGACACTCCTCTATTTGACCGCGTCCTCTATTTGAAGCGGTGTCCAGTCCAAGTCTGGTTTAAAGATAAAGAACCATGAGAAGGGAGAGCAGGCAGGAGAGGCCTTGAAGTTGCCCACAGTTAGCACCTGGACAGCAAACTGAGCAGGCACATAGGACACCTGGTTTCAGTCTTCCTCACTGTGGTGAGATGTATTTCTATTCAAGTTATACTAAATAATTCCAAAGTTGAATTTATACATATTAATAAGCATATGCAAACATTATGCTTATTATGCATATCCTCTTCTGTTCTCTTTTATGGTGATACATTTCTTCTTTTTTGGTGATATGTAAGTGGCCACCCTAAGTCCTGCTAGCTTTAGGAGAATAAAAACCACCTGGAGCAAATGCTATAAAACAACTTTGTTTCATTGTCTTCCATGCAAAAAAACTGGTCATGTTGAATTTTTAGAACTCTCTCATCACAGTCAACCAAGATGTTTTTGAGAGATGCATGTCGGAACAACACTGCTCTTATATTTACTCTATTCCCTGATGCTGGAATGTAGTCCATTCTTGTTTCACTGCTGTTTAAACATAATAGGAAAATCAAGAACAACTTTTTCGTTCCTTTTGACCATTTGCTGTGCTTAGATACAAGCTAAGGATGATGACCATGTAGCTTAATTGGAAGAGGATGATAAACCCTTTAATAATTATAAAAGGAACCTGAAAAAGACACTCCCCTGCAAATCCTTTTGGATTACATTATTGGAAAGCATCAGTATTTCCATTTCTGTTTCCTTGGGAGGGGGGTGTTTCTGTTACTTTTGGGGTTTTTTTGAGCTTTCATAACAGGTAACACAAAAAACAAACTCAACTTCCTCCCTAGAAGTAACAAAAATAGTTATAGCTACAATTGTGCTTCCTCCTCTCTGCTGATAGATCACTTTTATTTTGGTTTACTTGGCTTTTTTTTTTTTAACCCTTTAACTCCCCCCCCCAAGAATGCCGAAGAATTCCCCAAATCCTGGAGCCAGCATTGATTTTGCTAAAATGATATTTAGAGTGCAATCCTATGCATGTTTGGACAGAAAAAAGTCCTACAACTCCCAGCATTCCCCAGCCATGCTGGCTGGGGAATGCTGGAAGTTGTAGGACATTTCTTCTGCTTCTTCCTATCCTTAGGATCAGGGATTGTAACAACACTAAATATCTACGCTATCAAAGATACTAAAAATGCAGATGAAAATAAATACATTCTCATAACTATTTTGTTCAGGGCCAGCTCGAGAGGGTAGCACGTTTGGGCATTTGCCCTCAAACTAGCAGGGGGCTCACCTTTGCAGTTTTGCACAGAGTATCCAAAAAGACCAGGTGCACCTTAAGTTTGCATAACCTGTTCCTTCCAGGTTAGGGCCCCCACTGATGGTGTCACCATGCCGAAGAATTCCCCAAATCCTGGAGCCAGCATTGATTTTGCTAAAATGATATTTAGAGTGCAATCCTATGCATGTTTGGACAGAAAAAAGTCCTACAACTCCCAGCATTCCCCAGCCATGCTGGCTGGGGAATGCTGGAAGTTGTAGGACATTTCTTCTGTCTAAGCATTCATAGGTTTGCGCCCCTAATGTTACATTTACATCTTCTCATATAATAGGCTTTATGGTACTTCACATAAAATAGACAATTTGCACATCACTGTCACAAATGTTTCAGCAATGGGAACTGTTTTTGTGACTCTGGAAAAAGTTCATACCTCAGAAATGCTTGCTATCCCTTGCATGTTTATCCAGCTAGAGTCCTTTATTCTGAATCTGCATCACCATTTTTCATCAGCTGAAAAATGACTCCTCATCATTTCCTTCACTCTCAGTCCTCTAAGGGAATGAGGCTATGATGGGTCCTTTTGCCTGACTGGTCAGTTTGCATCTCTGAGCTTCTACTGATTCATTATTTTCGGGTTTCCTGTCATCCATCACCATATGCTGCCGTATGCCATAACTAAGTACGGTTGAGAACTTAAACTAGGATTGTATCAAAATAAACAGCCTGTATCTTGCAGTGCCTTCAGGAGTTTGTCAACAATTTATCCATATAGTTTAAATGCTGTTTGTTATACTGATGACAAGAAGGGGTGATTAAAATGAACTAATAAGCTTTGATCGATGGAATATGCATCCATAAACAATATGTCTCCATTATCAATGTGATTACTTAAAATCTCTGGGACCAGCAGAACAGGAGTGGTCTGTAACAAACTGCAAGACTGTGAAAGATGTTCATGGAGCATCTAGGTATCTTTAAAATAGGTCTGAAATAGGCACCTCCCAGCTGAGGTCACCAGAAATATACTCAGAAATTCTGTTACACTTAGGACTGTACCCAGTCTGCTGTCCAGGTACTAATTGTTGATGGCCAACAGTTCTTATAGTTCTTTATCTTTAAACTGGAATTGGACAAGACCGTCCTTCAAATAGAGGGCAGTCCTTCAAACAGGATGGTTCTCTGTAAAAGAGGACAAATGGCTGCCCTATGAACTACACATTACGTGCAGGTCTGTCCCAAGACATTTTGCTCCCTGCCTGGGGCAAAAGACAAGATAGTCCCTCCTGCCCTGTCCACAGGACACTGACTGGGTTCAGACAACACAATAACCCACACTCAAAGGTTTGGGTATGGGTTGAGTGTGGGTTGTCGTTGAACTGTGGGTTGTTGTTGAAATGGGTTATCATGTTGTCTGAACCCAGCCAGGATAACAAACCATGGTGAGCAACCCATAGTTCACAACCCAACAACAAACCTTGGGTTCATGGGTTGTTTGTGGTTAACAAGCCATGGCTTGTTAGCACAGCTGGGTTCAGACAACACGATAACCCACATTTCAACAACAACCCACGGTTCAAGAACAACCCACACTCAACCCATACTCAACCCTTGACTGTGGGTTATCATGTTGTCTGAACCCAGACAGTGTCTCTACTGCAGCTGAGGGAAGCAGACTAGCTTTGAGGGTGCAAGCAGGCTGCATGGCACACACAGCTCTATTTCCAACAGAGAGGAATGATGGGGGTGGGTGGGTTTCCAGGAGGAACAACCAAGGAGGCTACCACTGCTGCCCTCCCACAGCCACAAGCGTCTGCTGCCTGAAGTGGCACACTCACTCTGCCTAATGGTAGGTCTGGCCCTGCTTTGTAACTCTCTTCCCACCTATGCACACCTCTACAATATTTTATTTTTTCAATGAAAAGCAGCTGTTGGAGGCTGCAATCACGTGCAAGGAGAAAGGGAAGGTGTGGAGGGGTTCCTTCCTAACCTTTCCTTGCCAGCGGTGTTTCCACTCAAAACCATCCTCTTAGGCTGCTTTCCTTCCCTAGCACATGCAGATTGGTCACCAGAGCTAGAAGGCAGCGAGAGAGCATGCAGGAACACATCATCATCATCATCATCATCATCATCATCATCATCATCATCATGCGATCACTCGTGACCGAGTAAGATTGTCTTCCAGGATCAAAATTTACAAAAAGGAGATTTTAAAAGGAGGAAATTTTAAAGAAAATTGTGTAGACTCTAGTGATGGGTCTGTAAGTGACTGTGGAGGCCAATTCTAGATCCACACAGCTTCCCACAGTGAGGACACAGGTTACCAGATGGAAGATGGTCCTGTAAAGGATTCATTTGACGTGCTTTTCGCTTAGCACGTTTCTCCCTTTCACCTTGCACTCGGGCTTCTTCAGTCCATAGAACCTTTGTGAAAGGCCAACCTCCATTTAGATCATTCATGAAGCAACGACCCTCTTGCTTCAAGGATCCCTTCATCTGAGGAGCTCCACTACCTGATACTCCCTCATTGCCTGCCAGCTCTTCGGGTAGGCAGGGAGTCTGTGGGTTTTGCACCTGGCAGTCCTTCCTCTTAACATCTTCTCTAAGCTAGCTTTTCTGACTGGCTGACAAGGCAGCAAAGCAGCAAGATGAGCCACCTACAGACAAATTGAAACCCAGGGCAGGAAATGCATTCAATCTTGATGCTTCCTGAAAGGAACTTGCAAGTGTGATTGTAGTAGGCTGGCAGGAGGACACAGAAATGTTAGAAAGGGAGGAAGGGGTCTGTGGAGAAAGGAAACCAAAATGTGGTGTCAAACTCTTGAAATGTACATACCATTTATAATTTGCAAAGGGCTGGCAATGGCTCAGGGGACACTAGTTCCAAACCCTCCAACTACACTTGTGTTCTCACTCTGTGATAGGGTGGCCATTTAGGCATCTCCAAAAACAGGAAATGCATCACCAAACAGAAGACTTTACCAAATGCATCATTGCTTGTTTTCTCCCTCTCAGCCCAATGTACACCACTGTCCAGAAGAGGCTCCTCCTTCATGCTCTTAGCACTGTTCACACACTATAGGGAGGGCAGGTGAACAGGCAGCAACAGCAAAGAGCAGGAGCAAGGGCTTTAGGAGTCAGTGGTAGGCCCCCAGCTTAGTGTGGGCCTTGGCAGGTACCCAATGATGCCAGCTCCTGGCACCAGTCCTGCTTGCCACTGCATTGTACTCCCCCCCCCCCCGGCTGATATTTATTTATTTATTATATTTATACCCCACCTTTTTTCCTGCAAGGAACCGAAGGCAGCTTATTTATTTATTTATTTATTATATTTATGAATCGCCCATCTGGCCAGACATCAGGCCACTCTAAGCAATTTACAATCCAATAAAATACAAGGGGGAACACACACACACACACACACACACAGTATAAAACACAATTAAAAACAGAACAAAACTTACATAATCCTCCTCCTCCTCTCCATTTTATCCTCACAGCAACCCTGTGAGGTAGTTTAGGCTGAGAGTCAGTGACTGGCCCCAAATCACCCAGTGAATTTCATGGCCGAGCGGGGACTAGAACCTGGATCTCCTGAGTCCCAGTCCAACACTCTCACCACTACTCCACACTGATAAAGGAATTTCCCTTATATTATGTCATTAGTGCTGCTATTTTTTAACTTCGTAATTGTATTACGCATTTTTTTGAAATAAAAAAAAATGATCATAAGTTGCTTTGAGTTTATCTTTGATAAAAGAGAAATGGGGTGTAACTTATTTAAATAAATAATAAAACAATCTAGGGGGGGGGGAATCCATCTAACAAGTGTAGCTATTTCCGGTGCCTAACATTGGGGAAGTGTTCCTATGTTCCTATTTAATGCAACAGGGTGGTTCTGGGGGTGATCTACTCTAGAGCCCCTTTCATGCGCAAGGTACCACTATGCTGGTATTTTTTCAAAATGCAATAGTTGTTCTGGGGATACACACTAATGAATACAGTGTAGTAGTATCCACCATGTTTATAATGCGATCAAGTGCCACACGCACATGCATAGTGTGGAGAAAAAGCGTCAGTTTCCTGCACCACATACACACACACACCTCCTCACGTGTAAACAAGTATAATCCCAGCTGGGGGCTGGGAAATGCAAAATGTACGTAGTTTCTCTGATGGCTCCTGACGCCGCAGATTCTCCCATGTCTTTGATGGCTGGTGCAGGGCTGGTGCTACCATTAGGCCAACTAGGCAGCTGCCTAGGGCGCAGGGCTAAAAGGGGCGCCAGAAACACCTTGAAAAAAAATACAGCACTCTCAAGTGGGAAGGGGGGGCGCTAAATATCTGATCTTGCCTAGGGCACCAAACTGCCTTGCACCGTCCTGGGCTGGTGCCACAGCTATTTGCATGCAAATGCGGCAAAGAGCCACCCCTCCCCTGCCTGGCCCAGATGAAGTTCATCCTGATTGGCTAAAGACAGCTGGGCTACTGAAAGGAGGGGTGGGGGGAAGAATCTATACTGCTGCTGTGGCTTTTGGGTTTTGTTGTTGTCTGCACGCTTTCGTGGGAGTAGGGGGCTTGCTTTTGCTGAAGCAAGCCCTGGGAAGAGGACCAACCCCCAGACAAAGGGAGTGCCTGGGTATTTATATAGTAAAGAACTAGTTTTGTTGTTTTATAGCTCTACTTGTATGTACCAAAGTATCTCCCCACCTTGCTCCCTCTTCCCTCATTCCCCACCTTTTATTGTAATCAGTTTACCTTAAATAAACTTTCCTGGTTTTACCGCACACAGTGTGTGTGGTTCCTCTGTGGTTCAGTGCTAAATCCAGTGTATAGACCAAGGGCAAGGCCCTGAGAGAATCAGGTCAAGACGGCAGAGCTAAGGCTGGCAGTTTTGCACCTTTGATCTATGGTCTTGAGTAAAGGACCGGTTGGCAGTCCTTCACACATAGTATTTTAATTATGGGAGAAGTAGGAGGGGTTTGAAAGGTCACGTGTGTTCTGTTTGTGTTTGTAGCATGAGCTCATGACACAAGCCTCAGTATAGTACTGCAAATGTGGAGGAAACGGGAGGACATGCTGCCATTCCAGTTTCTTTTCTCTTGCTCTCTTTTGAGTCAACTGATTGCATGCGCATCTTCAGTGGTGCACAGCAATAGAAGTTACAAATAAATTGCATGGTAATTCACAGCTGCGCAGCTCCATACATGCGCAGTCAAAATAGCCACACGCCCAAAAAAATATCACTGAGGAAAAGCAGGAGAAAGACAGGGAAGGGGGAGAAGGTGAGGAGGTGATGGTGCCATTTTTGGTGTTTGTTTTTGTTTGGTTTTTTCCTGCTTACAAATCCCAAAAAAATCAATGCGAAGAAAGAGCAAGGAACAAAAGTAGGAGGAGAAAGAGATGAGAGGTGTGTATGGGGAAGGAGAAGTTGCGAGGCAGGGGGCAAAATGTTGCAAAACCGGTTCTATAGCTTTAAAGTCACTCTTAGAGTTATACTGCTAGATTGGAACACACATGTTTTTGTAGCATATGGAAACCATAAGCACTGAAACACTTGTCATAAAAGTGATTTGAGAAACAACAAAATACTGAGGGAGAAATAGCATCAACACGATGATGTGGGAGTGCATTATGTGTCCTGCGCATGAGCCAAATGTTAGAGCACCAGGATAAAATGCTCCTGTAGATTAGCCCCAGGAGTGCTCTGGCAGTCTTGTGTCTGAAAATGTAAGGAGCATTGATTAGATGTAACTGTGTAATCCTATGCATGTTTACTCAGACCTAAGCCCCACTGTGTTAATTGGGGCTTAGTCCCAGGAAAGTGTGAAGAGGATTGAAGCCTGGCTCTGAGAAATTGTAGAGTGCCGCTGAATTACTCTCAGAAATCTTGCTGGGCATTGAGGGTGTACATGCCATAGTGGGCACATGGAATCACAATTTTCATTTTACATTTTCAGAAATGTGAATGACTGATTAGCATCAGCAGCAGTACACACACCCTTTCTTAAATAGTAATTTAGGAACCAGCCTCACATAGTTACTGCTTATATCCAATATAGGTCAAATAAGGCCTCCCCACTGCTTCTTCTATGGGGGCTCTGTATATTTCCTCTTGTTGTCTGCTCAGCACTTGTAAGTAATAACGATACTTCCACACAGCAGGGTTATAGTTAACAGCCCCTTTTAATGATGCAGGTCACAAGAAATCCTGCTTGCTTTCCATTGTGTGTGGTGACAAAGGGTGTATAAGGGAAGTAACCCCTCCTCCCAGCGTATATCTTAAATCAGGAAAAGCAAATACAAATCTCGGCACACACGCACGGAGCAGATAAGAGGATGTTATTTTCCTAGTGATTCAGCCAATCACTGATACAGAAAGAACGCCATATGATTTCTTCATGCGTAGCTAAATACACAAGATATTTTAAATTATCTAGTTGGTATTGACGCTTATTGCTGTGTTAGTGCGAGAAGCACAAAATAGGTACGGTGAGAGAACTTTTACTCCTGTGGATTCTGTGGCGGTAAGATTCTGTAAGCCTCCAAGTTACACAGGACTATTCATCAGGTAGAATGGAAAACTAGCTTGTCCTCAGGTTACATCACCCTCAGCTGGGGAGGTGGTAGGGTGGCCATGTGTCCTACTTTATAGAGGAGAGGCCTCTATTTGAAGGTGTCCCCTATTTCATGGACTGTCCAGTCCAAGTCTGGTTTAAAGTCAAAGAACCAGAAGAACATAAGAAGAGCCATGCTGGATCAGACCAAGGGCCCATCTATTCCAGCATTCTGTTCACACAGTGGCCAGCCAGCTGCCCATGGGATCCCACAAGCAGGACATGAGTGCAATAGCACCTTCCCACCCATGTTCCCCAGCAACTGGAGTACATAGGCATGCTGCCTCTGATACTGGAAAAATATTAGTTGTTTCCGCCCAGTTTCAAACTGGGAACCTTTCGCATGTTAGGCGAACATGATAACCACCACATTACAGAAACCTCCACAACCATAAGAAGGGGAGATCAGGATCCTTGAAGTTGCCCATCAACAGTTAATACTGAACAGCAGGCTCAGCAGGCACACAGGTCACCTAGTCAGTCTTCTCCACTATGGTGAAATTTCTCGTATTTCTATTTAAATAATAGTTGTTATATCTAAATTTGCATCTATACTTATAAATTTGCATATGCATATGTTATCCAAATTAGTGTCCTCTTTTTTGATGAAGCATTTAGGGGTTGTTGTTGTTTTGCAATGCATAAGTAGCCACCCTAAGGGATCCAGTCCCAGGCCTATCAGGACCGAGGATGGAGGTAGGGAAATGGGGGCCCTTCTGAAATCTGTTTCCTTAGACAACTGCTTGCATCTTTCAGGTGCTTCAAATTTTATTTTGGAAACCTTTATCCCACCTTGGCTTCAGCACAAGTGTTCTCAGCACAACTAGCAAATCCATCTCACTTCATAGTAAGAACAAGAAGCAAAATGTCTCCTAAAATATGCAAAATACTGTACCGCCAACACCATGCTGCTCTACCCCACCCACCCCTGTATTTTATCTTTTCTTTTCTACTTTTTATTTCATGTTTGCAAAAGGACAAGGTAACCTGTATCACTCTGACTGAGCAATAGCTAGGATTAGATTTTTTAAAGAAAACCACAGAGGAAGGATACAGTCTTCATACATCAGACAATAGTACCGTATATGTTTGTATTGGCAGTTACTCATACATACACAAATATGCCATGTTATCTGCAATGTACATTATGACTAATTCACTCATAAGCAGTTTCACTGTGATCTCTGTAGTACAGGAATTTTTGGCTTGCCTTCAGCACCAAATCATACAGCATAATTTATAGATGACATAATCATACTAAGAGAAGGTTAGATGAAGAAAGGAAAATATCTTCCTGAGCTGCTAACTCTTTAGGACTTGAAATTGCCACTTGAATTATGATGAGTGTATGTAAGAGAGTGATACAATGTCTGGTGTTTTTTCTAGTGGAAAATAAAAAGGGACTCTCTGATATTTGGGGTGGGGGGAGAAAGGGAGAGAAGGAAAAGAGACTGGGTGAATAGACGGCTGTTCATCAAGAGGTCAGTTAGCCCATGTGTGCATTGGGAGGCCAGAAAGAGATAACATATCCTGCCAAAACAATTTGACCATCAACATCTGCCACATCCCTAGGGTAGCAGGGGAGTACCAATTAGCCCCTTTCAGACATTCAGTTAACAACATGTGCAGGGCACTCCCTCCTAGTGTGCAGTCACTGAGTGTCTGAAACAGCCTGCTCCATTCCCCACTTGGCAAGATACTTCATGTCACCATTTTACCAAATAGTTACATGCAGACACTGTGGCAAGTTACTAATCAAGGCCAACCCAAGGTTTCCTGCTGCCCTAAGCAAATTAAATTTTTGCCATTCCTCTCTTGCCTCATGCATCTTAAGATATGCTGAGCAGCATAATGTAGTACATTAAGGGCACAATCCTATGCAAGTTTAGACAGAAAAAAGGCTGACAACTCCCAGCATGCCCCAGCCAGCATACCTGACTAGGGCATGCTGAGAGTTGTCAGCCTTTTTTTCTGTCTAAACTTGCATAGGATTGCACCTTAAATGATTGAGAGTTGACCAGGATTTCTGGTCAACTCTTTTCTCACTTTAATGTACAATGTCCTCAGCTGTGCCCATGCCCTGAGCAGCCATTGGAGACCGGAAGGCATTTGATTGTGTCCCATGGAATGCAAAGGATGCAACCCACCGCTGCTCTGCTAAGCTGTCTCTGTATCTCTCTTCCAAAAACTGCAGACAGTGGTTCTCTTTCCAAGAGCCATTTGCATAGCCTTGGCTGGCATCTCTAGGCTTTTGGCACCATTGGCAGTTGGCTAGTTTGCCTCCATACCTTGCTGATCATTTGTATTCACCGCTTCTGGAATCTGAACAGGAACCTGATATTGTCCAGCATGACACTCTTACACCATGCCATTCTGTTTCTGACGATGTGTGTGTGTGTGTGTGTGTGTGTGTTCCATCCAGTTTTATAAGTCATTTATTTATTACTTGTTTATCTTGCCCTTCCTCCAAGAAACTCAGGGTGGCCTACATGGCCTCCCCATTTCACCCTCACAACAACCCTGTGAAATAGGTTAGGCTTCAAGATAATGGCCTGATTTGCACATAACACTAAGCCATGGTGTGGTTTGTTGAAAGCTGATTTGTCACTGGGTCTGAATCCATCCCCACAAACAAACCATAGTTTGTTAACCAGCTATGAACCACAAATAGAATCCATGGTTTGTTGTTGGCTTATGAAGTCTGGCTTGTTTAAACCATGGCTTTTCATGATGATGGCTGGATCCAGATCTGCGGCTTATTTCTGGTTTGTTTGCACTGCTGTCTGCCCTGAAACAGAAGTACTCAGCAAGAACAGCTTGGAAATAAACCACTCTGAAGTTTGTCAAAATTGGCAGGAGAAACAGACCAGAAATATGGGGGGAAAGCCATGATTTATTTGCACATCTGTAAAATAATTCATGGCTAAAGCAACAAATCATGGTTAACATAAACCATGGTTTAGTGATATGTGTGAATGCAGCCAATGACTGGCCCAAAGTCACCCCATAAACTTTATGACCAAGTAGGGTTATAATTACAGTCTTACAGTTAAAATTATTTTATGATTTGCTAAACATCTTTGGTGAGTTTGTAGTAGTAGTAGTAGTAGTTGTTGTTAATTTTATTGTATGTAACCATGGGTTCTTACAATTTTTGCACAACAACAATCACAAATAATACAAAGATTGAAAAAGCTGCTTAAGTCAGTTCATCATGTGCACAATCTACAGCAACAGTTTTTAGGACCCTTGCTCTAATATTTTTGGCAGCCACCACAAATAAGGCTACTTGATTGGTTATATAAAGATCTGTACCTGCAAGTAGCATACACATCTGCTTGGCCAAAATTCTATCAGTCATTCCTCCCAGCAAAGGTGGTGAGTTGGTATTTATCGTATGAGATAAACGTGATAGGCAAGGCAACCACTTGCACAATGCAAAGATTCAGTGGAGCTCTTCCGGCGCTATTTGAATTTGTGGAATGACACTGTTGGATGCTGCCCCTAGTCATAGAGCTTTGCTATAGATGGGATGGCCCAAGCCTCTTCCCCCCTTCAAATCCATGCACAGAGGTTTAAGCACTGCTGCTTGCCCATTGTGGGGGCCGCATGCACTTTAAAATTGCCCTCAATAGAAAAGCTAGACCCAAGCAATAGGCATAATATAAAACTCAAAATGGTTACTCAGGTTGCAGGAAATGAGGAATTCATACAATTTTGAATGGAAAGTTCTTTGTAGCAGGTCAGAATGTTTGTCTATTTGGCAGCAGTGGCTGGTGGCTCCAATGTCAGTGGGGTGGGGTATCCACTCCGAGTTTCAGTCTGAACTCTAAAGAAGCTATCTGTGGCACTGAACCAATTTTGGGGATGGGGTTCAGCAGTATGGATAGCTACTTAAAAGTTTAGACTAAAACCCGGAGTGGATTCACCGCCCCACTGACATTAGGGCCACTAGCCTCCACTGTTATTTAGCCCAGTACTGGCAGCAGCTCCCCATGGGTTCAGATGTGGTCCCAGGCAGAGAAGTGTCTTCCCTTTCACCTGCTGTTGTGGAAAAATTGATCTACTGCGTTGTGTTTTTAAGAGGTTCTTAGAGAGGAAAGTTTATTAGTGAATTCACGGATGGCATCTGAGCACAGTCAGGAATGCCAACAAGAACACAAGGGAGACACTTCCATTTATACTGAATAATATCATGTAGAGGTCAGGTGACAATTGAGTCAGTACAGGAAACTGAGAGACAATTCAAAAGGAGACATTTAAACCAAAAACAAAAGATCAGGTATTGCCCATCTTCCAGCCATCATGCTAATCAGTAGTCTTTCCCAAGGTGATAATCCCAAGGTGATACTGGCTCACAGTACTTTTAGCATAAGCAGGAAAGAGGGTTAGGCAAATCAATAGATGGGTGATTTGCCCTCAGGGTTGTAATCTACAGAAGGTCAAGGAAAAGGTCTGACTTCCAGGCCTTTCTGTTTAAACTAAAGCCTGGACAAATTTTACTTCTACATTCCCCCATTTTGTGCTTTTATAGCACAACTAACACTTGTAACTGTTACATTCAGCATCTAAAGCTTCTTTTACCTTTTCTCTCTCTTGATCAATCCTTTTAAGCATCAATTTTTTTCTGAGTCAATACAGAGCTTTTGCTTCTGCTGCATGTAGTAAAACAACACTTGCTTAACAACAATAATATATAAAACCCAACAAATTCAAGCAATAGGGTTATTAATCCATGAACAATTGCTCTACCCCAACTTCCTAGGTGTGGTATCCAGCTTGTTAGCCAAGACCATATTTCCAGGCTTTTGTCAGGGGCAACAAAAGCAATTTAAGTATCTTTTCTGATTGTAATTATCAGGAATAAACACACAACACTCTTGACCAATCAAGGCGCATATTCTACCTTTTGAGGCAAACACCATGTCTAATGTCATCTTTGGCAGTACTATTTTGCATTGTGGCATTGCGAAAACACTGCCCTTTCCCTGTAAGGGTACAGTCCCACAGTTTATCATTAAAACTCTTCCAGGTACTACATTTAAGAGAATTGCCCATAGTTTGATTACTTTGGGAGAACTAATTTCCATAATTGGTGCAGAATATGGGTTTGGCAGTATGGTTATTTCTCCAATCTCTGTGAGGGGTAAAATAATGCTTACATTGACTTTGTCCTACAAATGTGGAGGGCTGATTTTGTGTTTTGTTGCATGTAAAACACCATTCCCCCAATGTAGGAACAACTTGCAACAACTGGACCCTTTAGAGTACAAGGGTCTGTTGGTGAAGGTCAAGTTTACTAGTGTAATGGGCACTGGCCACATGGGAACTCCTCCCTGGGAATGTACTGGCATGTGGCTACATACCCCTAGCAGTTGGTAGCATTAAATCTTTGTGCAAACTTTAAAGAAAGCTGAATGTAAGTATTTTCCTGGAAGGCAGATTGGATGAGGACTATGAGCTCTAAGAATATAACCATACTCCATTTAGCCATATTGTTTCAAATATTAATATATATATCAATTAAGGCAAAAGAACCACCAGTCACTAACAAGAGCACAACTACAGGTGTTTCTTCTTGTTCTGACTTTGATGTACTAAAGGGCTGATAAGTAAGGCTCCTGGCTCAGGCTGAGGTGGTGTTCTTCTAAAATGATGACATCAGTTCTTCTCGTCCGATCCTCTGGGTGTTGTCTTTGATGGTCGTCCCGTCCGAGGTCTGAGATGATATTGATGTCCTGGCACAAATTCTTCTGTTTCAGGGGAAGAGGTTACTAGCACATTTCACCCCGAATTGGTGGAGGCGTTATTGTGTCCTCATTCTCATCGCGGGTAGAGATGTTGGGAGGCTTGGATCCACGTCTGGAGTCCTTGGCACTTCACAGCTTTAAAGTACCTGGTATGGTGCTTTTCCACTTTGGATCCAGCAGATGATCTTCTTTGATGTATCTTAATACGAATCCAGTCACTTGGTTCAGAATCCAGTCACTTGGTTCAATATCGAGTGTCCTTCAGTGCTGGGCTGGTGCTGAGCCACCTCTATCTGTGAATGAAAAGTCTTCACACATCTCATTAGGGCCTTGCAGTAATTTTGAATTGTATCATCAAGCAGGTGTATATGTCTGACTAGGCCTAGATTGGTGTCTCATTAATATCTCATGAGGGGTCAAGTCCTGTTACTTGATTTGCTGTGGATCTCATACTCATGAAGGCTATGGGCAGTGCATCTAGCCATTTTAATCTTGTCTCTGCACATATTCTAGCCAGTTTGCTTTTCAGTATTCTATTACCGGTATGTCTTTCTATAGCTCCCGGAGATTGTGGATGATATAGGCAATGGAAATGTTGCTGGACTTGTAATGTCCTGCACACTTCTCTTACCACCTGTCCAGTAAAATGTGATCTTCTGTCACTGTTTATGGAGCAAGGTATTCTGAATCTGGGGATCAATTATTTTAGCAATTTTTTTGCTTACTGTTGTGGTGTCAGCCTTCATGCAAGGGTATGCTTCAACCCATTTAGAATACATACAAATAACTACAAGAACATATTGATAGGAACAACACTTGGGCATTTCAATAAAATCAATTTGTATATTTACAAAAGGTCCCCAGGGTGTGGGGTGCATGCTCATTTTGGTTTTTTATTTTTTATTTTTTTATTTTTACAGGCTTACCACTGTTATGAGCCTGGCATACCGCACATTGGGCACATCTGAGTTGCTGCAGATGTAAAATTTAATCCAAACCAATCTTTGTTAACAATTCAATGATCCCCCTTTGCTCACATGCGACAAGTCTATGGAGCATGTGAGTAATTTAGGGAAAAGAACTCTGGGCATCACTAGGCGGCCGTCCGAATGATGCCATAGAGTCTTTAGAGAGAAAGCAATTTGCCAAATTTCCATGTCCCTCTCCCCCCCCCCCCATTTTCTGGGGTCAAATTCTGGATAGCAGCAAGATTTTGCAATTTTAAAATGCAGTGGCAACTGTGATGGGATTCATATAGAGTTGGAAGGGGCCTACAACCCCCCCACGTTCAGACAAGCTGAGCCAGCATGAGCCACAAAGGGAGCACTTGTGTAATTTAAACTAGAACACTTTTCTTGAAAACCAGCCTAATAACAATAAAGTGAAACAGGAATTGCAATTCTTTTAGTATCTTGGTGCTACTGTGCTATGTTGCACCCAAATAGTATTTAACAAAAGTTTTCTGCTAGCTTGCCATAAACCTACTAGCCAAGCATAAATTCTGAAATTAAACTGCCCAAATTAACCAACGATGCCTTGTTGGTTTGCCTTTGGCAAAAAAACCAACTAAGCATGGATTGTGTTAAAGAGGGGAGGGGTAAAATTCAGGGAAGCCCACTCTAACAAAACTGGGCACTAAAACTTAAAGGCAAAACTTGAATGCAGCCACAAACACTCATGAGTGTTGCTGCCATTTTTTAAATATTTTGTTTGATTTTTTCTAGCAGCTATAACAAATATTTTTTTCTTCTCATTTTGGGACTTCTCGCCTCTAGTTCAGATCTGAGGAAGTGTGTGCTTTGGTTAGGAGCGAGCACACTCTCTCTCTTCACTAAACACAGGACTGGTGGAGACTCCCAAAAGGCACCAAAACTTTGCTTATGCTCAGGAACTCTTTGCACAAAAAGCTCACAAACGTTTTTTATTGTTGTTGTTTTTCTTTAACACAACACAGGGTTCTTTGAGTACTTCTTAATATATATATATATTTAAAGATACGCATTCTCTTTTTTGTTTATGTTTTTGACACTGCTTAACACAACTTTCTTTCAAATAGCTTTTTTCAAAATCTTTACTTCTTATCACATCTTTTACAACTTTCTTTTGCCTGCATAACTTGGGCAGAGAGGGTTTTATTTCCCTTTTTTTTATGCCCTTCTGTTTGCAATTCTAATGTTTCTTTTGCATCTGCCCTTGTCCAACCTTTCTCTTGGCCTAGTTTTTCTTTTCCTTATCTTTTTTTCTTCTTTTCCACATTTTCCTAAATGGCCCTCTTCCCCCCCCCCCCCTCCTCAGGGCAGAGGGGACAGTCTACATGCCTTTAAATAATCATCTCTTTTCTTTTTTTCAAAAACCTTTTGGCTCCACTCATTGGTGAAGCTCTTGAATCTTCTGTGAAAAATAGTTAACCATTTCTTTTTGAGCTTATCCTGCATCAGCTGTAGTCTCAGAGAAAAAGCCTGCCTTGATCAGGGGCAGACTCTTTCTGACCTTTTAAAGCTAACACAGTTCAATTCTCAAAAGGCACTAACACTTTGTTTATGCTCAGAAAACCTGCATTCTCAATACTCAGACTCTCTCAAAAATACTTCTTTTATTTACAGGTATTAATCTTGATCTAGTCAGTTTTAGGTTTCACTACTGTAGTAAGGGCATCTCTAGAATATTTCATTGCTGAAGCCTTCTATTTGTAGAACATTTAACTTCTTTGCTTTGACTCTGATTTCTCATAGAAGCGCATCAAGTAATTTCATTTGCATCTCTATCAATTTAATAGGATCATTAAACTTTGTATCAGTTACTGGCCATTTCTTTTTTTTTTTCTTTCTTTCTTAAGACTACTGTTGGCAGAACAAGTCTTAAGTAATTGATTTAAGTCTATCCAGGTAGGGTTATAAATAATTACAGTCTCAAATTCTTCCTTGAATTTGACTGGTTCTTCTCACATGTTAGGAAATTATTTTACTATATTCCTTAAATCTCTTGGTGTCTATGGGTCATGGACAGCCACTAGAGTCTTATCTCTTGCAGGTACCTCTTACTTAGTGGAGCCAGGGTGACTGACCCATAATTTGGGGTGACTAACAGTCTTTGAGAAGGAACAGAGCCAGGCAAAGTGGTTGCTTCTGGGTTCTAAATTTTTCTGGGCATCTAGTTCCTTCTGTTTACTGCTCTTTCTGGCTAGGCAGAGGTGGGTTAGGGTGAAGGAGTGGCCACTGGGGTAGTTTCAGCATCATCATGCGAAAACCTTCTACTTTCATCTTCATTTTGGGGTCTTCTCATGTAGGTAAGGATAATCATCTACAGGATCTTGCTTTTTCTTCAAAAAAAATCATTTTTCTTCGCTAGCAATGGATATAGGAGCCAATGGTGGTGGTTGGCTGCAGGCCTGCTTAAATTTTAGTTGATCTTTTAATATATATATATTTGAATCTTTCAAGCTTTTAAGCTTGGATTCATGCATGCGTTTTGAAGCTTCTTCATACCAATTAAAATACACTTCCCATTGAGTCTGAGGTACCTTACTTCCTCATGACTCGAGCGCTCCCCTTAAGTGCACTATCCTGTCCCAAGTCAAACGTTCCTCCCAGTGGGAACTGTTTACTAGGATCATCCTTTTGTCATGACATTCCATTTCTCGAGAAATTTACACACCTACCTATGGCCATAAGGTGTGTACCTACAACATGCTAGCATTCCCTTTGGGGGGGATCTCCTTTGATCTTGCACCCCCTATTCTTCACACTCATACAGGACACTCATCCAGGGCAAACTTATTGAGGGATGTTCCTCATTTGAGTCTCAGACAGCGGCTCAACACCTTGATCGGCTCACTCAGTCTTTCAACTGCGGCACAATCCCTTTTTGTCGGCTCAGTCAGTCTTATGACTTCAAATGGGACTCATGAGTCTTGGAAACGGGAAAGGGATGTAGTTGCTCCACTGGGACACAGGGTTCCACCACACACTGGTTTAGTATATGGTTTAAGTCCTGGTCCTGATCAGCAGATTCATGAACAGTCACACGTCACTGGGTCACGAGGTTCCACTGAGCCCACTTGCTTTTGAAACACTGCCGATCATTGGGTTTCCCCTCACGAACAGGTTCAGGGCGTCTTGACTCAGCTTAAGTCTCAGACCTGGTCAGCAACTTATACATACTCATCCGTGAGATTTTTAGGAAGATGTGCCTTTTCCACACAGTAAAACCATGGGTACTGGGCAAATTGGGAAAAGGGAAAAGGGAAAAGGGTCTGTCTGTTGGGGCACGAGGTTCAGCTTTCGCCTAGTCCCAGCCCTGGTCAACAGCTCATAAATCTAGCAATCATACTTTCACAGACATGCATACAATCCTATAGGAAATTTCTTTCGTCTCTAAAACCTCATGGACTCAAAGTTCAGATCGCGTTGGGGGGAAAAGATAGTCTGCTAGAAACAGAAGGACACACACCAAAAACCCAAAAGAGATTTCAAAAGGTCTCTTACCTGGGTTTGGCGCCTGGGAGTTCAGTGGTGTTTCCCTGTTTCAGGCAGGTCCAGTCCCTTGAAGCGATCCGAGTCACGGCACCAAGATTGTTGTGGAAAAATTGATCTACTGCGTTGTGTTTTTAAGAGGTTCTTAGAGAGGAAAGTTTATTAGTGAATTCACGGATGGCATCTGAGCACAGTCAGGAATGCCAACAAGAACACAAGGGAGACACTTCCATTTATACTGAATAATATCATGTAGAGGTCAGGTGACAATTGAGTCAGTACAGGAAACTGAGAGACAATTCAAAAGGAGACATTTAAACCAAAAACAAAAGATCAGGTATTGCCCATCTTCCAGCCATCATGCTAATCAGTAGTCTTTCCCAAGGTGATAATCCCAAGGTGATACTGGCTCACAGTACTTTTAGCATAAGCAGGAAAGAGGGTTAGGCAAATCAATAGATGGGTGATTTGCCCTCAGGGTTGTAATCTACAGAAGGTCAAGGAAAAGGTCTGACTTCCAGGCCTTTCTGTTTAAACTAAAGCCTGGACAAA
The DNA here is from genome assembly GCA_021292165.1 of Shinisaurus crocodilurus. Lineage (NCBI taxonomy): Eukaryota > Metazoa > Chordata > Lepidosauria > Squamata > Shinisauridae > Shinisaurus > Shinisaurus crocodilurus. Next base: position 37,415,130 of record CM037878.1, read on the forward strand.
TTTTACTTCTACACTGCTGCCTGATCCTTTTTAATTTTTTTAAAAACTGAGGTTGAAGCTGGGTCCTTCTGCATGTAAAGCATGCACACTACCATGAGCTACAGCTCCCCCCATTTAATTAGATACCCCATGTGACTTCTAAAAGAGCTTAGAGCAAAGAATAACAATACACTTACTAAAACACATTCATACATGATTCTACACAAGGCATTTATTGTGTGTTCGTCATTCCCTACTCATGGTCGTTTACAGGTTCATTAAATGATGTTGTGACCCTCCAGTTTTGCTGTGTCTAACCAGTACTTTCGGTGAGGATTTTTCTAGAGTAGGGAAAATGTGGTATTTAATTCTTAAAGCAAAAGAAACCATTTTTTTCTCTTGCATATTTGCCCTATTCCATTATAGAACAGTGCCAACTAGAGGTTATGTAGCAGGAAAGCAAGAAAGGAAATGGTCCTTGTGTAGTGCTTGCATCTCAATTCTGCCACGAAACCGAAAGTAGATACAACCGATTAACAACCTCATGTAGAAAAGCTCTTTCTGTCAGATCCAGCTCCTGTTGAGAGGTGGGGAGAGGTGTTTGTAATTCACAGTAGAAACAGAGTCCCCTACTTTAGAGGACTGCAGACTCTACTTTTGTGTTTTACTAGAATCCCAAGATCCAACAACTGGAGCCAGATGCAAAAGACAAAGAATTAAAGAACATATTTGTACACATATTTTTAATTTAAGATGCAATAAAGAATGATAGTGTAAAGTCTTCATTTTTCTTGACCATACTACAGTACTTGTATTGCAAGACGTCGCTTGTTTATCAAGTTAAAATTTATTTTAAAAATTTGCTTGTCTTGCAAAACACTTGCAGAACAAGTTACGTGCAATCCAAGGTTTTGTACTTGGAATTTCTGTTGTGAGGGTGCTGTCTCCATTTTACAGAAGGTAAAAAGAGAAACTGTGTCAGCTTTGAAACGGCATACTGCAGTGATCCTGCAGTGATTCACTGGCTGAGATTTTAGACAATGGGTGTTCCTTTTGTCTTATCTAACAAAGTCCATTGTGTAACAGACTAAATCTTCTAGTCTTCAGAGTATCCAAGGGCTAGTTGTAACAGACTAATATGTATGCCCCTCTAGAATGTGTTAACATAGGTTATATAAGTTCATGTCACCTGTGTGGTAATTTGTTCCTATATAATAATCAATACATTTTGGGTTTGCTTCTCCCTCTGCACTTCTGTCACTCAGAACGGCAGGGGTTCAAAGTATCTTCTCCTCATCACACAGAAGTACATTCAGCTGTTAAAAAGGAAAAAAAAGCCCAAACCACAATTATTTATCGCAAGGATAGGATGCTCAGATATTCGAATTGAATTAACAAAAAACATTTTGGTTTAACATGTTGTGTTAAGGGCTTTCCATGTTTACTCAAGCTCCCAAATGCCAGGAAATTACAGCTGTTAAGGGCCGCACCCTTAACAGACGCCTTATTTTGGCAATATATGCATATGGTATGGTATCCTGTGTGGTTAGTGCCAGCTTCACAGCTACCTTGAAGCTGGATGTCTGTCAGTGGCAGAGTTGTGGACCAGCTTCTCAGATTTGTCTGTTCACTGGAATAGACTCATGGAGTCTAAGCAGCTGAAACTATCAAGCAACTGAAGCTACCATTCCACGGTACAACTGGCAACCAAAACAATCCACATGGAATGATAAGAGTTGAGCCATTGTTTCAGTATAAGCCATATAGATAAGCCAGCGTGGTGTGGTAGTTAGACGAGTGTTGTACTGAGACTCAGGAAATCCAGGTTCTAGTCCTCACTCAACCATGAAGGTCACTGGCTGACTTTGATGTGTTATGTTCTTGGAGTGGCTTCTGGTTCATAGGTTTAAAGGAGAAAGATGTGCCATGAAATATTTAACATTTGGTGGTGGTGTGGGGTGGTAGAGATCCTGAATATAGCCCAATACAAGCAGCCTTACTTGTGTAATGACCTGTTTGCAGGAAAGGGTAAACTCACAGGAGGAAAGCAGGATTTTCACCTCATATGGCCACTTTCACACTGCTGATAGAGATCCTGTTCGACAAGCTCAGACATCAGGGCTCTGAGTAATCTTGAGAGAATGTGCCCTCCTTCACATCCATTTATTCTGCAAGAAATGAGCTTCAGTAATGACCAAGAGCCATTGAGATTAAAGATATATAAGACAGCTTTTTTTTGTCTTTTTGTAAATTTGTTACCGTTATATACCATACTAAATATAATAAAAATATTTTTTTTAAAGTTTTGTAAGACGATTTTTAAATGCCGAGGCTGCAGTTCACTGCCTATCATGTGTAAATCCAGTGGAAGGTAATTAGATTTACATGTGTATATTTTTAGTACAGTGTTCTCCAACCTTGGGTCCCCAGATGTTTTTGGCCTACAACTCCCAGCATGCCCCAGCCAGCTACACTGGGGCATGCTGGGAGTTGTAGGCCAAAGACATCTGGGGACCCAAGGTTGGAGAACACTGATTTAGTAGCAGCATTGCACCTTACATTTTCCCCATCTTCCCTCTTCATTCCTTTTTCTTTGTGTGCCATATCTTTTTAGATTGCAAGCCTGCAAGCTGGGACTGTCTTGTTTAATTGATTATATGTAAACTGCTGCTGGGAACCTTTTTGGCTTAGGAGCAGCATAAAAATACTTCAGTTAAATAAAATAATAAATAAAATCAGTTTTACTAATTTTAAACCAGGCAAGGAGACCAAACCATCTCCTTTCTGCATTTAAAATGTTAAATTTAATCCTGCCATCATTAACTGTGATGGGACTTATGCTTCAATAATTAGGTGTGGAATAGTGCAAATAACATGTTTATTTGGAAGCAAGTCCTGCTGAGTTCAATGAGACTCATTCCCAAGAAAGTGTGCATATGACTGCAGCCGTAACGTTTTATTTTACTTTATTTTCTTTACTAAAAGAAAATATTATCCTCTAACATTCCTCCCCACCCCACCCCACCGCAAGAATTTGGATCTAAGAATCAGGGTGCAAATTTACTAAACAACAGCCTAAAGTTTAAATTCTGCTCTCTGGCTGGCCAAAATACTTAGCAATTCAACGTTTAGTTAAGTTACTATCAGTTGGCAAGGTTAATATAGATCAAAACCTATCACAAAGGTTTGGGTGAGCAATACACCAGTGAAAGCACACATAAAATAGCCAAATATACAAATAAATGAAAAATTGTTGTTATCCTCTACTCTAACTTCCTTCACTGTCACCATGGAACACCTGCCCAAATAAGGTCTTACAGTGCTTCTATAAGTTAATGAAACTCAAGCCAACGTAAACGTCTATGGCAAGTCAGTGTCCAGAGTTGTGTAGCAGGCACTGAGAATGCATCAGAGCACATAAAATGTTAAATCGGAGCACTGATGGCACTAATTCAGAGGATGCCATTCATGAATCTAAGAGATTGTGATGGGATGCAGTTGTAGCCCAACCTGTTTAGAATATTTTTACATCAGAGCCAATATCCTGTCCTGATACCTTCCCACATGTTGTCCTTTTCCTGGGAGGACTCCACAGTGGTGTATGGCAGGGATGGGGACTCAGACTCCAGGACTCGACTCGTGAGTTGGACTGAGTCCCCCCTCTGACTCAAGTTGGACTCGAGTCCCAATATTTTTAATGGGACTCGAGACTCGACTCGGGACTCGAGACCAAGGACTCGTCAACATCCCTGCTTGATGCCACCTGCAGGTGCTGTCTGGACCTAGTTGCAGTAACAATCCAAGTTTATTTTTTAAATCATTTTCCTAATGCAACCTTTCAGACATTTTGGGTTTGGCTGCCTCTGCCTGCCTGCCTGGGGTTCCCTGCCTCTTCTGCCTGCCTAGTCTCTTTTTAACCAGTTCCACAGTTTGAATTATCCTAGACAAATGCCTCTGCCTGCCTGCTTTGGGGTTCCCTGCCTCCTCTGCCTGCCTGGTTATTTTGGGTTTGTCAGCCTGGTCTGTTCTTGTCAAAATCAGTGGCAGAGTTTTGAGACAAAAAGGCACACTTGTGCCTAGAATTTATTTAAGCCACACATCTGAAGTAGCCTTATTTTGTTGGGAAAACCCCCCATTGATTTTAATAGGGACTCGTGGAGTCAGCTTTGGGAGTGACTCGTGAGTCACCATTTTGGACCAAGGACTCGGACTCGAGACTCAGGTCCAAGGACTCGTGACTCGACTCGTGACTCGAGACCAAGGACTCTTCAACATCCCTGGTGTATGGTGCTACCAAACAATGACACACTAGCAAGCACTCCCACTGTGGAAGAATAACTGTTTTGTGGCAATCATTCCTCTAGCCCGAGTTGCTGATAAACAGTAAATCTGGTCTCTGACTAAGAACATAAGAAGAGTTGTGCTGGATCAGACCAAAGACCTATCAAAGGGCTGCAGAACATCCGGGCCATGAGGCCTAACACAGCCTGTGGAAGTTCCACATCCAGCCCATGGAGGCTTGTGCCACCTCCACATGCCCCGCCCCTTGGCACTGGAAGCCCCGCCCTGTCCATAAACCATGCCCTTGCCAGGGGTTGGGGAGGAGGCGGGGATAGGAATTCCCGGCACTGCTGCTTCACTGTGTGTGAGCTTTCTGGGACAGGGAAGGCCTGCGTACAGCAAAGCCAAGCAAGCTGAGGCCCTTTTGCTTCTCCAATGGTTTAAAAAAAAAAGAAGGAAAAAAAAGCACTATCTAACTCCCCACCCCGGCTTCTTGTTGACATTCTTTGTAATCCAGTTGTCTCTGTCAGTCATGTGGACCAGCATGAGTTAAAGTCTGGGACACATGAAGTTTGGCTCTGCTGAATGAGCACACTGAATCCCCCTTTCCTCCTCCCCCACTAAATAAGCATACTCAGCATTCATGCTAGCGCAGGTGATATAATCTGCTCCCAAGACATTCTGGAAAACTCAAAATCGGCACCCAAACCCGCCAACCTATCCTGGGGACCAGGAAGTGTTTCAAAAGCAACACAACCACTTGACTGAGATCCTAAGTTATAGCTCAATACTAATTTATAGCTTGATTGAGATTTAATGTATAGCTTGATTCTCCTGTTTTGGCACCACGTGGTTCCCCACTGCCTGCCTGCAGGTACCTCCCCCATTGATTTCCTCCCCCCTCCAGCCCACCCACTACACCGAACATCACTGATGCAGAAGACGAGTCAAATGGGTTGCACAGGCATGAGAATGGCACTTGTGCTGATTGAGCACATTGCTTATACACATCAGCACAGGGAGCCCAGCCAGCATCATCTCAGGAGCTGGCATATCCCCCAGATGAGAACAATGGTGAAAGTATGTATGTCCAAACTCCCCATAAATTCTGACAGTGCTGATGTCAGAGGGTTACAACACAACTGGCCCTAAGGGTCTGTCTGTGTTGCAGTTTGCTGCAACTCAGATTTGGCTGGTGTCGGTTCACAGCCCAGCTTGCTTCTCTCTTGTATGAAACTACGGTACTGTATCTAAAATTGCTGCAGGATAATAGGAAAGCCCCGAGTTTAAAGAGTAATGGGCTTGCCCTTAAGAGAAAACGGGCCACTCATTTTCTTCCTCTGGCCTACACTGGTGGTGATGATGGTGGTGGGGACTTTGACTTGTTTGCAAAAACAGTAAATCAACACAGGATGCATGCAGACGGGTGGGGAGATAGATATGCATTGGATACATATTTATCTCCCTTCAGTACTGCTGTTTGGGCTTTATTTATTTATTATATTTCTATCCTGCCTGTTTTCCTGCAAGGAGCCCAAGGAGGCTTACATAATCCTCCTCCTCCTCTCCATTTTATCCTCACAACAACCCTGTGAGGTAGGTTAAGCTGAGAGTCTATGACTGTCCTAAAGTCACCCAGTGAGCTTCATGGCCAAGTGGGGTCTAGAACCTGGATCTCCCGAGTCCCAGTCCAACACTCTAACCACTATGCCACACTGGCACACTGGACTTGTGCTTATCTTCTGAGGTACCATATTCTGAGGCATTGTGGGTAGTAGGGCGGCCACGTGTCCTAATTTACAGAGGACTGTTTTGGAGAGCTGGCACAGGGCAGTTCTCTGGGCGAAGGTGCTCTCTATTTCAAGAGGTGTCCAGTCCAAGTCTGATTTAAAGCTCAAGAATCAGAAGGAGGCAGAGTGGGAGAGGCCTTGAAGTTGCCCATCCACAGTTAGCACCTGGACAGCAAGCTGAGCAGGCCCTCAGGTCACCTACGGTAGTTAGTCTTCTCCACTATAGTGAGATGCATTTCTATTTAAATTATAGTTCAAAATAACAAGGAGGTCCTGATCAGGACTGTGGCCCCGGGGGGGGGGAGGCTAACATTTCCCCCTGTGCAGTTTTCCAAGTGACACCCCCACACACACACACACCTGCTCCAGAGCTAGCTCCGGGTTTTTGAGGGCCCTCGGGCAAGACATCGTCAATGGACCCCCCTCCCTCAGTGAGTCAACCTGCTCACCACCAACGCCCCTAGCTGCTGTTGCTCCTCATCCTCTTTCTCATCCTTGCTACCACTTGCTTGCTTGGCAGGCAGAGAGCCTGTGGGCAAGCAGGCCGTGGCATCTACGGCTGCTCCTCCTCGCCACCACAGTTGCCTGGGCCGGACTGAGAGGCCGGCGAGCAAGCAGGTTGCCATGGTTAAGAGGAGGAGCAACTCCAGGGGGCTGCTGTCAGTGGGCCCCTGCTGGAATGTGGGGCCCCCAGCAGGTGCCCAACCATGCCTACCTTCACCATGTCACTGCTACTTTTAAAAATAAGAATTTTGCATACTGTTGATGACTGGAAAAAAATATGGAACATAGCTGATATTATGAAGTTATCATACTATATTACAGGGCTGCAGATCCTCAGGCCCAGGGGCCAAAATTGGCCCTCCTGGGCTCCCAATCTGGCCCACTGGACTTCCCTAGAAGGCCATGCCACCTTCCCCCGGGCCCACCCACTTCCCCCTGACCACCAAATGGTTGCTAGTTTCTAAAAGGCTGACATGCCTCTCCTAAGATTTAGTAACTGTCAGTAAGAGTTTTGAGCTAAAATATGATGGTATTTCCCCCTCACACCCCTTCACCTTTGGCCTCACCCACCCTTGGAAAGCAGCCCCCAAGAGGTTCTCTGAAACTGAATTCAGCCCTCAGGCTGAACGAGGGTCTGCACCCTGCTACATTAGAACCAGAAAAGAATGAAACAGGGAAACAGGCGTCAGAAACGTGATTTTATTTGCTGATTGTTGATATGATATGATATATATATATATATATATATAATCATATATCATTATATTATATAATATATGATATATGACAGCCAATGTGGCATAGTGGAGTGTTGGACTGGGACTCGGAAGATCCAGGTTCAAGTCCCCACTCAGCCATGAAGCTCACTGGATGACTTTGGGTCAATCTCTGACTCTCAGCCAAACCTACCCCACAGGGTTGTTGTGAGAATAAAATGGAGAGGAGGAGGATTATGTAAGCCCCCTTGGATTCCTCGCAGGAAAAAAGGCGGTAAATAAATATAAATGAATGAATGAATAAATAAATAATAAATAAATAAATGATATGAGAAATATAATGATAACGTTGGTTCATTCTCTGTATTGTCTTTGGTGTAAACTTAATTTTGGTTTTGATGTTTGTGTTTTCTTTGTTGTAAATTACTGTTGTGATTAGAATTTATTATAATACAATTTCAAACACACACACATTTTGTGTCTAGAGTTGTGCTATTATAAGCAATAACTTCTCAAGCCACAGGGGTTGGGTAGATGTCAGGCTGGAAACAGCCATGATAAACTCTTTCTACTTTCACCGCTCAGCATAATTCTTCAGACTCTGCTCTTGATGTGTCATCTGTTCCATGTGACAGGAAATATGACTAAATATTGGCAGGGTTATCCTGTGTGTGTTATACTCACAGTGGCTGCAAGGAATAATAATCTGTCCGCTGGCACATGCCTTGGGCAACAGTCATAGCTGGAATGAAAGACATTCCTTCATTTCCTGTGTCTGTTTGATAAGAACCAGAAACAGCTCAAATACTCTCTGACACGCCTTCTGTCTGCTGTCAGGCCTTTTAAAGTACTCCTGTACTCTTCAAATACCTGAAAGGCTGCCACCTGGAAGAGGGCAAAGACGTGTTCTCTGTTGCCCCAGAGGGCAGGGCTTAAGTTGCAGAAGGGTAGACTTTGGATGAACATTAGCAGAAACGTCTTGACGAAATGAGCAGGTAAGCAGCAAGGGTGTGGTGCTATGCTAGTTTAGAGAGAGAGAAAAGACTTACAAAAAGTACAAGCAAATAAGAGCAGCAAGGGTGCATTCCTATGCATGTTAGACGGGGTGGGGGGAGGCAAACTGTACAGAGGGAGATGCAAGGGAGTCCAGGGCCATTCCACCAGCCCCACAGAAAGCCCTCCCTCATGAAGTCTCCCTCCCTCAACTGTTGCCACCAGCAGCCATTCCAGCGGGCTGTGCAGAGGGAGATGAGAGGGAGTGCAGGGCCATTCCCACCAGCCATGCCAGAAGAATTAATTAATTTCCCCTCTTCTTCCCTCCCCATTCCTTTTTCCTTGTGTGTCGTGTCTTTTTAGATTGTAAGCCTGCAGGCGGGGACTGTCTTGTTAATTGATTACATGTAAGCCGCTCTGGGAGCCTTTTTGGCTGAGGAGTGGCATAAAAATATTCAAATAAATAAACAAACAAAAAGTACGAGCAAGTAAGAGCAGTAAGTGTGCAGTCCTATGCATGTTTAGACAGAAAAGGGGCCTACAGAAGGCTCATTGGTCCTAGAGGGCTTAGTTTGCAATCCTGTGCATGTTTAAACCAAAAAAAGGCCTACAACCATATGTCTTTTTTCTGTCTAAACATGCACAGGATTGCACGCTAAGCCCTCTAGAGCCAATGAGCTAATGTGGGGGTAGTCTCTCTCTCTCTCTCTCTGGAGATCTTCAAGCAGACCCTGGACAGCCGTCTGCTGGGAATCCTCTAGCTTTGAATGTCCTGTATTGAGCAGAGGGCTGGACTTGGTCAGGGGTGCAGAAGAGCGACGGGGTGGGGGCAAAATGCTGCCTGCCAGCCCTCTATGGGCTGGATGACATCAGTGGCATCATCTGGCTCCGCCCCCTATCCATTTTAGTTTTTATTATTTATTATTTTATTTCATTCTCATACTGCCCAATAGCTGAAGCTCTCTGGGCAGTTAACAACAATTTATGTAATACAATCAAAACACAAAAGACAAAGACAATAAAAACAGCATAAAATTTCAATACAAAATTTAAAACAGTATTTAAAACAGTTCGAGCAACTAAAACAAGTTCAATACAGCTAGACCTGCGAGAAGAAAAAAACCGCTGACATAAGCCCTCCCATATGCCTTTTAAGCCCATTAAATGCCTCAACATAGAGGGCAGTCTTAACCTGGTGCAAAAAGGATAACAGAGTTGGCACCAGGCAGGCCTCAGTGGGGAGATCGTTCCATAATCGGTGGGCTGCCACTGAGAAGGCCCTCTTCCCCCTTGCTAAGAGAGGCATGGAGTTCCATGCCTCTCTCAGCATGGAGCAAGGGACCTGGCTACTCTTCCACCTGAGTCCCTGGCTTCGCATGGCACTTGGCGCCTGCATCAACATTACACACAGTGCGAAGTGGTGTTGGACACTGGCTGAGTACCCTGCTGCCTGCATCCCTGATGTTATCTCCGATCTGAGATGGGAGATAACCGTGGGGATTCCCTCCAATGGGGTTTCCTCTAGGGGGCTCTGGGGATTCTGCAGCCCCAGACTAGCTGGTCTGCAAGCCCCGCCCACAGCCCTGTGATTCTATGATTCTTCAAATGAATTAAAATACTTAAATGCATATGAAAAGAATCCAATTCTTATTTACTTGTTATTGATTTATTTAAATCATTTTTACCTTGCTCTTCCAGAGCAGCTTACAAAATCTCCCAGAGCAGCTTACAAAGTTGAATAATAACACAGTCCCTGCTCTTGGGTTTGCCATCTAAAAGACACAACACAAAAGGAAAGGGGATTAAGAGGGGGGAGGAAAAAACAAACTCAGGCACTAGTTCTCACTTACAAAGTTCTTATGGGTAATTTGGAGGGGGGGCAGGGAAAGGGGAACCAAGCTCCCTGCAGCTGTTCCTTCTCTAGCCAATGGATGAGGCCAGGTTTGTCTCCCCCTTGCTGTGCTGTTCTTCCTCGGAGGCTGAGAGTGACACCTCCCCGTAGCCCTTGGTTCCCTGGCCAATGGATGAGGCCACTGTGTCCTGCCATTCAGCTCTGCAGACCAAGGGCAACTGATAGTTGGAACTGAGGGCCAAAACAGACATTACTGTTTTAATGTCTAAATCTGTGACTTGCCGCTACGACTTACTCTACAGTAGGCACAGCAGCCATAATCTGGACTGGACCCCAGCATGGAGGAAAGAGTTAAAGACCCCTAGCTGCCATGCTAGGGGCTTGACCCAGATCTGGCCCCTGCACCTACTCTACAGTAAAAATGAAAATGAAGAAGGAAAAAAAAGACATAGCTGCTAGATATGGATTTAAAATAATGTCTATTTTGGCCCTGAGCATTCTTTCTAAGTGTAACTTGAATGGGAGCTAATGCAGCAGAGACCCTGATAACATTTACTGGACACTTTTTATCACTCCCTGCTCATTTACATCAGGGATGGGAACTCGAGGACTCGACTCGTGAGTCGGACTGAGTCCCCCCTCTGACTCGAGTCACACTCGAGTCCCAATATTTTTAATGGGACTCGAGACTCGACTCGGGACTCAAGACCAAGGACTCGTCAACGTCCTTGCTTGATGCCACCTGCAGGTGCTGTCTGGACCTAGTTGCAGTAACAATCCAAGTTTATTTTTTAAAATCATTTTCCTAATGCAACCTTTCAGACATTTTGGGTTTGGCTGCCTCTGCCTGCCTGTTTGGGGTTCCCTGCCTGCTCTGCCTGTCTGGTTATTTTGGGTTTGTCTGCCTGGTCTGTTTTTGTCAAAATCAGTGGCAGAGTTTTGAGATAAAAAGGCACAATTGTGCCTAGAATTTATTTAAGCCACACATCTGAAGTAGCCTTATTTTGTTGGGAACCCCCCCCCCCATTGATTTAATAGGGACTCGTGGAGTCAGCTTTGGGAGTGACTCGGGACTCGGGACTCGGGACTCGTGAGTCACCATTTTGGACCAAGGACTTGGACTCGGACTCGAGACTCGGGTCCAAAGACTCGTGACTCGACTCGTGACTCGAGACCAAGGACTCTCCAACATCCCTGATTTACATACAGTGACCCACTTTCTCTCCTTCAGGATGTTATTAATCCAGATGTATAGACAAACAGCATGAAAATAAAACAGGAAAAAAGGTGAAGTATAAATATAATACATACATACATACATACATACTAAAATAAAATACTGTATAAGGTTACTTAATGACCATGCCTGTGAATCTTGCACAAAATAGCGCTGTTAACTTCAATAGACTCAGGGGTACAGGACTGGGGAGGGTTGTGTGTGCAAAGGAATTTGGGTACAAATCCTAGCAGAACTGAATCGTGGCTGGACTCAACATTAATTCTCCTGTAAAATGGAAATTGTGGCAGTGTTTGAGTGACGGGAGCTGCGGGTGGGCTGGGGGCAGCTCTCTTACCTTTTGCGATGGCTCCCTTAGGGCACAATCCTATGCAAAAAAAATCCTATGAAAAACCCCTACAACTCCCAGCATCTCACCAGCCAGCCATGCTGGTTGGGGAATGCTAGGAGTTGTAGGACTTTTTTTTGTCTGGGCATGCATAGGATTGTGCCCTTAGCTACTGTTTTTAGAAGGCTACTGGGAATGATTTTACCATGATCTGGCCAAAATTGGGAGGAATCATTGTGTGGGGACTTATGGGTTTCATAAAGAGCCCCCTCCCCCATTACCTTCCCCTTCCACCCCATAATTTGAATGCTGAATCATGGTGACTTACTGTATGTATAGTTCTGGTCGCCACACCTAAAAAGGAATATTGTAGAGTTGGAAAAAAGCAGAAAAGGGCAACTAAAATGATGAAGGGGCTGGAGCAACTCCCCTATGAGGAACGGTTACAGCATCTGGGACTGTTTAGCTTAGAGAAAAGGCGAGTGAGGGGAGACATGACAGAGGGGTTCAAAATTATGCATGGTGTGGAGAACGTGGATAGGGAGACATTTTTCTCCCTCTCTCATAATGCTAGAACCCCATGGGATCATCCCATGAAGCTGATTGGTGGGAGATTTAGAACAGATAAAGGAACTATTTCTTTATACAGAACATAGTTAAACTATGGAATTTCCTACTGCAAGATGTAGTGATGGCCTCCAATTTGGATGACTTTAAAAGGGGATTGGACAAATTCATGGAGCATAAGGCTATCAATGGCTACTAGCCCTGATGGCTATATGCTGTCTCCAGGATCAGAGGCAGTACGCCTATGAACACCAGTTGCTGGGGAACATGGGCAGGAGGGTGCTGTTGCATTCATGCCCTGCTTGTGGTTTTCCCATATGCAGCTGGTTGGCCACTGTATAAACAGAATGCTGGACTAGATGGCCTCTTGGTCTGATCCAGCATGGCTCTTCTTATATATTTATGTACCTCACAGGATAAGGATGAATCAGATAAGGAAATACTACCCTTCCTGGCATAGGGTGAGAGAAGCATTTAAATAAATCCAGCAAAACCAGTATAACATTTTATAAATAAATAACTAAAAAGATTTTAAAAACTGGTGAGATGTGGTAAGCTACATTCCAGCAACCTTACTTGAAGCAAAATTGCCACAGCGATCTCTTGAAATTCACCATAGGTCCGGAGCATCACGCTTTGGCTCATGCTGATAGTTAGAATCCAGTGTTACAAAACTATATTTGCAGGGCCGGATTAAGCTAGGGGCTGTTGGAGCGGCAGCTCCAGGCCCTTAACAGAAAACAGGCCCGCAATTATAGGGACAGGCAGCGATTTTTTCCCCCTTGGGAGTTAGCTCTGATCGTTATCATTCAGCATAATTAATGATTTTTTCAAGATTAGAAAGGTGTTCTAAGCACATCTGCATTACAGGCTTGAGGCAAGACCTAGCAAGGACTGTTGTTCTCAAATTAGCATTTCAGTATCTTTGCATTTCAATCACTGTTACTACATTTCTTTGTGAGAACTTCTAGCACATGGGGGGCTTGCTAGGGTCTGTAATATTCAGATTTAGAAGGGACCTCTCTCTCCAGCCTCGAGCAAAAGATCTTTCTGATTCGCAGCTCAATTGTTCAAATGCTAGTTTAACAAACAAAAAAAAAAAACAAAGCAACAAGAACAACACAATTATTCTTGGTCAAGCAAAGCTTCCTGGCTTTTTGTTGTGGCTGCTTTTTTTTTTTTTTAATAAATAATTTGGGGGAAATTGGGAAGACCCTTACTGATGAGCTGCAGGAGTTTTTGAGTTTTTGCTCCGTCAAGCGACCCCTCTCTGCCCACCCGCCTCCAAAATCTCCACCATGACTTCTGCTTGCTATGGGACAAACCTCTGGGATGGTCTTTACCTGCCGCTGGTCCTAATGGCCCTCCTCTGCACAGGTAAGGTTCAAAAGTTTGACTCTTTTGATCTGCAAGTTCTCCTTCTCCTTCTCTTTTTTTTCTGTAAAAGGGCTTTCCCTCTTTTGTGAGCCAAACTGAACGTAAGGGCTGTGTGTTTGTGGGTGTGGGTGTCTGCCTTTTGGGGGTGTTGATCCTCCTGCCGCCTGCAAAATGTCACCTGCTTGGCTAATACTGTGTGTGTGTGTGTGTGTGTGCACGTGCGCTTTCATGGGGAATTGTGTGGCATTTTAAGTTTTATTTTGAAAAACCCCAGAGAACAGAGTTCACCAAATATCCCTCTTGGATATTTTGGACTACAGTTCTCATTTGCCTCAGGCAGCATGGCCAGTGGCTGGGGAAGATGGGAGCTGGGCCCCCAAACATTTGGAAGGGCCCCGGTTGGGGAAGACTGCCCTAGAGGTTAAAAAACGTGGAGGTACTTATCATCAACGATATGTGATGAACGGTTTTATTGAGTTAACAAGCTTATTGTTTACAAAAAAAGAAATATTTTCAATATGTTTCTGTTTTGGCACTTTAATGGTAATTAAAATATTTAATTTGTTTTAATATAAAATTGCGTCTTCATTTTATTTATTTCCATAAAAAGGCCCACCAAAATCCTCAGCACCAGGCCCATAATGCTCTTAATCGGGCCCTGTATATTTGTGTGCATGCTGAAGAGAGAGAGAGAGAGAGAGAGAGAGAGAGGAGAATTGAGATATCTAGATATCTAGATCTAAGATCCAGACCCTTGCCTAGATGGAATGTTGCCATTTCTAGTGCTGTGGTTATTTAGGTTGATCCATAACACAATTAAGCAGAAGTACCTGGATCTAGCGGGTTAGGTAAGGGAAAGCCTGTGCACAGCAAAGCCAGTTCCCTGACCAAGGTGCAGCTTGGAGTAGCGCTCCTCCAGTCAATGCCTCGATCAGTCATCAGGGAGGCTGTGAGGTGGGAGAGGCACTTAGCACACCAATTGGGAGGGTGAGCGTCTTGCTAAGGGGAATCCTGAATAGTGATCAGGGAGAACAGTAGAGGTTCCCCTTAGTAGGGGACCCCCTTCCCAGTTGGGAGTGGGAGCAGTATGAACGGGAAGCCACACTGTTATCTGTGATCACTGATTGGAGAGAAAAGCATGGATTCCTTTCGGGGTCAGGACTTCAGGAAGGATCCTCACCTCAGGCCCTGCGAGCTGGCCTGGCAGGCCAAATCTGGCCCATTGGCCTGAGGTTGCCAACCCCTGACCTCTTACAAACCATTCCAAAGTATGTTTATCCTAAGCCAGGACTCTTGTGTGTGCTCCTGAGCATGCCAGGTTCCTCATTCACTTTGCATCAGTGGGTGAGAGAGCTACATATATTCATTCTTTGGTGTGTCTGGAGCTACTTCCTCTATTGACCTGAATGGTGAATATTGTGCTTAGGTGTGCTTCGTATGCATCTACCTGGGTATCACAGGACCGGGACAATGGCATAGATGACTAGCCTACTAATTTTACTTCAGCTATTTCTATGTAATGTCCACAGTCCAACAAAGAGTTAGGCATACTTAAGACCATTAAGATCAATGGGCTTAAGCAAACGTCCCTTTGTGTGTCGGATTGTGGCCATTTGTTTAGTACTGGCTTGCCAGTCTTGTTGAAATCGGCTGGACCAAACAAGCTTAAAATGACATATTTCTGTGAAGAAAAAGCGTCAGAGTTTCCTGCACCACACACACACACACACACACACCTCCACACGCGTAAATAAGATAATCCCAGCTGGGGGCTGGGAACATCATGCAAAATGTACATAGTTCCTCTGATGGCTCCTGAGGCCTCCTGATGCCTCAGAGTCTCCCAGGTCTTTGATGGCCGGTGCCACAAGTATTTGCATGCAAATGCGGCCAAAGCACTATATTCAAGAGCAAGGAACCACCCCTCTTCTTCCTAGCCCAGATGAAGTTCATCCTGATTGGCTAAAGACACCTGGGCTACTGAAAGGAGGGGTGGGGGGAAGAATCTATACTGCTGCTGTGGCTTCTGGTTTGGGTTGTTGTCTGCACGCTTTTGTGGGAGTAGGGCTTTTTTGCTGAGGCAAGCCCTGGGAAGAGGACCAACCCCCAGACAAAGGGAGTAAGTGCCTGGGTATTTATATAGTAAGGGACTAGTTTTGTTGTTTTGTAGCTCTACTGTGTATACCAAAATGTCTCCCCACCTTTCTCCCTCTTCCCTCATTCCCCACCTTTTATTGTAATCTGTTTACCTTAAATAAACTTTCTTGGTTTTACCCCACACAGTGTGTGTGGTTCCTCTGTGGTTCAGTGCTAAATCCAGTGTATAGACCCAGGGCATGGCCCTGAGAGAATCAGGTCAAGACGGCAGAGCTAAGGCTGGCAGTTTTGCACCTTTGATCTCTGGTCTTGAGTAAAGGACCGGTTGGCAGTCCTTCACAATTTCAGTAAGAGTACACTCCTAATTCCTGGAACTAGCTGACTGGAGGGCCGAGGGGGCTGGGATCAGGCAGAGGCGCCCCTTTACCAGCCTCCGCTAGTGGAATGGTGCTCCACCAGTGGGGTAGCAGTGGGGGTGTGGTGGCTCTGTCCACCACAGCAGTCCCATTCTGTCCATGTAAAGCTCTGCAGGCAGGTAGCAGGAAGAAGCAGGGCCAGTGTCGAGGGTTGGCATAGTTCAACACCTGCTGAGGGCCCACATTCTAGCAGGGGGCCCACTGACAAGAGCCTCTGCAAGCTGTTTGTTCACCTGCCACTCACTCTGGCCCAGACAATGGTGGTGGTGAGAAGGAGGGGCAATAGACAGGGCTAGTGCTACCATTAGGCCAACTAGGCAGCTGCCTAGGGCGCAGGGCTAAAGGGGGCGCCAGAAACGCCTTGGGGGGGAAAATACAGTGCTCTCAAGTGGGAAGGGGGGCGCTAAATATCTGATCTTGCCTAGGGCACCAAACTGCCTTGCACCGGTCCTGACAATAGATGTCACTGCCTATTTGCTGACTGGCTCTCTGCTTGTCAAGCAAGCAAGTGGCGGCATTAATGAGGAGGAAGAGCAGCAGCTGACGACAATGCTGGTAAGCAGGTAGACTGGGTTCAGACAAAAAGACAACCCACAGTCAAGGGCTGAGTATGGGTTGAGCGTGGGTTGTCATTGAACCATGGGTTGTTGTTGAAACGCGGGTTATTGTGTTGTCTGAACCCAGCCGAGGCAACAAACCATGGTGAACAATCCACAGTTCACACCCCAACAACAAATCATGGGTTCTCTTCATGGGTTGTTCGTGACTAAGCCATGGCTTGTTAGCACAGCTGGGTTTAGGCAACACGATAACCCACATTTCAACAACAACCTACGGTTCAACGAGAAACCACACCCAACTCATACTCAACCCTTGAGTGTGGGTTATCATGCTGTCTAAACCCAGTCACTGAGGGAGAGAGGCCCCTTGAGGGTGTCCTGCCCAAGGGCCCTCCAAAACCTCAAGCTGGCACTGAAGAACCTAAAATGGGGCATTTCAGGAGAGGGGAGGGGCACCAGTGGCTTTGGATCCCCAGCTATGCCATCCTGGAGCTGACAGTGAAAAAAAACAAACCACTTCCCACCTTCTGCCCTGGCCAGCACAATCTGCCACTCCGCTCTTTCCTGACGCTGCCTTGCATTGCTCTGCTGTCTGCTGTTTACATCTTCTCCTTACTTTGGCAAAGAAGAAAAATGAATATTATGTTTGCTGGCTTGCTTGTTTGGTAAATTTATATCCTACCCTTCCTTCACAAGGACAATTTAAGCCTTTAATCTTGAAGGAGAGTTACTCAGTGACACATGGAAAAATGTGGACTCTTAGCCCAGATAAGTCAAATAATAAGGCACCGTGACATCTATATGTGAACAAGAACCAAGGAGGTGGAGATTCGACACATTCTCTTGTCTGAAGTATTCTGATGTTTGTCAATCTAATGGCTCAAGCTTGAGGGAATGCAGTCAGGGCACATTTTCTGTTGGTGCCTGTCCTTCTCTCCACCAGCAAAGAGGCTTTCTGGCAATCACTGACTCATTATGTTCAGATGCATCTTGAGAAGAGAAGTGACCAAATTGGCATTCATAGCTAAAGTCAGAACAATGAAACCAGTTCTTTTTTAAAAAAAAAAGAAAAGAGACAGTTCTCCTATTCAGCTGGTGTGTAGATCTGACCTAGGGCAGTAGCAGTATGATTAATTTCATATTACAGTAGTACATTTGGGCATAATCTGTTTGCTGTGAGGGGAGGAAAAGTCCATCTTTCTCGCTCGCTCTCAAAAGAAGAAGAAGAGAGAATATATTAATTAGCTGTTCTGTGTTAGTCTTCTTATCATGACCAGCTGGAATGGAAACAGTTCAAAGAGATGAAGAGCCAAAAGACAGCCGATGTCTCGCCTGAGCTGATGGAGTCGCCTTGTCTCTTCGTCTTTTACAGCCTGATGAAGTGGCTGCAGGGGGTTGACAGTTGTGTGAGAGGCAAACCCTGATGGAGCTGGCTTGTCGAGAAGGCTGATGGTAGCCCTGCTTTCCTTCTCTACCGCCATTGAAGCTAAATAGCCTACACTAGACAACCTTAAGGAGGAATTCCAAAAGGTGCAAGGATCAACCATGTCATTCCAAAATTGGAATGACAAAATTCATAAGGGGAAATCTCCATTTTTATCTCTCTATAATCAGGTGAGTAGAATTCTCTCATCAGGTGTGGGAACAGAAAAGCTTCATGTAACTAACAGGAAGGCAAGGAGCACCTTTAGACAACCCAGGAAGGTAGAAGTAAAAACAGAGATTACCTTAAATCTGGGTCTAGCATCTGCACCCCCCCGTTTTTATTCTAGAGTAGGCACAACCCCCCCACACAACACACACACCTGGATTGGGCCCCTAGCATGGGGAATAGGAGTGCTTTTAAGATCCAAATTAGGCTCGCTGCATCTACTCTAGAGTAAAAATGGGGGGAAAATGTAGCTTCTACACACAGATTTAAAGTAATGTTTGTTTTGGACCCTGAGAGATGTGAACTGACAGAAGGGTCCTATTTATTCCATGTGGCTGTTAGGCAGAACCCATGAGAGGGGAAAATTCTAACCAGTGTACCTGGAAGATGTTTGAGAAGTGACAAGATGGTTGCTATGTAATGGGGAACCTAGGCTATTGTGGCAGATATAGTGGGTTTTAAAAGAGACAGGCATTTTATTTTTAGTCCTTCCCAACACTGAGAAATGTGAACACATTTAAAGATGCCATTTTAAAAATTGTTCTCAGAAAACGCCTGGTCTAAAGTGCACAAACTTGCTTAGGTAGAAAGGATGTTTTGTTTTAAGAAAAGGGCACCATACACACACACACACACACACACACACACACACGGTTGTGCACTCCGCTGAAGAGAATGGTGAAATTGTTAGAACATGGGGCATATATTCCCACTGGAGCATACCCAGAACTCTGACTGGATTCAGGCCACAATAATTAGAAGTTTCTGGTTATGCTGCTTTTTGATCATAAATTGAAAAACTGGCATAGCAAAGTATGAGTTAGGAAATCCCCTGTTCAAATCTTGTCAAGGCATCAAGGTGGCTAACAACAATAAATCAAAACAATAAAATAAGAATGACAATATAATTTCTAAACTACAAACATTAAGAGCAGAAGAGGTTAAAGCAGTAATCAAAAGGCGCTCAATAAAACAAAACAGCTCGGAGTAAAATTACACCAAAACCTTCCCCCAAAAGCAAGGTCTTTACAATGTGGCAAATGACCATTAAGGAAGTAGGAAGGTGAGCTTTCTTTGGGAGGGAGTTCCAAAGCCTGAGTGCAGCTGCTGAAAAGTCCCTCTCCTCTCCTTGGTCCCAACCAAATGACAGGTAAGGAGGCCTCTGTTGCTAAGTGGGCAAGATTGTAGCGGAGAAGGTGGCCCTTCAAACATCCTTGTCCCAAACCTTAGAGGGTTTTAAAGGTAATCACCAGTATTCTTTCAGCCGGCCTATGTTGCATAGTCATTATACAGATTATTTAGTTAATATAAGTGAAACCTTTTGAACATCCAGTGTAAAAACCTAAGTGATCACCACTATATTAACTATTGATGCATTTCCATAGTGTAAAGCGGATACTGTGTTCTGTGGAATCCTTGGATTCCATGCAAACTCATCGGAGGTTTCTTGATAAAAAGATCAACAATGGCTGACAATCTTCCCTAAAAGATAGAGGTTTCCTGGAAGATGTCAGTATTGTTAGGCTCACCCCACTTTTGGAAACCTGCTTTTGCCCCTTTCAGAAGACTTAAAGAAGATGCAGCTATCAGAGGCAATCTCCCTAACAAAAGATGTACCTGACAACTTCACCATGGTCTATCAAATAACATTTGGTGTCATTCTGGCCCCATGAGCCCTCACCTGTCCAAATCTTAATCTTACAAACACATGGACATGGAAAGGTATCCTAGAAGATAGTTTGAAAGCCCTTTCTCTGGCTTAAGTTAATTCATGGAGAGTGGGAGACCAATTGGAATGAAATTCATTTTGGTTAAACATGCTGTTCTCCAAGCAAGGCTAGAGACAGGCCAAAGGTGTTGCTACAACAGCAGTGTACGCTAGGGCAGTGTTCTCCAACCTTGGGTCCCCAGATGTTTTTGGCCTACAACTCCCAGCATGCCCCAGCCCTATGGCTGGGGCATGCTGGGAGTTGTAGGCCAAAAACATCTGGGGACCCAAGGTTGGAGAACACTGTGCTAGGGCATCTACCATGCTACCTTTTGTAGGGAACTCATACTGGTTTCTATCTCTGTAGTGGAATTTAAATGTCACTGGGAAATATGTCCTCCCACTCATTTGTCACACCCTGGATTTATTGCACATTTCTTCAGTTCAGGCAGCACCTTAATTTGATGTTGTTGTTGTTGTTGTTGTTGTTATAAAATAAAGATCAAATTTTACTTGGACTGCAAACCTCAAAAGGAAATCAAATCATTCTGCACTTCACTTCTAAATGAGAATCATTTGATGGGCTTGTTCCAGCCCAGAAGAATGCACAATTATTTTATAGACTGTGCAGGATACAGCTGCATCGTACGGAAGGGAGGAGTTAGTTATTTCTGTTATAGTAACAAAGCTAGCTTTTTTTTTCTCCATAGGAACCTGTCTGTGAGCGCTACTTCCATGGGTTTTACTATTGTACAGATCAGGCCCTTGGAGGGAGGGGAGCGGCGAGAATGAAACATTAATATTTTAGGGATAATAAAGAACAATGAGGAAGCAACCATACACTGGGAAATAATAATAATAAAATAGGTCCCGTGGTAAACAATTGTTCTGTTGGGGATACAGTGTATTAGCTCATTCCAAACTGGAGCCATTTTGTTTCCAGGTGTCTTGAAACCCCAGCACAAAACATATTGAGACTATCACAATAAAACATTACTGGAGCTGAACTGTTGCACACCACACAGACATTTAAAAGCAATGCTTTAATATGTATGCTTGGGCTATGTTATGTGTAATTCATTATTAATTCTTAGGTTGTTTAAAGAGTATCTGTCCCCCACCCCCACCCCCACTAGATCAGCAACTGGCAGCCACTGTAATGTGAGAAAATGTTTGAATGTTCATAGTTCTTATGCTCAGCATTAAGAGCTTTGTGTCTATGACAGCAACAAATAAAATTCGCTTGCACACTGCTCTGGAAAAGTCACTAAAAGACTGGAGAGAAAATTCTAAGCATCTGAAATAAATACAAGCTATGCATTTTTTCTCCCTAAGTGTGTTATCTAGGCCTGAAAATTTACTGCTGGCAGCAGGCATTTCTGGAGTCTATTAAGGGGAAATGCTATATATCTATGTTGTACACATTCTAGATGAAATCACAGCTGTGAATAAAAACAGCCAATTCTCCCTTAAGCAGAATTCCAAAAGGCATGCACCCACATCCCATACTCATGTAAGTAATAAACTAATTTGATAGAATGAGGGTACCTGCAGAAACAGAATATCTATTAAATTAGAACTCCTTTATGGAAAAGCAAGTAAAGGCTCTTTTTTCCCTTTTAAAATGTGGTTTTATTCTCCATAGTTTTCAGAATAGGACCAGGATGAAAGTTTTGCTTATCTGCAGGAGTGTCTGTTCTAGTGACCCGGTTGCTACCCTTAGCAATAAGAACCAACAGTGATCCTAGATTTAATTCTCTTAGAGAGCAATTCTATGGTCCCAGGATGAGCATCCAAGGGACCATAGGATGGCTCAGAAAACCCCTTCCAATGTCAGAGACAGCACTCCGAGCTAGGAAGGGGGAGTCAGAGATCCACCCCCAACCCTGACCCCTCGCAGCCAGCACAGCGAGAACCATGCTGGCTGCTTCTCCGAGGCCGGAAAATCAACCTTAGAAAGGGGCAAAGGGGGGCATTCTGGTGGGTGGGGAGGGGCAGGATGCGATATATCCTGACTGAGCCCCCTCCAGCCTGGTCCAAAATCAGTGTGCCAAATCTTCATAGGTTTGGTGGGAGCACATGGAGGAAATGAGCCACCATTGATCCCTTTGGATGTTACCTTTGGCTTGTACGTTTTTTATCAATGCATGAGTTCATTCATGGGCAATATGGTTTTGTTGCTATACATTCTACAGCAGTGGTGCAGCTAGGTAATTTTGGACCCTGGGCTTAATGGTCTAAAGTTCATCGTTCTCTCCTCCGCACCTCCACTGCCATTCCATGCTTTACAATTGCTTAAACTCACTTAAATCACAGTACCATCCTGAATAAAATAGAGGTTGCTTTTGCCATCCTGATGCCAAACACACTTACTTGGGAATAAGCAACATTTTGTTGCAGAAAAGGATAATATGTATTTAAAGTAAAAAATAATAACACGAGCATCTGTAACCACGTACATTTTGCCCACACTGTGCCCCTGTGGATTTGATAAAATGTGCTAATTTCTGAGCCAGCTCTGCTAAACTGACAGCAGCCGGTCTTCTGGCAAGTTAGAGTCAAGGCCACAGGAGGAAGAAGCTCCCCTAGCAGTAGAGCGAAGTTCTCATAGATTTTATAGATCTGATAGAGTTGGAAGGAGCCTACAAACAAGGCTATCAAGTCCAACCCCCTGCTCAATGCAGGAAACTAGAGGAGGGGTCTCCCATCCAAGTAATAACCAGGCCTGACCCTGCTTAACTTTCCATGCTCAGACAAGCTGAGCCAGCTTGAGCCACAGGTCTGTACATTCTGTACAGGCCTGGAAATTCCCACATTCGTGTTCCAAAAGGGCTTATTCCCTGAACATGGAAAAGTAGATTTCAGACATGTACAGAGGTGTGTGTCCTAAGCAAGTGTGGTAATGCTTCCTTTGTATCCCATGAAGCAAAGGCTTTCTAGATTTATTCATTACTTTCCAGCATCTCAATGGCTTCACCTTTGCTTTTCTTGAAAACTAGATAGTATAATCACACACAGTAACCACATGAAAAACAGGAATGGCTTTGCACAATCATTTCATTTCATTTATTACCCTACATTTCTGTACCGCCAAATAGCTGAAGCTCTCTGGGCAGTTTACAAATATTAAAACCTCAAAAATACATTATAAAAGCCATAGACATACAAACTTGTAAACATACAACACAGAGAGAGACACATATATATCTAAAAACAATTTTAAACAATCAACAAGAAAAAAAATTCAAGACCCAATTAAAATCCTCATCATATGCTGCCAAATGCCTGAAAGAAGAAAAGGTCTTAACCTGGTGCTGAAAAGATAACAATGTTGGCACCAGTCAGGCCTCGTAGGGGGGGGGGTCATTCCATAATTGGGGGGCCACCACCAAGAAGGCCCTCTCCCTTTTTGCTGCTTTCCAAGCCTCCCTTGGAGGAGGCACTTGGAGGAAGGCTTTAGATTTCCTAGATCATAGAGTTGGAAGGAGCCTACAAGGCTATTGAGTCCAACCCCCTGCTCAATGCAGGAAACTAGAGGAGGGGTCTCCCATCCAAGTAATAACCAGGCCTGACCCTGCTTAGCTTTCCACACTCAAGACAAGCTGAGCCAGCGTAAGCCACAGGCCTATCTATGATGAACACACAACTGGTTTGATGACAGTTGTAATGTACCAGACTGTGTTTTTAGTATGCACTCCTACTTCTTGCCACACAATTGTGCTTGTGAAGTTCTCCCTCCCCCCCCATCGCATGCTCTCAAGAATGATAACTAATACATCCATACCTGATGTTCAAATCCCAGTATTTTGGCATGGGGGGGGGGCGAATCTCTTTGAAGAGCAAGATCTTCTTTCTCCATTTACACTCCTGAATGAATAGCACACACAAGTAATTACATGCAGCATAGACTTCCTTCATGCCAAGTATGCTGTCATCCAGCCAGTTATGAACCAAGTACGAAGCCAAAGATGGTTTGAGATAGCCATATTTCTCCTGAATACCTTCAGACGTCAACTGGTCCTTGCTCAACTGTACCAGGACTCACAGACTAAAATTCTCAACCTTCCATATCACTTCTTTTGTCTCACTCCAGATCTCAGATGATGAAACAGCCCTTTTAAAACACAATGTCAGTTCGCTCAAATTCATTCACCCTGTAACAAATTATAATCAGGCTGATGTACAATAAGGCATGAATAAAATCCAAAAATCCATGTACATAAAATTTAAAAAGCAGCACAATAATAAAACCAATTTTAAACCAAGCAGAGGCTAAAATACAACCGGCATCAAGCAACAAAGCCACTTTAAAACACGGCAACACAAATTTACAGAGATTTTAAAAGCCAGTGGGAAGAAAAAAGTATTTGCATGGCTGTAAAAAGACATTAGAGTAGGCACCAGGCAAACGTCTCTGGGGAGGGCATTCCATAACTGGGGTGGATGGGTGGGGGGGTGGGTGCTACTGATAACAAGCACAGTTTCTGTAAAATGTGGAAAGAGAGTTGAGCAACGAGGATTGGGAAAACCACGTAGTACTTTATGACATAAAACAGTTACTTTTGAGGAGTCCAATAGCCTAAACAGCCACAAGCTGTTTAAAAGACTCACATTTCTTGATACCTGTAGAAAAGGCTTTCCTTTGCAACTGATGAAAGTTATGTCGCTTATGAGGAGGGCAAACCTGCCAAGTGTTCTTCCATAGGGAGCCTCACTGGGAGTAGATTTTCCTCCCTTTTAAGGAGACGTGAATACTACATCATTATTAAACGTAGCAAGTGTCGAAATGCTCTGTGGTAACCAATCCACGTGGAGCTGCTGAGCAAGCACTTCTAGTGGTTCAAAGCTAGTTATGATGAGTAAGGATGCATACTTTAATTCAATGTGCCAAATATGCGGCTGAGAACTTCCAACCAAAGCTGTTCACAACCTGTAAGCCTACTTTATCCAAGCCTCCATGCCTTCTCTCATAGCCTTTTCCATTGTTCTTAAAGATGGTGGTTGCAAGAAAAACACAACTTCATGAGATAAGCCATTTGTGTGAAACAGGCCTTCACTGAAGTTGCAGAGATGTTGCATAAATTTTACTCTGGGGGGGGGAGCAGGATTGTGACAGCATTACAACTCGATGAGGAGCCACTTCACACAAACAGCTTAGCCGTGGAGCTGCACCAGTACAAAGGGTCAGGCAAATGCCGTAGCTCACAGGTTCTAGGAGGGCCCACTGAGGCAGGCAGCCATTGCCCAGATGAATTCTGGGGTGAAAGAGGAGGTGGTAGATGCAGTTTGGACCCAATCCTACCCTTATATACTGTAAGCCCCCCAGCTGAAATGCCACCAGTGGGTTATGTTTTACTAGATGCCAATGATGACCCATGTCAATACACTGTCTGCAGGTCAGGTCAAGCCCAGTTATGTCTACCATTTGCTTGAGAAGATGTTGTTGATTAAGCACTCTATCTTTTGCCACCCAGGTTATGTCAACAAAGCTGTTGCCTGGATACCCTTGTGCAATGAAAACCAAGAGCAACCCAGAAAAATGGATGACCTCCTTGGGCGTCAACGGACATCTGGATCATATTTCCCAAATAGGTTAGCCATGACATCCAATCTGGCTTTACACAATGCTGAAAAGGATGTTGAAGCCAGTTTTTACACAAGTACACCACAGACAGAGTAAGTTGAGTGTCACCTCTCCCACACAAATTCTTTTCATAATGGGGGTTACTTAGCAACCATGTCTACTACCATCCTTAGATGTCATGGTGGCATCTACCATCACATACATACATACATACATATATATATATATATATATATATATATTACATGTATCGGAGACACACCCCTGTTGTCTGGGTTAGTCCTAAAAAACCTTTTGAATTCTTATGGAGCACCCACTTGATACCACTGATCTTTTCATACTATGGAAGGTTCTGTTCCAAGAGGAAGAAACCTGGAAGGCCAGTAAGATTTTTTTTTTTTTAAAGGAATCCTTTTTCAAAGCTAAAATGTTGAAAGTCCATTCCCCAGATGATGTCTGCTGCTCAGTGATTGGCACGGGATGAAGCAAGAGATACCCTTGTGAAACATTTATGCCCAACTGTTTTAATTGCTTATGAACTCCCTGGTCTGAAATCCCAACAAAGTTCGTGGTAATTTGCTTCTTCCAAACAGCTGAATATAACACCTCACAATGTAGGGCAGACACTGTGAGAAATTAAATAGGTATTTCCAGGTAAATAGGGGCACCGTTGTTGGTATTGTACATGTATGGGAAATCATGAAACTCCTAACATTCACTCATCAAACCAGTCATGCAAATTTCTCACCAAGGTAGTAATTCAGAGGAAGGTATTTCACGTCAATCAGAAATGATTCATGGGTGAGGAATGACTACTCAACCAGGGAGATAGTTGAATAACTGATAGTTCATTCCCAGAAACACAGATAGATAATTAAGCAAGCAACACACTTGTATCTGTCATAACCCCTGGGTGGATGGGGACCCATCCAGAGTATTGTTTATCAGTTTATTTTATTTGAAAAATTAATCCCTTCCCTGCTTTTTGGAAACAAATCACTCAAGGTGACGTAGTCTATTCCATTACCGCATGTCCATCCCAGTACATGCCTCACACAGCCACAGACCTGTCCTATTTATTGGTCTTTGCCTTGCTGTTTTCTATATTTACATATCTTCCAATATTTGGCAGAGGAGAAAATACGTAATTCATGAGTACATTCATTCAATTATATCTCAATCCTTCCCAAGGATTTATAGCAAGTAACTATGTCTGGCTGCAATCCTATACAAACTCTCCTGGGAGTAAGTCCCATTCAACTCAGTGGGGACAACTTCTGAGTAGGCATGTATAGGATTGCACTGTTAAGAAAGTAATAAACCAATAGTATGAAACACCAGCAAAACCTTTTATCAAATTAAAATGACCTCATACAAATTAAGCATATTTAACCAAAGCATGTCCTTGGCAAGATGGTGGACCAAATTTCATCTGAAAATGTGACCTCTCCTTAAATATTAGTTGTTGTTAGTTACAAAATGTAGCATTGGTTCCACAAGGTATGAGGTGGGAGGGGGAGTGGTTGATGATTTGTGGATTTTGTGTTTTATACTGTAACTTGCTCTAAACTACTGAGATAGGAAAGGGTACAAAAAAATCAAACTAATAATAATACAGATTGGGCAAGATAGGCAGCGAGTCACTCTTATTTCAGGGATATAGTAAAAATGTTTGGGAATGATGAAAACACATGGGAAGGGCATAGATCAATATAGGACGCGATCCTATGCATGTTTAGACAGAAAAAAAGTCCTACAACTCCCAGCATTCCCCAACCAGCATGGTTGGCTGGAGAATGCTGGGAGTTGTAGGACTTTTTTCTTTCTAAATATGTATAGGATTGTGCCCATAGTCGTACAGTAATGTGGGAGGATGGACTACAGGAGTTTAAATGGCCTGTGGATCACCAATGGCTGGAATGTACACAGTTCTTTCCCCATCCTCTTCCATGTTCCCTGCCTTATTCATGCATATCCTTCATGTTTTATTTTAAATTAGGCTATTTATAAAATGGAACTGGCACCAACTTCTTTTCCCACTCAGTCTGAGTGTGTTGGTCATATTAATCAGACTAATTGGGAGCAATTGTACCACATTACATATATACATCAGCATGATTACAGCCCTTTTACTACAGGAAAGTAAAACATCTCTGAAAGATTGCAAGGAGGGATTCTGACTGATGGCAGAAAGAGCTCTGTACTACTGCAAACGCAAACTGTAGAGCTCAAATAAACATAAACTGTTCTCACCTTGTTTTATTTCAGTGCCAATCAGTGTGAGGGAAATTGTGGTTTTGGAATAAAGATACTTCAGTATAATTTCTGAAACTTTCAGCCTAACCTACCTTGCATAATTGTTATTAGAATAAATTGAGCAGTGGAGAAAACTATGTATATCAGGTGTATACTGGGTTTATTTAAATTTCACAGAAGGCAAAGCTAGCCAATTAATTTATCATTCAAATCATTTCAAATAAAATAAATTCTTCAGTTAATTTGCAATCTCTCACTGTCCCTTCTCCCACTTCTCTCTCTCTCTCCCTCCTCTCTCCCACCCTTCTTTTTCTTTCTTTCCTGGGAGAAAATTGCTCCATGGGCCCAGGCCTAGAAATGTCCGTGTCACCCCATGTTCGACCAGTAGATCTATTATTATTATTATTATTATTATTATTATTATTATTATTATTATTATTATTATTACCCCGCCTTTTTTCCTGCAAGGAACCCAAGGCAGCTTACATAATCCTCCTCCTTCTCTCCATTTTATCCTCACAACAACCCTGTGAGGTAGGTTAGGCTGAGAGTCAGTGACTGGCCCAAAGTCACCCAGTGAGTTTCATGGCTGAGCGGGAACTAGAACCCGGATCTCCCATGTCCCAGTCCAACACTCTCACCACTACGCCACACTGGCTTCTACCTTCTGCCCACCTCTGGTGTACATCACCTTCAGCTTCTTGAAGGAACAGCAAGATATACTACTAAATGTAATCTAGTGTACCCTGCCTTTTCAACCAAAGAAAAATGGATTATAAATGTAATCCATACATTGACAGGAGTCTGTTATCCTACCAATGTGCTATTTGCATTGTCCTGTATGATCATCATTTGAGACATCATCCTAGATGTCTCTTTGGAAGAAAATTAACTGGGGTGTAGATTGAGGAGTAACAGAAAAGCACAATTTGACAGGACAGGTTAGCTGGTAGGAAAGGCTGCAAAACTCAAAATACATCAGTGGGTAGGTGCTCTGAAAGGATAGCAGGTCTAGTTGTACTAAATTGTTTTAGCTGTTATTGTCTTTTAAATTTTGTATATTGAAAAAAATAGGTTGTTTTTATGCTATTTTTTTAATTGTATTGTATTTTATGATTATGAATTGTTGTGAACCACCCAGAAAGCTTCAGCTGTTGGGCAGTATAGAATTAATTAATTAATTAATTAATTAATTTAAAAAAACCACTGTTTAGCTTATTTTGGAAGGAACTAAGTCAGGAGTCTTCAGTTCAGCCTTTCTAGACCCAGGGTCCTCCTCTACCCTAGCATGCTAGTTCGGTATGGACCTGTGGTGACCTGGCACCCACAGGCACCCTGGCTTACGGGTACAGGTCTGGTGCAGCGGCACCAACTGGTACCGACTGCCACCATCGAGAGTAGACCAAACCCAGTCTCCTCAGTCCCCAAGTGCTCTTGATCCCTCAGGGACAACTAGCCAAGGATCCCAGTGCTGATTCTTGCGTTGGCCTTCTTTGCAGCCTCTTGTGTCCTTAAGGGGGCACAGCTTAGGTTACAGGCCTTGCTCAGCACGTTGTGTGCATCCTGGTCTTTAAATCAGCGTTAGCGTGACCACTAACGTGGCATGCCCTTTATGAACCCCCCCCTCCCTTCACATCCAAAGCACACAGTCTGGGTTGTGGTGAAAACAGGATAAAAGATTTATTAGGGATTCAAGCAAAAAGTACAGAATGGAAAAAGAGTCTGTTTCAAAGCACAAAGTAATAAGCAGTTTTAAGGTTGCAATTCAGTGGCAAATGACAAAGAAACAGAAAAACACAGACTAGCTGCACACTGCCCTGCAGTAAGCTGCCTACCTGATTCCTTGAAGACTCCTGGTCTCCATGGTGGAATTTCCTCTGGTGCCTGTATCAAGCCCTCCCTACCTTTTGAGAGACCTACATATCGGTACTGGTACCAAAGAAAAGACCCGTAACTTCCTTTCCCAGCAGAGTATATCTCCTTGGGTCCTCCTCCCACTTCCTGGGTGGAGATTTCCCAAAATAATCATGTGTTTGAGTCTGGCTTATTCTCTACTCATTGTTCATCCTTGGCCCAGAGATGGGTTCTTGAAGATTCTCCATTGTTTTGGGCACCTGGGCAATGGACCAGTCAATGGGTTTGAGAAGCTCTCTCACTGTGTTGGGAAGGTCTCCAATTGTGTGGGCTAAGTGGAAGCACTTGGCCTTCAGAGGACCTCAGCCAGGGCGTTTGCATCTCAGCACCAGTGTCCAGGTGACATGGCCTTTAGCAGAGACATGCCATTGATTGTAAAATGGAGGTTTCTTCCTCTTGGCCCTGGGTAAGATGGAGTCAGTATGGTCTGGCTGAGTGGACCACTCCAGGCCGACCATAACAGGACCCATTTTAATTTTCTTTACTAGCTTCCTCCCCAGAGCTGCCCCTACCATAAGGTAAAGTGAGGCAGCCGCCTCAGGCAGCCGGTGCTGGAGAGCTAGGGTAGGAACAGTGAGATGTTGGACACAGAGCTGTGTGTATCATGTGTCCTCCCCTGCACCACCTAAACTAATCTGTTGCCCACAGGTGCAGTGGAAGAAGCTGGCCTATTGCCACTGTTGCCAGTATGGTTGGCTTTTGTACATGGAATGGGTGGGAGTGCCATCTTGCCCTTTGCCTCAGGCAGCAAAATCTCTTTGGCCAGCCTCCCCCCCCCCCGGTTTTGCTTCTCTCCCTGGGTGATTCCAGATGAGGTTTCTATTATGCAATTGCCCTACCTCATTCACAGAATTTTGGGGTCCAGACACTATCCTCTTCCACTTGTAACACTCCTGTGTTTTCCACTGGGGTTTTCTTTCCCCCAGAAAAACCAGTTAAGGAGGAAAAGATGGAATAGCTGCACAATGTCTTTTGACTGGTAGTGCTAGGAGCCCTCTATCTGGAAGCTCTTCCCCTTCACTTTCTCCTTCTCTTTCTCCATGCCTCTCTTATAACATCTCCGCTTTTTTAATATAAAAAAAAGAAAAAGAAAAAAATGGTGGTTGTGTCCCTGGCGCAACCCACCTTAGGCTTGCCTACAACTCAGTTTTGGGTACCAGTTCACCAGTTCAAGACCAATGAACTATGTCCTGTGGGCATATATTTTAAATGCTGAATGTTTGACAAGGGGAAGTTTGCACAGGAAGAGGAAGGCTGAGAAATACTGACTAAGGTTTTTTCATTATGGATAGGAGAATGATGATGAGAACTAGCCACAGTATGCACATCTGTACCATTGCACATTCTATCTGAAAAATGTTCCACACACCTCTGGGCTTTCCCCGTCCCCCCTCAAAAAAGGAAGGATTGAGGGATATGATGTAAGAGTTTGCTTCCTGAAACTGTCCAGCCAATCTCTATTTATTGTTGTTGACATTCTCTTTCCCTATTGCAGTCCCATGTAGACTGGGATTTTCAAAGTGAGGTCAGTTTTGTTTGTGATATTTGCAAATTGACCTATTGGGGGTTCACCATCATCCACTGAGTGTGTAGATTTTTGCACCAAATTAGATGACTTGTTATTAATATGGTTTTCTTAACCTTGATTAAGAAAGGTTAATCATTTGAACAGCCTTTTCACAAGTCAAGGGTATCTTTTCTCTTTCCCATCCTCAAGCCCTGAAACCTTTTAAATCATTGAGCTACCTTTTATTAATTTATTTATTTATTTATTATATTTATGAATCGCCCATCTGGCCAGACATCTGGCCACTCTGAGCGATGTACAATGCAATAAAATACAGGGGGGGACACATACAGGGGGGGGGAACCTTTTAAAACATACTTGAGCTAATAATCATCTAATTAATCAACATAACTTGAAGCTTGATTGATGTTGTCCAGATCAGATTTGGACAAATACTTTCCTAAATCTCAATGTAAAATATATTTCACCTATTTTATTTTATTCTGTATTTTATTTCCTATTTCACTCTGCTAGCTCATGCAAACCCTGGCCCTCACTTGTATTTCCCATGATAGGGGAAAATATATTTCACCTACTTTCTATTTCACTCTGCTAGCCCATGCAAACTCTGGCCCACGCTTCTGTTTCCCGTGTGCATAGGGAAAATCCCCTGTCCTTTTTAGATTCAGCACTAATAGTGCATTTTGCAAATACTGCCACTTTCACTTCTTTTAACACCAGTGCCAGTTTTGGAAGTTTTACCCCAAAGCAAAAAGTCAAAATAACACCTGCTGCGTCAATATGGGACTTTAAAAAAAAAAGAAAAAAGCAAGCACAAAGAGAAATTGAAGGCAGGAATACGATTCTCATTTGGGGCCAAACTAAACTTTCTGCTATTTGGCTTACAGCACAATCCTATGCATGTTTAGACAGAAAAAAGTCCTAAAACTCCCAGCATGGCTGGCTGGGGAATGCTGGGAGTTGTAGGACTTTTTTTCTGTCTAAACATAGATAGGACTGCTCTCTTACTTACCTTAGTGTAAGCGTGTGGGGGCCCAATTTGGATTGGACCATGGTGATTTGGGAGGGGGAGATTTAAGCTCTCCCCCTTTTTCAGGCCAAAATTCCACCCACACACACAGGGGGGGGGGTTAAAAATGCCTCCATGGATTCTATGCATCACATTGCACCACACTGCTTCATGGTAAGACTAATACTTCTTAAGTCTTAAGAGACATCTACTTAACATGGCCTTGGTCCCAGATGTTTGGAGGAACATCTTCTGCCCTTTGATCTTATCAACTGTGGCCCTGTTATGCATACTCCTGTTTGAGAAGTAAGAACTACAGCAGTGCAGACCATAACATTTCCTGTTCGAATGCTGAAGCTGTGGGATGCATGATCAAAAAGAATCATCTGGCACTGTTGTTTTTGAAGGGTGGTAAAAAGGTATTTATTTCAGCAGAACAGGCTGAGGTTGTAGGATATCGGTGTATGCTTTCACTTGCTGTTGCCTGCTTGTTCTTCTTTCATTATGGTAGCTTTTGATGGATTTTTGTTTTTAGATGTACATTTTATTATTAGACCAGGGGTGTATTAGACGTCTTTCAGCCTAAGGGCTAAATTCAATTTCGGAGAAGTTCTTGGGGTGGGGGTGGGGGTCACATTCCATTGGTGGGTAAGGCTGAAGGCAAAAGGGGCAAGCCCCCAAACCCAAACATACCAGCACATTTTAAGCTTAAAGTTCCTGCTGCCAGTAACTAAGTCTTAGGAGAGGCATTTCAATGTTTTAGAATAGGGAACAAAATGCACAAAAGCTGGGAAACCACCGAACAATTGTTGGTCAGTATAAAGGGGCATGGCCATGTGGCAAATTCCGGAGGGCCAGAGTAGGCAGGATTTGGTCAGTGGGCCTGAGACAGGATTGCAGCCTGTGTCATATTAGATTTTCTTTGTCTTGGGAAAATTAATTCTAGTTGCAGTTATTAAATACATAATGGACATTTTTAATTTAGAGAGATTAACATTTTTTTACATAATTCAATAGACATATTTTAATCTGACTTTAATTTTAATTGGTATATTTCATTTATAGCATTTACAAGCATCTCCCAATAGTGTTCCCCCCCCCCAAATCTACCATATGGATACAGTCCCTTTTCTGTAGCACAATGCCAATATTTTCCTTCCATCTGTCTATATGTTTTACTAATGTTTATTTATCTTTTTATTTATTATATTTATATCCCACCATTTCTCCTGCAAGGAACCCAAAGCGTCTTACATAATCCTCCTTCTCTTCATTTTATCCTCACAACAGCCTTGTTAGGTAGGTTAGGCTGAGAGTCAGTGACTGGCCCAAAGTGACTGGATCTCCCAGGTCCCAGTCCAACACTCTAGCCCAGTGATGGCGAACCTTTTTGAGCCCGAGTGCCCAAACTGCAACACAAAACCAACTTATTTATTTCAAAGTGCCTTAAATTTGGCAGGAAGGAGGAGGGGGCACTAGATAATAGCGCCCCGCTCTGTCTCAGGGCATGGCTCTTCACCGGGCGCGCAAAGATTTGGGCGCACGCGCGCTGTGCTTCTGAGCTGTCTGTTCAGTTAGAAGGAGGGCTGGGTGCCTGCGCAGTCCGCTTCTGGGGGTGGAGATGTTGGAGTGTGCCTGCCTGTGGAGGCCAGCGAGGAATGAGTGGAGAGGAGTTACTATGGAAACCCAACGCTGAATGCAGAAGGGGACAGTCTTTTCGCGATCTGGCAACCAATGGCTCGAGTGCCCACAGAGAGGTCCCTGCGTGCCAGCTGTGGCACGCGTGCCATAGGTTCGCCATCACTGCTCTAGCCATTACGCCACACTGGCTTTCATGTTCCATGGTGAAAGATACCATCAAGTATGTATCCTTTACATCCCACTATCTTCATCTGCTGTACTGAATGGATCATCATTCTTTACTTCAGGAGGAATACAGAAATGTTGAGAGCTTCCAGTTGCGATTGGAACTTCTCTCTTGTGACAGTGGCCCCATTTGTTTTAACAAGATGTAAACTATTTTTAATTATTTGTGCTAAAATACTGTGGTACTATGGTGATGTGTAAGTGGCCACCCTAAATACAAAACATAATGCTACATATTTGTAAAACAACAACAACAGCACACACGCACACACACACACACACACATGTCCAGCTGAGACATAAAGGGAAGCGGATTGTGGCATCCACCACAATTTATTATCCACCGCAATTTATTTTTAATTTATTATACCGCTGCAACTATTTTACAGACGGTGACACTCCCACCTCTGCCCCCCACACGTGGAAGCCCTCAGTAGTGTTTGACAGGTGTTCTTGCCACTTTTCTCCTCAGAGTTTGCAGCTCACACGCAGACCCCAATGCCTCAGGTATCCTGCTTGCATCCTGCCCTGGACTCACAGAAGCTGCTCAGCCTCTTTCACTCAGGCTTCCCTTCCCAATCCCTCAGAGACACACCAGTAGTTGCCAGGGACACTTCCCTCCCCTCACAAGCCTTAGGCCACAACTGCCTCGGGCTAACTAGCATGATGACCTGTACACAGTTATTTCCCTTGCTGCCACCTTGCTATTTTTCCACAGAGATTACTCTCTAAGAGACATGTGTGTGTTCCACTCACTCCCACACTAAGGGTTAACAGTAAAACAGAACAGGTTTATTTTTCACACAGATGGAAACCTAAGTTACACTCAGGAGCTTGCTTATCTTAAAAACAGTTACAATATTTCAAACCACTTTACTGATTCTGAGAGCTTCTCCCTTGATCAGTGGTTCTCATCCTTTTTTGCCCCATGTACCCTTTTCACCATATGTCAGAATGTCATTTCCCCCCCTTTCCAAGATTGTCTGACTCAAAAGTTGCATTCCAAATAATATGCATATAATATATAATAACTATAAATGGAATATTTCCACAGGTAACAAGTGAAATATTTATCTTTATTTTTAATTTAATCTGTGCCATACAATAAAGTGTGATGTCCTGTAGATTATGTACAATCTGCTGAATTGTAATTTGTAGAAAGATCAGTATTCCAACAGTTTGAGACTGTGATCCCAATTCCCCCCCCCCGAAACCCTAAAATCCCCCCCGGGGGAATCCCCCCCCCATTGAGAACCCCTGCCTGAGATATTAATGCTATTCCACACTACCTCAGAATGACTCTCTCAGCCTTGTCACAGCTCTCCGCCCCCTCACCAATGTTCCGAGCGCTGTGATTGGCTCTGCCCTCTCGCGGAGGGAGAGGCGGACCTCCAGCTGTTTGTCACACAGATCTAGAGCCTTTCTTGATTATTAAAAACATATTATTTTCAGTTTGTAATATATCCTGGCAAGTGGCAACCACAAATCCTATTCCTGGATTTGCCTATGTCCATGTAAGCCTGCGGGCAGGGACTGTCTTGTTAATTGTTGTAAACTGCCCAGAGAGCTTCAGCTATTGGGCAGTATAAAAATTAAATAAATAAATAGAAGGGGCAGTGGGACAGAGACATAACAACTATGATGCTTTCGCTTAATAAGAGCAGATGTGCAGTGCCAGCCTAAGATTTTGCTGCCTGAAGAAGAGCTCACATTCCACACACACCCCTTTGTAGGGGCAACATTTGTAAAAGTCTTGCTGCACTATTCAGACAGCATCTCCTGCTTTCCTCTGCTTCCCCTTCATGCTGCCACCTCAAGCATGTTGCTTTACCCTGCTGCACAGTCCTGTAGATGTGTGCACCTGTCCTGGAAAAGGGGAAGCCCACAGCCTTCAGAAAGGATGAAATGGCAAAGCATTGCTGAGAAGTGAGGGGGAGGGCGGGAAGCCATGCTGGTGATCACCCCCTTTTTTTGGGTTATGGTGCGGGATTGTATTTTACAGAGTGTGCTCATTATAATCTTTTTAAAAATCCCTACCTAGCCCCCTTTGCAGGGTTCTTTGAGGATAGAAAATAAGTGTTAAACCAATTTAAGTCTGTAGTGTACAAATGTCCCTTTTGTTGGTCCCAATAAAGCAGGGGTGTTGAACCTCCTTCAGCCCAAGGGATGAATTCCATTTCAGAGAAGGCTCTCGGGGGCTGCATTCCAGAGTGAGTGGAACTGAAGTCAAAAGGGGCAGGGCCCAAAATACCAGCCTATTTTAGCTTAAGGGTGCAATCCTATGCAAATTTAGACAGGAAAAAGGCTTACAACTCCCAGCATGCCCCAGCCAGCAGGGTGGGGTGCACAACCAATTTGGTCCTGAGGGCCACATCTGGGATATACTGGGAGGCCGGGGGCTGCTCATGTGCAAGCAAGCGTGCACAGACACACAGAGACATGTCTACTCAGAAGTAAGCCCCAGTGAAATAGGTTTCAGGCATGTCAAACCCAGCTCAGTTCTATGCATGGCTGCTCAGAGGTAAGCTGCAGGATGCAATCCGGGGGGGGGGGGGCACACCACTTTTAAAACCCAAGCCTCCGAACACCTTATCCTTGTGCAACTGGTTTAAATACCCTGCTCTTTAAATACCTTTGCAATTTAAGTGTTTGCCATAGCATATGAAATGGACACATGAGAGGGCTTGTTTTAGAAGCAAGACTAGTGATGATATTTTGGGTTTTCCAGTCCTAGCCACAAGGCCCTCCTTCCTTTCTTAGACTAAGAACAATGATATTCATATATGGAAAAAAACATTTTTAGCATTTTTGAATTCACAACAACTACCCCGCTTCATCATCTACACAATCACTAGCAGTTCCATAATAAGATACCTAGCTTCTTGAAACACATGTACCGTACCCTCATATACCAAGAGCTACTGCTGAGGTTCACTCATCTTTTGTAGTTCACTGGAACAAAATTGAAACACAAAAACACATTACTCATATGTACCGAAGACACTAACAAAATATGAGTGCTACTGTTGCTTAATACATGGCAGTGGTTTTGATCAAGGCATGGCCAACTACTCCTCAGGCAGAGAGGAGAAATGAATGCAGTCATGAGACATGTAAGCATTTGCCAGCTGCCCAACAGGTAGGGCATGATTATAAATAGTTGACATCATTACAGGCAAGAGTCATGAGGATTTTGGCTTCAGCCTGTTCCCCATTGCAAAGGGCTGATTAAACGACCATTGTGATCTTGCCATACTTTCTCAGAGGTGAGAGAGACAGTGAAGTCAGGCTGCAACCTGAAATACAGATGTTGGGCTTTGAATTGGAACGAAACCTCTTGTGGGCCAATCCTGTGCTGACGTTCAGAGATGACATAAATAGTAGGATCAGGCACAGTGTCATCATTTTTTCTTCTTCCTTTTCCCCTCTGGAATATCCAGTCTGTGAAAAAATCGTGTACACACCGCAAGTTTTTATTGGTTTTGAAACACTGCAATTGTCCTGGCTTGCCTCAATTATTTTTTGGGGGGAGGGGATTGTATTTTACAGAGTGTGCTCATTATAATCTGTTAAAAATCCCTATCTAGCCCCCTTTGCAGGGTTCCTTGAGGATAGGGAATGACTGTTAAACCAACTTAAGTCTGTAGTGTAGAAATTTCCCTTTTGTAGGTCCCAATAAAGCAGGGGTGTTGAACCTCTTTCAGCCCGAGGGATGAATTCCATTTCAGAGAAGGCTCTCGGGGGCCACATTCCAGAGGGAGTGGAGCTGAAGTCAAAAGGGGCAGGGCCCAAAATACCAGTCTATTTTACCTTAAGGGCACAATCCTATGCAAATTTAGACTGGCCGGGGCATGCTGGGAGTTGTAGGCCTTTTTATTCTATTTAAACTTGCATAGGATTGCGCCTTAAAGCTCTTACTGCCAGTAACTACGCCTTAGTAGAGGCATTCCAGCATTCTACAGGGGAGCACTGGTGAGCAGCAAGGGTTAACCAACCCACCAGTTACCAATTCTTCCCTCAAAATGCCTCTGCCCCTGACTTACCTTAGAACATGGGTGGTCAAAGGCCATACTAGGGTCCTGATCTCGATTGGCCCCCTGAGTTTAATTTAGAGTACCGGTAAGTAAAAAATAAAGTAACATATAGTTTGGCCCTTATATTTTACTGTCTTTCAGGCATTTTAAATATTTTAGTATTTTTTATTATTTAAGATCTATTATATTATTCCCTGCATTGGGGTTTTAACTCTTGTACCTGATGGTTGATTTAGTTTTCGTATTTTATACTGTGTTGGATTTTAATGTTATACTGTGATTTGGTCTTATTGTTATATTTCATTTTATCGTTTCGTTAATTTAAATTGAACTGTACAATGTCTAGAGAAAATTATATGGTGAGGTGTTTAATAAATATAAACAAACAAATAAATAAAAACCACTATTTCTGGATACCCGACAAATGTACTTCTATAATATACCATTTTAGAGATATGTATTAGTCACATTCACAAGTTACATTTTAAAGTGTATACTAAAATCCCTGGCATACACCTAAAAAGTTGAATGTACAAGATGCCTGCATTATCTGTCCTTTAAATAGAAAATGCTTTTTTTTTTTTAAGCCAAGGTGTTATTTTCATATCAGTTAGCAATAGTCTCCTTAATTTGTGAAACTGTCATTTTCAGTCCTATTTTTTTCACAAGCAAAGCAAATTACTATTGCAGTCAAACACATCCAGATTTGCATGGTAATGTACTAGTAAAGCAGCTTATAGTCTAAGAGCTAAGTAAGCTAACATCCTGATTTTATATTTTTATCTAAGTCAAAACCAAGGTATTGCTACCACAAGACATTTAAATGTAATTTTAAGGTGTGCATTTTTTTTTAAAAAAACGGAGTCTTTTAATAATTCTTGCTACTATGACTAAGCTATGACTCTTGCTAACAGTGAACTACGCAAGGGCAAAAAGGGATTAAAAGGTTTACATGGTATTTTTGACACATTATATAGAATCATTTCTTAATACATCAGAACTCAATACATCAGATGTATTGGGTAGGATGAACCATAAAGTAACATATCTAAGGGTCAGTTCTAACAAATTGGCATACTAAGAACATGAGATGTAAGTGGAAACAAAAAGAAGTTTCCTCTTTGCTGGAGTAGATGTTGGCATACTGTATATGATAGAGCTAGGTCAGCACCATCCATTGTGACTGCCCATAACGCTCTGAACCCGGAGGATTACGGGCATCCAATCATGGACAGAAGGAGCGCAGAGGTGAAGGTTGTTTCCATGCTCCTCCCACCCTGCAAAACACTTACATGGCCGATTTCAGCCCTCTAAGTGTTTTGCCCCTGCTCACGAGGAGGAGGGGCTGAGGCCTCACTCCTCCCACTCCCGCCCCCCGGAATGCCCATCCAGCAGCCACTCCGAAGTCGGTCTTCCAACTTCAAAACTGCAGCAGGCATGGAAAAAACCACGCCAGCTGCAAGGGCGGAGGGCCCTCTGAAGTTGGAGTTCTAGCTCCAACCTTTCCTATGGCCATCTAGACACAGTCTAGCGGCCATAGGATTGCACCCTAACTAATTTTATAAGGTTGTAAAAGGAAGGCAGATGGGAAATTGCTTTATCAAGAAATTATCAATCTTCTTACATTTTGGTAATAATAAGGTTCAAGAGCCTTATGTGTTGTTGGGAGTTTTATCACTATAATTGCAATATCAGTGCTGACACAAGTAAGATATCAGAGTGGTTATAACAGCCTTCCCAAACCTGGTGCCCTCCAGATGTTTTGGACTTCAACACCCACCCACCCAGCTTAGCTGACAATCAGGAATCCTGGCAGTTGTATAATTAACTTTGTTAATTATTCATATACAATCCTATTCACAAAATCAAAACATTTGTATAATTAACGAAGTTAATTATACAAATGTTTAGATTTTGTAAATAGGATTGTATATGAATTCAACTTCAAAATGGATGAACTGGAAATTTTATGCAGTACTTAACTGTATATGATAACTGTACAAGATAACTGTGAAAATAAAATTAAATATAAACAAATAATTGGAATTTAGTGGATCTGAATGTGCAGGTCCTGGCATGTGCTAACGTGGTCCATCATGCACCCATCTTACAACACAACAGATGTTGATTGTTCCATAACTAAACTGCTAAAAATAGATTTTAGCAAATAAATTGAGGTTGAGTGATGGTGAACTAAAAATAGGTTAAGTTGCAAGTTGGGTGTCTTGGGGCAATCACAGGATTGCTTCACAATGTGTAACCAGAAACGTTTCCTGCAACAGGCTTATTGAAATGGATAGGTGAGCTGTGTCTAGCAGTGCAATTCTACACTGTCTACTCAGAAGTAAGCCCCACTGAGTTCAGTGAGACAGACAACCTGGTGTCCTCTAGATGTTTCAGACTGCAACTCCCAGCAGGCCCAGCTAGCATGGCCACTAGTAAGGGATTATGGGAACTGTAGTCCAGAACCTCTGGAAGGCACCAGGTTGCCTACCCGCAGGGCTGGGCATCTTCTGGCATCCCACTTGCAGTAGTTCCCAACTTTGGGTCCCCAGATGTTGCTGGCCTACAGCTCCCAGCATGCCCAGCCAGCATGGCTAATGGCAAGGGATGCTGGGAGCTGTAGTCCAGCAGCATCTGGGGACCCAAGGTTGGGAACCACTGCTCCAGAGGATTGCTGCTACAACTCCCATCAGCCCTAACCAGTATAGCGATGGTGAGGGCTGATAGGACTTGTAGGCTAAAGTTCTGCAGGGCCACAAGTTGCCCTTCCCTGCCCTAGGTAGATGGACAAATAGTCTGTCTTGATCTAACCCAGCTTCCTATGGGAATCTTTGTATTAGCAAACTGGGGAGGGGGATGTATTTCTCTGGCTGTCAGGTTGCTGTTAAAGGAACATGCATAATCCTGATGATGATGATGATAATAATAGCAGCAGCAGCACATTAATGATCCGGGTTCTAGTCCCCACTCGGCATGAAACTCACTGGGTGACTTTGGGCCAGTCACTGACTCTCAGCCTAACCTACCTCACAGGGTTGTTGTGAGGATAAAATGGAGAGGAGGAGGAGGACTATGTAAGCCGCCTTGGGTTCCTTGCAGGAAAAAAGGCGGGGTATAAATATAATAAATAAATAATGACACTTCCCACCCACCCACCCATCATACTATATTAGTTAAGAGAGGAAAAACCACGTTGTGTCATTAGCTGAAATGCATCACACAGAAATCCATCCGCAATGAACCACGCTGGAGAGAAACGTCTATCTTTGCAGCACCGTTTGGAACAAACCAAGAGGACAGGCTTTTATTTTGTTTTATATTAATAATGCTCGCTGCCTCGCTTTCTGCATTGCTCATTCAAGACCCGTCCCTGGAGCGCGCGCTGCCCCATCTCTCCTCTCGGGTTACCATAGAAATAGAGGCACTGCGAGGAGACGTTC
The DNA here is from genome assembly GCA_021292165.1 of Shinisaurus crocodilurus. NCBI lineage: Eukaryota > Metazoa > Chordata > Lepidosauria > Squamata > Shinisauridae > Shinisaurus > Shinisaurus crocodilurus. The sequence goes on from CM037878.1 coordinate 37,456,820, forward strand.
GCAGTCAGCCAAGTGGCTGCGTTGATTGGTCGATGCGAACAGTCGAGGAGTGGCGGAGGGTCAAGGAGAGGTGAATTCTTTGGGGGGCGGGCGGATAATAGCAGCAGCCTAGCGCACGAGCTGTTCCCCCCTCCCCCCCCCGGAGTAGACAAAATGTGAGTGCAAAAAAACAAAAAAGGGTCCGTTGCTGATTAGAGCCTTGGGCTGGTTTTTGTCTTTCTGCAGCGTGGAAGCATTTGAGAAAGGCGTTTTTACAGCAACAGCGACCGTGGCCCTGGGTTTAACTCAAACTTGCCCAGCTTGTAGGAGTCTTTTAATCGGTCTCTCAGCCGCATGACACCTAGTGACCTAGCGAGGTATTGCAACGTGTTAGAAAGAAATGGAACCGGGGCTCTTGAATGGTTGATGGATCACGAAGGTCCTGCGCCAGAATGCTGAGGTTTCAACAGCAGCAACAGCTAATCGTTATTACTAAATAGTAATGTGTTTGAATTTCTTATTCACGTAGCTTTTTAAATTTCTATGCTAGCCTGGCACTCTCCAGATGTGCTGGACTACTACAACCATCGTCCCCAGCCAGCCATGCTGGCCAGGGACAATAGGAATTGTAGTCTGCCACATCTGGAGGGTGCCAGCCTGCTAAAGGCTGTTCTATGCTACCCTTCTCCTGCAGGTCAGAGAGTTTGAAAATATGCTACATGCAATATAAAAGCAGATAAAACCCAGCGCTGACTAAATTAAAAGCCATTCGCACCAGGAACCACCTTACCCTGCTAAGGAAGGGTTGGGTTGCAGTGGGACAACAGCATAAGGTACAACCAGAGCAGGAGGCATGCATTGTGGGGAAGGGACGTAGCTCAGTGCTCAAGCACATGTTGCATTCAGTAAGACCCAGTTTTGATCCGTGGTATCTCTTTTATCGTTGTGCTAAACCACCCTGAGAACATTTTAAATAAATAACAAGCCCAAGGGTCAGGAAGCAAGTGTAACATGATTACTAAAGCTGAAGTTAAGAGGAGCAGATTCCAGGTGCAGGGGGAGAGGGGCTGTTCCCAGGCAAATAGCCTCTAGTCCCATTCTGAACACAGTGGGGCATTCTTCCAGTAGGGTGGCCACTTAGGCATCTCCAAAAACAGAGGACATCAATTTGCATAACAATTGCATATAGGTGCAAATTTAGAAATGATAACTGTAATTTAAATAGAATCACAATACTTCTCCACATAGTGGAGAAGACTGACTAGGTGACCTCCGTGCCAAGTGCTTTACAGGGGCCGACTGTGGGCAGGCAATTTCAAGGCCCCTCCTGCTCTCCCCTTCTTATGGTTCTTTGACTTTAAACCAGATTTGGACTGGACAGCCCATCAAACAGAGGGCGCCTTCAAATAGAGGATTGTCCTCTGCCAGTTCTCCAAAATAGAGGACAATCCTCTGTAAAGTAGGACACCTGGCCACTCTAGCTTCTAGTTTCATTAAAGCGTTTGTTGTAGGCCTTTCTATTGTTGTCTTTAAGAAGGGTGATAGAACAGACTGTGGAAACTATCGGGGCATTTCTCTCTTAGCAACCGCAGGTAAAATATTTGCTAGGATTCTCGCAAACCGTCTTCTATCTATTTCAGAAGAGATCCTCCCTGAAACTCAATATGGTTTCCGCCCCTCTAGAGGGACAGTAGACATGATTTTTACTGCACGTCAGCTCCAAGAAAAATGCCGGGAGCAAAATCAACCCCTTTATATGGCATTTATCGATTTGGCTAAGGCCTTTGATACTGTAGACCGTACAGCTCTCTGGACTATCCTTATGAAAATTGGATGCCCCAATAAATTTGTGAATATCTTGCGACTTCTCCATGACAACATGACGGCAACGGTTTTGGACAACAACGGCTCTCATGGTGCTCCATTTAAAGTGGGATCAGGTGTTAAACAGGGATGTGTTATCGCCCCAACATTATTTGCCATTTTCATCGCCATGGTTTTACATCTTGTCGAGGGGAAACTTCCCACCGGTGTGGGAATTATATATCGAACAGATGGAAAGCTTTTTAATCTCAGCAGGCTGAAAGCAAAAAGTAAGGTAATTACAACCTCCGTTGTGGAACTTCAGTATGCTGATGATAATGTGGTCTCCGCACATTCAGAGGATGATCTCCAAACTATCCTAAATGCTTTTGCAGAAGCATACGAAAAACTTGGTCTCTCACTTAACATCAAAAAAACCAAAGTGCTTCATCAGCAAGTGCAAGCCAATCCTTTGGTGATGCCATCTATCCAGCTTGGCGGGACAATACTGGAAAATGTCGATCATTTTCTCTATCTTGGCAGCTATCTTTCTGTTACAGCTAACATCGACGGTGAAATCCAGCATCGTCTGAGCTCCGCAAGTGCCGCATTTTCTCGAATGAAACATAGAGTGTTCGAGGATCGGGATATTTGTAAGAAGACCAAAACACTGGTTTATGAAGCCATTGTATTACCAACTTTATTGTATGCCTGTGAAACATGGACTATCTATAAACGTCACTTCCACCTCCTTGAAAGGTTTCATCAACGTTGCCTCCGGAAAATCCTGCAAATTACTTGGGAAGATAGGCGAACAAATGTCAGTGTACTGGAAGAAGCAAAGACTACTAGCATTGAAAAAATGATCCTTCAACGCCAACTTCAGTGGACCGGTCATGTTGTTCGAATGCCTGACTGCCGTCTCCCAAAGCAGTTACTTTACTCCCAACTCAAGGATGGAAAGCGGAATATCGGTGGTCAATATAAGAGGTTTAAAGATGTTCTTAAGGCTAATCTAAAAAAATGCAATATAAACATCGAAAACTGGGAAGCTCTGGCCCATGAACGATCTAAATGGAGGTTGGCCTTTCACAAAGGTTCCATGGACTTTGAAGAAGCACGAGTGCAAGGTGAAAGGGAGAAACGTGCTAAGCGAAAAGCACGTCAAATGGATCCTTTACAGGACCATCTTCTATCTGGTAACCTGTGTCCTCACTGTGGGAAGCTGTGTGGATCTAGAATTGGCCTCCACAGTCACTTACGGACCCATCGCTAGAGTCTACACAATCTTCTTTAGAATTTCCTCCTTTTATCCCGGAAGACAATCTTACTCGGTCACGAGTGATCGCCTGATGATGATGATGATGATGACACCTCTCTCTTTTCAACAAAGAGCAGGTGACGAGAAAGGCATCTATCTAAGAAACTGGAGAGCCACTGCCAGCCATACTGGGCTAATTGGACCAACTGATTTAGTATAAGGCAACACCATATGTGTGTACATGCCAGTGTTATTCTTTAAAACCCTAAATGGCTTGGGGCTGTTACCTGGAAGATCACCTCCTTCCACATGTAGGGACCTACCTGGACCTTAAGATAATCTACTGAGACCTTTCTCCTGGTGCCCCTTCCAATAAAAGCACTATTGTGTATGGTTACTGTGGAGAGGGCCCTTTCAGTAGTGGCACCCCGGTTGTGGAATGCCCGCCGCGCAGAGAATCTTTCTGATCTACAAATCTTTTGGGGATCTACTGTTATTATTTTTTTTAAAAAATGGTTTTGGAATCTTAAGATGTGTGAAATTTTGTTCTTGTGATCTTGTTTTTATTCTTTGTGCTGGTTTTATGCTACATTAGTTTTTATGGTTTTATCTTCATATTAAATTGTTTTTACTTTTCTTACAAGCTGCCCAGAGAACATTTTGCTACTGGGCAACATATAAATGTTGTAAATGGATGGATGAATGAATCACCATCGGTGTGCTCAGCATTTGAGAGTCCTCAACTCAGTCTTGGAGCTACACCTTCTTCTTTCCTTGGGCTCCATCTGGAGAGTGCCAGGTTGGGGAAAGGTGCTGTAGCTGCATCCTGCATTACTAATCCTGCACTAAGCAGGCGGTTGGGCTAGATGATCTCCAAGATCCTTTCCAACTCTGTGATTCTAACAGGGATTGCCTACCAAGCCAGGTAAACTCACAGTACCAAAAGCAGGAACTCAATCGGCTTAAATCTGAGTAGACATGCGTAGCATTGCAATGTTAGGCTTCTTTATGGGCAGTAGCTAGCCTATGTTAGTTTTCTCTCTCTCTCTCTCTCTCTCTCTCTCTCTTTTTTAAAAAAGGTTGATTTCTTAAAGGCAATTTTATACAATTCTTTCAGCCAGCAAAACTTTGTGGTGTAAGTTTGGCTTAAAGTGAAGCCTTAATGTTCTGTCAATGGCTGTGGATGTTTCCTGAATATGCAATTCACCTCCATAGATTGGGGGAGGGGGGCTCTGACTAATGGTCTTGTGGGCAGTGTTTTGTTTTGTTTGTAATTTGAATTAGAAAAACATACACTGAGGCCTGGTTTGTTTGTGTGGGTGAATTTCCTTGTGACAAGGACTGCCATTTTGAATATTTGGGTGCAGCAGGGAAGGGGGGGCGCCCTAGCTTCTTGTTACATGTGAACTTGGTGAGGGTGAGTTATTGGGGTGGTTGACAAATCACCCAGAACCCATGGGCTGTTTTAGGGTTGTGGATGGCTTGTCAACCAACCCAACAACCCACCCTCGCCAGGTTTGCATGTAACAACAAACTGCAACTCACTGCGCCCGCACCATGCCCTGAATATTCAAAATAGCAGCCACTGCCACAATGAGAACCCCACAGGGAAATTCACCCAGGGTGACTTCTCGTTACATGTGAACCAGATCAGAGAGAGGTAGTGAGAGAGAGAGAGAGAGCTCAGTTGAGAGTTTCTAGCTGGAATTAGCTAGAACTGGGAGTACAGCTTTGTAGAGACAGGCTGAACAGGATATTCTCTAGAGATCAGCTAAAGGAGTTCCTATTTGCCTCTACAGGTGTTCTGCGTGTATATTAGTAAATAAAGCAATGATTACAAAGGCTCCATTTGTCTCCTCTCCAGTGCTTTCTCATCTACAAAAGAAACTAAACCCAATTGTGCTGTGCTCCCTCTCTGGAACTTCTCACAGACTGGAAATAGTGGGGACTACATAACACTGGTTTGGGAATAAACCAACAGAAGTTGGGGAAAGTTCAGGCTGGTTGTCAGCAAAATTTATTAGTGTATCAACAGTTTTCAGTACCTTTCTTTTTTTCTTAAATTTAAGCAATGTAAAGGAAGTACTTGATCCCATGATCCCTCACCTTTGGCTATGCTGGCTAGAACTGATGGGAGTTGTAGGCCAAAACATCTGGAGGGCCATAGGTTGCCCACCCGTGCCCTAGAGAGATCTAATTTAGCATGTTGAGTTTATTTGTATTTAGTAAAGCACAAAGCTTTAAACAAAGAAGTACTCCATGTTAATTCTTTGTCCCAATACACTGCAAGTATTTGACCTGAAATGTTTGAGGTGGGAAATTAAAGCACAGTTAATGTGATTTAAATGTTATATTATGCAGACATTTTTATTGGAATACTTCTGATTCTGAAAATGTAAAGACAATAGCATGTACTTCCTTTACATTGTTTTAATTTAAGAAAAAAACAAAGGTACTGAAAACTGTTGACACACTAATAAATTTTAGCTACCCAAAGAGCTGTGCATGATATGAACATTTTCCAGTGCAAACGGGGGGGGGGGGGATTCTAGGCAAATTCACCTAATTAGCACTGGAAAATTTTCCAATACAAAATGAAATTTCTATGCAAATGACCCTATACAAATTAACCTAACATGCATTTTTCCAGAAAAATTTCCAGGAAATTTTCCAATTCAGCATTTTCCAGAAACCCCACATCCCTGCTCCTCACATAGAGGAGCTCTATGCGTGCACTTGGTCTGCATGATGCAGGGACCCTTCTCACACTCACTGTGCATGCGGTTGGCAGGAGGGGTGAGAGAAGCCGGCACATACAATGAGGGCAGGGCTAGTGGTTGTGGTCTCCTGGCATATGCTTCAAACAAATGATGGGGCCCTGTATACGTGGCGATCCAATATGTCTTCTGCAGTGTGCAGAAACATGTCCTTCTCTGGGCCTTCATGCAATATATTCTTGACCCCCACCTCTACCTCTTGTCATAATAATCAACATTTCACTCATAATTAACAAAAGAGCTGGGTTAATCGATTTGAAATAAGTATCATTGCAACAGGTAAAAGTTGCATTGTATTATTACCATAATTGATTGGGAGACTTTAAGGCAGCCTTCCCCAACTTGGTGCCCTCCAGATGTGTTGGAATGCAACTCCCATTATCCCTAGCCAGATGGGCTGGCTGAGAGTGATGGGAGTTGGGGTCCAAGACATGGGAGGGCACTGGGTTAGGGAAGGCTGCTTTAAGAAGCCTTTTCACATATGACCTGAAATGTACCTGCAAGGCTTTCTCTATCTCCTACTGTGTGCGCAAGTATGAATCTCACCATTTATATCTTTTGCAATTCATTTCTCTCTCTACAACCATGTGACAACATAGGATAATGCGTCATGCCTCTCAAGAAGTGGACTCTAGCCTACGAAAGCTTCTTCCGTAATCATTGTATTCAGCTAAGGTGTCTTTAAGGTCGTTTTTGCTACAACAGACTAACATGGCTACCCTGTGGACATTTTAAATTAAATATACATTCTAGCCAATATACGTAGGTGCTACAATCACATTTCAGAATGCAGAAGTCCAACAAACAAACAAACATCATTTATTATGAAAATGCCTAAATATCTTTCCATTAGACTTCAAACGAAGAGTGGGGAAGCCATGCTTTCATTTAACAAAAACTTTCCAGTCAGATCTTAACCTTACCATAGGAAACAAAACCAAAGAAGTAATAAAAGGGGCCAGCCTGTCTACCTATCTGCCTAGTGCTCAGGAATCTGATTACCTAACATATTAAAAGCATGACAGCTTGGTTATTGCTTTTTCTGAGCTGCAGATAGAGAGATTTTGGTTAGGTTTTTGAAAAGGAAAGCAAGAGACATACATAATGACTATTTATTTATTTATTTATTACACTTATATCCCACCTAAAGAGCTCCTGGTGGCATCATACTTGGTTCCTCCCTGATTTTATCTCTGCAAGAATCCTGAGAGGTAGCTTCAGGGCTCCCTGAGAATTTGAACCTGAGTCTCCCCAGCTGCCACTCTAGCACTCTGATCACATTTCCAAGTATTCAGATGTTGAAAATTCCAATTCAAATAAGTCCTTTCTGAGTTTCCTTCTCCCCCTCCCCCACACATTTCAGATCAGAGCTCAATTTCATCTAAATCATTAACATTATGTATAGGAAATGAAATAAATACGTAGGCTGCTGCCTGAGAAGACCAGTGGGGCCTGGTGTAATGACTAAAACGCTGGCTTTGGAACAGGAATCCTCGGACCTTAGGGATCAAACTGCTTGGACATTTTTATTTTTTATTTATTTACAATATTTAGTTCTTGTCTTTAATAAATAAATACATAAGCATAGAACAATATCCTCAGTGTCAATTAAAATGATTGTCTGAACTTGGCACTTGAAACTAATTAAAGTTGGCATCAGGAAGACCTCTCTGGGGAGGGTATCACAAAAGACTCTGGTTGCCTCCCTCACTTTTGATGGCAGGTGCACTGAGAGAAGGGCCGGTGCAGGTGATATTAACATATGGGCAGGCTCATATGTGAACATGTGATGCTCAATCTTGTGGGGTTTTCACCCCAATCTTTCCTTTCCTCTCCTTTCTTTTGCTTGCTTCCTTCCTTCCTTCCTTTTTTTTTTTTTTTTTTTTTTTTTACAAAATGCAGCCATGAAGGTTACGATCTGCAGTGACAGATTGGCAGAGGAGGATGTTTTTTTTCAGCTAAAAATCGCCCCTACACACACATACACCTTTTTTTCATTTATTATATCTACCCTGACATTCTTCCTAGGAGCTCAAGGAGCCATACTTGAGTTTTGCCCACCCACCTCATTTTATCCTCCTATCAACCCTATGAGGTCAGTTAGGCTGAGAAACAATGATGGGTCCAAGTTCACCCAGAGATCTCCATGGCTGAGTGGGGATTTGAACCCTGGCCTCCTAGGCCTTACTCCAACACTCTAGCCACTGCATCACACTGGCTGTCAAAGAAGCCTGATGTACGGTAATCCTATTTGCTAAGTACCTGCAACGTTCTAATATCCAGTATCACCTCAACAAAACATTAATACTGGGTTTTACAAAAAATATAGGTCAGAAGGGATGGGTGGTTGAATGTGAAGATCATCAAGCAAAGGAATGTTCTCGAATCATGAATGTTCTATCTGTGTGGAAATTGACACTGGATTTGGTTGTGCAGAAAGAAATATATTAGTGATATTACTATTTAAGGCAAAATGTGGCCATTATCTATCTGCTGTGGGATGCCGCTATTAGGCAGCTACTGAGGGTTGGGTGGAGGTGCTAGTATTTTTTGGGCTCAGGAAAAGGGCATGGGAATGGATAAAGAGTACATACATTCCAGGTTGGCCTGTGTGGGAAGACCTGCTGGTTTGACCACTAAGCACAGCATGACAGATCTCCCAGGTTCCATGTTGAACCCGAGACTCCATCTTGGAGTGCAGAAGCAGCTGGCTGGCTTCTAAAGGCTGCAGCTACAGCCTATTTCTCACTATGGTTTATCACTTCACCCTGTGTGTCTGGGCTATACCTAGACATCAAAATAGCAAATGCAGTTCAATGTAAGCAAGTGTAAAAATCCCAGCTTCACAGATATGCTGATGGGATCTGAACTAGCAGTGACTGACCAAGAAAGAAATCTTGGGGTTGTGCTGGACAGCTCACTGAAAATGCTGACCCAGTGTGTGGGTGCTGTGAAAAGGGCAAATTCCATGTTAGGGATAATTAGGGAAGGAATCAAAGGTAAAAGTGCCAATATGAAAATCTGCCAGTATACAAATCTATTGTGCAACTGCAGTTGGAATAGTGTGTACAATTCTGGTCACCACACCAAAAAAAAAAAAAAAAAAGGATATTGGAGAGTTGGAAAAAGTGCAGAAAAGGGCAATAAAATGAGCAAGGAGCTGCAGCAACTCCCCTATGAGGAAAGGTTACAATGTCTGGGACTGTTTAGCTTAGAAAAAGGGTGAGTAAGGGGAGACAAAATAGAGGTGTACAGAATTATGCATGGGATGGAGAAAGTGTATAGGGAGACATTTTTTTTCTAGAATCTGGGGTCATCCCATGAAGCTGATTGGTAGGAGCTTCAAGTCAGATAAAAGGAAGTACTTTTTCACACAGCACATAGTTAAACTATGGAATTTGGTACCACATGATATAGTGATGGCCACCAATTTGGATGACTTTAAAAGATTAAACAGATTCATGGAGGATAAAGCTATCAATGGCTATTAGTTCTGATGGCCAATTGCCAGGTCGGGAAGGATGCTGCCTGGGAATGGCCATGTTGGCTGGGGATGATGGGAGTTGTAGTCCAACACACCTGGAGGGCATGAGGTTGGGGAAAGCTGGTCTACACAGTGTGGGCATACAGGTTAATTAATTTGTAATCATTTACATGTGGCATAGTGGTTAGAGTGTTGGACTGGGACTCGGGAGATCCGGGTTCTAGTCCCCACTCGGCCATGAAACTCACTGGGTGACTTTGGGCCAGTCACTGACTCTCACCCTAACCTACCTCACAGGGTTGTTGTGAGGATAAAATGCAGTGGAGGATGATGATTATGTAAGCCATCTTGGGTTCCTTGCAGGAAAAAAGGCAGGGTATAAATATAATAAATAAATAAATAAATGTTGTTGTTTTAATTCTAGGTTAAAAGGGGGATAGCTCTGCTTTCATGGCCTTTGTAGTCTCTCTCTCTCTCTCTCTCACACACACACACACACACACACACACTCACACACACACATGTCTTTGCTATCTATGCCTTCCAGGCTTGATTACTCATCCATTCATCCCCCCCCCCCATGAAATTGCCAATTTAGGAAGTGCTTAGAAAGGACACTAAACCGCCTACACCTCTAGTCTAAGCATTTTCTATTTTGACAGAACATTAGAATGAAGCAGATCAAAACATTGACTATATTTCACTGTTGGAGGATGAAACACAGCAAGTTTTGGTGTGCTTTGGAGACGCTGAACGCAGAGTTTATTTTTAGTATAAAGTTGAAATTAACAGGATACCTTTCATTTTTCTCTGTGTGTATAATTTTCTTTGAAATCTCAGCTCATTTCTCTCTTACTGTCTATGGCATAGACTGTATGCAGTACAGAAATTATTCTTAGACTACTTTTAGGTAGAATTCTCACCTCTATTCTATGACTCATAACTGATTTACACCTGTATGTTCATTTTACTTCATGGCTGCTATATTACATTATGCTGTGTGTGTGTGTGTGTGTGTGTGTATGTGTGTATGAGCCATCACAGATCTAGGATCTCAGACAGAACTTTCATATCAGCCAATGCCACCTCAAAAGCAATATATCTAATGAAGTCAATTAATACAATGACTAGCAACTGAATATGTTAATTGACTTCTTTAGGCAGTGACATACATGTACAGTAATACCTTGGATTGCAAGCATAATTCGTTCCGGAACCATGCTTGTAATCCAAAACACTCTTATATCAAAGCAAGTCTCTGGTGGGCGTGAGCGGGGCCGATTTCGGCCCGCTACGCCCGCTCGAGGCGAGCGGTTACATCCCTACGCTTGTCTTGTAAGACCTTGCTCGTTTATCAAGTCACAATTAAAAAAATTTTTTGCTTGTCTTGCAAAATGCTCTCAGACCAAGTTACTTGCAATCCAAGGTATTACTGTATATGTAAACCAGCCCTTAACAGGGTTGTTGTGTTCTTTAAGTCTTATCCACACAATCACCCAAACTTTTCTTCAGCTGCATGCTAAATATTTCACAGGTGTTCCTCCATGATGACCCACAGCCCATACAAAAGTTACCCAATGACTGGATTCAGACAACATGACAACCCACACTCAAGGGTTGAGTATAGGTTGAATGTAGGTTATCATTGAACCATGGGCTGTTGTTGAAAGGTGGGTTATTGTGTTGCCTGAACCCAGCTGAGATAACAAACCATGGTGGACAACCCGCAGTTCAAAACCCAACAACAAACCATATTTGATGTATAAAGCCACCCTTATAAGGTGTGGTGGCAGGTACTTCAGTATTTCTAAAGTGTTTGATTTCACATGGCTATTGTCTCCTCTGGTTACCATAAAAGTACTCACCTCTTCTCCAATTGGTAGAGTTCTAGGTAAGGATAAGGCGACAGGGTTCAATTTCCTTTGGATGAGAGAGCACTGGAGACCTACAGTGTCTGTGATACTTCATAGAGTGCTAGTGTTAGAAGGGACATTGGACGTCATCTAGTCCAACCCTCTCTTCAATGCAAGATTTACAATACAGGATGCAGCTACAGCATCCCTGACAGATGGTCTTCGAGCCACTAGTTAAATATATCTGCTTAAATATTTCCAGCAATTTATTTACAGATATACCATGCACATGTGCGCTCACACGCACGCACACACCCCAAAAGCACATTGGAAGCAAATCAACATTCCCAGAGCAGGCAGCAGATCTGCACTGAGGCTACTGGGTCAGAGACATTTGGGTGTTCTCCCTTAGAAAATAGAAAAGTCTGCAGTAATTTGGACACCCCCCCCCCCAGTGCTAGCTTGATCCCATGGGTCTCCTATCAGATAGAGAGCAGAAGTAAAGAAAAACACAGTAAAGCTGTATATTGTACTAGCAAAGCTGGAAGAGCTGTGGGGAGCTTGAAAGATTGCTCACTTACTTTGTGACATTTTACCTTGGTCCTACTAAAAGGATCTGACACTTCCAGGCTAGCTAATGCACCAAGCTACCCCTTCCCCCAAATAGGATGTTATACTGTACTGCGTGGTATAAAGCCACCATTGCTTATTTTCTCTCTCTGGTCGTGCAAATGGTGGCTTATTTTCCCTCCCTGCACGTGCCAGTTGTGAGCCACTTAATTTCCCTTGCTGGGCGTGGGCTCTCATGATGTCCGAACCTGGCAAGGGTGGCTGGCTGGGATGGTTTACAAACCACCCTGAAAATCATGGCTTGTTCTAGGGTGTCAGGGTGGTTTGTAAACACCCCAGCCACCCACGTCACCAGGTTTGGATGTCACAATAACCAGCAGGTGGCAAGGGTAATTATGCTAATTAGGCAGCTCGCTTCCTGCATGCACGGGAAGGGAAAAATAGCCATTTTCCCTCTGTGATCATGCAAACCTGGTCATTACACTGCAGAGCAAAAACCAGCGGAGAATGCTGAACCAGATGAACATGGTCTGATCCCACAGGACTTGTCTTATGTTCTTATTAAACATATTCACAATCTATTAGCCTTCTGCTGCTGTGGATGTTTGAAAAAAAAATTGCAACTTATGACCATGCCTGCATAGATGGTCCCTCAGGAACAAGATGTGCATGGTAGACATTCCGTCTGTGCTGGTTCACAGCCCACCTGCGCTGCAAAAAGGGCGGATATGCAGTGCAGATGGCTGAGAGAGAAAGGGAACTGTTGGGCCAGTGGGGGAGGCATGTTCTGCACACTGAGATGGTCAGTATGGAATTCTCCCAGGATGCCACGTTATTCCTATTAGCAAGGGATGGAACTGTTTCACTTTAGTGTTTTAGGAAGAAACATAGGAAGTTTCCCAGACAGATGTGCCTTAGTTCTCTCCATAATGACATTCTCTTTGTTCCCCATGTTTTTGGCAGCATAGTTGCCAGCATATGCTACTAGCAGATGGTATATATGGAATTTTCTTACTGTATCATATTGGATATTTTACATACACACACACACAGAGAGAGAGAGAGAGAGAGAGAGAGAGAGAGAGAGTGAGTCCCTTTTTGGTTCCACAATTCAATAACTTGAAAGCATCACAGCATTTTAACTTTCCAAAATGTGTGTCTCTCAAAGTTCAACTGTCTTAGCACATGCTCTTTTCAGTCAGAAATGCAGAGAATGCGTTACTGCAGAGTCAGTCTCCTGTCAGCTCCTTCTCAGGATCAGCTGTTAAGCAGACAACATCCTCCAAAAAAGAAACAGCTTTATCCGGTAAGTTGAAACATCCATCTGTGCCACATAATTAACGCTTTATGACTGCTGGAGTGCTGTGAACTTTGTACAGACAAGCATGAATTCAGATCCATGCTAATACAGACCAGTTACGCATGCAAGCTGCTGCTAGGGGCTAGTGCTTGGAATGGTTTGTAATTGCTTGATGGGATAATCAGTTTCCTTGGAGTTAAGGGTGAGCGCAGGCATACCTTGCTTGCTTGAACAGTCAAGACACTGGCCTCGTTCAGATGCTAAGCATTACACGAATGAGCCTAGGCAAGCCTCAGGGCCATGTGCTCCTGTGGCAACTTGGCACCCACGGGCACCCCGGCTTCAGGTGCAGGTCTGGCGCAGTGGCACCAACTGGTACTGCCTGCCGCCACCAAGAGTAGATCAAACCCAGTCTCCTCAATCCCCAAGCGTTCTTGGTCCCCCGGGGACAACTAGCCAGAGACCCCAAAGGTGACTTCTGCATGAGCTTCTGCACAGCCCCCCCATGTCCTTAGGGGAGCACGGCCTAGATTACAGGCCTTGCCCAGCACATTGTGCGCAACCTGGTCCTTAAACCAGCTTTAACGTGACCAAGAACGGTGACAGATTTATGCTTTTACAATACACCCTTTGTGAGCCTCCCCCCACCCCCCCAGCGTTCACCTCCAAAGCACACAGTCTGGGTTCTGGTGAAAACAGGGTAAAATATGTATTAAGGATTCAGGCAAAAAGTACAGAACGGAAAAAGAGTTAGTCAGTTTCAAAGCAAACAGTATCAAGCAGTTTTATGGTTGCAATTCAGTGGCAAATGGCAAGGAAACAGGAAAACACAGTCTAGCTACACACTGCCCTGCAGTAAGCTGCCTACCTGGTTCCTTGAAGAACCCTGGCCTCCGTGGTGCAATTTCCTCTGGGGCTTGGGTCAAGCTCTCCCTACCCTTTGGGAGACTTGCACCCCAGTGCCGGTACAGAAGAAAAAGACTCCCTGGGGTGCAGTTCCTCTGATGCTTGTTTCAGGCCCTCCCTCTCTTTCTGGGAGACCCTCACTCTAGCACCTGCACCAAAGGAAAGACCTCGAACTTCCTTTCCCAGCAGAGTTTATCTCCTTGGGTCTCCCCCACTTCCTGGGTGGAGATTCCCCAAAAGAATCATGTGTTTTAGTCTGGCTGATTCTCTACTCATTGCTCATCCTTGGCCCAGAGACTGAGTTCTGACAGATTCTGCTTTGTTTGAGCAGTCAATAGGTTTGAGCAGCTTTCTGATTACTGTTGGAAAGCCCTCTTGTTGTGTGGGCTAAGTGGAGGCACTTGGCCTTCAGATGACCTCAGCCAAGGTATTTGCATCTCAGCGCCAGTCCAGGTGATGTGGCTTTTGGCAGAGACATGCAATTTATTGTGAAATGGAGGTTTCTTCCTCCTGGACCTGGGTAAAATGGAGTCATTATGGTCTGGCTGAGTGGGCCACTCGAGGCTGACCATAACAGCTCCCCGCTCCACTTTCCTCCTCCAGCATGGCCACGAGGAGGAGGTTGGAAACTTCTGCTTCTGTTTTTAACAAACTGCAGTTTTGCATTATGTCCAAACCTGGACAAGCTGTGGTCACTTTGGTTTACTGCAGGGGTGCACAACTTGGGGCCTGAAGGTCACATTTTATTGATTGATTGATTGATTGATTGATTGTACTTTTAAACTACCCAATAACCAGAGTTCTTTGGTCGAGGGTACAATACTTTAAAAACATAATGCAAATATTAAAACAAAAACATGAAAACAGACCAGAATAAAATCAAGATAAAACCAGCAGCAAAGGATAAAACCATTCCAGAACATAAAACCAAGCATGTGACCAAGCATGGGATTAATAGTATCTGAATCACTGATAAGCACATCTGTCAATTGCGTTGTGATGGTGGGAGGAAGCTGTCGGTGCTCTTTCCACAGGAGGGAAACTGCAGGGAGTCCTAGTTAAAAGTCTGTTTGTAAGAATCCTACACTTACCTATACCAATGAGTTTTTAACCCACTGACGCTGGGATTAGAGCACCTTGAACCTGAGTACTTGCTTAGAAATCAGGCTATAAAACCCAGAAAAAGTATATTGGAAAATTAAGAAGCATAGTGGGAGGGAAACTCTAGTTTATTTATGTATTTTTATGTACGCGCAGAACTAGGGCTGCACCTGGGCTGCCATCCTATATCCTCTTACCCGGATAAGCTCCACCAAACTCAGTGGGATTTACTTCTGAGTAGACATGCATAGGGTTACATTATTACTTGGAACTGTGTTTCACTGAAATCAATTGAGAGCTTACTTCTGAGTAGCTAATTCTGACCAGAAAGTTCCGAACCAGATCAATTAATATTTATTTATTTATTATATTTATACCCCGCCTTTTTTCCTGAAAGGAACCCAAGGTGGCTTACATAATCCTCCTCCTCCTCTCCATTTTATCCTCACAACAACCCTGTGAGGTAGGTTAGGCTGAGAGTCAGTGACTGGCCCAAAGTCACCCAGTGAGTTTCATGGCTGAGCAGGGGACTAGAACCCAGATCTCCGGAGTCCCAGTCCAACACTCTCACCACTACACCACACTGGCTCTTTGATGTGAACATAACATTTCAACTGCAGTGGAGAATGCAGCATCTGTCTTGCTCAGTGGAGCTTCCTACTGAACACATATGACTCCTGTGCTGAAAGCTCTGCACTTGCTGCAAATTCCAAGCCATGCTTCTTGTGTTACTGCTGGTTTATAAGGCCCAAAATAGCCCAGGAACAAATAACCTAAATGACCACGTTCTTTTGTATAGGCTGCCCAGGTCCTTAATGCTCTGGGGCAGATGCCTTGACTACCATACTGCAGCCTACTGGTGTTCACTTGTTCGTTGTGTGGTGGAGGACTTTCTCCTTTGTGGCACCCACCATGTGGAATGATCTCCCCACTGAAAGTAGGCAGGCCCCTGGTGTGGAGCGGCTAGCAACTGAAGACTCACTTGTTGGCCTGGGCATTTTCCTGACTGTTAGCATTGCCAGCTAACCCTGCTGATTTTAATGAAATATTTGATTGTTTTAGCATTGTTTGATTATTTCATTGATTGGCGTGTGAGGTGGGGTTTTGGGGGTTTTTGTGTGGTGGGTTGTGGTTTTTTTTTTTTTTTTGTATTTTGTATTTATTTTTGTAAAACCCTTTGGGATATTTTTTTAAAAATGAAAAGTGGTATAAATGTCTTCAATGGATGAATGGTGAGCCTTATTTTTTTAAAGTCACTTTTGTAAATGTTGGTGATGGATTTTGGGCTTTGGAAGCCACGAGCTCCTTACAATGTTAGCAAGTTGTTGTTTATCCTTATCCAAAGGGAAATTCTAAGATCCAAATTAGAGGATAAGATCTATATTGTATGGAAACTTAACTACTGAGTTTAATGCAAAATTATTTATTTCATTTATATACCACCCAACAGCCGAAGCTCTCAGGGCGGTTAACAGCAATTTATACAAAACAATAAAATAGAGTACAAATACAATAAAAACAGCATAAAAACTCAATGCAAAGTTTAAAAACAGAAATTAAAACTGTTTGAACAAATTAAAGCACATTCAATAAATACAAATTAAAATATGTTCAATCTGGCCATTTATCATGAAGGGGATGCTTCCAGGAATATAGGAAGGGCAATATGGGAGTCAAGCTTGTGCCAACATTCTTGAGATTTTGCTCTTGACATCAGAAACAATATCTCATCCTTTGGATCATATGAAGTATAACTATTCTCTCTTTCATTTGTTGAAAACATTCTTCTCTCTGAACTGTTCAAAGCCTCGTTTTACTTTCTGCAACAGGTCATATACACAACAAAATGTTTTAGATAGTAAGGGTCCAGCACCAATTTAAATAGGAAGGTCACACAGCACCAACGACATTCCTTCTTCACTGATTGAGTATTTACTTCCAGAGATGTAAATCGGGGGAGTTCTAATTTCAGCTGACTCACATTCATTGGTAATCTTATCCGTGGTGATAAATAACTGTCCTAGATCTGGACATGCATCTTCAATTATGTGGCCTTCTTTCACTATGTAGGCTTTCCTGAAAATGCTAAAGGAGTTCTGGCCTCTTTATACTGATACACAACAGCATTAAGATCATGAAGTCCAGTGCTTCCCCTTTACAAGCAAGCAAGCAACCCTGCTACTCCTTAGCATCAGACCCAGCTCCTGTTCAGGTGGGGTGAGGCTGCAGCAAAGTACTTTTCTTTCTAGCCTTACAGCCTACATTAAAGGTGGAAAACAGGAGTTAATAGGTTTAAATCATTTTTTCCAAACCCCATGTACTATGCACTTTATCTCTACCAGTTAAGCTGATGTAAACACACAGTACAGTGGCCACTTATGCATTGCCAAAAGAGAGGGAATGCATCACCCAAAAATAAAGGACAAAAGAGGACACGGTTTTGCATAAAATGTGCCTATGCTCATTTATATGTTTAGATGTACAATTGGAAATAATTCCTATAATTTAAATAGAAATATATAGTACATTTCAGCAGAGTGTGGAGGAGACTGAGTAGATGCAGCTTGTCATGCAGGGGGGCAGAAAACAGCTGCACCTGCTCAAATTCCCTCTTCCACGCAACTATTGAAGGGACAGGAAGCCTATACTCTTTTGCAACAGGTCACCCTGTGTGTGTGTGTGTTTATTTTTCTCATAAAATGAACAAACACACCCTGAACATCAACAACAACAACAAAAAATGGTGCCATAGGAGTGACCCTCTTTAGATCTGGGCATGTGACTCACTTGTGGTTCCAGCCCACCAGTTGAAGATCAATGGCTTAAGTCTCATAGGATTAAATTAGGCTTGTTCAAACAAGATTAAACTGCTAAGATGCTCAGTTGAAGAATTCGTGAACAGGTGACCAATGCTTGCCTCCTCCTCCTCTGCTCTTCTCTTAATTTTTCTCTAATCTTATAATTATTTAATTTATTTATTTGTAGTATTTATATACCACTAAGTATAATAAAATCCCTAAGCAGGGTGGGGTTAATGATTCTGGAAATCTTGTCCCAAACACTTCTAAACTGAAACAAAATGGTGCAACATTTGTTAGATCTAGGTGTGATGCACTTGGGAATCTTGACCCAGTACTCAAAGACCAGTGGCACAGAATTTTTGAGGCCCGACTGGATATGAGTTTTTAATTACCGTAGAAAAGGCTGGTGACTCGGATGTCAGTGGGACTCCTTATCCATTGCAGCTTTTATTCGGAGCTTTATAGGAGCTATCCATGGTGCTGAATTCCATCCCCAAAATAGGTTCCCCACCATGGAACACCGTGCATCATAGCTCCTATAAAGCTCAGAATAAAAGCTGCAATGGATAAGGAGCTCCACTGACATAGGAGTCACTAGCTTCTCCTGGAAAATTACCTCATGTAGCAGAGATATCAAGGCATTTTGAGTAATTCTGGAGTAATACTAAATAATTTGAAACTCACCATAGGTCATAGAAGATAATTCCACATTTGTAACCATCTGCACTTCAGATCCTAAATAATACAACTTGACAGCAGACTCCAGCATAATTAGATTTAATTTTAATATTGTTTAAAAGTAAATGAGCCCTCCCTGCTTGCATGGGGAAAACAAGTTTTCACTGGTAAATTTTACTTAATATTCATAGTTAAGAGTCTGTCATGCCTTGCAACAACTTCATTTGCAGTTGCTATTTTATGAGCTCTCTTCTGACTTATTTTTGTGTTCTAGCGTGGAGTGTTGGAAAGGGGCAAGAGTTTGTCCTTGAAACTAAACTCAATGAAAGAAATCTCTAATTTATTTTCCTCTCCCCACTAACATTCCTCCTCCCATTTGCCCTCCAGTTCACAATCACTAACCCTTTCATGCATGGGTGAACTTGGAAAATCATTTAGAATGGAAATTGGCTGAACCGGTTAGCAAACGTCAGGTAATTATACCTTGGAGGCTTGTTGGTAGATCAGATATTTGAGAGTAATGTTTCAAGCTACTTTCTCAAAGTTTGTAACCATTAAAACTCAAATATTTTGCACCGCAAAAGAATGTGTGTTTCTGTAGGAGAGGCACAAAAGGAGATTGTTAATACACTTGAGGAGAGGATGGGGTTCAAGAGGGAAAAGATACAACTAAGGAACACAACAGCTACTCCCAGTTGGGGTGAGGAGCTATAAACTGAGGGGGATATAAACTGAGAAATGACACTTCTGTGTGGATGAAATATAAAGGAGGGCTGTTAAGAAGAGCTAAGAGAAACGGTTAGACTGGGTTGATGAAAGGGACTTTGGGTGCATTCAGACAACCACATCTCAGCTTAATAAGCCAAGATATGGACGAGCCTTTTGCCTGTGTACGCAGACCTTTTGGTCCTCCCTACATAGTGCAAACAAACGAACGAACCAGGAAGTCTCTAGAAACAGCTGAATTGGGGAATGATGGTTATTAGGATTGGAACAAGCCAGGATCTTAAACCACGGTTTGAAGTTTGTTCAATATCCTGGCAGCAATTTGGCAGCAAAGTGCTACAGAGATGGAAAAGTGTCCAATTTAGCTTGTTCTCAAGCTACATGTGGCCCTTTTGAGTCTCCATAGAGGTTTGCCACTGAATTTCAGTGGCAAACCACTGGTTTTGTTGCCACTGTAGGCGGTGTGGTGGCAGGAGAGCAGCCTCCAGGGGAGTCTGGGGGCTGGAGATTTGTCCCACTGCAGAAGGGGAATGGAGACATTTTGCACTTCTTGATGTCAAGCGGTCTATGCCAACAAGCATTGCTAAGATTGGCAGAAATAATGTAAGCTGTTACTTCACTGTGAGTCAAAGCAGGGTTCTGGCCCAGTAAATCTAACCTCTATTGCTTTTTGAAAAACAGTCAGCAAGTCTAGATCACCTGTTAGCAAATTTTCCTTCATCACTTTGATACTTCAGCGTGGACACATTGATTTTATTTATTTGTTGTATTTCTGAATCGCCCATCTGGCCGGCAAACCGGCCACATGTACTGTTACTTCTGTCATGCTGACTGAAAGCATAGGAATGAACAGGTGGGCAAGTGCACCTTTGAAAATTGGCTGCATCATGGGTCCTGCTGACTTGTCAGTACTCCTCTTGGATTCCTGGTCACTTTGCCAACTGTTCCTCCTGCTGTGAACTTCGATTATATGCTTGCTCAATTACATTTGCTTTGTGCTAAAGACACCCGTGATCAAAAGCAGCCTTACACTTCCGTTTGTATGACAGCACCTAGGGCCAATCTAGACAATATGAAGCGTCAGTAGTTGCCTGGGGTTTGGCCAGGATAGTCCTGAAAATTATTAATGTGCCTCCAGATGAAGAGCTTGTAGGAAATGCCCTGAAATTAATTTAAAATCTATACAAAAAAAGGAAATGCAGTGTTCCAAATCATTGTCAATATTGGCTCCAGTCCTGAGATCTCCATGCACAGCAAGGTGCATGCCCACCAAAGAGATGGTTGACATGATCAGCTTGAGGGAGAGTCCGTAACTCAATGGCAGAGCACATGGCTTGCATGCAAAAAGTTCCGGATTCAATCCCCGGCATTTCCGGGTGAGGCAAGAAGAATTCCTGCCTGAAATCCTGGAGAGCCACTGCCAGTCAGTGTTGACAATACTGGGCTAGATGGAGTAGTAGGCGGTCACTCGTGACCGAGTAAGATTGTCTTCCAGGATAAAATTACAAAAATAAAATTATAAAAAGAGGAAATTCTAAAAAATTGTGTAAACTCTAGCGATGGGTCCGTAAGTGACTGTGGAGGCCAATTCTAGATCCACACAGCTTCCCACAGTGAGGACACAGGTCACCAGATAGAAGATGGTCCTGTAAAGGATTCATTTGGCGTGCTTTTCACTTAGCATGTTTCTCCCTTTCACCTTGCACTCGGGCTTCTTCAAAGTCCATGGAACCTTTGTGAAAGGCCAACCTCCATTTAGATCGTTCATGGGCCTGAGCCTCCCAGTTTTCGATGTTTATATTGCATTTTTTTAGATTAGCCTTATGAACATCTTTAAACCTCTTATACTGACCACCGATATTCCGCTTTCCATCCTTGAGTTGGGAATAAAGTAACTGCTTTGGGCTAGATGGACCAAGGGTCTGACTCAGTATAAGGCAGCTTCCCATGTTCCTGTGTTCCTCTAGCAGGCCAGCCACTTCTTGTAAGGTACCGGTAGGTGAGATCTGGATTCAGTCACTATGCTGTCAAAGCTGACTGCACTGAAAATCTAAATGCCAGGCCAGGTACGCACATAGATCCAATACATCAATTCCATGGATCACTGAGCCTGTGGGACCTGACCCACTCTGATCCACACAGATTACCCTCAGTAGGCTGGTGCAACAATATCTTGGCTGGCATGAACTCTCCGTTGTTGCATACACATATTCTGTCGTCAATTGCTGCATTCTTAGGTCTGAAATGGTCAGATACTTATTTAAAGTTGGCAACTGAGAGAACTCCGTGGTGTTGAATTTTGGGTTCTTTGATAAATACTAATAGCAACAATAAACATACACACAAACAAACAAATGAAAGTACTGAAAGCTAGTCCTTGACAGCCATACTGGATCACTGTTTCAGACATCTGTGGTCATTCCACATACAGTAATACCTTGGATTGCGAGCATAATTCGTTCCAGAACCATGCTTGTAATCCAAAACACTCGTATATCAAAGCGAGTTTCCCCATAAGAAATAATGGAAACTCAGATGATTCGTTCCACAACCATTTAATCATATAAAAATGATTAAAGTAATACAAAATACAGTACATATAAAGTAAAAATAAAACAAATTAACCTGTACTTTAGCTTTGAAAAGAATCGTGGCTGGTGTGAGGGAGACGAGAGAGAGGAGAGGAGGTGATCTGTTGGCTCACTGGAATCTCCTTTTTTTTTGCAACTTTAACAAGTTGCAGGGCAGCAGGGCAAGGCGGCGGCGGCGCCTCCAAGGGGCTCCCTGCCCGGGAGCCGGCCGAGCGGCGGTCGCGCCGCGCCAGACAGCAGGGTAAGGTGCCGGCCGAGCAAGCGGCTGCCCCCGTGCTGCCCCTCCACGGGGCTCCCTGCCCGGGAGCTGGCGTAGCACGGTGAGGCGCTGCCCGAGTGAGTGAGTGAGCGAGCGAGCGAGCGGCGGCCGTGCCGGGCAGCAAGGCACGCAGGGAGCCGGTGCAGCATGGTGAAGCGCTGCCTGAGTGAGCAAGCGGCGGCCCCGCTGCGCCAGGCAGCAGGGCAGGGCACTGGCCGAGCAAGCACCCGCGTCGCACCGCCCCTCCACGGGGCTCCCTGCCCGGGAGCTGGCAAAGCAGAGCGAGGCACCGAGCGAGCAGCCGCGCCACGCCTCCACTTGTCTCCCTGCCCAGGAGCCGGCGAAGCAGTGAGAGGCGCCGGACGGCCGAGCGAGCGGCCGCGCCACACCTCCACATGCGGCTCGGCTCGTATTGCAAGACCGGGCTCGTGCTGCAAATTGTAATTTATGCAAAGATTTTGCTCGTCTTACGAGAAGCTCGCATACCGGGTAACTCGTAATCCGAGGTATTACTGTAATCACTTATTGCACATTAAATGCACAGTTGTTTCTCATTTATTGCAGAGATTGCATACCTTACTTCATGGTTGTGCTCTTGAAACATAATTGATATTCATTTCCTAAGTGATCTATTTCTCTTCTTCTTCCATATATCATTAATTAGTATTTTAAATCTGAACTAGTGAGTAATATGTACTGTATAAATGTTTGAAGTTTCATGCAAATATCATGTAAACAAAACTTAATTTCAGATGTGTATGGTGGACTTCTGGATCAGATGGAAATCTTGCATATGGGTCATAATGGGTTAATCTTATTTTTGTCATGGCCATCATGGGTTTCTGTAAAAATTTCCCTCAGGCCACAACAAATCTAATATATTTTACTGTGAAATAGCATTTTTCAAACAATTTTGGCACTTTCAAAATGATGAGTGAAGCCATGGCTCCACAGGGAGGGAGGGGAAAGAAATGCTGCCCTGTGTTTGTAGTGGTGTGTAATTCCAGAGTAACTCAGTCTACTTGCTTAGCTCATGTTTACACTGGTTAAATAAAGATGACCCTCTTACCTACAGTCTTTCACCTAGTTTTTAAAAAGCCAGTTCTTCAACATTGCTACCAGGTGCATGCAAACCCACCAATGGAGCGTCTCATGTCTGAAAATGATATCATGGTTCTTTCAACAAAATCCATGAAATTTCCACAGGCTTGAATATACAGTATACAGCAGTGAAAGTGCTCTTCTGGAACTGTTGCTCCTGCTGCTGTTCTTGTTACTGTTTTTCAAGGAGTCCAAGGAGTGCTTGCTTGGTTTCTCACTCCCTTTTTCTCTGTGCATTTCCAAACCAAGGTAAAGAGAAGGAATAATATTGGAGCAACAGCTGAAAAAGCACCTTGCTGTACAGACCAGATTGTCAATACATGGAAAGCTGCCTTATACCAGTTCGTATTGTTTTGTCCATCTGGCCTAGATCATTGTCTACTCTAACTGGCAGCAGCAATCCAGGGGCTCAGGCAGAGTTTTTCACATCACCTGCTACTTGACCCCTTTAACTGGAGATGCGCAGGACTGAACCGGGGATCTTCTGCACATAAAGCAGTGATGGGCTGAAAGTAGATGCTCAGATGCCTTGGACTTGAACTTCCAGCATTCCTGGGAGTTTTGTTGGCAGTGGTTTCTGGGGGCTGAAGTCCAAAACATCTGGAGATCTACCTTCTGCCCACCCCTGATGTAAAGCATGTACTCTACCACTGAGCTATGGTCTCTCCTGTGATAACTATATGATGATATAGTGTGGTAACTATACACTGACCAAAGCTCTGACATTGGGTGCAATCTCTGCATCTCCTCCTTCCCTGTTCCTCCACCAATCTCCTTGCACTCCCTCTTTCCCAAGTTGCTGTTGAGCAATTAGAATCCTACCACCCACCGCAGAAGGTGGAAGCAGGATAAGCAAGGGGCCTGGTGGCAGAATAGGCAGGGAAGTCCAGCAGCTGCATCTGGGCAGTGAAGGAGAACAGAAAACATAGATTTCATAGATCATAGAGTTCGAAGGAGCCTACAAGGCTATCGAGTCCAACCCCCTGCTCAATGCAGGAAACTAGAGAAGAGGTCTCCCATCCAAGTAATAACCAAGCCTGACGGCCCTGACCCTGCTTAGCTTTCCACACTCAGACAAGCTGAGCCAGTGTGAGCCACAGGTCATCTCTTTGACTGATGGTATAGATAGCATGTGTAGTTCTTAGCTCTATGGCCATGTGGCATTATTTGGGGTCAGGAAAGTTTGACCACATCTATTTATATTTGTTGTAAATAAAACCAAGTCTATAAGCAGAATGTAATGGAAGCAAATTAACACTCCTATAGTAGGCAGCGAACTGCTAACCCTGCATCTAATTCCCAAAGAGAGCCCCTGCACTCCAAGGTGCATTCCCTTCAAGTAACTCACAGTTCTCTCTCTCTAAGTTCAAACTGTAAATCTGGCTCCAAACCCTCTCCCCCCCTCCTCCCCCCCTCTAGTTCTGAGATTGTCACCTTCTGAAGCCTGGATTCCAGGCCATGGGGGAGGCGGGAGATCACCCCTAATAATTAAGGACCATTAAGATTATTTTGCTTAAGGGTGCTTTCAGATGGCTTTTATTGTGCAATCACACTGCCCCATTCATGGAGTTTTATGGGGGAGTCCAGACAACTATGTCTTCAATTTGTAGCCCTCCTGTGTTTTCCCGCCCTTCCATCTTTTTTCTTAACAGAAAAAAATCCGTTAAGGAAGAAAATGTGGAATAGCTGCACACTGCCTTTAGATTGGGAGTGCTAGGGGGCCTCCATCTAGAAACACCCAAGACCTCTGGCCACACTCACAGTTATCAAGAAGATGGCTAAACCTGTAACCTCATCTTCCCTTTCTTGAAAAAGTCAGCTCCCCTAACAAGTTCTACATAATGTTAAAGTTTATCCTAGAAAAAAGAGAGATAAATTGCCAGGTGAACAAAACCATAATTATTATCATCATCATCACCACACAAACTTATGTTAGCTATTTTCAAAGGCATTTTCCCTCCTCCCGTGAAGTACTCCAGATCATTGGGGCAGGATTGTGGCCACAGGCTCTACCTCTGACCTTCACACATTCATATGAATGTCTAAAGAGCCCTCTGCATATCTGATCCTGGTTTCATATCTTGGTTTGGAGGGAGCCCATAAACAACTGTTTCCTGATTTGGACATTACGAGAAACTGTGGTTTAAACAAGCCACAATATCAGTGCCAAAGTCAGGTGCACAAGGGGAAAGGGATGGATGAAGAGAGAGTATGCAAGAACATGGCTCATTCCTGGGCCAATAAACCATGGTTAATCAAACCAAGATCAGTATCTCTTAACCAGAGCAATGCCTCTTCATCCTCAGCTACTGATCATTATACTCCACAGTCTGAGCCCAGATGCTCCTCATCCACCTTATGAACCTCAACAGCCCAGCCAGTTCCAGCTTCAGGGCTTCCATGCCAGCTCTGACCCTTAGTAGCAACTGAGCAAGCAAGGCCATTCACCTCTTGGCACAAAAACTCCAGGCTCTGCATCAGCTGCATTTGCCAGGGCTGCATGCTGCTTATTGCACTTTTAGGTCCTCTTGCAGCAGTTCTTTAAGATTCTCCTCCATCAGGACATTTTGATTTTTATTAGGAATTCTGCTGCTATTTCGTCCATCCTGGCTCAGACACATCAGTTCATAGTTTCAAGGAATCAATACCTCACTGCTAACACCAGTTAGACACTGGGCCGGTTCACACGACCCAGGAGGTGAGCAGGGCAGGCACCACGGGGCTGTCTGCGGGGTCCGGCAGGGCACTGCAGATGAACCTGCCCCACACGCGTGGGCAGACCACGGTGGAGCCGGCAGTCCTCATGCTGCGATGCGGGCCTCCCACTGCTAGTGGGCAGCAGCCCGGGAGGCACAGCTGGGGGACAGCAGGGGGAGGATGCCCGACAACTGGGCAGCACAGGAGGGGGTGGTGGCCCCATGGCAGGCGGGCACAGCCTGTGCAGGCGCATGCACAGGGTCCGGCAGACGGCGCCGGGCACTCATGGCGCAGGCCGGCGGGGGTTGCGGAACCATAGCCACCGGGAGGGGCATCCCCCCACAGTGCCCGTGGGCAGCCCCCCCTTGGTGACAGGCATATTGGGCAGGGGGGACAGGCAGGGGGGCAAGCCGGGGGGGCCCATGGGCACCTGTGGAGGCAGCCCAGGTGTTGTGGCTGCCCCTGCCTGGGTGTGGGCACTGCCGGGGGCCCCACCTGGGGTAGGGGGGTGCCCGCCATGGCCGCTGCCCGTCCCAGCGGCCGCCCCCTCTGTGGACGGGGGTCGTGCTGCCATGGGTGCCAGTGGCGACGCCCTATCCCCCTTCCCATTGCCCTCGGGCCCCCCTTTGGCAAGTCCCCCCATTTCACACCGCAAATGGGGCCCACGTCACCCTCCGCCCCAGCCCCACCCCATCTCTCCCCGTCCTGTATCCAGGAGGGCAGGGGCAGCCGCATTGGCCTGCATTGCAGGGTGCGGTCTCTTTAAATGTGTGCCATTCTGCCCTGCGGGCTGGAGCGGCCTCAGCTCTGGCTGCTCTGGGCCGCCGTCTCTGTGTGGCAACGGCAAGGGGCAGCCCTCGTGGGGGGGGCTCCCACTGTCCACATGATATGGTGACGACGTGCGGGGAGGGCTTACCCTTCTACCGCCCAAGGTGAGTTTGGGCGCTTCCCGCGTGCAGCCGTCCTGCGGGGGTGCCCCCGGCCAGCAATCGCACAACACAGGAACCACAGGGGACTTCCGCTCCCCCGTGGTTCTCGTGTTGTGTGAACTGGCCCTCAGAGAGAAGTTCCAGGGTAACACTACATAGGGTTTGCTTCCCTTTGGATCAGAGAACACACACACACGGTGTCTTTGAAATATTTACGTTATTTACAAATATTCAAACAGAGCAGTGCAGCACATAGTGGAAGCAAACCTGCACATCTACAACAGACAGCAAATCTGTAACTGCATTTCATTTCCAGAGAGAGCCTCTGCACCCCAAGGTGTTTCAGTTTCAGCCAACTCACAGCTCTTGGGCTCTCCACCTCTCTCTCAATTCAACCTGCAACCCTGTCTCCATCCTAACCGTTTCCCCATCTTTCATTCTAGCACTGAAAGGTGTCCCCTTCTGAAGGCTGGAGTCTAGTCCATCAGGAAAAGTATCCATCACTCAGTCATTCATGCAGGGCCAGTAATGTTCCTTTGTTAAAGTCCCTTCTCCAGGCCACTTAATCATAGCAATCAGAGTGGCCGAATTCATGACAATATCCTCCCTTTTGTTTAAAAAACAAACAAAACAAAACAACCCCCCCCCAGCAAAACACATGAGGACAGTGGAGCAGACTTTGAGCGGAGCCCAATCCTTTGTGTAAAAGAAGCTGAAACCATATGAAAAGTTTTCTTTAACATTATGAAAGACTGCCCATAATTGCTTTGAAATGTATTCCTTACCCTTAATTAAAAGCAGCAGAATGGCTTTATTACATTTTTAATACTGCCACCAACTTTTGCCATGAACCTAAGATGTTGCAATCCTTTCAATCACAGGATAAACAAGCTGTGTTGTATTCACACTATTTGTACCTTGGAAAGGCTGCTGCGTGATCTCATGTTCTCTGTTCTCTCCATGCCTTTTTATTTCCTGATGTAACACAATGATCCCTTTCAACTGCATTGAAGCAGTACTTTGCCAAGAAGCAATATACTTCAGGCATGTAAACTGATGTCTGCCTTTGAACCAAGGTGAATTTCAAACTATCTATATCCACAGAGTATGAAGGGGTTGGTTTTCTATAATGATTTTGTTAAAATTACCATGATATATTCAGGTACAGTGTGCATATATTATATGTACATATTTCAAACTTTTGGAAACAGCCTGTAGTAGCTAATTCCCTCCCCTTGCTCCCAATTCCTAGCTGTTGGAGGAATTTTATGTTTTAGCCGTTTTCCCGAACCTATGAACATTTTCTGACAATTGCACATGGGGTTCCCATTGTTGGCAATGGGAGACATAGCTCTTTCCACTTCCATAGCCAACAATGGAGAAGTCTTCCCCCACCCCCACCCCTGCATGCTACCTTCCTAGGATACAGCCATACGATCCTATCAGAATTTGGAGAGATACCTATCCACTGCAAGATGCAGAGGAATATCATGGAACAATTTATACAATCAATATGTTTGCCTAAAAAAATATTATATATAATTCAGCACAGAATTTCCCCTATAGATATCACCTCCATGTTGGAAAAAGCATGTGATGAGCACATACATGCCTGTTCTACCGTGTGTACATGAGCTGGGAAGCTGCAATTGGCTATAGTTTCCAACCATATATATGCATGATGTAACAGACACATGCATTCATGTGATTGTGTACATATGGTGTATGTGCTGTGTCTGGCACATAATATCCATGTGGAAAAATCCTTATGTGTGAATCAACCCTAATGAGAGAAGTGAATGTACTGGACTTTGATGGAACTGCAGTCCTGCTCAAAGTATCAATGAATATCACAGAAACATCTTCAACTAAAGGCAAAGGGAATGTTGTCACTAACATCTCAAATGTTTGGCAGCAGTTCAGAGGACATTAGACCATATGGGGATTTCAGATCTTCCAAAGTTTTAAATCATCAGGGTTTTGATTATGGAGTAGCAGGCAGCCAACAACTGTAACCAACCACCAGACAGAGAATTTGAATCCACATAGAAGAACCACAGCATCTGAGCCAAAAATAGGGCTTAATTCGAACTAGGGTGACCATGTGTCCTACTTTACATAGAGCTGTCAGAGGACAGTCATCTATTTGAAGGGTTGTCCAGTTCAAGTTTCGTTTAAAGATAAAGAACAATCAGATGCCAAGGCCTTGAAGGTGAAAGCAGAGTGCGCAGGCACACAGGTCAACTGGCCAGTCTTCCCCACAATGGTGGGAAGTATTGTATTCTTATTGAAATTACAGTAATTATTTCCAAATTTGCATCTATACATATAAATTAGCATATGCAATTTTTATGCAAATCTATGTTCTCTTTTGTTCCCTTTTTTAAAACCAACATCTTTCCTCTTTTTTGGGTGAAGCATAAGACTAAGAAGCCACCCAGAATGGGCCTCAGAAACTATTTGCAATTTTTATTTATTTATTCATTTTATGTATTTTTATCCCACTTTATCTACCATTATATTCAAAGTATTGAACAAACTAGTTAAAAACCAAACATAAAACACAGCAAGCATCAAAATCTATAAAATTGCGATTAACACATACATGATATAACACAAGACAACAAACTCATAGCCTCAATAAGGCTGCAATCCTATATACACCCTATATACATTTACCTAGGAGTAAGCCCCATTGGATGCAGTTAGACTTACTCTAAGTAAACATGCATAGGATTGCTCTGTAAATCAGTTAAAAGTTCAGAGTCATTAGTAATCAATGGCCTGCTGGAACAAATGTGTCTCTAGGCAAGTGATGGCGAACCTTTTTGAGCCCGAGTGCCCAAACTGCAACACATAACCAACTTATTTATTTCAAAGTGCCAATACTGCAATTAAACCTGAATACCAAGGTTTTAGTTTTAGAAAAACAACTCATACAGTTGTCCGAACTAATTAACATCTTTTGTCTTAAAAGAAAAACACAATAACAGAGCTTTCAATGATACAGTTTTTTGTTGAAAAAAAAATCAACTCAAAAAATTATTATAATACTGAAGTGTTATACTACATTGTACACATAGCCTGAAGGGAATTTATACAAACTTTATAAATAATTAGGCACATGTATTTTTGGATAAGGGATTCTCAACTTGTAATATGATTATATGCCAGACTGAAATTGTATGGGGCAAGCTTTACCCCGGGTCCTTTCCCTGCTTCTACAGGTGTCGGATTAGTAAAAGTAAAAGTCAACCTGTACTAGGATGAGCAAGATAAACAAGAAAACTAAACGTGCTTAACACATTTTAAACACTTTATGTCTTGGACTGCATTAGGTAAAAGTTTGCATTGGGCATGCTTTTGCACAATTAATGTGATTTTTGCTATTGCATGCATGCTGATAATTTGTCAAACCTTGGCTCATACTCCCGTTAGTTTGAGAGCAACACATGCAGCACTCGGGTCAACTGTTAGGGCTTTACATCCAAGCCATGCTCTGTGCATCATTCTTCAAAATCTTTTAAATGTGATAACAATGTAGAAAAGAATTCTGTAACAGGAATTCTAGAATAAAATCATTCTGTTCCACACTGTGAGAAAGAAATCATTAGTGTTTTGCAGAAGGGGACAGTCTTTTCGCGATCTGGTGACCAATGGCTCGAGTGCCCACAGAGAGGTCCTTGCGTGCCAGCTGTGGCACCCGTGCCATAGGTTCGCCATCACTGCTCTAGGCACAATCCTAAGGAAGTTTAGACAGAAAAAAGACCTACACCTCCCAGCATGCCCCATCTATGCCAGTTGGGGAATGCTGGGAGTTGCAGGCTTTTTTTCTGTCTAAACTTGCGTAGGATTGCACCCTCAGTTGCCCATTTAAGTGTGAGAAAATATGGGTAATGGCAGATTTATTTATTTATTTATTATATTTATACGCCACCTTTTTTCCTGCAAGGAACCCAAGGCGGCTTACATAATCCTCCTCCTCTCCATTTTATCCTCACAACAACCCTGTAAGGTAGGTTAGGCTGAGAGTCAGTGACTGCCCAAAGTCACCCAGTGAGTTTCACAGCCAAGTGGGGACTAGAACCCAGATCTCCCGGGTCCCAGTCCAACACTCTCACCACTACGCCACACTGGCTCTCACCAGGGAGAGTGTTCCACAGTTTAGTCACTGCTATAGAAAACAGCCAGTCTGGATCCAACCCGAGAATAATGTTAGACAGTGCATTAGACCATGTGCAGAATGCCTTTCCTTCACCACTGAATGGCACTTTCCCAGCCCATAGTCAAGCCAGCCAGCCAATAAAATGATTAAGCTTTTGGCACACCTTTCTGAATGCCTGAAATAATTTGCAGGGTTGCTACCAAAAGCTGAATCCTGCACCTGATAGATTCACTCACAACCAACCACCCACAGCCTAGCTAGGAGCTGACGCTCACACTGTAGCAGTTGCATGAGTGAAGCCTGGGCAAGAACAAGCAATCTGGGATTAGGCAGGGGTTGAGAGAAAAGAATGTGGGCCAAAGCAGACATTGGCTGGGTTTGGAAACACGATAATCCACTCGGGTTGAGGATGGGTGGAGTGTGGGTTGTCATTGAACCGAGGGTGGTTGTTGAAACATGGGTTATCATGTCATCTGAACCCAGCTGTGCTAACAAGCCATGGCTTATTAACCACAAACAACCCATGAAGAGAACCCATGCTTTGTTGTTGGGTTATGAACTGTGGGTTGTTATCTCAGCTGGGTTCAGACAGCATGATAACACACATTTCAACAACAACCCACACTCAACCCATACTCAACCCTTCAGTGTGGGTTATCGTGTTCTCTGAACCCAGTCATTACTTTAAAGATGTCGCTTGTAGCTATGTCTTTTTTCTTTCTGTTTTACTCTAGAGTAAGTACAGGGGGCCTTGATCCAAACCAGGACCCTAGCGTGGAGAGGTAGGGGGCTTTAGCCCTTTCCCTCCACTGTGGTCCCGATCTGGATCGGGGCCTCTGTGCTTACTCTAGAGCAGAACAGGTGGGAGAGGGAGACGTAGTTTGTAGCAGCATCTTTAAAGTAATGTCTGACTTGGCTCCGTGACTCCCTGACATGCCTGCCCATTGGCACCCCTTATCTTACAAATTAAGCATGACGGAAGAAGCCATTTTATAGCATGCCATGCAGCTTATCCACTGCTGTAAAACCAAACCAGGAAGAAGAGACGTGGAGGCATTAATTGCTAGGATTAATGCAAAGCAACTGTTTCAGCACAGTGTGAAAACTGTGATAAACAGAATGCTTTTAAATTAACCACTTTAAATTAATCTCCAGCTTTGCTAATATAAAGGACTAGCACATTTCTCTTTACTTCTGTTCTCAGTCTCACAAGGAACCTGAGTGTTTAGAGCCAGAAGCAGAACAAATGACTAGATTTTATATTTTAAAAAATGGGGGAACAAGTGTTAGCATTTCTTTGTCCCAACAGCCCTAGGTACATCCTGCAATCTGTCAAACCTAGTGAAGCTCACCTAATTAGGACTGCAAAAATCCTCCTAGATTCCAGGAGATTTACAAACAGCAGACGGTTAGAACAGAAATATTATGACCCCACCACCCCTATTTTGTTTAATATCCAGCCTGAGGAAGAGTCCTGAAGAACTCGAAAGCTCGCTCATGACTTTGTGACATTTTGGCTGGTCCTAATAAAAGTTCCACCCTTTCCTTTCCATGTCCCCCCAGCAGGGCTGCCTACAATTTTTGCATGTTAGGTTGCAGGTCTCCTAAATGTCACCTCTTTGAACTTGTAGATCATGGATAGGAAGGCTTTTTCAGCCTGAGGGCTACACTCACTTTCAGGGAACCTTCTGGAGTACCCATGCCGGAGGTGGGTAGGGCCCCCTGCAAAAAGTGGGTGGGGTTAAATCTAAAGTAGGCAAGGCCATTGGGCGGCCACTTGCGCATTGCCCCCCAAAGAGGAAATGCATCACCAAGAGAGGGCAAGAGGAGGCACCAATTTGCATATGCAACTTTATATGTGTAGGTACAAATTTAGAAATAATAGCTATTGTGTGGCGTAGTGGTTAGGGTGTTGGACTAGGGGGATCCGGATTCTAGTCCCTCCTCAGCCATGAAGCTCACTGGGTGACTTTGGGTCAGTCACTGACTCTCAGCCTAACCTACCTCACAGGGTTGTTGTGAGGATGATGGAGAGGAGGAGGAGGAGGATTATGTAAGCCGCCTTGGGTTCCTTGCAGGAAAAAAGGCGGGATATAAATATAAGAAATAAATAAATAATATAATATAAATACAATATCTTACCTTAGTGACCAGGTGACCTGTGTGCCTGCTGGTCAGTCTGCCAACCAGGTGCTAACTGTGGATAGGCAACTTCAAGGCCCTTCCTGCTCTCACTTCTTGTGGTTCTTTATCTTTAATCAGGACTTTGACTACCACAGATACCCCTTCAATAGATGATGCCTTCAAATCTAGAGGACTGATGTCTGTAAAGTAGGATACATGGCCATAGTTCACCTGGTCACAGTCTTCTCCACTGTGGTGAGATATATCGTATTTATATTTAAATTATAGTAATTATTTCTAAATTTGTATCTATACATAAATTACCATATGTAAATTTTACACAAATAGTCTGTGTCCTCTTTTTTGGTGACGTGTTTCCTCTTTTATGGGGATGTGTCACCCCAAAGGCCACCCTAGCACCCTTACCTACTCCCTAGGTTCCTACTGCACTGCACAGCAGCAGGGCTAAACTCTAGTTAAATGTGTCAGGGAATGCCTAGCCTTCAAACTAATTGGTTCTCCACCCACCACAGTGGGAAAGTCTGAGACTCATGTGATCTCAAAGCTAAGCCAACAAGCATTTTTGTCTTGGCTGTCTGGTCACTGCCTCCTTTGATGCATTGCCCTGTTGTCCACTTTGGCCCAAACTAGATGTTGTGATATATGTGCAGCTGTCACCGAAAGCAACAGCTCACGTGCCTGATTTCCTCTCTTCCCTTTCATATCATCTAGTCAACTTACCTGTGTCCCGACATCCTGATGTTGTGCATTGTACATAACTAGATTGTACTGGAGCATATATGTGTGTGTGTCTGTACAGGACTGGACTTACATGTAGTGTTTTCATTGGCAGCTGTGTGCACCTAGTGCAAGCATAGCATCAGAAATGTACACCTGTTGTCAGGTGTATCAAAATATGGTTCCAATTGTGGGTAACAAAAAGGCTTCAAGTGCTACTACTGAGCATGTTCTGTTGCGCTTCAGTGTGCTCAGTAGCAGAAAGTGTGCAAGCACACCTGACAAGAAGCATGGGGTAAAAAGTTGCTGTACTGGCCCTGGGTGTTCAGAGAAACCAGAGTAGCTGGCCGGACCTCCTCCTCTCCTTGAAATAGGCTTGGTTCCAGCCAGTATTTGCTGGTCTAGCATCTTTCCCTCCCCGCGTTTCTTTCCAGATATATATCTTAGCATCATACACATGCTAGATCCAGCCCACAAGTAGTACTATCCCTCTTTCCCACATCATAAAAGGGCCGGCCCTACCATTAGGCACAATGAGCTGGCTGCCTCAGGCAGCAGATGCTGAGGGGTGGGGAGCAGTGGGGAGTTGTTGGAGGATAGAGCTCTGTGTGCCACGTGGCCTGCCCTGAACCACCTAAGCCAGCCTGCTGCCTTCAGGTACTGTACAGTGGATGATGTTGCCCTATTGCCAATATTGAATTCAGATTCAACAACCAATCCAGTCAGCTTCTGTAAGTGGAAGGGAAGGACACCATCTTGTCCTTCACCTCAGGCAGCAGTGTGTATGTGTGTGTGAGAGGGGGGGGGGGTTAGCTAGGAAACCCAAAGGCTAGACTAAAAGGGCAGATATTGGGCAGAATCCAACAGGGTGCTTATGCTCCTGCCCATTCTCTTATGCACCACCGCCAATTGTGTTGCGCAAGCAGCCCCCACTGCTTAGGTAATGGTGATTTAGCTCTACCCTTTTAACTGAGAGGCCAGGGACTGAACCTGGTACTTTTGCATACCAAGCATGTGCCCTGCCACTGAGCACTGGTCCCTCCCTGCGGTATTTTCATGATCTGAAACTTCAGCATCCTTCATCCAGCTTCTGCACCATGGGATTCTTCGGTATCCTATGCTTCTAGTGCCTCACCAGACTGCATCTGTTTTCCTCCCTTCCCATTTCTCACACCTGTCTTTGTCCTAAGATTCTAAATTCCGCAACACCCGCTCCCACCCGCCGCCTCATATCACATTGAGAATGAATTATGCATGACATAAATCTTCCAGGGCAACCCAAAACGAGCGGAAACACTCATTTCTGGAAGGAGGCAGGTCGGCAAAGCTCACATATGGGAGCTCCACCAACCTGCCTCCTTCCAGAAATGGGCGTTTCCGCTCATTTCGAGACTTCCTCTAGCAAGTGCCCAATCTCCCTTGCATAAGTGGTGGGCCCTGCTTGCGCAATGGAATTGGCAGGACCCACCACTTGCGGAAGGGAATCCGTGGGGCGGAAAAGCATCGGCAGGGGTGTAAGCGCCCTGTTGGATTCTGCCCTATGTGCACAGCAGTGCTGGGGAGGGTGTGTGTGCACAGCTTCCATAGAGCTACATCCTAAAGTGGGGGAGGGAGGGGAAGAATTAAAAAGCAAAAACTTAAAACAGCGGGGCATTGCTGGAGGGGAGGGTCAAAATACTGCAGTTCTCCCTCCCCCTCTTAATGGCTAGATGATTGTGCCCCCCTCTGCCCACCACAGCCCCCTCAGTTGCAGTTTTGCAAAAGGCTTTGCAAACCCACCTGTTTGAAACTGCTTTTAATCGATATGCGTTTTTTGTCATAATGCAGCAGAGGGTCTAAAAATGTTATCCCTGTGGCTCTGGAAAGGTTGCTTTTTGTTGTTGTTTTTAATACAGGCTGAGGGCTTCTCTACATGAGGTTCTTACCCCGCTGCTTTTCTGAGGCTTCTTGTTCCATTTTCTTTGCAGGAGTAAGACTGCCTCAGTTACACATGGCTTTTCTCCTGGTTTTTTCTTTCTCTGCCTTTCTATATATTCCATTAACCAAGCACAAGGTGGTGCTGTGGAATAGCTGCGGTATACTGGATTTTCAGCTGTACACCAGGCCTTTGTTCCGGTTTAAAATTTAATAGCTGACTTTCCTTGCTCTAAAAAAAAGCCACAAAAATGGCTGATAAGCACGGGAGAGGCCCTCGAGGATGATGGTGTTGTGAAAAGGGATCACAAGCACACAATAAATGCCTTGTGTAGAAAAGCCCTATATTATATTGAATGTATTGTTGGTTTTGTGCGTTTTTGGATTTTAAAGTTTTATTATAATAGATGATGATGATGATGATGATGATGATGATGATGATGATGATGATTTTGTTTGCCACCTTGGGAGGACTTGGTCCAGAAAAGTGGCTTATAAATATTTAAAGGAAGGAAGGAAGGAAGGAAGGGAAAGGAAGGGGAAGAGAAGAGAAGCTGCCTTAAACCAGGTCAGATTATTTGTCCATCTGGGCAAATATTGTCTACTCTGACTCTCAGCATCCCTCCAGGGTTTCAGACAGAAATCTTTCTCATCACCTGCTACCTGACCCTTTTAACTGAGAGGCCAGGGACCGAACCTGGTACTTTTGCATACCAAGCATGTGCCCTGCCACTGAGCACTGGTCCCTCCCTGCGGTATTTCAGCACCCTTCATCCAGCTTCTGCACCATGGGGTTCTTCAGTACCCTATGCTTCTAGTGCCTCACCAGACTGCATCTGTTTTCCTCCCTTCCCATTTCTCACACCTGTCTTTGTCCTAAGATTCTAAATTCCGCAACACCCGCTCCCACCCGCCGCCTCATATCACATTGAGAATGAATTATGCATGACATAAATCTATGCTAATTTTACAATTTGAATAATTTATTCTGAGTAGCAGATTTGCTTTTTCTTTGCACAGAATTTAGATGCAAAGTGCATCCAGCCCTGATTAAAGTTTGCAGTCAATGCAATTGTGGATGGTTTGCCTGCAAAAAGGCACCTTTCTTGGGATCCCCCTGTAACATGTATGATGAGGTCCAGATCTTTTTTTAACATCTTTTTTTTAACCAAGGAAAAAGAGGGTATTGCACCTGCAGCAGAGCTCAGAAGACAGATATTACAGAAATTAGGTTGCTATTAAGTGGCATGTGATAACAGAACAGAGATTTGATTTCGTTTGAGACATTCCAGCTCTTCCCTTTGGGTTTCCTTCAGATAGTTCAGCTGCCAATCTAATAAAGGCAGTAAATCTGTCTACCTCTTCTATCTCTTTCAGTCTGGCAAAGCATGACAGTGTAAACATGAACAAGTCTCTGCTGTTGACTGTGTGGGCAGAGGACAAGGAACTCCCACTGAAAGACTTCAGTTTGTTTACCATGGATCCTTTTCCTGCTTTTTTTGGTGGGGGAAGGGAAGGACATGGGGAACAGAAAGAGGAGGATTTCAGGCAGGTATTTTTCCTGCCTTTTAAGAGAGTGCATTGATCTGTGCTGCAAGAGAAACAAAACATGTTCCTCTGAGCACTATTCTCCTTTATTTACTCCATTTACAACAGGGAGGATGCTTCCCTTTTGTGCCTTACCTGTGGAGCTCCACAGAGGCATCTAGCTGCTGCTGTTAGAGACTGAACGCTGAACTAGATGGACCTTTCTTTGATCTGATCCAGCAAGGCATTTATTATGTTCTCGTGCTCTGAAAATAAGTCAATGAGAATATGAAGATATGTCTGGGCACGATGGGAGTTGTAGTCCAACATATCTGGAGGGCACCTGACTGGGGAAGGCTGAGCTAACTAAACAAATGTCTTGTGATTCAAAAGCTTGTCTGCAATTTCTGATACTAAGGTTGCTTGTACTGGTGATCACAACGAAGCCTCTGACAGTGATTGGAAGAGCTGCCCTGATGTCATAGAGGGCTGGGGCAGGCAGAAAGGTTTCTGGTTGCCCTTAGCTGAGCTGTTCTGATCCTAGAAGAAACTGGAACTCAATCTTGTAGTCTCTGAGTTTAAAAAACACTTTAAAAAACGCATTTTTCAGTTCTGCTTATGGAATTAACTGTGTCTTTTGCCAACTGGATTACTTTGACTAGTTGAACAATCTGACACCTTTTTTTCAATAGATGTTGATAGCATTCCCCAGGGCTGTGTCACAGAATGACTAAAGTAACTTCTTACTGGTATTTTTGTGCGAAGGAAAGCTTTAACTCTAAAAAGGAGAAACCTCAACCTTGCTGCAATTCAGTGATTTAGAAACCAATGCAGAGTATATTTTAGAGTATTTTATTTTAGAGTTCTAACTGAGGGGATGGGAGGGTAAGAAGAGACTGAATGGCACTCTAGACCACAGTAAGTGTTCTTAAAACTGATACTTATATATTCATGCCCTTTTTATATTTTTAGTGCAGATGTCAGTACTGATTCACCTATTCATCATGTGACAGATTTATCCAAGAACCAGACATTTTGAATAAGTGTGACTGCTTCAGCTTTCATTAAAAAAAAGAAAAGAAAAGGAAAGGAAAAGAAATATTGCAGTTGCAGGGAAAGTTCTGACAACATAATTACACCGTGCACCCTCAGCAATTTCTCAGTTGCAACCACTGAAGCAGCATCCAAGAGTGAGGAATATAGAGCCACCGGCACACCCTACTCCAGCCTTCCTTAAGATAGCAAGAAGTCAAACGTAAAGCATAAAGAAGTCAAGCATACACTGATGGGGCCTGAACTCGTGGTGACTCATCAGGGAAGGGATCTCGGGGATGCCGTGGATAGCCGAATGGAAAGATTGCCCGAGTGTGCAGCAGCTACGGACGTGAGAGATCATTAGGAAAAGGATTGGAATTAAAATGGCCAATATCATAATGCCTTGATACAAATCTACGGTCGTATGGCTGCTTCTGAATCGCCCAGAATGAGGTCATGCATCACTCAAAAAGAAGACAAAAGAGGATACATCTTTGCATTTTAAAAATTGCATATGCTAATTTATATGTATAGATGCAAATTTAGATATAATTATTACCATTTAAACAGAAATAAGGTACATCTCCCCATAGTGTAGAAGACTGTGACCAGGTGACCTGTGTGTTTTGCTCACTCTGCTGTCCAGGTGCGGTGGGCAGCTCCAAGGCCCAGCTCTTCCTTCTGATGTTCTTTTTTTTTAATATTTAAATTGGACTTGGACTGGACAGCCCTTCAGAGAGGACACTTTCAAAATAGAGGACTGTCCTCTGTAACAAGAGGTTGCATGGTCACAAGGTAGGCTGACAAGAGCTTTTTCAGTGTGGGCTTTCCAGCTGTGAGCCTTTGAAACACAACTCCACCTTTGTTATAACTGTAATATTTCCACCTACACAAAGCCCTTGGAGTAGAGTAGCTCCAAATATAAAATAAGTAATTCCTTGCCTAGAAGCAGATCTGAATTTTCTCTTGCATCTTCAGAACAGATCATGCTAGCAATAGGGATGGTGTATTTATTTAATGCCTGAGTCCTTCTGCATGTATACACCCATCTTCTTGAGGACATTCTGACAGGAACAAAGCTAAATGAAGGGCAACAGTGGCCAAGGACACCACAGTGGCTTGAAGAAAATGCTACTTCAAGGGCAGCTAGCTTGCTGCAAACAATATCAAGCAGGCACATATCGATGGCACAAGGCAAGGCTCCGTGGACCTGCCAAGAACACAACCTCATCTTTGCTTCTTTCATCAACCTTAATAGTAATCAGAGAACCTCTTGCCAGGAACAACCTTCAAACTATCTTATAAAAACAGAGG
This sequence comes from Shinisaurus crocodilurus, assembly GCA_021292165.1. Lineage (NCBI taxonomy): Eukaryota > Metazoa > Chordata > Lepidosauria > Squamata > Shinisauridae > Shinisaurus > Shinisaurus crocodilurus. Next base: position 37,496,453 of record CM037878.1, read on the forward strand.
AGTCACCGGTAATCTGATAAAAGTAACAGCCTAATTCAGACACCAGCAAAACCACAATATTTGGATTTAAGCCAGTTGTTACCCTCAAGCCCAAACATGCCTAGAAGTTAAGACCCATTGGTTTCAAAAGAACTTCCAAATAGATCTGATTAGGGGCACATCCTTGGTCCCACTGATCTCATGATGATTTAAATCTGTTTAAAACCAAACACTCTGGCTTAATGAGTCATAATAAACTGAGCTGTAAATTCTCTTGTCAAGCCTTTGTCACTTGTTCCTCATCATACACATTTCTCAACTTAAACATATGTTAAAGAGTTTTTTTCAAAGAGATCTGTAGGAATAATAGCATGAATGCTGGTGAAAAGGGAAGTTAGTGAATTACTGCTGCTTGGATTGGGACCAGCACACACCAGGAGGGGAGAATTAAACCTCCCTCCTCCATTCTTTCTCTGAAATTCCACCCTGATGGGGAGGGGGTTAAAAAAAGAAAAGTAGTCTCCACTGAGTCAATGGAGGCTTTCCCCCCTTTTTAAAAATCTCCTCCCCCCCATGGGGAGTGGCATGGAATTTCTAGGGGAAATGGGTGGGGAGGTTTAATCCTCCCTCCCAGGTGCATGCTGGTCCCATTCTGTATCAGGACTATGCACAGTTACACTAAAGTAAACAAAACTATCAGACTCAGCTACACTTGATGCCAGGGGTCCCCACTGTGGAGCCCACAGGCGCCATGCCACCCACAGGCGCCTCCAATAGCGCCTGTGAAAAGGTCCCAAAGGTGGTGCCCCTGAGCACCTGGATTTTTTTTTTTAATTTTTGTCCATTTCTTAATATACGTACATGGATCTGTATGAAATACATACATCTTTCTAGCAGTTATACATAGGCACCAACAAAAGTGGACCAAATATCATAGTCAAGTATCCATTTGAAGTTGGCATCTATATGTCACCCGTTTGTATATTGAAAGCGTTGTAAGGTCCTCAATCCATTGCATTATAGGAGGTGAGTGCTTATCCTTTCAGTTTTGTCATATCAGTCTTTTAGCTTCACAAGGCTGCAGAGAATCCATTTCCCCTTCTATTTGTTAATTTCCATGAAGCAGGCAAATTTAAAAGAGCATGCACACCAGTGAATATTAAAGACTGTTCCAGTACAAAAGTTATCTGTGTGATAACCTCCTCCCCAAAAGAAGCAACTGCTGGACATTGCCAAAAGATATGTTTAAAAGAAGCATTAGCTGTATTGCACCACCAGCAATTAGCTGAATTAGACAATCGCTTATTAAAGAGATATTGCCGTGTCCAATAGACACGAAACAAAAGTTTTTGCTGAATAAGATGCAGCGTAAGATCCATAGATGTGACAGGTGGATGCCACAGCGGCGATCCACTGTTTAGGCATTTTGTGGTGGTGCCCACAGCAGTTTGTCAAATGTGCCCACAGGTCGAAAAAGGTTGGAGATCCCTGCTCCATGCAATTAATGTAATGTGTAGTTTGGCCCCCATTCTATTGATTCTAAACTTTTGGGATACCTTAAGATATACAACAACAGGTGCCCAAGGATGAAAATTTGGGAGGCCCTTTGTGGGATGTCAGCTCATCTTTGCAAAAGGCTCTATATTTGTACAGCTCAGTGCTTCCTAGATAGCCCCAAATGCCTGTATTATATTAACATGATCCAAGAGCCTTATTTTGTGCTGAACTCTGACTATATCACTTCATCTTTCTTCATACCAATATGTCTCCCTGCACATTCTGTTCCCAATAAAAAGACTGAAAGACAAAGAACATGTTATAAGGGCTATGATTACTGCTGGATCATATTTGTCATATCTCAAGAGGATTATCAGTGAAACACCTAAAAGGAAAGACTTATCTGTCTCCTACAAAAGACTTAGGCTAATGTTACTTTGATACAAAGGGCCTTTTTGGTTCATTTCTGCAAATAAAGAACTAATGGATGCCTTATTTTTTCCAGCAACATCACTATGATATAGTCTGTGTTTCCCTTACTTCAGGTGGATTTGCACATGAAAAACTGGCCTTACGCTTCCCCTAACACAGGGCTCTCCAACCTTGGGTCCCCAGATGTTGTTGGACTACAGCTCCCAGAATCCCTTGCCATTAGCCATGCTGGCTGGGTATGCTGGGAGCTGTAGGCCAGCAACATCTGGGGACCCAAGGTTGGAGAGCCCAGCCCTAACGGAATGAAACATACGTGGAAAGAGCTGAATTCACCTTTTTGCAATAATATGCTTTACGATACCCTGACTGTGAAAAGCAGGTGGCATCTGCAAACATGTTACTGCAAATGGGCATATTAAGAGAAAAGTCAGGTGTATCATTTGTAGAGCAGTCTGTGGCCATTTTGGAAGAAACTGGATATAAGACTGGTCAGGATATTATTATTACTATTTATTATTATTCAGATAACCAAGCACTTACATGAGTTAAAAAGAAATAGGCCCTTCCTACAGGTTTGCACAATTAAAACACATACACCAGAAAATATGGGAATTAAAATGGCAGGAGATGTCCCTCATGGAAAGGGCTCAGTCAGTCTTGCTCAGTGCAAATTTACTAAGAAGTTCTTGTTCACTTTATATAAACCAAGTGTATCTCGTTTCCTCAGTCAAATGTTGTAAGGTACATATAAAGCAGTTCTTTATACCTTTTAAAAACATTAGGCCTGTCTCAGCTCACATAAGTGCTCTTTGCACACAACCTCCCATCCTATTACCATAATGCTTCCTGTAGAACCAGCTGACCCATGGTTACGGTTGCTAGCGTCTGGCTGCTTCTACTCCTGTGCCTTTAACCACAGCAGAATTCAATCAGGTGACAGTTTCTCCACTACTTTATCTTCATGCCAAGAAAAGTTTCACCTACCAAATTTCTGTAGGTCAGGCTTCTGTTAAAGGTACGGATCCATGGCCAGTAAAAAAAGAAAAGAAAAACAAAGTTGGCAACTCTAGAGAGGGCGGTGCAGGGGAGAGAGAGAAAAAGAGAGTGTGTGAGAGAGAAAGTGGTGCAGTCATTTCGAAGTGAGGCTGAAGAGAGACTGGTTCAAATCCTTAGTCATGAAGGTCGCTAGTAGGCTTGAGCCAGTCATTACCTCTTAGCCCAAGGGTGGGGAACCTGGGGCCCTCCAGATGTTGCCAGACTACAACTCCCATCATCCCTTACCCCAGATGACTGGGGCTGATGGGAGTCAAAGTCCAACAACATCTGGAGGGCCCCAGGTTCCCCACCCCTGTCTTAGTTTAACGTACCTCATAGCTATATGGATCAGGTCAAAAGCTGGCGATCATAAATAAGTTAAGCCCAAGGACAGAAATGTTTCCAAGGACATATTCTCCTGACCATCTGAACTGTCCCTGATATGAAGTCATTTCAGAAAATCAGGCCCTTGGACTTTGGGCATATCCACAACACAAATTAAACTGGTTTATACTATAGTCAGAGTCCGTTCCCAGTGTTTTGGAAACTTGGGCAAAATGCCCTTGGCTGGGCACCCACCTCTTCCAGGGAGTTCTGGTGGTCTTACCTGGTGGTGGGCTTCAGTCTAGGAGGGGGTGGCCAGTTGTCCTACTTTACAGAGGGCAGTCCTCTATTTTGGAGAATTGGTAGAGGACAGTCTTTTCAAAAGTGTCCTCTATTTGAAGATGTGCCCATCCAAGTCTGGTTTAAAGTTAAAGAACCATAAGGAGGGAGAGCAGAGGCCTTGACGTTGCCCATCAACAGTTAGCACCTGGACAACAGCCGACTGAGCAGGCACACAGGTCACCTGGTCAGTCTTCTCCACTATGGTGAGATGTTTTGTATTTCTATTTAAATTATAGTTATTAATTCCAAATTGGCACGTATATATAAAAAGCTGCATGCGCAAGCGTTATGCAAACTGGTGTCCAATCGTGTTCTCTTTTTTGGAGATGTGTAAGTGGCCACCCTGCTAAGAAGAGTTCCCCTGAACACCTAGCAACCATTTTACTTTTCCATAATGCCCTGGAGTATTGCAACATCAAGGGCATTGTAGGAAATTAAAAAGGTGGCTAGAGCCAGCCACCTGATGCTGCCTTGGGTTGCCGGGCTGGGGGGGGGGGGATTAAATATGGGCCCATAGCAGGCAACAGTGGTGGACCCTATCAGTGTTCTGGGACCCTGGCGACTAGCCAAGGATGTCAGGCACTGACCTTTGCCCTGTTAATAGGTATCCCTTCTCCCCAGGTAACTCTGCAAGGAAGAGGGCTAGGGATCTCTAAAAGAATTCTTGGCCGCTTCACCAAACTAATGAAAGGAGGCTTTGGGAGAAGCTGTGGCAGTCAGGCTGGTACAACACCAATATGTTCGTGGCTGAAATATGTCCCTTGTGTTCCTGTCTTGAATTTTGGAGGTGAGTAGGCTTGAGCCATCCTGGGCTACAATAGTAAATCAGTACATATATCCACAGATCTTTCGAACTATTCTTCATTAAATGTGACTGACTTCACATCATAACCAAAACGGGTTATATTACTCATCCATTTCTTTTATGCAACCTAATTAAAGTCAGGGTTTGTACATGACCTTCGCACTTCAATTTGATCCCCACACTTCACTGAATCAAAGAGCTTTCGGCGGGGGTGGGGGGCGGGGGGGGATAACATATCATCATCTTGGCTTGCAAACAAGATATACTGTTCCGCTATGAAATGTCAGGGGCAGCTCTGTTGCAGCTTACTTTAATACACTCCCCCACCCCTTTTGTCATTTAGTAGCACTGAACCTGACTAATTCATGAGATTGCGCCTTTGAGTTGTGGTTTTAAAGAAATGGATGGGTATCAAAAACCCTGAGTCAGTGGGATTCCTGTTTCTGAATACATTCCTGCAACAGAATGAAACTGCTGACTCATCTCTTCAAACAATGGACAAGCTAAACTAGGAGGTTGCACAAAAGCAGAAAAAGCCTCCCTTCTCCCCCCACCCCCACCCCCTACAGAATATCACTGAGTAGAACTCAGGGGCTGATGATGCTCTGAGCTTTCCATCTTCCTCTCCATAGTCTTCGCTCCAATTATTTCTCTGGATTCTCAGACACGGTTATTTTTTAATTACCGCACTTTCTCTGGTTTTCTTTTAGCACACACACTGAGCTGACTATGAAAAGTCCAGGAAAGTGAGAAATCTCGCTCCAGAACTGTCTGAGAAATCTCTCCACGCTTTTGCAAAACATACCGCAGGAAAAGTCAGGCTCATATTATCACGGTGTCTGAGATCTCTGCATGGTGCCCGTTCCCAGGCTTGGCAGAGCCGGGGGAACAGCTGAAGACAGCAAATCTGCCAAGATGACATTTTGCCGGAAGAATGCCGAATACATTAAACATGGTATCGAGCATCTTGTGCAAATCGTCACTCACGATTTCATGGCGAAGCGAAACATCGTGGTCCCACATCCCCGCAACCAAACATGGGAATAGGGCACGTGAGGCATCACCCCATGCACATTCAGCCTAGGCTGAGCCAGCATGGATGGAAGAGAAGCTGGGAAAGTAGCATGGATTTGCTCACACTCTGTGATTTGCTACTGAATTGGAGAGAGGAAAAGACAGGATGAATCGCAGAGATGTGAGGACCGGACAGATGATTCAGCTTAGTGCTCCCAGTTCTTTGATCCTGCATACATTGAAACTACAATGCCTCCGGGAGCCCAGAAATTCTCAATCGAAAAAGAGTACGGACTGCCCAGTCCTGCCACCTCCCCGAAGTGGATTCTGGAAGGGAGACCCTAGAGTTCAGCCTCCCTCCACCTCTCCCATAGGCCTCAGGCAGACAAAGTGGGAAAGCAGCAGGCTTTGGAGCCCAATCCCCTCCGTTTGCTCCTAGACCCACCTATAAGCAGGCAGGACTTGGCTCTCATGAACTTGTCAGTGAGCTCACAAATGCTTGTCCTCTTCGCCATCTCTCGACCTTCGGACTACAAAGACATATTTGGTACTCCAGCATGAATCACTCATTTCTATGGCACGTGTAATGTGCAAAGGGCAGATTTCATTCATCTGCGCTGCATTGGGAGGTCACTGTTATTTACACGTTGCACCTGTGGAAGCTAAAACACACACAGAGAGACAGAGACAGAGACACACAGAGAGAGAGAGAGAGAGAGAGAGAGAGAGAGAGAGAGAGGCTTGCCAAAAAGAAGCCAATGATTCTGTGGCTCAGCTTGGATTTGAACCAAGATTTCCCAAGTTGGACCACCTTGACTCTATACAGGCAGTCCCCAGGTTATGAATGAGTTCCATTCTTAAGGATGTCTTTTAAGTTGAACTTGTATGTAAGTTGGAACAGCATAGCGTTCTATACGTTAAAATCAGCATTTACGCAAATTGCACTACACTGTGCACTCTACGTAAACAACATAGCGCCGGGGAACCCAGAAGTCTGTTCTTAAGTATGGGTTGTCTGTAAGTCGGACGTTCTTAACTCGGGGACTGCCTGTATTATACACCAGCCTTCTCCAACCTGGAGCCTTCCAGATGTGTTGGAATATAGGCCTGTGGCTCACGCTGGTTCAGCTTGTGTCTGAGTGTGCAAAGCTAAGCAGGGTCAGGCCTGGTTATTAATTGGATGGGAGACCCCTCCTCTAGTTTCCTGCACTGAGCAGGGGGTTGGACTCGGCCTTGTAGGCCCCTTCCAACTCTATCATCCTATGATCCTACTACAGCTCCCATCATCCCCATCCAGCATGGCCTGGAGCTGTAATCCAACATATCTGGAAGGCACCAGGTTGGCGGAAGCTGTTATACACCATTACATGTGAGAAACACTGTTTAGAAAGTGTACAATAATGTTTATCATATAAATGCTCTTTCCTGGCCATACAGGATTGCATGATTTTGTAAATCAGAGGTGGGCAGATGTCAGGCTGGCAGGATCTATGTTTTCATAGATTATAGATTTCATAGATTATAGAGTTGGAAGGAGCCTACAAGGCCATCGAGTCCAACCCCTGCTCAATGCAGGAAACTAGAGGAGGGGTCTCGCATCCAAGTAATTACCAGGCCTGAGAATGCTGCGGTCCACCAGCTGACATCAAGTGCAAAATAGTAGTGGCGGCAGCTGCAAATAGTGGATCAAGGCCAATTACTTACTGCTTCCCATGAGACATACATTGGAATAACTGACATATACAAATACAACTACTTCTGAGTTGCTACAAACAGGAATTCTAACACAAAATTCTAAAACCGGCTAGCGGAGCTGCACAAAGAACCAGTCAAAGCCAACCAATTTATACTCATGTTTTTCAAGTGAGGAATGAAGCTGAGGGCTTCTCTACATGAGACATTTATTGTGCGCTCTTGATCCCTCACTCACAGAAGTTTGCGGGCCTTTTCACAACGTCGTCATCCTCCAGGGCGTCTCCCGTGTTTCCCAGCCGTGTTTTGTGGGGGGTGGGGATGGGGTTAGAGCGACAAAAGTCAGGTATGAAATTTCAAACTGGAACAAAAGCCTCCTGTAAAGTACCAATTCTGCTATACTGCAGCTATACCACAGTACCACCTTGTGGTTGGTTAATAGAATATATAGAAAGGCAGAGAAATACAAATCCTAGGGGGGGAAACCCTGTGTAAAGGATGTACTTTTCTTCCCTCAATGAAAATGGAAGAAGAAGCCTCAGTAAAGCCATGGGATAAACACCTCATGTAGAGAAGCCAATACATTGGAATAACTGGCATATACAAATACAACTACTTCTGAGTTGCTACAAACAGGAATTCTAACACAAAATTCTAAAACCGGCTAGCGGAGCTGCACAAAGAACCAGTCAAGGCCAACCAACATATACTCATGTTTTTCAAGCGAGGAATGAAGCTGAGAGATAAACAATTGACACAGGACCAGCCATGGTGGGGAACTGTTTTTAACTTGCTATTTTACTTGCTGTTGTTAAACTATGTGTGTGTGTGTGTGTGTGTGTGTGAGAGAGAGAGAGAGAGAGAGAGAGAGAGAAAGAATTGTCGATCTCTACTATCAATCAGAGATCTACCAGTAGATCCTAATCTACCTTCAGCCCACCACTGTTATAAATATAAATACCATTACTTGCTGCTGGATTCTTCAAGTCACTGTTTTAAAAGGAGGTGGAAATCCGACACCTGGCTTCCGGATGTTTATACAGATGCAGCTCTTTTTAGCATATTTGGATAGTGGCATTAGAATATATGAGAGCTGGAGGCTCAGGGCTGCATCTAAGGAATGTGTAAATAAAGTGACATTGATGCAAACCTTTTCAGACCCCTGTACAACCAAGTGGAGAGAATGTAGGACAATCCAGCCAATAGGGTCACTCCTACCAAGCATTCCCAACAGTAGCAACTGGAGAGGAGAATGCTGCTTGCTACAGGAAGGGCTTTGGCAACAAAAAGGCTATTTGGCAGCCCTTCGTATCTTTACTGTAAAAGAAAAAATCATCTGCTTAGCGCACAATATCCAAGGCATTGTCTGCTGTTTTCCAAGCATGAACCATTTTCATTTGGATCCTGCTGACACAGCTGTGGTACTACTGTGGACAGGGTCAGAACCCGGCATGGCAACACCATTGAGTCACATTGAATGTGCACTATATTTAGCAAGAGGAGCCCGGGTGATCCATGGCATACCAATTGCTTAACAGATGGAAAAAGTTTTGAGTACCTATCAAGTGCATCAAATTACATGCTACCCTATACCTTATATTGCAACGCTCTTATTGCATGAACTCCCATTGAAACCCAAAATTTATCCATAAAGTGTTTGGAAGGATCAGCAAATTTTATGTTCAGCAAAAACAACAACAACACACCATTATCTTCAGGTACTGTATATATAAAGAATAATCATATAAACCTAATGCCTAGAAGTTAGAACTGTGCCGGGAACATATACTTGCAAACTGTGCAAGTTCAAAGCATGTACGGTATGTTTTAAACTCCTCATTGCCATTTTAAATGTCATCACAACTTTAACGTAAGACACTCTTGCAACTCTGATAATTCAGTTTCATGCTGAAAATGAATGTGGCCCTTTATGCAATTGTAAAAAATTATTTTTAAATATTCTCCAAAATAGAACTGTCAACTGATTCACCAGTGACCATAATAATTCTCTTTTAGTGTAGGAGGAAGGTCTTTGTTGCTACCTTGAACTGTTGACAAGGGCAGAAAATATTAACATGGAAAATGTGATCTCAGAATAAATGAATATCCCTCCATTGCTGCAGCTTCCAAACATTTTTATAGCAGACTTTCAAATGAAAATCAAAGGCCTGTGTTTGCATCTGTCTTGAAACATGAGGATGAAATTCTATCTTCTGTTAAGGCAGCAATTTCCATATGATTTAATCTACAAACATGAATTAAGAATTCATGCAAAACAACATAACCAAAACCATTACATATCTCTGCACATTTAAAACCAAGAGATTCAAAAGTACGTGCTGCAAATCTCAAGGTATTAGATAAAATGTTTGGTTTTGCCCCCACTCAAAGTGAATGTAATGTGCTACACTAGGTCTGCCTGCTTGTACCTAGATTGTGAATAGTGCTTTGATCTACCTAGTTACACTTGTGTGCTGTGGGGTGGGGAGGTCCCAAAAACATTTAAAACTGAACCTCTCCCCACACTAATTTCAAATATTCCGTTAAAAGTGTCCATTGATGGCCATTAGATTGGATTGCAGCCCACAATCTGGTTGATACAAAACTGTTTTTAAAACTATTTCTATAAAGGGTGTTTCTGTTGGGTGTTTGTATGGTATATGTTTAGGAGAACCTTGTTAGAAGTTCTCTGTTAGCAGAGTGAGCATATCGGATTGCCCTGTGGGCCTTTAATCCCACATTTGGTGTGTCCCAGTTTCAGGGTACAAATGACTCGGGCAGAGGCTGTAGCTCAGTATAAAAAGGAAAATAAGGTTTATTAAGAAAAATAGATTTAGATAGAACACATAATTCTATCAAGAAAACCATGTGCTCAAGATGAGCACATGGGAGGAGCAGTAGCATGCATGACTGCTGGGATAGAGAACAGGAAGTCAGAGTGACGACAGAACAAAAGAGATACCCTAAGAGTATCAGTCTATGTAACAAAGGAAGCAGGAAGTAGAGGTCATAGAGTAAGGAAAGAAGGTATCCCTATCTGCTCTACTCCCAATGCCCCTAGTGGTCATTTGGGTGAGATAGGTGCAGAGAGATGATGCCAAAGGCCAGTTTCCAACAGTTTCCAGCGGTAAGAACTAAGAAGAGCCCTGTTTAATTGGATCTGACTGCAAATCCATAGAGTCCAGCTCCCTTCATCACACAGTCGTTAGGCAGAAGACTCCCAAAAGCCCACAATCAGAATATGAAGGGAACAGACCAGGGGTAGGCAGCTATCTATCTTGGCAGCTATCTTTCTGTTACAGCTAACATTGACAGTGAAATCCAGCATCGTTTGAGCTCCGCAAGTGCCGCGTTTTCTCGAATGAAACATAGAGTGTTCGAGGATCGGGATATTTGTAAGAAGACCAAAACACTGGTTTATGAAGCCATTGTATTACCACCTTTACTGTATGCCTGCGAAACATGGACTATCTATAAACGTCACTTCCACCTCCTTGAAAGATTTCATCAACGTTGCCTCCGGAAAATCCTGCGAATTACTTGGGAAGATAGGCGAACAAATGTCAGTGTACTGGAAGGAGCAAAGACTACTAGCGTTGAAAAAATGATCCTTCAACGCCAACTTCAGTGGACCGATCATGTTGTTCGAATGTCTGACTGCCGTCTCCCAAAGCAGTTACTTTATTCCCAACTCAAGGATGGAAAGCGGAATATCGGTGGTCAGTATAAGAGGTTTAAATATGTTCATAAGGCTAATCTAAAAAAATGCAATATAAACATCGGAAACTGTGAAGCTCTGGCCCATGAACGATCTAAATGGAGGTTGGCCTTCACAAAGGTTCCATGGACTTTGAAGAAGCCCGAGTGCAAGGTGAAAGGGAGAAACGTGCTAAGTGAAAAGCACATCAAACGAATCCTTTACAGGACCATCTTCTATCTGGTGACCTGTGTCCTCACTGTGGGAAGCTGTGAGGATCTAGAATTGGCCTCCACAGTCACTTACGGACCCATCGCTAGAGTCTACACAATTTTCTTTAGAATTTTCTCCTTTTACAATTTTTCTTTTTGTAAATTTTTTTATCCTGGAAGACGATTTTACTCGGTCACGAGTGATCGCCTGATGATGATGAGGCAACCAAGTATCCTCTGGATGTTTTGGGCTACAACTCCCATAACCCCTGACAATTGGCCATGCTGGCTGGGGCTGTTGGGAGTTGTAGTCTAAAGTATCTGGAGGGCAACAGGTTGCCTACCCCTGCCATAGCCCTTGCCTGGTGTGGTCCTCTAGCAATTGGTACTCAGAGGTATATGCCACCTTGAAATATGGATGTTCCATAGAGTCATCATAGCTAACAGCCGCTGATATAGCTTCCTTCATGATTCCTCTATGAATTTGCCTAATCCCACTTTAGAGATATCTAAGCCAGCGATGCTAGAATTGTGCCAGTGGTTGGTATTTGAAAGGAATGGTACAAGGCCACTTTATATATGACATTTTACCTACACAGGTATAGGTGGGGAAATGCATACATTGTTGTGGGGAAATCATGACGTGTCCGTTTTACCCTGTGTTCTTGCAATGGGAAGTTTCAGCCAGTCATGGGTTACCCCAGTGCCATGTGCACACAGTAAAAGATGCCCTTGTGCAATCACACATGACGGTGCACATGGATGGATATGTTTTCCCCTTTGACACATGTACACATTTGTAGGGTGAGTTAAATATGTATATTATGCAGCCTCTCCACAGCCTTTACTCAGCTCCTGTCCTATAGTTTAAACCTTTTACAACTGAAATACTTCCAAGATTAGTAAAGGTCAAGGCAGTTCGGCAAACATATGAGGTAAATTCTGCCAGGTGTGCAGTGCCTTTAAAGGCATGTTTCTCCTCCTACAGGAATTAAAGTCTGAGACTAAGTGTTCCTTTACTGATTCATCTTCTACTTCTGTAAACTGAAATTATAAGGTCTCATGTTTTAGATTTGGAGCCTGACTGACCCATTGTAAGGCAATAGCAGCTAGGTCTAAACAGACCCTCTGTTTGCATTGAACCTGGTCAGTGTCCTCACCTCGCATGATCTACAGAGCTAGATTCCAGTATCAGAAGGTCCTCTCTGACATTCAGAATTAGACAGCAGTTTCCAAAAAAATAATAGTTCTGCACATTCTCGGTGAGAATTCTGCACATTCTCAGTGAAGCAGTGAGAATTTCCAGGGGAACAGTGCTTCCCCTGGGTTTGACATCCTTCGGAAGGAGGTCTCTGGTGTTTTCTGGCATTTGCCCTTATTTACAAATATATAGATTCCACATAAATGGAGGCTCACACAGCTTCACACTCAACAAACGCTCCAAAGTCCACTGCTCTGATATCAGTTCTTCCACATCAGATCTGCAATGCTCCAGAGTTCCAGCACAGGTCTCTGACTGCCCTCATCTCTGTCTGACTCAAATAGCAGTCTTATCCTGTCGTTTCCTGCTACACACAGTCCTGGCTCTCCCGCTCCCCATGGCAAGTGGGGGCAATAAAGGTGAGTCATCCCCCCCCCCATTATCTATGCCAGGGATGGGAACCTCCAGCCCATGTGCCACATTTGGCTGACCAGGCCAGCCACAGCCTGGGAGCGGCAACTAAAAAGGCCCTCTCTCGTGTCGCCACCAAACATACCTCTGATGGCAGCCATCTCAAAAGAAGGGCCTCTCCCCAAGATCTTAAAACCCAGACAAGCTTGTATAGGAAAATGCAATCTTTCAGGTAGCCTGGTCCCAAGCCATATAGGGCTTCTTAGGTTATAACCAGCACTTTGAATCGTGCCCGGAAACAGACCGGTAGCCAGCAAAGCTGTTGTAACAAGGGAGACAAATGCTTCCTGTCACCAGCCCCAGTCAAATGTCTGGCCATAGCATTCTGGACTAGCTGAAGTTTCTGAACAGTTTTCAAAGGCAGCCCCACATAGAGCACGTTACAGTAATCCACATGGGATGTACCTAAGCCATGCATGACCATGGCCAGATCAGACATCTCTAGGAATGGGCTCAGCTGGCACACTGGTCTCAGCTCTGGAAACTCACTCTCCTGGCCACCGCCAAAACGTGGGCATCCTGGTTCAGAGCTGAGTCCAGGAATACACCCACAATGAGAGCCCGAGTCTTCAAGGGGAGTGTAACCCCCATCCAGCACAGGTTGAATCCCTATTCCCTGATCTGCCTTTTGTCTAACCAGGAGCACCTCTGTTTTCCCTGGATTAAGCTTCAGTTTGTTCGCCCTCATCCAGTCCATTACAGATATCAGACACTGGCCGGGTTCGCACGCCACTTTAAACCCACAGAGATTCTGAAACCTCTGTGGGTTTAAAGTTGCCCCACGCCCTGGCTGTGCCCGATTAATGGTCGGGCACAGTGGGGTCCCGGAGGCGCCACCCCTCCCCTCTTCCTCCCTCAATCCTCCCGCTTGCATCCCAGGGAGCACCGCAGGAGCACTGAGGGGAAACGAGTGGGGATGACAGCTGGGGGAAAGTGCCCAAGCAGCACTTCCCCCCAGTGGTCAGAGGCTCCCTGCGGCCGGGGGCCCCACTCGCTCCCATCAGCTGCCCCCCACTCGCTCCCCTTCCCACCACCGCTGCCGGAATAAGCCCCTGTGGAATAAGCGGCTGCTCCCGCGTTGAGTGGGGGGCTTATTTTCTCTGCCACCAACAGGCTAACCCACTAAGGAGCCAAAAAGGCACAGAGCCCCTTGGCAAGAGTGTCAAAAAGGGACTGCCGCTCTTGCCAAGGAGCCAGCAAAGGGTGCTTTCCACTCTGCCCCGACTTTTTTTTTTTTTTTTAAGTAAAATAAATAGCAGTGGGCCACAAAGTTCCAATTCAGCATGGACACTTCTCTGTATGAACACAGTGTTCATGTGCCAAATTGGAACTTTGTAGCCCACTGCTGCCTACTTCTTTTACATTAAAAAAAAAAAATGTGGGGGGCAGGGTGGAAAGCACCCCTTGCAGCAGAATCTTTGGGGTTTGGGCGGGTCATTTCCCCCAGGGCTGCCCTCACTTTCCCATGTGTGGATAACCCAGAGGCACAAGGACCCCCCCCCCAAAAAAATCCAAGATCTTGCAAAAAAAAGGGTGTTTTGGGGGACACCCCCTCAATTCTCCCCCTTCCACACAGGATCCCTGGGGTTGGGGGGGGGTTCAGGGAAGTCCAAATTGTCCCCTCAGTTTTCCATTTACCCCAAGTCACTAGCACGACAGGAAGTGGCAAAACCAGAGGGAATCCCCAGTGACGGCGGGGTGGGGGGAGGATTAGTGCAAATGACAGCTTGGGGGAGGAACTCGGTGCTTCTGCTTCTACTCTGGGATACCTGCAGGAGGACTGATGAGGGAAGGGGGTGGGGGAGATGGCCAGGGAACCCTGCTGTTCCCGATGATTACTTGGGGGCCCAGGCAACTTTAAACCCACAGAGATTTCAGAACTTCTGTGGGTTTAAAGTGTTGTGCCAGCCAATGCCTTTTCGGCTTGCAGGTAGGTTAGTGTGTCGTCTGGGTTCGGACGACATGCTAAACCTACAAGGGTTTCCTTAACCCTACCGCAAACCATGGCGTACGTAGCAGGGTGGTTTAGAAGCCACCCCCAGGTAGCTTCTTAAACACCCTGCTGGGCTCAGACGAGACGCTAAATTGCAGTAGCACTTAACCTACTGAGGTTTAGCGTGTTGTTGTTGTGCAAACCCAGTCACTGATTTAGAACTAGAAGCGCTTTCTTGGATTTAGATGGAAATCTAATCTATTCTGTTTGGAGGTAATCTATGAACCCCGTAAGCCCTGTTTGTTGCCTCCCAGTTGAGTGTGGGTAATGTGTGAACAGGGCTAGATCGTTAGGAAGTTTTAGAATGCCTGGATTAATATGCTAGTGTTTCTGCTTTGAATAATCAGACTGTAAGGCCAGAGAGAGGACTTCAAGAAATTACATAGAATGTTCCATCAGTTTTAAACATAATCCTCTCTCTCTCTCTCTCTCTCTCTCTCTCTCTCTCTCTCTCTCACACACACACACACACACACACACACACACACACACTCTCCCCCCCCCCGCTGTCCCACCTTTCTCTCTCTAAGATATCTATCTGTACTGTGTTACAGAAAACTGTATGTATAATCCTTTATTCACATATAAATGAGCACTCTCAATTACGCACACACACAGACACACATATAAAATCAAACACACACACACACACACACACACACACACACACACGGCTGTGGTCCAGATTGCTCATTTGTATGTGCATAAGGGACACCATTGCATCTCACAAGCCTCTTCAACAATCCCTAATTGCCTTAAGATGTGTGGGATGTGGGGGGGAGGCTCTGCTATACCAAATGAAAGCAGAATCACTTTGCATACAGATGTGCAATACACGCTCCATTTGAATTTACGGCATGTCTTCAAATGTTGGATAACAGGGATTCTTGCGAAATTCATTACACAGGCCAGGTTTTCACCTACCGTAATCTGTCTTTCGGCTTCTTTGCTCTAATGTATCCCATAAACAAGTTATCCTTCCTGCAATTAAAATCCATTGCTTCTCGTTCTAACCAGAGTGGTCAAGGCTAACAAATGATCCCTGTCCTCTTTATTGCAACCTTTTAGAACTGGCCAGGAATCAGGTTTCCCATCCCACAGGAAATTCCAAACTCCCTGACCTGAATTACATTTTTTTGTTCTGAATCAGGAAGAAAACTTGACATACCTACAGTGCCGTGAAGGGTGAATTTTTCCATGATGGATTCACTGCAGGCAAGCGCACAGAACCCAAAAGGAACATTTTCATTTCAGAGCCTATCCGGAATGATGTGAATATTTCCAGTTTTCTAGTTTTGATAACATGGAGATTTATCAGGCAAAATTTCATCCCAGTGGAAAGTTCTGGGGTGGAGGTAGGGGAATGGTTTTATGTCCTGTCAAAACATTGTCTTGCTAGAAAAGGTATTTACTGTTGTGCAATAGTTTTCTTAGGAATTTCCTGATTGGGCATAGTTTTGCACTGAGAGGATTCAGTTCTATATCAATAGAAGCTAACAGCCAACAGGAAAGAAATGAGCACTCCATTGGTTAGTTTACATATAATAACCCCAGGTAGAATACTGCCTATCTAAGTATCTACCGGTATACATTCTGGTTCACACAGGATTTTGGGTGTGTGTGTGAGAGTTCTATACAATGTTTGCCAAAATTAACATCACCACCACCGTCATCATCTGTTATACCAGCCTTTCCCAACCCGGTGCCCTGCAAGTGTTTTGGACTACAACTCCCACCATCCCCAGCCACCCTAACCCTTCATGAGCGTCTAAGGACACCCCCCCCCAAATTTTGCACCATGTGCAGGTGTTCCTGAGCAGATTAAGTCATGTTTAGAAAATGCTCCTTGCATGCAGAAAATTTGAAAACCACTGCATTGGCCACAGACAATGACAAAAACCAATCTGAAAATCATCAACGATCAGTTTATTGATCCAGTCAACAGACCTCACCATAAGACCTATACAACAATAGACGTGGGACAATAAAATACAAAGCCATCACTTGAATTAGGCCACAATCCTATTGATGCTTGGAAGCCCCCAAACTTAGAGGCTTCTGAGTTTCCTATGCCCTGCCGGGCTGAAGTCAGCAGAGCGGGAGGAGTGGCAGAGGTGATCTTCACCTCCCCACCTCCATCTTCCCTGATTTTTGCTAGACACTTTGGAAGGGGAGGGGCTGGGGGAGGCTCAGGATAACTCGTATTATCCTGACCTCTCCGGTTTCCTCCCCTCCCCGCTCACCAGAACGCCCCCTTTCCTCCTCCTCTGAGGTTGCTTTTCCGACTTCGGAGAGCTAGCTGGCATGGTTCTCTCTGCACCGGCTACAAGGGGGATGGGTTTGGGGTCGGATCTCCAACTCCCTGTTCCGAGGTCAGAACGTTTCTCCAGCCTTGGGGGGGGGGATTTCCAAGCTATCCTATGGTCCCTGGAATACTCACCCAGAGAACATAGGATTGCTCTCTTACTGAAGTAAAACCAAAACATAGATCAAATATCACTATTCGTACAAAACAAAACAAACAAGCAGAAAAATTAGACTAGTTAGATAATATTGTAGACCATATCCTCATTGCTGTCAATAAATACTTAGCTACAATTTCTGTAGCAGAGTCTTTTGTATCAGAAATGAAAATCGCAAGTCAGCCAACATTACAGATATAAATGTAGAAGAAAGAATGTAGATGTTGCTCAGACCTAGAATACAAACAGTAATCCAAAATTTCAGCAAATAAAAGTTCACAACATATCTGGGGAAATGTATTCATAAAAAACTTTTATTCCCTCTCAATAGTTGAGATTTTAGCTTCTTTACCATGCTGTCTTCTGTGATGCTCCCCCTAAAAATTAAAAATGCTACATAGGAATAATTATAAAATCATCAAAAAGATTTCAGCATACTTCTTTGTTTCTCTAATATGTACAAACTGAAGCCATATCTCCAAGTCCAGCATTTTAGCCTATGAACAATAAATATCTTTTAAGAGTTTCCTTGAGCAAGGCTGCAGGATTTTTCCACTCTGCTTTCCATTTTCAAACTGAAATCACAGGACATTTTCTTATTGGGGCATTTTAAATTCACTCTCTGCTGGTGCTTGGATCAGTCACTCTAGTTTGGAGCAATCTTGCCTTTTCCCAGTAATGCTGCAAAAGATTTGATGAAGGACCTTTCTGCTTGGTGCATGGATATTCTTCACTACCTCTTCTGTTGTTGTACACACAGGGTGCTTCCGGGTGGACAGCTCTAAGTGCTACTGATTAGAAGGCACTGTGCAGCTATTCTGACTTTTTCTCCTTAACTGTTTTTCTATGATAAGAGAAAAGATGGGGAAAGTGGTGGGAAAACACAGGAGGAGAAGTTGTTGATATCTAGACCTGACCTGCCCCCCATGAAAATTCTGTGAATGAGGCAGGGTGATGATGGCACCATTAAATCCTCATTTGGAAGCACCCACGGTCTCATACGTTCCTTCAAGGATGGAAAGCAGAATATCGGTGGTCAGTATAAAAGGTTTAAAGATGGTCTTAAGACTAATCTAAAAAAATGCAATATAAACATCGAAAACTGGGAAGCTCTGGCCCATGAACGATCTAAATGGAGGTCGGCCTTTCACAAAGGGTCCATGGACTTTGAAGAAGCCTGAGTGCAAAGTGAAAGGGAGAAACGTGCTAAGCGAAAAGCACGTCAAACGAATCCTTTACAGGACCTTCTTCCATCTGGTAACCTCTGTCCTCACTGTGGGAAGCTGTGTGGATCTAGAATTGGCCTCCACAGTCACTTACGGACCCATCGCTAGAGTCTACACAATTTTTTAGAATTTCCTCCTTTTATAATTTTATCCTGGAAGACAATCTTACACGGTCATGAGTGATTGCCTACTACTACTTAGCTTGCGGGGATATTGTATCTTAGGAGCACCCAAAGTGCAACATTTTGTACCTGGATAAATGTACTGCTTCCCCGGATAGTGCATTCACTGCCGCTAGGGCTTGTAGTAGCCAACAATTTGGCTGACTGATCAGCTCAGCCAATGCATCCAAAATCCTTAGATGAAGCGCTAGCAAAGGCAGCCTGAGATACTGCCTCCCAGATTAGGGACATTACGGGAGCTCATCCAATTGTCCAGAAGCAATCATGTATCACAGCGATATCATATTCACGTTCCTTAGAACTAACTAACCCCCACTTCTTGCAATTACCCGTATTGTTTGTTGGAAGTTGTAGCGGCCAAACGAGGCAGCCGCCTGCCTCTCCAGGAGTTACTGACATTACAGTGACTCATGACTCACCCAAATTTTCCAACAACACTTATCACAGCAATATTCCTTCCTTAGAACTAACCACCACTTCTTTCATATTACCGTATTGTTTGAAGTGTAGCTCCACAAGGCAGCCGCCTGCCTCTCAGTTTATGGACATTACATGCTCAGCCAATTTTCCAGAAGCATCACTATTATCACAGCAATATTCACGTTCCTTAGAACTAACCCACCACTTCTTTTCATATTACCGTATTTGTTTGGAAGTTGTATGCTTTCCTTCTCTTCTAACTGGAGCATCCAGCCAGCAAATTTTTTAGGAAGTGGTGTGTATGTAAACAGCAGCAATGATAACCCTATGTCTGAATCTCTGTGAATCTTGTGTTTTCTAGGATATTACCTGTCATCTTTATTCCTAGGGCTTTTCTACACAAGGCATTTATCGTGCATTCATCGTTCACTACTCATGGTTGTTTATGGGTTCTTTAGACAATGTTGTGAGTGACCATCCAGTTTCGCTTTTGTATTTAACCAACACTTTTGGTGAGTTTTTCTTAGAGCAAGGAAAACGCAGCATTTAATTGTGAAAGTGAAAGAAAGCCTGATTTCTTCATGTGTATTTGTGCTATTCTGCTATATCACAGTGCCACCTAGAGGTTATATAGCAGAAAAACAAGAAAGGAAACAGTCTTCATGTAGTAGTGCTCAGATCTCAATTCTGTGATGAAACCAAAAGTAAATGCAGCGGATTAACAGCCAATTAACAGCCTCATGTAGAAAAGCTCCTAGTTGTACAGGAACATAGGAAGCTGCTTTATACTTAGTCAGACCCTTGTTCCATCTAGCCCAGTATTGTCAATACTGACTGGCAGCAGCTCTTCAGGATTTCAAGCAGGAGTTTTTCCAGCCCTACCTGGAGATGCCAGGAATTGAACCTGAGGCCTTCTGCATGCAAGGCATGTTCTCCACCACTGAGCTATGGCAATATATACTTCTGCATACATTTCCAAACTCTCCATGGGTTGGATCCAGATTTAGTCATACTTAGAGTAGACCCACTGAAATCAATGCAACTTATTTTAGTTATGAGTTCC
Source organism: Shinisaurus crocodilurus (assembly GCA_021292165.1). Classification (NCBI taxonomy): domain Eukaryota; kingdom Metazoa; phylum Chordata; class Lepidosauria; order Squamata; family Shinisauridae; genus Shinisaurus; species Shinisaurus crocodilurus. Next base: position 37,516,500 of record CM037878.1, read on the forward strand.
ATTGATTTCAATGGGTCTACTTTAAGTATGACTAAATCTGGATCCAACCCATTATACTCTGTCCTAATTTGAGCCAGTGTTCTAGGGTGGTTTGCCGCCTCTTGAAGTTCCTGATTGTTTTCAAAGCCCCTCAATCTGTACTGATATTTGCCACCCTTATGATCTTATAAATGTAAGATGTGATATTTAACTTGACCCTTAAGGCAAAATCCCGCTTTACTTGAGACAGGAATTTTATCTTTGAGGCAGCAAATCTGACAGGATGTCTGTTCCTGCTTCTAGAGTCAAAGGATCCTTTATTTAAAAAATCTTCAACTCCTATTTGAGAATTATCAATGCTCCCTCTAGTGGAAATCGGGAGATCAAAACCATCCAGTTTCTAACCAACAAAAAGAAAATGAATCAACCAGACAAATACATGTGCTCTTTAAAACAGCACAGACACTAGAGGAGACAGGGCAGTTTTGCACTTGATGCTCTGAATGGATTTGCTGCATGTATGTGGACAGTGTACACACACATGCACATGCATCTTTAACCCGTTTGGGAACTCTGATTGGGCTAGGATGTGCAGATGTGTGTGTACACAGGTGTTTAAAGATGCATATACACACATGTGTCATGCATGTATATATGCATTCCTGCTGTATATTTGTTGCAGGGAACTCAGGTGTACATGCATGCAGCAAACATGTTTGCTACTTGAATTATGGTGCTATGAAGAATTATGGAGCTGGAGACCAAATTCAAATCTCCTGTTATTCTGCTCCACAGAAAGGAAATGGGTATGACAACTGCAAACTAAAATTAATTATGAAGTGGGATGTTGTAACCCTTCAAACTGGCAACTCTTTGTTGATCCAAGATCTTCCTGAATGGTGAGATTTCAGTGGGAAATGATTGGTTCTACCATGTGCACCCAATGCTTCCTCCTCATCTTTTCAGCACAAGCTCTGTAGCTAAGCTCACGGGGCAAGAATTCCAACCCCATTTGCCTTCAAAACACATCCCAGATGGTGGCACCTCCCCAAATCAAGAAACTAGATGGGAAATCATGAGACTTTATAGTATGCCAACTGAAAATATCTGGAGGATAGGCTCATTGCCTGTTCGATGGGGTTGCACTCCCTTTGAAAGATCAGGTTCATAGTCTGGGCGTACTCCTAGATCCATCATTGTCACTGGAGTCCCAAGTGACTGTGGCGGCTCAGAGTGCCTTTTACCATCTTCTATTGGTTTGCCAGCTACTGCCTCTCCTGCACAGAGATAGCTTGGCCACAGTGTTACAGGTGCCTAGTAACCTCAAGACTGGATTACTGCAATGTGCTCTATGTGGGGCTGCCCTTAAGGTTGCTCCGGAAGCTGGAGCTAGTGCAGAATGCAGCAGCTCGGCTGTTGCGGGGAGCTGCCCCTTTTCAGCATGCAACTTCTTTGCTGAAAGAACTGCACTGGCTGCCAATTCACTACTGGGTCAGGTTTAAGGTTCTGGTACTTGTGTACAAAGCCCGAAACAACATGGGACCAGGTTATCTGAGAGAGTGCCTCCTCCCATACCAACCTACCTGGTCGCTGAGGTTATGCTCCTGGTGGTTCCTCATGGACCTTTGGCCCGACTGGAGTCCACCAGGAGAAGAGCCTTCAGTGTGGTGGCTCCATTTCTGTGGAACTCCCTGCCTTTGGAGGTCAGGCAGGCTCCGTCATTGTGCTGCTTTTGGCACCTGCTGAAGACCTCCTTGTTCCAGGAACCCTGCTCTGTTGTCCAATCACCATTGTAGTATTACTTTGTTTTCAATGTATTTTTTTAAATCTGTTTTTATCTTTTTATTGTTCACCATTCCGGAATCTACTTAGATGTGGAGTGGTATACACAGTGCTTTTTTTCTGGAGAAAAAGGTACCGGAACTCTTGGATTACATTTCCTCGGGAGTAGATGGCGATTAAATTGTAATGCAATTAATAGAAGAAAAGGTGCTGGAACTCAGTTCCGGTGAGTTCCACCAGAAAAAAAGCCCTGGGTATACAAATACTGTAAATAACTACAACAACAACAACAACATGCTGTGACAAAACTTTGTCCACTTTCCCCTATAACCATGAGAGTGAATGAAAATAGCTTCATACCTATTTTCTTTAATTAAATATTGGTGTTCACGCGACATGACAGCCCACCATGGGTTATTTAACCCACATTGCGGCTGCAACATGTTGTGGCTGTGTGCGGCCGCCAGGTTGAATATGCAACCCCTGCTCAGCAAGTGTAGGTTATTTATTTGTTGTATTAATGAATCGCCCATCTGGCCGGCAAACCAGCCACTCTTATGCGAGGGTTAAACAACGCTCACGTAACCCATGTTCTGTTTTGGGGTTATGTGAGTGTTGTTTAACCCTCACACAACCCACGCTCGCCTGGTTCACATGACACGACAACCCCCAACTGGCAACTGCATGTTCAACCTGGTGGCCGCACATGACCCCAATTCAATTGGCACACTAGCCTCAGCTGTGCAAACACACTCCCAGCCACCACCCAGACCTGGGCATCCAGGTTCAGGGCTGAGTCTAAGAGTATGCCCAAACTGAGAACCTGAGTCTTCAGGGGGAGTGTAACCCCATCCAACACAGGTTAAATCCCTATTCCCCAATTTGCCTTTCAACTGACCAGGAGTACCTCTGTCTTGTCTGGATTAAGCTTCAGTTTGTTTGCCCTTATCCAGTCCATTACTGACATCAGGCACCAATTTAGAACCAGAACAGCTTCCTTGGATTTAGATGGAAAGGAGAGAGAGAGTTGGGTGTCATCAGCATACTGGTGGAACCAAGCTCCAAATCCCAAGGCAATCTCTCCCAGCGGTTTCATGAATATGTTAAATAATTTGGAGGATAAGATGGAACCCTGAGTGACACCACAGGCCAACAGTCATGGCGTCAAACAGGCATCCCCCAGCACCACCTTCTGAGATCACCACTCCAAGAACCAGATTCACAGTATCACAGTGCCTGCCAGTCCCATCTCCTACAGATGCAGCAGAAAGATACCATGGTCAATGGTACTGAAAGCTGCCCAAAGTCCAACAGAGCTAACAGGGACGCACTCCCCCTGTCTAGTTCATGGTATAGATCATCCACCAAGACAACCAAAGCAATCTCTGCCCCATAACCAGGCCTGAAGCTAGATTGAAATGGATCTAGTGCAACCTTCCCCAGCTTGGTGCCCTCCAGTTGTCATCTGTGGAGAGAGACTGGCTGTCTCCCCCCCCCCCGGGTCTCCTTCCCCCCTCCTTGGTGAGTGTGTGTGTGTCAGGCAGGGGGCTTAGGTTGGCTTTCTCCACAGAATTCAATTCCCATCAGCCCCAGCCAGCACGGCCAATGGTAAGGAATGCTGGGAGCTGTCCTGTCCCGCTTTATCACGCCAGACAATGCAGCAGCAAACAGATTCTTTATTGCTACAAGCAATAACGAAAAGTTCATTCACCAATCACCAGTCCAAGAAACAAGCCAGAGTCAAGACAATCCAAGGTTTCAGAGGGTAGGCGATAAAGGTTCAAGAATCCAAAGTCAAAGTCCAGAATCATAGCAGCCAGGAGATCAGATTGAGGGAATCAAGGAGTGTAGAAATTATGCCAGGTAACTGTGTTGTTGCTTTCTATGCTGAGCATGGGTCAGCAGCTACAATATAGACCCTGAGCCAGCCTCGATATCGGTCTGAGTTCAATTCTGGATCTTGGCATGGGTACCGAGCCAGGAGACACCTGCTACGACTCCTTCTGCTCACGTGCCTTTCAGCCAGGCGCTTCTCCTGGCATCTTTGGGACTGCAGCAACCCTGAAGAGCCCTCCTCCCCTGAGCCATCATGACAGCCCAAGGCCAGCGCCCGCAGCAGCTGAGAATCATCAATCGGCTCTCCCTGCTCCTGTGCCCCAGGGGAGGGTGGGCTGTCCAAGGTCGACTGGCCTTGGCTGCCAGCAGCCACAGGTGTGAGCCCTTCACCCTGTACCAGCTCCTCTTCTGTGTCTGAGCTGGTGCTGAAGCAAGACACCACAGGAGCTGTAGCCCAAAATATCTGGAAGGCACCAAGTTGGGGGAGGCTGCCCTAGCAACCTCATGAGTCTAGTGATTTTGGAGAGAAGCCCATTCTGGTCTGCCAGGTGTGCTTCAATCAAATGGGATTAACTGCATTTTCAGTACTCCCAGAAATAGCTAATTTGATATGAATGCCTCCTGTCCCAGTTCAACTAGCAATACTGCTTTTGAACAGACACCTTGATTACAAGGCTATCCGTGTTGATGGGTGTTAAAGCTCCTGGGAGACCAGTTGGGCTCATGCAGCTTTTCTCAGTAGGAACAGGTTTTGTGAACAAAAGGCTTGTCTTGCTTTGGCTTCATAGATAAATATTACATTACGGAACAAGCTTAATCTATATACAGTACATAATAACCCAACGTTCCTTCAATTACATATGTTGCAGAACTGGCTTCATGGTGTGTAATACACACTTCATGGCGTGTAAAAAGTGGGTTGGATCCATTATCCATACTTAATCATATTTAGGGTAGACCCATTGAAATCAATGGGACTTATGTTAGTCACTTCTATCTAAGTGACCCAACCCAATGTGTTATTTCCTCGTTGCTTTCAAAATAGTTATCTGCTTGTGCACACCACTTAAAACAAATTGTTTTAACCTAACAAAAACATTTTCTGCATGGTTTAGAGATAGCGCCCATACAGTTCAATCCTATGCATGTCTACTGAGAAATAAGTCCCATAGATTTCAATGGGACTTACTCCCAGGTAAGTGTAATTAGGACTACAGCCCTTGTCATTCAAGAAAATTAATAAGGTTGCGTGTGAAATAGAAAAAACTATACAGATTTAAGTACAGGCAGTCCCTGAGTTAAGAATTTCCGACTTACAGACTTCCATACTTAAGAACAGACTTCTGGGTTCTCCAGCGCTACGTCGTTTACGTAGAGTACATAGGAGTAGTATACTACGCAATTTGCGTAAATGCTGATTTTAACGTATAGAACGCTATGCTATTCTGACTTACATACAAATTTGACTTAAAGACATCCTTAAGAATGGAACTCATTCGTAACCTAGGGACGGCCTGTACAGTGTTTTGCCAGGTTGGGGGCAGGGGTGCCTTGACTGTTAATTTTGTCATATAATTCCCATCACAGACTCCTGTTTGTTGGAACATATAGCTCACTGTTGCAAATTCCTTCCTGGCTGAAAGTTGGTTAATATGATATCAGCCTTGGGAGTTACTTTTCCGCCACTAACACTGAAAAATGTAGATCAGCTGCCTGTTTCTGAAGTGTATGAAATTGGGTGGGAACAGTGGAAAGACTGTCTTTAGATATTGGTGTTCTTTAGATATTAGCTCTATAGTTCCTCTCCATTCAAGCAATTAGTTCCCAATGTGGTAAATAGCAGAAGGCTTAATCTTTCATCTGTTAGGGCGTCTAAAAAGCTGTAAAAATGCACTGAAGATATAATCTCTTCTGGGGCCTACTAGAGGCAGTGGAAATGAATCTGGATTGGTCTCATTCAGCCAGTGATGAATTAACCTACTACAGCTGCAGATATATCCAAGCCGAAACCGGAAAAGAATGAAAGCTCTAGGCAGATGTTCCCCATGTGGCTTAACATTCAAGAAAGATTGGACTATGGCTTTTCTATCTCCCGGCTCACAAAAAGAATCTGAAGTATTTGTGCGTTTTGACAGTTTAGAAAAGCATTAGTCAAATTGTCAGGGGCTAGCATGACCCCCCATGACCTGTCAGTCCAGGCCATCAGTCGGCCTTTGCACCTGTTTTATGCCATTCCACCGGGGGAGCCACAAGCCTGTGGGTACCAGGGAAGGCTTGGAAAGTCAATTTGTGGTACTGGAAAGTTGCAAATAGCAAATGGTCATTTCTGAGCAGCAAGAGAGCAAAGTCAATGGCAGGAACGACAAAACCTAGAATAGTACCATGAATAGTACAAATGCTGATCCAAATTTATCTGTCTCTCTATAAGAATCTATATTCCTGTGCAAGCCTGCTGGCTACTATTCTATACCTCAGCTGAAGCTGAAAGGGATTTTAAATGTATGTACCGGTATGTATGTATGTATTTATTTAACTTCTGTACCACCCAATAGTCGAAGCCCTCTGGGCGGTTTACAACAGTTCCTAATACAATCTTTAAAAACACACATAAAAGCATTCCATGATACAAAATTTTAAAACAGTTTAAATTTTAAAAAACAATTTAGCAGCTAAAACAGTATTTAATAGAGAATAAATTTGTTAAAAATACAAGACACGGGTACCACCATCATACCACTAGATAACCTTAGATATCTTTAAATGCCTCAGCACAGAGACCTGTCTTAACTTGGCAATGAAAGGATGACAAAGTCGGTGCCAGGCGGGCCTCAACACGGAGATCATTCCACAGTCAGGAATGACTGTATTCTGACTCCAAGACTTGAACTTTGACCTGGCCTATTGGTAGCCATTCACACTAGAAACAGAATTGCGATTTCAATCAGGACTGGAACAGCCATTACTAATTTCAGCAAGTGTGCCAACTACGGCCTTTCCTGGACTGGGATAGCCCAGCCACTGTGATCCATGCACTGGTGACCTCACAATTTGACCTCTGTAATGCACTCTACGTGGGGCTGCCTTTGCACCCAGTTCAGAAGCTGCAGCTAGTGCAGGATTGGGGGAATTTATGGCATGGATGGCTGCGGTAGGTAGGGGGGGTTAGTGAAAATCAGGTGCCCTGACTTAACATGAGCAGACATGCTTTCCACTAAGGCAAAGCCACCATTGGATGCAACCCAATATATTTATCATCAAAAAATTTTACAAACAATGGATAGCATGTAGAAAAGGAATCAATATTATTTTGATTTACGAGCTGTTGTGAAAGGACTATACCAGGAATGCAGAACAATTTTGTGCTGGGAGGCCGAATTGTCCGCTGCTAGGCCTTCTGTGGGCTGGATATCAGTGGGCATGGCCACGGCCACTGACATCATCAACCTGTCCATTTTTGTCTTTTTCCATGCTGAGAGAGAATCTATGCCTTTCTCAGCCTGGAGAAAGGGACTCGGCTGGTGCTGGGAAGAGAAGTCACTCCTCCCAGTGCCAGCCAGATCTCCTGCTGCCCACATCCCTGCTGTTATCTCCAATCTCAGATCAGAGATAACAGCAAGGATTCCTCCAAGGGGGGGATCCTCCAGGGGGTGGGGCTTGGAGGACACATGACATCATGTACCTGGCCCAAGGAGGCTCCATGGGCCAGGTACAAAACCTCCACAGCCCAGAGGCTCCACATCCCTAAATTATTCATTGTTTGTACCATATTTACATTTGTCCCTCCCCAACCCATCAAACAGAACACATGTACAGTTATGAAACAAACTATAATTTAATCAAAGGGCTTGGTTTGGTATAGTATTTTTATGATCATCTGCAAATGGGAGACAAACCTCTGGTGGCCAGAGGAATGAAAAAGAAAATTGGCTTCTTCTTCTAAAAAAAAGAAGAAGCCAATTTTCTTTTTCATTCCTCTGGCCACCAGAAGTTGCTCCCATTGATTTGCCCATCATTGCAAGGTCTCAAGGTCTATGAAGCCAATGTGAAACAGGTGGTCCTTCTGAGCATTTCCATTGCTGAACAATACTTAGCTTGGCAGTAGCAAGCACATTTTAGTGCAGAAAAGCTCTCAGTTCCCCGGAAAGAACAGCCCGTTGAGAAACTACACATTCAGTAAAACACCAGCAGCCTATTTGTGTGGTGAGAAATAAGTACAATTTGAGCCTATGGATCTCCATGTTGTGTGCTCACTCATCCATTGGCTGCTAGGGTGGCCAAGTGTCCTACTTTACAGAGGGCAGTCTTCTATTTTGGAGAGCTGGCAGAGGGCAGTCCTTTGGTTGACGGTGTCCTCTGTTTGATGAGCTGTCTGGTCCAAGTCTAGGTCTGAAGTCAAAGAACCATAAGGAGGGGAGAGCAGAAGAGGCCTTGAAGTTGCCCACCCTCAGTTAGCACCTGGACAGCAAACTGAGCAGGCACACAGGTCACCTAGTCAATCTTCTCCTCTATGGTGAAATGTCATGTATTTCCATGTCAATAATAATAGTTATTGTTTCTAAATTTGCACCTATGCATATACATTCGCATTTGCACATTTTATGCAGATTGGTGCCCTCTTTTGTCCTCTTTTTTGGTGAAGCATAAGAGGCCACCCTCGGTGCTGCTAACACCTCTGATGGATCACTGAGTCTGTTCTTTGCATGTGAGTCGCTTCTTGATGCACACATCTCGTCTGTCCTGTTTATCCTCCTCAGCTCTTGCTATGACAGCAAGTGCTGCTATTAAGGCCACCTTCCTTTGCGTTATTGTATGCATTGCACACTGAGGGAGGCACCTGCAACTTTTTATTCTTGACTTAAGACTTACTGGGGACATCTGCGTGACTAGAAGGAGCTTATGCTAAGCAAGGGGATATAGAGCTTTCCTATAGAGATCTAGAGTTTAAAAAAACATAGTAACTACAAGAGGCATTTACAGGATTAACTTGACAGCATGGATAAGGCACGTCACAGAAGGGAATAGGGTGTGATCTGGTTTTTTCAGCTGGGCATCGGGATAGTGATCTGAAGGTAGGGGACTTTGAATCAATCCCTTTGTCATGGTCAGATCACTGCCTGCTGTGATTTAGACGGACAGCGATTTTCCCCCTCTGCAAGGGTGGGGGACCTATTAAGATGGTCGGCCCCCAGAGGCTAATGGATCCGGATAGTTTCCAGAGTGCCCTTGGGGGGTTTCCGGCTGATATGGCTGGTGGTCCTGTTGAATCCCTGGTCGATTTCTGGAATAGCGCCCTCTCTGTAGTAGAGCTCGTACGACTCTGTGGTACACCCCGAAGCTGAGAGCAATGAAACAAAACAGGAGAGCGTTTGAGTGCAGATGGAGAAAAACTCCTAGTGGATGCAATCGAGTCCTGGTATGTGCCTACAATTGGGTGTATTTAGAGGCAGTGAGGGCAGCAAAGAAACAACATCGCACTGCCTCTATCCAGTCTTCCATTTGCTGCCCAGCAGAGCTTTTTAGGGTTGTCCAGGGCCTATTATATACTGGCCCCAAGGACATTCTGGACCCCTCTGAGGCTTGCTGCAATATATTTGCCAGGCACTTCCAGGACAAAATCTCTTGCATCCGCTGGGACTTGGACTCCAATGTTATGGCAGTTGAATCACATGAGGTTCCCAGAGCGCAGCCTGGTCAAATGTTCTCAGATGAGTTTCAGTTGGTACATCTCGAGGATGTTGACAAGATGCTTGGACAGGTTCGTGCAACTACATCTGCACTGGATCCTTGCCCCTCTTGGCTCATAAAATCTGGCAGGGAGGGAACAGCAGGCTGGGCCAGGGAGGTGATCAATGGCTCCTTGCAAGAGGGAGTGGTCCCATGCCGCTTGAAAGACGCAGTGGTGAGGCCACTCCTGAAAAAACCCTCCCTGGACCCGGAAAATCTTAATAACTTTAGGCTGGTAGCGAATGTCCCTTTCCTGGGCAAGGTCCTTGAGCGGGTAGTCGCCAACCAGCTCCAGGTGCTCTTGGATGAGACTGATTATCTGGATCCATTTCAGTTGGGGTGCAGTCCTGGTTTTGGCACAGAAACAGCTTTGGTTGCCCTGTATGATGACCTATGTCGGGAGAGAGATGGAGGAGTGCGACCAGCTTCAAGCTCCTACTGCCAGTAACTGAGCCTTAGGAGATGCCTTTCAACCTTTCAGAATGGGGAAGAAACTGCACAAAAGCCGGGAGCCCACCAAAGGACTGGTGACTGAGGAAAGGGGGCAGGGGTGGGGGACAGCAGTGTGGCCCTCTGGGGAACCCCTGAGGAGTGGATAGGGACCCCAGGAGGGCTGGATTTGGCCTTCTGGCTTTGGGTCTGCACCCCTGGATTAAATGGTGCATCATCATCATCATCATCATCATCATCATCATCATCATCATCATCATTCATTCCTTGAAGGAAAAAAGGTGGGGTATAAATATAATATTATTATTATTATTATTATTATTATTATTATTATTATTATTATTATTATTATTATTATTATTATTTAAAATGTTCCACATAGCAGGAAGATTCTAGTATAGCCTTTTCCCTGGCATGGTCATTTCCTATGTGTTGGCATCTTTTCCTAGGAGGTGGTGCTCTAATATGTGACGCTCCATCTGAAGCAATATAACCCAGGCACAGACAGGTTTACTGCACCTGTGAGAACTAGGCCTGAGCCTTGAACTGCTCGCCTAGTGAGGGATGTCAGGATGGGATTCAACTTGTCACATATTTCTTGGCTCTTATAAGCACTTCTGAGCCAGGCTTGTTCAATAGTCTAAGCAACTATTTATTCATAAGATTTATCCCCTGTCACCTTCTCCTTTGTCTTTGTCACCTTTGTTTTTGTCATCATCATCTTCTTCATCTTCTTCTTCGTGATAGTCTTCTTCTTCATTTACCTCTTTGTCTTCATCTTCTTACTACTACTACATAACATGTAGCTTCAAGGCATTGTACAATGCAAACTTTATAATACTCCAGACAGTATCAGAGGCAGTATGCCTACATACACCAGTTGCTGGGGAACATGGGCGGGAAGCTGCTGTTGCCCTCAGGTCCTGCTTGTGGGATCCTGTGGGCCAGCTGGTTGGCCACTGTGTGAACACTATGCTGGACTAGATGGACCCTTGGTCTGATCCAGCAGGGCTTTTCTTATGTTCTAAAGCAAAATAACAAGAATAAGAACAATAGAACCATAAAAGCAGCAAATAGGGTGTGTGTGTGTGTGTGTGTGTGTGTGTGTGTGTACTAGCTCTCAAGTGCCTTCACTTTACAGAGGTGTGACAGGAGAATGGTGCTAATGGTGCTTCTCTCTCTCAATCTCAACCTAGTCTACCACACAGGGGTTTTGTGAGGATACAGTGGAGGGGTGTGTGTGTGTGTGTGTGTGTGTGTGTGTGTGAGAGAGAGAGAGAGAGAGAGAGAGAGAGAGAGAGAGAGAGAGAGAGACTATGTGCATTGCCCTGATCTCCCCAGAAGAAGGGTGGGATTAAAAATGTAATAAATAAACAAGTAGCCTTTTGTCAGTACCCTTTTGAGGTTGAATATGGAGAAGCCTGCAGAGTAAGGAGAAGCAGCAAGATAATAAGCATAGAAGGAAGAGTTTATGCTATTATTTTCCATTTAAGAAATTTCAGTATGTGGGGGGGGGGGGGGAGAGAAGGCCAGACCAAGACATTTTGCTGCCTGAGGCAGCTGTCTCACTCTGCCATAATCGTATGGCCAGCCAAAGGAGGGAGGAGGAAGCTGCTGGGGGGAAAACAGCTGCCAAAATGTTAAGGATCACGCTTGGCCTCTCTGCCTCTGCTCCATTGCTGCTCAGCTACACTCTTGTTTTTTCCTTTGGTCTCTCTTTTCTTTCTCTGAGTGCTGACACTGTTAACTCTACATATCATTTGCCTGATACCAGTTTTACTGTGCACACTAAATTTAAAGTACAGCAATAGTAACGAGGTATCAGCATTTGAATGGCTAAACTGTGAGGATGCTATTTAAAAGCTGTTAATAGGAGAGATGCCATCACATTTCAATGAAATTGCTGAGAAGCTTCATCAGGAAAAACCCAGGAAAGTGTGTGTGTATGTGTTTTAGTAACCTCTCTTCCTGCTGTGTTGTTGTTCTGGGCTGGCTCTACCATTAGGTAGTGTGAGGCGGCTGCTGCAGGCAGCTGATTTGGGGTGTCATGAAAGAGCAGCAAATTGTAATTTAATTTATATTATCCTATTTCTACTTCCAAGGAGAAGCACTTGCAGGGGTTTCTGTGTCTGGTAGCAACATATCTTTTGCCAGCCCTGGGTACTATTCACCTTGACTTGGGGGGAGCTGTCCCGCCTCAGGCAGCAAAATGTCTTGGGCCAGTCCTGCTATTGCTGGAAGTTCACTGGGACTTTGGAGCATCATGGTGATATTGGAGGAATGGAAGGGAAGGAAGATAATTAAAATAAAGCTTGGGCAGAAGGGGTTAGGAGAGTGGGTAGGCAGGGTTAGAAATAGGGTGGCCAGGTGTCCTACTTTACAGAAGACTGTCCTGTATTTGGAGAGCTGGAAGGGGACAGTCCTCTGTCCAAAGGTGTCCTCTATTTGAAGAGGGGTCCTGTCCAAGCCTGGTTTAAAGTCAAAGAACCATCAGAAGGGGAGAGCAGGAGGGGGCCTTGAAGTTGCCTGCCCGCAGTCAGGCCCTGGACAGCAGACTGGGCAGGCGCACAGGTCATCTGGTCAGTCTTCTCCACTATGGTGAAATGTCATGTATTTCTATGTCAATAATAGTTATTATTTATAAATTTGTACCAATACCAATAAATTTGCATATGCAAATATTATGCAAATTGGTGTCTTCTTTTGTATTCCTTTTTGGTGATGCATTTCCTTTTTTCCTTTTTTGGGAATGCATATGTGGCCACCCTAGTCAGAAAACAAGCATGAGAACAGCCTTCCCCAAACTGGTGTAGGATTACAATTCCCACCATCCCAAGCCAGCAATGCCGTTGCTTATGCTGCCTGGGGTTGATGGGAATTGTTATCCAACACATCTGGAGCACACCAGATTGGGGAAGGCTGCACTAGAATGTGTCAGACATTTATTTATTATATTTATATCCTGTCTTTTTTTCCTGCAAGGAATCCAAGGCGGTTTACATAATCCTCCTCCTGTCCATTTTCTTCTCACAACAACCCTGTGAGGTAGGTTAGGCTGAGAGTCTGTGACTGGCCCAAAGTCACCCAGTGAGCTTCATGGCCAAGTGGGGACTAGAACCTGGATTGCCCGAGTCCCAATTCAACACTCTAACCATTATGCTATACTGGCTCCCAATAAACAATTTAGTTATTGTTTATTGTTCACTGAATGCTGTTGAAGGGTTTACCAAAAAAAAAAAAATGGGAAAAGGGGGAAAAAGCAATGATATTAATAGATTTTTATTGATATGAAAATATAATGTTGCCCAGGGTCACATGGAAGACAGAGCTGGCAGAGTAAAATTAAGAAATGCTTAAAGGAAGAGTAATAATTAAACAGAGTAAAATTAAGAAATATGTAAGTTTTAGCTCCCCCCCTCCCCGGTACGTAAAATAAACTATTTAAGCAGCAGTTGATTCTTTTTCTCAATTTAAAACCAAACAAACCTCAGAATAGCAGAAAGTTGCCCGTGTAGCACTACGATGACCTTCGATCAGAACAAAGGAGAATGTCCATCAAAGTGTTTGATGAGCCATCAGCTGCTCTTCTCCAGCAGGGGCTTATGAACTTGGGAGTTGAAATGTATACCCAAACCCAAAGCTAAAATTACACACCGCCGGTCTCTCTTGGAAAGGCTTTGAAAAATCTAGTGTGACAATCTTCTTCGAAACAGTTTAATCTGTTTGCACCGAAGAAAGCATTGGATATGAATTGACATGGCATCAACTATCCCAGTGATTACCGAACTATATAATTATTCTACTAAATATAGACTTAGCCCAACACTATTGTCAAGTTTATTTCCTTCCTGTAAAGCAGGTGTTGCCTGGATAGAGGCAAGTTTCCTGTTCCTCTTTGTCGTCACCACTTTCTCATGTGGTCGTTGCAGCTGCTGGAGATTAAAGGGCAGCACAGCACAGATTGGTTTATGTGGCACAATTGTGCAGTCAGTTCACCGTAGTACCGTACATCCCCAGGGACTAGATGAAAAGGAGGCTTTTCTGAATCAAAGAAAATGGAAGAGAGAGAACCTTAAGGAAGTCAAAGAAGTGAAGACATTGATCGCTAACAAGACCAACATAACACAGCAAAGAAACAGATGGGAGTTGACATTAATATATTTAACAAATAGCTGAACCAGAAATACCTTTCTGGCCGTGAGCTAGCAAGATTTAAGCATATTTTTCAGTGGGAAAGTTATACATGTGCTTAAATTGTTCCACCAAGGAACAATGGAACTAAAAAGTGCTTAACTTTGTCTAGATCATGTTCTTGATATATATATATATATATATATATATATGAAACGGCCATCACTGGGATAAGCAATAGGGTGAGAGAGTTCACATATAATGTAGGCATCCACAAGGGGTATAATCCCCAAGAGACACCCTGCTCTGCATGTGGGATCTCTGTCGGTGGAGGCCATGTTGTTAAGGCACAATCCTATGCAGCATGTTTAGGCAGAAAAAAGGTCTAGAACTCCCAGTATGCCCCAGCTAGCATGGCTGGTTGGGTTATACTGAGAGTTCTAGAACTTTTTTCTGTCCAAACATGCATAGGATTGCACCCTTTAAAAAGAAAACAAATAAATGGAGTAGACGGATAGAAGTAGTTATTAGCTAGGTTGGATGGGAGCCTAAGCTAATTTGTTTTAGTTTGTTTCAAACTTTTAAAGGTGTTAATACAGTAATACCTTGGATTGCAAGTAACTTGGTCTGAGAGCGTTTTGCAAGACAAGCAAAAAAAAATTAAATAAATTTTGACTTGATAAACGAGCAAGGTCTTGCAATACAACGTAGGGATGTAACCACTCGCCTCGAGTGGGCGTAGCAAGCCGAAATCGGCCCCGCTCACGCCCGCCAGGACTCGTTTTGATATAAGAGAGTTTTGGATTACAAACACAGTTCCGGAACGAATTATGCTTGCAATCCAAGGTATTACTGTATTATGTTTTATTGTATTGTAGTTATTGTTTTAATTTTTGTGAACAACCCAGAGAGCTTTGGCTATTGGGCAGTATAGAAATTTAATAAATAAGTAAAGACATGGGAAATGCAAGATGTCCTTAATCTCTGATTTTTAGGAACTTGGTTCATAACATTTATTATACATTTCGTACATTTATTATACATAACACTAACCCATGGTTTATTTAACCCATTGGTTGTTGAATTCTGGGTTGTCTTGATGTGCAAACCCAGCTGCACTAACAAACCATGTTTTATTAACCAAAAACAACCTAGAAAAGGAATCTGTGGTTTTTTGTTGGGTTGTGAACTCTGGGTTGCTTATACCATGAGTTGTAGTTACGTGTGAATCCAGAACCGTGCGTTGTTCATGGGATGTTTTGCTAGGCTACAGAGGCAGTGGGCAAGAGTGGTTAAAAAAAAACACCCTGCCAATCTACATGCTAGTACAGTACTACATTTGTCAATTGAGATAAAGAGAGGGAGCGGCAAAGGAGGAGGG
Source organism: Shinisaurus crocodilurus (assembly GCA_021292165.1). Lineage (NCBI taxonomy): Eukaryota > Metazoa > Chordata > Lepidosauria > Squamata > Shinisauridae > Shinisaurus > Shinisaurus crocodilurus. Next base: position 37,531,783 of record CM037878.1, read on the forward strand.
AAACAAACAGTCCAGAGATTGAGAAAACAAACCATGGTTTGTTTGATTGTCTGCCAGACACACCCTAGGTAGGGCAACAACCCATGGGTTAGTGTTATGTGCAAACCAGGTCAGTGTTTTTGTGTATGTACCTATAGGTATTATATGATAATAAATTGTGGATCACCCAATGACAGTCATGTGTGTGTGTTTATGATACATTGTCTTGGATTTTTAGGAAATAGCTGATTTTGCGTTACTGGAGTTGCTGAGAAGACTACTGAAAAAATGCTAATCCACCTCTCATAAAACAATATAGGATATCTAGCCTGAATGTTGTATGTGTATGCTTTTTCATATGTTGTAATGTTTTAGGAATGTATAATAGCAATGAGGTAATTAAGACTGTGAGCCCTAATTTATGGGGCAGTAGATAATATTAGCTATGAGATAATTTCTACACAAAAATTGTATAAATATGTGCTGATTTTTCAATGCGGGAGCTTCTTATTAGAAGCTCACCAGGCCTGTGCACCTGTCAGCTGAACTGAACAGCCTATTCAGTATTGAATGGGGAACTTGGTACTCCTTTTTAAGCTATTAGGACTAGAAGTCTAAGAACATGAAATACCTAGGAAATTCTATTTCCTGTTCAGCTATTAAGATCCAAGAATCTTTAGCAAAGCTCTGTTTGACAACTAAAATGTTTTTATGCAAGTTTTATTTTGATGTGATGCTACAAGTATATTTCTAATAAAAATGAAAAATGGATGAAAAAGATTTTTCCTTTACTAATTCTTGTTAGTACAAAACCAAAACTGAATCCACTAAAACAATTTTGGGTGTACGCTTTGTTTCAAGTGTATTGATCAGCTATAGGTAGTTAACTGGCAGCCAAAGCCTTCCTAAATACTGGAACTATAGTCTGAAAACACTCAGCAAAGGCCAAATCCGTAACACATTTGTCTGTAACTGGACAAACCTGTTTGTGACTGGGTATTATTTATTTTATTTTATTTTTAAAACATACCTCTCCTTTCCCCCCCCTTTTTTTATTTCTATATGAAACAAACACATAATATCAAACATATAACAATTAACAAAACAAAATAGACCTCCGATTTTCTTCTACAGCAAATACAGGTAACAATAATTTTTCTTACTCGATAATCCAAATGAGAAATCTCTTTCTTCCCGTTGTCCCAAATTCACTTATTATTCCATAAATCCACAAACAAACAAATCATTATTTTCCAATCTCTGCAAAAAGTCAAGTTAGAGGTTTCCACTCAGATGTTGTCCTTTCTCTAATTAGTGATGTAAGTTTGGCCATCTCTGCCAGCTCCAGCATCTTGACCAACCATTCTTCTATCGTAGGCACTGCTGGACCTTTCCATTTCTGTGCATATAGTAGTCTCGCAGCCATTGTCATGTATAAAAATAAAGTTCCATATCTTCCTTCTAGCTGACTGTCCATTATTCCCAATAGAAAAGCCTCTGGTTTCAATTGAAAAGTAATCCTTAAAATCTTTTGCATTAATAAATGAATTTCAACCCAAAATCTTTTAGCTTTCTTACATATCCACCACATATGATAAAAGGTTCCTTCCTGTTGTTCACATTTCCAACATATATCTGATGCACCGCTATACATTCTAGCCAGTTTCTCCGGCGACAAGTACCAACGATACATGATCTTATAAAAATTCTCTTTAGGACTAGAGCATAAAGTAAATTTCAAACCTTTTAACCACATATTTTCCTATTGTGTCATTAATATATTATAGCCAAAATTTTGAGCCCATTTTATCATACATTCCTTCACTTGCTCTTCCTCAGTTTCAAATTTCAACAAAAGCTTATACATTCTTGAAATAAGATGTTCATCATTTAGACATAATTCCCTTTCAAAGTCAGATACACTCTGTTCAAAATCATACAGCCTTTTATCAACTTTAAACCTTTCTACCATCTGTAAATAGGAGAACCATTGACATGTATGACCTTCTTTTATCAGTTCTTCTCTTGATTTTATTTTACATTCATCTTGTGAAAAATTCAGCAAATCACGATATGTCAACCAACTGTATTTACTTAACATTTCTCTTCTATGATGGGCTTCTTGTGCTGATAGCCACAATGGTACTCTCTGACAAAACCTAGGTTTATATTTATTCCAAATTTTCAAAATGGCACTTCTAGCACAGTGATTATTAAATTCTACATTCACTTTAACTTTATCATACCACATGTACCCATGCCATCCAAATCTCAAATCATATCCCTCTAAATCTAATAATCGACTATTTTTCAACAAAACCCATTCTTTGATCTATACTAAACAACAAGCAGCAAAATATAACTTCAGGTCAGGTAGACCCAACCCCCCTCTTTCTTTTGCATCCTGTAAAATCTTAAACTTAACCCGTGGTTTTTTCCCTTGCCATACAAATCTGGATATATCCTTCTGCCATTGTTTAAATGGTATTTGCGATGTCACAATAGGAATAGTCTGAAACAAAAACAACATTCATCTTAATTGTGGCTATTCTCCCCAAAAGTGACAATTGAGCTTTATCCCATCTTTCTAAATCTTTTTTCATTTCATTCCAAGACTTTACATAATTATTTTGAAACAACATACAATTCTTATTTGTTAACGTGATACCCAAATATTTTACTTTCTTTTCAACCTTAAAACCTGAATTATTTGACAGTTTTATTTGGTCTTGAATTTTCATATTTTTTGTTAATATCTTTGTCTTTAGTTTATTAACCTTAAAACCAGCTACAACACCAAACTCCTTCAATACCTCTCCTTTTGACTAAAAATACCCCCCCCCCCCATATCCCAAAAATAGCTTTAACAGAACAGGGGGGAAACAAAAGAAATAATCAAATATTATCCGATATTCCTGAATAGTATTTTTTTCAAGTTGTGTGAACACAATTTAGATTGGACTGAGTAGACTACGTACTTAAAAAGAATCTTTGGAAAATCTGCTTTTTTCCAGCCCGATCAGCAATTTGATCTTGTCTGCCTGTCTGGGCCTCAAGCTGCTGCAGCTTCCTGGGGCTTGGAATCTGTATGGCTGGCTACATGGCTATGACTCATTTGGAAGGAATGAGGCTAATCTATGCACTGTTCATCTTCCCAGTGTCACAAATGAGCCTTAATGCTTGATGCTTCTGTCTGCTTTATAAGGGGTTGATTTTCTATGTCTGATTCTTCTGGGGAAGGCTGGAGCTGGACAGTATTATGTAGCATTTGAGACATCAGGAGGTCAAAATCTGGACCACGGTGTCAGTTCTGCACGGCACACTTTTATCTGCATTCACCCACCCCGCTTTCTGGTGCAAACATTTCACTGTTCGATGTGGACAAGAATAGTCTCTATAGTCTTTAGACAAATTCATGGGAGTTAGGACTTATCCATGCCTTTTATTCCTAGAAGCAATCTGCCTCAGTACACAAGTTGCTGGGGAACATGGGTGGGAGGGTGCTCTTGCACTCATGTCCTGCTTGTGGGCTTCCCAGAAGCATCTGGTTGGCCACTGTGGGAAACAGGATGCTGGAGTGGATGAACCATTGGTGTCATCCAGCATGGCTCTTGTTTTTATAAAGTAGTATCCTGAAAACAGTGGGTTGGATCCAGGATCTGCCATCTATGAGAGGAAGGGATCTTCCACAAGAAGAAAGGCTCTGCTCACACAAGGTCCCTCCATCTGATTTTTGGGAAACCTCCCCTCCCAACCCCCATCACAGCTCATCTCATTCCGCAAGATCTCTTGACTGTGTAGCATTTTCCGGGGCTGGAGGGGGCAGGGAATTCTACTTCCATCAGTGCAGTTGATCCAGGGTAAATCTGGATCCAACTCAATGTGGATCATTCCCATTGACATCAATTAAGTAGTTGCTACAGAATCCTCTCCTTGGCAGAGGAGTTCCTAAGCCAAGGGTCAGAGATACCACAGAGGCAACACCATTTTATCCAGCATAGCATACTATATAGACCAAGTTTGGCCAACTTTTGCATTGGAGTGTGCATCTATGTCTGCCTGTTATCCCAGACCATCGTTCAGGAACTGGAAAATTATTTTAGCACCCAACCCCCTTTCCAACACCTCTTTAATAAAATCTCCAATGTAGCTTTACATACAAAACCCACAACAGATACACAGCATGAAAGCGTGAATTATTATCTCAATTTCTCACCATTTTTGAAAACAATATTCTTTTCTAACAAGTGAAACTGTCTGTAACAATTTTACCATGCCTTGATTAAAATTTGTTGTGTCTGCAAAGGTCCAGGAAAAAATGGCTTCTAGGACTTACTTGGCTTATGGAATAATACTTGGCCCATACCTGTTATAGATAATGTCTATGGGACTGCAGTTCTTCCTCAGTCCATTGACTTCATGCTGTAGTGTAGGGTGTATTCAATTCCTTAGGGTTGTCATGTACCAGAATCCCAACCCTTTGTCCTCAAAGGAGGCTCCAGAGTCAACAGTTCAGGAAGAGGATTTAGTCACAGAAAGGCATCATGTGGTGTCCACCTCCCCAGAACCTTGTGCCCCAGAAAGATCCCAGGGGTAGGTTTCCCTGGATCCAGAGGAGGTTGCATTGCCAGCTTCAGGTTCTGAGGATTCCAACCATGACACTCGCATGCCACTCTGACAGGGCCACCCCTGTATTTAGGCAAATCTCACATAGTATTATTGTAAAACAGCTGACCTCAGAATGTATGAAAAAGCAACTAACTCAGTACTGTAAAAATGAAACACCAAAGATTGATTCCCTTTGGTCAGATAAAGACTGTTTGGTGTATGCTTGCAATGTTATTTTTGCTAGGCCTGTGTGGGTGGATGATTGCAAACCTTGCTTATTATAAAATCTGCTTACAGAAGGCTGAAAAGCGGTATAGGGGTTCCAGGTACCAAGGAAATGGAGAAGTTGGCGAAAACAAAAGAACAAGGAAGTTGGTAATGGGGTAAGGGCTGCTGAAAATGAAAGAACATGATGATAGCCAAAATATACCCAATATGAGACCAACAGGATATGTGCTGTGTACCACCCAAGAGTCAGGAAAGAAACACCTATCATGGCACTGAGACTGACCCTGGGCAACTGAGATGTGCTGAATCAGCACAGACTGACTTTTGGGTAACTGAAGGGATGACTCAAAGAAGTGCCCAGCTAGCACAATTTGGGCTATTAAAGACACGGCAGAAGTGCAGCTCACCAGGGGGTCAACAGGACCAAGACACACAGGCAGAGATGCACCCCAGCCTGCTCATTAGCAATTAATTAGCCTGGCCAGCTAATTAAGCCTGCTTTCGTGAGTATGTGTGGTTAGGGACTGAGAGCAACTATTAGTTATCCTGTTGGTGTAATCAATAATATCATGTTATATTGTAAATGGTAGTCTTTGTGCTTCCTCTCTATAAGATCCCAGGAGGAGTATCCTGCTTGACTCAGTGGCTTGATCACCCACTGTTTTAAGTGGCTAAATTTAAAATTCATATCAACTCCCAAGTCATTGCAGGCTGAGGCTACTAAAACAGGCCAGGCCCCTTTAAGAGACAGCGCCTCAGTCAGTGTAGAGGCAGAGCCAACCAGCCTAAAGACTAGCCAAACTTCTTCTTATGGCTCAGTCTTGATCTGCTCCTTGTTGGAGCAATATGCAGACAACCCTGTCTGGTCTCCAGCCCCAGCCCCACTTGGATCTTTCTGTGATGCTGATCTCTTCCCATCTTGCTTCCTGAGAAACCTAACCTGACCACTGCTAAAGATCTGACCCATAGCAGAACCCTACAACCCAGGCTACGGTGCAGAGCATCAACAGAACCCACGACCTAAAACAGTACAAAGGTTTGATTTAAACACAATGCTGGCCAAGCAAGACCTTAGCTGAGTAGTGTGGCATGCATGCGCCTCATGTGCAGTGTGGCACGTGCAGTGTTAATATGCTAGGAATTCATAGCCCAGGTGGTTGGTGTGCTTATGTGCTAACACTGAACATGTAGCAGTTGAGGACCCAGCTTAAGCAAGACATCAGGCACATGCATGGGTAAGTTGTATTTGCCTACCTAGAATCATGTTTACAATGTTATGCTACTCAAGTCTATTGAGATCTTTGCTGCAGCACCCCCTGTTAGATAGGAGGCTCCCTAATGGAATCCCAGTGCCCCCCCCCCCCCGGATTTTGTCCTTGTCAGCCATGTGGATCTGCAGGGATCAGTGTCAACTGTGAGCTGATGCGCCCTACAGATTTGGACTGTGGGGAATGGAAACACTAAAATGCACTCAGATGGGGGCACCATTTAAGATTTCAGTGGGGTGGGGAGGAGGGGATATTTTTGGCCAGCTTTAAAGGTTCACATGGATATCTTCAAGATTAAATCAAATCAAAACAAAAAGAACCCCACAGTATGTATTAACAACACATATTGTGCTTTTAAACATTATAATAACTATAATAATGTTATCATCATTGTTTTGTTTATGGTTTGAATTTTGTATATTGTTTGTATTTTATATTGTATTTTACTGTATTTTATAATTGTTGAAAACCGCCCAGAAATCTTCAGCTATTGGGCGGTACAGAAATAAAATAAATCACCATCATCATCATCAACAACAGCAGCAGCAGCAACAGCAACACTTTTAAATAAAAGGGATATACTTGCTTGCTTATTTACTTACTACAGAACTTTTCGTTTGCCTTTCCAAACCGCACGGAATGCTCAAGGCAGCAAGCAATATTTGGATTCAAGATGAAAAATGCAATAAAATAATAACATTTTAAAAATAACAACTACAGAGCTGCAATAAAACATGGCACAGGAGGCATAAAAGAATTAAACAGAAGGCACGCCAAATGCTTGCCTAATCAGAAAAGGATTTTAACTAGTGTTGCAAAATTACCAAGGAAGGGGCAAGCAAGACAGATCTCCAAGGAAGGAAGTTCTACATTCTGGATGCTGTTACAGAGGAACACCCCACCCCACCCCCTGCTTTCCCTCCTTACCACAAAACATACTTCGGTCAATGGTGGGACTCACAAGAGGACCTCTCTAGCTGACCACAGGAGGCAGGCAGGGCCATGTGGGAGGAGGCAGCCCTTAAGACAGTGTTCTCCAACCTTGGGTCCCCAGATGTTTTTGGCCTACAACTCCCAGCATGCCCCAGCCATTTACAATTAATTCTTTAACATTTTGAGGACCAGCCATCTTTTCGGTTATTGATAACAATGCTAATTTAGGACAAACTTCTAAATCAACACCAACAATTTCTGATATTTCTTCAAAAATCATTTCCCAAAAATCCATTACATTTTTACAACTCCACCACATATGAGCATATGTACCCAGCTCCTGACAGGGCTTGGTAGTTATATCTAGTGCAGGGGTAGGCAACCTGTGGCCCTCCAGATGTTTTGGACTACAAATCCCAGCATGCCCCATGATTCACTAAACTGGCTAGGGCTGATGGGAGTTGCAGGCCAAAACATCTGGAGGGCCACAAGTTGCCCACGTCTGATCTAGTGGATGTGCCCAGTCAGTGTTACTTCCTTTGTGTGGACTGATGTACAAATGTCTGAACTGGTCCTTGATAACTCACAGCTGAATGTGTGAACTTTTTCTGTTGAAAGTATTGTGTCTGAGGTGATCTGAGACCTTTCTCGGTGGTTCATAGGATTCATAGGAACTCCCTCCCTAGTGATCTTCGCCATGCCCCCTCCGTGATGAGCTTCCGCCGTGCATTAAAAACATGGCTGTTCAGGCGGGAATATGGGGTGGGTTAGGATTTTATATATTTTATTGTATTGTTTTACAGTGTTATTTTGGTTGTACATCGCCCAGGGTGGCCGGGTAACTGGCCAGATGGGCGATTAATAAATATAATAAATAAAATAAATAAATGAATAGGATCATAGAGTTGGAAGGGGCCAACAAGGCCATCGAGTCCAACCCCCTGCTCAATGCATGGGGGTCTCCCATCCAAGTAATAACCAAGCCTGACCCTGCTTAGCTTTCCACGGTCAGACAAGCTGAGCCAGTGTGAGCCACAGTGTTCAACCTGTGATGGCTCTTTCACACACCCATGTCTTCATGCGATGTTGCAGCCATCAAGAGATGAGCTAACTTGCCATTGGCTGCAGGGACACACTATTTAGGGTAGCCTTCCCCAACCTGGCGCTTTCCAGATATTTTGGACATCAACTCCCATCAGCCCCAGCCAGCCTGGCCAATGGTTAGGAATGCTGGGAGTTGTAGTCCAAAACATCAGCCCTAGCTGGTATTGCCAATGGTGACAGATGATGAGAGTTGTAGACTAAAACATCTGGAGGGCCACAGGCTGCTCATGCTTCCACTAGATATAATCTCCAAGCCCAGCAACAGCACTCGGCACCCTTAGACAGTTGCTGGGGCCACAGCACTTACTTAGGCAGAGCTCACTGTTGCTGCCTGCCTTTCCGCCCCCTTTAATTTTCTCCCCTGAGGTGGCTGTGTCGGGGAGCTGCCATTTTAATTTCCCACCATCTGTAGAGTAAATAATGATACATCAGATGCATTCTGGGAAATTTAAATGGTGGCTCCCATCTGCCTGGTGTTTTACTGTTGCCTGCTGCCACCACTGTCAGATAACCTCACCAGGGCCTAACCATGTATCGGGGGCTCATCAGAGGACACAATTTGCCTCAAACCACTTGGTTCTTGTACTTGCCAAGTTGTTCAAGTTCACAGTTAAATTTCTTGAATTCTCTCATGGTAAGCTTGTCATGTCAGCTGGAGAACTGTAAATCAAGCGTGTCTGTTCTTTGTTGATATAACTGAGTGGAGGTGACATTTTGCTGCCATTACTGACAAGACAGAACGGCTTCTGCCGGTCCACTTCTCATAGCAAACCCCCCCCCCCATTCCTTTTTCAGTCTGGATAATCCTGCCAAACAATTTGAGATGTATCTACCTAGTGACATTTAGCACATGTTGGAGTACAAACACAAGTTCTTGTACAGAGATGTGTCGTTTTAAGAAATAAACATCTTTTATCTTGTACCCGGTTCACTCTCAACCCATGCAGCTGTACAATCCCAGCACCTCTACGTTAATCACAGGCCTGTGGCTTACGCTGGCTCAGCTTGTCTGAGCGTGGAAAGCTAAGCAGGGTCAGGCCTGGTTATTACTTGGATGGGAGACCCCTCCTCTAGTTTCCTGCAATGAGCAGGGGGTTGGACTCGATAGCCTTGCAGGCTCCTTCCAACTCTATGATCTATAAATCTATAAAATCTATAAACTATATACTGCTCTACCATTTCCATTGTCATCACCCACACCCATCCTGTTCTACAAGGGCTGGAGACATTCTGTTTTTAAAAAAATGAAAGCTGGGAATCGGGGGATTATGTCTGGTCCGGGGATGCGACTGCTCCTCCCTGCCTGCCCCTTGAGGATGCCCTTGCCTGGGCAGCATTTCTGTCTCGAAATTAAATGAGGAATGGTGAGTCAGATCAGAAGGACTAGCAGCGAAGCTCACAGAAGATCTGGTCCCAGACCAAGGCTTCAACAGTGGACCTTAGCCAGAGCTAGTGGAGCAGCCAGGGCTGGATCCTTGAGGCCAATGTCCAGAGCCCAGCGAGCCCCAAATGACCACAAAGAACACAGCAGGGGATGAGGCCATCATGGTAGCAGAAGCAAGCTCCATTTCAATCCTGTAGTCATGATGGTGCTATGATTTAAGTGTAATTTAATTATCTTTATTTCTGATACGCATGAGAAACTGGACAGTGAAGGATAAGCTGTTATTTCTCTTACGTGGTTCCAACTACTTTGTGTCCCAGAGAGTTGCCCTGTTTGCTCTCAGAGCAGCCAACATAAGGGAAAAAGAATTGGAAAAACTGATAGGCTAATAGATTTTATTAAATGTTTTAATATGCAAGGGATTTTATATTGTTGGTTTTATCACCTGTTAGTTTCAAACTATATTGTATGCATGTATTGTATATTGTTTGACAATTTTAATGTAAAGTTTTAAATTTTAATATGATATTCCTAATTATAATATATGGCTTTTAATTCTAATGTAAAGTTTTGTTCCAATGTTTGTTTGTTTTAATGTTTATTTGTTTCTGTTTTTGTTTTTTTGAAATGGTCAGAAGACTTATTCAATAAAGTTATTCATTCATTCAAGTGAATTTAAAATGCAAAACTGGACGATGCCCTGGTTTTTTAAAAATTGGGGCTGGCAAATGAGATAAATGTTAGTTGTTTGCTTCTCAGCTGAAGTAATATAGATGAATGTGTAAAGAGGGGCCCATAAGGTCATTAAGGGATTTTCTGCATGAGGCATTTATCATGCGTTTGTCATTCTCTACTCACAGTTGTTTATGGGTTCTATAGATGATGGCATGTCTATAGACGCTTCTGTGTCTAACCAGCACTTTCAGTGAGGTTTTTTTAGAGCAGGGAAAATGCAGCATTTAATTGTGAAAGTGAAAGAAAGTGTGATTTCCTCTTGTGTATTTGTGCTATTCCGCTATGCTACAATGCCACCTAGAGGTTATGTAGTGGGAAAGCAGGAAAGGAAATGCTCGTCCTGTGGTGCTCAGGTCCCAATTCTGCAACAAAACCAAAAGTAGATACAGCAGATTAACAGCCAATTAACAGGCTCTTGTAGAAAAGCTCTAAGTCCAGAGTCTAAATTTACCTAGCCACACCACTGGCCGGAGCTTGTCTGCTGAGAAATCCCCGAACAAGGATCACCAGAGACCACAATGAGTCACCATTCCAGCTGGAGCCCCAGGCTCACCATCCGCTGATCACCAGCACAGGCAATAAGCGAGGAGGAAAATAACAGAGAGGAGATGGAATGCGAGGCTGGTACTTTGCTGGATTGTTTGCACTGGATCAGCAATGGTTTCTAACACTTAGGGTGCTTCCAGATGAGTTTTTTTAATTGCATAGTTGGCCTGGCTCATTCATGGAATTTTACAGAGATCCAGATGATGTCATCTTCTACTCGTAACCCTCCCGTGTTTTCCCACTGCTGCTTCTGTCTTGTTTTGTACCACAAAAATCCTTAAAGGAGAAAAAGACAGAATAGCTGCACAGTGCCTTCTAATTGGTAGTGCTAGGAGTCCTGTGTGGAAGCACCCCTTCAGTTTTAACAGTAACAACAATACAAAAGCTTTCCCCCCAACACATACCTCTCATTTAAGCAATCAGCACTGCTGAACTGTAGTACATTATCTCAGATGTAGGCCATCCCAGTGCATTTATGTATTTATTTATGTATTCGAAGGATTTCTGTCTTGCTCTTCAGTCAAAAGACTCCCAGAGCGGCTAGCAGAATCAGCAACCAGGCAGCCCCTGCCCTCAGGCTCACACTCTAAAAAGACAGAGACGCAACAATGGGAATTGGGAGGAAGTAGGGGAAGCATAGTAGATCTGAAGCATGCTTCGGATGCCCATATGGATGGGTATAGATCAGTTGAACTCAGGCTTGCACTACATCTAATGTTCTTCTGGACTGGCCTGTTCCTCTTTTCTTTCTTCTCTTCTGAAGCTCTTCTTCTGAGTTCAAGCCTAATCTCTTTCTTTCTTCTCCCATCCCCTCAGGGCAAGATGTTTCCTCAGATGCCCTTCCGGTGGCAGTTAGGGAGGGAGGGGACACCACTGGCAGCTGGGTGCCCGGCTCACAGGGCTCAGTAGGTACCTAATTGGCTCCGTGGCTGGTGGACGTTTGGATTCTAGTAAAAAGGCAACATTGACCCCATAAGTCTGTCCACACCTGCAAGCCTAAGGACCAAACAACACGTGCTACTAATCACGTTGGTGTTGTTGAGCCTGCTATTTTTCTTTATTCTTGTGTAAGCACACATGGTCCTGATCCAGACTGGGACCCCATGGTGCTCTTGGAAGGGAGGGTTTATGCTTCTCCTCACCCATTTCTCCCCTCTCTGGTGGAGGGGGAAAACAGAAAAAAAAAAAGAAAATGCCTCCATTAATGCTGGAATTTTTCTTTCCATTTTTAAAAGCCCTGCCCCCATGAGGGGCGGGTGGAATTTCAGGGGGAGATGGGTGGGGACAAGCTTAAACCCAACCCTCCTGGAACACCATGATCCCAGTCCAGATCAAGACCGCAGGCACTTCCACGAGGGTAAAGAAAAATAGCAGGTTCCGCTACACCAACACAATTGGTAGAACATGCAGTTTGGCCTTAATCTCACTACTGTCCAGAAAAGAGGCGGGGGCAGAGGGGAGGTGATCTGGGCTGAGAAGAACAAAAGGCTTCCTTTGGGCTCCACACCTTGCCAGAGTAAATGTCTCACTTGGAGCTCGCGAGGTCCTGCTAGACTGCAGTGCCCTCCAGTGACCCGGTGTGCCCCACGGGCTCCTGCTCAAGGTCAGGACTGAACACCCATTAGCCCGGCCTTCCCCCACCTGGTGCACTCCAGATGTGTTGGGCTGTAGCTCCCATCATCCCCAGTCATCATGGTCAATGGCTGGCAGTAGTAGTAGGCGATCACTCGTGACCAAGTAAGATTGTCTCCCAGGATAAAATAACAAAAAGAAAATTATATAAAGAGGAAATTGTATAAAATTGTGTAGACGCTAGCGATGGGTCCGTAAGTGACTGTGGAGGCCAATTCTAGATCCACACAGCTTCCCACAGTGAGGACACAGGTTACCAGATGGAAGATGGGGCTGGCACTAGGCTGGGGAAGGCTGCATGAACCAATCCGACTACCTTTTCCTAGAATGCATCTAGCCCACGCTGCATTGCAAGAGAGCTCACTAGAAGAGTGGCGGGAGTCATGGTCAGGCCATGCTGTCCATCATTCCTCCCCAGGAAGACTATTATCAGGGTATAACAACTACCATACAGCATAAGCCACCCAGCAATCCACCTGCATAAGTCCTATTGCAATGGGTGGACGCTATTTATTATGCTTATATCCCATCTTTCCTCCAAGGAGCTCAAAGTGATGTACATGGTTTCTCTCCTCCCACTCAAATTCTACCTTCGCAACAACCCTGTGAGGTAGTTTAGGCTGAGAGATAGGGATTAGCCCAACAAGGCCGCCACAAGAACGTAAGAAGAGCCTTGCTGGATCAAACCAGACGCATCTTGTTTCCCACATTTGGCCAACCAGATGACTGTGGGAAGTAGGAGGCCAATTACACATCACCAGGAAAGAGGACAAGAGAGGACAGAGATTGGCATAAAACGTGCAAATGCTAATATATAGGTATAAAAGCAAATTTAGAAACCATGACTATAATTTAAATGGAAATACCATACATCTCACCATCGAGGGGAAGATGGGGACCAGGTGGCCTGTGTAGCTGCTCAGTCTGCTATTCAGCTGCTAACTCAGTGTTCTCCAACCTTGGGTCCCCAGATGCTTTTGGCCTACAACTCCCAGCATGCCCCAGCCAGCATAGCTGGCTGGGGCATGCTGGGAGTTGTAGGCCAAAAACATCTGGGGGCCCAAGGTTGGAGAACACTGTGCTAACTGCTGATGGGCAACTCCAAGGCCTCTGCTCTTCCTCCTCATGGTTCTTTCTTTATCTTCAAATAAGACTTGGACTGAACAGCCCTCCAAATAGAGAAGTGTCCTCTCTGACAGGCCTTCAAATAGAGCACAGCTATTTGTAAAGTAGGACACATGACCACCTTAATGGGAAACCTCACTCAGCGAGCTTCATAGCTGAGTGCGAATTTGAACCCAGGGCTTCAGATGACTAAAGTTTCAGCAAAACTAGATTTGATTCTTTGTTATACAGTAGAAATAATTAACACACCACGGTTCCTTAGACTACTCTGAGAGGTGCATACATTTGTCTCTCTTAGGGGAGATGTGATAGGCAGGGAGTGCTTAACCCTTCCCCTGCCAACCACTGTATTTCCAAGCCATGGGTTTATAGCAGTGCCTCCCAACCTGGTGCCCTCCAGATGTGTTGGACTACAACTTCCAGCATCTCCCAGCCAACACACATCTAGAGGGCACCAGTTTACATAATCAAATGGGGAAGCCGTTGGAAGGGGAAGGGCTCCTTTTTGTCTACTTTATACATTTTATCACTGAAGAACTGCTTAGCCCATCTGTTTTCTGTTTACTGTTCTTTTTTTGTTCTATAAGAAAAATATTTTAGAAAATCCCATTTCCCAAAAAAGAATTATACAGATTGCCTTAAAATATGATAGTAACAGATCTGCACAACATTAAAAAAAAAAAAGAAAGAAAGAAAGAAAGAAAACTAGATGAATAATTAGCTGTCTGGAAAACCACAGTTTGTACCCAGATTTTAATCCTGAGTTAGAAATATCTTTTGTTGCATATTGCTACAAATCCACAAACATAAACATCTTGCTCATTAGAACTGAACAGGTTTTGTTGTTGGATGTGTGTGTGTGTGTGTGAGTGTGTGTGCTCTAAAGTAATTTATGATGCCAAGGAAGCATACCAGCCTTCAGTATCTTATCAGATTCACGTGAATCTTGCTGTCTTCTTATCTCTTTCTAGGCAAATACTCCCAGAAGGTTCTCTCCCAATTAGATACAGTTCAGCCTCCCACAGGACAAGTCGATCTTCTTGGAGGCGGTTGCTAAGGAATCCCTCCTGGACACTGCAGTCTTATCTTCGCACAGGCATTTCTGCTATGAGAAATCTTGTTGACACTGTAAAGAAGCAAACCTTGTGTGTCAGCAAAAGAGCAGTGATGCTTTAAAAACAACAACAAAAAAACATCTACATGCTTCTTTAATCATCCATAGCTGGTGTCTTCATTTGCATGAAGGTCATGTATTTGAAGGTCTTGCCTTATGCCGCCAATGGGAATTGTACAGCCAAGCCTCCATGGTGAACATCTGAGAGCAGCAATTGATGTTACATGCAGGTGAGAAGCACATGATGTTCTTGTTACCAGGAAACTGCTTGAGGAAGGAAATAGCACCTCCAATTTGAAACAGTTATTATGCTGTGTGTCAAAGGTTCCTAAAGTGATTCAGCTTCCAGCACTGAGCACTTATCTGTTAAGGTAATAAAAAGCTACAGCAATGGGCAAAAACATACAGTGGATACAGTGGATATTTATATGTGTAACTAATTACTATACCAGGGCCTGTTCTAATATAAGCTGCTGCATGTACCAAGTTGTTTGGGGGCCAGAGAGGAAATATACCATGAACCAGAGGATGCATCTAACTTGTATATGTTATGTTGCATTGGATTAACATAGTTTTGTATATCATATTATTTGTAACATGTCTAGACTATTTAGATGCTATAAATATAATAATTGTGGCATATTTATATATATATGCAGGTATCCCCCTGCCCCCGATTTAGATAGACAGACAGACAGACAGACAGTTGTGGGGCAGGGAAGAGAAATGCAAACAATCTTGCAAAAAAGTGTTACCATTGAAACTGCTAGAGTGAAGTAGGAACCCCATCAAAGAAAAGGAAAAAAGTGTTCTGCTTAATTATTTTCTTCATTTTCTGGCTTCTTATATGCTAATCTAACACAAACGGTAGATCTTGAAAGCATTGTTATCACCTCATTCGCTGGCCAGAACAAGTCAATTTCCCTGACACACCAGTCCAGCATTGCTCATGTTCTGGAAAAAGTCCTGGAGCCGCACTCTATAGTGTTCCACCTCTGTTACACCACTGCTGTTATCCATTAATTTATCTATAATATACCTCTCCCTCTTTCTCTCACTGTCTCTCTCACTCATTATTCCCAGTCCTTTGGGCTTGTTGCAAAATACAGCCAGTGTACAATAACAGATAACATACAATATAACAGAAATTGTTCTTGAGAAACGGATCCAGACTTCTTCTCTTAGTCTAAAATAGGACCTGGCGACTTGGCAGTTGGTTGATCTATATGGTCTTGCTTTGCCCCCGCTGACCACTAGATGGCACTCTGTTTTCGTCTTTCCCACGTCCATTAGTGTACGAATCTAATTATGATGCCAACACCTGCTACCGCTGCTTCCTGCTCCTCTTGTCTCTTAAAGAATTCATTCCCCAGGGCTGCCAGCTTGACATATTCGGTGCCGCTATGTTCACTGCAAATTCCAAAGGAAAGATGTTGATGCAGAACATATTGCACGTGTCTTCTGATTGGATATACTCCTGAAGATTCTATTACATGACGTAATGGCTTTAGGGACCAAACGACTGACGTTCATTCAGTTTGCCAGCATTGAAAATAACGTATCTCTGTATAATCGTGGACTCCCTGTAGCTTGGAAGGCAGGAAACCAAGAACAAGATCAATCAGATGCTTTATTCAATTATCTTAGTATGACTCTTTTGGATTTTCCTTCCTGATTGCTTGCAGCAGTAATATAGATATTAATCTTAAACTGCTGAAGATTTTTAAAAATATAATATTGGACAATGATTTCAGATATGTCAAAGTGAAGGTCAAATTTATTTATATACAACCTTTCCATAAATATTACGCTCAAGGGAGTCTACCTCAAACTGATAAAATGTAACAATAATAGAAAAGCCAACAACAAAAGCAGTTAATCCACAACATATTACAGAACAATGCAATGCAAAATTCACAACAGGGCAATAATACATACCTAAATATCAGGCTATTACATGATAACGATCCATGAAACAATTCATCAGAATATAACTAAGCGAAAAGCAATAAAATCAATCGCATAACAAATCAGTTCATAATTACTAGGTCACAACAGTTTTGCAAAACAAACAGCTCTGCCCTAGACTCATTAAAACACATACCCATATACAAAAAACAATACCAAATTCATCAAAGCAGCAAATTTTAAAGAGGCAGAATGGAGTTGCTGACAAATGTATATGGTTTAGGAGCAGCCCTTATCAGATGTTAAAAACAAAAATAGCCAATTTAAAGGGCAATATATTTTAAAAGGTAGGATATAGTTGCCAACACATTTCTAAGTCCTAGAACCAGGAGGTACAAACCGCACCTGAGGGGGCAGCATCTGACACACCCACCAGCCCACACAGGATCAATCCCATCTCTCACAAGGGCAGAGCAGAGGTGGTGTTAGGAGGAGGCCCACTGGGGCTGGAGCCCTGAATCTTTCAGTTGGAGCCCTGAATCTCCAGGAGGCCCTCTGCCCCACCACCCTGCTGCCCACGGGCACTTGCTGAAATAAAGGTACAGGGGCCCTGATGATCTCTGTGGCATCTGATCCCCCTGGATGAGCTGGCGTTTTGCCCACATGTGCTTCACTTCCTGCTGCCCCCCCCACTTGAATCTTTCTGCCTGAGGTTTTTTTCTGAAATCAAATGCCCTCCTCTCCCCTGTCCATACATCCCTTTTTACAAACAGGAGTGTCCTTAGGAGACAGGGTCCTTTAAAGACACACACACAGAGAGAGATTTTAGAGAGTATATAAATTGGCATATGCAGATTTGTGTATATATATTTTTTGTCCTGTGGGTCTGAGCCTTGAATCTTTTCAGTACCTTGCACCTCCCCTCCATATGGGCCACTAAAGGCCTTTCTCAGCAATCCCTTAAATTGGCCTTCCCTATATGTTTGTATGTAAACGCTTTTTTCCATTATGTACAATATTGTATTTTTTAAGGTTTTTAATCTTTGTAAACCACCCAGAGAGCTTTGGCTCTTGGCTGGTATAGAAATGTAATAAATGAAATGATATTAATTTATTTATTAGATTTTTAATCTACCCAATAACAGCAATTCTCTCATGGCAGCTTGAAGAAAAAATCTCAAGGCAGCTCACAATGATAAAAACAATCAAAACAATAGAACAATACCGTACTTTAGCAGCTGCAGCGAAACAAAAGTAAAAAGATCTGGGGCAGCAGCAGTTAAATCAAGCCAAACTCTCTCCTAATGGGGCATATTTTAGCTTCTTGGTGAGCAGCAAGGTGGGAGATTCTTGCCCTTGGGGAGGGCATTCCTCCATCTAGGTACCATAGTAGAAAAGGCCTGTCATGTGTCCCCACCCCCTCTGCTGAACTTCAATCTTTGTGGGAGGGGATGTCAAGGGGGCTTCAGACTGTGAATGGAAATGGCGGGGGGGGGGGGATGTTGCAGGGGAAATGGTTCCACATTTTAAATTCACTTAATTCAGAGCACCATTACGACTACAGGAATAAAATGGAGTTTGCTTCTGATGCTAAACATATTTACGTGGGAATAAGCACCATTTTGGTGTAGAAGAGCATCACTGGCTCAGCTTGTCTGAGCGTGGAAAGCTAAGCAGGGTCAGGCCTGGTTATTACTTGGATGGGAGACCCCTCCTCTAGTTTCCTGCAGTGAGCAGGGGGTTGGACTCGATAGCCTTGTAGGCTCCTTCCAACTCTATGATCTATGAAATCTATGAAATCTATGAAATTTAAAAGTAAAAATAATAAAATTGGTGTCTGTAACCATGTACATGCCTAGCTGGCTGCTCCCAGGACCGGTGCAGGGCAGTTTGGCGCCCAAGGCAAAATTATATTTAGCGCCCCCCTCTCGTGCCATGGGGGGGGCTCCGGAGCAAAGCAGCCCTGCTCTGCAAACCACCACCACCCGCAGCCACCGGACCCCCCGCCACCCCCCACAGCTGCCGGACCCCCGCCACCCCCCCGCAGCAGCCAGACCCCCCCGCCACCTACCTTCTCCCCCCCCGCCCTGGCCGCCTCCTCCTTCGAGGAGGAGGAAGTGACGCGATGGGACCCCCGCACTCTGTTTTTGGCCAGGGAAACCAGGGCAACAGGGCTGTTTAAGCCCTGTTGCTTTGGTTCCTCCCGCCAAAACAGAGCTTGGGCGGGGCTCTGGCAGCGGCGCAGAGAGAGTAGGTGGCGGGTGATCTGGTGGCTGCAGGGGGGTTGCGGGGGGGTCCGGCGGCTGCGGGTGGTGGTGGTGGGTGTCCAGTGGCTGCGGGGGGCTGCGGGGGGGTCCGGCGGCTGTGGGGGATGGCGGAGGGGGTCCGGCGGCTGCGGGGGGTCCAGCGGCTGTGGGGGGGTGGCGGCGGCAGCGGGGGGTGGCGGCAGCGGCGCCCAGGCTCGGCCCCACCACTACCTCCGGGCACAGCGTTTCTGCGCCCTCTTCAGCCACACGCCCTAGGCAACCGCCTAGTTTGCCTAGCGGTAGCGCCGGCCCTGGCTGCCCCATAACTATAAGCGGCTTTAAAAAACCAAAAAAACAACAACAACAGTTTATAGTTCCCCCCCCCCCCTTTTGTCTCTTGACTTTTAGATTGTGAGCTGCTTTGGTCAGTGCTCTGCTTTTTTGGTCTGAAAAGCAGGGTAAAAAAAAAAGATTCAAATAAATAATACGTGTGCATTCAGAGCACAGACAATGTTCATACACACACACACCCATGTAATAGATGGCCCCTCTTTTCCGCCCCACCTGCCTTAATGATAGGCATTTTACTTGTTTATTTAAAAAAAAACATATTTAGGACTGCCTGGGCTGGAAAGTCATCAGAGGGCAAGATCAGTGCTATAGCCTTCGGGCACTTGGACCAAGGACTTCTTGGACTGGCTTCCAGTCTGCCCTTCCCTTCCCTTCCCTCCAGCACCAGGGGAGTGGTACATGCTCTGATAGCAAAGCATCTAAATGGTGTTCACATTAGCCCCCTAACTAAAAACAAATCAAAACAGTGCAAAATAAATCTTTCAGTTGTGGCTTAAAAAAAACAGCACCCAATCCTCATTATCAAAGACATTCTTTATTTCAAAAAGCCCACCTCGCTCATTTTGGACATAAAAGGATGGCTTGGCGGTGTTCCATACGCTCATCTTTAAGGTGTAGTTAGTCTTACTACAATGAAAATATTCAGATCTTTGAAGGTTCGGCATACCAGGTGCATATTTTAGTACCTTGCTCAGCCAGAAGCATTTGACCCCAGAACTGTAGAAACGATAAATAAAGGTACGGTATGTCGCTCACAATCTTTTATCAGATCTCTCCTTCATTTTATTTTATCAAAGATCACCTGACAGCATACAGGCCCGAAAGTCAAATGATTTACGGTTATACAAGAGATTCTGGAGGGAATTACTTGCACCAGCAAGCCTGGGAACACCCCACATTTCCTTTCCAGTTCAATGTTAAATAATTAGGGGCCCTAGGGAGCTAGATGTTTATTCCAGAGCATAGAGCAGGGATGCCACCCAAGACGTGGGGATTACTTCAGAAATTAACTGTGCCAACAAGTTTCTTGCTGCTTTGTTCTTCCTGTGTTTAGGGTTGCAAGCAACTGGAAGTCCTCAGAGATCTGGTTCATACATGAGAAGCCACCATGGGTGAATTTCCCTGTGGGGTTTTTTGTCGCAGCGGCAGCCACCATTTTGAATATTTGAGCCGCAGCGATCAGGGGGAGTGGGTGTGTCGCGGCTTGTCATTACATGCGAACCCAGCAAGGGTGGATCGTTGGGGTGCTTGACAGGCCACCTGCAACCCTAAAACAGCCCATTCTGCCTTCTACTGAGTCCATTGGTCCATATTGCCCAGTATTGTCTGCACGGACTGGCAGTGGCTTTCCAGGGTCTTAGACTGGAGTCGTTCCCAGCCCTATGCCAGAGACTGAACCTGAAACCTTCTGCATACAAAAGATGTGTTCTCCTCCCGCTGAGCTTCAGCCTTTCGCTGGAAGCAGACCCAATGCTCCTTGCAGTGTCTGTTCCCTGCCTTCATTACATGGAACATGACATCACAACAAAGCGAACACACGCACGTACACACCGCTTTGATGAAGTACCCATTTTCAAACCAAGCCCAGAAGTGGAACAGTTGTTAGCGCTGACCGTGTCAGCTGCGTTCCCAGCCCCCACATCCCAGGAGAAAACCTGGTGTGAACACAAACTAAAGCTTGCTCGTTCAGAACAAGCTTACCTGGCAACCAGCCTCATCAAAATGGAATGAAACCCCTAAGGCAGTGTTCTCCAACCTTGGGTCCCCAGATGTTTTTGGCCTACAACTCCCAGCATGCCCCAGCCAGTTTCTCTTCTGTTTTTTTCAGAGCACTTTCGCGTTCTTGTTGTTGTTGCTGCTGTTTTAGAACAGGGGGAATGAGCTATTACATTACAGCTGAGAAAATGGCATTCTATCTCCTGGTGTAATTGTGCTATACTGCTATAGCACGGCTCCACCTAGAGGTTGTGTAGCAGAAAAGCAGGAAAGAAAGAGCTCTTTGTGTAGAGCTCGGACCTCAGTGCTGCAACGAAACCGAAAGTAGATACTGCGATTAACAGCACAATAAATGCCTCGTGTAGAAAAGCCCAAGGAAGTCTAAAAAAGGAGGGGCATCTGGCAGAAGATGTTAGCATCCCTGCTAATCAAAAAGTCCCAGCACTTTGACTGGGTGAGCCCTGGCTCCACTATGCCGCTGGAATTCAGCCCGTATCTATTGCACCACCACAAAGCCCTTGACAGTGAATTGCTTGGTAAATGTGATATAGTCTAGGAAGGGCTCTTCCTGGTTCTTTTATTGCACCTTTTGAGCTGGTCTTTAATGGAGACGATGACAATGACAACCGCTAGTACTGTCCAATATTGATTTAGCTCCAGCAGTGGGGATAAGTTAAGACCTTCTTTTTGTCACAAGTAGCAATAGCGTATAAGTCCTGTAATGGAAGAGCGACCTGGCTTCTGTTCTGCCTCATATATCACTGACAGAACTATCTTCTAAATTCTGTCTGCAGAAGCTTTGCTCTGTTTGCACTAAACTATTTCGACTTGATTTGCTGAACGCAGCATGAGTTTGCAGTCCTGGCGGAGAGCAGACCCATTTGTCCACTTGAAAACTTAATAGATGGGATCTAGAACCACAGTTTCCTGCGTATTTTTCCTCCATGCTAGAACCGCAAGGATCGTACTAGGAGATGCTTCAGATTTCAAAGCTGAAAGACTCTTCAGTTTGATTTATATAGGATGAGAGTGCTATAAGATGAATGTTTAAATTCATCTACCATATGTGCTGGCCCATTTATGTTAGCATGCCGGAAGTGAAGCTGCCTAAGCTGTCAGCCAGGCAGGCTTCTTGGACTGGAGGTGTATTTCTTGCTTTGTGTGCAAGAGGTTCAAATCCCAGAGACAAGCTCATGCAACTGGGGAGAAGATGGCTATATCTTAAGGGGAAGGGCCATAGCTTAAAGGTGAAGCACCTGCTTTGCATGCAGAAGGTCCCAGGTTCAATCCTCAGCATTTCGAGCTGGGCCTGGGAAAGATGAAATCCTGGAGAGCTGCTGCCAATCAGAGTAGAAAATATCAAGTTAGATGGACTACCGGTAATTGTCTGACTCGGTATAATGCAGCTTCCCATATTCCCTCCTGTTGCTGGCATGTTAAAGTTAACATATGAATGGGCCAGCACATGGCCAGGTGCATACAGAGTGCTTATCCCAGTAAGGGCTTTCCCCAGTGCCTGTGTCTTATATAAACAAAGCCTAACACAATGGGAATAATTATTTGTTTATGTGTGCAAATGTATCAGAGAAAAGTATAGAGATTACTGTAAAAAAATAATAATGATGAGAGAGCTTTGGTATATGGCCAATGCATTGGCACTGAGAATATATCAACCTGCAAGATTTTGTACCTAATACCTATAAAGAGAGGCTTCCATTTCAAGCACTACCCACCAAGAGGACGTGAAACAAACCAAGGTATGTTCTCGTCTGCTTCACTCCACAGACACACTCCTGCTGCAATTTCCATGATCACAGATGCTTTCGGAAGGACTGCTTGAACCAAAGGAACCACAGCGGGACCACATCATATGTTGCATTTCTCCAGTGGTCCCTGTGGTCAAGTACAATGAAAAGAGAAGCCTTCACATTTGGAACCCACCATAACAGAGTATGCTGTTCCAAAGAAAAGTGCCTTATGCTGCAGTCGTAGGAACATAGGAAGCTGCCTTTTACTGAGTCAGACCATTGGTCCATCTAGCCCAGTATTGTCGACACTGACTGGCAGCTATGGCTCTCCAGAGTCTCAGACAGGATTCTTTCCAAGCCCTACCTGGAGGCCAGGGATCGAACCTGGGACCTTGTGCAAGCAAAGCATGTGCTCTATCACACTGAGCTATGGTCCCTCCCTACAGCACCTGGTATTCCAAGGCGGTCACCCATCCAAGTACTAACCAGGCCTGACCCTGCTTAGCTTCTGAGATCAGACAAGATCGGGCTGTTCGTCACCCCCTCTGCAACAGATTGAGAATCTGCTTTGATTGCTATCCAAGTTTTTGCTATCCAAGAACCAGGTTTTGTTCCTTATTGTACTTCTTAGCAAATCTATTTTGCTCTATTGCCTCCATTCTAAGCCCTTTTACTGATTCAGTGTGAATGATTCATAATTTGAAGCCATTACTACAGGGAAGGAGAACCTGACGCCCAGGGTCCAAATCCAGTCCTCTGAGGGTCCCAATCCAACCTTCCAGCCCCCACCCACCCGAAGGTCATATCCCCTTACTTTGGCTCCACCTGCTTTCCCCCAGCCACCAATCATTTGGTGGTTTCCCAGCTTTTGTGCAGTATCTTTCCCATTCTGGCAGTAACTTTAAGTAACCCATTCTGCTTTAAGCTAAAATACACTGGTATTTGGTTTTTGACCCTTTTACCTTCAACTTTACCCATCACTGGAATGCGACCCCCAAGAGTGTCTCCAGAATGGAATGCGGCCCTCGGACTAAAAGAGGTTCTGCATATCTGCTTTAGAGCGGCACCTCTTGCACTTCCAAATCATTGCTTCAAGTTTCCCCAGGTAAAGACAAGTAAATTTCTTCAAGCACCACTCTTCATCAGCTCCATGGACCAGTTGGAAAATAGCATGGGCTGTGACACCCCCACACATCTGGATGGTGACGATCAGAAATGCTGAAACCGCACACCAAAGCCCTGAAATTGGAGCTGTCCG
Source organism: Shinisaurus crocodilurus (assembly GCA_021292165.1). NCBI lineage: Eukaryota > Metazoa > Chordata > Lepidosauria > Squamata > Shinisauridae > Shinisaurus > Shinisaurus crocodilurus. The sequence goes on from CM037878.1 coordinate 37,555,666, forward strand.
GACATCTACCCTTAGTCATCCCAGCTGGCGGAAATACTCAGCTGGTGAGAGAGGACTTGTCACATTGCCCAGGCAGTCATGTTTCCTAAAGATGAATGCCTCATAAGGCATCAATATGTGACACATCTGTAGGAACAGTTGTTGGAGGCTTTTGAGGGTGACCGGGTGCCCTCCATGGCCATATATAGGTATGTAAACACAGCCTCCATTGCGCAGCCAGTCAGTCCTCCACGCAAGGTGGTCTCCTTGGTGCTTTCCAAGGCAGCTTCACGTGCCCTACTCTGTGTGTGTATTCTGTGCTTTCTGAAGGAGCTTCGGTTATTGTTTTGCAGCCTTTGGGGATACACACATCTTCTAAATAAAGACCACTTGTCACCGGACCACAGAGTCAGGTGTTCAGTAATGTACCAGAATAACACTGAGGGGAATTCCGTCATGAATATCAAGTTTGCCAGATCAAATGTGTGTTACATGAAAGCCAGGACAAAAGTGGAAACCATTATTCATCTTCCAGTATAAACTGACCACAAAAGAGAGAGATAAACAAGAGAAGCAGTGCTGGAAGGAGGTGACCGGGGGCTTCCCTACATGAGGCGCTTACACAGCTGCTTTTCTGAGGCTTCTTCTTCTGTCTTCTTTGTGGGAGTAAGACTGCCTCAGTTACACGTGGCTTTTTTCTGAGTTTTTTGTTTGTTCTCTGCCTTTCTATATATTCTATTAACCAGGCACAAGGTGGCGCTGTGGTATAGCTGCAGTACTGTATACCGGATTTTCTGCTGTACACCAGGCCTTTGTTCCAGTTTAAAATTTAATAGCTGACTTTCCTTGCTCTAAAGCAGGGCTCTCCAACCTTGGGTCCCCAGATGTTGCTGGCCTACAGCTCCCAGCATACCCCGCCAGCATGGCAAATGGCAAGGGATTCTGGGAGCTGTAGTCCAGCAACATCTGGGGACCCAAGGTTGGAGAGCCCTGCTCTAAAGAAAGCCACAGAAATGGCTGGAAAGCACAGGAGAAGCCCTGGAGGATGACAACGTCATGAAAAGGCCCCGCAAACTTCCGTGAGTGAGGGATCACGAGCACACAACAAACGCCTCATATAGAAAAGCCCTGGCTCTCTCAGATGTGCATTCCACACTGCCTCAGGCTACAATAGCCAACAGATGTCCCCTCAGAACTCTCATACGGTGGCCACTTATGCATCACCAGAAAAGAGGACAGAAGAGGATACCGTTTGCATAATATTTGCACATGCAAACATATGTATAGGTGCAAATAGAGAAATAATAAGTATAATTTAAATAGAAATAATACTGGAGAAGACAGACTAGGTGACCTGTGTAGCTGCTCAGTCTGCTGTCCAGGTGCTAACTGTTGATGGGCAACTTCAAGGTTCCTGCTCTTCCCTCCTGATATATATATATATATATTTACTTTAAACCAGGCTTGGACTTAACAGCCCATCAAACAGAAAACACCTTCAAACACTGTCCTCTGCCAGCTTTCCAAAACAGAGAACTACCCTCTGTAACTTAGGATAGCTGGCCACCTTAAACTCTCAGGACCCTACTGGTAGTAATCAAAAGGGCTGGGGAAGGTATTTTGGCATGCAAAGAGCTTGCAATAGGTATTTGGTCAGCATTTAGTACTATCCTAACATGCAGCTGGGCCCAACACATCTTTCCTGTATCTAAAATGCAGGGGGGGGGGGAATGAATTTTCCCTGATTTCTTTCTATTATTGTTCTGTGATTTGGCTGTGGCCCTGGTTTTGCTCTGCCCGTGCTCCACTCAGCAAAGCAAAGCTCTCCAATATTCTGGAATTTGCACATGCACCCTGGCACTTTGCTTGCTGCTATTATTACTATTCTATTTTAAGTCCCAAAAGAATGTTATGCGCACCAGCGCACCAGCTCTCTAGCTGCAAGTTCCCATCCCTGCCAATACGCTGGAGCGCTCCTGCGCATCAAGTGCTTCTCCTGAAAAAGAACTGAAAGTAAAGCTAGAGAAAAGCAAACAGAAGGTATTTGCTCTGTGCAAATTCTGGAAATTGGCATTTTTGCGGGGAAAGATTATCAGTGTAGCTCTAGAAAAACAATCGGGTAATTTGGAAGCCCTAAATCTGAGAGAAATTTGGACAGGGTGGATTTCATAATCCACCCCCATTAAAATACTCCTCATCCATACTTTGGGAAGGCTTCAGGCGTTTATCTACCTTTGAGGAAGACAGAGGCCAGTGCTGCTGTGCCTCTCTCCTTAGATGCAAGGCTTTGTGCTTTCAAGGAGTGATATGCACTGTGTTGTCACAGAAAATTGATACAGGGAGTAGCTCAAAGTCGTAAAGACAGCCTAAAAAACAACACACACACCCATTGCTTTTGAAGTGCAACTCCACAAGCCACAATAATAATTACACACACCTTAAGGCTGCTTCATACAAAGCATTTTCCCTACATAGAGGCATGTGTCAAATGAGCCCTTGGCCCAATTATATACTTAAAACAGATATTCTACCTGTTTTAAGGGAGGACGCTCTTGGGCTAAGGTCTTCTTCACACACATCTCTGTGTCAGAAATATGCTTTGTATGTGAAGCAGCCTTCAGGTGTGTATAATTATTAAGGGGCTACTCCCTGATGAGCCACAGGTATGACATGCAAGAGGGTATTACGTCCAGAGGGTTTTTTTGCAGCAGGAGACCCATGATGCTGATCCTAATACATGGTTCCAGGACAGTCTTGCCTGAGCAGCACATGCAGTGGCTGCTTCTTGCTATTTCTTGGCCTTCTGGCCTTCTGCCTGCTCCATGGCAACTGTCCTTGCTCAAGCTCCATGTTCCCAGCTCTCAACCCACCCCTGAGCATATGTCCTGGCTATCCACCTGCAAATGCCGCAACTAACCGAGAGCTTGTGTGTTTCGCCCAGGATGGAAACACGTCTGAGTAACAGCTGGATTTTCCAAAATGGGGGAGCCAACATTACTCTGTTTCTTGTTCCCAGCAGCCCCAGGGGCAGCTCCAGGTCCAAACTGTGATCATCATATGACCTGCAGAGCTTAATTTGAATGTCAGCAAACTCCACCTCCTCGACTTTAACTTGGGACTTTTAATATGCAGACAGTGCGACTTCACCATCAAGTCAGGGGTGTGTGTTTTCCTTCCCTATGCCCCCCCCAACCCTCTGCTTTTTGTAACATTTCTTGACTGATTAAGAGATCTGGGGGTCTCAAAAGCTTGCACATTTTTTGTGATGGGGGGGTTGGCCCATTTATTGAACCAAAAAAAAAAAATTAACTGCGTGGAAATGCACGTTGTGATCTTACAATTCCTCTTTCCCTTACAGAGCATTCCCAGACATTTTTTGCAAACCATATGCAAAGATCACATTATTAAGCTGTTTAATAGCATCTTGCAGAGTACTTCTAGCACTTTAGCATGGCAGAGGAAGAGCAGCTTGCTAACTACAGAGAATTTGAGGAATGCTGGAGACATCTGGTCAGGACACTCTGATTTCCCAGCCTTTAATCTTGGGGGGAATGTATTTTGGAATTTGTCATGATCAAATAGAGCAGCTCTATTTTACATTACATTCTTTCCAACGGACCTCAACACATTCAGTTTTGGCAAATGTATACAGGTATAGTGGGGAACAGCAAATTACATATAGAAAGAGAAAGTTGGGCAGAGAGATCCTGTGGTGGTGAGATTCCAAGGCAGTCCTACTGCCACTTCCTAAGCCTTGGTGGCTCACTAGGGTGGCCAAGTACCCTACTTTATGGAGGGCAGTCCTCTACTTTGGAGAGCTGGCAGAAGACAGTTCTCTGTTTGAAGGAGTCCAATATTTGATGAGCTGTCCAGTCCAAGTCTGGTTTAAAGTCCAGGACCATAAGAAGGGAGAGCAGGAGGGGCCTTGAAGTTGCCCACCCCCAGTTAGCACCTGGACAGCAGACTGAGCAGGCACACAGGTCACCTAGTCAGTCTTTTCTACTATGATGACCAAGAGACAGAAGCCCTAACTGCCTTACTACATTGGCAGATGTAATAAAGAAGTGAAGAAGTTTCAGACCAACAGACACTGAGGCATTCTCTTCAGTAGTAACAGGAGACATTCCAGAAAAACTTTCCATGGTTCAATTTGCTTGCATCCAGTGGTGCCATCAGGGGAGGACTTTGGGGCAGAAGTCCAGGGCCCCACTCAGCAGGAGGGCCCACAAATACAGCAGGGTTGACTTACCCCATTTTGAAGTGTGAAAGAATATACACTGACATCTAAAGAGGTAGGGGAGAGGGGGCTGCAAGAGCATTAAGTCCAAAGTCTAACATTTCAACCGCACCACGGCTTGCATGAATGGAAAGTGTATCAAGCACAAATTACTACCACGGTGGGACATGGGAATAAAGGTGTCTTCAAGATGGGAGTGCACCAGACAGTACTGAAAATATACTCCACTGCATTTGCTTTTCCACATCTTTCTACATTTTAACTTTAACCCCACCATACTTTGGGTGTTTTCACTAGTCCAATTTTCACTCTTCCATAATTCTGAGCGCAATGTTTCCATTTTAATTGCATTTGCCTCTTAACATCCTTCGCAGGGATGGAAGTTCCATCTTTTCTGCCATGTCTTCCTGCAGCAGGATATGACACAGGCCACAGCAATTTCCAGTGATCTAACAGTCAAGGTATGCCAAATCTATAATTACATAATAATGGTGTACAACACAGAACAGTGCTTTAACTGGGTTAAGAATAATTTTAAAGGAATAGAAGCCATCTAGAGATTTGTACATAGCAAAAGATGACCAATGAGCCTAGTCTTTCTTTTAAAGATTCTCGCATGTGCCATATGCCCATTTTGGATAATAGGGTAAATTGTTCAAATCCCATTTTAAATCGTGATTGCAGAAAGGGCAAATGTCTGTCCTTAAATATTGCACACAAGGAATCCAGGCCTGCTCTGTCATAGCCTAAAATAGTATAAGCATCACAGAGCAGACAACTGTATAAATCTGGAGTGATGACTGCTCCTGGACAATGAATAGTAGGAGGTTGCTTCGTGTCGTTTTAAACGCCTTGGGGCGCAATCCTAAGGCCACTAGACAGAGTGGCAGACAGACGATATAGGAAAAGTCGGAGTCTCAGCTCCAACCTCAGAAATGCGCTCCGAGGTCAGAGCTGGGACTCCGACCTCAGAGCGCCCTCCCTCCGCCCTTGCAGCCGGTGCGGACAGAACTATGCTGACTGTGGCTCCGAGGTCAGAAGACTGACCTTGGAGCCAGAGGTTTGTGCGTGGGGAAAGGGGCAGGGAGGGGAGGAGTAAGGCTCTGCCAGCACACGATATATCCTGGTGGCACCTCAGCCTCTCCTCCTCGCGAGCCAGGACAAAAGACTTAGGTGGCTGAAATCAGCCGTCGAAGTCTTTTGCAGGGCGGGAGGCGCGCGGAGGCGACTTTTGCCTCTGCGCTCCTTCCGCCCTCCATTGGATGACCGTAATTCTCTGAGTTCAGCGGGTTATGGGCAGTCGCACTGGATTGCTCTGTTAGGGTGCAATCCTATGCAAGTTTAAACAGGAAAAAAGGCCTATACCTCCCAGGCCATTTTTTGGTTGGCCTTTTTTTCTGTCTAAACTTGCATAGGATTGCACCTTTAGTTGCTGATAAAAAGACAGCTCAGACACCAGGTATTGAGCAGCCGCTGAAGGTTTGCTTCCGTTTTCAAGAAATAGCGTATGTTCCCCAATAGGGTGTCCACTGATGGGAGGGCTCAAATTTACATAAACTTTGCATAAGTCAATGTCCATGTATAGAGGCAAATTGGGGAAAAGTTACTATAATTCAAAAACAAATACAATACATCTCACCATAGCAGGGAGAAGCCTGGGACCAGATGACCTGTGCGCCCGCTCAGTCTGCTGTCCAGATGCGCACTATGAATGGGCAACTTTGAGAACTCTCCTCTCCTTTCTTGTGGTTATCTTTAAGCTGGAGTTGGACCACATAGCCCTTCAAATGCAGAATGTCTTCAAGTTCAAACAGAGAGGACTGTCCTCTGACAGCCATTCAAGCAGAGGATTCTCACCTGTAAAGTAGGACGCACAGCCACCCCCCTATTGCCCAAATCATCGTTACAGCCCTGAATAGTCTGTGTTTCCCACAAAACTCCAGAGAAACATACCAGCTTTCATGATTCGTTGGTGGTGTTAATGACAGACAGCTTGTTTCCTTTTGGGTACACCATGCAGGCTAATTCTCTTAGAATCACTGCTAAGGGGAAATAATGGTGTGATTCATTCATCAAGCCTAATGGAGTGGTGCTTGCGGGGGGGGGGTACTCTTTTTGCCAGAAGTGGTGAGATACCACAGAAGCAGGACCAAAAAGCAGAAAAAAACCAGCAGGCAGAATTGAGGAGCAGGCCAGAAGTCAGGGCTAAAGGACAATGAGGAAGGACAAGAACACACCTGAGTTCAGAAAGACCTATGCTGCTCAGGCAAGGTTTACAGAGGAACATAGGAAGCTGCCTCATACTGAGTCAGACCATGGGTCCATCTAGCCCACTGTTGTCAACACTGACCAGCAGCGGATCTCCAGGGCTTCAGGCAGGATTCTTTCCTAGTCCTACCTGGAGATGCCAGGGATTGAACCTGGGACCTTCTGTATGCAAAGCATGTGGTCTACCACAGAGCTACATCCCCTCCATTTAGGTAGAACAGGAATCATAGAATCATAGAATCATAGAAAAGTAGAGTTGGAAGGGGCCTACAAGGCCATCGAGTCCAACCCCCTGCTCAATGCAGGAATCCAGGTCAAAGCATCTCTGACAGATGTCTGTCCAGCTGTACCTTGAATGCCTCCAGAGTGGGAGAGCCCACCACCTCCCTCTCATAGTCCTTCCTGTCCAGGAAGAATCAATGACCAATTTACAGTAGGTAGATGGGGGTCCAGCCAGGTCCTTAGGATACTAAACTGCCTACGCAGAGGTGGCAACGTGCAGCTCAATGGCTCACCACACAAGGCAACCACACCAACCCACCCAAATGCTCTCAGTTCAAGCCCAGCAGTTTCCAACACCATCCCTCCCACTGCCTTGGCCGAACTGAAGTGCATTCTCTTGACAGGATGAGAAGGTTGAATACGGAGCATTTCCCACCTGGTAAGAGCAGGCTGACTGTTCCTGGGCAAGGCCTTCCCTCCTCTGAGTTCAGAGTAAGTATCACCTACCCCAAGGAGGGTAGACCAAGATGTTGACCGTTCCCATCGGGAGCACATGGCTTAAGTGGTAGGAAAAGAGCAACTTCTCCCAACTTCAACACCCCTGCCTCACCATGCCCAACCCGGGGCAGGCTGACATTGAGCCCATGGGCGCATCTAGGCCAGCTTTCTCCAACCTGGTACTCTCCAGATGCATTGGACTGCAACTCCCAAGAACCAGGAACCAATGGCCATGTTGGCTGGGAATTATGGGAGTTGCAGTCCAACACATCCGGAAGGCACTAGGTTAGGGAAGGCTGCTCTAGGCCAACTCTGCTGGTAGTCCATGCTCAGAATCAAAGTAAGTGTAACATTAAATGCCTGTAAACTTTCAATATTAGTTGCAAAAAAGGACAGACCATGGCACATAAGGAGGATTCAACCCTTTCCCCCACAGGGCTGCAACCCCACTCAAAAATTGCTCCCCACACCCCACACAATTGGGTGGAAGCTTACACTGGTGCCAAGTCACTGGCTAAAAACAGCTGTCCTCCAAGATCTTTAATTTTTCATTCATTCATTAATTTTTATCCAGCCCTTCTTTCAAAGAGCCATATACATGCTCCCCTCTATTAACTTCACAACAACCCTGTGAGGTGGGTTAGGCTGATGGAGAGAGTGATTGGCCCAAGGTCACCCAATGGATTTTGAGTCAGTAACAGGAATTTGAACCCCAATCTCCCAGGTCTACACTCAACACTCTAACCAACTCGAAATGAGCTGACCTAGCGCTACCCCCTAGACTAGAGGGTCAGGGGAAAGTGCAAAAGTGGCTCCCCCATGGGCACTAAAGGGGGGAACTGGAAAAGTTGAGGATCTTGCTGAGAAGGGGGGGGAATCATCCAAAACACCCCCTTCTCAGCTGAAGAGCCCTCACGGCTTCTCCAACCTGTCAAAAGAAACCCACCATTTGTGGGTGCAAATTTGTTTTTGTTTTTTTTTAAAAAAATACTGGACAGGCACAGGGAGCCCCTCCAAGGTGCTGCAGGAGCACTTTGAAGGGGCAGCTCATGGCTGCCCAAATGGGGATTGGGAAAGCTGACTGTCAAGCCAGCTATCCCAAGCCCCCCCTTTTTAAAGGACAAAAAAGCCGCAGTGAGATGAAACTGGCTTGGCATCATGGCAGGGAGGGGGGAAGCCAGTGCCAGCTGCACCCAAGTGCTGTTTGGGCATTTGTGGGGCAGCTGGCTCTGGCACAAACCAGGGGTAGCTTGGGAAGAGCGGCAAGGGGTTTCTTGCCACCCTTGCAGAGCAAGTCGCTGGCCATGAGTCTTTACCCATGGTGGGATCGGTCACCTGGGTTCGGATGACACGAGAACCCACTGCGGGGAAAACAAACCCCAGAACAGTCCATGGGTCCCCATTGTGGGTTGTTTGGGGGAAAAAACCCACCCCTGGTGGGTAGCCCGCACTGGGTTTGCACAACATGACAAACGGTTATCATTGGTTGGTTGTTGACGGTTATCATTGGTTGGTTGTTGTGTCATGCGAACCCAGTCAGAGTCATGCTTCCATGATCTTCTTGTGTGTTGGTAAGGGTGAATACATAGATAGAGACACTGAGGGAGTTACAAAAGAATCTTTTAAGAAAGTTTTCTAAGGAGAGAAGGGAGGAGAGGAGAAGTGGATAGATGAGAGGGGGAAGCAGAGGGCACCATCACGCTGAATTACCTTCAGCATTCACTGATCCAAGACGACATATACCCAAAAGGGATTGAAAACAGACTTGGAGAGCGGCTTTTTAAAAAAGAAGAGAGACATACTGACCTCATTTCTGCCATAAAGCATGCTGCTCCAAATCTTGCCGCAAAGACAAAGGCGGCTGACCTTGAGTATCAAAAGGTCACGGTTCATATTGCCTTTGCAGGATGCCAGCCGAAAAAAAACAACTCCATTTCATTCCCTGTCAAAAGAAAACTCACAAAACTTCCCTTCGCAACAAATGTAATTCATTCTGAAAGAACATATGCTTGTGTTCCATCAGAGAGAACAGGCTTTCTTGTGCATGCCTAGGCAACAAATGCTGGGATTCTTGGCAATAGATAAATATTCCCCCCAAAAAGAAGCCTCCTGATATCCTTGACCATGTATTGCTACATTCATAAAATGCAGAGAGAGGGAAAGCAATTATCATGGGTGTACAGGATACAAAGACATAACTGATACTCCACAATCCAAATGAGTCATTCTTGTAGATGATGATGATGATGATGTATTATCTTTTAGAACCAATAAAGCATGATGCAAACACAGCCATTGTAATAAAATAAATAATAATAAAAAAGGCAAAGCAAAAAGGCAATGCTTTTACAAGGTGGCAGAATCCACAGACCTTCCAAGCTCACCCTAGTAACTCCAACTCCCTTGCACTTTCTTAGTGTAAAAAGGGGGAAAGAAGCTATGAATTCCAATAAGGTCTGAGTGTAAAATGTGCCTGAAAGAAGAGTGTGTGTGTGTGTGTGTGTGTGTGAGAGAGAGAGAGAGAGAGAGAGAGAGACTTAAAGTTAAAGATTGATAAGGAAGGAAGAGGATGTTGAGGCACAGGCACAGCTATCATGATTCAGACAACAATACAGACACTACCTTGCAAAACCGTAATGCTGATAGAGATCTGGCCATTTTTCCCAGATGAAAATGCAGCTATTTGGCATTTCCTTCTATTATATGGCACTTTTTGCACCTTCAGCAATCCTCTCCCCAAATATATGGGACATATTTTATAATTATTTAGGAACATAGGAAGCAGTTTTATACCAGGTCAAACTATGGTTGCTTCCAGATGGAGAGTTACTACTGCTAATAATCAAAAGACTAATGTGCAGCTATTCCATCTTTTCTGCTTTAAGGAGTATGCAGGTTTTTGTGGAAAGAAAAAAGATGAAAGAAGCTATGGAAAAACATGGGAGGGTTACCAATGAAAGACAGTGGGCTTCTCTACATGAAGCGTTTAACCCGCTGCTTTACCGAGGCTTCTTTTTCCGTTTTCTTTGCGGTAGGAAAAGCAGATCATTTACTGGTTTTTTCTGGGCGGTTTCTTTTTTCTGCCTTTCTATATATTCCATTATACAACCACAAGGTGGTGCTGTGGTATAGCTGCAGTATAGCAGAATTGCAACAATACATGAGCCTTTCATTCCAGGTTGTTTCGCATTTGAAATTTAATACCTGACTTTCCTCACTCTAAAAAAAGCTGTGAAAATGGCTGGAAAGCATGGGAGAGGCCCTGGAGGATGACGACGTCATGTAAAGGACCCGCAAACTTCCATGAGTGAGGGAATCACAAGTGTACAGTAAATGCCTCGTGTAGAGAAGCCACTGTTGCCAGATGCCCCATAAAATTCCATGTTTGAGGCAGGGCAATTGAACAACAAACGTTTCATCCAGAAGCACTCTAGTTGTCCATCAAGCCCCGTATGATGGACAACTTTGACTTACTGGCACTGGGAGGGTTTGCATGACACAATAAGCCGCACCGCGTAGAAAGCTAGCAGTGTGGCTTATAAGCCACCCTACCCCTGATGCTGTCCAACAGATGATCAGGGCACATCGGGGGTAGGGTGCCCCCTCCTCTTCCCTTGGTCCTACCATGGGTATCCCAGGGGACCCTGCGGGAGCACCAAGGTTTACCCCCATCCCCACTGCCACTTGTCAGTGGGGGGGGGAGTGGAGGGGAGCAGGGATCGCTGACATACCTCAGCCCAGCTAATGAAGAGACCTCATGAGCCTGGATGAGGGATGTTGGTCGGCCACTGCCGATGTCAGCAGAGCGGGCTTGCTTGTGAGTAAGCCCGCTCTGTTGGCAGCAGGCACCCCTAGCTCCTGCTGATGCTGGAAGAGCCCGCCAGAGCAAGCTCTGAGGGCATCAGCAGGAGCTCGGGGCAGCCGATGCCGACAGAGCAGGCTTGCTCACGAGCAAGCCCGCTCTGCCAAAATCAGCGGCAGCCCCACCCTGCTGTACACGGTGCCTCTGACAGCTGCCCCCAAGTGCCGCTTGGGCACTTTGGGTGCGACATCAGTGGTGCTCACCCAGCCACCGCCTCTTGCCAAGAGGCTCTGTAGCCATTTGGGTTACCCCAGGGGTTGTCGTGTCACTCGGTTCGGACAACCCAGCAACCCCAGGGATGGCTACCAAACCCTACAACAAGCCATGGGCTAGTTGGGGTGGCTTATAAGCCCAGAAGCTGGGCTTATAAGCCACCCCGAATAACCCATGCAGGCTTGCATGACAAGACAACCCACCGTGGCCTATTGTTGCCATGTTGTTGTGTCATGTGAACCCAGTCACTGGCTCTCCAAGGTCTCAGGAAATGATCTTCCTCACCAACTGCCACCAGGGATTGAACCTGGGATCTTTTGCATGCAAAGCATGTGCCCTCACATTGAGCTGTAGGCCCTTCTTGCTATTTCAAGTGACAAGAGTTGATGAGGATAGGTTTTTGTGAAATAATGATTTTCACAGGACTGAATAATTCCACTGCATGTCCAGCTGACAGAGGTTTGTCAGTACCTGACACTACAAATTAATATCCTTTCCCTCCTTTGCCTTCATATCAAAACTATTAATACTTCGTGAATCCGTTTGCCAAGAAAGCCATTATTATCCTTAGTTCAAAAACTGAGCGCTCTATCAGGCAGTATCCTTGTCATTAATGAAATTGCTTTCCCAGGAGCCGTGTTAAGATCTAACATACCCAAACTGATATGGTATAATTTTACTAATGATGTTGCCTTCCTTTTCTCTAAAGCCACTCAGCATAATATGGTATATAGGAATGGCATGAGAAAACTGCATCAACACCTTTGTGTAGAGAGGCTGGGTCATATTGACTTGGTTTGCATGACATGACAACCCACCATGGGTAACCAGCCATGGTTGGTTACCCTAACCATGGCTGGTGGGTTGTTGAATCGTCCAAACCTGGCGTGGTTTCTTCAGGGTGGTTTATTTTTCATGAACAAGCCACCCTGAGAACTCACGGCGGACCTTAGGGTTGTTCTTGCCCATGATGGGTTGTTGTGTTGTCCAAACCAGGCAGGGCGACTTCCTCGTAGGTTGTTGGGAATGGCTACAGAGGTGCTTGGCAAGAGCAGCAAACCCCTCTGCTGCTTGCTTTCATGATCTCACCAGGGACTGCCTTTCCACCAATGCCAAAAAGGCACTTTGTAAGGGCTGTTACTCATTTCTTGGCTCTTCTTTTTACTTTTTCAGTGCCTCAAAAATGTGCAATTGGGGTTGTAATTTTTTTAATTATTATTTTTGTTGCTCTTTTGCAAATACGCACTTATAGCTATCTGATATATGTGGTCTTGCCTGTTCAGTTCCCTTGTCCGTTTCATCTGTCAAAGGGAGGACAAGGCAAGTCTGCATATATAGGCTAATTTGCTTGCCAGGGACCAATTGCCTAACTGTCCATTGAAAAACACTGAAAAAGGAGGGAAAGCAGCAAAAGTTGGTGCACCAAAAGGGGGGTGGGGGCAATATCACCCACTTAGCAATGTGATCCCCGTGATTTTGTTGAACTGACAGTTCTCAGGGCCCTCCACCATTTCAACACTTCCCCGACTCTCCAGCTACTCCAGAAACGGGAGATATTAACTCCCCCCAATTTTCAGAGCACTACTTCGAGAGTGGTTACTGCAGTTCCCTGGCAATTCTAAAAAAAAAAAAACCCACAGAAATGTAAGCAAATTTAATGGCTGAGAAGTAAATGGAGGGGAAATCTGCACACCTGCAGTAATGGAGCAGTTAACGCAGGTGCACAAATTTCCTGCTCCATTTACTTCCCAGTCATTAAATTTGCTTACATTTCTGCAGTGTTGTTGTTTGAACTGTCAGGGAACCACAGTAACCGTAGCAGTAACTGCTTCGGGAAGGAGCCGCAAAAGGGGGCGGGGAGTTAATATTTCTGCTTTCTGGAGCAGCTGGAGAGTCAGGGAAGTGCTGAAAAGGTGGAGGGCCCTGAGAACTGTCAGTTCAACAAAATCACGGGGATCACATTGCTAAGTGGGTGATATTGCCCCCACCCCCCTTTTTAGTGCACTTACTCCTTTGGCTCCCCCCCACCCCCTTTCGATGCTTTTCAAATTGACAGCTAGGCACTTGATCCCTGGCAACCGTGCGCAAATCACCTATATGCAGTCTTGCCTTGCTCTCCCTTTGACAGCTGAAACAGACAAGGAAATTGACCAAGCAAGTCTACGCATATCGGACAGCCATTAAGTGTGCACTTGGGAAAGACCAAACAAACAAACAAAACAAAACAAATTTTTTTAAAAAAAAATTATAAACACAGTTATGCAATTCTCAGGGGCCAATTTTTTTAAATAAATAAATAAATATGGGCCCAATTGTGCTTCTAATTTTTTTTTTTTAATGATGGAGAAAGAAAAAGAGAAAAATCGGAGCGGGGAGGGGGAGACAAGATGGGTCCTGCCGCGAAGGACACTGGGATACCGGCTGGAGGACTGAGTGGGAAGGAAGGGGAGAACGAGCCACGGTAAGCCCGATTGTCTGTCAGGCGTACCATGGGTTGTTGAGCGAACAAGCAACCCCATTCACAGGGTGCTTTAGCATGACGTTTTCTCTTCCAATGTAGACATGCTTCTCATTTTTTAATTCTAGGTTGGACACAGACACAAGGGAACTGAACGAGATGTAGCTTGCAGATGCGCTGGCTGGCTGACGTATGCGCCATCTCTCTGATGCGAGTGCACACAGATCTAGGACACAATGTGTCACTAATGAGAGAGGTGAATCACAGCGTTGTTGTAGACATACCAGATAACAATAGCTAGGCATTTGCGGCTAACCCACACAATGCTATTCACCCACATATCATAGAATCAGAGTGAGAGCTACAGATTATATAGTGTATATCAACATTCATCAGCTGAGAAATGAGTTTAATCACCTGGTAAGACAGATGTAATGGGAACACTTTCTTTTTCTTTTTGGCTGTTGCTGTTGCCTAGGTTTCCAAGAGGACTGGTTGCTTTAATACTGTGTTCATGCTGAGGGTTAGCTTGACATTTGAAGGGCAGATAGATCTTGTGTATGCAGGAAGAAGCACTCCATGTCTTGGGTGGCAGATGTCTACCAGAGCTATCAGATGGTTGCCCTTCGTTCAGATTTTAGCCTATATTTGAGTAAATTTTTGCAAGACAAATACACAATGGAGCAATGTTTTACACTCTGGCAGAGTCAAGCTGAAGTCATGGTTTGCAAGAATTCAATAATAAATATCAAAGGTTTCCAGGATCCAAAAGGGCTCCAGTGCACTTCTGTATGGCTGAGTAGGTCAGGCACTGAGGTTGTATTGAGATAATTACCAGAACAACTGCACTGCTGTAGAATCAAGATAAGTTACCAAGAATATTAATGATAAATGAGACAAGATTTGTAAAGCATGTTGAACTAGTTCTCTTAATACAGAGTTCACCAGTGCGGTACCCACGGGTGCCATGGTTCCTGCAGGGACATCCTATGGCACCAGTGAGGCTCTCCTGCTCCACTCCCTGCCCCTTTGCTCCCAGCCTATTAAAGCACAGCACAGGCGCTGGCAGGTGGATCTGTCGGGCCAAGGGACAAGCTGTGCCAACACCCTTCATGTCTGCTTCCTGCGCAGGCCAGATAGAGAGAAGTGGTTAGAAAAAGTTAGGGGCTAATATTATTACCCTGCCATGCAGCATTTTTGTATATAAAAACACAGAATGATTTACAGACTGTACCATGTCCACTCTTGGAACTACGGTGTGAGGCAGGCCATTCTTATTTCCATTTTACCGATGAATACTTAAGGCTGGGAGACTTTCAGTGCCCAAAAACCACTCACAGAGAGTTCAAGGTTAAAGTGCAACTTGAAGTGAGTTCAAATTAAATACTTCACCCATTAGGACCCTCTAGCTTTTGTCAATTTGTTTTCTCCAGCTTTGGCTCTCCTAGATTTTTATACACTATATATATTTGCCAATCTATCCAGGAGAGGTAACATTGGGAAATTCTGAGGGAGGTGAAGTTAATCGCTTAGATTTGGTCTACCTGTCCCCTTCCAATGGTGAGAAATCTCCCCAAATGAGCCTTCCTTACAAAAATGACAAAGGATAACATTGTAGCAAACTTGTCTGAATATAAAAGCTTCTGTACTGTTGTTGGTCCTGATGAATGAAAAACCCATCCTCCTTGGTTTGAGTGGAATAACAGAAAAGATCCAATTCTGAATATTATGGCAAAGACATCTTGCTTCCTCGACAACATTTGCATACTCGTTCCTACCATGTGATTCTTCATTAGTAAATAATAATCTACATCTGCAAAGACCTCTGTATAAAGAAGTATCTATTGCATAGTCATAGAGAAAGGACCAAATCCTTATGCTAGTTTTAAAAATTGAACAGGCAGATAACTTTATGTCTGTGTTATCCTGATTCTTACATGGCAGCAACACTTGGAACTAGACCGGCCGCTTGTGGATTGCCAAATAAGAGGGCCTGCGTCACCAGAAAAGAGGATGAAATAGGACAGCAATCTGCATAAAATTTGCATGTGCTGATGTATATGTATTGCTGCAAATTTTAGAAATACAGTACATAATTATAATTATAATTATAATTATTTGTATCCCGCCTTTCTCCCAGCACTGGGACCCAAGGTGGCTTACAGCCTTTAAAACTCATACAATTAAAACAAAAATAGAAAAATACAAAAGTTAAAAATAGAATTAAATCATCAATGATATTAAAATTATATATATATATATATATATATATATATAGTAGAGAAAGCCAACCTAAGCCCCCTGCCTGACACACACACATTCACCAAGGAGGGGGGAAGGAGACCGGGGGGGGGGGGGGGAGACAACCAGTCTCCACAGATGCCAAAGGGGACAAACAACATCTACATAGAATCACCCCAGGGGGGAAGGCAGGAAGCATCACCAGGTTTGTCAATGCTCTTGCATATCAGCCCCATCTACATAAGACTTGAATACCTCTCCAGGAAAAAAAACAGCATTCCATCACATCACAGGCTAGTCCCAAATGCCTTCCGAAACAGGAAGGTCTTTGCCTGCCTCCAGAAGCTTACCAGGGAGGGTGCCACTCTAGCCTCCCTGGGGAGGGAATTCCAGAGCACTGGGGCAGCCACCGAGAAGACCCTCTCCCGTGTTCCCACCAGGCGTGCCTGTGATGGTGGTGGAACTGAGAGAAGGGCCTCCCCTGGGGATCTCAAAATGCAGGCAGGCTCGTAGGGGAGAATAAGGTCTTTCAAATAACCTGGACCTGAGCCGTATAGAGCTCTAACAGTACATCTCAAAATAGCGTGGAAAACTGTGGCCAAGTCACCTGTTATCCAGATGCTGTTGATAAGCAACTCCAAGGCCCCAGCTCTGCCATCTGATGGTTCTTTACCTTTTTAATGGAACTGGACTGGACAGGCCTTCAAAACAGAGAACAGTCCTCTGGCAGCCCCTCAAACAGAATACCGTCCTCTGTAAAAGAGGACACATGGCCACTTTCCATTGGAACTATTATTGAGCCAGATAGGTGTTCTAACCAGCAGAGGGCGATAGTAACCCAATTCATGATCTGGCAAGCTGGTCAATAGAGTTAAAAGAGAAGCCAATTGTCATTAGCTTAATAGTCCCGCAAAGGTTTTATTACTAACAGGATACAATACTGGGGCTTTGTTTGTATTCAACTTATAGCTGAACTTGGCAGAGCACCCTCCAATAGTCATCAGCAATAAATTATGCCTTTGAAGATGATTTGGAAACTTCAGCTGGTGCAGAACACATCTTCTTGAGAGTCCTTGTTGAGTCCTAGATGGCTGGATTGTATTACACCAATTCTGTCCCGGCTGCACAACTTGCCGGTGCTTTTCTGGGCCCAGTTCAAAGTTCTGGTTTTGACCTTAAATGGTTTGAGCCTAGGATATTTCAAGGACCAGTTACACCGTTAGGGCCTGCCCCATCATTGGCCCTACTCACTGGCCTGCCATTAAGATTTGTGAGCTTGGTGGGCACTAGAGACATGGCCGCCTCAGTGGTGGCCCTTGCCTATGGAATTCCCTCCCCAGAGATATATGTCTGGGTCCATCTGATGTTGCTTTTAAGATAGTTTTAAAGATGTATTCATTTTCCTTGTCTTCTAACTGAAAGTTCTTTATTATATATGCTGCTTTTGTTGATTAAAGTTTCAGATCTTGTTTTAACTGGTTGATTCTTCAATTTGTTTAAAATTGATTTATATTTTATGAGCTTTGTACATTAATATTTAATTGCATGTTTTGTATTGTTACAGCACAGTCCTATGGCAACTAGACAGTGTCTAGACGGCCATAGGATATTTCAGAGTCCCGGCTCCGACCACAGAAACTCGCTCCAAGGTCGGAGCTGGGACTCCAAGCTCGGAGCGCCTTCTCTTCCTCACCCCCTGCAGCCGGGAAAGAACTGCACCAGCTGCTTCTCCAAGGTCACAAATGCGACCTCAGAGAAGGGCTTTTGTGGGTGTTCTGGCAGGGCAGGGAAGGGAGGAAACAGGCACCATCACGATACGAAGTATCCTAGCAGTGCCTCAGCCTCCTTCCCTTGCGCTCTGAAGCACAACACTTGGACAGCCGAAATTGGCTGTCTAAGTGTTTGGCATGGTGGGAGGAGCGCAGAGGTGACCTTCGCCTCTGCACTCCTTCTGCCCTGCATGGGATGGCCGTAATCCTCCGAGTTCAGAAGGTTACGGGCATCCTGATTGGATTGCGCCCTAAGCCACATTGGGAAGACTACCCAATGACTAGTAAATACATTAAATAAATAAAATAACTGCACCTTTGCTCCAAAGTCTGCACTGGCTATCATTAAGCTGTATTTTATCTATGACTTCCAGCTGATACCCTAGATCTATTTATATAAAATATAAAAAGGGACTTCAAGTTATGCACTTGTACAACTGGAATGGATAATTCACATCAGATGAGACATACTGTTATTGCACATCTTTAATTGGTTGCATTTGCTGTTGAACCTGCCTGTACACTATGCTCATCATCTAAGGTCCTCCTCCAGGTGCCTCCTCCGAGGGAGGCTTGGAAGGTGGCAACAAGGGATAGGGCCTTCCTGGTGGTGGCCCCGCAATTCTGGAATGAACTCCCCAGTGAGGCCTGCCTGGTGCCAACATTGTTATCTTTTCGGTGCCAGCTTAAGACCTTCCTCTACTCCCAGGCATTTGGCAGCATATGATAGGTTTTTAATCAGGTCATGCCATGGGATAGTGTTTGGATATATGTGTCTGCTGTCTGTTTATATGTTTGTAGCTAAACTATTTTTATATTATGTGCAGTATTGTATTATTATTATTTTTAGGTTTTTAATCTTTGTAAACCACCCAGAGAGCTTTGCCTAGTGGGTGGTATAGAAATATAATAAATGAAATAAAATGAGTGAAATGATTTCAAATATTTGTTTTTTATGTTGTCAGAAACTACGGAAAGGGAGCTCTGGGGAATATAAGATGCAAAATGCTGGGAAGACAGGAACTGGGGTTAGAGAGCAGCTCAACCTGGTGCCCTCCAAATATGCAATTCCCATCATTCCCAGCTGGCAGAAGCTGGGTTAGAGAGGGTAAATCAGGAACCTATCTCACCTCTTGACCTCTGAAAGCCAATCCCAGCCTCTTCTGGCTGGTTTCAATTTCTTTCTTTCTCCCTCTTCCTCTGTCTTCAAGAATAAGGACTAGAAACTTGGATCAAATCCAGAGTTGCTTGTGCGATTATAAAGTGCCACTCATGAGTACTTCTCATGAGCACATAGAAACTGTACGAGGCAGGTAAACCAATTCGAATAGGATAGCCCTCAGCCTCCCAGGAAGAACATCCTGGCAAGGTGATGACAAGCCTGGGCCCATCCCTCAGCCAGAGAAGGAACAGCTGCAGGGATTTTGCTTTACCCTTCCACCCCTGCCTGGAAGAACATTGGGCTCCAACTCTCAGTTGCTTTGGGACTGCAGACCTGAAAGAAAGCATACTCGGGCCTCATGCATCAGGCAGGAGTTTGCTGGCTTGTGTGGGTTCAGTGATGCAGCTAGGTAAATTTAGACTCTGGACTTAAAGACCTTATGCGGGGGCCCTTCACACATTCATCTGTACTACTTCAGTTGTGAAGCACACTACTAAAGTTTCTCCTCTTCTTCCTGATATGCTAGAACAACAACAGCAAAACTATGGAATTCACTGTAGTTATGGCCACCAATTTGGAGGGCTTTAAAGGGGGATTGGACAAATTCATGGAGGAGAAGGCTATCAATGGCTACGGATTGGCTATATGTCCAGATTGGCTATATGCTTCCTCCAGTATCAGAGGCAGCATGCCTATGTACACCAGTTGCTGGGGAACATGGGCAGGAGGGTGCTGTTGCATTCATGTCCTGCTTGTGGGTTTTCCGTGGGCAGCTGGTTGGTCACTGTGTGAACAGAATGCTGGACTAGACGGGCCCTTGGTCTGATCCAGCAGGACTCTTCTTATGTTTGCCAACCCTGATTTAAAAAAAAAATCAGGGCATCATGCAGTTTTGCATTTTAAATTCACTTAAATCACAATACCATCAGGACTACAGGAATAAATGGAGTTTGCTTCTGCTGCCCCCATCACCTGCCACTCTCTGGGTGGTCATTTGTGGGGACCCTGGGCTCCGGGGCCCTGGACTTTGCCCCAAGGTCCAACCCCAATGGCACCACTATGTGGATTTGGACAGTATTTATTTAGGTATTTTAGGCCACCTTTTACTGTCGACAATACTGGGCTAGATGGACCTGTGGTCTGACTCAGCATAAGGCAGCTTCCAATGTCCCTATGAAAGCTGTGCAGCTTGCAGCTCACCAAGATCAACAGAGCTGCCAACCACGTGCTGGGGCCTGTCCGATGAGATTCCCTCCCCCACACCCAACTCTTTTTGCCATCCCAAGAAGGTAGCAAACAGAAGCTTTGGCAAGCCCTAGTTGGCAACCATACATGGGCTGTGTGTTTGACTTGGGCCAGAGAGTATGCAGGCCTGAACTATCTGATTATGCAAAGACGACGTATGTCTTGATTTGTGGCACATTTGTTTCACTCCATTTCCAGCATTCAGCCTGTGAGTGCTATGCTGGCTGGGGCATGCTGGGAGTTGTAGGCCAAAAACATCTGGGGACCCAAGGTTGCAGAACACTGGGCTAGATGGACCAAGGGTCTGACTCTGTATAAGGCAGCTTCTGACATTCCTCTAGTTTCCTAGACAATCACAGCGAGTCAACTATATATATTCCTAGGCACCATTTCAGCCTCTAGCCCGGCCAAATTAATTTTCGCAAGGACATTTCTTATGTGGCTCAAATGGTTTGTGATGACAACTTTCTTCTTATGAAGTGCTACTTTTTTCTTTTGGCAAGCCTGTCTCCCATAGAAACCATGGAGTAATGGAAGCCGGCACAACCGTGGCAGATTAGGAACTACGCGCTTGTCCGTATCCCTCGCTAGCCATCTGAAGGGTGTCATTCATCAGCATTATTGCCCGAGCCTGCCACTTCTAATTGCTCGGGTAAATTAGAATGGCTCAGACGATCTGCATCCAACAATGTGGGTTGTAACAGGGCAGCAGTCGCTGGTGGGAGAGAGAAACTCATTTAGCGCCAGCGACCGTGCCTATCTAATTCATTAAGGATCAATTTTCATAAAATTAAGTGCTTCACTAGCACGAGACAATTGGGAAGCATAACAGGGCTAATTAATATAATATAAATTCACCGGGCGGGGGAACCCTGTGCCTTGTTCCTGACACATCTGGAAGGTGCTATCCAGAGAGCATCTTGCCACTTCGGTTTGCCACAGAAATATGGAGGGATGCGGTCAGTTTCAAAGGTGTGCTATGGAGTTGCCTTTCCATCCAGCAATGAGTGGTAGGTCTGGGTAATTAAGGGCGCAACCCTATGCATGTTTAGACAGAAAAAAGTCCTCCATCTCCCAGTATTCCCCATGCTGGCTGGGGAATACTGGGAGTTGGAGGACTTTTTTCTGTCTAAACATGCATAGGATTATGCCTGAACTGAAGTTATTTCTCAGTGCACCCACCCACACTTACCCACACAGAGAGAGACATACACAGTCCAGCAATATCAGGAAGGCTACAGGTTCCCCATACACCATGCACAGGAACCACTGCACTAAAGTTCACTCTAGTCCAGAGCCCCTTGTAATCCAAATTTGCTTACTTGGGAGTATTCCATTTATCTACTTACTTAGGGCGCAGTCCAGTGGGGACGCCCGTAAGCCTCCAAACTTGGAGGCTTACCGGCATGCTATGCAGGGCGGGAGGAGCACGGAGGCGATCTTTACCTCCATGCTCCTCCTGCCCTGAAAATCAGCTGGATGCCCAGTTTCAGCCACCGAGCTGCAGCGCTTTGGACAAGGAGAGGAAGCAGGAGTGCTGCCAGGATATGTTGTATCCTGGCGGACCCAGTCTCCTCCCTGCCCCCTGGAATACCATCTTCACCCCTTCTCCGAGGTCGCTCTTACAACCTCGGAGACGCAGCTGATGCTGTTCTTTCTGCACCGGCTGCAGGTGCGGGGGGAGGGGGATCCAAGCATGGATCCCCAGCTCCGAGGCTGGAGCTTTTTTTCTGATCTGGGATCTGGGAATCCAAATGATCCTATAGCTCTCTAGACGCTATCTGGGGGGGGGCCATAGGATCACTCTGTTACTTACTTACTACATTTCTGTACTGCCCAATAGCCAAAGCTCTCTGGGTAGTTCACAAATGTTTTAAAAACAAACAAACAAAAAACCCCAAAATAAAACATGACAAAATATAAAACCTTTAAAAGTTTAGCAGAATAAAACCAAAGTAAAAACCTGAGCAAAAGCCAGCAGTAGTGTAAATATCTAAATACACATTTAAAAACAAAACCAAAGGACTAAAAAGCCTGGGAAAATAAAAGTGCCTTCACCTGGCCCTGGGGTTCACATGACATGACAACCCATCCTGGGCAGCTAGCTAGGGTGGTTGAATGAAACCTGCTGCTCGGGCAAGCGAAGAAAGCGGCTAATAAAATCCAGAAAGGGGCATGTTGAGGTTTACAGTTTTAATTAGAAAAACAAGCATAGGCTGGTGCCGGCTGGCATGGGGAGGGATTGGGAAATTTTCCGTCAGGAGCTGGCAAAGGCAAAACATGCCCTGAACACACAGTGGACCAATAGTAAAAAAGGCTGCTGATGTAGCGAGGGAGCAAGGGCTCGTGGGATGCCAATTTTGTCACAAAAGGCACCTAGGATACATGCAGAGAGCGGGCAGGAGGACTAAGTTTGAAACAAGCCATGACAAGCCATGGAGAGGCTGGTTGGTCGGCACCATCGTGGTTAAGCGAGTGAACAACCAACGCACCTGTCTGCCGCCTGATGCGTCTGCCTGTTGCTTGCCTCCACTTACGCTCTGTTTGTATATTTGTCAATAAAGCAAATATTACAAAACCGCCATAAGTATCCAGTGCTCTTTCCTTTCAAGGGAACCAAAACGTGGGTTGCACCACTTCTGGAATTTTTCACCACTAATGGATGTGGGGAGCTCTCCACTTGATGGACATTGGGCTGGATCCAGCTTTAGGCACATGCAGCTGGGATGGCAGAATTGGACTACCCCCCCCCCACAAGAGCCCCTCCAGAGCGGCCACTGTGAAAAAGGCAAACTCCATGTTAGGCATAATTAGGAAAGAAATTGAAAAGAAAACTGAAAAGATCATACTCTGCTTATACAAATCTATGGTACGACCACACTTAGAATACTGTATACAAATCTGGTCACCGCACCTGAAAAAGGATATTGTAAAGTTGGAAGTAGTGCAGAAAAGGACAACTAAAATCAAGGGGCGGAAGCAGGGGTTGGAGCAACTCCCCTACGAGGAAAGGCTACAACTTCTCGGACTGTTTAGCTTAGAGAAAAGTTGAGTAAGGGGAGACATGATAGAGGTGTAGTACAAAATTATGCATGCTGTGGAGAAAGTGGACAGGGAGACATTTTTTCTCCCTCTCTCATAAAACTAGAACCCAGGACCATCCCATGAAGCTGGCTGATGGGAGATTCAGGACAGATAAAAGGAAGTACTACTTCACACAGCGCATAATTAAAGTATGGAATTCATCACTTCCACAAGATGTAGTGATGACCACCAATTTGGAGGGCTTTATTCATGGAGGGAAAGGCTGTCAGTGGCTACTAGTCCTGGTGGCTTGATGGCTATATGCTACCTTCAGATATCAGAGGCAATGTGCCTATGTACACCAGTTGCTGGGGACCATGGGCAGGAGGGTGCTGTTGCACTCGTGTCCTGCTTGTGGGTTTTCCGTGAGCAGCTGGTTGGCCACTGTGTGAACAGAATGCTGGACTAGATGGACCCTTGGTCTGATCCAGCAGGGCTCTACTTATGTTCTTACATTCACGGAGTCCCCTGTGCTGAATGGGGTGAGCCGTGGGGCGGCGGGCGGGGGTGTCCCTGAAAATCGGGCAGAGGCATCTTCTGCGTGCAGAGCCCTTCCGTCAACAGAAGACAGATCTTAAATCCAACCCCTTGAATTCCTCAATATAAAATCTAGTTTTCCCAAAGCCACCAGTGCTATAATCTGCAGCAGACTGGAAACCTGACAACCTGAAAGGTAGGGAACAATCTGTCACAGGCAGAAGCTTTCATTAAATTAAATATTGACACTGTTAAAACCACTGTATATCATTTAGGATTCAGTGATCTCATTTTTCTGAGTATTTCTTCCTGCATCTTGGCCTGCAGCATGCCAAAGAGACGATTTGGCAGCACAGGAATTAGAAAGCTTTTATAATTAAAGTTTAGAAAGCACCTACCCAAGATCTTGGGAGCTAGATGGAAGAAAGATTTATACCAGCTCTATTTGAAAAGCCAGAAGGATGGATATCTATTTCCAACCTGCCCAAGCACTCCTCCTGATTATTTATTATTTTTTTTAAAAAAAACGATGTCCTGTTAGACAGTCTACCTTTCATTACATTCTTCCAACCTGGAACATGCCATACCCTTTTGCCAAATCAATGTCTTCCATAGTTCTTATACTGCAGGAAACTATGAAAAATAAGAGGCAGCTTACCATGGGAGCTCACATAGTGAGTTCAAAGCATTAACAGCACAACTCCAAACTTATCTACTCAGGAATAAGCCCCATTATGTTTAGTGGTGTTTACTCCCAGGTGAATGTGCCTAGGATTGCAGCCTAAGCAGCGATACACAGGAGCTGACAGTGTAACTGAGTGACCAGTAACAGAGATACCGGAAACAACTTCAGGAATAAGCGCATGACTAGGAGCGCAGTGGAGCCAGAGCTCGCAGGGTCAAAGCTCAGAGATTTCTGGATTAGCAGGAATGATGACTGTGGGGACTGTCATAATAATTGCCTGCAGTTCAAGATTTACCGCCACACCACACAGGACCTAAGAATTACTTTGCTGGATCAGCTCGAAAGCCCATCCAGTCCAGCACTGCTTCCAGACACCCTTGGGTGGCTCATGTGTAGAACATGGTGGGGGAAACCCTCTCCTGCTCTTTGTTGCAATCAGAGGTAAGCTGCTCCAGAACATGGGATTTCCTATCCTGTCACCCTGGATAATAGTCACTGACAAGTGGGACCTGCAACAAAATGTTGCAGCGTGGAGCACTTCTCCCTGTTCAGGGTCTTAGCCGCTACATCCAAGTCCCCCCACTTTTCCATCCCATCCTCAACAGCAATCATACTCAATCCTTATTGGGCTGTTTTGAGGGCTTCCCTCACCTTAGGATTATTATTTGTTTTTTTTTAAAAAATTTACATCTGCAAATCTTGGGGGTCTCCCAAACCTGCGGATAACTCCCTCTTGTGCTGCTAGCTGTGTCTTCAGAGTAATACGTGCTTTGGCCCTAACACGGGAGAGTCCACCACCTTACAAGGCAGTCTGTTAAACTGTCAAACAACCTGAACAGTCTGGAAGCTCTTCCTAAGGTTTAGTCAAAATCCCCTTTGTTGTGATTTGAACCAGCTGCTTCTTACAGAATCAGAGACGGCCAGCAAACCGGGTGGATCTCCATGGCTTCCCTGAAGACCTGCAAAGAAGGAGCCTGACAAACCTCTGATGGAAACTCATTCCAGAGGTGCGGGGCCATTACCGAAAAGGCCCTCTCCCTTATATTCATCAGTCTAACCTCCCTCTTGGCTGAGAAGGGACTCTGCTGATGACCTCAGAGTGCAGGCAGTGAGTACAGATGAAGCCAGTCCTTCAGGTAACTTGGGCCCAAAACCATTTAAGGTAAAAAAGAAAATGTAACTGAGTATTTCTTTGGAAAAGCTGGTGGTGCCAGTTTAAAAGGCCAACACCTCCACCCCAGCCTTTAATTACAGAAGTCTTTCCCTGAAGCCTTAAAAATGAGACAAGGGAAGTGGGTGGGTGGGGAGAGAGAATAAGCATTGCTTCTGTAGTTCTTGTAGTATGCCAGCCACTGAGCATAACCACAAGGATTAATTGGTTTTGTCCTTTAAAAATACAAACCCAAAGAGGGAGGCTGCTGTTACAGCTGGAGGGATGTGAGTCATGGTTGCTGCAACAGCAGTATCCCTAGCCTAAAGCTAGAAATGATAAAAGAAGGAGCACGTGGCAGAATAGCAGAGTTGGAAAGGGGCATGCCAAGGGTGGGCAAAAGGTAGCCAGCTTGAGTGCCCCTGTTTTGAGGAAAGCTGGAGTACAAGTGAAATAAATAAATGAATGAATAAGATAGGTCGGGATCTACAGTATGGTAGATCACTGGGTGACTTGCAGTAGATCAGCAAGGATCTCTAACCTTCCAACAGCAACAACTAAAGGTCTGACTGTCCATCCATCTGTCTCCAGTTGCTGAAAGTCAGAAAAGTGGCAGTGGTGATGGGGAGACCAGGAGTGTGTATGGGGTGGGGGTGGGGGTGGGTGTGTGTGAAAAGGCTGAGAACTCAGTTCTGTCATTGAAAGCACATTCCTGGGCTGAGTACATGCTCAGAGGTACCCTTTACCCTTCTTTAATTTGAAGTGTATGTCTGCCCCACTGAACCATGATGCAAATGCTCGGCTCCAGTTGGTGAATCTCGGGGATCTAGTAAGAAAACAAAACAGATCCCACATGCCTGATATCTGCTCAATCCCCTCCACTGGTGAAAGCCATCTAGTCCAACCTGCTCCCCTGCTCAGTACAGGAAACCCACAGCTAGGGCTTCCCCAACAGATGGTGGTCTAGCCTCTGCTTGAAGACTTCCAGCAAGGACCTCCCTCTAGATAACTGGTTCCATTTTACAAGTGACAAGAAAGAGGATCCTCATCTGTTTAATCTAATATTAAAGAGTTATTGCCAAAGGCTCATTTATTCTGTCCCAGCGGTGAGAATTTAAATAATCCCGTTATTGATAGCACGGCTGGGTAAACTTGAAATACAAAGACGGGTACACGATTTATTCCTGGAACAGCTGAGTGAGTCACACACTCTCTCCCCTGGCTACAGAAAAGGTGACGCTGTTTTAGGCAAAGTTACAACAGGCTTTCTGACTCGGTGCACCTCAATGAATTATTACATACTCCAAGATGTGGTTAAATGACTTGATATTAGGATGGCACAGTTAATGGAACATGGTGATCACCGGATACAAAGATATTGCCATTTGGGAGGGAGGGCAAGGAAGACCAACCAAATCCACACCTTTATCCACTAAGGTGATAGCTGTCATTGAGGTGGCAATATGCAAGTTTATCAGCTACACAGAATTCTTTGTCAGCATAAACAGGGATGGGGGAAGCAGATTCTCATCTGCACCATATAGAGAAAGGTTACATACTGTAGTGATAGAAGCTTGGGAAAAATGGAAGTGCCAGGTTAATTAGCTTTTATTTGCTATTCGTGGCCTGGTTGCTAAGGTTCCTTCAAGCCAATGCAATTACTGTGAAATAAGCATGCAGATCAGGACCTATTAGTTACATTGTTAATCCTCTCAATTTGGCATCCCCAAGGAAATGGTTAAAAACAAACAAAACAGAAGTGTATCTCCCTCCTGGCACTTCAAACATTTATTAGAACCAATTTAAAATGAATAAAGACACTCCAGAATCCTTGATGCCTGAATGCTCCAGTGTCTGTTGAACTGATGATTCAGCCTTTTAGTCCTGTTTAGCAGTGTGTGTGTGTGTGTGTGTGTGTGAGAGAGAGAGAGAGAGAGAGAGAGAGAGAGAGAGGTGTTTGAAAAGTCTGAACTATAGTTGCCTCCATCTGGACAAAGAAATAAAGGTTTTCTCCTTGCCTTCCAAGTCCCTACTTCAAAGATCTTTTCTGGGTCGACAATGATGGTTCTTTTAGCCCAGTATCTTGCCTCCAGCAGGGGCTTGCCAATTTCTTTATGCAAATGGAGTTTCTTTTCTCTGATCCAGAACCCCGTATGTGTAGGGGGAAAGCATATGTGCACGGCACTCACCTGTGTACTATTGGAACTATTTAATTTCATTAGGGGAGCAGTTCCAGTTGCAAAAAGAACATGTGTATGGAGCTCAGTTCTCCACTCAAAAGAATGGGGAAGTTCTGGTGGTTCTCTATGTGAACGCTGTAGCTCCTATGCCTGGAAGAATCCTCTAGATCAGGGCTCTCCAACCTTGGGTCCCCAGATGTTGCTGGCCTACAGCTCCCAGCATACCCAGCCAGCATGGCTAATGGCAAGGGATTTCCACCAGAAAAAAAGCCCTGCTGACAACAATGCCTCTCATCTTTCTCCTCTCTGGAAAGAAAAACCTCCAAACCCAAATGATTTGCCCTCTTCACAGGTTAACCTTTCCATGGGTGTACTCTACACATTTAGTGGGACATCTGCCAAAAGGCAGCCTGAAACTGTTTGCACATAAGTGCTCCATTTGGTTGGAACTGCCAATAATGGGGCTCCTATCAGCTGTACTCACATAGGTGCCCATTTGCAGACATTTTATTCAATACTCAGGCTGGGAGTGCAATGTCAGGTGTTGACCAACAGGTGCACCAACACGCAAGCCCACTCACCACTTCAAGGTGACGATCCGGCGAGGGGTCCCCCTCCACAGATAGACAGACTATACACATGGAGGTTAAGCAGTGAAGATGGCTTTGGATTCCAAGGATTAGAAGATACCAGACCGACACATGTGCTGACCTCTCAAAACTGGAACTCTTGGCTTTGCCTAGAGAACACACCCTCTTCAAGGCCAGGAATAGAAACTGAAAAGCCCTCAATTCCTGTTTTCTCCTGTAACCCATAGTCTATAATTTATATGACACAATTTTAAGAAGCAACTGTGAAAGATTGCTCCTAGCAAAAGCAAAGTTCCCAGCAATTTCTCTCCCTCCAAGTTTAGACCGGTTTAGCGCAATTAACCTCACTGGGGTTCCCCTTGACTTGCACTGGAGTGGGAGGAAAAATCAACCGCAGCATGAGGTTTGCCAGACTGCAGCCAGAGAACCAAGTAAGTAGTGCTCAAACAGGGCTGAAACAAGGGGAAGAAAGGGTCCGAAAAGAAAATATTCCCCTCAAAGAGAAGTCACGTCTCTTCTGAAGCAATGAACCACTTTAAATAACAAGTGTCCTAGAGTTATTTAATTGAGTGTTCTTTGGATCGAGAGAAACTTCTACCTATTAAGAAAAACAGCTCAGAATCTACTCTCTGTAATTTGCTTTTTTACTAAGGAACAAAAGGTTTGGATGGAGTCCATTTTAGACTAAACTTGACAAAAGCCTTTGCATAGAACATTCAGTGGGAAGAAAAGATCAGTAGTGGAGCCAGAAGAAACTCTGCAAAGCATAACGAAAGACGGATTACAAATAAGAAATAAATATTCCACCTCGGTCTCTCTGATGTAGGAGAGAGAGAGTGTGTGTGTTTCAAAGTTTGTTATAATGGACTTGAGTTCAAATTCAACAGGCACAGCCTCCTTGCATTGAGAAGCAATGATAGGGACTGCTTTACCTGCTGAATTTTGGCTTATGGTGAAGCAGTTAAAGACATAGCAGCCCGGGGGTGGTGGTGAGGGGGACATGGAAAAAAGTGGCTAATGTACAAGATATGCCCGCCTGTTTATTTCATTGATGGCGTTCGGGATATCCATCAGGCTATTTCCTATATCAGGAAATACAGTATTTTTCCATGTATAAGACTATACTTTTTCCTAAAATTGTTAGACTAAATATTGAGGGTCGTCTTATACACGGAAGTAAGCCGAGGAGAGAACCACACGGTTTGCGAAACTGCCCAGTGGGGGTCGTCTTATACATGGGGGCGTCTTATACATGGAAAAATACGGTATATCCTATATCTGGTGCCCTCAAGACAGTCCGTACTACAACTCCCATCAGCCCCATCCAGCATGTCCAATGGTAGGGGGCTATGGGATTGTAGTCTAAAACGTCTGGAGGGTACCATGTTGTCTACCCCTGTCCTCTATTTTTGTTGAGGGTTTTGCCAGGATTTTCCTTTCTTAAGGTTCCATGCTTCAGGATCCTTAAAGATTTTACAGTCACCTGCATGGCCTTCCAGACTTAGCTGGTGGGCCATTTTGCTCTCCCTACATTACTGAGAAAAGAGCCAGAAGCATGACTTGTTCAAGGGCAGGGAGGAACATGTTCATACTAGGCCTGGAGAAGCAGGAAAGAACATGACCTTCCACCAGCTATTCCCTTGGTTTCTTCAATCAGACTTGGCTCCCTGCTTGAGAATCATGGGGGTTAGGCAGAGGGGAGAGATATCCCAAATAAGACCAGGGCCGGCGCTACCGCTAGGCCAACTAGGCGGTTGCCTAGGGCGCGTAGTGGAAGAGGGCGCAGAACGCTGCGCTCCTCTTCGCTGCCGGCGCGCTCCTGCCCTGCCCGCCCGCCCTCCTCTCCGAGAAAGCCAGGTAAGTGCGCCCGGAGTAGTGGTGGGGCCGAGCCTGGGCGCCTCCCCCCTACCTTGCCTCGCCTCCGCGCTGCCCCCCACCTCGCCTCGCTTCGCCTCTGCGCCGCCTCCCCCCGCCTCCCCCCCCGCGCCGCCTCCCCCCCGCGCTGCCTCCCCCCGCCTCGCCTTGCTTCGCCTCTGCGCCACCTCCCCCCCACCTCGCCTCGCTTCGCCTCTGCGCCGCCTCCCCCCGCGCCACCTCCCCCCCCTCGCTTCGCTTCAACTCTCCTCCGCGCCGCCTCCCCCCCCTGACACCTACCTTCTCCGTGCTGTTTCCGGAGCCCCGCCCGCGCTCTGTTTTGGCGGGAAGTACCAGGGCAACAGGGCTTAAACAGAGCGCGGGGGTCCCTTTTCGGAGGAGGCGTCGGACTGGGAAGGTAGGTGGGGGGGGCGGCAGCGGCAGCGTGCGGGGGGGGGGTCCGGTGGAGGTTGCAGAGCAGGGCTGCTTTCCGGAGCCCCCCCCACGGCACGAGGGGGGGCGCTAAATATAATGTAGCCTAGGGCGCCAAACTGCCCTGCACCGGTCCTGAATAAGACTGTCACTTGATGAAATAAATCTTAGTTGAATAATCCTAAGAGTTTTAGGGTGCAGTCCTATGGTCCCCAAGAGAACGTCCCAAGGGCCATAGGATTTTGCAAATGGGACTGTGCTGCAAATCAATTAATCGATTAATTTTTTAAAAATTAAATTTGTGTACATTTGCATATGAGAAAAACCAAGTGTTCTAAATGGGGAAAAGGCATGCTTTTCTTTGGCTTGGATCTTCCAGACTAAGTTAGTCATGCCTTAGTTCAATTAACACAATGGGACTTAAATTAGCCATGCATGAACAAAACATGAACTGGTAGTGACTGCTCAGGAAAGGGACCTTGGGGTTGTGGTGGAGAGCTTGGTGAAAATGTCCACCGAATGTGCAGCTACTGTGAAAAAGGCAAATTCAATTTGGGAGATCATTAGGAAAGGAATAAATAAATAAATAAAACTGCCAATATCATAATGCCTTTATGGTGCAAATCTGTGGTGTGACCACTCAGTGGGAATACCATGTATCGTCCTGGTCACACTTCAAAAAGGATATTGTAGAGGTGGAAAAGATGCAGAAAGGGGCAACCAAAATTATTAAGGCGCTAAAGCAACCCTATGAAGAAAGGTTACAACGTTTGGGGCCTTTTAGCTTAGAAAAAAGGCAAGTAATGGGAGGGGATATGATTGAGGTGCATAAAATTATGCAAGGAGTGGAGAAAGTGGATAGAGAAAAGTTTTTCTCCCTCTGTCATAACACTAGAACCCAGGGTCATCCCATAAAGCTGAATGGTGGGAGATCCAGGATAGACTTCTTCACGTAGCACACAGTAAATGGATTTAGTTACCACAAGATGTAGTGAGGGCTACCAAATTGGTCAGGGTCACAAGGGAATTAGAAGAATTTCTGGAGGATAAGGCTATCAATAGCTACTAGTCATGATGGCAATATATTACTTCCAGTATCAGAGGCAGTATACCTCTCAATTCCAGTTGCTGGGGGACATGAGTGGGAGGGTGCTGTTGCACTCATGTCCTGCTTGGGCAGTTGGGTGGCCTCTGTGGGAACAGAATGCTGGATTGGACAGGCCTCTGGGGTGACCCAATACAGCTCCTCTTCTTGTGTTAGGTCCGGGAAACCAGGAATGTATCTTTCCTTTGCAAATAGAAGCACTATTTATTAATTTTTTTAAAAAGAAGGAAAAGAAAAAAGCAGTTTGAATACACTGGGGGCACAATCCTCTGTGTGTTTAGACCATTGTTCTCCAACCTTGGGTCCCCAGATCTTTTTGGCCTACAACTCCCAGCATGCCCCAGCCAGCGTATCTGGGGACCCAAGGTTGGAGAACACTGGTTTAGACAGGGAAAAGTCCTACAACTCCCAGCATTCCCCAGCCAGCCAGAGGATTGTGCCCTGGCACATATTAGGTGCTAGCAGAGGATAAGATGTAAACATTCAACAAAAATTACAGATGTTGTCTAGTATTAGTTAAAGAGCGAGGCCTGGCTGTGCACCCCAGGTGACATATCAGGAAAGTGTGTGGGAAAGCTAGGGAAACCAGCTTGACCTGTTTTTGTTTGTTTTGGCCAGCTTGACATGGATACCCTGGTCTTTTTCTGGGACAAAATTCTTTAATTCGGTCATATGGAAAGAGCCAATCAAGTTACTATCTTAAGTCTTTCCAGTTAACAATGGGTTACTTCTGAAAGACCAGCGGGGTGGGCGGGCAAGAAAGCCTCATTAAAATTGGCTTAACACAATCATTCAGGTCTCCAGGAATATTCACATAAATGTCCATCAGGGAAGGACAGCTATTGTTAAGGAAGCTAATTAATTGGCACTGAGGCAAACTTGACAGGCGGCCAAGTGGGATAACTTCATAATCAAAATTACTACAAAAAGGCAAAACAGTAAAGGCAATTTTTAATATCTCTGTCAAAAGCACCCCAGTCAGTGCTTCGAAGACGCAGGCCCCCTTGCTAATCCTTTGTTGATTCTAGCTAGTCCAGTCTAATGAATGGGAAAACTGTTGAGGTCTGTGCTGACAGCAGAGCAGATGTGGAGGAATTGCCCTAAAAACCTTGCTCAAATCACCTAAAAACCTTGCTCAAATCACGGGCAGAGAAGGCCTCTTAGAGGGTTCCCTGCCCTCGTATGTCTTATTGGTTATAACAGCCTTCTCCAGCCTGGTGCCCTCCAGATGTGTTGGACTACAATTCCCAGCACTCCTGGCCATACTGGCTAGGGCTGATGGGTGCTGAAGTCCTAAACATCTGGAGGATACCAGACTGGGAGAGGCTGGTTGGTTTCTTGTATGACTAGCCTCAGTTGGCTCTCGAAGTTGCACAGCACAGGATTAAAGGACCGTCAGGTTTATTCTTTACTTGTTCTTCCTTTGATGGTTCTTTGTTCCTAATAGGTTTAAAAAATGAACAACACTAATGTAATACTTTAAATATAGATCCAATGTCCTTTCACACACACACCCTTACCAGTTAATAATAGCTTAACTGGAATGAAAACCCAAAGGATCGCACATAAAAAGAGAGAGGCGAACTGAGTTTTTAGTCAAAAGTTTCTTTCTTTGGATCTGTGTTGCCATCATTACTTCTGGCTTGAGCGCACATCCTGACGCGCACCCCTGCCCCATTTCACTGTCCTGGAAATAATCTTGGTTCATTTCACATACATACTTGATCTTTCCATCCCATGTCTAGGTATTGTGGGCCCGGCTTTTAAATGTTTCCCTTCTGATAATACCCATGTTGCTGTTATACCTTTATTAGGCCAACCAAAATATAACCCCCCAAAAACTGTGCAAGCTTTCGAGATCCTCAGATCTCTTCTTCAGATAAAAGGGGGGGATGGGGAGAGGAAGAAGGTGACTAGGTGGTGAAGTCACAAACCGTACTCTGGGTTGTCCTTATGTGTGAACCAGGTCACTATCTGCAAGTCCAGACTAGTCCCAAGGTGGGAGGAGGAGCCTGCAGGTCAGCATGTTATGTGATGGTTACACAGGTTCTGCTGCCCCTGCTGCCCCTGCATATGCTGGGAAGAAAAATGGAGTGGGATTTTGGATCCTCCATTTTGGGGAATATAAAGTCCAGCTATTCTCTGAAGTGTTTTCTATCCTGGTCAAAGCACATGGGCTCCTTTTGCTGGTGGATCACAGAGGGAAATTAGGCAGTCTTTATATTAACAAAGCAGAAGATAATTATAGATGCTGTTCTACAATAAAAGTCAAGATACTGAGTGATCACTGATCAGTTTTTGCCAAGTAGAGGCTTTTCATGGCATGGAGAAACATTTATTGCCTGCTAATTGCTGCAGATCAAACTGCTGTGAAAGGGATGGTTACAGTTCAAATGTTGACAGTGCTAAATGCTGAATTTGCACAAGCGTGGCTAACCCTCCAATAAATGTGATGCAGCATTGTGTGCATGTGTGGGGAAACCCTGAGATATGGGTTCAGCTTCTGCTAAAATAAATGAGTGAATAAATGCAATAGGGCTTATTCACCATTTTAAAAAATGTTTTCCTAATGAGGACTGAGTGGCAAAACTATGACCAGAAAGAAGGACGCCATTAAACATTTGTCCAGACTGATAACCACACTTGCTTGGAAGCAAGATCTAATGAAGTCAGTGGAACTTGTTTTGATGTAATTATGTTTGGTTTCAGGCTATAAAAGACTGTTCAGATTTCTCTAGTGATAAATCCAACAGCTATCACTCCAGCTTTGCGGAAATATCTGTGTGTCTGCTGTCCACCTTTGGGTAGTAAATGTAGCTTCGGATTCAACAAAACTATCATCTTGCAGCATATAAGGCACAATCACTTTGATTTTTCCCCTCTCCCAAGCTATAACAGGCAGTATTTGCAGCTCATGCTACTTCTTCCCATTGGTAATGAACTCCATACCACATTGCTCTAGTTCAGGGGTCCCCAATAACGATAACGTGACCGGTTATTTTATTTTATTTCTCTCACTACCACCTGGCTGTTAGTTCACTTTCTTCACTAACCCAGTGGCTGAGATATGGTAGCTCCAGTCCAGGGTACTAGTTCACCCTATTTTAAACTAACACACTGTTCCAACTCTGTCACAAGTCTTCACTCACTCCCAGACAAACCCGAGCGGACAATCTGTCTGTGGGAGATAAGCTCTATTAAAATGCCATTGCTGGTTATTGTGGTGTTTACGCTGGGTAGATATTGTTTATCTTGCTCTTAGCAGCTGTACCAAGTGATTAGGGGTGAGCTTCAGGATAGTAACAATTATAAATCAGTCTCTTCAGTAACCCAACAAATAGTTCTTTATTTTCTAAAGTAAAATATTTCTTCAAACAGGAACAACCTCTTTTCCATAAAGGCAATAGTTTATGTTGAATTAATGTTATGACTCTGATCTGACTGACTGACTAGAATTCCCCTAACTCACTTCCCTCCAACTCACTTCTCTCTAATGCTCTAACTCTAACAACTCCTCTCTCACACACAGGCACATATATACAGAGCTCCCCCTCCCATCAGAACTTTCTACAGGCGAGCCCTGATAGGTTGCCGGGTGCATCCACTCTGCCTGGCAATGCTAGATGTTAACCCTTTCATCACAAGGCAGTATTTGCAGCTACTCATGCTACTTCTTCCCATTGGGAATGAACTCCATACCACATTGCTCTAGTTCAGGGGTCCCCAACCTTTTTGGACCTGTGGGCACAATTGAGAAACTGCTACTGGCACCACCACAAAATGGCTCCCATGGAGGATGTGGCTAGTCACATAATGGCTGCTGTGGGGGCCTGGCTAGTCAAAAGTGAGCTAAAGAGGGGCGGGGGAGGAGAGAATGAGTGAGGCTAGAGGCTGCGAGGGAGGGGGGGAAAGAGCAAAGCAAAGGGGTAGAGGGGAGAGAATGACCAAGGCTGGGAGGTGGGGAGAAACAGCCTGCTCTTCCTCCTCCTCCCCACGTGATCCTCTCTCCTGATCTCCGAGGGCCAAGAGAAAACCGGCGGCGGCAGACTCCATCGGGCTCGCTCCTCGGCTCCGCTCCCTTTTTGCCTTCGGCACCACCACCAGAGGAGGCCAGCGCTGCCAGCCTGCGGGGGAGAAGGACCCCACGGTCCGGCCACGAGGAGCTTGGGATCCCGGCTGCGTTTCCGCACCGCGTTGGATACTGCACGAGGCAACTGTGGCCGTGCAGGAGGTGCACTGCGGCAACTGCCAAAGTTTGGCCGTTCCAGGACAAAGACGCCCGGGGGGATTATGAGAAGCCAAGTCGGAGGAGGGGCAGGGCTTTAATATCGTGATTTAATATCTACTACT
The DNA here is from genome assembly GCA_021292165.1 of Shinisaurus crocodilurus. Taxonomy (NCBI): domain Eukaryota; kingdom Metazoa; phylum Chordata; class Lepidosauria; order Squamata; family Shinisauridae; genus Shinisaurus; species Shinisaurus crocodilurus. The sequence goes on from CM037878.1 coordinate 37,591,727, forward strand.
ACATTCTTTATTATAGCATCCAAAATCAAGCCTTTCTATACCTTTTTAAAATTTAATGTATTTCAATTTTAGACAGCAAAAAAGGTAGTACATTCTTATTTTTTAAATCCACATTTGCCATCGAAATAAAATTCCATCCTCCATTTAATCACTTATTAACATTATAATAATTAATTTATAATAACTTTCCATTTAAGAAAAAAAAAATTCACCCTTATCAAGTAAAAAAAAAGGACCCGGGTCCTTTTTTTTTTTTTTTCTTGATCTATTTGTTCATATTTTTTTTCAAACTAGTCTGGCCCTGCAACAGTCTGAGGGACAATGAACTGGCCCCATTTAAAAAGTTTGAGGACCCCTGTGTTAGAGTCTAAGGCAAGATATTCTACTCCCCACTGTCCAGTTTTCAGTCCCGTCCCCCCAACTGACAGTCAACATTTTCTGTGGGGGGTGTGTGTGTGGTTGCTCCCTTAAGGAGCAACCACACACCAACCTTTAAAAAAAAAGGTTTTAAAAAAGGTTTTGTACTTCTGCAAACCCTGGGGTTCCCCCAATCATGCTGATGCCTCCCTCATTTCTCAATGGCCCTGTTTTGGCTACAAAACTCACAGGGAAAACACCTGCACAGCACGATTGGGAAGGTGACTGGAATATGGGCCTGCACCTCTGCTCTTGACCTGAAGAAGGCATCTACTACCTGAGTTTGCTATTAGAAAGAGTGATTTAACAATATGCCTAAAGCTTAAAAAAGAAGTCTACTATCATTATTCATATATCTGGAGACAGGATGGTAATGACTTATAGGAAACTAGACTGAGAGTTAGACCTAAAAATGTTACAGTGTCATTTTATGGCAAAAAAATTACCTGTGCCTCGGGCCATAGGCCTTGATCATTCACTGTAAAAGTAACTTTATTGACTTCAAGTAAAGAAAGTGTTTCAAGTTACACGTTTGAGGGCTGGGGCCTTAGATTCCTCATCTCTCAAAGGGGAAAGCTGGGTCTAATGTTCTAAAAGCAAAGGGAAAAGCACTAACTCAGTCTCTTCTACAAAAACATTTCATTTTGCATTGCTACCGATGCATCTTTATCTGCAAATCTCTTGCAAGCCTGAGCAAAGACCAGATGGCATTTAGACATGATTGCAGATAATTTGACACCAGCAAAATTTATAGAGTCCTGAAATCTCAAGCCAAGGCCTCATGACTGGCCAACTAACTAAAAAGGCTCTCAAAATGGATAGGGTACTTCTGCAAGAGACAACTGAAATGTGGGATACACCATAGTCCAAGACACCACACTTACTATGAGCCTGGAAATGCGACTTTTATACCTCTCACCTGAAATATGCCAGCACTCAAGCAAACAGTGCCTAGAACTATTTCCCCTCCTCACACACACACACACACACACCAGCATGGACTGATGGAGATGGGATTTGGAGTACAGCTCTCAAATTGGTCAATAGCTGTGGCTGCAGTTGCAACCACAACATAATCCTGGTGGTCACTGTTTGAGAACCTTACTCTTTTGATGCAAGCATTCCTGAAATCTAAGATCAGCTGATGAGGCCCTTCTTCAAGTAGTATCCAACGTGGATACCAGATTAGTGACAAGAAGCAATGCCTTTTTAGTGGTAGCCCTGGAATCTCTCCTGTGGGTTGTTTGGCTCCCTTACTGGTGTCATTTCTCAGACAAGTGATGATGCTCTTATTCTGTCATGCTTTGGGATATATGTTTCTGTTCTTCGATAGTTGTTGGGGGCTTTTTGTGGCTACAGTTATTACTATTTTTATTGCTGGATTTGACAGCTTTAATAGTTTTTTAAATGTTCTTTTATGGATTATTTTTACTTATTTTTTCAATTTATTTGTATGTTTGCTTTTGGAACCATGGTTGAAAAGTGGTATGAACATTTCATAAGATAAATATAGCTGCAACTGGAAAATGTGTTAGGAGGTAAGGGACATTCCTCAACCAAATTTGTGTTCCAGCATGCGTTATATGCTGCTGACATCTAGTAATGTTGGTCTAGTAACAGCTATGAAAAATAGCTAGGGGGCTGGTGATCTGGAGGGCAGAATCTGCAGACAAGTGAAGGGTTAAGCACAATCTTCTTCCTGTTTATTTTGCTCAGCAAGTACCTCCCTTCACATTAGTCTTATGAGTGAAACACTGGATTTCCTTCATCATTCCTTCTATTTTTGATGTTCAGGCTCCACGTGCTGATCCTTATGTAGCCATACACAAGAGGGAGGTATCTGCAGGCTTAGGGGAACCCCAAGAAGTACGAAAGATCTTTTTAAAAAACTTTATGGAGAAACACACACACCCTTTGAAAAATAGTCCAATCAGGACTGAGCATGCTCAGTGCCCACAGAACGTTGACTGACTCTTGGAAGGGAAAAAGGACTGGAGTGGCTGGAATCCTGAACAGCAACACTCCACAATGCAGTTGTGCTGCAGGCCTCATTCGAAACATATAGTTCCACTCCAAAGATTATGCTTTTTGCTGTTTAGCTCCCTCCCTTACTGCTCAGTCCTATATCTTGCTAAACCAGCACGCACGCGTAAGATGTGGTACACCCAGAGCTGTATGTTCATGAAACAAGCTGCTGTACTGTGGTTACAGGGATGTTACGATGGTGTCATAGGCAGTTGCAGTGGTGCAAATCATAACCCAAGAATGAGTCGTACTTATAGTTATCCTTGAACTTAAATTATTTTATTTTGAGCAACAGGTGAGCAAATCAAGCCAGCTTTGAACTGAATGGGATTAAGACTTATTTATGAATAAGATTTTGTTCCAGAAATGTTTATACAATTAAACAGGATGATCTGGACACAGAACCAATAAATAAATAAATAAAAAATCAAATGAATATGGGGATCATTTGACACTTGCATTGCCATATCCTTCTTGAAATGGTAGGATCTTTTCTTCCTCTACCATGTTCTCAGTAAAAGGGGAAAATCTAAAAAAGAAAAAAACAAAGGAGAAGCAAAGTAAGTTGATTGTATCATTTAATGGAACAGCCTAACTTTCTCAGCAAGTTTGTCACAACAGTCAGAGGACTTTTTTTTGGTGTAAACAAGCAAGTAGAAGATCTGGCTTTACATGCTACAGTAAACTTACTTCTGAGTAGCCATGCATAGGATTACATTGTAAAAGAAGGAAACATATCCTAAATTATGAAAACGCATCTAAATAAGGTCACCAAAGTATCATAAATAAAGGAATATTAACATAATCTGCAAAACAGACATGTTTATTATTATTATTTGCATTTATCTATCGCCCATCTGGCCGGCAAACTGGCCACCCTTATACAGTATATCATGGTTAATGTCACAAACATGCTATTGACAATCAGCAAATGCAATGCTAACCATACAAGTACTGTAGTACAAACTGCAGAGTCTGGAAATATTAAATCAAGTCACCAAGAGGCTGGTCTACTTAGCAATTTCTACCATACACCTTAGTGGTGAGCATTAGATATATGAAATTGCTAATTTGTAAAAGGAGAGTCTCCTTGCAACAATGAATACCAAATATTTCTAAAGCATGCTGACCATTTAAAATGTGTTTAACTTCATCCGCAATGTGACATGAAAGAAAAAAGGACTATAGAACTTCTTATCAAATAAGGCAATAAAGATTAACTGGATCATAGTTTATGGGCTGTGTTGTACTGATTTATTGAACTGACTACGTCAGATAATGTTTGATATTAACCGCAACTTACAGAGATGTCTGAGCAACTTTGGACATTTGAAGATGTAGAGTGAACAAGAAGTGCATGTCCTTTTACTTCCTACTTTTCGTGCTCCCCTCTAATTTATAAAGTGGAACTCTCCCATCACTTTGTGCAGTGAGATGAACAGCTGTCCCTGCATGAGATGCATTCACATCTCACTATCTGGGGGTGAGGTGGGAAAAGAAATTTAAAGTGAAGCGTAGGGAACAGGAAAAATATACCTATAGGAAAATAGGAAGCTGCCTTATATCGAGTCAGGCTCTTGGTCCACCTAGGTCAGTTTTGTCAACACTGACTGGCAGCTGCTCTCCAGGGTTCCAGACAGGATTCTTTCCAAGCCCAACCTGAAGATGCCAAGGATTGAATCTGGGACCTTCTGCATGCAAAGCATGTGCTCCACCAAGATGAAGCCCTCATGTTTTCCTAGATATGCAGATAGTAAAATAGGATGTATGCTCCAGGAGAAACCCCTACCGAAGGACTATTTGCTGGTGTTGATATAAATGCAACCCAGGTTTTCCAAGATAAGGGCAGACAGATCAATAGGAAGAGATGGCATTTTCAAGGGGATTGGTTATAGCACAGGGGTGGGCAATTTGGCCAGCTGCTTTGGCCTACAACTCCCATCAGCCCTAACCAGCATAGCCAATGGTGAGGGATGATCCCGTTACAAGCTGAATACGTAGCTTGCCTGAGAAGCTAAAAGCTGTGCTGCCTTGAAAAAACACAAACAATACCCATGTGATAAGACTTTTTAATGTATTTTTATTATTACATTTATATCCTGCCTTTTTTCCTTTTGCAAGGAACCCAAGGCAGCTTACATGGTCCTCTTCCTCTCCATTTTATCCTCACAACAACCCTGTCAGGTAGATTAGGCTGAGAGTTAGTGACTGCCCCAAAGTCACCCAGTAAGCTTCATGGTCGAGTGGGGACTAGAACCCAGATCGCTCCAGTCCCAGGTCAACACTGTAACCACACCACCACACTGGCATTTCAGTGGCTCCTCCTACCTCTCCACCAACACCAAAGTCTACCAAAGACAAGGCCAGTAGCAGAATATTCCCCAGGCCACTCTGAAGTGACTGTATTTATCTCTTACTCAACCCAACTGTTCAGTTTTTTAAACCATTCTAGACAAAGATACTACCAAAGAGTTCATGTGTGAGAGAACAGATGTATTCAGAACTATCTGCAAGAGACCACACAGCAAGTAGGTGGAAATAAAATGGCTACTGGTTTGCAAAGTGAGAGGCAGACATCCCTAACAAATGCTAGATAAGGAACTGAGTTCTCAAAGTCTGATTTACATACGGTAGATGCCTTCTTCAGGTCAAGAGCAGAGGTGCAGGTGCAGGCCCATATTCCAGTCACCTTCCCAATCCGTGCTGTGCAGGTGTTTTCCCTGTGAGTTTGATTCATGGTGCAAGTGGCAAATGGAGTAGTCCCTTTTGCAAACACCTTTTGCTTACTGGATTCTTTGCCTTGCTCCCATGCTTGAATTAGAATTACATTTGAAAGGCTTGAACATTTGCTATCTTTAATTAAAAGGGACGCACAAGACACAGGCTGCAATCCTATACATATTTACTCAGAAGTAAGGCCAACTATATTGAATGGGCATACTACCAAGTAAGCATGCATAGGATTGCAGCCAAACTTGGGAATCTTGCCCCATTGAACTTAATTACTTCCAAGTAAACATGCGTGGAATTGTTTTAATATCAGTGTCAAGAAGAGAATTAATTCAGCAGGAACTGAAGCACTCAACACATTGCTGACTCAGGCGGTCACTGCAGAAAAGACCACGGAGATGTAAGATTTGCTCTTTATTATTAAGTGTTTTATTCTGGCTGCAGGAGAATATGCCTTGTGGTTTCTCCCAAGCATAGATTTACTTACAAGGCTAGATTTTAACCATTTAATAAAATGGAAAAGCAACAAGAAAGACATAGAGCACCGTAGTCAGCAAAGCATTCAATCCCCCAGCGATTTGAACCATGGCTACGGCTGGGCTAGCGTTTCATCACTTGAAATTATACGCAACAATATACCTCTGCTCACTTTACTAGCCTTTTCTAACAAGAGCCTTTTCTAACAAGAGTCTCTCCTTTATTTTCACTACTTTTGTAGCTCTGTTGACTTCAGCAAGGTTACTGGGAGAGAAACGACAACAGAATGGGACCCTAAGAAAACAACTTCACTTGGGTACCCACTCAATCCAGTTCAAATGCCTCCTATTTAAAATAACAAGCTAAAGGTAATTTATGTGCCTGTTTCCCCTCTTCCCAACCGAAGTTATTTAGCAATACCACTGCCTGTGAAACATTTTGGAATCAAAATGAACATTTTAGTTAGTTAAAGAAACAGCTCTTACCATAGGAAGTGTTTTATGGTGCATACATCTTAACAAATAATAGCCAGTCTGTTAACCAATGCATGCACTCTGGTCAATACCTCAATGGCAATCATAAGAATTTTTTGGAAGTCTCACCGTTCTGTTTTTTTTTTGCATTCTGGAACCGTGAGCCGGAGGGAGCTAAAGGAGAACGTTCGCGAACAAGGCGAGTTCGCACTTGCTGAAAGGTTCTCCAAAAATTCTCACACAACCCTATTTCTGTGTTTTTGTGTTTGCAAACGGTGCGCAGAACAGAGCTAAAAGGAGAACGATCGCGAACAGACTCGCAGTGAGCCGAACAAGGCAAGTTCGCTACTGTTCGCGCTTGCTGAACGGTTCCCCAAAAATTCTCACACATCCTCTTACTATATGTATGGCCCACAGGCCTAGTCTGACACTTCAGGGTTCCCCAGAAGGGCCCACCCCTTTCTCCTGGCCCCACCCCTTTCCCCCCCAACCACCAATTGTTGGGTGGCTTCCTAACTTTTGTGCAGTTTTTTGCCCATTCAAAAAGGTCAAGGCTTAGTTACAGGCAGTAAGAGTCATAATAAGCTAAAATATGCTGGCATGTTTGGTTTCTGGCCAGCCTCTTTTGCTTTTGGCCCTGCCCACCACTGGAATGCAGCCCCCCAAGAGCTGCTCTGAAATGGAATTCATCCTTCAGGCTGGAAGAGGTTCTACACCCTTGCTGTACCTGCTTATTGTGGGCAACAGCCTATACCAAAGGATGGGCTGGTCCTCACCAATGGGCAACAGAAGCCAGATGTCTGGCAACACTATCATCTCAGTATACAGCAGGGATGTTGAAGAGTCCTTGGTCTCGAGTCACGAGTCGAGTCACGAGTCTTTGGACTCGAGTCTCGAGTCCGAGTCCTTGGTCCAAAATGGTGACTCACGAGTCACTCCCAAAGCTGACTCCACGAGTCCCTATTAAAATCAATGGGGGTTTTTCCCAACAAAATAAGGCTACTTCAGATGTGTGGTTTAAATAAATTCTAGGCACAAGTGTGCCTTTTTATTTCAAAACTCTGCAACTGATTTTGGCAAGAACAGATCAGGCAGAAAAACCCAAAATAACCAGGCAGGCAGAGGAGGCAGGGAACCCCAAAGCAGGCAGGCAGAGGAGGCAGGGAACCCCAAAGCAGGCAGGCAGAGGCCTTTGTCTTGGACAATTCAAACTGTGGAACTGGTTAAGAAGAGACCAGGCAGGCAGAGGAGGCAGGGAACCCCAAAGCAGGCAGGCAGAGGCAGTCAAACCCAAAATGTCTGAAAGGTTGCATTTTAGAAAAATGATTTTAAAAAATAAACTTGCTATACTTCCTAAAACTTATCCATGTTGCATTTGAGGAACATGATTTTTTCTAAATGTTTGAGCCCCATTCTGGAACGGTGAGATCTCATCACAATTCCACCCTCACTGAACACCCGCTCCACTGTTGATGAACTTGCTGGAACCAGAAACACACTCAGAGCAGCCACAGAGTAATCTCAGGTCCTTCTTCTGCCTCTCCCAAGTACGCAACACATCAATCAAAATAAATCTTGACACACTGTTGGGGCTGCAGCTGCACTCCTGGTAGCCGTCCATAGTGGCCGAGCAGCAGCACACCTCGCTTCCATGCGCTCTTCGCCGGCAATCACGCTCCTCTCCACTCCTTCTGGCACAGCCCAGGGATGTTGAAGAGTCCTTGGTCTCGAGTCCCGAGTCGAGTCTCGAGTCCCATTAAAAATATTGGGACTCGAGTCCGAGTCGAGTCAGAGGGGGGACTCAGTCCGACTCACGAGTCGAGTCCTCGAGTCCGAGTCCCCATCCCTGGTATACAGGGCTGGTGACATAGTACAGTGTTTGATTTAAGTATTATCGGTAACCAGATTAATGCTGGCATTAACTTTCCTTACAACATGAATTAAACATTAATGTTTATATGCAGCTTTTAATAAGCAAAGTGCTCTGGAATCTTTATTTTATTTTCCTCACCCTATCTATGACAAGGTTGGGAAAGCAACCAGCAGCAACCAGCACTCTACACCACTCCCAATTAGTGGCGTAGTTAATGGGCTTTGATTATGGAACATCCTTTCTTGTTAGGTGATGCATTTATAAGGCACAAAGGTCTATCAGTGCCTGCTTTAATATGTATTCTGAGTAAAATGAGAGGGCATGAAATACACTTTCAGTAAAGGCATCCACCAGCCACCATTTCATTCCCAAAGAGAAATAAACCCTTTGGTTTAATTGGCCTGTTCATCATTCTCTGTTTGTATATGCGTTTACTGTACTTGCAATATATCTCCCTTGAACATCAAGATATCTGAATAGAATTTGGTACACATATTCAGGACACAATTCTGTGTTTTAGGTTTGAATATCAACTCAACTCCCATCCACATCCATTTTCAAGGGGGAGGAGACAGTTACAAAAATGTACTTCCTGAGCTGTGAGAGATTATAGTGAATCTTGGTCTGTATGTTTATAACATAGAACACCAGCTCTACTCCCTAATAGTTTTCAGAGAAGAAGCATTGAAAATACATTGCCTGGGTTCGCATGACATGGTAAACCTCAGTAGATTGATCCATACTGAGGTTTAGCATGTCGCCTGACCCCCGTGGGGTGCTTTAGAAGCCAACCTGGTGTGGCTTCTAAACCACTCGGCGAAACCATGGTTTGCGATAGGGTTACGCTAACCCTAGTAGGTTTAGTGTATCGTCCAAACCCAGACGACATGCTAACCCAACCACAAACCAAAAGGGGCATACAGCCCCCTGCCCAGAGCAGCAAACACTGGCTGCCACTCTGGGCACAGAGCTCTGTCCAATGACAGCTGGCCAAGTGCCCAAGCAGCACTTGGCCAGCTATCATCGGCTTCCCTGTGCACTGCGGCCGACGACGGAAGAGTGGGATTGCTTGCGAGCAATCCTGCTCTCCTGGCATGGGCTGCGGTGCGGGGGATGTAGGCAGCCCGGCCGACTGTATCCCCCATGCTGCTGCTGAGCCACCCCCCTGCCCCGGCATCCCCCTCCCGGACTTACCTTATACACCGGCGGATGACTGAGCCAGAGATAGCAGGGGCACAAGCCGCTTAGGCCCATTGGCAGTGCGAGGTTCCAATCAGCCTAAGCACCGCCCCCAATGTGGCCAATGTAAGCTTACAGTCAGCGGTAGCAGAGGCACAAGGTGAGGGTCTGCTGGGTGGCCTGCTCCCGGATGGGGAGGGGGCCGCCTGGCAGAGCCTGCCACCGCATGCCTCTTCCTCGCCCAGCCCCATTGAGAGCTGGGCAAGGAATAGGTGTGCATTGGCGGCAGGCGCTGCTGAGCCACACTGCCGCTGAACAGGGGGGTGGCTGGGCAGGGGACAGAGGGGCAGGATGGGGAGGGACCGCTGCGGTGGCTGCGTTGAGAAAGGCCCAGGGACGAGCTCCGTGATGCTGCATTTAAGGAAATCCAGCGCCATGGGGCTCGTTGCCGTTGCTCGGCGGGGCCGCAACTCTGGTAAGTAGCAGCCTCACTGAGGAAGGGCAAATGACAGCTGGCGAAAGTGCCGCTTGGGCACTTTTTGCCAGCTGTCACCCCCTCTTGCTGCCCTCAGTGCTGCCCCATGGGATCCTGGACGGGAGGTGTAAGGGAGGATGAGGGAAGAGGCAGAGCCTCCGGGCCCCCACTGTGCCTGGGCACACCCGTGGCCTGGGGCCACTTTAAACGAGAGAGGTTCCAGAACCTTTCCTCTGGGTTTAAAGCGACTTGCAAACCCAGCCATTGTAATGTATATCTTACCTGAAGCAAAGACTCCTGAACATTGCAATTTACTCTCTTTGCATTTTATAAAGTTTAGTCCAAGTCAAATAATTTCTTCTCCCAAGTTTTGCCTCCAGACCTAACGTAACAGCCCTTAATTATGCAATTAGGCACACAGAATCATCTTCACTAGCCCCCTTAAAGTACTATCATTCTTGCATGAGATTGCAACCACTATAAAGCAAAACTACTAGAGTGAAAGCACAAACTTGTACAGTCTCTTAAATCTGTCTCAACCGTCACATTTCGAAAACCGCTTGTGGTAAAGAATACATTGGAAACAGGAAACACAATGTGGTCTAGAAAGGAGTATCAAAAGCAATACCACAAACTAAAAGAGGAAATAATGAAGCAAAACTGAAAGTATGATGGCTTAAAGGCAGGGGTGGGAAACCTCAAGACCACGGGCCAAATCAGATTTTCCAAATGCCATCTGACTACTTCAATTACTCCTATTATTTTGATTTTACCATGCCATTGGTTGATTTCTAACCTATCTCCATGGGGTAAGTCATTCAAGGGCCTGAGTCAAGAGGGATAACCATAGTGGTAAAAAACAGAGTGTCAAGCCATTAAAAAATTGAGTTCAGTTATGGCTCAAATTCATCAGTATTTTTAAACTCTTTTGTTCTGCTCTCTGTTCAGTCATTTTGAACCGATTCAGATATAGTTCACAAACATATTAGTGTCAATGTCTTATAATTACAATGTCGTGCCTGAAAATGAATACAATGATAAATATTTAATGAAAGAAAATTGTTGTTTTCCTTCCAACATGGTAGCTGATGCACTGATGCCACAACTTACAGAACACTGTTAATCATATTTGCCTGCCAAGAAGTCAGAAAAAAAATTCAGTCTCCAAATACACTTTTTACACTGGCTTCCACTGCAGTAATAGAAAACACAATTTTAGCTTATTTTAGGTTTTTTTGTTGATTGGTCTCTCCCAGCACCAGAGAACAGTGAGTATAAATATGATTACCGGTAAATATTAAATATTATTAGAAATATTTAATGTCTAGGAGCCTAAATAAAGAAACTGGAACTTTAAAAACTCTAGTGCACACACTGCCAGCATTTTAAGAAGGCATCCCTAAAAGGCAACACAGGCACAGTGATTTACTAGGAAAATCCATGGGAAATAGGGATAGCCAGGGTGGCGTAGTGGTGAGAGTGTTGGACTGGGACTCGGGAGATCTGGGTTCTAGTCCCCACTCGGCCATGAAACTCACTGGGTGACTTTGGGGCAGTCACGGACTCTCAGCCTAACCTACCTCACAGGGTTGTTGTGAGGATAAAATCGAGAGGAGGAGGATTATGTAAGTCGCCTTGGGTTCCTTGCAGGAAAAAAGGCGGGGTATAAATATAATAAATAAATAGCTGGAGCATATGACATGTAACACACCAAGGATAGATGAACCTGTTTGTTTCGTATTCTACAACTTTTGAATTTTTTCTTGAAGCAATAAATTCCATCCCATTTCCACATCAGCTTGCAAATGTTGGTGTTAAAGGTCCTTATGAAAATGCATCCACCAGATATGTTGGACCACTACTCCCATATAATACCCAGCCAGCATGGCCAACGCATCTGGAGGGTGTTAGGATGGGGAAAACTCCATTACACCATCTTTTATATAAATAAATAAATATTGGGGGAGTAGCCAGTTAAGCTAAGGGAGAGAAGGTGGTGGATTCAATCTAAACCTGTCTTTAGCCCTATTTAGGCATTCTATGTGTCTACACAAAGTAAATGCACGAGGAAAAGGAGAGCGTTTTCCATTGTCCTCTTCTTGTGTAGGGCATAGGGCAATGTTCTGAAGAGGAGAGCCTCCCGTATCTGTGGAGGCTCTCCATGCATGCCTGGATGTGGATTTTCCAGTGTTCAGCTCACGTGGAAAGCCACCATGGATCCAGGAGGCTCTCCTCTTCAGACTGTCACCCTATATGAGGGCAACAGAAATGTGTGATGGGGAATGGGGCTAGAGTGCTCCTTCTCCTCAAAAATGTACTTTTACACATATTGAACACCTGAATAAGAATGTTGTTATGCACATATGTGGTTGTACTACCCTCTAAATGATGCCAGGGTTAGGGATAATGTAGCTAGGGTTTGCAGCAAGCTTGTTTCTTTTGTTCCTAAGTATATGTTCTGTATGTCAATCCTTGTTTTCCATCTGTAAACTCTGCCTTTTTGTCGATGAAAAAATAAGCCCCATTTTGAATATTCAGCTGATCCTGTGGCATGATTTTAGAGACTCTCTCCTCATAGGGCTCCCCCACAATGCCTTATCCTCAACCCTGCTTGCTGTATCCCAATTTATAAGTGCAAATGTACTCCCAGCCCAGCCAGGGAAATATGGCAAACATGGAGTGGGGACAATTATATGCCTGCAGCAGACTTTGGGTACAATTAGTTATCTACTAATATTTAAAAGCTTCATAGGGAGGCGGTATACATAACATAAGTGTTATGTAATCTTGCAAACAGTGTGCCCTGAAAGCTGGGTTTAATTTTTTGAAATAAATATTTCTGATTGGGGGTATGTGGGGAAGTCAGCCATTTTCCATTCATCATGTTAAATTCATCACAAGTGGGTGCAACAAAACATTGCAGTGAGGAGTGCTTCTGCTCAGTGTTCCAGCCAGCCATTCCCTTTAATTAATTTTTAATTAACTAATTATATTTATACCCTGCCATTTTTCCTGCAAGGAACCCAAGGCGGCTTACATAATCCTCCTCTCGATTTTATCCTCACAACAACCCTGTGAGGTAGGTTAGGCTGAGAGTCAGTGACTGGCCCAAAGTCACCCAGTGAGTTTCATGGCTGAGTGGGGACTAGAACCCGGATCTCCCGAGTCCCAGTCCAACACTCTCACCACTACGCCACACTGGCTTTTCCAGGTTATTCCATTTCATTCCTGCTCCCACCTGGTCAATTTGTTTCCACACCAGCCAAATAGCATTCTGTGCCCTCTGAGCATGGGCTTCATGAGGTATTTGGGGGGTTTGCCCTCTCCACACACAAAGGGTTTCCCTCCCCTAAGGTTGCTTGTACTTCTGCAAACATTGGGACTCCCCATAAACCTGCTAAAACCTCCCTTCTCATAGGTGGGTACTGTTGTCTTGGCTACATATAGATCAGCACTGAGAGAATGAGTTTGCTATTTGACTTCATATATATATGATATCTAAAGTAGCCAGCTCCGGTGGCTGTGAATTCTGAAGCTTTCCCCTCCCTCCCTGGAGAGGGAATGCTGGAGGGGATCTTTGGCAAACATGTTTATTACCATGCCCCCCCCAACTAGCCACTACAGGAAAGAGAAAAGATATGCAGAGATACCAGAGGGCTCCTGCTTGCCTAGGATCTCTTTAGCCTTCTACAACCCCCATCACCCCAGCGAGCATAGTTAAGGCTGGGTAGGGATGATGGGAATCATAGTTAAATACATCTGGAGGACACCAAGTTGAGGAAAGCTGCTCCAGAGATTCTGCCTGAATTACTGGAGCACTTACATTTAATTGGTTACCAATTTTAGTGTTTAGGGGGGTCTGGTTTCAGTTCTGCTTCAATGCAACTGAGGCACCCAAGCCTCTCTGGACTGTTCTTTTTTTATTTGATCCTCACATTTATCAGGCTGACTACAGAAGAAGAGCCAAATGCTGCAGACACACCCAGAAACTTCAAGATTGGCCTTGTCTCCAGAATCAATTCCACTACACATTATTACTCAGTGACTAAGGGGACAGTCCTATGCATGTTCAGACAGAAAAAAGTTCTACAACTCCCAGCATTCCCCAGCCAGCCATGCTGGCTAAACATGCATAGGACTGCGCCATAAGGGCCAATTCACATGTTCATTGGTTCTTTCAGGGTTTGTAGAAGCACACATCACTCATGCTGTGATTCCTCACTTCAGATGTATAATCTAAAGTAGGGATTTACCTGGGGTGAGGTTCCACTACAGATCAATAGCATCAGAAGAGGAGAATGAGAAGTACAACTCACTTATGCTTATGCAAGTTCCACAACTAAGAAATATGCAAACTGGCTTTAAGTCTCAAGAGCATTTTCAAGCAAAGCTCTCAAAAGAGGAACGCTGCTGCTGGAAATCAGCAAGGGTAGGAGTGGCTCCTGCTTTTGCCTATCCAAAGTAGGGGGAATAAAGCAATATTTTTTTTACCATTACCTTGTGTGTGTTTAGATGGTGCAGAGTGTGCATGAATGCATGTGTGTGCATGCATGCACACAGATGTGGACAGACTGTAGGGGAGCACTGAGATGTGTATATCACCATTCTTGCATATGCATACATGTGTGCAAAGAAGAAAATGTGTACCTGTGAAACTGAGCACAGATCTGTGTGTTGTTGTTTTTGGTAAACTTTATTGGCCAATTTAAAATTGGCCACAAGTTCCCCAAGTCTAAAATAGTTTCCCTACCCCAGGCTTAAAGGCATCATATCATTAAATGAAAAGCAGCAACCAAAACAGGTCTACAAGTGTGAAATTTCCTGAATTCCTTTGTGTTAGCATTTCTCCATCAAAATGTTGGACTCCGTGGTTCTCTTTAAAACTTAAGGCTTAATTTAGGAAAAGGAAAAAGTGAGATCAGCTTGAAAAATAAGCCACAATACCCTCCCAGACGCATATCTACAAAAGCACACACGTGAAATTCAAGTTAGTGAAAAGGAAAAAGGTACATTGCTGTGATTCCAGTTCGCTTTTAAACATCAAGGACATTTTATACAGAGCCCACTGCACTATACTGTGTGCTTTCAACTTATACTTCTTTTCTCACTTTTCTTGAGTTTTAGCATCGTTCTCAAAAATGGCTTTTGGGGGAAGTGCTCATTTATGTATCTCTCCGGCTCTGAAGGCACCGACTTTGTTGCCCTCTCTTCCAGGCCATGCTTTCTTTCTCCTTGAATTAGGTTACTTGAACAGCACCACCTGCAAAAGCAAGCTTTTCTTAAAAAGCACTGTGAATACTTTTTAAAAGGCTTTAAAAATATATATAACATGGTCAGGAATAAACACAGCTCATACAAAAGGAGTTTCTTCAGCTTTTTTAAATGCATCACACACAGCAACTGTGCTGTGGCAAACATGGAGGCGTGGCATGACCACAGATTTAAAAGGCTACTCTTGAAGCATGCATTTGTAAAGGTATTATAACTGTGTCAATATACGAAATTAGAATTAAATCCGGAGGCACAGCCACCAAATTTGTGTCCCCCTCCACCCACCCACCCACCCACCCCAACTTTCTGCAGGATGGGCTCACACACTATATTTTTAGTGGATGAACCCACCCTGTTTGCTTTTTTTTTTTTAAACACCCCAAAACAAAACCTTTCTCCCTTCCATTGGTTCTTTTTCTTTCCCTTTCCTGCTGCCCTGCCCTTGTCATTAAGACTCAGGTGACTCATTGGGCAGGATTTTAAATAAACTCCTAGACTCTACAGCTGTGTGCAGAATTCTGAGTCTCTTCCAGTTGTTTTTAGGTAGCTTTGCCTTTCTCCTGTTTCTGCAGCTCCTGTCTCTGTCTGCCACCCTCTTTCAGGAAAGGTGGGAGGAGACAGACAGAGAAGTGTTAAGTAGTTGCTCTGCAGAAGATGGAGGGTGAGGGAGACCCCTTCCAACTGGCTTGTTTTGACCAATTTATACTTTATATTTATTTTGTTAAGCACCTTAAATTGTAATATTGAAAAAGGCAAGATATCAACAAATAGAGTTCAATTGAGTTGTCTGCACGTACAGAGCCAAGAGTTCCACAGGGCTCAATGGGAACACAGAAAGCAGCCTTATACCGAGTCAAACCATTGGTCCATCTAGCTCATTGCTGTTTACTGGCAGAACCTCTCTAGGGTTTGATACAGGACTCTTTCTGACCTCTAACTGGAGAATCCAGGAATTGAATCTGGGACCAGGCGGCTTGTTTTCCCAGCCTCCTCCCCACAGCAATGTTAGTGTACTGGTGTCTGTGCAGGGAGTGGGAATGATCCAGCCCTCTGGTTCTGCAAGTTACTCATAGGCCTGGGTTGCATGATCACTGCAGCCCACCATGGCTTATTTAAGCCACGATGGGTTGCAGCATGTGCCGGCAGCCATTTTGAATATTCAAGCTGTGATGGGCGGTCGCTGGGGCTTATCATGTTGTCCAAATCTGGCAAGGTTAGGTTGTTGGCATGGTTAACCACCCACCCACAACACTAAAACAACCAAGGGTTGTGGGTGGTTTGTTAACCACGCCAACAATCCACCTTTGCCAGGTTTGGACGACATGATAAGCCACAATGACCACCTGCCACAGCTTGAATATTCAAAATGGCCTCAGGGACACCACAACCCAACGTGGCTTAAATAAGCCATGGCATGCTGCAGCGATTGTGTAAACCAGTTCTCTGGAGCAGGAGTGACTTGCATGGCACATAATGTGAGGGCTGGATGGGGATATAAGAGGGGCCTATGGATTTTTAATCCTTGAGGGATCCCTTGAAGGATCCAAGGGCAACTAAAATGATCAAGGGGCTGAAGCAACTCCCCTATGAGGGAAAGTTACATCAGCTGGGATTGTTTCGCTTAGAAAAATTGCTAGTAAGGGGAGACATGTCGTAGTGATGGCCACCAATTTGGAGGGCTTTAAAAGGGGATTGGACAAATTCATGGAGGAAATGGCGATCAATGGCTACTAGTTCTGATTGGCTATATGCTACCTCTAGTAGCAGAGGCAGTATGCCTATGTACACCAGTCACCAGCTGCTGGGGAACATGGGTGGGAGGGTGCTGTTGCATTCATCTCCTGCTTGTGGGATCCCTTGGCCAGCTTGTTGACCACTGTGTGAACAGAATGCTGGACTAGACCCTTGGTCTGATCGAGCATGGCTCTTGTTATGTTCTTAATTTCCCATAGTGCTCCTTTGCATTGCCCCTGTGCATATCAGTGATGTGGGGTGGAACTGGAATATTTTTCCAAAAATTACATTAATTTGCATAGGGAGATTTGCATTTGCTTTCTTTTTCCATGGAATATTGTCCATTTCATAAGTCGGTTAGTAACAATGAACAAATGCCAACTGCAAATACAATATTAGGCAAGCTTGGCAGTTTCAAAGTTGTAGCTGCGTGGGTGTCAATATATCATGCATAGTTCTTTGGATTGCTAAAATGTATTTGTGTATTAATAGTTTTCAGTACCCTTTTAAAATTCAATTTAAACAATGTAAGGGAAGTACATGCTATTAATGTTACATTTTTACAGGTATACCAATTTAAATTTCTACATATTATAACATTTAAACACATTAAGTGTGTTTTAATTCCCGCCCCCCCCCCCCAAATATTTCAGGTCAAATACTTATGGTGTATTGGGACAAAACATTAATCTGGAGTACTTTTTTTATAGCTTTACTATTTACTAAATACACGTAAAACAAACATGCTTAATCAGATCACTCTCTAAGGCAGCCTTCCCCAAATTGGTGCCCTCCAGATGTTTTGGTTTTCAACTCCCATCAACCCCGGCCAGCATGCCCAATGGTCAGGAACGCTGGGAGTTTTGGACTACCAGGTTGGGGAAACCTGCTCTAGGGCATCAGAAATTTGGCATGTTCTGATGCAAATTTCCTTATGCAAGTTAGCTAATCTGCACAGCAAAATTTTCCAATGCAAAATTTTCTGGAAAACCCACATCACTAGTGCACGCCCATGCAAGCAACTGAAAGAAAACAAATGATTTATTGGGCTTATTTTGTGGCCATTAAAGGGCAGCTATTAACATATTTTTTAAAAATCTTAACATTTATATAGTGCATTTTCAGTTTCAAAGTGCTCTACATCCTTTATCTTAGTGATTCTTAAAACAGCCCTCTTAAGATAGGACAGTATTGTCTCCACATGAGGCTTCATAGGAAGACAGGATGAGGCTTCCCAGCTCACATTCTTCCCTACTACATTACAAAACTCTCAAACAACATTACTATTGGGAAGGACTATAACAGATCTAGTTTGCATATAATGACAACCCAGAGTATGGTTTGTTGCCTTATCTAGACTTTACCTATGACCTGTCTGTCAGATGATTGTGCAAAGTGCAGGTTGTTTTTTTTCAATTCCTGGGTTGGTTGATTCCCTCCTCTTTTGCCTGCTCCCTCCCCTGTATCCCAAATGCCTTTGCGGCACTGCAGTAGTAGTATGTAGAGCGGCCAGGTTTTTAACACTCTTGCCCACTGCCTCTATTAAGCCTAGCAAAACAACCCATGGTTCTGGATTTGCACCTTAATGACAACCCGGAGTTAAAACAATCCAGAGTTCACAACCCAACAACAACCCATGGATCCTCTTCCTGGGTTGTTCGTGGATAACAACCCACAGTTAATCCATAGTTCCGAGTTCGCACATAACGACAACCCAGGATTCTCAACCCATACTCAACTCGTACTCCGGCTTGTCATTACACGCAAACCAGGTTGAAAAAAGTCCACACTTTGCATGCAGAAGATCTCAAGTTCAATCCCTGGCATCTCCAGGTAAAGTGAGAAAAGACTCCTGTCCGAAACTGGCTGCCAATCAGTGTCAACAATACTGAGCTAGATGGACCAATGGCCTGACTTGATAAGGCAGCTTCTTATGCACCTACCGTATTTATATTTCACATTTCCTTTAGAAAGCTCCCTTGCCTAAGGCCCCAGTGCTCTCCCATTCAGGTGCTTATCAGAGCTATTCTTGCTCAACTTTAACAATGCTTCATCATCAGGTACTCCCCAACCATTAACTATAGTCACTAAGAAAAGTCCTTGAAGTATGATAACAATTTTGCATTGAAGGCAGGTGACATATTTTAAATATTCAGTGGTTAGTATCCAGCCTTCAGAAGTTTACGAAAAGTGGTAGGCACAAGGCATCCATAGCCAGACAAAAGCAACAACCTCAAAATAACTTGAGTTCCTCCAGTTGTGATGAGCTGCTTCATGATTAGGGATAATTTCAACTCTAATACCTGTCAGAGCTGCATTTTATCATTATAACATGACCAAAAAAGACTGTATTTGCTTTAATCAGCCGTGCTGAGAGCTAGTGCTTAAGGGGCTAACCACACATTATATATGTGTAAAACTGCCCTAATGCTTTTAAAAAATTGTTATTTTAAAGAAAACCACTTTGGAAGTTGGGAAATTTAGAGCAGATATGTAGCAGAGGAAGGAGTGGCAGCGTAACCCTTTTGCGGCTCGAAAGGGTTCCCAAAAGAAGGACTTCCCCCTGCAGGATTCAGAAAATTAAGAGTGGAGAAATGGATGGGGGAAGGGTTGATACAGAGACAATTGATACAGAGACAAGAAGATTAACAAATAAGTCAATGTCTTTTCTTGACATTTTGAAAGTTAGAAACTGAGGGCAGTCACATTACTCTAGGGTAATTCAACAGATGCTCTTCTCCAAATGTGTGCACAAAACAAATCCCACATACAATTTCAAAGTTCACAATCATTGAGAATTCTGGGTTTGTTCTTACTCAGGTTGAAAAGTGTAATCTGAAGCAGAAGAGATAAAACTGCATGTCCCAAGCCAAGATTGTCCTTCCATCCAGGAGGTGCTCCATACAATTACGAAGGAAAAGTTCCACAAGTAAGCAAGACTCATAACTCATTGGAGCATGCTACCTTTTCCTCTTCTGCGTCAAAGTTACAGTACACTCAAGTAACCATCTGGTGATCCCAGCCAAGAAGATTATAGAAGCTTCCATTTACAAACGACTTACTTTTGGAGCAGTCTCCTTGAAAGCTCTCAGAAATGACTTCAATGCCTTAGGCAGCATCCCTACTTGGAAGGAAATTGTACTGAAATGAATTCTACTGAATAAACATGTTTAGGACTTGCAGCGAATGGCAGAAATCCTGACCTAAAGCTCAACTTGCCACTAAAATCAGTTACTTTCAGGTCAACATATTATCGACAGGATTAGCAACTCAGCAAATACAAGCAAGCATCTATTCCCCATGCACATGTGTGTAGCAAGGCTAGGAACAAGCATCTTCCTACACAGTGCGATCCTCAGTAAGTGTGGCAGAGTTCAAAAGGGCTTATTCACGTCTACAATATTGTAGCCTTTACACTTGTCCTATGTTAATAATAATAATTATCCAGAATAATATTAACACGCCTTTCCCCCCAGCTGCCGGGCAGGGCTCATCTGCTTTAACAGCTGTACAACAAGCAGAAAAATCAACAGGTGAAGCGTCTTCCATCACTTGCCTATCGCCCTACTGGGGAAAGCTGCAAGTCGTGTTGAATTGTGCCTTGCTGCAAAGCCGTCAAAGGGCAGAAAGCCCTTCCAAAAGAATGAGAGCAGCAGCAGCAAAGAAGTCACAACTTTAAGCAGCAGCAGAAATAAATAAATAAATAAAATAAAGCTGTGGGGGGAGAGATAATTATCTAGGAAAACGTGGGGACACAGCTGAATCAGGTAGAGACCCACAGAAGTAAGGAAAGGGGGCCGTTCAACATTTCTCTCCCCCTCTTCCAACCGAGGCACATACCCTTGCTCAGCAGCTGCCACGAAATATCCTCACCCGCCGAAGCCCACAGGCGGAGCCACAGTGAAGAAGGCGCCAGCTGGTGTCCAGCAGTCCCCACTAATAGCAGCGGCGGCGGCGGCGCGCACCCCCCCTCCTCCTCCTCCTCCTCCCTCTCTCTCTCTCTCTCGCGCGCGCCCTCGCTCCTGGTAGCAGCACTACGCCAGCGCAACGTATCCCTCCGCCCAACGCCAGTAGCCAGTATTGGCGGTAGCCGGTGGCGGAGGGATTCTCACAAGAGAACCCTCCGCGGCGCAAGCAGTTAGCGATCGAGCAAGCGGCGGCTGCCCGCACTCTTTGGCTGCCCTCTCCCCCCACCTTTTCCCCCCCTCACCGCTCCCGCTCGCCTCACGCTGTTCGTTGCTGCGGGGTCCATTGGGCGCTGCCTAGTGGCCTCGGCTTTGCCTGCCTGTGGGGAAGCTGCCATTAAAAAGCGGGCGGGCGGCCATCACGGCAGTCGCCGCCGTAAGCGCCTCAGGTGGACCCACCCCCTCGGTCCCCTCCCCCGCCTGCCTGCCTCTTCGCTCGCTCCCTTCCTCGCCTCCTTTCCGTCCCTCCGGCAGAGAAACTGCCCGCCGCGGGGCTGCTCACTCCTGCCTGCTCCTTCCCTTCCTCTCATCCTCCCCTTTCTCCCTTCCTCTCTGTCCCTCCTGCCCGCCTTGCCCTGCCTGTCGAGTCCCGGCTTCCTCCCCCTACCCCCTCCAACCCGCCAGGCGCAAGCCGAAGATGGCAGGCTGGCAGAGCTACGTGGATAACCTGATGTGCGATGGCTGCTGCCAGGAGGCCGCCATTGTCGGCTACTGTGACGCCAAGTACGTCTGGGCAGCGACGGCCGGGGGCATCTTTCAGAGCATTACGGTAAGGGAAGGCGAGCGGGGCCCGGGAAGAAGAGGGGAGGGGGGCGAGCGGAGAAGTCATTGGATTCCATGGAGGAGGAGGAAGACGGCGGGGGGGGGGGGAATGAAGATTAGCTGCTGACTTAAAGGGAGGGGGAGAACTGGGTGGGCGCATTACCTCCCTGGAAGAGGAGGAAGAAGGGGGGAGGGTTAGGTTTGATATTTGGGGGGGCGGGGGGTTAATAGAGCCTGAGCTGTAGGAGACAAGAGTTGCTGAGAGGCACCTAATCCCACGAGGGATTGCAAGCGCAGCCCTTTCTTGCCTCCTCTCATCATATCACTCGCATGCACACAGTCTTTTCTCCCGCGGTAGGAGTGGGAAGGGCTGCCTCTGCTGCTGCCCTTACCCTGCATTTCTCAGTCTAAATAAATGCTTTAAAGAGGGGTGGGAAAGCAAGAAATCCCGGGGCTGGGGGCCGTGGCCGCTTTCGTGCGAGTGCTGCTGCTTGCTCTCTCCTTCCTCAACGACACGCTTTTGGCCACTGCCATTGGCTCCCCTGATCAGCCCTCCATACACTCCCACACCCCACGAAAAGGGGGCAAGAAATGGAAACACCAGGGGAGGCCCAGCTGGGTGAAGGTGTAAACGGCAGCGAGTGCTTTTCACTGCTGTGGCTTCTCTTCTTTCTCTCCCCTACCCCCGACGAAGCGTATGACGGCCGTAAAAGCGCCTTTAATGGGAAGGGTCCTCTGGGCAGAAGGCAGCCTGCGCTAATTAGGCCTGGCCTCCACTGTAGGGTGGCTCCCCTCTCTTTATCCAAGACTCCTTTGCCAAGTAGCGATCGAGCCAGGAAGATAAAAAGCCCTTTATCTGGAAGCTGCAGGAGGGGAGAGAGGAGACTTGCGTTTTAGTCCCTTACTGCAGGACTACTCGGATGCATGTAGGGCTAGGCTGGGACGGGAATATCCCAAGGGCGAGGCGAGGCTCCTCGGGGGACCATTTTGTAAGGGGCTGTTTAATTGCCGGCGTTGGGCTAAGCAGTAGCCGGCAATACGGCGGAGGGGGGAGGAGGAGGAGGAGGGAAAAGGCCGGGCACGGGGAAAGGGGGGGGCATGATTCTTGGAGAGGCTTTGCGTAGGATTCCCTCAGCTCTGGTCCGCACTGCTGGGAGGGATTTGCGAATCCAGCGTAGGAGGCTTTTGTGAATCCATTCCTCGCCACTGGCTCCATGTTTTTTCACTTCCAAGATGGCGCACTGCCGCTGTTTTTTTTTTAACCCCTCTCTTTCTCTCTTCGATATTAATCACCCCTGTTTCTGCACTGCAGTCTTTCTCCACTTTTTTCCTACCTCCCTTCCCCCCTCCATACTTAGGCTTGCCATAAACTATTCTGGTAAATCGAGATAGACCTTATAAAAAGGGAGGGGGAACATCCTTGTAAGAAGGGATCCCTGTATTGTGTGTTCCCTTGCTTGAACCAGCTATATAGTATCTACAGGCGGGGAGTACTGATGTATATTGGAATTACATAAGCGTTTACAGACTTTCCCCCTTTCCTTCCCAGTGCATTTGATGTGCGATTTAATCTTGCATTTCAATTGGGGTGGTGACTGGCTGGCTCTATCCTTTCCCCCTCCAGAATGCCATTCTAGCTGGCTTGGCTGCTTGTCTATGCAGGCAGACCTATTGAAAAGCAAGCTCCCTCCTATTAAAAGGCACTCTTCTCCCCTTTTGTCAGTACTCCTTTGGAATGAGTCAGAAGGTTCTGCCATGGGTACTACCAGTGTTAAAGGATGGCTTAGCCTTATCCTACTTGTAGTAGGCATAGGAATGGGTTAAAAAGCAGTGCCCTTGGTAGCTGCTGAGCCAGTCTCTCTGGTGCTCTGATATTGGTGGGTAGGCTCCTGGCTTATGCTTGGGAATGGCTGCTATGACTCTGCAGTTCTACTGGAAGGAGACGCCTCTTCCATCATACTGTGTTCAGGAAGACGTTTTCTTTCCAGGCTGCCTCTTCCCATTCCCAATCCCTGTACTGTATGAACAAATACTAACCCAGAGACAAGGGGCTGATATGTAGCCAGACTGCTCCCTCTGTCTCCAACTGCTGCTAGGTGCTGAGTTGTTTCATCCCCCCCCCCCCCCCGCTTGTGTAGGATTGCACTCCCATACCCAGTTCTTGGGGTTCAGCAAAGCTTGTATATTTTCTGTCTGAATGGCCTCAGTAGCCTTGGAGTAGCTGAAATGTAGGCTTTATCATTTGCTTAAGAAAGAGCAGAAAAGTACATAGCAGTAGTAACAATCTTGGGTATGCTTTATTTTAGAACCATGGCTTAAAAGTGTTCCTGAAGCCTCCATAGAGCCTTGTAGAGAAAAGTAACTGAGGTTATTCTGCATTTGGTGTCTATGCTGCATATAAAACATAGGCCCATTGTGCCTTCTGTCTTAAAGCTCTAGTTACGTGGCACTTAATGGGAAGTGTCCTGTAGACAGCATGAAGCCTTAATATAACTTTTGTTAATCTTCTCTCCCTAAAATGCATGTTCATAAATGTACAATCAATTTAACGCTGGTGCCTGCTCATGTATTGTATACATGATTAAAACCTATTTGATGGCTGTACTTGGGTATCATTCTAACTCATCGCTCAAAAGTATTTAATTAACCTTATACAGCAGCAGACTTCTAAGAATGAGCCCTTGGAGCCACTTTTGTACTTCTGGTAGATTGCAGCCCCCTTGCTTAGGCTATTACATTGGGTTCAATGTATATATAGATTCTTCAAAAACCAGGTATGAGAGCTTGATTTAAAACTCTCTGGACTTCTCTTGACAGCCTGCAGAAATAGATATGATTGTAGGAAAAGACCGTGAGGGTTTCTTCACCAACGGTCTAACTCTTGGTGCAAAGAAGTGCTCTGTGATCAGAGATAGCCTCTATGTGGATGGTGACTGTACAATGGACATCAGGACAAAGAGCCAAGGTGGAGAGCCAACGTATAATGTTGCTGTAGGCAGAGCTGGTCGAGGTAAGCTTGAACTTCCACTAGTATTTGATCTGGTGTTTTTGTTTTTTAAATAGTAGAAAATGTGCAGGCTTTAAATTACCTTGGTTGATCTGCCCAACAAGATCTGCCTATGAAATGATCCAGTCTTACCTTTGTGGAGAGTTGGGCCACATGCTTAAGGCTAGGCATCCAGGATGGCAACTGAAATGAATTGCTCCAGGTAGAATAAAATGCAAGCTAGATCTTCTAGTTTTGGAGCATAACTACTATACAGCAAACATATGTGGAGTTAGAGAAATATGTACAGTGAAGCATCTGATTTAAATAGTTCACAGATAACTTCTGCTCAGCTCAAGGGTTATTCCAATAACATCATAGATCAATTTCTAAACTAAGAATATATATACAGTAATACCTTGGATTGCAAGTAACTTGGTTTGAGAGTGTTTTGCAAGACAAGCAAATTTTTAAATATTTATTTATTAATTTTTTACTTGATATACAAGCGACGTCTTGCAATACAAGTACTGTAGTACGGCTTAAATTAAAAATCTCTGTACAAATTTTTTTTGGGGGGATTTCGTTTTGATATAAGAGTGTTTTGGATTACAAGCACATTTCCGGAATGAATTATGCTCTCAATCCAAGGCATGACTGTATTGCTTTTCAGACATCAAGATGGCAGTCAAACAACTTGTCTTAATGTTTTGCATTTCTTAGGTGTTCTAAAGGGAGCTTCTCTAATAACCAGATCCTGTACAGTATTTTTTGGGAACAGCCAATTGTTTCCAAGCTGTACTTAGGTTACTGAGCTAATGCATAAAAAACATTTTCTTTAACCATTATCTTCGGCCTTGATTTCTTCTTTAAGTAAAAGGTTTGCCTTTTGGATTGGGTTAACTTTAAGTCAAATTGGGTTTGCTTTGAGGCAAATCTATTTTAAGGGTTCAGCTCATACAGAAGAGGTAGATGTATCTATAAATGGATACTAATATACTGTGAGAATATACCTAAGTGTCTTGAGCCCAGAACTAGTATACATTTTAGTGACACCTGCTGGCAAGTAACTGTACATGCCGATTAATATATTGCTAAAGGTCTTCCGGTCTCTGCTATTCTGCCATAAATACATTTGGGTTGTTTTTTTGTATCGCGAAGGCTTAACTGACAAACTATTGGACCGAGTGTAGTTGATGTAATGAGTTCATTCCATTTATTCCACTATAAATTCTGTATCATAACATGTGCTGCAATCTATTTTGTTTCCCTTGCAAGAAGATGTAGCCAGAAGTTTCGGGCCAAAATATGCTCTATGATTCTTATTTTTTTTAAAACAAAACAAAACACCATTGGTCATGTTTAACACCTGTGTCAGCCAAACATTTTTTTCATATAAAACTATTTTTAAAAGATAATGTTCAAAACAAGACAGTAATGCTACGTGGATAACTGTTCTAATATGCAGTATTTTAATATGTTTATTGCACTGCTTTATTAAAACTTGGAATAGTTCCTTGTCTAACACACTTCTTTGTAAATCTTCTTTTCTTTTCTCTTTCAGTCTTGGTCTTTGTAATGGGCAAAGAAGGGGTCCATGGAGGCGGATTGAATAAGAAGGCATACTCAATGGCAAAATACTTGAGAGACTCTGGGTTCTAGTTGCTAGGCAGACTGTTAAGTATTAGGGAAAATTGCTATTAAACTTTCCTGGCAGCAAGCTACATTGTGGAAACTTTATTAGCAATGCAGGGTGATGGGGTATGAACCTGTGTCTCCTTTGTATCCCTCTATTGGTGGGGAAAGGTGTTATTCTTTCTTTAATTCTGTTCATCCTTGTTTCCTTGTGTACTCCAGCATTGGTTATGGTAATGGGAAAGGAAAGGTGTCCATGGAGGGACGCTCAACAAGAAAGCTAATGAACTGGCTTTATACCTGAGGAGGTCTGATATCTAAGCAGCCTCTCCCCATCCACATAGCAAGTGTCTTCATCACCACCCTCTTGTGTTCAGAGTACTACCAGCCTATAGATGGTGATTTATTTACACATCTTTTCCCTAATGTCATGGCTCCAGTTACCCTTTTTGTTTGTATGTTAATCACTGTTGTATCCATGTTCTGTATCTGGCACCATCTGTTGCAACACAAAGATGATATGCATGATACGTTGAAGCCTTGAGAGGAGAATCATGCCAAGTCCAGGCTTTGCTTTGTCTTAGCAATTAATGTGACATGAGAACTAAATCAATTTAAATTAAACGAAATAAGGTGCCGATTGTACAATCCAGATTGATCAATGCCTCTTCAGCACTTTGAGCATTTACACAGCTCATTAGTCTTCCTTTGTAGAGCATGGTTGGGAGGGAAAAAGTGCATGCATATCTCTACTTTCCTCCCCCTTGTCCTCATCTTTTATCCACTTTTTTTTTTTTGCTTCCATCTTCTATCTATATATACATTTTTTTAAAATACAGTGCCTGGTTTGTTTAACCAATTTGCCGCTTGAAAGCTGTTACAAGTGTTGCTCTAGTTTTGTTGTTGCTCTTCTGTGTAGACTTGCAAAACTCTTCATGGTGTCTGAAGCACATCCTGCTTTTAAAAGGGTAACTGCAAAACTATGAAAAGGTGCCGATGCACTTCTCCCCTCACCTTACCACCACCATCACCATCTTGAATGAATCCCCAGGGACATTCCATCACCGCAATAGCTCAGGCACGTATATATTTTTTTTGCCAGCTCCTGTTCTGTAGTTGAACTGTAAAAAGGCTGCCATCATGGACTTTCGATATCCCAGTGTAACCATCTGGAGTGTGTCCGGTTTCATTTTTTCATAGGACCAATTTTGATTCGCAGCTTGGGTTTTACATGAAACTGCAGTGTCACTGTCAAACTACCACTTTCAGCTATACAGGTAGCATAGACTGACATTGGTTTGTCGGATCATTAACTGGGAAATAAGACTTGCTGCTCTGATACCAATGTATGTTTTGAAGGTTGGTAGTTGTAAGATAAAGCAGTCCAAACAAATACCGTTTTAAATCTAATCTTCATTTGGTCTGTCATGCCCTTGCTGCAGAAATTGTGGAGTAAACTGCCTTGTGCACTAGTCATCTGAAACATGTGTAACCAAATTGTCAGTTTGAGCACGGTACTAACTTGTATGTCCATTTAAAAGAGAACTGCAGAACTCTGTATACAAAAGAGAAAATGGGAGAAGGTCTTGGTTGGAATAACTGAGTTGGCTGTCTTGTGATAAATTTTTAATATGTATTCTGTGCCATACTAATGTTTTAAAAAATGGAACTGTTGCTATTGTGAGATGGATTTTAACTGACAGGAATGGCTTCTTCTGAATGGCACTACTTTAGGGACACTCTAGTATTTTGCTTCTATTGTTCGGGCCTTGTGGATAATGTACAGACTTAAAACAAATTCTTGTTGCTGATTTGTCCATTTATTTCCCTGCACTTTGTTACATCTGGGATACAGTCTAACTCATCTGATTTAATATGCATTTCAAAAAATGCCATAACTATTAAACACCTTGTTTACAGACAGATGAAATAAATTTATTCCAACCAAATAAAGTATGAGTTAGTGTGTTATGTGGTTCTGATTCTCCCCCCCCCCCCCCCGAAGATTTGTCATGTTATAGCATCTTGTGGTGACTTGTGGAGATGGGTGTAATGCTATCTTACACTTTCCTGGGCCATGGCTTGTATTACTTCAGAACAGCTAATTGGTTATAATGGAGCTACTCTGGCTTACAATTTTGAGTGTAGTTCTTTATATGTTCAGGGCTATAAAGATTACCTTGGGTTGTGAAACTACTTCACTAGCTTTCAGTAATAAAGCTTGAGACATTCTTATACCAGTTAAGACTTAAGATCTACATATAAGGGGAAGTACCCTGCAGCGAAATGAATACCTCAGCTAACATACAATAAAAACCCTTACACAAGGTTATTGCTTGAGTGAGAATTACCTAGGAAGGTGTTGGGCTTTTCTGCATGAGACATTTATTGCACGCGTCTGTTTTTTTCAGAACACTCCCCCCCCCCCTTTTTTTTAAAGAACGGGGGAAATGAGCTATTAAATTACTACAGGCGAAATGGTGCTCTATCTCCTGCTGTATTTTTACTATACTGTTATAGCATAGCTCCACCTAGCGGTTGTGTAGCAGAAAACCTGGAAAGGAAGAGCTCTTTGTTCTGATTTCAATGCTGTAACAAAACTGAAAAGTAGGTACAGCGATTAACAGCACAATAAATGCCTGGTGTAGAAAAGTCCATTGTCTGCTGAATTCTTTCTCCTGTAAAGGAGAAAACTATAGGCTAGCATTAAAGCCATCCTAGATGTTTTTCTGCTATGGCAGGGATATAGTTAAAATACCATTTAGCCTCTCTTCAGTCCAAAATAGTTAATGAAATCTGCATGTGGAGGTTTTCCTCGTTGCCCAAGAGACAGTAGCTCTTAGTTTGGAAGGAAGAATGGGAGTTTTACATGCAGTTGTCATGGTGTAACCCTGTATTGATACAGGGCAACACTACAAAGATGTGGCTTTAACTCAAGTCAGAGGAGTATTTGAAAGTAACTTACCATAGGCAAGTGCTAGATTACAAATCTTTGTCTCAGCTCTTTTCTAGACCCCACCCTCCTATATACTTATTGTTGGTTGTGTTTCATTCATGGTGACTTATCAGCTTGGACTGAACTCATAGTTTCGAGACTTTGGGATTCCTTTCCTAATAATCCCCAACTTGGAATTTGCTTTTGTCATAATGCATGTTAAAGCTGGGCTTGGAGAATTGCCACATCTTGAATATTCTTGGTCTTATGAATTGTTTTGTTTTAATAGGGCTGTTACCTGATTAAGAATCCTAATTGAATGTGTCTTTAATCAGGCCACCTTTTTAGTTAGTAGTTAATGAGTAGAGTGATCCTGTGGCGTTCTTGGGGGAAGGAATCCATGGCAAAAGAACAGCCACTCACTAAGCATTGCTGGGCATGCACCCCAAAGGGAGCAGATTTTTTACCTATTCCCTCTTTTTCTTTGCCAATTTTCCATTTAATATACCCTCCCATTTTTTCCAGTGGGAGAGAAAATAACTACACCAGCTCCAGGAATGGTGTAGCTTCCCCTTCCCAGTTAGATGTGTGTCTGTCTGGGGATCAAGGAGGCATTTATAAAATGTTTGGTCAGGAGGATAATCATTCGATGTGACAACCTTGACGAGTCATAAATAATTGCCCTGTCCCCCTCAAGAATATGAATGAGTCCTTGTTTGAAATCTGCCTGTCTCATCAAGAGATGGGGGAGTTTTTACAAGTAGGTTTAACACTCTATTCTGCACTATACTATTGTGAAACTTGACTTGTACCTGTGGTCAGTTAGTTTATAAAAGCATTAGGTCTGTTTGATCCATGATGGTCTTTGAGTGATAAAAATGATATTTTTTTCCAAGCTCAGTGAAGGCTTGGTCTTGTGAGGAACATAAGTTAAATGCTCTAATACACTCACTTTTATCAAACTTTTAAGTCTTTGTTCTGTCCTTGTTAATCCATAATCATGATTGGTTATTTATTTATTTATTTATTTATTAGTTATTTGTATGCCACCTTTCAAAATGCAAATCCTACCAAGGCAATTTACAAGTAACATAAAAACAATAAATTTACAATAAACAATATTAACATTTTTTTTTAACTAGTCACTTCTTCCAGCTCTGCATGTGGACTTCAGAGGCCTAGTGATACCCAAGCCCTAAACAGTAACATTATCATAAGAACAGCCATGCTGGATCTGTCCAAAGGCCTATCTAGTCCAGCATTCTGTTCCCTTCCTACAGTGGCCAACCAGATGCCCATGGGAAGCCTACAAGCAGGACATGAGTGCAATAGCACTCTCGCACTCACATTCCCCAGCAACTGGTATTGAGAGGCATACTGCCTCTGATACTGAAAGTAATATAGCCATTGATAGCCTTATCCTCCAGGATTTGTTTAATCCCCTTTTAAAGCCTTCCAAATTGGTGGCCTTCACTACATCTTGTGACAGTTAATTCCATAGTTTGGACTATGAAGAAGTACTTTCTTTTATCTGTCCTGAATCTTCCACCATTCAACTTCATTGGATGACACCTACTCCCCATTCTAGTATTATGGAGAAAAACGTAACCATTTCTCCACATCATGCATAATTGTATACACCTATATCTCTCACTTGCCTTTTTTCCTAAGCTAAAAAGCCCAAACATGGTAACTTTAACTCATAGGGGAATTGTTCCCACCCCTTAATCATTTTGGTTGCACTTTTCTGCACCATTTCCAGCTCTACAATATCCTTTTTGATGTGTGACCAGAACTGTACACAGTATTCCAAGTGAGTGGTTGCACCATAGGTTTGTATAAAGGCACTGTGATATTGGCAGTTTTAGTTTGGGATTCCTTTCCTAATGATCCCCAACTTGGAATTTGCTTTTGTCACAGCAGCCACAAACTTGATGGACCTTTTTACTGAGCTATCTACCACAACCCCAGGATACCCTTCCTGGTTGGTCACCACCAGTTCATGTTTTGGTCAACATGGTGTATTGGCTGCTGTTGAAAGGTCATGTGTCTGTGTGACATCTCTCTCAAGAGATAGTTTCAAGTAGATATTGGATGTTTTTGCATGCTTGATCATTCTGCCCCCACCCCTTCCAAAACACCTGGGCTTCACTGGGAGTGTTCATTCTTCCATCAATCTGTTACCATCAAGTAGGGCCTTGCAGATGTGTGCTGCTCTGGTTCCTGGAAGTATGAGAACTAGGGGCTGGAATATTTGGGGCAGGAATGAAAATGATAGTATCTGTCTTAAAACCCTATAGAGTTTTGTTTTCACTGTGGAGCAAATGATAAAATGGAACACTATCCTAAACTATGGTCCCTCTCTGAACTTGCTGTTGTATAGCATTGGGGAGATGTTCTGTTCCAAGAACTGCCATTTTCTTATGTTTGTTTGAATATCTATGGCTACTGGGTATAAGCTGTGTAGATGAACAAAGATTACTAGTTTTGGAAACAGCTCAGCGAGTCTCCATTTGAAAGGGGCCATCCTGCTGCTTTCTTCAAAAAGTTTTTTGGGGGGAATATAGTGCAAGTATAAAAAATAAGTGGCTAGGTCCATGCCATGTGTATGGTCCCTGAAACTGCTTCCCCTCCCCCAAAAGGAAAGGTTTTGTGACTCAGGTATTTTTGTGTATGGGAACTACTAGTTTACGCTGTAAACTTTACAGTCAGGCCTCCTTTTCAGCCAATATGCACCTTTTAGGTACTACATTGAAAAGGACACCACACATTGTGAACTATGGCAGGGGTGACCTGGCTGACAGAGGCAAACCGTGAAAGTGACAGGTGCAGCTTCTACTTTATGACTTATATAGGAGAGGTTATAAGGTTTTAGTTCACAACTTGCAGCGTAGTTGTCTCCTCCCACCCTTAATACCTGCTGTTGTCTTTAATAAAGCCAGACTGCAAATGTTCCTCATCAGCTGTCACCACGCTGTACCACATTCCCTCCTACAATCTTGCTCTCCCATACTTTATTTTAGACTGAGCTGTTTTATGCAAGGCTGTTCTAGTGATATGGTACCCATATCACCTTACTTCAAGAACTGTATATATGGGCAGTCCCCAGGTTACAAACAAGTTCCGTTCTTAAGAATGTCTTTAAGTCGAATTTGTATGCAAGCCAGAACAGCTGTTCTATGTGTTAAAATCGGCATTTACGCAAATTGTGTAGTATGCTACGCTATGTACTCTTATGTAAACAACGTAGCACCGGGCAACCCAGAAGTCCGTTCTTAATGGGTTGTCTGTAAGTAGGATGTTCTTAACTCGGGGACTGCCTGTACCTTTCTGCAGCTCGGAGCTGTGGCAAACCGCAATTCTAATCTTCCGTCACTGAACTGAGATGAGCTGGAATTCCCAGCTGCAGAAAGGTGTCAGGGCCTGGCAAAAGAGCTAGGGGGCAGATGGGGAACCTCTGCAGGATTGCTGCTATTCTGCCACTTATATTTGCCATTTATAAAATTACTATTGATTATATGAACAGTGAAGACATAAATGTTACCTGTTAGGCTAACATGCAATGAAAGATGTATTGCAAACTGAATTACACTAAGCTCTCATGAAATGGGGATTGCAATCCAATCTTAAAGCTTTTAGACAAAAAACTGACATTTCCATTTCTTGCATTGGCAGGGTCTTCCCTAGGACAAGATATCTGACTATGAGGGCATACAATGTACTTATTCTGAAGAGAGACTTATGCTGAAAGCTTTGTTAATTGTACAGAACCTAACATGGAAGCTGTAGTAAGTAATTTAGAAGCAGGTGGATTATATGTCACAATGAAAATATTTACATTGCTCACTTTCTTAGTCCTATATTGGTTATCACACATCAGGCAAAATATGCAAGAAGCTTTGTCCATGCAAGTGAACGTGGCTCATTTATTTCAACGGGGCTTGAATAGGATATTCTTGATGGATTGTGTCCTAAATGTAGGTAAAAACTTATGGGAACTTAATGTGTGTTCAAATTTGTGATTGTGCTCAGCTAAATGGGCAGAAGCTAATACTTTTTGGTGTATACAAGGGTTTCCAAAAAGTTCCCTAGAACATACCTTTTTCATGCTGGCTCACAGCACCAATTAGGGGTGTGTGTGGTGGTTATAGTAATAGTGACAATGGCAGTCCTTACTTTAAAATAAAAAGACACTGAAGTAGGAGCTAGCTAGCTAACTGGGACATTAAAAAACTCAACTCATTGGAGTGTTGCTGCTTGAATACCAGGTACTGGTGGGGAGGGATGCTCCCACAGCATGAACATTTTTTTTCACCCCCTTTTGCACATCCTCCTGAAATATTGCTGGGAAAGCAGGATGCATTTTCTAGGTAGGGGTCTGTGGGGGTTCACATTTTGGTTCAGCCCTAGTCTTTAAATTCTTAACATTTCAATTACCGTATGTTGTTCTTTCACATGTACTAAAAAAAAAAAGCAATTAATGTGGAAAAATGTTTATTAACATCCTTTCAAACTTCCCTGTACAAGGCCATATTTAAAAAATCTCTAGTTTAGTTATACAGAACTGTGGCTAATTTCTACATAGTTACATTTTTATATGATTTAGCCTTTTCATGATACACTAAGTAGAATCCTGTTAGATATTTATAAGCATTCATTTTCAAATCCAATACTTAGAGAAAACAAACTATGTGCATAGTTTTAGCAGACTAATGCATCTTCAAATGCTCTGTATTAAGAGGTATATCTCATTTGTGAATCAATAGCACACACAATAGTCAGTGTTTCTATATGTGGCATGGCTTGATTTTGCCTTGTTGCATTGGTCCCCATCCCGGTCTTAAAATAAATGAGCTGGACTGCTGTTAGTAAGGTGTGCCAATGAATACATTATCCTGACTTTCTTCAGGAAATGTTTAAGCCAAAGTGATGATGAAACTTCCTTCACCATCTTTACCTGTTCTTGCAAGCACAATAGGATAATAGAAAAGGCAGCCAAGTCACTTCGCTATAGAGATCAAAGCCCATGTTCCCTATCTGTTGGAGATGCTCTTGGTAGATGAATACTAAACAGGCCTACCTTGTTTCAATGGTGCTGGCTGTTTTAGGAAAGTCCTCACAGACATGCACCTATATACTTTTTGGCTGGGTTTGTAGGGTAGTACTTACCAGACATGTAAATAAATAACTTTATTAATATAACCTCTGCTTACCTACACACTTGTAAGCAGAAAAAAATATTTACTGTCTTGGCTAGACCCCATTTTAACAAGATGCTGAAGTAGCATCTCTATTTCTGTGTGCATTATTTCTAGTGATGGGAGTGCCTCTTGTTACAATTGTGAAGTCCAGTTAAAACGTTTGTCTTCGAAAGACAAATAAAACGAACAACAAAAAACGAAACCTGTAATGAGATTAAACGAACACTATTATGAACAGCTGCTTCTACTGAAGCAACAGGAGGGTCACAATGTGCTTCTCCTATGTACATGTACATAAGAGTCGAGCTCTCTGGACAGAGCAGTTCATATAACACCACTTGTTTCAAACAGTATTTGCCACTCTGTAATCCTGTTCTTCATTGGGCTGTAGCTGGACTACTACACTCTCTTCAGTCATTCCATTCTCTGCATCGCTACTGTCAATATCTTCGTGGTCATCATCCTCGTCCTCATAGTCGGAAGACTCCGTCAGGTTTGGATGAGAGTAAGACTCTGACAATGCCCCAAAGGACTGGGTGCTAACCGAAGCATGTGGCCTAAGCAATGGGGTGTTCTCTGAGACTTCATTCTCTTCCTGACTACTGTCTGTTTCAGAATCCGAATCTCCCTGGGAAGGAACCACTTTCTGTTTACAGACAGGGCATGTTTTCTTAGTTTTAGTCAGCCAAGGATCCACACACTTGCAGTGGTATGCTGTTAGAAAAAAGAAAAGAGGCATATAACTTTTAGATTGGGGAGGGTGTAGCTATAGGCAGTTGTGGAATTTGTGTGTTTTATGATAACATAAGATTTCCCCAGAATACCCTCCTAGTTCTGTAACAGCCAGTTCAATGGGACCCATTTCTGATTGAAACTTTAGATGCTACTTATAGTATTAGGATTTTAAAAACCAACAAAAGCCTGCTGCTTGGGCATTATCTTCAATGGCAGCTAGTGGAATGTTTGTTCATGCTTCATTTAAGAGGTAGGTGTCAACTTTGGGGGTGGGCTGACTGTTTCCACACTTTTAGTTGAGGGAATATCTTAATATAATAAAGTACTTAAAACACAAGGTGTTGTACAAAAATTAAAAGTGAAAGGGGCCCTTGCCTGCAGGCTTACCGTAAATATATCTGCTACACTCAGTTTAGATGTGGAGCTCAGCCTATTCTAGTGGAAAGCTGAAGTAAACATGGAAAGGGCTACATTTGAGAAAAGCTCAGGTGGTAGACAATGCACTGCCTGCCTCTCAGGTGAGCAAGTTACTTAACTACAAGCAACAGCAGTTTCTAGCAATCAAGGCATTGATGTATGCCAACATTCTACATGGCTTTAAGCTGATCTATACATTTAAAGCACAGGGCACAGGTCTCCTCAGATTACCATTCTGGAGAAGCTCTCAGGGGCTGCATTCCAGGGGTTGGTGGGGCCAAAATACCAGTATATTTTAGCTTAAAGATCTTACTGCTAGTAACTAAACCTTAGAAGAGGCATTTCAATCTTTTAGAATGGGGGGAAATGCATAAAAGCTGGAAAACCAAACCACTGGTAGCTTGGGGAACCCCAGGGTCCAGATTGGGACCCATGCAAGGCTGGAGGTTCTGCACCCCTGGCATAGAGGAAGCATAACAAAGCTATGCCATTTCCCCCCACTGAGGAGTAATTTTGACATGGGAGAGCAATCAAATAGCACATACAAGACCTTGTTCCTGCATTCAGCAGTGGTACAAGCCCCAGGGGAAGTGTACCACCTGCTGCTTTGGAAAGTGCAGATCACCATGAGCATTGGGCTGCCTGAAAAAGCTGCCCGTTCCATCTGTATTGCTGTGGAAATCTGAAGTTAGCTGAACAAATACTACTGTTAGTGTCAGTATTTAATACTTAAACTGGTCACCTCTAAGACCAAATATGAACATCCAACCCAACAGATAGCTAAATAATGCTAATTAAGATTCTCAACCCTTGCACCTGCATAAAAAAACAGCAAGGAGTGGTTTGTTTTCAGTTTTATTGTATTCTGTGATTCTAGAACTCCCACCTATCATTATTTTAGCCAAGACCAATAAAAATTCTGCATTTAATAACAAAGTTTTCATTTTAACACCAAGCCCAAATTGCAATTACTTACCATGAGAACAAGGGAGGATTCTGAGCTTGTCTCCATCCTCATATTCATCCAGACAAATGGCACAAACATCATACTCGTCTCCTGCAGTAGAAAATGTTGAATAAAAGTTGCATTACAAAAACAGACGTCAAAGTACAGATGTGGGATAAAAGCTCTACAGGGATTTACTCTAGAATCCCTGTAGGCCGCTGTTTTGGAAGCCAAGACAATGAATTTGTAGTAACGTGTCTGCTTTTTTTCTGCTGTGGCTCATCTATTGTTCCTTACCTTAAAGCTATTTGCTGGTATTCTCTCAAATTGTTTTACATGGTCTATAATTTTTAAGAAGCTTTTAAAATGTGCTAAATGTAGGCACCTTTTACACAGTAATACTGAGAACTCTGAACAGTCTTGCTTTCTCTTTGGGTGGAAGAGCACATGCATTACACAGAAAAGGTCCCAGCTTCAATTCTTGATATCTAGGAAATATTTGTGTCTGAAATGCTGGGAAGCTGCTACCACTCAGTTTAGACCAAAGGTGGGGAACTTTTTTCAGCCAGAAGGCCATATTAGCATGTTGGGGGCCTCATGCCAGGAGTGGGCATGGCCACACCCCTCTCACACACCCCATTCACACACAAGCATGCAACCCATTAATCCATTCTCTTTCACTCTCATATCCCCCCCCAATCATTAACCATCCTAAATCCTGTGACTTCAAAAAATGTATCCTCAAATTGATACCTACCAGTAGATCACACCTTCCAGCACTTGTGCTGCCCTTTTAAGAAGCACCACTACTTTTCTTTTTTTTTTTTACAAAAAGTTCATCTTTTCTTCTTTTTTCCTTCTCCAGCCTGGGAACTGGAGAAAGTGACTCAAAAGGAACTGAAGGAAGGATGGTTGGAGGGTAAGAAAGGCCCTCTACAAGAACTGCACTGCGGAAGCAGTGGATGGAAGAGGCAGTAGGAGCAAGAGAAAAACACTTGGCCACCTCATACATAAGCAGCAGGGCAGTTGGAGGAGACACTGAGGGCCAGATAGGAAGGCTCCAATGGGCTGAATTTGGCCCATGGGCCAGAGATTTTCCATTCCTGTTTTAGATATCGACCAATGGTCTGACTCGGTATAAGGCAGCTTCCTATCTCAGTTATGGTATGGTATAAGAGAAATGGGTAATGGGACTCAAAGAACAGAAGAAATTAACAAATAAAATAAAGCTTTGTGATCTTTTAAAAGCTTGCCATACATATCCAGCTATAGCTCTTGCTTCATTAGAAGCTTAAGAACTACCCACAGTAACAAAGCTACTTCTATTTTTTGTCAGAAAAAGAATAAGTATTATTTGTAGCTGTAGAGGGGAGCTATAGTTTGAGAAGTTAACAAAGCAATCAAATACATCTTAGAGTTTCTGGTTACTAGTTTTAGAATAGCAAATAATTTATTAACTGCTGGAGCCACGGTTCTTTAAAATATTAATAAAATAATAGCAACATGACTGGGTGCATCCAGACAAGGTTTTAATCATGCAATCGCCCTGCCTTATTCACACGATTTTACAGGGGCTCCAGATTACATTGGCTTCCACTTGTGACTCCAGTGTTTCCCCAGCAGTCCTGTCTTTTTCACCTTCCACAAGAAATCCATTAAAAGAGGAAAAGATGGAAGAGCTGCACAATATCTTTTGACTAGTAGCACTACGAGTCATCTGCCTGGAAGCACCAATTGTCGATATAATATAAAATGCAAAGACAACAATCACAAGATCATGAAAATACAGAATTTGAAAAGGAAAACGCATGATGATGTCAAATTATGTATGCACTTAAGACAAATTTTCTATGGATCGGATCCAGGTAGTCATACTTCAAATAGACTAATTAAAATTAATGGGACAAGTCTTCCCTAAATATGACTAAGTCTGGATCCAACCCCATGTAAGTTACATTTTGCATTATTTTTGAAGTTTACGACTACAGATGCTTTTAACATATTGAGACCAGGACTCGTGCATCCTTGGACACGGAAAGGCATATACTCCAAGCCAACATTTTTTTAATAGACATGCAAGCGCTCATATCTATATGCAATAGCTTTCCTTTCCCCATTTCAGCCATCCCCAACCTGGTGCCCTCTGGATGTGTTAGATTGCAATTCCCATAATTCCCAGCCTGTGGAGTGTCCTCCTCACCCCGCAGTGGTGCTTCTCTGCTGGCAGAGAGCCAACACAATGCAATCTTCCAGTCATCAACATTGGGGGTGTTTGTCTTGGGATTCGGCTCTTATTGCTGAGCAAACAAAAATACAGTGAATTGCACTGTTGATGCCTTGGTGTGTGTGCTCTTCTAATATGTGATCAAAAGCAGATTTGCACACATACAGTGTTTTTAGGTGTACACCTTACAAATGAAATGTGTAAAACTGCTCAAAGGCCTGTTATCTCAATGAGCTTGTTTAGTCAATTTCTACTGTTCCACCTTGCTGTAATTTTCACCATGTGTTAAAACACTTCTTACAGCCCTACACTTATGAGGTGATGGCAGAATCCCCTAATTTGATCTGCTGCTGCCCCCATTCTATATCTAGATGCTGGCATCCAACACCACAAGACCAAATGTATTGGACTATAAAAAGAATTGGACAAAATAATGAATAAAATGTTTTACTGAAACTAATTTAATATGGTAATAATACTAATCCTTTGGTTAGCAATCAGGAGCGGCTGTAGTGCCTGGGGCCGCCATTTTGAATATTCCCTGCTCAGGGGTTGTAGTGTTGTGTGAACCGGTGAGTGTGGGTTATGTGAGGGTTAAACCAGACCATGGCATAACCATGGTCTGTGAACATGTTTGCTGGGTTCACACAACACGACAGCCCCCAAGTAGGGTTGAATATGCCACCTGGTGGTGCAGCTTGTTGTGGGTTAAGTAACGCATGATGAGCTACAGCATGTCATCTGAACCCAGTCATAGTGTAATAAAATTGCTATATGCTTAATAACTGTCTATACAAGTGTTTAAGATACCGAGAATGGAAGCTGCTGAAACAGAATTACTATGATTTTGGAAGACCATATGAGGGGTTATGCTCCACTGTGGAGCCAGACAGATGGGCTAATAATGAACAGTAATTAGATCAGAGACAATCCCATTTGAAGGAATAAATCAATTTATAAATACCTAGTAAATAGCAGAACTGTACTTACATTACTTAATAATAATGCAAATGGTACACATCACTGTTCTTGTCAGCATCCTTAATATGACTGCCATAAGACAGAATAAATTGCATTCAACCTTCTAGTTTAATTTACTATTACCAGGTTGCATTGCATTCTGTATTTTAGCATACGAACAAATAGTAACCTTCCCTATTTAGTAATGTAAGGATTATGTAGCAAAAAATTAACCAATTCTTTGCTATCCTAATCCAGAGCACTAAGAACACCTTCAAATATGCTCCCCACCCACTACCCTGGTGTAGGATTGAAACCATGAACCCAACTCAGAATGGCCTCCCTAGCATCTCTCCAATGAAGGGAGAACATCTGTGTACATGTTGGCATGTTGAGAACTTTCTGTGCACATGGATCTC
This sequence comes from Shinisaurus crocodilurus, assembly GCA_021292165.1. Taxonomy (NCBI): domain Eukaryota; kingdom Metazoa; phylum Chordata; class Lepidosauria; order Squamata; family Shinisauridae; genus Shinisaurus; species Shinisaurus crocodilurus. The sequence goes on from CM037878.1 coordinate 37,631,566, forward strand.
TGTATTGGAGCAAATATCTGCCAATTCTGATATTTATGGTGGTTTGTGGTGCCTTTATTAAGAATATTTGTATACCACCTTTCTGCTATACCAGGTGTAGGCTCATTTTTGGGGCCATGAGCACATTTGGCCATTTGAGAAACTGTTCTGTGTGCCACCACAAAACGGTTGCCATGGGAGGAGTGGCAAAGAACACTAAAGGTTCCTAAAGGTTTATTTATTATATTGATGAATCACCCATCAGACATGGCCAGACATCCGGCCACTCTGAGCCATGTACAATCCAATAAAATACAATAGGGACACACACACACACACAGTATAAAACACAATTGCAAACAGCACAAAACTTAAAAATCCTAACCCACCCCATATTCCCGCCTGAAAAGCCACGTTTTTAATGCACGGCGGAAGCTAATCAAGGAAGGGGCATGGCGGAGGTCACTGGGGAGAGAGTTCCATAAATTGGGGGCTGCCACAGAAAAGGCCCTCCTCCTAGTCCCCACCAGCCTGGTTTCTCTGGCTGATGGGACAGGGAGAAGGCTGTCTGTGGCAGATCTTGTTGAGCAGCCTACTTGATGTTGCTGGAGGCGCTCCTTGAGATATATTGGACCGGAGCCGTACAGGGTTTTAAAGGTCAACGCCAACACCTTGAATTTGGCTCGGCAAACAACTGGTAGCCAGTGCAACTCTTTGAGCACCGGAGTGATGTGGCAGCCTTTAATCAGGTGAGCTGCTGCATTCTGTACCAGCTGCAACTTCCAAACCGTCTTCCAGGGTAACCCCATGTAGAGTGCATTACAGTAGTCTAGGCGAGAGGAGACCAAAGCATGAACCACTGATGGGAGCAGATGATTAGGAAGGTAGGGGCGCAACTGCCGTATCAGAGGGAGCTGATACAGCGCCGCCCGGCTCACAGCTGACACCTGAGCCTCCATGGACAGCTGGAATGACCCCCAAGCTGCGGACCTGGTCCTTCAGGGGTAGATGTACCCCATTCAGCACCAGGTCAACATCCCCTAACCTTCCCTTGTCCCCCACCAGAAGTAACTCGGTCTTGTCGGGGTTCAGTTTCAGCATGCTCCCTCCCATCCAGCCACCCACTGCCTCCAGGCACTTGGGTTTCAACAGCCAACCTTGGTGAGGACTTGAAACAGAGGTAGAGCTGTGTGTCATCCGCATATTGATGACAGCGCACCCCAAACCTCCTGATGATAGCTCCCAGCGGCTTCAGGTAGATGTTAAGTAACATCGGGGAGAGGATGGAACCCTGCGGCACCCCACAAGTGAGAGGCCGAGGGTCCGAAGCCTCCCCAAGAACTACCCTCTGGTACCTTCCAGAGAGGAAGGACCAGAACCACTGCAATACAGTGCCTCTAATGCCCAACCCCTCCAGGCGGTCCAGGAGGATACCGTGGTCAACGGTATCAAAAGCCACTGAGAGATCGAGGAGGACTAGAAAAGAGCATTCGCCCCTATCCAAAGCCCTCATATCATCCACCAAGGCGACCAAGGCCGTCTCTGTCCCATGTCCAGACCTGAAGCCCAACTGGCATGGATCTAAATAATCGGCTTCATCCAAATGTGCCTTCAACTGAGCCCCCACCACGCGCTCAATCAGCTTGCCCAGAACTGGCAAATTGGAGACTGGGCGAAAGTTGTTCAAATCTTGGGGATCTAAGGAGGGCTTCTTAAGAAGCGGCCTTATTACTGCCTCCTTAAGGACTGATGGCATCACTCCCTCCTCGAGGGAGGCATTCACTACCGCCCTGATCTCCCCACCCAGTTTCTCCCTGCAGCTCATAACAAGCCAGGATGGGCAAGGATCAAGCAAGCAGGTGGTCAGCTTAACAGAAGAAAGCACCTTGTCCACTTCACCAGAAGGAAGAAGCTGGAACCGATTCCACAAAACCGGACTGCCACTGGCCTCCTCCCGTTCACCCACTGTGTCCATGACGCACGGAATCCCACTCCTAATCCGATCAATTTTATCTGCAAAGTGCTTCGCTAAAGCCTCACAGGAAGCTTTAGACTGTTCCAACGGATCCAGAGCAACTGGACCGACCAGGCTCTGGACCACTTGGAACAGCCTCCTGGGGCAGCACTCCGCAGACACGATGGAGGCAGCATAGAAATTCTTCTTTGCTGCCTTCACCGCCACATGGTAGGCTGAAGATGCAGCTCTGACCTGTGTCCGACCGTCTTCAGAGTGGGATTTACGCCATCGGCGCTCTAGCCTTCTCACCTCCCGCTTCAGAGCTCGCAGCGATGGAGTAAACCAAGGTGCCGTGCGAGCTCTGTTCAGGTGAAGAGGGCGCTTCGGGGCAACTTGGTCTAATGCCCTGGTGATTGCAGCATTCCAGTCATCCACCAGGGTCTCGACTGAGCTACCGTTTGCGTGCTCCAGTTCCCCAAGCGCATTCAGGAATCCATCCGGATCCATAAGACGCCTGGGGCGGACCATTCTAATAGGTCCCTCAAGAAATCCAGCCCTACGAGATAGTGATCTGACCATGACAAGGGGGTGGTGTATATACCCCCGATTTCCAGATCATTTCCTCCCTCTCTGGAAACAAAAACCAAGTCTAGCGCATGACCGGCTACATGGGTAGGTCCTTGAGTACAAGGCAGCAGTGGAATCTGAGCCCCAACACACTGAACAACTTCTTTGAAACCAGTCTTCAGCACCAGCAGAAACCTTATTTCACAGCAATCCCAGCTGCCGGTAAGAAAATGCGTTTTGGTTTGTTTTTTTAAAGTGGGAGGGGTAGGACACCTTGGTGGGCACCAAGAAAGGTGTCCAGAGGTACCACGCTGCTCACCCCTGAGCTATACAGTGCTCAAGGTGGGTCACATAAAAGCAAATAAAACAATTCATCAAATCAACAATACAACATAAGAATCACTTAATTCAAAATTAAAAGGTGTATAACCTACATATTAAAAGTGAACTAATTCTCCAAGCATAGTCAGGAAGGCTCATGTGGAGGGTAGCCATCCTTTAGGTATTTTGGCCCAAGTTGTGTAGGGTTTTAAAGCAGCCTGAATTGCACCTGGAGATGTATTGGTAGCCTGTGCAGCTGGAGCCACAAAAGTGTCACATGATCTAAAGCAGGAGTGCAGAACCTCTTTCAGCCCAAAGGCCAAACAGCATATCTTGCATTAAAGCTCTTACTGCCAGTCAGTATTTCAGCCTTTTAGAATGGGGGGAAAATGCACAAACACCAAGAAACCACCAAACAATCAGTGTCTGGGGGAAAGCGGTTAGAGCCAGAAAAGGGGGCATGGCCTTCTAGGAACTCCTGGAGGCTCGGATTGGGACCCCAGGCCTGAGGTTCTGCACCCTTGATGTGAAGTTTGAGCCCCAGTCAGTGTCTGAGCTGTAGCACTCTGCACTAGCTGAAGATCCTGGCCAGTTTTCAAAGGTAGCCCCACATACAGCAGTTTATAGTAGTCCAGTATGGAGGCCCAATTCCCTTCTCTCACTATTGTAGCACAGGTGTGTGGCCATTTTTTTTTCTCCAATACTCCTTATGCCAAATGCAAGCTGTGTTACCATGTACAGCCAAGAACCTGTTGGCTCAGATTTAAAGCAACAAATCAGTTAGCGGATGGCAGGATCTCTCCTTTTTTTACTAGTTTACTAATTAGTCTCATCTGAATGCAAAGAATGAGACAAAGCTTGTAGGCAATCAGAATGGGCTGCAGTTGAAAGAAAATAGAGGAATGCCTAATACCAAGATTACAATCCTCTGGAGCTGCTGCTCTATTTCCCATCCAAATGAGTTCAGGAAAGCCCTAAAAGGTTAATCCTTTAGTATCAACAGGGTTGAAGCTGTTGTTATGGGTGCTAATGGATTTTGCATTAGTGCCCTGGGAAATTTATCTTTCAACAAGGGCCATCAATCAAGCCATTTTGATTCCACTCTTGCCAAAACTGTACAAAGAGCTAATTCTGAGCTAGATTCATCCATGGAGCAAGTTCCCCCATGCAGGCAACACCAGGGATATCTCAGGCTTGCTCTGTCTAGACGCCAGCACACTCATGGCAATCCTTTTGTTTAAAGGAGCTTTGAAGAATAATTAGACTGAAATCTTACTGTGGCCTATTTTTTCCCCTAGGTTTAGTGGTTTCTTTTTCTTGGTCTTCTAGGAAGTTATCACATACAGTCATGCCTTGGATTGAGAGCATAATTCGTTCCGGAAACGTGCTTGTAATCCAAAACACTCTTAAAACGAAATCCCCCCAAAAAAATTTGTACAGAGATTTTTAATTTAAGCCGTACTACAGTACTTGTATTGCAAGACGTCGCTTGTATATCAAGTAAAAAAAAATTAAATAAATATTTAAACATTTGCTTGTCTTGCAAAACGCTCTCAAACCAAGTTACTTGCAATCCAAGGTATTACTGTACACTGTTTTACATGAAACCTAGCTGACATCTTAGCATTAACAACTCAGCTAGACTACCAATGGAATATTAATTTCTGTCTTGATGCTTTTGAACTAAAGCAGCTTGAAAAAACTAAAGACGGTTGTTTTCCAGAATAAGTAGAAGCAATCCTGCAAATACCATGAAATATGCCCAGCTCTACATACTAAAAGCTTCCAGTTCCTTACTAAAACTCAGTGGGGAAATGCCTCACGTATCTCAGCATGGGCACTAGTTTCATAAGCATGCAACAACAACATAAACATGCTATTTAAGATTGCAAGATACCACTCCGATTCTCCTAGGCCCCTTTACTCACAGTGGCATCAAAAGGCTTTTTCAGTAAGTGTAAACTGCATCCAATTTAATGCAAAAAAAAAAAAAAAAAAAAAGTTAATTTCACACACCATACCTGCAAATTTGTATTTCACAAGTGTGACCAGCTAAGATCCAATGAAATGAGCAGCTAATTCCAGCCAACTACCCTACTTGGCTTTCAGAGTTGTAGTTTGTGATTCTTGAATGCCAACCTCTTGTACCCGATGGCAAACTACTTTTGAATCTGAAGTTTCACAAGCCATTTGGGATATGGTATAGAGCATACTGTTGCAAGAAAAACAACCAAAAATGCCATCGCATATTCAAGCCCTTAAGTAGTTGTTTGATTGACACCCATGCTAGGCATATGAAGCAATAACAGCATCTACTCTGCACTTCCAAATCAGGCAGATTGGAGAAATATAAAATATAAAACCATTACTTAAGCCATGGCCACCATGTTATTGTAATACTACAGATTGATTATAGGAGATCTGGAAAATATTAGAAATCACTTTTGAAATCGGACAGCTTTTTAAGTGAACACTGCTGCTCAGCTACAGCAAGTCAGTAATTAACATGAGAATAGCATCCCTAATTTCATTTTATCCTTCCCTTCCTACAATGAGGGTAGGGTGGCATAGATGTTCCCTTTCTCCATATTATCCTCACTAGTTCACAGTTCAATCCTGTGAACTGAGGTCACCCATGATAGGGTTCACTTATAAGTGGGGACTTGAGCTTGGGTCTTGCCAGTCCATCTGACATTCCAGCAGCAGCATGAAGCACAGCTGGCCCTTGCTATCTCCAGTTGACAATTTAGAGAATATTTGGTATACTGGGCTGCACACTCCCCATATCATCTTTTGAGTGGTAGCCCTGGTAGAACCTGTGTGCCATGAGTTAGGGGTAATACAACATGATTTCCAACATACTAAGACTTACACGTGATTTTTATGACTGGTCTCGCATGGAAACACATTAAGCACAGTCTAGTAAAAGTTGATCATGACTAAGACCCATTGAAAGCAATGGGCTACATAAAGTGTATTACAACTTGTTGGTCCTGTGAAATGATTATCACCATTTTACAAACAGGAAATTGTGTTTGAGAGCCACCGAGTATAAAACTGGTACAATGGTATTGATGGATCCAAACTAAACCTATTACTGAACACTAAGGGCCAGTTCTTAGTGTTTAGACATTACTTATCCAAAAGTTTAATAGATGGGGCCTAGGCAACTCATCCTCAGCCTAATTTGTGTCCGTGTTGGTGTGAGGAGAAAATACTACTATAAGATCTGATGAGGAAAGGTGGGATTCAAATGTACCAATAAACAAAACAGATATAACGGTAGAAGAGTCCTACAGCGTTGAAGCAGATATAAGGCGATGTAAAGAGGGAATAGTAATATCAAACCAGGGACTGAGATGGGGGGGGGGGGAGGTCAACCTGCAGTTCTAGGGCTGTAAGCGCCCTGCCCTGGCCGAATTTCAACCCCACTCTGCAAAGCAGTAAGTTCAGAGATCTGGTAAGAATGGTCTGTCCCTTCCTCAGCAGCCTGCTGCATGGGGAGGAAGAGGGGGGGAAGGAAAAGGGGTGGCACAGACAGTGAGAGGTGGGGTGGTCCTTCCCATTTTTGGTTCTGGCCCCAGCCACCTGCATGCGACCCTGGTAGAATACTCCCAAGGCAATACGGCCCCTGACCAAAAAAAAAAAGGTTACCTTCCCCTAGTCTAAGAGGTGCTCTGGTCTATTCTTTTCATGATCTACTACTCATTTCACCTAGCATGTTGACGTCTCAAGTAGGTAAGGTCTTTGTGGTTTCTCCAGCTTTTTCTGACTAGGGAGCGTTCATCTTAAAGATTCAAATTATCCTCCAAACCTTTGAAAGACTGATAGGATGGGGCTAGTTCTAGTTCTGATTCTGCCTATAATGCAATACCAGAATGAAGAGCTCTGACCTGTGGTCTCCCATCAATAATGGATTCAACACAGCACCCACTCTGTGGTTTTGACAAAGGCCCCCTGATCAAATATTTAACACTTTTCCAGCAGTTTGTACATCTAAATAATTTTGCAGTCATTTTGAGTACAAATAGACTGGAATTTAAATGCTACACATTGGAGAGCTCCAATGTAATTAATTAGTATTAGTCATTAGTAATAGTATTTACAATAAAAAACAAAAATCAGTTCTTTACAAGTCTCCAGGAAAATATGAAGAATGGAAAGGCTTGAAAACTTTTATTGGAGTTAGAAAGGATTTCTGGGTTCTTGCGTTTCCTTCCAAATACTATAAAATGTCTAAGATTAGTAAAATCTATTCTATTAGTTGTCTTAATCTATTGGAATTAGGATTTTGTAGTATTTTGGAAGATGTTTGGTTTGGAAACACAAAGTGGAGTACAAACCTTTTAAATACAGGAGAAATGTTTTTTTAAAAGCCTATGCCTCTGCTCTTTCAGCTGGCACACTGATTTATAAGCCTGTGGCTGTGTGTATGGGAACAGCTAATACAGCGGCTTATATGTGCCCAAAAGTAGCACATAGCCAAGAATGGCCTTGAGTCCAGCCCATTAAGTAGTGGCAAGCCTGTCACCGTGAAAGGAGCACTGTTCTCGTCAGTGATTAGGCGGGGAAGAGTTGTACCCTTCACATCTCCTTGCAGTAGCCCTAGCTGTTTAGGGCCAAACTAGATGTGACATTGGGAAATCTGTCATTGGATCTCCTGCAGTTGCTTGGGGGGGGGGGGGTAACCCTTTCCTCCATGCCACTTTGCTAATGAGAATCACACCACCAAAGCTACTATTTGTCCTGCAGGGCAAGAACACACAAGTACTTGCACTGCAGTGCTGCGGGAGGGGAGTTAACTCCTCCCCCACACTATTTTCCTGATTAAAACCACCCCCCCCAACCTGATATTTGCCTTGCAGCAAAAAACATACCACTACCATACGGTTATCCATAGGGCAAATCACTTTGGGGAGATATTTTCATCAGGAAAATGTCATGAGGGAAGGGCAAGCCTCTCACCCAGTGCTGCAGTCCCGATTGGATCAGTCTCATCCTCCCACTGCCAATATTATAGTGTTTAAAGAAACTATGGGAAAGCCAATCACAGATCCCATGACAGGCCCTCAGTGTGAACAGGAATCCTTGAATTGTCCTGTGATTGCTTCCCAGGCAGGGGAAACGAGAGGATGAGGATGGCAAACACTTCCACTTCTCAACTTTACTGCTTCATCATGAGTAGTCCAAGGGAAATGAGTTAAACTGAATGTTGGCTCAATTTACATCAGGTGATGGAAAGGAGAGAAAGAGAAATACCACTACTACTAATACTAATAGGTTGAGCCTTTTTTCCTGGTGAAAATGTATCCTCCACATGCAGTGTGTCTTTCCATAAACCCCAATGGAGAATATGGATGCATGTGTTACTCCTCTGACGCCATGCTTGCTCATCTCAAGTGTGCACATTTCTGCCTCCAAAAAATAAAATTATTAGACATGTTTCTCAGCCTGAGTAGCCTTATATTTTGTCTTCTTTCCCCCACTGCTTTCTTCAGTCAATTTATAGGCAAAGATTAGGCTTCCAATCGTAAACACTAAGTATGAGGTTTAAAGATTTCATGGGCTTATCTAGCTGTCAAAATCAGTGCATACTCTAAGGCTAAATTCTTCTGCAAATTGGTGGTAGTGTAGACATATGATATGCTTCAGAGAAAGAAGAATAGTTCATCTCCATGCCTCACAGGTTTTACAGAAGCAGGTATATTGTCATGATATTCGTACACCAATTCTCTTCTTGAGAGACAAGTAGTTAAGAGTGTTGAACTACAACCATGGAGACGGGGAATTCAAATCATGATATCAAATCCCCACTAAACCATGAAGGTCACTGGGTGACTATGGTTCAGTAGTTAACTCTCTCAGCCATAACGTCGTGAGGATACATCCAATGGGGAGAGCTGTGTGTACCACCATGAACTCCTTGGAAGAAGGATGGAAATGTAAGAATAAAATAAAATTCTCACAACAGACCAAAAAGCAACAGTGTCAACAAAACTTCCAATAATTCAGTAGCCTTTCCAAGACCTCTCCCAATCAGGTCTTGTATGTTATGATCTTCACCTTCCCTTCAGTCTTCCACAAGGATGACTCAAAGTTAATTCAGAGTGACCCCTCGGAGGGACAAAAGACCTAATAAGATTAGGACAAGAATCCTAATTAAACCCAAAGAACAGATTTAAAACTACAGAAAGGCAGATAAACTGCCAGTTCCTAGGTAGGCTTTACTCATACGTAAGTTCAACCAATTTCAGTGGGACTTATTCCCAACTAGCTGTGCATAGTGCAGCTACGCAGTGTAATCCTACTTAGAATTAAATCCTACTGAGTTCAACTGGATTTACTCCCTCATTAAGTGTGCCTATCATTGCAACCTTCATTTCCTAACTAATAAAAGTTATAATGAGCATCAGAATTAGAATTAGGCTGGGCTTACACTTTACATTACAGCTATCATGTGAAGGTTGCTTGCACAATATGGCAGCTACATATTGTCAAATAGAAAGCTGTTGAGAGTGGCTCCTCATGTGGTTGGGATGGTTTCCTCTATATCAGTGCAAGCCTTTCTTTTTGCCATTAGCTAGTATGAAGAAAACTGCCCCAATCAGATAGTGAGCAGCTGCACAATACTGCTACCTGGAGTGCTACTACAAAGAACAACATATGTCTCCACATAGCAGCTGTAACATGCAAACTGGGCCTAAGTTGTGGGATGTCTTCTATTGAGGGTGGTCAAGAAAAAGTTGGAATAAGATGTACTGTCTTAAAGTTTTGAGGGGCCCTCAGCATGGAGCCCTCTACTGGCTCCCCCATGTCAACACAGACACACACACACCAGTGTCAACAGGAGCCCCCACTCCTATTTATTTCCACCCTGACCTGGGGGTGGGGGAAACAGAGTCAGGCTTATCAGCAGAAGATGTTGATGGTGGCATGCCTCTGCTGCGTGCCAGCCAGCTGGCATAGTCCACAATGTCCCACAGCGACATAGCACTGCTGCATGGGATTGTGGAAATTACAACAGTGGCTGCCTGGCATTCACTGGAGCTCTTGAAAAGATGACCTGGGGCAGCAATGTCAGGAGCAGTGGGTCCTTGACAACTGCCCAAGGATGCTGCCTGCCAATGCCAGCCTTTGGCTTGATAACATGATCCCCTTGATCCCTTCCAACTCCATCATTCTATAAACAAAACTCTAAAAAGGTACATGGATGCCATACTTATTTGTACAACATCTCACCCATACTCTTTAAGCAAGGAATGGCTGCAAACCCAGTGAAATAGCACACTTAAGGAAACATTCAAAGATATATTTCAGCACGACAAGAACAAAAAATAATACTCTTTATATATTTCTCCTCTTAGTTTCCATCAGAAATCCTTTAACAGGGAGGGAACTTAACCTTGGCCTTCCTGATGCAAAATCACTCCTTTATAGTCAATTCAAAGCCCAAGAGAAACAAAAATATTCAGCAAAGATCACTCAGCCTTGCAGAGGTAAAGCCTCATTAATTTTTTTATGAGAAACTAACTTTGCATACAACACGGTGTGCACTTTTCAGCTGAACATCTGCTTTGCAGGTAGTTTTACTAGCAATTTCATCAATAATGCAAGACTTGTTATCAAGGGCAAATGACACATAGGGTGCAGCTCTGCCCCTGAATCCATGCCTATCTGTAAGCCTCGCATATTCTTCATGCTGCCAATGACACTGCTGCAGTTATATTAACTGTTTGTACTTTACAAATTAAGGCTGAAAGCATCCATTGCATTATGCTAAAATTGTGAAGCAAATCAGTGGCAAAGAGACATTTTCCTCTAAAAACTGTACTGCCTCAAATTGTTTGAAAAAATGATGGTGCTGGGGTAAGGGTTACAGATTGTGCCTGACTGATAATCCATTTCAAGCACAGTCCAAAACCCTATTCAGTTCTTGTCTAACAACTGATTTCTAACACACACTGTACAGTCATGCCTTGGATTGAGAGCATAATTCGTTCCGGAAATGTGCTTGTAATCCAAAACACTCTTATATCAAAGCTAAATCCCCCAAAAAAAATTTGTACAGAGATTTTTAATTTAAGCCGTACTACAGTACTTGTATTGCAAGATGTCGCTTGTATATCAAGTAAAAAAAAATTAAATAAATATTTAAAAATTTGCTTGTCTTGCAAAACGCTCTCAAACCAAGTTACTTGCAATCCAAGGTATTACTGTATGTGCAGCAAACATGCTTTCTCTTTTTAAAAGCAAAAATTGAGATTTCAGTGTCCTGAGCAGTCCAGTTCATTAGACTTCATTCTTCATGTGAAAGACAAAGGAGCTGTTTTATTTATACTATGAGTCTGTTCATACATTACTGCAACTGGCTAGCTCACAAATAACCACTTATGCAAACAGCTCATGCAAACAGTGTAATGTGGGAGTACAGGACTCACAAAAGAACATGGCTATGCTGCCCCGATTCACGGAATCATGGAAGAAAATCCACAATCTCATGGAAGTCTCTTCTAACATTACACTGTTCATATGAATTGCCTATCTTCCATGATGGAACTCAGTTATGAGTAGGTACTGAAAAATTTGAGCCAACTCTTATAACATGTCAACTGGCTCTCTAGCTAATTGTCATCAATTGGCTCTCAGACTATCAGCAGATCTCCAACTCAGCTACACAAAGAGTTTTTCCTATCCTGTTATCTGGGTGCCTTAACTGGAGAGGCTGGGGACTGAATACAGGCAGTTGGAATCAGACTTGCCCTTCTGCAAACAGAAAGGACCCTTCCATTCATGGTAGGGACCGAGATGCAATGGAGGCTCCTGCTGGAGGAATGGGGGAAAGTGATTTTCTCCACTTTCCAGTTCCCCGCTATGTCACCTCCCATGCTATTCTGGAGTGTCCCAACTCTCCAAGAGCAACTGGGGGGGGGGGGCATAAGGGGCTACAGGGGGAAATCTCCCTCCCACTATGTTCAGTGGGAACATCCCACGAGTTCTACTCAGAGGTAGTTTGGATCTCAGCCAGGGTTTGTTTGTTTTGGTTGGTTGGTTGGTTGGTTGGGGGGGGTCGCATACTAACCATGCATTCTGCATCAAAGTTGCCCAGGTTTGAAAGCTCTGGGGAGTTTTTCAGTATTTTTGAAACATTACCCTATGTCCTCTGTGGCTCTAAGATAGCATTTAAGACCAGCCTGCATAGATTGTTTAATCAATTCTAAAAAGCCACACTTACCTTTCTTGAACTTATGTACAGGAAGCTTCTTAAGCTGATCTTTTTGAAGCCGATTCCTTCTTGCTCTGTGTCTGTCCTGGACAAATTTTGTGATCTTGAAAGATAGGGACAGAAATAGAATATGGAAAGTTGAGACTAAAAATGGGACAGAACTAAATTTCCTTTTGTTCTGAATTCTAAAGAGGAAAGGTAAAATAAGTCACATAGCAAACATGATTAATAGTGGGAATAAGAAACCTACTTGCACATCCATATCCCAAAAGGTTGTAACACTTCATCTTCTCTGAAGTCGTTGTAGTGGCCACTACTCAAAGCAACTAGGAACAAAACTGAAACTGCTCTTGTGTAGCAAGTGGATAAGCCATACACTCTACCATTCTTCCCCTATCTCAACCCAGGAAACCTGCCTAGTGTATTTAGAAGGCTGTCAGCAAAGCAAGCTAATTTCACACTACTCAAAATTCCTAGTTGTAGAGCTAGAAGTTAAAAGTATAAAATATCTGTAATCAGAGAGATGTTTGAAAATGTACAGGCATTGTCTGCAAAAGGTTGGGGATGGTGGACCACAAAGGGCTTTAGTGCCTCACATGGCTATATGGGGCTATTTGTACATAATGGTGGTGTTCCATGGTTTGTTCTTGGGTTAACTTTGGGTTGTTTAACTCACAAACAGTCCAAAGTGCTCAGGTTCAGATGTCACAGTAACAACCTACAAATGTGGCATTTGTACGTTATTGCTGAAAACCAGAAGTGGCTCACCCACAGCGCACATTCCCCAAATTTGTGGGTTAATTAACTTCTGATTTGCCGCCAAACACCACCGTTATATGCAAACAAGGTCATTGTCTCTCCCTATGGTCTCCACTGAATTTTTCCTATACATTTCTAATGCACATCACCTTCTTATATCTCTTCTCCTGCTATAACTCTTTGCTATACCCCTGTTATATCCCTTCCCCCGCTACAAATTCTCTTTGGCCTATTAAGTGACATGATCTTGACATTGGAACAGAAGAGAAGAACCACTACAATGCAGTGCCCGAAGTACATACAGTGTATATTCAGAAGGAGATCATCATAGAATCATAGAAAAGTAGAGTTGGAAGGCTCCTACAAGGCCATCGAGTCCAACCCCCTGCTCAATGCAGGAATCCAGGTCAAAACATCCCTGACATATGGCTGTCCAGCTGCACCTTGAATGCCTCCAGAGTGGGAGAGCCCACCACCTCCCTAGGTAGCTGGTTCCATTGTCTTATTGCTCTGACAGTCAGGAAATTTTTCCTGATGTTTAGGTGGAATCTAGGTTCCTGTAACTTGAGCCCATTATTCCGTGTCCTGCAAACTGGGATGATTGAGAAGAGATCCTGGCCCTCCTCTGTGTGACATCCCTTCAAGTACTCGAAGAGTGCGATCATATCTCCCCTCAGTCTCCTCTTCTGAAGGCTAAACATGCCCAGTTCTTTCAGTCTCTCCTCATAGGGCCTTGTTTCCAGTCCCTTTATCATCCTTGTTGCCCTCCTCCGAACCCTCTCCAGTTTGTCTATGTCCTTCTTAAAGTGTGGTGCCCAGAACTGGATGCAGTACTCAAGATGAGGCCTAACCAGTGTCTAGTAAAGGGGAATTATCACTTCACGTGATTTGGAAGCTATACGTCTATTAATGCAGCCCAAAATAGTATTTGCCTTCTTTGCAGTCACATCGCATTGCTGGCTCATATTCAGTTTGTGATCTACCACAATTCCAAGATCCTTCTCACTTGTAGTATTGTTGAGCCAAGTGTCCCCCATTCTGTAACTCTGCATTTGGTTTCCTTTCCCTACGTGCAGCACTTGGCATTTATCCCTATTAAATTTCATTCTGTTGTTTTCGGCCCAGCGCTCCAGCCTATCGAGATCGCTTTGAATTTTGTTTCTGTCTTCCAGAGTATTACGGTAGCTATTCCACCCAACTTTGTGTCATCTGCAAATTTGATAAGCATTCCCTGCACCTCCTCATCTAAGTCATTAATAAAAATGTTGAAGAGCACTGGGCCCAGGACCGAGCCCTGTGGTACCCCGCTCGTTACCTCTCCCCAGTTTGAGAAGGAACCATTGATAAGCACTCTTTGAGTCCGATTCTGTAGCCAATTATGGATCCACCTGATAGTTGTTCCATCTAGCCCACTTTTAGCTAGCTTGCTAATCAGGATATCATGAGGCACTTTGTCGAAAGCTTTGCTGAAGTCCAGATATATGATGTCCACAGCATTCCCACAGTCCACAAGGGAGGTTACCCGATCAAAAAATGAGATCAGATTAGTCTGGCAGGATTTGTTCTTGAGAAATCCATGCTGGCTTCTAGTAATCACTGCATTGTTTTCAAGGTGCTTGCAGAATGACTTCTTTATAATCTGCTCCAAAATTTTCCCAGGGATTGATGTCAGACTGACTGGCCTATAGTTCCCAGGTTCCTCCTTCTTGCTTGCCCTCCTCCTCCAGTCATCTGGCACTTCACCTGTCCACCATGATTTCTCAAAGATAATAGACAGTGGTTCTGAGAGTTCTTCTGCCAGTTCCTTTATTACTCTAGGATGCAGCTCATCAGGCCCTGGAGATTTAAACTCATTCAGAGTAATCAGGTGCTCCTTGACCATTTGCCTATCAATCTCAAGCTGCAATCCTGCCCCTTCAGTCTGCACTTCAGGTTTGCCAGGGGGGTCATAGACCCTCTTTTGGGAAAAGACCGAGCCGAAGTAGGAATTGAACATTTCTGCCTTTTCTTTGTCTTCTGTTATCAATTTGCCATCCTCATTGCATAGTTGAACCACCATTTCTTTCCTCTGTCTTTTACTATGCATATCTGAAGAAAGCTTTTTTGTTGTTTTTAGCATCCCTCGCTAACCGTAGCTCATTCTCAGCTTTAGCCTTCCTGACACTATTCCTGCAGTTCTGTGCTACCTGCCTGTACTCCTCCCTTGTAGCCTGTCCTTCCTTCCACTTCCTATATGTGTCCTTTTTGTTTTCAGGTCCTCTTTGAGTTTATTGTGAAGCCAAATTGGCTTCTTCTGTTGCCCTCTGCCTTTTTTCCTTGTGGGAATTGTTTGCAATTGTGCCTTTAAAATTTCCTTTTTTAAAAACTCCCACCCATCCTGGGCTCCTTTTCTGATTAGAGTCGCTTGCCATGGGCCCTTACTTATCATTGTTCTGAGTTTGTTAAAATTGGCTTTCCTAAAATCCAGGGTACGCGTTTGGCTACACTCAGCTTTTGCTTCTTTTAGAATCAAGAACTCAAGTATAACATGGTCACTTTCTCCCAGAGTTCCCGAAACTGCCACTTTATCCACTAACTCATCTCTGTTGGTTAGAATCAGGTCAAGGATAGCCGATCCTCTAGTTCCTTCCTCCACTTTCTGTAGGAGGAAGTTATCAGCAACACAGGTCAGGAATTTCTTGGAGGGGCCATGTTTGGCTGAGTAAGTCTCCCAACAGATATCGTGGAAACTGAAGTCCCCCATTACTACCATATCATGCCTCCTTGAAACAATGGCAATTTGCTTTTCAAAAGTTTTATCCTTGTCTTCTCCTTGATTGGGTGGTCGGTAGTAGACTCCAACCGCCATGTTCGTCTTATTCTTTGCCCCATTTATTTTAACCCAGATGCTCTCAATGGGGCTGCCATGCTCATCTTCCTGCATCTCTGTGCAGAGATACATATCTTTAACATACAGCGCAACTCCACCTCCCTTTCTGTTGCTTCTGTTCCTTTTGAACAAGTTATACACTTCAATTGCTGTATTCCAGTCATGGGAGTCATCCCACCAGGTTTCAGTTATCCCTATCAAGTCGTATTTGCCTTCCTGTATCAAGAGTTCAAGTTCGTTCTGTTTGTTGCCCATACTCTGGGCATTAGTATAGAGACATCGAAGACTATGTGCTTTATAGTCTGACTTTTTTCCTACATTTTGTGGTAGACTATCATTGGGCACCGCTGGAGCTGTTCTCTCCGTTGTGGCACAGAGGCCTTCTTCCATCGTTACCCTCCGAGTTTATGTCTCCCTCCCCTGTTGGATTCAGTTTAAAGCCCTCCTGATCAAGTTCCTCATGCTGTGGCCAAACACATTCTTCCCAGTCCTTGTGAGGTGCAACCCATCCTTTGCCAGCAGCCCATCTTCCAGGAATTGTAGCCCATGGTCCCAGAATCCAAATCTCTCGCGTCAGCACCACCTTCATAGCCAGTCATTCACTCGGAGTATTTTTCTTTCCCTTTCTACTCCTCTTCCAAGTACTGGAAGGATGGATGAGAAAACTATCTGGGCCCCAAAGTTCTTGAGTTCCCTTCCCAACTCTTCAAAGTCTGCCGTTTTTTCTTTGTAACTCCGCTTCGCAGTATCATGGCTGATAGTATCAAAAACCACTGAGAGGTCTAGGAGAACCAAGAGGGCCACACTCCCCTCTCTCCTGGCATCAGATGACCAACGCAGTTTCTGGGTCAAAACCAAGCCTAAAACCAGATTGATAATCAGGATCCATTTCAATTTAATCCAAGAGGTCCTGAAGTTGTGCAGCAACCATCAACACAAGCACCTTGCCATGGAAGAGGTTATTGGCAACAAATGAATAGTTCTTATAATTTTCCAGGCCCAGGGATTTATTTTTTATTTTTTTCAGGAGTGGCAGCACAACCACCTCCTTTAATGCAGCTGGGATTGGCCCCTCTATTTCCTGGATACAGCTGGTCAGCCCTTCCCTGCCCAATGTTATGAGCCAAGAGAGGCAAAAGTCAAGCATACAGGCTACACCCATCCTAGAACTCAGGACTGTCTACTCCAAAAAAACTGGACTAGACAGAGCTCTGG
This sequence comes from Shinisaurus crocodilurus, assembly GCA_021292165.1. Lineage (NCBI taxonomy): Eukaryota > Metazoa > Chordata > Lepidosauria > Squamata > Shinisauridae > Shinisaurus > Shinisaurus crocodilurus. Next base: position 37,648,456 of record CM037878.1, read on the forward strand.
ATACATCAATAGACTGAACTTTTGCTTAGCTTGCTTAGGTGTGTGTGTGTGTGAGTGTGAGAGAGAGAGAGAGAGAGAGAGCTGTCTGTTTTTATACTATGGTTTTTATACTATGTACAGTATTATATTTTTAAAGGTTTTTAATCTTTGTAAACTGCCCAGAGAGCTTCAGCAATTGGGCAGTATAAAAATATAATAAATGAAATGAACTATCTCACTAGTGGCACCCAGGTTGCAGCTGATGTGAGCAATCCTATACTTGAGGGGCTTTGCAAACATGTCATAGCAAGCCTTTGATGGTCCTTCACATCTCCTGCTGGGTCAAGATGGTGAAGGCCCAAAACCATTCGGAAAAGCTCAACTGGATGGCACTGCAAGGATGCAATGGTGACAGAGAAATCACGCTTTGTAAATAACGTCATGGGATGTTAAATTCTGTTAGGTTTGACAATTTGTCTTCTGGGAGCACTGCCTGTATCTTCAGAGGGGCTGCCAGATTTGAGGGGTCTCCAGGCAAGGTGCCTTCTGGGGTCTCCCACTCCCTTGGCTGCTCACTCACCTCGGTTTTTAAAAAACTTTTTTGGGCAACTGGGCTGCTCAGCTTGCTTGCTCCCTGCTTCTGCCACCTTTCTCCCGTCTTCCCTCCCTCCCTGCCTGCTCCACTATTGCGCTGGCAGCTTTTTTCCTTTTCTTTTTTTTTTTGCCTTTGGGCAGTGTTGCTCTTCTCCTTCCTATTGGTAGAAAAAGCTGCTGCCTGCCAGCACACATTGCAAAGTAAAGTGCTCCGCCAGCTGGCTCAAGGTTGCAGCCATGTGCCATTTTAACTTGAAGGATTTCTCCCAGAGCGACAGTAGCAAGGAACTGAGCAGATCAGATACTACCCTTTGGGATGTGCAGGCAATAAGAGTACGGGAGGTGAGAGGAGGTGGACTATTTTTTAACAATGGTTTAGGTATTTAGATGTAATACTTAACCATGGTCAAGTCTTGTTTGCATGGTACCATACAAATATTTGAAACTTTCTACTGTAGCTGATGTAGAGGGGCAAAGTTATTAATTTTGTCCCATAACAGCTCATTAAGATTTGATCTTGCAACCATATGTGGAGAGCTACAACATGTCTTTCCTAGTTAGCGATGGTTTGGCAGAGAAGGAGGGATACAAAAGTTACAAATAAATAAATAAATAAGATGCCAACAGGGAAAGGGAAATGTCAAAGCCTCCCACAGAAATGACAAGACGACAAATTTTGGGGAAGGAACTGCAATAGCTGCCTTAAAAAATTTTTTTAAACCACTTAAAACACTCATTTTGGCTGAATTCTCAACCACTATCTGATCTGCAACATTAAAAAACAAATGTGGTAACAAATATGCAATGACATCTCCTTGACTTTCTCTGTTCTGTAGCACAGGCTTGTGTTAAGTAAAAACTATACAACTGTTAGGAGATGCTGCTAAGGTTCAGTTCAGTTGATGACACCTCAACCCAATCCTCTGGATGACTTCTCCCAGTGGTTTCATGTAGATGTTGAAAAGCATGGAGGATGATGGAACCTTGAGGCACCCCAGATGGCAATGGCCAAGAGGTGGAACAAAAGTCCCCCTGCACAACTTTCTGGGTCCAAACCCTCCCCACCCCAGGAAGGAGCCATTGTAGCACCGTGTCCCCAAGTCCCAGAGAGACAGTCCAGTGGCTCACGCTGGCTCAGTTTGTCTGAGTGTGGAAAGCTAAGCAGGGTCAGGCCTGGTTATTACTTGGATGGGAGACCCCTCCTCTAGTTTCCTGCATTGAGCAGGGGGTTGGACTCAATGGCCTGTAGGCCCCTTCCAACTCTATGATCTATGAATCTATATAACCATGGTCAATAGTAATGAAAGTAATTACAAGGTCCGAGCGAACCAATAGGGTCACACTCCCCTTATTTATTCCCCAGCATAAGTCATCCATCAGGGCAACCAAAGCCGTTTCGGTCCCAAATTCACTCCGGAAGCCAGACTAGATCGAAATAATCAAGTAGCATTCAAAACTGCCTGGAGCTGACATGGCATGATTGCTCCGAAACCTTGCTCAGAAATGGTAAACTTGAAATTGGGTGATAATTCTCCATAGCCAAGGGATCTAGACCTGGCTTCTTCAACAGTGGTTTTACTTCTGCAAGACTACCAGAAATACCCTCTTTCATTAATGAAGCATTATCCACTTCTGATATCTATGTTGTAAGCCCAGCCCTAGCAGACCTCACTAGCCAGGAGGGACAAAGATCTCAAGAGCCAGTGGTAGGCCTCATTCCTCCAAGCAGCTTGTCAACGTCCACAGACCGCACACACTGAAAATTATCCATAACAACAGGACCAGATGGTGCCATAGCTACATCCATCTTCAATTCTGTCAAAACTGAATATGATTGCCCATCCACACAGAAGCTCTCCTTGAACTGAAGCATACCTGGGGATCTTGAGTGGGGAGACACTAAAAAAAATCTTTTTCTAATTCTGAGAGCATGTCTTAAGAGTTTTAAATCACAGTTTACATCATGCCACAAAAATATCTTATTTCTTTCATTATTTAAAGAAACACCCTAAACAAGCAACCATTAGGCCAAATTGATTTTACCAATACAACAGCATTGTATGTGTGTGTATATAAAGTAAACAAATCTTGTTGAGGGAGGAGCATGCGAGAAGGTTATACCTACCATAAAAATAACTATAAGGATAAGACAGATTCCCACAATAATTAGGAACGGGATTAGATAGTACTCCAAAGGAAGGTTGAACTCTGGGATTAATAAAATATGGCCTCTGTGAAAGAAATAAAGGAAGACATTTGATTTTAAAATGGGTTAAGCTCTACTAAAATGGGTTAAACCTTGACAAAATAACTTTCAGAGATACAATATCAAGACAAGTCAGAATCTTTGACCATGATTCCCCAGTTCCATGGTCTATTTTCTTCTCGCCTGCTGTTCCCCTTCCATTCCCCAATAGTAAACTTCCTTACAGTTGAATGTTGCATACACTAGTATAATAAAAAAAATAAATATTCATTTTGAATTGCTATAGTATGCTGTAGCAATTATAGCATCATGTCACCCTCTTTTCCCATTGTGCTGGAAGGAGGAATGGAACTGTGCCTTCTCCCAGCATGGAGAAAAAAACCCACCACACTCCCACTGCTATCTCCGATCTGATAGCAGCAGAGATGCAGCAGGGCAGCCTGGGCACTGGGACTCATCCGTATGGAGAAGAGCGGCCACTCTCCCTGGCATGGGTGAGTCCTGCCACACCCACGGCTATCTCCAATCTCAGATTGGAGACAGCAGTGGGGATGAGGGGCGGCAGGGGTTGGGACTTGCCCACGTGTGGGGACAGCGCTCACTCTCCCCGCCCCCAGCGCCGGCTAGTCCTGCTACCCAGACTGCCTCACATCCCCCCTGCGATCTTGAGCCTGAAACTGGAAATAGCTGAGGGTGTGGGGGAACCTATGCCCCACCCCCTGGTAGGAACCTCAAGAGACAGCATAGGATGGATCGGGGGCCCCCGTGGCCTGGATTAGTCCCACAGGCCGGAGATTCTGCACCCCTAATACATTGCCTAATACACACATTTTTGCAAGCAATTTTCCTACTAATTCGTTTTTGCCATTATTTTCACTAATTTATGCATTTTTTGTATACATTACTTTAATACATGCAACTGTGTACACGTTTTTGATTGGAGAATTCCATTGCAAAATTTGGACAAGTGTGAATTTTGACAAACAACTGAGTTTTGGTTCACATATTGGTTTAAAAGTATGAAATTAGGCAAGTCGGCATTCAAATGTAAACTGAACGCATTTCTCCCCTAGCCCTAGTGCTGGTCTATAGAATTCTCATAAATCAACATAAATACCCTGACTGGCCTTGATAAGCCATGGCTACATAATACATATTAGAAAAGGATTTCTGTGTTAAGAGTTGACAAATTAATTTTAAGGACTTCCAATATTCATGCTAAGGTAGCTGAATACAAAGCACACTCACTTATGGATTTCCTATATCCACATTCTTCTCCATAAGCATTATGCCAAATTTTATCGACAATTTATTGATAAAATGTCCATCTACCAAAGACTGTAATGGTTGGCAACCACTAGATGAATCATGACACTTCACAATTAACTAAAGTTAAAGTAAACCTTTGCATACCCCTTCTCATAGGTGAATTCTTCTTTAAGAGACTTAGCAGATGCTTCACCAATAAAGACAGATGGAATGTCAATCTTCTTTAAAACATCAACTGTTTAAAGGAAGAGAAAAGATGACTAGCAATAATATATAGAACTAATTTATGGGTATACTACTAGTTACAATTGCTGAATAAAAGTAAATCACCTTTAACACAGGTTTCTCAGGGTTGGATCCAATCATACACAGAGTAGGCCCACTGAAATCAATGGGACTTAAGTAGTCATGATTTCAATGGGTCTACTCTGACCAAGTCTGGATCCAGCCCATAGTATGTAAGGTACACTTCTATGACTGGGTTCACATGACACAGCAACCCATTGTAGGCAACTAGCCACAGTGGGTTGTCGTGTCATGTCATGTGAACTTGGACTGTTTCCCGCAGGGTGGCTTGTTTTTAGGCAACAAGCCACTCTGACTACCCATGGCTTGTTTTAGGGGTTGCTGCACCCAAGATAAGTTGTCGTGCCATCCGAACCAGGGTGACAGACCCCATCACAGGTCCAGGTCCACAAATGATAGCAGCTCCATCAAGTGCCCAAGTGGTACTTTTTATTTATTTATTTATTTATTTCATTTTTATGCCGCCCAATAGCCGAAGCTCTCTGGGCGGTTTACAGCAATTAACAAGACAGTCCCTGCCCACAAGCTTACAATCTAAAAAGACACGACACACAAGGAAAAAGGAATGGGGAGTGTCTGTCACTGGCTCGCTCTCCCCACTCCAATCGCAACCCTTTTTGCAGTCGCCACTGCTTTTTTCCCTTTTTTCAGAGATCACCTTTTGCAATCTCCAGAGTGACAGTGACGGCCCCTCCAAACTGCCCAAGTGGCACATTGAAGTGGCCGCCACTGGTTCGCCACCTTTTAAAGTAATTTTTTTGCACCAGAAATGTGAGCAAATATTATAGTTGTTGTTGTTGTTTTTTAATTGTCTGTAGCTCAGAGTGGCGCAAGTGCACAACTCTGAATGCGAAGCCTTGCCTGGTCAATGTCCTGGTAAATTGAACTGTCAGGTCCAACCTTTAAACCTAGAGGATCCCACTGCGAAGGGGGGTGATCTACTCACCACCCCCTTTCACAAAGATCTGCTTTGCGCTTGACGGCTCGCCGTTTGACAGCTGTGAAATGAAAGCAAAGTCATATATTTGAAGCCTGGTCTTGTCATTGTCCATTACCAGGACATTGACCAGGCAAGGCTTTACATTTTGGGTAGTTGAAGTTGTGCACTTGCGCAACTCCAAACTACTGACAAAAACTAAATAAAAATTAACGAAAACATTTACACAGATTTCTGGCGCAATTATTTTTTAAAAAGCTGATGAACCAGTGATGGCCTGTCCAATGTGCCACTTGGCTACTTTGGAGGGGCTGTCACTTCCGAGATTGCGAAAAGTGATCGACAAAGAAAGGGGGGGGGAGCCGCAGTGACCACAAAAGGGGGCACAATCAGAGTAGGGAGGGGAGACAAGACTGCTTCAGCTGCCAAGTCCCCTGGGATACCGGTGGGAGGACCAAGGGGGAAGAAGGGGGGACAACCACAGAGAGCCTGATCATCTGTCGGGCACACCATGGGTTGTTTCATGAACAACCCACACTGCGCAGCTTATTTGCAGGGTGGGTTGCCGTGTCATGTGAACATGACCAGACCACTGGCTTCATATCTCAGTACGATTTTGGCAGATAAACTATCCGATAAATATTTCTGCTATTAATGCAGTTCCTGGAGGCATCTATGTGCAAACAGATGCTCAGAATATTCACACACACACAAATAAATTAGAGAGAATGCAAGGCATTCTTTGATATCTGTAATAATACAAAATAGTTCCCTTCATCTTGGCCTATGCCCACTGATCACCTTTAAGAAAATCTAAAGATAGTGCCAAATTCTATTCTGTAAGTTCATTCACTGTTCTCCCCTCTTTCTCTCTTTAACTCCCTAGCTCAGCCCCCACTACTTCATTTCCACTTTTGACAAAGGGTTCATTGAGGTACCACTTTTTCTAGTGGCTGATTTGCATTTGCACATTCAATTTTGGAAGTGATGGAGAAGGCAGGGATGGGGAGAACAGGTAGCACAGGACATGAGTGCTTCCTGTTCCTCCCAAATCTTCACTATGACCAAAACCATTTTGGAGAGCAGATTTATTTTAAAATTTTCTATACTCCCTTCCCACACCAAAGTGGTTTCCAGAGCTGTGTACAAAGATAGAACATCAGCAATACAATAAAATGTCAGTCCAAACGTGAGGGAGATAAAAATGAGTCATCAACCAGCTAAACCATGCCACAACCTTAAAAACCAATTTAAAATTCCCAGGCAAATGAAAAATGTTTTAATCTGGTTCCTAAAAGAATACATTGTTGGTGCCAGGCAAATATCCCTTGGGAGGGCATTCCAGAAGTTTTAGAAATTACTGTTCCAGTGCCTGTGCTGTCAAGAAACCCCTTCCTTGCAATGGTGTTTCACATGGAAACAATAAAATTGAAATGCTTCTCAGCCCACACAATCTCTTGTACAGTATATATGCCAACACTGTGCTTTTACCAGGGATATGCTGCAGCTCACTTGCATACAACTACGCACTGCAGTGGGTAATGGGCATTCAAGTGCAGCAGCCATTGTAAGAAAGGCCTTAATTCAATGTAACTTCAAATGTGATGGAAATGCAAGGGGGGGGGAGCACATGACTCTTAGGTTTCCACTTCCTCATCTCTTCTGTCATGTCTCACGTATTTCCACATCTCCTTGCAAAAGGCACCAATGACATATAATTTCCTTGTTCCCGTTTTCAAAACTGCATTTGAAGAATTCAAGGACAAGATTTGAGCATGTGATGCACCAGAAGGAACTGATTTCAAAAGCAGAGTTACAATCTAAGTAAGAGCATCTAGTTCTCCCCTGGCTTCAATATCTTCAAAGCCAGTATCTAGTAAACTCTATGGCACTCTGTAGTCAAGTGACACAGAATCTTAATAGTTTTGAAATGGTTGTGTTGAGCCAGGTGTAATATTTCAGAAGTGTTATGCCTTTTGTATAAACTACAAAACTCAGAAGTCTAAGAAACCCCTCCTGTAGTAGCAGGTGTTCAAAAGATATGGGTCTCAAGGTAGATGGCATACTCTGGTCTAAGATTTATCTTCTTCTTTCAGCATCTCATTCAATGTCAGAGAATTGGACTTCGAGGTGGTGCCAAGTTGGTATCGATCACCGACATTCTACACCATCTGAATGTTAGCTACTCTGCAGATGTCAATGTGAAGCCAAGGGATTGCTTTTTTATACTTAGTGGTAAATGCCTGTAAATATGTTCATTTTGGGCCAGGATTTTGCAATTTATAAAACCCATTACAAGCTATGTTGTTCCTGTAGACCTTCTAGTGGTACTGTTATGTGACTTACACCAGCTACACGTACCAGCTCTGAGTAGGGATCTGATAACTCACCTGCTTCATACCAGTTGCTGAGGAACACGAGCAGAGGGACGCTACTGCACTCATGTCCTGCTTGAGGGTTTCCCATCTGATTGGCCACTGTGAAATAGAATGCTGGACTGGAGAGGCCTTTGGTCTATCCAGCAGGACTCTTCTCATGTTATGTTCTGCTTATAGCATCAATCTTTTTGATCACTGCACAGTGGAAGAGTATTAAGCCTCTGTCTATAGTGGCTCATGCTGGCTCAGCTTGTCTGAGTGTGGAAAGTAGGGTCAGGCCTGGTTTTACTTGGATGGGAGACCCCTCCTCTAGTTTCCTGCATTGAGCAGGGGGTTGGACTCGATGGCCTTGTAGGTCCCTTCCAACTCTATAATCTATGAATCTATGGTATGGATAGTTCTAATATTTGACAGAATTTCTTCTCTAAATAAAGACAATATGAATCCTAGTTACTGTCATGACCCCCCTCCAGGAATCCTCCTCGGAAGACGTGTGACTCACCCAGGGCCCTGGACACTCCTCAGGAGCAGAGTTCAGACACTACTGCTCCAGACGGGGTCGACCGGGCAGCTGAAGAGCTGGCAGGCCCCTCTGGCATGACCGGTGGGAGTTCCCCAGCCCAGGAGGAGTCAGAATCAGAGCTGGAGATGGTGCAGGTCCCGAATCCCAGACAGAGGAGGAGGATGAGAAGGCAGGAACAGATGCAGGCCCCTCGACGCAGCGTCCGGCTGCAAACCAGGACGTCGGCCTTGTGAGGCTTTTGTAATCAGCCTGCTGCTAAGGAGCTCCAGCTGTGGGATGGGCGTGCCCAGGCAGCAGGCAGTATAACAACACTCACTCACTGAAGCCTAGGCATTGGGAAACAACGTCTTCCGTGACTCTTGTTCCTGATCCCTGACCCTGCTCCTGAACCTTGCCTTGAACCTTGGACTCTTGGACTCTACTTCGGACTCACCCTGACTACACCTCTGCTCAACCCTTGGACTTTTGTTTGACACTCTCGGCTTGATTCCTAGGACTGTAAGACCACGCTTTTCCTACTCTCCGCTTGGCAGAAAACCCAAACAGCGTCCGTTATCTTGAGCTGTTGGCAGCGTTCCCAGAAGCAAGGCAGCTGCTGGCTGCCGGCCAGCCTTAAGTCGGACAGTTACAATAACTTACCTCTGGAAATGTGGCTGCCTTACATTATATTTACTAAACAAAACAGAGCTGACATTCCAGGCCTAAAAGGTTTAATAGCATCTTTATTATGTAGTTGACATGATATATCTGCATTTGTATCATTCTGGCTATGTAACATGTTTGGTATTTGGCTTTGTAAGTTATTCTCCCTGAATTGGAATTCTTACTGAGCATAGAAGAATCTTCATTTAAGTTGAATAGATTCTGAAGTTGGTATTCTATAACCGGAGAGGGATAGAATGGTTCTCAAACAGGAGAGAAGTAATACCTGTACTTACTGTCTTGAGATCCCATGCTAATGAGCTCATCAGAGTCAACATTGTGAACTATGGCTGCCTTATAGCCAGCTCTTTGCGCATTCAAAACCTGGAAGCCAAAAAAAATGCTTGTTAATAAACAATTGCTTAGCATTGTGAAAGTAACACTTCCATCTCTCAGAACACTTTGCGCATGTATTATCAACTTTGGCAAATAAGTCCCCTTTCATTTGTGTAGTATTCTGATTAGTATGCAAAATACCCAGTTTTGATGAGGGTTTTGAACTGCGTGCACCTCAGTTCTTGTGCAGAGGGTAAGTTCCATCATCATACCCCTTTTACTTTATAGCCTAACCTAAAATTTAATGGAAGCCTCTGAGAATCAAGCCTGCTTTTGGCTGTATAGCTCACCCTGGGTCCATTTCTTGATCATACTCAAGTGTGACCAAATCTTGGGGGTTGGCTTCTGTAGATAAGATTTTAAGAAGCCTGTTAATACAAAGGGCTTGATGCAGACTCAGTTAGTTGAATTAAAATCAATGGGACAAGTTAGACATGATTTAACTTAACTTCTATTGATTTCAATAAGAATCAAGTTCAACTTAGTCTGGATCCAATCGTTATGCTTGTACTCACATGAAACATGTAACCGTTTGTGCCCATTTTGCAGATGAGAAGCTGAGGCCGAGGGGCTTGCTCAAGCCTACCAATAAAATCAATAGCTAAGCAAGGATAGGTTTAAGTCAAGGATAAGGTTAAGTCAAGCCAGCCATCTTTAGAATCACAGTGGCTCTCATTAGGCTCCTTCCAACTCTATGATCTATGAAATCTATGAAGTAAAATCCCACTGATTTCAATGGGAGTGACTCCCAGGTAAGTGTGCATAGGATTGCAACCTTAATTAATTTTCAACAGATGTTTGTGATATGGCCTGGGTGCTGCTCTTCAAAAATAAAAACCTCTTAAAAATGAAAATCTTAAGACTTTAATGTCACTGTGATTACGCATCACTGTTTCCACCCCTAAGTAAATGGTTGTTGGATTTTAAAAAGTAAGTTTTTTAACATCTAAAAAATAATCCTGCCAATGCAAATGGAATCCATTTCCCCCATATGCTGTGGCTGTAGTGGCTTGCAACAACACTGCAGTGTAATTAATTTGTAATATTGCAGGTTGGGGTCAGGCCAATGCTAAGAGAGCGGTTTAAAATGGGTGAGGAACGTGTGCCTCTCCAGATGTTGTTGGAGTGCAACTTCCATCATCCCACACCATTGGTTATGCTGGCTAGGGTTTGAAACAAGCTATGAATGTGTGATTAATGGGAACAGCCCAAATATTATCTATCAACAGCACTTCAGCCTCAGACTTGAAATTCCTAACTTTTTACACCAAGGTCAATGGAACCTAAGTTCAACTAATGTGAAGTGCAATGCTATGTATGTCTATTCAGAAGCAAGCCTGACTGAACTCCATAGGGCTTTCTCCCAGGAAAGTGAGTATAGGAGTGCAGTCTTAGTCTAGATCAGTGTTCTCCAACCTTGGGTCCCCAGATGTTTTTGGCCTACAACTCCCAGCATGCCCCAGCCAGCGTAGCCAGTGCATGCTGGGAGTTGTAGGCCAAAAACATCTGGGGACCCAAGGTTGGAGAACACTGATCTAGATCCAACCCATTGATTCTTGTTACAAGTTCTTTTCTTCCTCCAAAAGTAGCTAAGAAATAAATCAACCCAGCATCTTACAACTTCATTCCATAGAAAACACATTTACATTTCCCTAAAATGTCTGGTGCCTGAAAATCTTAAAATTCAAAATGGAATGAGATATCTGTGCAATATTTTATAGAAGTCCCTAGGATATTTAATTTTTATTAGAAATGCCACAACCACATTTGAAATATACAGATTAAGTGTTCCTTCAAGTATGACCTCTCAATTTTAATTTTTGCTTAATAGTTATTAGCTGTATTTTATGTTTGTTAAGTTTGCTTGAAAAACAAGTATGTGCATTCATTACAATGTGATTTATCACCATGACTCCCCTCATACATTTTAGCTATGTTATAATCTCTAGGTATAATCCCACAAGTGAAGTCTCACATAAAAATAATTTGTGTTAAAGAGTCTGTATTTTGGCCATGAATAATGAGAGAATCACTGATTGAAGAGATCAGCTGAATGCAGAATCTCAGGTGACCTGGCAGAGTTGGACACAAGATCAACGACAGCATATGGCTATATGCCCAATTCAATTTGACTTGGAAAAACTCTATTTACTGAATTTGATAATACAGACAGAAGCATTTCTATGTTGGCATATGAAAATATATGCATGAAATATATGTATCAAACCTGTTTATACTTTACCAGTAATTAGCAGGTGCAGGGTATTATTCTTCCTCTTTGAATTTTGTGATCAGCCACTTCAACAGACCAAAGTGAATGAACAGAAAATTTATCTAGGATGGTCCATATGTTTATGGAACTGTTAAGCAAATTGCATGAATATCAAGGGTCCTGCTGACTGGAACTCTCTCCCCTACTTCAACAAATGGATGTTGTCTCAGTAGGGAGCTAAAGCCAACTGAAGCACTGGCCAGGTTTGCACGATCAGGGAAGGAAAAGAAGCCATGGTGGCTTCTTTTCCCCACTCCTCACATGCCAGTTGCGCACCACCTCATTTCCATAATTACCCGCACCAGGCGTGGGTTGCTCCGTTGTACGAACCCAACAAAGTGGGCAGTTGGAGTGGTTTCCAAACCATCCCGCGACCCATGACTTGTTCTAGGGCTCTGGGGTAGTTTGGAAGCCATTCCCGCCACCCACCCTCGCCGGGTTTGGACAACATGGCAACCCTCACCCAGTGCAGGTCATTATGGAAATGAGGTGGCGTGCAATTGGCGTGCACAGGGCAGGAAAAAGAAGCCACCGTGGCATCTTTTCCTTCCCTGATCATGCAAACCCAGTCATAATGTTGGCTGACAACTTGTAGTGTGGTGAGTTCTGTCCTTCCTGGAGGAGCTGACTGTTAAAGGGCCCTCACCCGATTTTGTACCCTGAGACTTCTTTGAGGCCGGGGAGATGGAAGTTCTCCCAGGGACTCATCCTCTGAACCAGAGGACAATGGTAGGGCCCTGAATAAGGAGTCCTACCCCTGAGGAAGTAACCTGTGCCTGATCCTCATCAGAATACTCTGCTGCACACTGGAAGGTCCGAAGGTTAAGGGTCATGACAGGATCCAGACTTTTTAAATTAATTAATTTTTTTAATATAAGTTTCAACAAAACAAAACCATAAAAAAGAAAATAATAATCCAGGACCCAGACTTAATCATACTTCCAACAGACCAGTTGAAATCACTGGAACTTAAGTCATGACTAACTAAAGTCCCATTGATTTCAATTGGCCTATTCCAAGCATGACTACATCTGGATCCAACCTAATATTTATATTCACATTAGCAAGCTCACAAAAAACATTACAATTAAAATTTCATTTTATGAAACATTCCTTTCATTAAACATTTATGAAACATTTCTTCTATAAATAAGACTACTCCCCAAAATTTATATTTAACCAAACCAAATCACTAAAGTATCAATAGCAAAAAATACATTAATATGAAAATGTGTCAATCTAAACCAATTAAAGTCAATCAAAGGAACAACATTAAAATAAATCAACATAAATCGGAGGTGCATCAGTATCAATCAACGTAAGAGCAGTGTGCGTGTGCGTACACACACGCACGCACACACACACGCACCAAACTTGTTAGATATGCTGATGTCTGAAGAAATATCTGATATACAAGTAATATGCAAAGATATGTATAAAGTCAGATAATCTTAAGGAAAAAAACAAGAGCTCAAAAGCTGTTTTCTGTACAGTTGCCAATATTTCCAATCAAGAGATTCAAAGAGATCTAAAACAATACTATGCAGAACTGTGCTTTGCCTTAAAAATGCAGTTATCACCCAATCTATTTTTGTTTTAATTATCAGGATTACAACTTCAGCAGACACCATTCATGCCCAAGTGCTGTGTCCTCCCCAATTTCCTGTTACTTATTCTATTAGTAGATAATTTACAACATGCCTTGGGCTCAGTAGGCATCTCTCAAGCACAAATAATCCAACTCCGCTTGCTACTAAGTCAACAGCTTTTCTTTAGGCATGTGGTGTCTAACTAGATCCATCAGCAGAATCTGTCCTACACTGGTGCCTCTTCTATTACAGTAGGTTAACCACACTACACTTCTTGCCACCATTGTCCAAGGTCACAGCAATTATCTCTCATAAAGGAAACTGGCATTTGTATTCCTGCAGCTTTTGTTGCTACAGGCATCCAAATCCTTTGAGAGATGCATAGGTTATACTTCTGGATACTGCATAGAAAAGCTGTCATTTGTTGCCATAGCTCACTTTCCCACTGCAGGAAGAGATTAAATGAAAAGAGCTATAGCTAGTTTCTTTTATTACTGCATTCAGGTATGAAATTTCTAAGTGAAATCTGTCCTATTTTTTCTGATTTGTACAACAGGTCTGAATTCTGAGTCAATTTTAAGATTGGCCTATCTTAGAATATAATCAGAAACATAATAGGCTATTTATGGCATGAATATACAGAACCTACTAGATGATCCAAAAGTTCCCTTCTACCATCCAAGGAACCTTTAGAGTCAACCTATTGAGTTGTTTTAATACAACACTAAACCACAGTTAATCAGTTTCATTTTTTATTAAAGCTGGTTTGTCATTATCTACAAACAAGAGATTGTGATTTAAAATAAACTAAAATACCCCATGGTTTGAAGTTGACCTGCTTAAAAAACTAACCAGAGCTTGTTTTAAACTACAACCTGTGGTTCATACAAGACAAGCCAGCTTTTGTAAAAAGTGAAACTAAACTCTGCCAAAGTCCTTCTTCCAGCCATGCAGGCTTATTGCAGCTTACACATGTAATGCTAAGCCATGGTTTAGCATTCTGTGAGACCCAACTATGTTTTATACTTCCCAAACGAGTGCTTTCCAAACAAGATTTCCTGCCCAAGTAATTGGTCAAATGTGAACAAAGATAGTAAATGGCAAGGAAACGATGCAGTACAATCTCCTATTTGTTTTGCTTGTTGTCAAGTTTAAACACATTAATTCTATTTCTTGAGACACGTGCATGCACACATCTATGAAGAACATTTGTGTGCTATGGGGTGTGGAGAAGAATGACCGCTACAAGCTCCAGCTTATCTGGGGGCAAAGGTGACATCAACATGAATTAGGGCCAGTTTATACACTCAGACTCTAGCAGTAAATCTTTTACTGGACTCTACCACTTGGGGCTGTAGGCAAACACATGAAATGAATCAGACTCAGGCAGAACACTAGCATGTCAGAGATAAGGGTTCAGCCTAGCATCCTCCCTGGCATGTTATTTTTTCTACATGCCAGGAGTTTCTCTTGTGTTGAAAATGCCCCCTCCCTCCTGCAGTCCCAAGTGCAGGGAAAAGTGTTGTCACTTGATTCTACTGAATATAACCAAGTTGTCCCCAAGAGTCAAACTAGATGCAATGTTAATTGTGTGAATGCAAGTAACATGCATATTTTTATTACATAAATACCAACTGTGGGGGAAGCTGGAGTAGCCCAGGGACCCTGAGGGCAGGGAAGGGAGACAAATCACATCCTGGAAGCCACTTTTGAGTTTCAAGGGAAGCCTCCACTGGTTTATGACATTCCATTAGCACTGGTACCTGTGAAGGCTTCCCTTGAAATGCCACTTTGAGAGGTGATTTTTGTCAGGACAGGGGCACTGGGAGAGCGCACGTGCAAGAGAGTGTAAAACTTCCACCATGGTCTTGAGGCTGCTCAGGGTTCCCCAAAGCTGCTATTTATACAACAAAAAGCATGCACTTTAATTGCATTCACACAATTAACATCATGTTTAATGTGGCCCTTAGTTCAGTGAAGTTAAGGGACTGAAAATGACTAGGAGCAAGAACCAGGGAATACCATATATAGAAATATCACCACTAGGTGTTTATAGCTATGATCAGATGCAATTGTGATCACTCCCCTCAGACTTCTCCTTGTGGCATTCTTCCCTTCTCCTCATCCCCTCTGCTCTTCCTAGAGCCCTTGCACTTTGTACATGCTCAGATGTTGTTACTTCACATGTTCCTGGACTCATCCCTCGCCCTGAAGACAGGTTCTACAGCTGAACACCTGAATGCCTAGCTGTAATTAATTTCTTGGGGAAGAGAGGAGGAGTGAGGGAATGTTCACCTTTACCTGGAAAACACTGGTGTGAACAGTTTTGTTGCATTTGAGCAAGAGGATTTTTGTCTTTGACCTACTGGAAATAACTGCTACTTTGAAGCTCTCTCAAGGCAAAATGAAGTGCCACATTTCCCCTCTTTTGGTTTTGTTTGTTTGTTTGTTAAAGTAGTCCTGTGATCCCAGAACAGCTATATCTTTTACCCATGATTTTAAGCATTGGGAATTGAAAGAAGGCAGCAGTGTTGTTGTTGTTATGTGTGAGTTCAAGCATGTTTGGCCATACAGACCAAGCTACTAACACTTTAGGGGCTATTATGTTTTGTGGGGTTATTTGCAAGCCTGGTGTAACTGAGACTGTGGTGGGCCAACATACAAGGCTGTTTGTCTTAATTCAGCTTGGTGGGTCACCAATTGTGCAGGCATGCCCCATAATCTGTAGCCCACTTCCCCTCACACATCCTGTCTTCCAGACTTGATTAGACTATGACATTTTGGTTTCCTACTCTCACTCTAAAATAAGATTGTAAAACTGCTCTGTTGGAATAATTCATTCCATCTAACAAAGCCATTTGAAAGCTTCCAAAGCTCTTGCCATTAAAAATGTATACTATTTATTCCTTAGCGACTAGTATACATTTATTCCAAGACTACTCCCATCTTCAAAGTGGTTCACTTTTGAAAAACAAAGAATATGAGAAGCAGAAACATATTTATTTATTTATTTATTTATTATATTTATACCCCACCTTTTTTCCTGCAAGGAACCCAAGGTGGCTTACATAATCCTCCTCCTCCTCTCCATTTTATCCTCACAACAACCCTGTGAGGTAGGTTAGGCTGAGAGTCAGTGACTGGCCCAAAGTCACCCAGTGAGTTTCATGCCCGAGCAGGGACTAGAACCCGGATCTCCCATGTCCCAGTCCAACACTCTCACCACTACACCACACTGGCTCTCAGTATTAAGTAACTAATAGCATGCCATGCCATCGATGGCATTCAGCTGCAAAAGGCAGAGAGGACAATGCTACACAAAGTTAAAAAATTTCCTGAAAGAAATGTCTGTCATTAAAGCAAGCTTTCATAAATTGGGACCAGGCCTCTTCTGATTCAAGTCTGACCTTAAGAATTACACCACCCATTCAGCAACTAATAAAGTGCATTTATTTCAATTATTTAAATTTTTAGATTACTTCAATGTTTCAATTTTGCATCTGTAATTGCAAGGCTGGCCACATGAAGAAGAGGCATTGTCTACATCAAGGGTACAGAAACAAGTTGGGGTGGGATGATCCCCCTCCAAGCCCTCTGCAGGTCGTAAGATGTCAGGTGGGTGTGTCCACGTCCCCTGCCAGCAGGGGACGTTGCTACATCCACCTGATGTCATTTGCTCCCTGGCTGAACTGCTGGGTGGATCTTCTGTGACTGGAGATAACAGTGGTGATTTCTCTCCCTGCCTCCTCTGCAACTCCTAGTAGGTGCAGGGCTTATGGAGGGGATAGGGCTTACACTGCCAAGGGGGCGGAGCCCACAGAGGTGGCACAAGCCTCTGCAGGCCAGATGCACAACCTCTGCGGGCCGCATTAGGCCCATGGGCTTGAGGTTCTGCAGCCCTGGTCTACATGGACACATCCAGGGAAATGCCATGAGCCAAACGCCGCTATCCAATGGATGTTCACTGTTGTGAGATGCAAACAAGGCCAACAGTATAATATGGCCATGGAATTATATGGTGTCAAAGACTTTTTACAAAACATCCACTGTAAGGGACCTAAAGCAAATGTCTACATATGACTACAGGCTCTATAAAATGCTATTGGAGCAATGATTTGATGAACAAGTTAAACCAGAAATTGTTTGAAATATGAAGCATTGTTTCAAAACTGGCCATATCAAATAGTCCTCTATGAATCTCAGTTCCAAAACAGTCTTGCTTTCAGAGATTAGCTTTGAATAGAGATGCAGAAAGTTTAGAAATTTCACAAGTAAAATTAGATCCTTTCATAGTCAGTTGGTGGCAACAAAGAGGAGGGCCTTTTCAGTGGTAGCCCCCCAATTACGGAATAAGCTCCCCACTGAGGCCCACCTGGCGCCAACCTTACTATCTTTTTGGCACCAGGTTAAGACTTCCCTCTATGCCAAGGCATTCGATATTTAATCTGTTCAAAATAGCACATGGGAGGGGGCAGGGGGTGACCTGTAGACGTAGTTGTATTAACTTTTACTATTGTATATTTTAAACTGTGTTTTTAATTTTGGTTATGAATTTTTAAAATTACAATGCTGTTTTTATTGTTGGTTTTATCTTGATTTTATTGTATGTACTGTTGTGAACAGCCCAGAGAGCTTCGGCTGTGGGGTGGTATAGAAATGAAATAAATAAAATAGTCATCAACAGAGTTCTATTCTGAACCATCCAACTGCACACACCCCTTTCCTGGGATTCTTGAGC
Organism: Shinisaurus crocodilurus; assembly: GCA_021292165.1. Lineage (NCBI taxonomy): Eukaryota > Metazoa > Chordata > Lepidosauria > Squamata > Shinisauridae > Shinisaurus > Shinisaurus crocodilurus. Next base: position 37,666,285 of record CM037878.1, read on the forward strand.
TGATGCACAACTGTCCCATGGAATCCATACTACACTTCAGCTCCAAATATAGATGAGAGATGGAGATAGCAGCCAGAGACAACTGCTAGTATGCTCTCATTTTGTTTAAGAGAAAACAGTGGTGTTAAAGTATTTTTACAATGTACTAGTGGAGTCTTTGCATGGATAATTTTATTCTAAATATTGCATTGTCTGCTGTCACACTAGTGTAACATCTCTGCAATAACAGCACAACATCAAGCTGTGTGTGTGATGTTAATCAGTGTACGCCAATAGAAAGAGGCAGGACTGCAGGAGAGGCAAATAGAAAGCTTGTCCAACGGATCAGAGTTTGACCAGACATATCAGAATACTGTACTTCTGAAGTTTTAAAAGTTACTTTTACAAGAGTTTTTCATAATGCTGTAAAGTCCTATTATTGCTCCCTCCATATCACAATTGTTTGCCTATATGAAGCATACTAGTCTTAAACAGAAAAAGGCATCACTCATATTGGGTAGTTTCATTAATAGTAGTTTTGTTCATTGTGTTCATTATCTGTAGAAAAAAGGTTTAAAGATAGAGAGAAACCATGGCTTCCTGCTATGGTGAGCCTCGGATTCACACTCCCTGTCATTCCTCTCCTTTCGTGCCTGCAAGAAGATCTGAATCTCTCACTTCTGACTATAAACAAACCACAGTTCGCCATGACTTCCAAACTTGAGGAATGTGTTTAAACTGTAGTTTGTCAGAAAAAACCCCAGGATCAAACTGTGGCTTCAGATTCTGGGTTGTTCTCACTAACCATAGTTTGGGAGGAGAGAAAGAGGGGATAATTAGGGTTGGGGGATGCACACTGCAAAGCCCCTATCCCTCCAGGTCTGGTTGCCCATACAGCTCTATCCCTGCTGAAGTGACATGAGGCACTCAGCTGGGAACACAACTAAAGTGAAAACTGCGTATCTGATTCAACGACTGGGGGAAGGATCATAGCACACTGGTACAGTGAAGGCTTTCCATGAAAATGCCCGTAATTTAATCTCTGGCATATCCTGCTTAAAAGGAAAGGTAGCAGATGATGAGAAAAATCTTTGTCTTTGTACCATCAGAGTAGACAAGACTGGGCTAAGTGGATAAATTATCTGACCTGGTATAAGGCAGCTTCTTATGTACCTAAGAATTTAAAGAAAATTTAGATGGGACTTGAAAGTGTTACAGTGGAAGTTAAAGACATTCCGATAGCGTGTGTGGTAGAATCAATAGGTTCTACTCCATTTGCCATGCTGAAGGAGACTCGTCAACAGCTGCAACGCCAACATCTATTTGTGCCTCCACAGCTGAAGCATCCCCTTATAAATGGGCTTCCAGACTAGTGATATGATCTTCTCTCCCAAGAACGGGGGAAAGTCAGTCCCCCTCCTCCAACACTCTCGTCCCTTCTCCTTGATAGTATGGAGTTACAGAGGTCCACAACAGTCACACTGATAACAGATTCTGCTGAAGGCAAGTATTTGCAGATAATCTTTGGAAAACACTGGATGGAACTCCTTATCACACAGAAGTTTCAAGAGAGCAGATCATTGTAAAGAAACAAATATGGCAAAGGAATGTTACAACCAATATGCTTTAAAGCTGAGGTGGAGAACCTGCAGACCTTGGCCAAATTTCATGTGGGGTGGCATAGAGAGTGTGCTATGCAGTCCTGAAAACTTTGCCTACTTTGCCTATGGCTCCACCCACCACTGGCTGCGGCCAGACTGACTTTTCCCATGGGTCAATGGCCCTTCATAGGAAAAAGGTTACCCACCCCCTGCGTTAAAAGACACTCAAACATTAAATTGCATATTAAGTGAGGACAGATGATCTACACAAGAGCCTTGAAGAGGGGGGAAGTCCACCAGTTGGACACCTGGGCAAGTAAACAAATTTACACAAATAGTGGAAACCGGTTATGCATATACCAGATTTGCAAGCCCCTTTAGAATGACATATTTAAACATGATCCTGAAGCCTCAGAAACCCTATGACCAGGCTTGCACAATCACAGCTGGGGAAATAAGCCACCACACAGCTGGGCTTATTTACCCTACCACACATGCTGGTTGTGTGTGTGTGGGAGGAAGGGATTAGCATAATTACCCTTGGCAGCGCGGCTTGTCAAGGACTGGGTTCACATGACACAAGCCCCTCAGGCTTATAAGCTGGGGGGGGGGGGTTGTCGTGTCATGTGAACCCACCATGGCTTAGTCGGGGTGGCTTATAAACCCACCTTCTGGGCTTATAAACCACCCTGACAGGCCATGGCTTGTTGTAGGGTTTAGTAGCCACCCCTGGGCTTGCCATGTCGTCCGAACCCCGATGACATGACAAGCCCAGGGGTAACCCAAACTGCTACAGGGCCACGTGGCAAGAGCAGCAAAATCCCCTTGCCGCTCTTGCCAAGCGGCTCTGGGCAAGCACTGATAACAGCAGCCCCAAAGTGCTCAAGTGGCATTTGGGGACAGCTGTCATCAGCTTCCCTGATCTCTGTTGTGTGCTGCCACCTCAAGCCATGTTCGGGGTTCGGAGTGGCGGAGCACAGCAGAGACCACGGTGCCACAAGCAGGAATGGAGGGGGAGCACCCCTGCTGGTCACCGCCGCACGCAGCGATGACTACCAGGAGCAGCGCCTCCACCACCAGCCACGAGGAGTGAAGCAGGGGGACGCTCCTGCCAGTTACCACCATGCACCGCAGTGCCAGACAGGGGGGCTGTGCTCTGCTCGGCCTACTCCGAGCAGCAACAGCACGAGATGGGAAGAACCACGCTCTGCACAGCGGGACGGTGCTGCTGTCGATCTCAGCAGAGGCAGTTTGCTCATGAGCACGAACAGCCCTCACTGCAGCTTGCGAGGTCTAATCACGAGTCAGGGTGAGGGCTGTCAGTGATCCCTGCTCCCCGCCCTCACTGACAAGTGGTGGCAAGGAGGGGGGAAACTTCGCTGCTCCCGTAGTGTCCCATGGGATACCTTTGGGAGGACTGGGGGGGGGAGGTAGGGTGCACCCTACCAATGATGTGCCCGTTGGGCGCATCTGGCTTACCATGCCGTGTGAACCCACCCATGCCGTGCGAACCCACCCATTATGTGTGAACCCAACCAGAGTGGCTTGTTGCCATGGGTAATAAGCCACCCAGAACCCATGGGCTGTTCACATGACACGATAAGCCACGCTACTGAAGGTAATTATGCTAATCCCCCCCGGCACATGCAGAGTGGTTAACAAGTCACGGTGGAATCGTGCAATCCGGGCCTATATTTTATGATACTTGCAGATGATCGCAGAGGCGGAAGTCAAATATGATTTGTTTTTGTTTTGGAAAAATTTAATAAAATTATTGTCTATTTTCTGATACTTTATAAATGAAACATTACTTACCTTTATATCAAAGTTGCAATCAAGTCTTCTGATTAACACAATGAATTCATGGGAGGAGTTGTCCCTCAGGGGTGGAGGGATTATGGGCTCACATGCATTCTCGGGTTTTGAATTTATTAGAAAACCCTGGGGGGGGGAGGGGGAAATGAAAAGCATATAATCAGTTCTTACGCAAAAAGTGGCAGAATCAGTAGAAGCTTCTGATTTCTGAATTCCAAAGCATGTTATGAAAATTAGACAGTAAAAGTAATTTGCATATTTATCAAATTGGGGGTTGGGCCAGACCTATACATGTAGCAAATATGTCAGGCTGCTGGTGAGAGAGTCACAATTTTGAATGCTTCTCTATTTTAAAGAAAACTCCTTTAAGTAGAAAACTAGCATACAGGGTACAGGATGGGTTAAAAATTCTTCCCCTTTATGTGCTAGTTTCATACTTGCAAGGATTTTTATTTTTTTTTAACATGAGGAAGCATTCAAAATTGTACTGTACATTTTTGGTACCTTTGTAAGCCACTATCTCCTTTGATTTACAAAGAGGGATTTATATAAAATAGCAGTAATATTTAGAAATTTGTTTTCAAGGGTCAAGTTGTAAAATCCATTCTATCACCCCAGGATTCTACCACCAAATTCTCCTGCAAGTGTAACCTAGGCCTTAGTCACCTTGGTGAACCTCCTTTTTAGGCAATTATTACAAAATCATGTTCACCGTTCTCCCCCATCTTTTTTCTACTCAGTGAGTTCATGCCATGAGAACTGCTTCATTTTCAAGGCGCCACAGCATTTTTGTCTTCCTGTTGTGACAAATTAACATGCCTGCTCTTAAGAAATTCACACTTTGCATGCACCATAAGGGATACTAAAGATGTAAAAGGATTCAGCCATTTGTGTTAAAACCACAAAACTTGGTATATACAAGTGGAGATGTGGAATATAAAGGGCTTCTGTATACGGATGATAGACTCCTATTCTTGGATAACCCTGATCAATCACTACCTGTTCTGACAGCCCTGATGCCAATAGGGACCAATTTCTCAAACGCCCTTTATTCAAAATGGCAATTTAGATAGTGTCCAACGATAACATACCTAAGATCTAAAATACCCAGAGACAATTAAATAATAATGAAATAAAATTTGGACCCTGTGCTACAAGAGATAAAAAACAGACCCGGAAACATGGACCCTTTTCATAGCAAGAAGCTTGCCTGTAGTCATCCCAGCTTCTTACATGAACAAACTGCTCAGGTATTTCCTATGGGGCACCCCTCCATTCCAAAGTCCCCCGCCCCATACGATGGCCAGTCTATCACAAAGATCAGCTGCCATTTTCAAGTTTGAAGATGTCTGAAATACCTATTTTAATTTGAGCTTCATGGATACTCTTTGTATATACCAAGTTTTGTGGTTTTAACACAAAGTGCACAATTTTATTTTAACTTTTTGCTAAGCTGCTGTATTAACAGGAGAAGCTCTTGCCACATTACCATTCATGGCCAAGGGGCTGCTAAAGAGGCAGGAGATCTGCCAGGAGTCCACCATTCTACCTGGCAGTCCTTGCTCTACAGGATTCCTTTGCACATCACCAGGTATATGCCACTACACTGTTGCCTCTGGATTTAATGGCTTATTCTCATAGGGCACTTCAGGCCCTGCATTCTTCATTTATTCTTTCCTACAAGTATAATGCTATTAAAATATCCTCCAAATGGCAACTCCTTAACCCAAGTTTAAGAGAGACTAAAAAGCTCATTAAACAGTTATTCTGCTATGTCTGGAATCTACAGAATCTCAGCCTCGCTAAAGTAAGCTGTGGGTGTACAGAGTGGCTACCCAAACACATTGCTTCACTCAAAATTTCTATATTGGTCTCATTTTAGAGGAGTTCTTATAGTGACCTCTGGTGGACAATACTTAGGTACTTAGTACCAGACTGAAAAAAGGAAAGGCTTTGGCTCAGTACTTCATGGATTTTCACTCTGCTCATTTAGGAGGAGGAAATAATCCCTTGTTGGCCTGACCCTTCTTGGAGAGGGCAGCAGGATAGGGAACCATATCACCATGACTATGGATAGTGCCATCTGCCAAGTTCACTGTGGGTCTCTGATGGAGAACATTTACCGGTATGCTGGAAAGAGATTCTAGAATTCCCATTCTCCTCAAATGACAGCTGTATTCATGGAGCCATCACTGATAGGATATTCTCCATCACCCAAGCTTCCATATAAGTCAGGAAAATGCCCTTGCTACACCAATCAGTTGTGGAACTGTTCATGAAGTTACTCAGTCTAAAGTATCTCTGGTATCAGTTGCTGTGTAGAGAGATTTTTCTTCAAGATTCTTATTACTTTTCTATGGGAAATATCCCATGCTATAAAATGGAAGAGAAAGAACATTCTATCTGTTTTCACGGGGTACATCAAGATTTTAGGATATAGGCCACAATATATCTAATGCACAACATGGAAGTTGGAAAGATATTTTCAAAGCAGCAAACCCAAAAAATGGTGTCATCCCCAATTAGTTGTAGGACTATTGTTATTAGTTAGTCCATTGTGAATCAAGCAACCTCACACTTTTAGACATCAGCTACTTGAATGTTTATCACTTAGGATATACAGGCTGTAGAAAGCCAGGGATACCGGCCAATCCTACCCTACTTTCCACATAGGGAATTTGTTGTTTTTCATTTGATAATAAAATAATTTCCACATGATGTATAATTTGGATTGCAAGAGCCAAGCCTCATTTTACTTATGCAGATTTACTGTATCTTTTTAGATGATGATGATGATGATGATGATGATGATGATGATGATGAGCTTTTCTTAACTACCTTTCGAGATTGATGTTCTACCTCTAAGATTAAAAGTATGACAGAAGTTTTATCTAGGCAGGGATCATCTACTGAGGTCATCTAAGCAGTAAGTTATTGTGGGATATAGGTATATCATCATCGTATCAGCCTCTGACACAAAGAAAGGAAGAAACCATAATTCAAATAAGCCCCCCTCCCCATCCCAGACTAAATACCAAAGTACGATGTAACTTGTAATGACAACTTCTCAAGTATGTCAGTTGTGTTTCCAGCTCTACTTCACCTGGGCATTAATCCAGCAAAGCACTTAAGTGTGTACTTAGTTTTAAGCATAGACACAGTCTCATGAACGCTAAAGCTTCAAGTTAAACGGATCTTAAAGTGCTTTATTGGAGTGAAGCCTGCCACCTTTACAGTGTTTTAAAAGCAGAATTCCACTAATCACAAATTTCAGGTACTTTTGTTGGTAGCATGATTGTAGGGGTTGTCATTAATTTTAAACATGGCAGATACTGAGTAATACTCATTTCAATTCTTCTTGCATTTTGTACACAACCTTGTCTAAGCGTGTCTTTAAAATCTGCATTAATTCCTCAAATTACTTAGGATTTTGCCTCTCTAGGGGTTCTTTGCTCAACTACAATATTGATAGGGATCTGATTAAATATTCAATAATGATCAAGGTTGCTTAACACAGATGAGACTGCTTTTCTCTCCCAACTGTTTCAAGCTGGTCATTTAAAGAACTTTTTAGCTTTAAGAATTGGTGCCTGGGGTTGCTTTTTTCTCTTTCCTCCCCATCACTTTTTCCTTTTGTGTCATGTCTTTTAGATTGTATGTAGGCTGCTCTGGGTGACTTTTTGGCTGAAGAGCAGAATAAAAATGTGTTAAATAAGTAAGACCTATTTCTCAAAATAAGTGTAACCAATCTTCTCTACATACAGTTGGAGTAATAACAAGGTGTGTTTCCCCCCTACTCCATGCAGGTTTACGTACAGGGTAAAGAATCTCTATATTAGTGATTTGAAGGCGTGTAGCTATTGTAGATCAGTATATACGAAATAGTAAGTGTGGTCTTAGGAACAAATGGTAAGCAAGTCATGTAAGTATCAGTGTTTGCTAATCCTCTTCAACTAGGTTTCATTGTTCAGTAGTTTTGAAGGAATGCAACCAAGTCTGGCTCTAAGCCAGTGCCAATTATTTTTAAGGCAGAGACACCTGCCCCAATCCAGAGACCTATATGCACTCCATTGCTCACGTCGATCTCTTCCATGACTCAGTTTCCATATTCACTTCAACAAAGTGGAAAGTCTGCCTATATGAAGAAGTTCCATGCCTACATCAGAGCACTCACTCCCATAAGCAATCACTGTGGTGGGCAAGTATTTCAGATGATGCCCTAAACTTCTCATTTTATAAATCTATTGTATTCTGTATTCACTACAGACAAGTATGTCATGGATACCTACAACCATATTTCCAAAAAAGAGGAAATGTCTTCCAGATGTCTAACCATTTCATTATAGAGCAAGGCATTCTTATAAAGTTATATACTTTATATCCAACCTACTGCAAATTCAGAAGTCCTGCTACTCAATGCAATACTGAGGGGATATACGGTACATCTTGGGAAGTGTCCAACACTGCCATTCTGCTATGCAATTGACGTTAGCACTCGCGTAAGTGACCTCTAACACTATGCCAATATAGCATAACCTGACACATTGAATTTTCCAGGGAAACCCGTTGCACCAGCATACGCTATTGGCATAGCGCTAGAGGACGCTAAAAATAGCGCTACATCAATGGTATAAACGAAACAGCAGCATTGGATACTGTCCCTTACCATTGCCTATTTCTATTCAAACAGTTCACTACTTTGATAGGAGAGCTTGCACATAGAACAGAGTTTTCTGTGTCACTTCCTTGAATTGCACAGCTGAATAAAGGCTGGTACTAAGGTATATTATATAGATACAGTCATGCCTTGAATTGAGAGCATAATTCGTTCCGGAAACGTGCTTGTAATGCAAAACACTCTTATATCAAAACGAAATCCCCCCAAAAAAAATTTGTACAGAAATTTTCATTTAAGCCATACTACAGTACTTGTATTGCAAGACGTCACTTGTATATCAAGTCAAAAAAAATTAAATATTTAAAAATTTGCTTCTCTTGCAAAACGCTCTCAAACCAAGTTACTTGCAATCCAAGGTATTTGTGGTGATATCCCTTTAAGAGGAACAGTCTCTTAATATACCTGAATAGTATTTAACTGACCATGTGTTTAGAGTTACTTTCTCTCCCTCTCTCTTCTTGTCCTAATACTCCTTACTGTTGGCATCTGTCTTATGAGTAAGATTAAAGGATGACTCTTTTCTAATATCCTATGTCGGAGTTATGATTACGCCTGAGCTGACCCTACGGAACCCGTGAAGGATAAGATATCACATGGTGTCAGAAGTCGGTGTGGACTTGGTTTGTTTGTTTTTCCTCTGCAGTTGAAAGTTTGTGTGAAGATATGGATTCGTTCCGGCCTCCTCCTCCATTGGCCTTGCAAGGCAATTTGTCTGAAAACTGGAAGCGATGGGAACAGGCATTTAAATTATACTTTACTGCAGCTGGACTTGGTAGGGTTTCAAAAAAAATGGCAAGTAGCTATCTTGCTCCATTGTGTTGGAGAAGAAGCCCTGGCGATATATAATACTTTCATTTTTCTTGAGAAAGGCCCAAAAGACATAACAGAAGTTTTTGAACAATTTAGAATATATTGTACTCCTCGTAAGAATGTGGTTTTTGAACGATATTTGTTTTGGAGTTATTCACAGAAATATGGAGATACCACTGAACAATTTGTTACTGAACTTAAACTTAAAGCCAGCAGCTGTGAATTTGGCAATGCAGCTAATGAAATGGTGAGAGATAAGATTGTGTTCAGTGTGAAGGAGGAGAGATTAAAGGAAAGACTTTTGAAAGAACCAGATCTAACTTTGGAGAAAACAGTTGAGATATGTCATGTCGCAGATGTAACAAGAGCCCAGCTGCAGACTCATCATCATCAAGCGATCACTCGTGACCGAGTAAGATTGTCTTCCGGGATAAAAGGAGGAAATTCTAAAGAAGATTGTGTAGACTCTAGCGATGGGTCCGTAAGTGACTGTGGAGGCCAATTCTAGATCCACACAGCTTCCCACAGTGAGGACACAGGTTACCAGATAGAAGATGGTCCTGTAAAGGATTCATTTGACGTGCTTTTCGCTTAGCACGTTTCTCCCTTTCACCTTGCACTCGGGCTTCTTCAAAGTCCATGGAACCTTTGTGAAAGGCCAACCTCCATTTAGATCGTTCATGGGCCAGAGCTTCCCAGTTTCCGATGTTTATATTGCATTTTTTTAGATTAGCCTTATGAACATCTTTAAACCTCTTATATTGACCACCGATATTCCGCTTTCCATCTTTGAGTTGGGAGTAAAGTAACTGCTTTGGGAGACGGCAGTCAGGCATTCGAACAACATGACCGGTCCACTGAAGTTGGCGTTGAAGGATCATTTTTTCAATGCTAGTAGTCTTTGCTTCTTCCAGTACACTGACATTTGTTCGCCTATCTTCCCAAGTAATTTGCAGGATTTTCCGGAGGCAACGTTGATGAAACCTTTCAAGGAGGTGGAAGTGACGTTTATAGATAGTCCATGTTTCGCAGGCATACAATAAAGTTGGTAATACAATGGCTTCATAAACCAGTGTTTTGGTCTTCTTACAAATATCCCGATCCTCGAACACTCTATGTTTCATTCGAGAAAATGCGGCACTTGCGGAGCTCAGACGATGCTGGATTTCACTGTCGATGTTAGCTGTAACAGAAAGATAGCTGCCAAGATAGAGAAAATGATCGACATTTTCCAGTATTGTCCCGCCAAGCTGGATAGATGGCATCACCAAAGGATTGGCTTGCACTTGCTGATGAAGCACTTTGGTTTTTTTGATGTTAAGTGAGAGACCAAGTTTTTCGTATGCTTCTGCAAAAGCATTTAGGATAGTTTGGAGATCATCCTCTGAATGTGCGGAGACCACATTATCATCAGCATACTGAAGTTCCACAACAGAGGTTGTAATTACCTTACTTTTTGCTTTCAGCCTGCTGAGATTAAAAAGCTTTCCATCTGTTCGATATATAATTCCCACACCGGTGGGAAGTTTCCCCTTGACAAGATGTAAAACCATGGCGATGAAAATGGCAAATAATGTTGGGGCGATAACACATCCCTGTTTAACACCTGATTCCACTTTAAATGGAGCACCATGAGAGCCGTTGTTGTCCAAAACCGTTGCCGTCATGTTGTCATGGAGAAGTTGCAAGATATTCACAAATTTATTGGGGCATCCAATTTTCATAAGGATAGTCCAGAGAGCTGTACGGTCTACAGTATCAAAGGCCTTAGCCAAATCGATAAATGCCATATAAAGGGGTTGATTTTGCTCCCGGCATTTTTCTTGGAGCTGACGTGCAGTAAAAATCATGTCTACTGTCCCTCTAGAGGGGCGGAAACCATATTGAGTTTCAGGGAGGATCTCTTCTGAAATAGATAGAAGACGGTTTGCGAGAATCCTAGCAAATATTTTACCTGCGGTTGCTAAGAGAAAAATGCCCCGATAGTTTCCACAGTCTGTTCTATCACCCTTCTTAAAGAGGGTGATAATTATGGCATCCCTGAAGTCTTCTGGGATCTCTTCTCTTATCCAGATTTTTTCGATGAGTTTATGAAGATGTTGTACAAGTTCGGGCCCCCCTTCTTTAAAGATTTCAGCAGGAATCCCATCTGGTCCACTAGCTTTGTTGTTCTTCATTTGATTAATGGCTTTTTTTACTTCATCCAAAGTGGGGAGTATTGCAAGTTCCTCTCTAATTTGTTTTTGCGGGATTTGCGAAAAAATCTCATTATCCACCTTAGATTTACGATTTAAAAGGTCATAATAATGCTCTTTCCAACGCAGTGCAATAGACTCTTTGTCTTTTAAGAGTTTGGTGCCATCTTTTGATTGTAAAGGGTTTGTACCATAGGTTTTTGGTCCATAAATGGCCCTTGTGGCCTTAAAAAAGCCCCGTGCATCATGAGATTCTGCAAGTTGTTGAATTTCTTCAGCTTTCTTTTTCCACCAAGCGTTCTTAAGTTCTCAACTTGCAGCTGCAGACTATGGCTAACTCTGCTAAAGAGCTGTATGAAGTATGTGTGACAGATAAGAATTGTGAAGAGATTCCAGTCCAAGTTCTTGGAACTAAAAGGTCACAGTTTGAACCTAGAAATGACCAGACTAGAGATAATAAGTGTCCCTATTGTGGCATGCTTCATAAGCCTCGTAAGTGTCCTGCATTTGGAAAGACTTGTAACCAATGTGGCATGAAAAATCATTATGCCAGAGTATGCAGAGCAACATCGTTAAATCTTGATAAAGGACAACAAAGATACCAGACTCATGAGTTTGATATAAGCAGTTTGTTGATAGGGAAACTGTCTCAAGAAAGTAATGGCTTAGTTGCAAACCAAAATGCTGGATGGTATGTTGATATACTTATACAAGGACTTTCAGTAAAGTTCAAATTAGACACAGGTGCTGAGGCAAATGTTTTGCCATTTAATATTTTTTGTGAGTTACCGGGTAAGGAAGCATTAACTAAAAGTGATGTAACTCTTGTGGCTTATGGTGGGACACGCATACAACCTGTGGGAATTATTGTTCTAGAATGTCATACTTTAAAGGGAGTAGCCAGATTATTGTTTTATGTAACAGAGTGTTCTGCAATTCCTTTGTTGGGTAGACCGGCGTGTGAGGCTTTAGATTTGGTTCGTCGTGTTGATCTTGTAAATACAGCTGAAATTTTGACACAGGAGCAATTGCTTACTATGTATTCTGATGTTTTTGAAGGTTTGGGTGAGTTTGAAGGATCTCACCACATACATATTGATCCAACAGTTGTTCCTGTTATTCATGGGTGTCGGAAGGTGCCTTTTGCAATATTGGATAGATTAAAGGAAACTTTGTGTCAGATGGAGAGTGCAGGAGTGATATCTAAAGTTGTGGGCCCCACAGATTGGGTAAGCAGTTTGGTTATAACAGAAAAAGGCAATGGGAAATTGCGTGTATGTCTTGATCCCCGTGATCTAAATAAAGCAGTTCAAAGGCAGCATTACACTATTCCTACAATAGATGAAGTATTGAGCCATCTAGCCGGAATGAAAGTATTCACTATTATAGATGAGAAAGATGGTTATTGGCAAGTGAAGCTGGATAAAGTATCATCCCGTTTGTGTACATTCAATACACCATGGGGAAGGTATTGTTTTCACTGCTTGCCATTTGGGCTTAAATCCTCTAGTGAAGTGTTTCAGCCAAAGAATGAGGAGATTTTTGGGCATATAAAAGGGGTGTATATGATAGCTGATGATATGATTATAGCAGCAGAGACAGTTGAGCAACATGATCAGATTTTACATCAAGTTATGGAAACAGCACGTGCTAAGAACATTAAATTTAATAAAGAAAAGATCCAATTTAAGGTAGACTCTGTGAAATATATGGGTCAGATAGTAACTGCTCAGGGAGTTCGGCCAGATGATGGTAAAATTAAGGCTATACGAGAAATGGCAGCTCCGCAAGATAGACAGGATGTGCTCAGATTTTTGGGGACTGTACAGTATCTGTCAAAGTATATTCCACGGGAGGCAGAACTCACTGCGCCCTTAAGAAATTTGTTAAAGAAGAATGTAGTGTTTCAGTGGATGCCAGAACATCAGGAAGCTTTTGAAAAGATCAAACAATTGTGCCGGGCACCTGTACTTCAATATTTTGATGTGGCTAAACCAATAGTTGTGCAAGCTGATGCATCAAAAGATGGTTTGGGAGCATGTTTGCTTCAGGAGGATAAACCAGTGTCTTATGCGTCAAGTATGTCAGAACAAAATTATGCTCAAATAGAGAAAGAACTGCTTGCTGTTTTGTATGCAATGAAAAAATTTCATCAGTATGTGTTTGGCAAGGTTGTTTTGGTCCAAACTGATCACAAACCCTTGGAAGCAATTTGTAAAAAACCTATAGGTGCTGCTCCTGCTCGTTTGCAGCGAATGCTTTTGCAGCTTCAGAGATATCAATTTAATATAGTGTACACCCCAGGCAAGTTCATGTACCTAGCTGATACTTTGTCACAGGCTGCTGTGGATCCTCCAGTGGGTGATGAGGATTCATTGGAAGGTGAGAGAGTAGTACATGAAGTGAGTTCATTAGCTATGCACCCAGATGGAGTGATGACTATACAAGAAGCAACAAAGCAAGATTCTCAACTTCAAGAGGTTGCAATACTTGTGGGACAGGGATGGCCACAGTATATGAGAGATGCTTCCCCTGCTGTGAAGCCCTTTTGGTCTGTGAAAGACCAGTTGCGGTGTCAGGATGGTATTCTTCATATGGGAGATAAGGTGGTCATTCCTGTGTCCCAAAGACAGAGTATACTCTCTCAACTTCATGAGCCTCATCAGGGCATTCAGAGAACCAAGGCTAGGGCAAAAGGGTTAATGTATTGGCCTGGCATGGCTAAAGAGATTGAGACAATGGTTAGAAATTGTGTTGTTTGTGCTCGGTTTGCTCCAAAAAATCAAAAGGAGCCACTTGAACCACATGAGATTCCTGAGATACCATGGGAAAAGGTGGGCGTAGATATTTTTGAGTATGGCTCATCCCCTTTTCTTATTGTAGTTGATTATTTTTCAAAATATCCCGAAGTGATGAGTTTGTCTGATAAGACTGCAAGAACTGTAATTGTTAAATTGAAAGCTGTGTTTAGTCAGCATGGTATTCCAAGGATGGTGGTGAGTGATAATATGCCTTTTGCTAGTAGGGAGTTTCAAGCATTTGCGCAGGAGTGAGGGTTTGAACAATGTCTTAGTAGCCCAGGGTATCCACAATCTAATGGAATGGTTGAAAGAGCAATTCAGTCCATAAAACAGCTGATAAAGAAAGCGGAAGATGCGCGTGGGGATTTTTATTTGGCATTGTTAGAATATCGGAATACACCAGTTACTGGGATGTTATATTCACCTGCACAAATGTTAATGAGTAGAGTGTTAAGGAGTAAACTTCCAGCAACGACTGATGCATTGCGTCCTAAGATCCTTGTTGAAGTGCATAAGAATCTTCAGAGAATCCAGGACAGACAAAGGTACTTTTATGATCGTACAGCAAAGCCACTTAAGCCTTTACAAGAAGGTGACTCGGTGTGGATGGAGTCAGGGGAGGTATGGCTCCCTGCTGTGGTTGCAGAGAAGTGTGAACAGCCTCGGTCATATCGAGTAAGGACTTCAGAGGGTCGCATGTTTCGTCGTAACAGGCGTCATCTGAGGTTTCAAGGTCGAGCATCAGAAAGCCTTCGTTGTACAGGTGTGGGGCAAAGTGAATCTGTTCCCATAAATCAGCAAGTTCCACTTGTACCATCATCTGAAGAAAGACAGCCCATACGTGTGACATCATATGGTAGACCTGTCTTCCTACCAAAGAGATATGTCCCTTGAGGAGGGATGGTGATAAAGACAATCACCAACGGTGGGCTAAGTGCTGGTAACCTCTGGCCCCATTGCAGTAATTGACATGTTTTATTTTATAGGTTTATATGTATATATGTTTCTTTTAATTTTTTAAAAATGTTTTTATATGAAAGGGAGATGTGGTGATATCCCTTTAAGAGGGACAGTCTCTTAAGATACCTGAATGGTATTTAACTGACCATGTGTTTAGAGTTACTCACTTTCTCTCCCTCTCTCTTCTTGTCCTAATACTCCTTACTGTTGGCATCTGTCTTATGAGTAAGATTAAAGGATGACTCTTTTCTAATATCCTATGTCGGAGTTATGATTACGCCTGAGCTGACCCTACGGAACCCATGAAGGATAAGATATCACAGTATTACTGTATATAAAAATAATTTTAAACCAATAGCATTTGGCTGTCAGTTGCTCTCATTCTGAAATCAAATTGGATTCCTCCACCACCCTACCCCCGAAGCAAAGGGTCACTTCCCTTCTCCCCCACACTACTCCTGAGTACTTCCTTGCAATTCTTAGTTGCTACTAAGAAGTCACATTACTTTCTACCACCTTCCTGACCATTACACACCAGATATAGCTCCTATCAGATATTGCATTTTAGATTTATTCAGCATAGCCCCTAAATTTTGAAAGAGTTGCTTAAAAACACACACATCGCTATTAGAAAAGCTCTGTACAAAATTCTCAACTGCTGAGGCTTGAAAAACATTGCCAAGACTAACTTTTGTCATTCTATCACAGCAGTAATAGCAGCACGAGTTGGTATTTGCAACTAGCATGTATTAAACATTTAACCTTGAGATACTGCTTGCTGCAGTTTGCTGCAATTACATTAGAAGGCATGTAATTGCAGCCAATATCCAGAGAAACCAAGACTTTCTCAAAATACAGTACACTACAAATACAAGAACTACATACTGAGACTTGCTTGTGCCCTTAATTATTGCACACTGTGACCTGTAAAAGACCGGATATTATACACATAATCAAGTTCTGGAATTTTTTGCATCAAATTTTGTGGCAATTCAGCTGCAGGTGCTGGAGACATCCAAGGAGGATCAATGTTGCAGGTAGTCTTGGCACAGACCCAAACCATTTATTATCAGAACAAGCAATACTGTCTTTGGTGGGATTTACAAAATAGGTTCAGTACTGCAGTCTGGATCACTGCCCACTGTTCTCTGCCCTAATCTCGAGAACCATGAGTACATGTTCTCTGTGCTATGAATGCAGCGATACAGCCATTTTTTCCCCACTGCGAAGGAGCCTGACAGTAGCCCAGTCCAACCTACTGCGGACTGGGAAACGTGCAAATGGATAGTGAAGGAGATTTCTAACAACTCCAGATATGAAAGATTTGATGATGGCATGACGTCTCTGACAAAGTTGAAGCAATCTGGGCTGCTGGGGAAACTGGGGATTAATTTTAAGAAATAGCCTCCTTGTGTGCCACTTCAGCTACCTTAAGCGCCATTTTCTTGGTGGAAAGGCGGGGCACAAATTGAACAAATAAAATAAATATCGGCCTTTATTATTATTACTTCCCACTTCTCTACAGCAGCTTGCACTCAAAGCAGCAACCAAGTCTAAGAACTTTTAATTTAATGGTGATATGCAGAACTATCGTTTATTTATATACAAATGTTAACATGATTTATTTTACTCAGTATAATTTGGTTTAAAAGCTGTGATAACCCTACAAAACTGATGGCCTATTAAAAAGTGTGTCTGTCTGTCTAAAGGCCTCTACAATAAGTTCCTCCATTGTGGAACTTCAGTATGCTGATGATAATGTGGTCTCCGCACATTCAGAGGATGATCTCCAAACTATCCTAAATGCTTTTGCAGAAGCATACGGAAAACTTGGTCTCTCACTTAACATAAAAAAAACCAAAGTGCTTCATCAGCAAGTGCAAGCTAACCCTTTGGTGATGCCATCTATCCAGCTTGGCGGGACAATACTGGAAAATGTCGATCATTTTCTCTATCTTGGCAGCTATCTTTCTGTTACAGCTAACATCGACAGTGAAATCCAGCATCGTCTGAGCTCCGCAAGTGCCGCGTTTTCTCGAATGAAACATAGAGTGTTCGAGGATCGGGATATTTGTAAGAAGACCAAAACACTGGTTTATGAAGCCATTGTATTACCAACTTTATTGTATGCCTGCGAAACATGGACTATCTATAAACGTCACCTCCAACTCCTTGAAAGATTTCATCAACGTTGCCTCCAGAAAATCCTGCGAATTACTTGGGAAGATAGGCGAACAAAGGTCAGTGTACTGGAAGAAGCAAAGACTACTAGCATTGAAAAAATGATCCTTCAACGCCAACTTCAGTGGACCGGTCATGTTGTTCGAATGCCTGACTGCCGTCTCCCAAAGCAGTTACTTTATTCCCAACTCAAGGATGGAAAGCGGAATATCGGTGGTCAATATAAGAGGTTTAAAGATGTTCTTAAGGCTAATCTAAAAAAATGCAATATAAACATCAAAAACTGGGAAGCTCTGGCCCATGAACGATCGAACTGGAGGTTGGCCTTTCACAAAGGTTCTATGGACTTTGAAGAAGCTCGAGTGCAAGGTGAAAGGGAGAAACGTGCTAAGCAAAAAGCACGTCAAATGAATCCTTTACAGGACCATCTTCCATCTGGTAACCTGTGTCCTCACTGTGGGAAGCTGTGTGGATCTAGAATTGGCCTCCACAGTCACTTACGGACCCATCGCTAGAGTCTACACAATTTTCTTTAGAATTCTCCTCCTTTTTGTAAATTTTCTTTTTTATCCTGGAAGACAATCTTACTCGGTCACGAGTGATCGCCTGACTGACAATAAGTATCCAGGAAGTGGCAGGATGAAGGCACTGAGGCATGGGAAGCATCCTTCAGTTATTTCAACTGCTGTTACAGATCAGCCAGGAACGGTGCAGGGCTATTTGGCGCCCTAGGCCAAATTATATTTAGCGCCCCCCCTCTCGTGCCGTGGGGGGGGACTCCGGAGCAAAGCAGCCCTGCTCTGCAACCCCCCCCCGTGCCGCCGCCGCCACCACCAGCACCACCACCTACCTTCCCACCCACCCCCCACTGCTGGCTGCTGCTGCTGCTGCCGCCGCCGCCTCCGACACGACAGGACCCCCGCGCTTTTTTTGTTTGCCGGGGAAACCAGGGCAACAGGGCTGTTTAAGCCCTGTTGCCCTGGTTCCTCCCGCCAAAACAACGCCGGCGGGGCTCCGGAAACGACGCGAAGGTAGGTAGGTGGCGGGCGGGCGCGCGGGGGGGGAGGTGCAGCGGCAGGGAGGCGCGGCGGAGGCGGCAGGTGGGGCAGGAGCGCGCCGGCGGCGAGGAAGGAGCGCAGCGTTTCTGCGCCCTCTTCCGCCACGCGCCCTAGGCAGCCGCCTGGGTCTGCCTAGCGGTAGCGCCGGCCCTGAGATCAGCCAAAAAAACTCAAGAGATGACTCACTCACCCCTTGCTGGACAGGGCTGCATTACCCAAGAGCGCTCAGTTAAAGAGAGCAGGAGCCATTTATATTTGACTAAGAGAGAGAGCGCAGCTTGAATGTTCAAGAAGTTACTGCCAGGGTATGGCAGTCATTGCAGGGTTTCTGCCTCAGGCAATCAAGCCCCAAACAGGGATGTTGGGTCATTTCAAGTTTACAGCTTTTGTGGAATGACTGCAGAAGTATAAACAAGATAAGAACCTGCAAGCGTGCATTAACATATGGTCTGTTATAGCCTGGTTATTTATGCTAAGGTTCTTTTCAGACAGAATCTTCAAACACAGTTGTTTTAAAGTTCATGCTGCAGCAGTAAATGATAGCTTAACCTAGCTTCAGTTATTAGGAAATAGTTGCATATCAGATGTATTATGAGAAGAAGCAGGATTAGTGCAATCATTTACTAATCCCCTGCAGGTTTCCTCAGCATTCAATTGCACTAAATTCAGTGGGGCTTAGTGCCAAATTGGTGTGCATGGGATTGCAGGATAAGCAGTGAAGCTTGTGAAGTCCATAAAAAGAGATACACTCATTTTAAGTGGGGCTAAGCTCAGGCCCTTGCTCAGAGACTTATTGTTTGCCATACTTAACCAATTGTATTAGGACAACTCCTCAAGTGTATATGTTGCAGAAAAGCGGAGTGGGGCAGGAGGGGGGAGTACAAACAGAGGGGGAAGGCCCATAGCTCTGTGGCAGAGCAGAAGGTTCATCCCAGGTTCAATCCCAAACACTCCAAATTAAAAGGAAACAGAACTGGGAAAGATCCCCATCTGAGGTTTTGAAGAGGTCTTGCCAGAGTAGTTAGTACTGGGCAGACAGACCAACTCAGTATGGCAACTTCTTCTAGGTGTCAAATATGACTCAATACCAGCCATTAAAGCTTCCTTCATTAGAGCCACTGATACATCACATACAGCTGCCTTGAGTGCCATTTTTCTTGGTAGAAAGGTGGGATACAAATCAAATAAATAAATAATACATGATGTGGCACTGCTCTCAGTTTATGTAACCCGAAGTCATTCTTATATACTCTTGCAACTGAAAATTCTTGACATAATTCTTATTTGAAGAAATCCTGGGACTTGCTTATACATAGAAGTCTGGATAGTTCTATACTAACTTAGCAAGATCAACCAGATCTGTGGTGTGGCTTTGACTGGGATACTATTGCAAGGAAACCTGGCGGGATATATAAAGTGAATGAGGAATGCTTACTTCTCGATCATCCCAGTTTGCAGGACACGGAATAATGGGCTCAAGTTACAGGAACCTAGATTCCACCTAAACATCAGGAAAAATTTCCTGACTGTCAGGGCAATAAGACAATGGAATCAACTACCTAGGGAGGTTGTGGGCTCTCCCACTCTGGAGGCATTCAAGGTGCAGCTGGACAGACATCTGTCAGAGATGCTTTGACCTAGATTCCTGCATTGAGCAGGGGGTTGGACTCGATGGCCTTGTAGGCCCCTTCCAACTCTACTTTTCTATGATTCTATGATTCTAAATATATATATATGTCCAAGAAAGTGGTTTGCTGGTTGGTACATATATATATATATAGAGAGAGAGAGAGAGAGAGAGACAGAGAGCCAACCAGCGAACCACTTTCTTGGATAATGGGAAACTCACAATTGGAGGGAGCTTTAATTTAGATGTCCTTGAGGAAGGAATATAAAAGTTCAAGAGCCAATACATGGCAGTATACAGAAAGGGAACTGGGGATTAATTTTACTGAAGGAAAGGAAAAGGTTGAAGAGCAAGGAGATGACACAGTGGTAAGGCAAAGAAAAACGTCTTTAGTAAAGCTTGGCGGGAGGATAGTTTGAAAAGGGTCTCATCTTTTTCCGTCTTTTCCTTTCTTCCCTCTGACCTGATTTGCATGTCACAACCACCTATGGGTTGTTCAACGCATGGGTTGTCAGGATCACAAGCAAACATGCTGCCTCACAACCACTCAGTGCTTTGTTTCTGATTTACAAAATAACCCATTTTGGGTTGTTTGCCGAGACGCCCGAACCCGGCACTCTGGGTTGTTAAGGGAGAAACAACCCAGAGTTTTAACTCAACAACAAGTCATGGGTTAAAACTCTGGGTTGTTTCTCCCTCAGCAACCCAGAGTACCATGTTTGGATGTTGCAGCAAACAACCTAGGAACACAGTATTCCTGGGTTTTGTAAATCAGAAACAAGATGGAAGCAGTGAGCGGTTGCAAGGCAGTGCAGTTGCTCCCACGTGGCCCCAGCAACCCATCAGTTGTTACTTGCGAAGCAGGCCTTGTGCTCTTCATATTACATATCATTATTATTATGCTATGATCCCTTCTTCATATGGTGGACTCTACTTTGAAATTAGTCTTGGAACCAATTACTTGTTAGAAAAAAATACATGGCACAGCCCTCCTGGGCATGTACCACTTCAGAATGCAGGTTGGAAATATTTTATTTTATTTATTTAATAACTGAATAGGGGGAAATTGTTTGTAGGTGTGGAAGCCTCATCCATTTTCTTGCCTCATCAAAATGTGACTGCTGTGGAAAACCAGCACATCAGGAAGATGGATTCTATCCTAACTTTCTTGATGTGCCATTTGCCGCCTCCTGATTTCCTATATGGAGAAACCTTCAAAATGAGATTCCCCAACTTCAGTCTGAAGTGTGACCGTCTCAACAAGGGATGTACCATCTGCTTTTCTGAACATATAGATGTGCTCTCACAATATTGGCTGAGTGGTGGGAAACATCCCACCTTGCTCTTTTTACTCCAGGCATCTTCTTGCCCACATTCCTTTGGCACACTCACCCAACAACTGAATACAAACCAATTTCCAAACTGCAGTACCTGAAATAACTCTCAGGAAGAATACTTTTGTTTTCTTCACAGTAAGGATATAGAAAAGGTCAACAAGCAACATTGATTGAATATCTTCATACTCTGCATATTTCATATAGACAGATTATAAAAAGCTTTCATTCTAAAGGCATGCCTTAGTTTAAATGTTGTGGGTTCAGTCATGGGCTTGACTGTTCCCTGACAACATCCTTACACATAGTCCAATGATTGTCAGGAGTCCTTTTCTTCAGGTTTAACTGAAGCTAGGTATATTTCCTAGAATCTCATCTGTTAAATTAAGCATCAGGGATTATTAAAAAGTCTTCCTGAAATCTTCCACACTATAGAGAAAAGCCTTTGCATTATCTTCCGTTGTTCTAGGCAACTGTTGACAGAAAGTGGTTTGTTTCCTTTCTTGTTACTAGACACAGTTGTGCTTCACACATCAAATCCTTTGTTGTAAAGAATATTTTAAAACACATCCTAGACAGTGAAAAGGAGGCTTCAACCTAAGAAAGGGCTCAGCTTGTCTGAGTGTGAAAAGCTAAGCAGGGTCAGGCCTGGTTATTACTTGGATGGGAGAC
This sequence comes from Shinisaurus crocodilurus, assembly GCA_021292165.1. Lineage (NCBI taxonomy): Eukaryota > Metazoa > Chordata > Lepidosauria > Squamata > Shinisauridae > Shinisaurus > Shinisaurus crocodilurus. The sequence goes on from CM037878.1 coordinate 37,687,996, forward strand.
CCCTCCTCTAGTTTCCTGCATTGAGCAGGGGGTTGGACTCGATGGTCTTGTAGGCCCCTTCCAACTCTATGATCTATGAATCTATAAAGCCACATCCAATTTTAAAAAACAAAAAACCCTGCAAAAACAAAGACACTCAATATAGTTCTGCAGCACTAAGAGTTTTTGAATAAAGCAGAAAGAGATGGCTTTCAAGCTGCATGCAGCCTAACAAAAACATTGTGTTGCCTGCAAGGATCACACTTCTTCAGACTAGAACATGTTTCTAGACTTATGGTTGTAAAGCAAATCTTGAAATTCTTTCAGTAACATGTCACCAGGCTCAGAAAATAGAAAGCAAATGCAAATAAGTCTACATGTATTAAGTTGATTCTGAAGTTTTGGAGTAAGCAAAGGGTTCTTAAGCTGGTTCATGCAGTAGCCATCAAGAAGAGCATATGCTTATGAAGCACAGATGGCAATGTCTACATGACATGTACCCAGATACTGCCCAATTTCCATGCCCCATTTTTTTGATATGGAATAATCATTGCAACTTGGATATACTGACACCTGCACATACTGCCCAATGAGCACATTATGTCATACACATTCACCTGCACTCCACTGTGCATATGAGTTTTCCAAAAGTCTGGATCAAGTGGATCAGCCTTTGTAGATTACAGATCTGAGGGGTGTTGGAGGGCTTACTACACTTCTCCAGTCTTACTGACGTGCTTTTTGAAAATGGATTCCCACACAAGGCACAAAATATGGGATAAATATGACTTGTGAAGTAAGGATGAGGGGCAACAGTTTAAAAAGATTTCCAGCTGGGGTATTAGACTGCTTTCCTAATCCGATGAGGAAGTTCTAAACATGTGAATCTATTTTAAGAGGAAGTGTATGGAATCCAAACACAGGTAAACAATGACCTAAAGATACCACCTCCACTACTACCCTGCCCTGATAGGGGCTTTATACCTTAAGAGTGGTGTGCCAGACAGAAATTCTGTCTCTACAGCTTTTCCCAACCACAGTGATGACTGAATTTCTTTCAGTGGACTTAGTCAGAACCAGCTCTATGGATTTAACAACTGCATGACAGACAAAGATATACATTAAGTACTCACAAAGTGCCAAATTAAAATGGTATTTATTCCTATTCTGTTACTTGCTGTTCCAAGCTGTAGTTTCTTACCTTCAAGCCTTCTGTTGGCAGTCTGTAACCAAACCTTGCTGGCAGGTCATCGAATGTCTGCGTTGCATTTTCAAAATTAAACTAAATGCAAAAGAAATGTGAAACCATATATTATGTGCTAATTAGTGTACAATTGAGAAATAGCAGCACATCCCTTGAGTTCAACAACATTTGATTCCTCAAAGTTACGTTTAGACTCTTCCTACCAAGGCCAAGAAGGTGCTATTGTATGCCCCACCTTGTGCCCAACAGACCAGACAGATGAGGCCCAGCACTGGGTGCTCCTTTATGCACCTACTGATTCATTTCAGTTTCAGCTTTTACATAGCTCACCGAGTGTTGGACTGGGACTCAGGAGATCCGGGTTCTATTCCCCGCTCGGCCATGAAACTCACTGGGTGACTTGGGGCCAGTCACTGACTCTCAGCCTAACCTACCTCACAGGGTTGTTGTGAGGATAAAATGGAGGAGGAGGATTCATAGATCATAGGGTGGCCGGGTGACCGGCCAGATGGGCGATTAAAAAATATAATAAATAAATAAATAATAAATAGAGAATTATGTAAGCCGCCTTGGGTTCCCCTTCCAGGAAAAAAGGTGGGTATAAATATAATAAATAAATAAATAAATAAAGATTCTTGCCCTTCAGCCATACTTGTGATCAGCCAAATTCTATATAACTGTTAGAAAGTGCTTTAATTCCTTATAAAATTTCACCATAAAATCTGCTTCTACTAGGGGGAGAAAAAGGAGTGCCGAAGTGGGTCTGTTAACCACCCCAACAAGCCACCCTTGTCGGGTTTGGATGATACGAGATGCTGCAACAGGGGCATGAATCAGTAACCTAAAGGGCGCAGGTGCCACAACCCACCATGGCTTAAATAAGCCACAGTGGGCTGCTGTGACTATGCAAACCAGGTCTCTTTTTATTTATTTATTTATTTATTTATTATATTTATCAATCGCCCATCTGGCTGGTCACCCGGCCACCCTGGGCGATGTACAATTAAAATACAACAAAACAACACAATAAAATATAACAATTAAAACAATATAAAAAATTCTCATTAAAAACCTAACCCACCCCATATTCCCGCCTGAACAGCCATGTTTTTAATGCACGGCGGAAGCTCATCACGGAGGGGGCATGGTGAAGGTCACTAGGGAGGGAGTTCCATAATGTGGGGGCCGCCACAGAGAAGGCCCTCTTCCTAGTCCCCACCAGCCTGGCTGCTCTGGCTGATGGGATAAGGAGAAGGCCGTCCGTGGCAGACATTTGTTGAGCGGCCTACTTGATGTTGCTGGAGGCGCTCCTTGAGATAAACTGGGCCGGAGCCGTGTAGGGTTTTAAAGGTCAAAACCAACACCTTGAATTCGGCTCGGCAAGCAACTGGTAGCCAGTGCAACTCATTAAGCACTGGCGTGATGTGATCACGCCGGCGGCTGCCCTTAATCAGGCGAGCCGCCGCGTTCTGTACCAGCTGAAGCTTCCGGACCGTCTTCAAGGGTAACCCCACGTAGAGCGCATTACAGCAGTCTAGGCGAGAGGAGACCAAGGCATGAACCACTGATGGGAGCAGGTGATTAGGAAGGTAGGGGCGCAGCTGCCGTATCAGATGGAGTTGATACAGCGCCGCCCGGCTCACAGCTGCCACCTGAGCCTCCATGGACAGCTGGGAGTCTAGAATGACCCCCAAGCTGCGGACCTGGTCCTTCAGGGGTAGATGTACCCCATTCAGCACCAGGTCAACATCCCCTAACCTTCCCTTGTCCCCCACCAGAAGTACCTCGGTCTTGTCGGGGTTCAGTTTCAGCATGTTCCTTCCCATCCAGCCAGCCACTGACTCCAGGCACTTGGACAGGGTCTCAACGGCCAACCTCGGTGAGGACTTAAAACAGAGGTAGAGCTGCGTGTCATCCGCATACTGATGACACTGCACCCCAAACCTCCTGATGATAGCTCCCAGCGGCTTGAGGTAGATGTTGAATAACATCGGGGAGAGGATGGAACCCTGCGGCACTCCACAAGTGAGCAGCTGAGGGTCCGAAGCCTCCTCCCCGAGAACTACCCTCTGATACCTTCCAGAGAGGAAGGACCGGAACCACTGCAATACAGTGCCTCCCAAGCCCAACCCCTCCAGACGGTCCAGGAGGATACCGTGGTCAACGGTATCAAAAGCCGCTGAGAGATCGAGGAGGACTAGAAAGGAGCATTCGCCCCTATCCAAAGCCCTCCTCATATCATCCACCAAGGCGACCAAGGCCGTCTCCGTCCCATGTCCAGTCCTGAAGCCCGACTGGCACGGATCCAAATAATCGGCTTCATCCAAGTGTGCCTTCAACTGAGCACCCACCACCCGCTCGATCACCTTGCCCAGAAATGGTAAATTGGAGACTGGGCGAAAGTTGTTTAAATCCTGGGGATCCAAGGAGGGCTTCTTTAGAAGCGGTCTTATTACTGCCTCCTTGAGGGCTGATGGCATCACTCCCTCCTCGAGGGAGGCATTCACCACCGCCTTGATCCCCTCACCCAGTCTCTCCCTGCAGTTCATGATGAGCCAGGACGGGCAAGGGTCAAGCAAGCAGGTGGTCGGCCTCACAGATGAACGCACCTTGTCCACTTCATCAGAAGGAAGAAGCCGAAACCGATCCCACAAAACCGGTCTGCCATTGGCCTCCTCCCGCTCACTCCCTGTGTCCACGACGTACGATATCCCACTCCTGATCCAATCGATTTTATCTGCGAAGTGCTTCGCTAAAGCCTCACAGGAGGCTTTTGACTGTTCCAGTGGGTCCGGAGCGACTGGACCGACTAGACTCCGGACCACTTGGAACAGCCTCCTGGGGCAGCACTCTGCAGACGCAATGGAGGCAGCATAGAAATTCTTTTTTGCTGCCTTCACCGCCACCCGGTAGGCTGAAGATGCAGCTCTAACCCGTGTTCGATCGTCTTCGGAGCGGGAATTTCGCCATCGGCGCTCTAGCCTTCTCACCTCTTGTTTCAGAGCTCGCAGCGACGGAGTGAACCATGGCGCTGCGCGAGCTCTGTTTAGGCGAAGAGGGCGCTTCGGGGCAACTCGGTCTAATGCCCTGGTGACTGCGGCATTCCAGTCATTCACCAGGGTCTCGACCGAGCTACCGTTTGTGTGCTCCAATTCCCCAAGCGCGTTCAGGAATCCATCCAGATCCATAAGACGCCTGGGGCGGACCATTCTAATAGGTCCCTCACCCCTGCAGAGGGGTTGTGGCACCGAGAAATCCAACCCCACCAGATAGTGATCTGACCATGACAAGGGGGTGGTGGATATACCCCCGATCTCCAGATCATTTCCCCCCTCTCCGGAAACAAAAACCAAGTCCAGTGCATGACCGGCTACATGGGTAGGTCCAGTTAATACAGGGTGCAGCTCCCAGGAAGCCATGGTCTCCATGAAGTCTTTGTTGAATTCCCTTTGATAATCCCATTTCTTTAGGAATTTTTTATACACAGACACAAGCTTTTTACAACACTTACTGCTAAGATGTCTGCTTCCACAGGCAATAGGTTTAAGAAAGCAAACAGCTGAACTGTGAGAATGGTGTAAATCTGAGTGGCAGACAGCATTAACATTCCTATTGACAGCAGCATTTTAATTAAATTCCTGTAAGACAAAAACAAAAGGAAGTTAGGAAATGCAGCAAGCATTCACACCCTGACCCAGTAGATATATGTAGATACTACAGTGCATGAAGTGGCTTGAGGTTAGCAAATTACAACAGCATCAGGCAAATTCAATCTCTTTCAGTGTAAATCAAGTTTCAAATAAATATATTTATTTTATCTGTCTGTCTTATGCCTATGGTGAGTCCAACCTCTGCCACCTCTCATCCCTGTTGCTACCTACCTCCAAGATCAGCACGGATGAGAGGTGGAGGGACTCGCCCAAGGGAGGGGAAGAGCAAATGTTAACCCCTGCCATGGATCGGAGATAACAGTGGTGATGTCCTCTGAGGGGTTTCCTCCAGGGGGTGGGGCTTGGAGCCTAAGCCCCACCCCCTGAAGGAACCCCAGAGTTGGTGCAGGCTGGATTGGGGTGCCCCATGGGCCAGATTCAGCCCACAGGCCACAAGTTCTGCACCCTTGCTAAAGCCTAAACCCAGCTATTGGGATACTTAAGAATTGGATGGTGGCAGCAGAATCGGAGGGATAAGGAAAGCAGGTATATTTATTACAGTGTTATTAATGGGGTCAATCCTTCACATGTGGACATAGCAGTGTGATCATGTAAGTGGAACCCTTCAAGGAGGATTCCATCACAGACTCATTAAATAACAACATCATCTTATGAAAGGCAAATGGGGCAAAAATTATCCTACTGGCTAATTGTTAAAGTCCTGCTGTAAAAGACTTGTTTACCACATAGATTTGTGCTGATGAAACGCTCAGAGAGCAAGAGTTGCCACATTCCACATTCTTCGCGCCCCCATTCCATCATCATCATCATCATCAGGCGATCACTCGTGACCGAGTAAGATTGTCTTCCGGGATAAAAGGAGGAAATTCTAAAGAAGATTGTGTAGACTCTAGCGATGGGTCCGTAAGTGACTGTGGAGGCCAATTCTAGATCCACACAGCTTCCCACAGTGAGGACACAGGTTACCAGATAGAAGATGGTCCTGTAAAGGATTCATTTGACGTGCTTTTCGCTTAGCACGTTTCTCCCTTTCACCTTGCACTCGGGCTTCTTCAAAGTCCATGGAACCTTTGTGAAAGGCCAACCTCCATTTAGATCGTTCATGGGCCAGAGCTTCCCAGTTTTCGATGTTTATATTGCATTTTTTTAGATTAGCCTTATGAACATCTTTAAACCTCTTATATTGACCACCGATATTCCGCTTTCCATCCTTGAGTTGGGAGTAAAGTAACTGCTTTGGGAGACGGCAGTCAGGCATTCGAACAACATGACCGGTCCACTGAAGTTGGCGTTGAAGGATCATTTTTTCAATGCTAGTAGTCTTTGCTTCTTCCAGTACACTGACATTTGTTCGCCTATCTTCCCAAGTAATTTGCAGGATTTTCCGGAGGCAACGTTGATGAAACCTTTCAAGGAGGTGGAAGTGACGTTTATAGATAGTCCATGTTTCGCAGGCATACAATAAAGTTGGTAATACAATGGCTTCATAAACCAGTGTTTTGGTCTTCTTACAAATATCCCGATCCTCGAACACTCTATGTTTCATTCGAGAAAATGCGGCACTTGCGGAGCTCAGACGATGCTGGATTTCACTGTCGATGTTAGCTGTAACAGAAAGATAGCTGCCAAGATAGAGAAAATGATCGACATTTTCCAGTATTGTCCCGCCAAGCTGGATAGATGGCATCACCAAAGGATTGGCTTGCACTTGCTGATGAAGCACTTTGGTTTTTTTGATGTTAAGTGAGAGACCAAGTTTTTCGTATGCTTCTGCAAAAGCATTTAGGATAGTTTGGAGATCATCCTCTGAATGTGCAGAGACCACATTATCATCAGCATACTGAAGTTCCACAACGGAGGTTGTAATTACCTTACTTTTTGCTTTCAGCCTGCTGAGATTAAAAAGCTTTCCATCTGTTCGATATATAATTCCCACACCGGTGGGAAGTTTCCCCTTGACAAGATGTAAAACCATGGCGATGAAAATGGCAAATAATGTTGGGGCGATAACACATCCCTGTTTAACACCTGATCCCACTTTAAATGGAGCACCATGAGAGCCGTTGTTGTCCAAAACTGTTGCCGTCATGTTGTCATGGAGAAGTCGCAAGATATTCACAAATTTATTGGGGCATCCAATTTTCATAAGGATAGTCCAGAGAGCTGTACGATCTACAGTATCAAAGGCCTTAGCCAAATCAATAAATGCCATATAAAGGGGTTGATTTTGCTCCTGGCATTTTTCTTGGAGCTGACGTGCAGTAAAAATCATGTCTACTGTCCCTCTAGAGGGGCGGAAACCATATTGAGTTTCAGGGAGGATCTCTTCTGAAATAGATAGAAGACGGTTTGCGAGAATCCTAGCAAATATTTTACCTGCGGTTGCTAAGAGAGAAATGCCCCGATAGTTTCCACACACTATCTGACCTGTGGCTCCACACAATATTGCTACATCACATTAGGGTTGGGTGCAATGACAATGGTGTGACGGGTGACTGCCAGGGAAACAGCCTTCTCTGCAATGGCCCCCCGTCTGTGGAATACCCTTCCGAGGGAGATCCACCTGGCATCTTCACTGTATACATTTAAACATCAGGTTAAGACCTTCCTCTTTAAGCAGACATTTAATCTTTAATCTGTTGCTTGATTATTGATTTTACTGCTGACTCAGTGTTTTCAATGTTTAATACTGTATTATTGTTTGTGTTACTTTTTTGTTGTTGTTTGGTTTTATTATTGTAAACCACCCCAAAGGCATTTTCCTGTTGGGCAGTATACAAATCTAATAAATAAACTGCAAACAGAGTAGCGCCATCCTGTCCTTCTCAATTAGTGCAAATACCAAGCTGAATGACAACACAGGTACAAAGCTGAACGTTGTGATAAGATTGAGCTTCACAGTGAGTGCTGTTCCGGCAGCCCAGTGGCCTGTAAGAACAAGGCCATAAGCAGAGAGTCACCCAACGAATATGTTGAAATATTTCATTTTATTAAGATGCAATAATCACTCATTTAGAATTTCAACCCCTGTAGGGTTTGTTTGTTTGCTTTTTGCTTAGGATTCCTAAGAGAGTTATATCAAACCAGCTTTTGCAGGTAGGTGAGCCAACTGCTCTCTGAGCAAGCTGGCTTGTAAGCCAAATTTATCAAGACACTTACAAACTCTAACGATCAAGTGATATACACTCCTCCACCCTGCTTTCGTTTAGACTAATGACTTCAATCTTCTGAACATTGATTTATTAAAAGAAATCTACTTGTGGTAATAGAATTAGAGGGCATCACTGAAACGTCTTGAAATGACAATGCTCTACTACAGTCTGCTTCATAATTTAAGATTTGTGCAGTGTGTCATGTTCCTGCAGAACTGTACTGAAGTCACTGCTGAACTGTACCGAATCGGGCAGGCCTGCAGCAATCTGCAAAGCTGAAAACTTCTGAGAGCCAATATGATGATTCGAACTGCAAAGGGGTAGATGGTCCCTCCTAAATTTTAGTATGCAAAACATTTTGAAGTAGAGAGCATGAGTGAACACACCAGATCTCATGACTATACACAGTGCAGCAACTGTGGCTTCCACTAACTTCCAGCTGCTAGTGCCGTACACAGAGGCAGTCACATGCAAGCCCACAGTGCACACAGAACCCTGACTTTTGGCAGACCATTCAGGGACTACATACAAATACTCTTGCTTAATTGGAGTGTGGCTGACACAGAGTGAAACGCATGTTCTCAAAAAAAGGGCCATGGGCAGTATCCAATGCCGCACGTGTGCTAATGTAAATATGTTGTGCTAAAGGAAAGGATCTCTAGTACAACACCAACGTTGCGCTAGAGGACTCTTATTCTACCACAATGAAATTTATGTTAGTACTTGTGTATCACAAAATAAAATGATCCTCAATGGGATAGGTTCCTCGAATTCTTTGGAAAGTTATTAGACATTCTTCAATGAGAAAATCAGTAATAGCTGACAAACTTCCATAAGACAACAGTTTGCGCAGCACTACTGCTCTTCTTCTGGTGAAGAGCCACAGGTGTGCATTTGGTGTTGGGAACCCTGTCTGAACTGAAAATGCACTTCCATCTAATCATGTGGGGAAAAACATGGTGAAACAATCGCCTTCTCCTGATTTTGAAGAAGATGCCAGACACTGTGATCACGCAATACTGCCCAGCTACCCACATGATAACAGATGCCAATTGGGAAGTTTGAGTGGTGACTATCCTGGATTTAAATTAAGAATTAATAGCTGTAATTTCTTAAGAATGTTCGGAGACAGATTCAGTCTTACAGAGAACAGGTATACTCTGAAACTGTTAAATCATTCACAGAATAGCAATACATACTCCTTTTTTTGGCTCTCATTCATTACTTTTTTTCAAGAGGTTTTTAAAAAGAGAGCCAGTATACCGTAGTGGTTAGAGTGTTAGACTGGGACTCGGGAGATCCGGGTTCTAGTCCCCACTCGGCCATGAAACTCACTGGGTGACTTTGGGCCAGTCACTGACTCTCAGCCTAACCTACCTCACAGGGTTGTTGTGAGGATAAAATGGAGAGGAGGAGGAGGATTATGTAAGCCGCCTTGGGTTCCTTGCAGGAAAAAAGGCGGGGTATAAATATAATAATTAATAAATAAATAAATAAAAAAGCAAGTTGCAGGCCAGACATCTACTATTGTGTTGTCCACCCGCAGGGCTACAGTGTGTCCAAGGCATTTGAGCATTCACCATTTGATTCTTTTCTCCTCCCCTACACACACACCCAAACCATTTTGAAGGGATCACTCTTCAGAGCCCTGGATTTTGAAAGCAGGGAATGGTTCTTTCCCATTTGTTGAGGCTTCCTACTCTGGTCACACACTGACAGTACAGCTATTCTGCGTGAGGAAAAAGCTCCATCTCAGAAGACTGAACTCGCCCTTGGAGGGTTTTTATCACATACACAGAGCAGAGCACTGGAAAGACAACCCTTGAACAAAAGTGGCTATATAGACAACAAGCACTGGTTACTTGTCATCATCATCAGGCGATCACTCGTGACCGAGTAAGATTGTCTTCCAGGATAAAAATTTACAAAAAGGAAATTTTAAAGGAGGAAATTTTAAAGAAAAATTGTGTAGACTCTAGCGATGGGTCTGTAAGTGACTGTGGAGGCCAATTCTAGATCCACACAGCTTCCCACAGTGAGGACACAGGTTACCAGATAGAAGATGGTCCTGTAAAGGATTCATTTGACGTGCTTTTCGCTTAGCACGTTTCTCCCTTTCACCTTGCACTCAGGCTTCTTCAAAGTCCATAGAACCTTTGTGAAAGGCCAACCAGTTAGATCGTTCATGGGCCAGAGCTTCCCAGTTTTTGATGTTTATATTGCATTTTTTTAGATTAGCCTTAAGAACATCTTTAAACCTCTTATATTGACCACCGATATTCCGCTTTCCATCCTTGAGTTGGGAATAAAGTAACTGCTTTGGGAGACGGCAGTCAGACATTCGAACAACATGACCGGTCCACTGAAGTTGGCGTTGTAAGCTACAGCAGTTTAAGCTACAGCTAATCCAATTGTTGGGTGGACATCCTCACTCCCTCATTCACACTCCTGATATTATTGCCCATGGCTGCTGAGGCCCGTCCCAGCAGCCATCATGAGCATTGGAGCCTGCCTGGATTGGAATGAATAAGGGTTAGGTCTGATTGGTCCATCTGAACTTAACATTGCATTCCAAAATTCATCCCCTCCCCCTTTACTATCTAGCAGCAGCTTAGGGTGCAATCCTATGCATGTGTAGACAAAAATAAATCCTACAACTTCCAGCATCCCCGAGACAGCATGGCTGGCTGGGGGATGCTGGGAGTTGTAGGACTTATTTTTGTCAAAACATGCATAGGATTGTGCCCTTAATGGATCTTCTCATCCCAAGGTAACCATCACTTACTCACAGGACAGCATGCTCAGTCATCCAACCACCCTATTTCTTCTTATACTGTAGCAAATTTGTCCATTAAAAGTAGGAGTAGCTTCTTCAATTTGACAGACAACAACTATCAAATGCAACCTACTTTCAAAACCTAGTTGCCTTTCGAGCAGATCAAGCCTACATGATATTCTAAAAGGAGTCCCAAAACACAAACCTTCTTTTGCCCTTCTTTTCACTAAATGTTAGTTTTCTGAACCTTTGAGTCATCTCCCTAGTCCTGTGACACTAATCTAAGAGAGGCTATTGCGAGACAGCACCATATAATGCTAAACACAAGCAAACGTGATAATTTAACAACTCCACTTTTTATATGAAGTCTCATAAAATGCTAATCCTCAGATGGTTCAGAAACTTGAAGAAGCATGTGAGAAGGGAAAACTGAAGTCAGATGAACTTGAATCGTAGTTTCTATACGAAAGACAGCTGGCATTTAGAATCTACTGCAAGTGTCTGGGCCAGGCACCCTGCAGATGTGTTAAACTACAACTCACATCATCTCCAGCCAGCAGCCATGTTGGTTGGGGGGATGATGGTGTTTGTAGCCCAACACATCTGGAGGGCACCAGGTAGAAGAAGCTGGCCTAAGTCCCTCACCAAGGACTCCTAAGCAAATTTAGCAGTCATGGCATAAGAGAAGAGGTCTTCTTATGGATCAGTAACTGATTCAAGAAAAAAAAGCAGAGAGTAGGAATAAATGGTAAATTCTCCCAGTGGAGGGATATAAACAGTAGGGTTCCACAGGGATCTGAATTGGGACCAATGCTTTTCAACTTGTTCATAAATGATTTGGAATTAGGAGTGAGCAGTGAAGTGGCCAAATTATTTAGGGCAGTTAAAACAAAAAGGGATTGCGAAGAGCTCCAAAAGAATGTCTCCAAACTGGGAGATAGGCATCAAAATGCCAAATGCAGTTCAGTGTAAGCAAGTGTAAAGTAATACACATTGGGGCAAAAAACAACAACAACAACAACCCAACTTCACATATAAACTGATGAGATCTGAGCTAGCAGTAACAGACCAAGAAAAGATCTTGTGGTTGTGGTGGACATCTTGATAAAAATGTCAACCCAGTGTGCAGCTGCAGTAAAAATGGCAAATTCCATGTTAAGCATAATTGGGAAATAAAACTGCCAAGATCATTCTCCCCTTATACAAATCTATAGTGTGACCACACTTAGAATACTGTGTACAGTTTTGGTTGCTGCACCTAAAAAAGATTATAGTAGAGTTGGGAAAAGTGCAAAAAAGGACAACTAAAATGATCAAGGGGCTGGAGCAACTCCTCCTACGAGGAAAGGTTACAGCATCTGGAACTGTTTAGCTTAGAGAAAAGGTGAGTGAGGGGAGACATGACAGAGGGGTTCAAAATTATGCATGGTGTGGAGAAAGTGGATAGGAAGACATTTTTCTCCCTCTCCCATAATACTAGAACCCAATGGAGTCATCCCATGAAGCTGACTGGTGGGGAGATTCAGGATAGATAAAAGGAAGTACTTCTCCACACAGAGCATAGTTAAACTATGGAATTCACTATCACAAGATGTAGCGATGGCCACCAATTTGGATGGCTTTAAAAGGGGATTAGACAAATTCATGGAGGGGAAAGCTATCAATGGCTACTCGTCCTGATTTCATAGATTTCATAGATCATAGAGTTGGAAGGGGCCTACAAGGCCATCGAGTCCAACCCCCTGCTCAATGCAGGATGATTATATGCTACCTCTAGTATCAGAGGCAATACACCAGTTGCTGGGGAACATAGTGATAGGGTGCTCTCGCACTCATGTCCTGTTTGTGGTTTTCCCATGGGCAGCTGGTTGGCCACTTTGTGAACAGAATGCTGGACTAGATGGACCCCTGGTCTGATCCAGCATGGCTCTTATGTTCTTAGGACAGGATTCCTCCTCTGCTAAATAAAAGGAACAGCTGCCAAGACAAAAATGAAAGATTGTGACATCTTTGTGAATGGAACAGGTGTCAGGATTGCACCTTTATGTATATGGCCTTAGAATGAAATAACTTACAGAAGCCTTCCCCAACCTAGTGCACTCCAGATGTGTTGAACTGAAATGCCTATAATTCCCAGTTGGCATGGGGATGATGGGACTTGCAGTCTAGCACATTTGGAGGGCACCAGGCTGAGGAAGGCTGATTTACAATTTAACAAAAGCTGCCACTCATTTTAAAAAGAAAGCACCCAACAGCTACAACAGACAGGAGAACGAAGTTAGGGATAGCTTTAAAAAATGTGTTCTATTCATTTAAATGGCATTATCAACATGCATGGCACTCTACAAAGTATAGTTACTATTAGGCAGGGCTGCAAAACCTCTTAGGCAGGGCTGCAAAGCCTAAGGGCCAAATTCCATTTGGAGAAGCTCTCAGGGGCTGCATTCTAATGATGGGTGGGGCCAAAAACACTAGTATATTTTAGCTTAGAGCTCTTACTGCCAGCAACTAAGCCTTAGGAAAGACATCTTAACCTTGGGGGGGGGGGGGAGATGCACAAAAGCCATGAAACCACCAAACAATTGGTAGTTGGGGGGAAGGGCATCACTGTCTGTGGAACCACAGAGGGCCAGATTTAGCCCCACCCATGAGGCTGAGGTTCTACACCTCTGCTCTAAGCAAAGGTTTTAAATTTGGTTTTAATTTTATTATAATGCTTTTATTGTGTGTATTTTATATTGTACTTTATTGTATTTTTTTTTTACTGATTATTGTAAACTACCCACAGAGCTTCAGCTATTGGGTGGCATCGAAATAAACAACAACAACAACCATCTCCAAAAATGGTGCAGGAGGCAGGCACTTCACTTTGTAGCATCCTGTCTCCCAGGTTGTTGTTTTTTAATTAAAAATCTAAAGTCAAGTTTAAGTCAGGAAGGACAGGGACCCTGGTGGACACCAACAGAGGTGCCCTCAAGGACCATCCTGGGGACCCTGGGTCTAGAGTCCACACTGAGAAGCATGATTTGCTCCCTCTCAATTGTATCCCAGACTGAAGCCCATTTACTTCATCGCATGGAATAAAAACAGAGCCAACCCCAGTCTACATAGTCCTAATCCCACTTCATCTGCATAGGAATTCCCCTGTGTCACACTAGACCTGCACCAATATGACTGAATCTGAATTAGTGGGCTCATATCAGAGATAATGTTTGAATCCCAAGTATCCCAAGAGGTCTTTGTCCTCTGGGCCAGGCAGACACATTCCACCAGAAAGGAAATGTTAGCCAGTGGTTGGGCCTTATTCTTCCCACACAAAGGAAGTTCACACATGTCCCACTGGAAGGAACATGGTGTAGTGCTTGTGAAACTACAGGCATTGCATCTGCAAGCCTCCTAATACAGGGGTGCGACTATCAATACACCTTCTCCACACACCTTTCCCTAAGGCACAGCAAAGAACAAAATGATAGCACCTGCATCCCATATAGGAGACCAGGCAGCTCCATGATACCCACTCATAAGGCAGGCAGGCCTCTCCTGAAACTAGAGCAGACCAAACATGTAGACTGCAAATTAGGTTAGGATATGCTCAAGGCAACTGGAAGATCAGGCTGCAGCTTACTCTAACTGGATGAATGAGTTTGACCTCAGAGATGTTTGCTCTAACCGGATGAATGAGTTTGACCTCAGAGATGAATGAGCCGGGTCACATGACCCAGCAGCTTATTGTGGGTTAATTAACCCATGTTTAGCCCAACTGCATCTGGCTGCCATTTTTAATATGCAGCCTCCCATCAGAGTGATCGGGTGTTGCAGAGTGTTGTGTGAACTCAGCCATTGTGGGTTAATCGAGGGTTGAACAACCTACACTTAACCCTCAATTAGTAGTTGGGTACACGTGTGAGGTGTTTAACCCTTGATTAACCCATGATGGGTTGGTCTGCAGGACATGCCACAACCCCCGATAAAGATTGAAAGTTGCATATTCAAGACAATGGCAGCAGGCACCCTGCAGCACTGTGACTAATCGTGGGTTAATTAATTAACCCACAATAAGCCACTGTGTCATGCAAACCAGGTCCGTCTGTATAACGCAAACATTTGCAAAGTGTGATATTTTTCAAGTGTATGCTTAAAACATCTTTGGTTGCAATCCTAAGCACACGTATAGGAAGAAAGTCCCATTTAATACAATAGAATTTACTTTTAGTAAATATGTATAGAATAATGATGCCGGACTGTTTGCTGCTGCAAATGGGGTTCCTGGACAGCACAGCATCACTGATGACAATGATTATATTTCTAGCCCACCTTTTTTCCTGCAAGGAACCCAAGGCGACTTACATAATCCTCCTCCTCCTCTCCATTTTATCCTCACAATAACCCTGTCAGGTAGGTTAGGCTGAGTCAGTTACTGACCCAAAGTCACCTAGTGAGCTTCATGGCCAAGTGGGGACTAAAACCTGCATCTCCTGAGTCCCAGTCCAGCACTCTAACCACTACCCCATCCATTGATCCCAATATGTTATTATTTTTAATGGAAAAGAGATTATATCTATGTATGTGTGCATGTGTATCCAGTTTAAATTTAAAAATCTGATTTATTAAGGTTTTTAGCCATACTGCTTTGCTCCCACTTCATTTTTCCCTTCATACAAGTGAGCAAACAAGCCAGGAAGCTGCAGTTAACCACAGCTTCATTTTACATCTGAACCAGGGAACTATAATCAATCACCTCCAAACAAGTCAACTTTAATCCATGGCTTCATATCCTAGCTAGCTTGTTTGGAAGCCACGTAACATAGTTTCCCAATCCAGACGTAATGGGAAGCTATGGTTAAGTGTAGCTTGCTGGCTTGTTTTCCTGCTTGCGAAGCAGGGGCAAAGGGGACGATGCAGGTGTACAAAGCATATACATATCCCGACTTAAGCCAAAATTTGATCATCTGAAGCAGGTCACTGAGAGCAACGTAGTGCAGTGTTTGTTTTCCTCCCCACTACCATTCTGAAGCCAGGGCAGGCACCTAGCAGGAAGAGGGCAAATAGCAATAATAGGAGGGAGATGTTAAAAAAAGGGGAAGCAGTAACACAGGCAAGAGCAAAGAAAGAACAACCACTCCCTGAACAGTGATTTGCAATGCTGAACTATAAGGGCCTTATCTGAAAAACGAAAGCCAACAGTTTTAAAGAATATTTGTATGTTCTGCTCAAATGCTGCCAGACCCAGTAGCCCACAGAGGTGTATTGTATTAGCTAGAAGACTTGTGAGCAAGTCCCCAGTTTGTCTTTCAGCAGGCATGCATTCACCAGGTGGCCTTCAATAAGCCCCCATCCCTTAGCTCTGTCTTACATTTGGGGATAATACTAACCTTCCTTACAAGATCATTTTTGTATTGCACAGGATAACCTACCTCACAGGGTTGTTGTGAGGATAAAATGGAGAGGAGGAGGAGGATTATGTAAGCCACCTTGGGTTCCTTGCAAGAAAAAAGGTGGGGTATAAATGTAATAAATAAATAAATAATGTATGTGAAGCAGAAACTTAATCTGAAAATATTGGCTCTTTATGAAGGGGATATGCCCAGAACTACTGAAATGAAGCATTCTTCACTTTCGCTCTAACAGACATTTTAAGGTACATTAAAAAAAAAAAAACAAAGATAGCTGTGCTGGTCCATGAGAAATAATAAATACCTACAATAAACTACATCTGTTTGTAATATAACGGGTCAGTGTCAAGAGTCTCTCAGCACCCTTCTTTCCTTTACTGTATAACCATTTACAGTCATGCTTTGGATTGAGAGCATAATTCGTTCCGGAAACATGCTTGTAATCCAAAACACTCTTATATCAAAACGAAATTCCCCCCCAAAAAATTGTACAGATTTTTAATTTAAGCCGTACTACAGTACTTGTCTTGCAAAACGTCGCTTGTATATCAAGTCAAAAATAAATAAATAAATATTTGAAAAATTGCTTGTCTTGCAAAACGCTCTCAAACCAAGTTACTTGCAATCCAAGGTATTACTGTATATAAGTCCTTCCCAATTACCTGGCATCCCTATGACAGCAATAGCAGGTATGTATTATTTCAGTTTACACCCTGCCTTTCTGCATTTACCACCCATGGCGGCTAACAATAAAAACACAACAAAACAGTTTAAAAGTGAACAACGATAAGATAAAAAGCTGATAAAACTGAAGACAATCAAATTGCAGATCCTTGCTTTGTTAGTTGATTGCTAAAATGTGGAAGCAGCAATTATTCTATAAAATTAAGGCAGTGTGTGATGATAATACATTATCTGGCATATATTTGTTATCTCTATTCCTAACATAATTCTCATGAATGAAGGTGGATTCAGAGTGTTTTGACTCTTACCCTTTAGCGTACAAATGGTGTACACTAATAGAGAATTCAAAAGAGCAGTCCTATACATGTCTACTCAGGAGTGAGCCCCATTTAGTTCAATTAAACTTACTCCCAGGTAAGTGCACATAGGGATACAGCCTAGGAGTTGACAACGTTTGAAAATTCACCTCAAGGAAGTACGTCATTTACATTCTGATTACATTATTATTGTGGTGGGTGCTTTTATTACCTTGGAGGGGGGGGTTATTGGAGGACATTGCAAATCAAAAATATTCTGCAGATCATTTTTTCAATGCTTTCAGAGTCTAGCAAAATCAGGGTTGGGTTTTGTTTTTTTTAATCTTATTAAACCATTACCCATTTGGAATGTGCAGTAGAGGAAGAGATAAAATTGCATGGTCTACTCCACCAGTTCTGCAGAGAGCACAGCTACCTTGTGGTTCCCCCCTCCCTGAAATGTTTAAATTCAAGCTAATCATTATAAGATCTATTGTAACTTTAAGAACTGGTACCTCAGTTTGCTAGTTTCTCTTCCCTCCTAGTCCCTTTTTTTCCTTTTGTGCCATGTATTTTAATGTAAGCTGAGGGAAGGGATTCAAGTCTTGTTTTTCACCTTTGTACAGTACTTAGTAAATATCAGGAACCTTATAAATCCTTAATAATATAAAAACCCATTCCTACAACAAGTTGCATAACCAAGTGACATTTTTAGGATGTGGCACACTGTTGCACCAGTATAAAACAAGCAAATTTCTAGCCGTAGAGAGAAACCTACTGTACAGGAAATATCTCCTACGTTATGAAAACAAGAGGGGTTGTTGACAGAGCTTTCAGTGGTCAGGTGGTGGGATTTCATCAACGTTGCCTCCGGGAAAATCCTGCGAATTACTTGCGAAGATAGGCGAACAAAGGTCAGTGTACTGAAAGAAGCAAAGACTACTAGCGTTGAAAAAATGATCCTTCAACGCCAACTTCAGTGGACCAGTCATGTTGTTCGAATGCCTGACTGCCGTCTCCCAAAGCAGTTACTTTATTCCCAACTCAAGGATGGAAAGCAGAATATCGGTGGTCAATATAAGAGGTTTAAAGATGTTCATAAGGCTAATCTAAAAAAATGCAATATAAACATCGAAAACTGGGAAGCTCTGGCCCATGAACGATCTAACTGGAGGTTGGCCTTTCACAAAGGTTCTATGGACTTTGAAGAAGCACGAGTGCAAGGTGAAAGAGAGAAACGTGCTAAGCGAAAAGCACGTCAAATGAATCCTTTACAGGACCATCTTCCATCTGGTAACCTGTGTCCTCACTGTGGGAAGCTGTGTGGATCTAGAATTGGCCTCCACAGTCACTTACAGACCCATCGCTAGAGTCTACACAATCTTCTTTAGAATTTCCTCCTTTTAAAATCTCCTTTTTGTAAATTTTTATCCTGGAAGACAATCTTACTCGGGTCACGAGTGATCGCCTGACTGACTGACTGGTGGGATTCCTATCAATGTAAGGCCCTAGTAGTTTTATTGTCAATTTTAACTTGTTTTTAAACTGTTTTAATTTCTGAATGTTAAGAGGTTCGTATTGTGCTTTATCATGCTGTGAACTGCCCAGAGAGCTTTGGTTATTGGGCGGCATAGAAATATAATAAATGAACAAACATGTCATCCAAAAAAAGGCTACTGGCCTTGCCCAATATGCTGGGGGAATGATACAGTACTGCATTACCTGGGGATGGGGAAATTCAAGGGTTCCAAAGTCCATAATCACCACCAGAATGAACAATAGTCAATATTTTGGTTTAACATGCATCTTTGCTAGTAATATAACAGTATAGTTAGATACAGGAAGCTACCCTCTTATAAAGTATATTAAAGGGCTATGGACTTGCTCCCAGGTTTAGGACTGCAGCCTAAGATAGCCAAGATCTCACAGGCTCAGGGTAAATGATAGATAAGCACCTTTAACAAAGAGGTAAAGCCACACTGTATTTGGTTTAGCTATAAACCTACCCACTCAAGTCAGCCTAAACAGAAAATGCTTGGAGCATTCAGCTAAGATACACAGGCTCAGGTTTTACCAAATTTCCAAGGGCGGAAATTTGATAGCTGCAGAGCAGTCGCCTAACAATACTTCTCTATATCCCCTTGCTGTCCAAACGTTGTACATAAAATAGTACTTTTAACAGGCAATTCACAGTTACTCTTGAAAAAGCACATGGGAGAAAGCAGTCCCAAATAGCTGGTCCCAAGCTATTTATGAATGTGTAGGTCAAAACTAGTGCTTGATCCATGCCTAACACACAAGAGGATGGCGGTGCAAACACTATGCCACTGGTCATGCTGGCTGGGAATTATAGGAGTTGCAGTCCAATACATCTGGAGGGCACCAGGTTGCAGAAGGTACAATTCCATACCCTCTTAGGATGCAGGCCTATTACAATGCAGGCCTATTAGGATGCAATCTACACCAGCCAGCATTTCCCAAAGGCACCAAGTGCGGCCTCATGTAGACCACTTTACAGCTCTGGAGCCACACTTTGCACACCCTAACCATTGATGTGCCTGCACACACACACAGCAGATTGAGGTCACAGGCACCAGAGATCAGGTCATATGGGTGAGTTTCTTGCATACTTGCCCAAGATGCTGAAAACAAATGAATTTTACAGATGAATAGCTATTTAGGGTGGGAAGAAAGGAGGCAAAATCTAACCTAAGTCCTACTTAGCATAGATCTACTGAAGTGAATGGGATTTAAGTTAGCCATGACTAACTGAAGCCCCATTCATTTCAATGGAGGTACTCTAAGTATAGGCTATTTATAGGGTTGGATTTTACCCTAAATTTCTAATTCGTTCTTGGTTTGGCATGAGAAAAGCCAAAGCACAATTAACCGTCGTACAAGCCGCCACGAACCTCATTTACGCTATATAGAAAGAGCGTGCCCGCCTAATATCCTGTGCCAGCTAATTGGAGGGCCTGAAAACAAAGTCATGTCCTCACAAGCATTCACTACATCACAAAACCGGCCAGCACCACACCATCAACAGTGTGTGCGCGCTGCTTTAGCCTATTAAAAATAATAATAATAACAACAACAACAACAACAAGAGTCCACCCACGCGTCGCGAAAGCTCGGCAATCTCGAGGAAGTGATTTAAGGGTTGCGCAGCAAAAGCTCTTCGGAAATGATGCTGCGTGGAGCAGCGTTTTGAAACTCGGCGTCGGGTTCGTGTTTATTACTCGCGGGTTTCGATGCATGCCGGAAAAAGGGGAAACGAGGCAAGGAAGGAGAAAGAGAAAAAGTGAAGCGAAAGTCACCAACTCAAACTCCTCCCGATGCCTGGGGTGTCAACGCTGACCCAACCCCTCACCCTATTCAGACGTGCGCACCGCCTAAGTTTTTGCAGTGAATCCCACATTCCCACCCACCCCTCACCTTCGGATGGATCAATGAGGAGAGAGAGGAGAAGAAAGCTGACGAGGGTGGGGGAAGAAAAGCGGCAACAAGGTCACGTCGTTGAAGGCAACCATTCCGTTGGCTCGCCCAGCGACAGGCTCAAGGGGCACCCGCGCACAGCCCAGCCCCGGAGAGAAGTCCTGAGAGGGCCCGCGGGCACCTGTCCCCGGCCACAAAGCGCCAGGCCGGGAAGGTTCGCCGCCTCTTACCAGAAAGGGAGCCGGAGCCAGACGCGAGAAGGACCTAAGACCAGCTCAGGCAGAATCCATAACCAAGACCTCTCCCGGCCCGTCAGCGAGCGAGCCAGCCCAGCAGCTGCGGAAATCCCACCCTCACCCCGCACACGTTCGCGGGTGAGCCCGCGCATAGGCGGAGAGGACGAGGCGCGCGGCATGGATTGGCCCGCTCCGCTGCCATTCGCAAGCTGGGCGCTGTTTGCGCACGGCTGCCCGCACGTGATGACTGCTGGGGTGGGGCGGAGCTAGAGAGAAGGAGCGGCTGCCCGAGAGATTGAGGCGCCGGCCCCGAGCCTGGGAGGCGACGGCAGCCGCGGTAGTGGAACAGAAAGGGAGACCGTCAAGCGTAACGTGAGCTGTCCTCCGGAGCCTCTTTTTCGATGCCAGAAGTGTAACCCTGGAACACAGTGATGATGATGATGATGATGATGATGATGATGATAATAATAATAATAGCTTTTTGCGCATGTGCAGAGTGTTTTGTTACGTGAACCGCCATCCTGCCTGTCTCTCAAGGTATCTGGGATTAGGGAGCCCTGCTTCCGGGTGAGAAACCGTGGCTTTAGCCACAAGCAACTTCTAGAAATTAAGGCAGGTCAAATGGGAGAGAAAGGAGAGATGTGAGGAGTGGATGCTGGAAGAAGTGAAATGGGGATGTACGGTAAATGCTGGCAGATACAGAGGCAGCAAGAGATGAACCTTGTGCAGGAAAGGCTAAGAGGCCTGTTCTTTCTGTGGAAAGGCCAGTGTAAATAGTGGGTGGACTGTAGAAATAACTTTCCTAGCTGAAGTAGTTGTTCTATACTCCTGGGCCAGATGGCTCTTTCCCTTATCTCAGAGAGTTACCGCACCTTGCCCTCAAGGCCGTTGGTCCCAGAGTGTAAGAAGAATTTACAGCTGGGGCCCATCAAGAGGGCAGGTGAGATTTACAGCTGAAACCTATTAGGAGAGATTTTGGGCAATGAGGTAATTGAGCATGGCCAGAGTGCCCGGATTGGCTAGAGGCAATCAGGCCATGGGGGGGGGGGGGGGTATAGGAACGTTCATTTGGGAATTCTGTATCTTTCTTCTGGCCCGGTGATGCAAAGGGTGGAGGGGGCTCCTGCTTAGGCAGGGCCCTGTGGAGATCGACCCCCTGGCGGAGTGGATTGGCCTGGGTATCTGTGGGTAAAGTAGGTAGTTTTGTTAGCTCTGTTGTGTGTATCAAAGTAGCTTTGCATTTTGTTTTCTCCCTTCCCTTCTTCCCACCTCTTATTTTACCTTTTACCTTTTAATCTTAAATAAACTTCTTTTGTTTTAACCCTGAATGGTGTGAGCAGTTTTCTCTATTGGTTCAGTGCCAAATCCAGTACCTTGACCAGGGGCAGACCTGTTGGGCCCAGGGCAAGGGCAGCAAGGACTGGTCAAGTCCTTCACAAACCTGAAGATTAGAATCCAGGAAATGAGGAGGAGAGAGGAAACAGATGTTACTGAAGCTGTAGAGCAGCCTTTCCCAATCTGGTGCCTTCCAAATGTGATGGACTACAGCTCCCATAACCCCCATCCAGCAGGTGATGGGAGTTGTAGCTCAACATATCTGGAGGGCATCAGGTTGGGGAAGGTTGCTGTAGAGCAAGAGAGTAAATACTTTGGAGCAGGTTGGGTGGTCTGTGTTGGGTGGGGGGCTACACACACACACACACACACACACACCAAATCCTACTGCAAATCTCTGGGGTGCGGGAGGGGGGGAGCTTTAACCTCCCCCATCCCGTCGATATTGGGTGTAGTATTGCTGGGATGAGGACACAGGTAAAGCCTCCTCCCCATTGCAGTGATGCTGTTGAAGATCACTGATGGGGAGGAGGCTTTAACTTTGCCCCCATCCCAGTGATTCTCCAGGGAAAGGGGGCATAGAGTGATGACTCCTGGCATGCCACCTTTCAGCATTGGACTCCCGCCAGCCTGCGGGAGGAGCCTGCTTCTCAGAGAAAAAAATGACGCACATGGATGAATCATCACGCAACCTCCTTCCCTGCAGTATAGGGCTCCCATTGTATCCAACCATCTGATTATTTGAAGGTTGTGATACTCAATGGGCTATTAACATAAATGAAAATGAACTGTATTAACTGATGTAGGGAAACTTTGGAGAAGGTATAAAATCCTAATAGTTTAATGCAGGGGTCGAAAACCTCTTTCAGCCTGAGAGCCAAATTCAATTTTGGAGAAGCTCTCGGGGGCCACATTCCAGTGGTGGGCAGGGCCAAAGGCACAAGGGGGGTGGGCCAAAATGCCAAAGATACCAGCATATTTTAGCTTAAAGTTCTTACTGGCAGTAACTAAGCCTTAGGAGAGACATTCCAGCCTTTTAGAATGGGGGGGGGGGAGACAGGAAAAAGCTAGGGAATCACCAAATAATCAGGGAAGGGGGAAGCCAAGGAACCATCTGG
This sequence comes from Shinisaurus crocodilurus, assembly GCA_021292165.1. NCBI lineage: Eukaryota > Metazoa > Chordata > Lepidosauria > Squamata > Shinisauridae > Shinisaurus > Shinisaurus crocodilurus. The sequence goes on from CM037878.1 coordinate 37,711,275, forward strand.
ACATGTGGGGGGAGAGACGTGGCCATCTGAGGAACTCCAGAGGGATGGATTAGGACCCCAGGAGGGCCTAAGGTTCAACATCCCTGCTTTAGTGTAACCTATTATACACAGGAAACAGTGCGTTGATGTTCTTGGATTGCAGCCAGAGTTTTTATTCCGCTGATGGTTCCATTCAGAATGCTCCCACTGGTGGAAAGTAGGGGAGGTGATTTTCTCTGATTCCCCCCTTCCCCTGCAGCCCCCAGTGGCACCTCCCCCACTGTTCTGGAGGGTCTCCCAACCCTCCAGGGCAGATGTTTGGTTGGATGTAGGGGGCTGCAGGAAGAGGGGAATTGGCAAGAATCACCTCCTCTTCTACACGAAGGAAAGAGCCTTAGCTCGGTGGTAAAGCACATGCCTTTCATGCACACGTTTCCAGTGTCAATCTCTGGCATCTGCAGGCAGGGCTGGGAAGAAAGTCCCTTGTCTGAAACCCTGGAGACCCACTGCCAGTTATTGTAGTAGATAATGAGCTAGATGGAGCAATGGTCTGACTCAGTGTAAGTCATCTTCTTCTGTTCCTCTGTTCAGCCAGTGGGAAAGTTCAGCTGTTTCAAAAGCCTCCTGCAGATGGAAGGATTCCTTCTGTCTGTGGCTGGATCCAACATAATGTATTCTCTCTTTCAGAAGCGTCTGCTTCTACAACAAATACATGGCATATATAATAAAGGCAGATACCAAGTAGGATCCAGGCAATTCGTCAGTCCAATGGTAGTGTTAGATATAACAGCAGTTACTGCAATAGATTATTGTAAGAACATAGAAATACCCTTGTTGCTACTCCAGGGACTTTCGAAAGACATTATAATAGATGTTACCAAGAAAGCAGAACTTGACTAGGCTTTTTTTTTAAATAATCAGAATTGCTCAAAGATTAGAATTAATTCAGAGACTTGACTTGATTTTACTACTTTTAATAGAGTCGGTTTACCCATCATCAGATGACAGAACATGATATCTGTTTGCTCAACTAAAATGCAATTAAGATTTTTATAACATACATAATACTGATAAAAGTGCTAAGATGTTTGCTTGCAGGGAAAGCAAAACACTTTGAGTGCAGCCTAATCCCTCAAATTGGTATGTACCTTCAAATGACAAAAATCACCAATATGAGTAAAAAGCTATTATTATTATTATTATTATTATTATTATTATTATTATTAAGCACATTTATATACTACCCTTCATCAAAACAATCCCAGGGCATGTTACTCAGTGAACAACTACAAAAATGCAATGAGAATTTTAAAAAACCCGCAAAACAAAACAGGGTATTTTTATTAGCACCAACTAAAATGTCATAAACAGTTAACAAGCTTTTGAGTTTGCTAGCACACACAAAAAAGCAGGCAGTGGCATAACTTCTTCAAAAAATTCTTATCTCCAGGACAGGTGAGTCATTCAAACACATTCTGAGTAAATAGCTGACTGGTCTTGTCAGTGTTGTTACAGTCCTGTTTTGGAAAGGGAGAATCTCAAGATGGTGCCTTGATGGAATCCACTATTCTAACTAATTTTTTTCATGGTTGGTAAAATTATTGGAAAAATAAAGGCCATTAGGGATCTCTGGTCTCTGTTTTGCAGAATTGCAAGGTTCTAAAGTAAGGCATGCACCACAAGCATAATAATCCTGGGAGGATTTTGTGGTCCTGAAGCTGGGAGCAGGTAACAAAGGTATAACTCACTCATACATATTTTACTTTACGCTTCCTAGATCATCCTTCCCCAGCCTGGTGCCCTCCAGATGTGTTGGCTGGCTGTGGCTGGAAATGCTGGGTGTTGTAGTCCAACACATCAGGAGGGCACCAGGTTGGGGAAGGTTGCCCTAGAGTATTTTATTTTCCAATTTTTAGAGAGAGATTGTCTCGCACAGTGGCTCTTGTCAATCAAAAAATGATGCCCGAGTCTTGTCCTCAGGCTCACGGTAAAAATATAAGACACAAGGCAAGAGGAGCAGAGGGAAAAGGCAGAGGAGGGAGATTGGTTTGACAATGCCAGAACGCAACAAAGTAGTGAGTTGCAAACCGGTATTTATATCCAGCTGAGGCCAGGCTGATCTCTTTCTGGTGGCTTTTGCTTCGATACAGGTGGTGCAACTACCCTCAGTCTTCTGGCTGGTGACAAACACAAGAATTTCCTCTGCTAGCTTTTGTGGTTCCAGAGCAACTGGCAATTGGAGCAGAGTTCTCTCTGGCAAGGAAAGGGAAAGCAAGGTCCCTGCAGGATTTTTTTTTTTTTTTTAATGAAACAAACAAGCATGGGAGGGTTTGGGGTTTTTTGCATATTTAAAAAAAAAATGCATTTTTGTATGCATTTTTCAAACTATGCATTTTTATATGCATCAAACCATTAAGTAAAGTGTGTTTGCACACATTTTTAAAATGTATGCATTTTACTTTGTGCACTTTTCAAATGTGCACACTTAATAGGATGCATTTTTCCTGTTTCGTGGAACACACTGCAAATCCTGAAATGTACAGATTTCTGAATGCAAAGTGCATCCAGGTCTGCATCCATTTCCAGATGTTCCAAATTGGGGAAATCCGCAAAAAAATAAATAAATCTGACAGTGGATTCCTCACACATCCCTAGGACTCTCTTATGACTCCCCCTTGCCATGGTGTGAACTGACTCCATAGAAAAGTAACAGCACCATTGAAAATTAATATCCTTCGTTATGTCAGAGACAATGGCTTGTATCCAAAGGTGCTTTTGTGCTAGCAAAATGTACTACCATCCGCACAAGGTAGACACCCCCCCCCCATTTCACAAATCCTCCCTACCCATTTCACCTCTTGAAAAGCTGCTCTTGAGGGTTGGGAGACCCTTTGGAACAGTACGTGATGTGGCACAGGGAGCTGCAGTGGGATTTGTGAAAATAGGGAGCAGGGCCAGCCCTACCATGAGGCGGATTTATTTATTTGCAACATTTATATACCGCTCCACATCTACACAGATTCCAAAGCAGTAAACAATAAAAGAGAAAAAAGAGAAAAAGAATAAAACACAATATTAAAAACAATATCAATATATCAATATCAATATTTAACAATATTAAAACTGGCTGGTCAACCAGGGAAGGCTTCCTGACATAAAGATGTTTTCAGGAGGTGCCAGAAACACAGTGTCGGTGCCTGTCTGACCTCCAGAGGTAGGGAGTTCTACAGAAATGGGGCCACCACACTGAAGGCTCTTCTCCTGGTGGGACTCCAATTGGGCCATAGGTCCATGCAGAACCACCAGGAGCATGCCATCTGATGACCTCAGTGACCAGGCAGGTTAGTAAGGGAGGAGGCACTCTCTCAGGTATCCTGACCCCAAGTTGTTAAGGGCTTTGTACACTAGTACCAAAACCTTAAACCTGGCCCGGTAGCAAATAGGTAGCCATTGCAGTTCCCTCAGCAAAGGAGTTGCATGCCGAAAAGGGGCAGTTCCCGACAACAGCCAAGCTGCTGCATTCTGCACTAGTTCCAGCTTCTGGACCAGCCTTAAGGGCAGCCCCACATAGAGTGCACTGCAGTAATTGAGTCTTGAGGTTACTAGTGTCTGTATCACCATGGCCAAGCTATCCCTGTCTAGGAGAGGCCATAGCTGATGAACCAGCTGAAGCTGGTAAAAGGCACTCCCGAGTCGCCATGATCACTTGGGACTCCAGCAACAGCAATGGATCTAGGAGTACCCCCAGACTACAAACCTGAGTTACCCGACCTTTCAAAGGGAGTGCAACCCCATCCAGAACAGGCAATGAGCCTATCTCCCAGACTCCGGATCCACTCACCCCCAGGTTGTTATTGTTAGTGATTTACTTTTTTTTTATTGTCTTTCTACTGAGGGATGGGGAGAGGCGCTTATGGGATTTTCTGCCTCATGAACCAAAATAACTTGGCTGGCTTTGGATACCATGTAACTTGACGTGGGTAGGTACGTTGGTGAGGTGTCATTTGCTGTTCTGCCTCAGGCAGCAAAATGTCAGGCCGGCCCTGATAGGGAGCCCTGCCTTGGGTAAACAGAAGTGCTTTCCAATCACAGAAAGCATTTCTGGATGCAAGCCGTGCTGTTCAACATCATGCGAGTTGAAAATTCTGTCTGTAATTTTGTATCAGTTCTGACCCACTGTCACATGCAAGTGATCACTCACTGTAGTCGTCAACTGATAAATGTGCATGTGTGAACCAGACCATGAAATCATCACTTGATGCTGCAGTCATCAAGTGATAAAACAGGCATGTTTGAACCAGCCAATTACATTTGAAAAGCCACCAATCAGCAAGTGACGGGGCCCTAGAGCCCAATTCTTGCACCATCAGAGATTGCAGAAGGAGTCCTACAGCTGACAGGTCTGCTTATCCTATGGCCCTCTAGATTCTGTCTAGCAGCCATAGGATTGCGGCCTTAATTAGCAAATATTATCCATTCCAATATGTTCACCATTCTGATGATATCTTGTGTTGTCAGTACCAGGACAGTATATCCGTGTTTGCAGCCTTAAAGCACAATCCTGTGCACATTTGTGTTCAATGGGGTTTAATCCAAGGTGTTTAGGATTGCAGCCTCAATCAGTTTCTAATTTGTTCTGACTGCACTTTCATTCTCTTGTGAATTCTCTTGTGTCTTTCCATTTTACTTTTCTTTTTTATGTCATACTGAATGAGAGCTGAATAAACATCATGATGTTCACGATGACGATGACAACTCCAAACCTGGGATTTAGCAAACTACTGAGGAGACAACAGTGTCAGGACATTCACTCTAGACTGTGCTGTGGCACCTTAAAGAGTATCGGATTTATTAAGAATTTCAACTGTTGCAAACAGTTGCTGTGCTTATATTGTATACATTTACGATCTAAACAATTGGCACAGGCTGTGTCTATACCGCTCGCATTCCATAATTAGGCCCCACCAGTTATCCCCCCACCCTGTGTGTGTGTGTGTGTGTGTGTGTGTAGTGTATCTGCCAACAGATTATAACACTTTACACATATGATTGTGGTCTTTAGTCCACGGAAGTTTATGCCACAATAGTCTTTAAGATGCAAGACACAAGAAAACCGTACCTCTCCCAAGCTGAAAGTGTGTATGAAACAGTGCAGGGATATTAAATGGTTATTGGGTATCTTTTATACCCGATTCTCTTACTGGATATCAAGGCTATCTCCCAAGCTATTGGCCTGTCTGCTTTTTGCAAAAAGCACAATTTGGCTTCTGATCTAAACTGGTGGGACTGACCGTGTTAACAGGCTTATAAAGTTGTTATGGTAACATGAGAGCTGAGATTAGATTTATTTACAGGAAGTTTAAAGACTGCCATAAGCAATAAAATAAACATCACACTCATTTCTGTCATGGTTCTCTGTGGTTTGATAAGTGCTTGTTGAGCAAACACAACTGGCGTGATTGGCTTGGAACATGCATGCACATGCTGAAAGCTTGTTCTCACTTGCCTTGATCAATACGTGGTTTGCTGGTTTAATTAAGTTTGTTAGTTGGAGAAGGGGACATTTTCCTATTCAACTCAGCCTGGGAAACAAATTCCGCTCATTGTTTCTCAGGCTCTCTGTGCTGCCTGCTTCAGCCAGGATTTTCTAGGCTGCCTCTTGATTTGGAAGAAAAATGTGCCCATTAAGGTTGGATATTTACAGTATCGTCAGAATTGCTTTTCTTTGACCTCCAGTGTGGATATAAGATTTGCATAACATGTGGCTTGATAGAGCAGAAAGCCGTTTGAGGAGTGCCGAACAGCATTTTTCAAAATGAGGATTTTTGTCGCCTTTGAAGGACTTTGTGAATCTTTTGACATTTCTTCGGAGAATACAGTGAAAGATGTAAAGCTGATGATAAAGGTATGATCTTGGCCCTCAGTGAAATTGTTTCATTCTCTATTATCTCTTGATTTTCAATGCATGTAAAATCTGAATAAGATAATATCCACTGTCAAAATGAAGGGAAATCGCTAAGGAAAATCCTTTACATATGCTGGGACTTTTTATAAAATAAGGAGCTCAGTTTTAATTGAAACTGCAGCAGTAAGTGCTCTGAAAAGGAGCTTCAAAAAGGTGGGGGGAGCCAATATCTCCCCTTTCTGGAATGGCTGGAGACTCAGGGGAAGTGTTGAAAAGGTGGAGGGCACTGAAAAGTTAGTTCAATGCTTAAAATTGAGAGGATTACATTGCTAAGGGGGTGGTATTGTGTCGTTGTCGTCGTCGTCGTCATCCCCCTGCTTTTGGTGCACCTACTTTCAAAGCTTGTTCCCCTTTACCGGGGCTCTTCATTTGGCAGCTAGGCAATTGAAAGCTAGGCAACTGTGAGCAAATTTGCCTATATGCAATCTCGCCTTATCAATCAGTTGCCTACTCCACTTCGGGCTACCTTTGACAGCCGAAACAGACAACAAAATTGACCAGGCAAGACTACACATATTGGATAGCAGCAAGTGCACCCTTGCACACTTGTGAAACACTGACCACCCAAAAATGAACACAATTGTGCAATTTTCTGGGGCTGAAATGTTGTTGATGATGATGACGATGATGATGACGATGATGACGATAACGACGACCCAATTGCACATTTTAGAGGTGCTGAATTTAAAAACAAAACAAAATGGCAGCAAACAAAAGGGGTAGTGATCAGAGCGAGGACAGGGAGAAAAGACAGGTTCTGCTGTGAAGGACACTAGGATACCAGCTGGAGGACCAAGGGGGAGAACAAGCCACAGTGAGCCTGATCATCTGTCAGGTGCACCGTGGGTTGTTCCACGAACAACCGACACTGTGTATGTAAATTATTTGGTGGCTTAGCATGTTATGTGAACACAGCCAATGAGTTTGTTTGTTTGTTTGTTTGTTTGGGTGAGAGAAGTTGAGCAAAAAACCGAAATAACCTAAGGACTCTTGTGCTTGAGGTTCAGCTGCCTTTTGCAGTATGCTAAAGAGAAAGGTTTAAACTTGAGTACAAGGATTTATTGTTTTTTAATACACTGCACTACAATTTTTTAACACACTACCAACAAACTCAGGGTGCTTCCAAGACAAAGCTTTTAATGTGCAATCATTCATTGCAAGTTCAGGGAATTTTACCAGGTAGCCCTCTGAAAATGTGTTAAGGAAGAAAAGATGGAATAGCTGCATGATGCCTTTTAATTGTTAGTGCTAGGAGCCTCCTGTCTAGAAGCACTGCTGTAGCCAGAAATATTGAGGAGAAGTACAGTTCACACTGGAGGGCTTTATAAAACAATAAGGAACAGCAAAAACATGCATACGACTAGTCCAATATATTTACAGTTATTTAAATTTCCAACAGCTCAATCCTATGCATGTTTACTCCAAAGTAAACACATACCAAAAAAACCCAAGTGTGGTGTAGTGGTTAGAGTATTGGACTGGGACTCGGAAGATCTGGGTTCTAGTCGTCACTTGGCCATGAAGCTCACTGGTTGAGTTTGGGCCAGGCACTGACCCTCAGCCTAACCTACCTCACAGGGTCATTGTGTGGATAAAATGGAGAGGAGGATCATGTAAGCTGCCTTGGATTCCTTACAAGAGGAAAAAAGGTGGGATATAAATGTAATAATTAAATAAATACACAAAGTAAAATCCCATTGTATTCAGAGGGCCTTATTGCCCATCAAAGAAATAAAGTGAGATTTTAAACAAGAAATTAAGCCATTAACAGCACCATGACAGAGCCTGGTCCTGAGCTGCACTGTGCAGAGGCAAGTAGTTTCAGGGATAACTGAAACCTGGTGGGATGACTCCCATGGCTGGAATACAGCAATTGGCGGGTATAACTTGTTCAAAAGGAACAGAAGCAACAGAAAGGGAGGTGGAGTTGCACTGTATGTTAAAGATACGTATCTCTGCACAGAGATACAGGAAGAGGAGCTTGGCAGCACCATTGAGAGCATCTGGGTTAAAATAAAGGGGGCAAAGGATAAGACGAACATGGCAGTTGGAGTCTACTACCGACCACCCAATCAAGGAGAAGACGAGGATGAAACTTTTGAAAAGCAAATTGCAAATGTTTCAAGGAGGCATGATGTGGTAGTAATGGGGGACTTCAATTTCCCTGATATCTGTTGGGAGACTTATTCAGCCAAACATGGCCCCTCCAAGAAATTCCTGAGTTGTGCTGCTGATAACTTCCTCCTACAGAAAGTGGAGGAAGGAACTAGAGGATCGGCTATCCTTGACCTGATTCTAACCAACAGAGACGAGTTAGTGGATAAAGTGGCAGTTTCGGGAACTCTGGGAGAAAGCAACCATGTTATACTTGAGTTCTTGATTCTAAGGGGAGCAAAAGCTGAGTGTAGCCAAACACGTACCCTGGATTTTAGGAAAGCCAATTTTAACAAACTCAGAACAACGATAAGTAAGATCCCAAGGCAAGCGACTCTAATGAGAAAAGGAGCCCAGGATGGGTGGGAGTTTTTAAAAAAAGAAATTTTAAAGGCACAATTGCAAACAATTCCCACAAGGAAAAAAGGCAGAGGGCAAAAGAAGAAGCCAATGTGGCTTCACGATAAACTCAAAGATGACCTGAAAACAAAAAAGGACACGTATAGGAAGTGGAAGGAAGGACAGGCTACAAGGGAAGAGTACAGGCAGGTAGCACAGAACTGCAGGAATACTGTCAGGAAGGCTAAAGCTGAGAATGAGCTAAGGTTAGCGAGAAAGAAATGGTGGTTCAACTATGCAATGAGGATGGCAAATTGATAACAGAAGACAAGGAAAGGCAGAAGTGTTCAATTCCTTCCTACTTCGGCTCGGTCTTCTCCCAAAAGAGGGTCTATGACCCCCCTGGCAAACCTGAAGTGCAGACTGAAGGGGCAGGATTGCAGCTTGAGATTGATAGGCAAATGGTCAAGGAGCACCTGATTACGGTACTCTGAATGAGTTTAAATCTCCAGGGCCTGATGAGCTGCATCCTAGAGTAATAAAGGAACTGGCAGAAGAACTCTCAGAACCACTGTCTATTATCTTTGAGAAATCATGGAGGACAGGCGAAGTGCCAGATGACTGGAGGAGGGCAAATGTTGTTCCCATCTTCAAAAAGGGCAAGAAGGAAGAACCTGGGAACTATAGGCCAGTCAGTCTGACATCAATCCCTGGGAAAATTTTGGAGCAGATTATAAAGAAGTCAGTCTGCAAGCACCTTGAAAACAATGCAGTGATTACTAGAAGCCAGCATGGATTTGTCAAGAACAAATCCTGCCAGACTAACCTGATCTCATTTTTTGATCGGGTAACCTCCCTTGTGGACTGTGGGAATGCTGTGGACATCATATACCTGGACTTCAGCAAAGCTTTCGACAAAGTACCTCATGATATCCTGATTAGCAAGCTAGCTAAAAGTGGGCTAGATGGAACAACTATCAGGTGGATCCACAATTGGCTACAGAATCAGACTCAAAGAGTGCTTATCAATGGTTCCTTCTCAAACTGGGGAGAGGTAACGAGCGGGGTACCACAGGGCTCGGTCCTGGGCCCAGTGCTCGTCAACATTTTTATTAATGACTTGGATGAGGAGGTACAGGGAATGCTTATCAAATTTGCAGATGACACAAAGTTGGGTGGAACAGCTAATACTCTGGAAGACAGAAACAAAATTCAAAGTGACCTCGATAGGCTGGAGCGCTGGGCCGAAAACAACAGAATGAAATTTAATAGGGATAAATGCCAAGTGCTACACCTAGGGAGAGGAAACCAAATGCAGAGTTACAGAATGGGGGACACTTGGCTCAACAATACTACAAGTGAGAAGGATCTTGGAATTGTGGTAGATCACAAACTGAATATGAGCCAACAATGCGATGTGGCTGCAAAGAAGGCAAATGCTATTTTGGGCTGCATTAATAGAAGTATAGCTTCCAAATCGTGGGAAGTGATAATTCCCCTTTACTCGGCACTGGTTAGGCCTCATCTTGAGTACTGCGTCCAGTTCTGGGCACCACACTTTAAGAAGGACGTAGACAAACTGGAGAGGGTTCAGAGGAGGGCAACAAGGATGATAAAGGGACTGGAAACAAGGCCCTATGAGGAGAGACTGAAAGAACTGAGCATGTTTAGCCTTCAGAAGAGGAGACTGAGGGGAGATATGATCGCACTCTTTTAGTACTTGAAGGGATGTCACACAGAGGAGGGTCAGGATCTCTTCTCGATCATCCCAGTTTGCAGGACACGGAATAATGGGCTCAAGTTACAGGAACCTAGATTCCACCTAAACATCAGGAAAAATTTCCTGACTGTCAGAGCAATAAGACAATGGAATCAACTACCTGGGGAGGTGGTGGGCTCTCCCAGTCTGGAGGCATTCAAGGTGCAGCTGGACAATCATCTGTCAGGGATGCTTTGACCTGGATTCCTGCATTGAGCAGGGGGTTGGACTCGATGGCCTTGTAGGCCCCTTCCAACTCTACTTTTCTATGATTCTATGATTCTACCAAGTCAGACCACTGGTCCATCTAGTGCAATATTGTCTACACTGGCCATGTCAATTAATGATTTGCTGCCATGTATTCCACTGCCATTTTGTATATGTAGCCTCCGAGTGAGTCGATTGGAGGTTGCTACGTGATGTCCAAACTTGAACACTATAGGTTAATTGTGGGTTAAGCAACCCACAGTTAACCTAACAACTATCTGAAGGTTGACGGTGGGTTGTTTAACCCACGATTACCCTATAGTGTCTGGGTTTGGACATCACATAGCAACCTCCAGTCGGGGGCTGCACATGCAAAATGGCAGTGGAACACACCCCACATGCACCATTGCAAGATGAGGATGAATTAACCTGAGTTGTTACTGCTGTGTGCAAACCGGGTCATTGACTGGCAGCAGCTTTTAGGAGTCTTCCCCAGACCCACGTAGAGATGCCAGGCATTGAACCTGGAACCTTCTCGATGCAAGGCATGTGCTCTTCCACTGACCTATGTCCCTTCACCATGGTTTGCTCAATAGTGGTTATTGATTTGAATGCTAACTGGATATTTACCCTGAATGTTAGCACTCCCTGCTGTTTGCCATAGCACAACTGTTTTGCGAGGCAGGGTAGTTGTGCATACAGCTATCTGATTGACAGGTTTCTGCCACCGCCTCCCCTTTCTCTTAATCTCTGGCCAGGAAGGAAAGTCTGGAACTCCAAAGTAATTCTCAGCGTGGTAGAAGTAGAGACCAGTTAGAACCCACTAACCCCATCACTGTTTTCCTCTTATCTCCCATTAGGCATAAGTATGTAGGCACAAGTACAGTAATACCTTGGATTGCAAGCATAATTCGTTCCGGAACCGTGCTTGTAATCCAAAACACTCTTATATCAAAGCGAGTCTCTGGCGGGCGTGAGTGGGGCCGATTTCGGCCCGCTATGCCCGCTCAAGGCGTTCGGCCCGCTCCGCCCGCTCAAGGCGAGCAGTTACATCCCTACAGTTGTATTGCAAGACGTTGCTTGTTTATCAAGTCAAAATTTATTTTAAAAAATTGCTTGTCTTGCAAAACGCTCTCAGACCAAGTTACTTGCAATCCAAGGTATTACTGTACATGAATCCACATGGCTATGCAGGTGGGAAGAGGAGCCTCTCTTGGGACTGTTAGAAATTCATACTCAAACCTCCAGTCCAAACTGAAAGAAGTTTATTAAAGGAATAAGGGATAAAAAAGGGAAAGCAGAGCATTACAGAGAGAATAAACATTTTAAAAACTTACTAACCTACGCTAAATTCTTGGAAGCAGAATATTCACAATGCAGGGGTTACCTGGGGAGGTGCAACACACACAGTGGGGCTGTTTGCTTGATGTGGCAACCCACCATGGGTTATTTAACTCACAGTGAGGCTGCGGCACATGCAGCTGCCATTTTGAATATGCAAACCCCACTCAGGGGTTGTGTCGTGTGAACCTGGCAAGTGTGGCTTATGCGAGGGTTAAACAACCCACGGTCTGTTTGTTTTAGGGTTATGTGAGGGTTGTTTAACCCTCACATAACCCACACTCATCGGGCTCACACAACACAACAACCCCCGAGTGGCAGCTGGATATGCAACATGGTGTCCGTGGGTGCCACGGCTCGTCATGGGTTAAATAAAGCCACAGGTGCCATGGCCTGTCGTCTGAACCCGGTCGGTATCCTTGGATGGAGTGACAAGAATAAAGAACCATATTCCATTTGTTCAGGGTGGGCAGGGGTGATTGCCCAACATATTTCACCAATCAGAGGAGTGGCACATAAGCAGAAAGAGCCCCTTACCTTTTGGTGGCTAGGACAGGGGTGCAGAAACTCAGGCCTGGAGGCCAAATCCAGCCCCCTGGGGGTCCCCATGCTCCCTTCCCCTAAGCCCACCCCCCTTCCCCCAGCCACCAATTGTTTTGTGGTTTCCCAGCTTTTGCACAGTTCCCCCCCCCCCATTCTAAACAGTTGAAATGCCTGTCCTAAAGCTTAGTTATTGGCAGTAAATGCTTTTAAGCTAAAATATGCTGGGGGGGGCAATTCTGTCCCTCCACTTTTGCTTTTGACACCCCCCTGGAATGTGGGCCCTGAGAGTCACTCCTGAATGGAATTCAGCCCTTGGGCTGAAAGAAGTTCTGCACCCCTGGTCTAGGAGATGGACTAGAGGATATACACTCTTATCACCTTTGAGGTTAGAAAAGTGTTAATTACAAAGTAATCCAAAATCCACAGTTGGGCAATACCTTTATGGGGACCAACCAACATTCCACAAACTTGTGCAAGCTTTTGAGTTCTCCAGAACTCATCATCAGACTAGATGGTACAAAAAGCAGAGGATGGGGAAAGCAACAGAAAGTCCTAACATTTGCCCAGGTGTTGTGGCCATGAGGTCTACAATGAGTTTAAATAGATCCAGTCTCAAAATGGAGATTTGTAATCTGAATGAATTAGTCAGTGTTAAGTGTTGCAGGTATCAGATTACAACTAGCAATGCATTTTGGGAAAGAGGAGCAATGGCTGATCTCCATTTCTGAAAACACAAAGGCCATCTGTAAGGTTGGTTTGCCCCTTGCCTTGGGCAAAACACACAGGTTCCCAAGGAGGCACAGAACAGCAAAGAGATGGCTTTGGCTATCTCTGACAGACTTGATACATCAACAGGCTTCCTGTTTTATGGATCTTGAAGCCTGGAGAAGGACATGTGATATTCCAAGTGGGCTAGATATGCCAACTATTCCAGTGAAGAATGGTCATAGCTTCAAAGAAATAGACACTGAAGGGCAGCTCAGTGTTTCTACCGCTATTTCTAAAATAATATTTTTTCCCTTAAGGATTATTTTCATGTTCCCCTCTCTGAAGACAAGCAAGTCAGGAGATATTTGGAGCTGATGTATGCAGGAGCAGTGTTAAAGGACAGCTGGATACTTGCTGATGTCGGCATATCGGTTTCTTCCACAATTAAATGTGTTCTTAAGGTACACTATGATTTATAAAAACAAAAATGAGGCCACCTTATTAGCACAGAAATTCTCTCTGCATGCTGTTTTCCTGTCTAAATTATAGATCGTGTGCTAGTATCACTTAGCAGTCATCAAAAGCATCTCACCTTCATATGGGATGTCAGGTAACCTGATCATTACAGGAAAACATGTATTAAGACAGAGCTAAGCAGGGTTGGGCCTGGTTATTACTTGGATGGAAGACCCCTCCTCTAGTTTCCTGCATTGAGCAGGGGGTTGGCCTCGATGGCCTTGTAGGCCCCTTCCAACTCTATGATCTATGAATCTATAACCTTGCACATTCCAGATGTGTTAGACTACAACTCCCAGTGCCCCCAGCCAGCAGGCCCAGTGGTGATGCTGGGTGGGGATAATGGGTGGGGTGGGGGTTGTAGTCTAAACATATTTCCAGGACGCCAGGTTAGGGAAGGCTGTGTTAAGGCAATGAGAATTAAACCCTTAGCCTTGCATTGATTTGTAAGGAATTTACAAGAATTAAGAATCTCTTTCAAAGGATAAGTTTAAATATTTATTTCCTAATATTCCATATAGCTTATTATTCTAGATTTCCTAATAGAAATAGAATCTGTGGAAAGGAAGACCTGTACATATTTGAGGGATAGGCCAAGTAGCAAGCTTACTGGGATGGTCTTCGGGTCCTTGCCTGGAAGCCATGCCTGTGACACCTCCTGCCCTATTCTTCAACCTTGCTCAAGATCAGGCAGGGCAGAGGAAGAGGGTGGGTGATGAGATTGTCAGGAAGGGACAGGGCTGGCTCCAGGTTTGAGAGTGCCTTCTGCAAAGTTTGAGGGGCAGCAGCATCTGTCCTCTGGATCAGTGCCCAGCAGCTGCAAGCTGCAAGTTCAAACTCAGAGCTGGAATTCCAACCTATCCTACCACCATCTAGACAGCATCTAGCGGCCATAGCATCTAGCGCCCTGAAGCTCTTGCTTCCAGTAACTAAGCCTTAGGAGAGGCATCTCCACCTTTTAGAAGGGGGGGGGGGAACTGCACAAAAGCCAGGGACCCACCAAACGACTGGTGATTGGGGGAAAGGGGCCGGTGGCTACGCTGGCTGGGGCATGCTGGGAGTTGTAGACCAAAAACATCTGGGGACCCAAGGTTGGAGAACACTGCTCTGGGGAACCTCAAAAGGCCAGATCGGGACCCCAGGTGGGCTGGATTTAGCCCTCGGACCTGATATCCCCACCCCTACCCTAAGCTACAGCCTGAGCCACTGGACTACATTTATTACATGGGCAAATAGATGCCCACATATGTAAAGCCTATTCCTCACTGATTATATAAGCACAATTTTACATGGATATTACCACTGGAGTACCAATGTCATTGTTGGGTTTTCTTTCCAGGAAGAAGACAAGCCAATTTTCTATGTATACAATGCGGTCACTCATGAAAAAGTGCCCATAATGGGAAGGATTTATCTTCTTGCGTCAAAGGTTTCCCAGCTAAAAACCCTGGTAACCCTGAAGTGTGGCTTCCCAAACAGTATTTATTGTCTCAGGACTCCAGAGGGCAGGGAGATGTATGACTGCAATACCTTGAGCGATTATCAGTTAGATATAGGTATAAGACTGTTTGCAAATTTTATCTACTCTTACGTGATAACATGGACTTCCAATCTTTTCTAGAACAATCTGAATTTAAGGCTCCAGTCCTATACCCACCTATGGGACAAGCCCCACTGAATGCAATGGAACTTACCTCTGAGCAGTTATGTATAGGATTCTACTGTAAGAAATGTTTATAAATTTTACTCAGGGAAACACTCCAAAATACGAAATGGCTTTTGTGTTGGACAGCACTATATTTTGCTATATTATTAGACTGTTCCCACACTTCAGTCCTAACACATCTGAATATTTCAAAATGTTAAGACAAATGCAGCTGATAAAAAAACAAGTAAAGTTTAACTTTCTGAAGGATGCATTTAGTCTGATAATTGAGCTATTGTTTAGAGATACAAGCTGATACAATTTGCATTGCAAAAAATATATATGCACCCACCACTTTGTAGAAGGTAACCTAAAAATAGCTTGTGGAATTACTGAGCCCCCCCCCCAAAAGGATTGAAAGGTAAACATCTTTGACATACACTACTGTTGTCATGTCAGTCTTGCAGAAATGGACCTCAGGGCGCCAGGGGAGGCTGGTGACTCCTATTTCAGTGGGGCTCCTTATCCATTGCAGGTTTTATGTAGAGCTTTATAGGAGCTATCCATGGTGCTGAACCCCCCCAATAGGTTCACCACCATGGAGCACCATGGATAGCTCCCATAGAGCTCCAAATAAAATCTGCAATGGATAAGGAGCCCCACCGAACCTCCCCTGGACTGTGGTGCTAGGAGCCCTCCATCTGGAAGAGTCCTAAGGCTGCACACTCAAAATTACCTTCTGTAAAGGGCTCTAATAGATATGCTTTTTAGCTTCTTTGCTAGCCTGCATGTGAAAATTGAATGGTTCAGGAAGTGCTTGAATGGAATATCAAACAAAGCTAGGAACTGGGACAAATTATCAAAACTCTCTGTTGGCAGGCACAACTCTTCATTTGGATGTTTGGGATGGATGGAAAGAATTCCTGACTGGATGTCTCTTAGGAAATAAACCCAAGGTCCAACACTATCTGTCAAAGGAAGATCCAGTATTCAAGTACAGTAACTCAAAATCTTAACTTTTAAAATTAGGTTTTCTTTTTTTAAACTGAGAATGTCTGTTCCAAAAATCCCCTGTAAAAAAAAACACACAACTGCTCTTGTTTGACCTAAATTATAACTGGCTTTGACATCTTCATGAAAGGTGCTGTTGCTGCCTAAGCACAGGTTGCTTTTACAGTCAGAAGCAATCTGCTCATTTGCTCTCTTACAGAACCAAATATGCCCACTGAACATGTTTGGCTAAAGCAGACGTTTGGTGGTGCTTTCAGAAGTCATATTTACATTGTGAGTCAATGTGATCCTCCTACACCATCGCTACCACTTCACCGTGTGGGATTCAGTGCCATTTTACCCCTTGGCATTTGCCTAGGAAAAAAATGAGTGCAGATTTGACCACTTTTCCTTCTACCGCACAGCAGAAAGAAAGTAAATTGGCAAAAGGTTTTGTTTTACTATGCTACTCTATTGCATGTGTAACATTTTTGGTGGCAGGAAGCCATTTCAGTCCTGTTGCCAAACTCAAGATTAACCCTAGATGCAAGATATGCAAAATCTGTGCACTCTGGCTCTTTTAATTTTGGGAAGTAAAGAGCAAATTGGCAGACAATGCCCCCTGGATCATGATGATGCCTAGCATGGAATGTTCTAAGCATGCCATTTCATGCATTTTTTTTACATTTGTATTCCACCTTTCATAGATTTCATAGATCATAGAGTTGGAAGGAGCCTACAAGGCTATCGGTCCAACCCCCTGCTCAATGCAGGAAACTAGTGGAGGGGTCTCCCATCCAAGTAATAACCAGGCCTGACCCTGCTTAGCTTTCCACGCTCACACAAGCTGAGCCAGCGTGAGCCACAGGCCTCTAAGGAACTCAAGGTGGCATATATAGTTCTCTCCCTCCTGCCCTTTTATCCATACAACAGCCTTGTGAGACTGAAAGAGAGTGACTGGCCTAAACTAAACTTCACAGCTGGGTGGGGGTGTGAACCTGGGTCACACCACTCCTAGTGCAACACTCTAACCACTACACAACACTGGCTCTCTGTTATCTAATTCATTATCTAAATGGAGGGATCCTCATTATTTTCAAGCAGGAGCCACCTTGGCGCTAGGCACTGTTGCCGAGGCCACTTGGGAGGCCTCTCCTGGGTGGTGGAGGGCCTCTCCTCTACCCCCTCCCTCAGTTAAGTGGCAGTGCTGTGCACTGGACTCAGCTGGATGGCTTTGGGGGGGGCTCTCCTCCCTATCCCCCTCTGCACTGTTCAAGCAAGTCCCCAGGCAGGCAAGTTCCAACATGCTTATACTTGGTCCTTGGATCGGGATGGATCTTTTTCTTGTCACGGAGGGTGCTGTGCTCTACTCAGTGCTGCAAAATCTCCCAGGGCAGGTCCACCTTGCTCGCTCTCTCAGCATTCACATTCAATTTCCCCCTCCAGCACCTGCACAGTGCACCGCCAATCACATTGCTCTTTACCTCTTGGGCGCCTCCCCCATCACAGCTAATTGACTGATTGCTCCTGCATTCTCCTTTCCTCCCCTCCACCTCACAGCCATCTTACAGCTGAGAAGTGGCACATCTGCTGACTCCCCACCCTGGAAAACCTCTTCCAGTAGCCCAGGTCATAGCAGCCAGCCCACTGCTAAAGCAGACAACATAGCAAAGTTAGGCTGAGAGTGAGCAGCTACTGCAAAAAGAAAGAGACCTGATTCACATGATCACCACAGCTAATAAGCCATGGTGGGTCGTGGTGCCTATGGGTGCCAGGCTGCCAAAGCTTCTCGTGTCATCCAAACCACCCCACAACAGGCCGTGGGTTTGGGGTGGTTTGTTAACCACGCCAACAAGCCACCCTCACCAGTTTCAGAGCACCCAAGAAGCCACGCCTGGTGAGAGTAATTATGCAAGCAGCTGGCATGCGAACTGCACACGCAGGGTAATTAGCAAGCCACCATGGCTTGCCAACCACCCTGTGATCATGGAGCGCCACGTTTGAGGTGGTTGGGAGCTGCTAGTGGTCTTCAGGCCTTGCAGTGAAGAACACTGATCTAATCAGTTATCCAAATCATTCTCCATCTGCTACATATCTTTGTTACCACCATAGTCATTTGAAATACAGCTTTTGTTTCTGTGAGCTTCTGATGATCCAAATGGTTTGGCCGTTCCCAGGGTCAACTGGATAAGTGGAGCTTGACTGTATACCTAACTGTGAT
This sequence comes from Shinisaurus crocodilurus, assembly GCA_021292165.1. Taxonomy (NCBI): domain Eukaryota; kingdom Metazoa; phylum Chordata; class Lepidosauria; order Squamata; family Shinisauridae; genus Shinisaurus; species Shinisaurus crocodilurus. The sequence goes on from CM037878.1 coordinate 37,729,642, forward strand.
TTTGCATATGGTCTGGTTTTCTTTTCATAGCTGATTTTGTTCGTGCTTTCTTTCAGATATCAAAAGAGGGTAGCTCTTTATATGGCAGCCTTTTTTGGGCACCTTCAGCTTTCAACATGGCTCCTGAAGCAGGGGGCCAGGCCCACTGAAGCAGTTGGCGTACACCCCTATCGCGAGTGGTGTCATGAAAACGACCATCCAGATGTTAGGAAATGTCCCGTCCATGCGGCTGCTGAAGCAGGCCAGCTCATGATGCTGAAAGCCTTCGTTAATTACAGTGTCTTATGCCTCCAGTGCCCAAACTCTACAGGGCAAATTCCACTGCAGTTAAGTATCCAACACAGACGTAAGGATTGTGTGCTGTATCTAGCCACCAAGATATGGTCAGTGGTTTCCTACCCTAATTTCTCCCTTTCCATGAAAATCTACATTAAATTAAAACTGTGGCTTCTCAAGGCTCAAAATAACATACATATGATAAAGCAATGCAACCAGACAGCAGTCTTCAGAACACGAGTTGGAGACGTTGTCCTTGTGGATGGCTTCACAAAACCAAAAATGACTTCCAAAGGTTTTTATTCCACCACAGTCCAAGGTGCAGACAACAGAGGCTGTAAACTGCCGAACTTAAACAATCAGTTCCAATGCGGGCAGGGTGCATGTCATTTGACGGGTCCAAAGAGGTATCTCAAAGGGACAAATGTCAAATTACCTCCAGTGGTAGATGCTAACGAGAGAGCTAACATAGAGAGATGTCAACAAAAAAAGAACACCAGAAGAAAGAACATGAACCGTAGCAGTGAAGAATATATGGACCAAAATATGTGCTTAGCAAGAGTTCCTCTACCACCTAATTCTGTCCTCAAGCCAGCTTATTATTATTCTATACCCAATGCAGAGTTTCTGCTAAATCCTTCTCTGGAGTCCTTTTCAGAACACAGTGGTAGAACACCAAGGGAGAATGCAATCTACTGTTTAGCCATAGCCAGGTATGTTTCTCTTTGTTTTTGTTTTTTTACTAAAGGTTGCCAACTCATTCAGAAACACATGCTAAGCCAGAAGGCAGCAACTAATTGGAATTATATCCTTTTTAAATGGTTGCCTTCAAAAGTGGGGCCATCTCTCCTCTTGGTGATGCTGCTACTTTATGAGGGAAAAATCAGAATAAATTACCTCCTTACATTCTTAAAGATTTTGGTTTTAACTGTGTACAGAGCACATAACAGAATCCGCTTCATTAGTTATATAGTTTGCCAATGTAACTCTCATTTGGAGGGACTCCTATAAGTAGCAGTCGTCCCCAACTTGTTGTCCTCAGGATGTTTTGGACTACAACTCCCAGCATTCCTGACCATTGGTCATGGGTGGGGCTGATGGGAGTTGAAGTCCAAAACATCTGGAGGGGACCAGGTTGGGAAAGGCTGATGAAAAGGCTGTCACTGATAAGTAGACACTGCCACCGTGTGGTGGTAGTGATTTCAGTACAATACAACATCAACCTCAGTGCTTAAATCTGGTAAGCGGCTGGGGGGGTGGGAATCTTAATACAAACGATCATTTCTTGAAACTGGTGGGACCCTGGGAAACAGCAGGAAATTGCTGAGCAAGCCAACAACTGCTAAACTGTAGAAAGAAAGAAAAGAAAAGAGTTGGGTAATAAGCATAGGCAAGAGATGATTGATCTGCTGCTTTACATGAAGCAGTTTAGAGTAATTGGGCTTGGGGTGATTGGAAACAAGCCTTAACAAACCTTGGCTTCTGCTGTCATTTTAGAACAAACCAAAGTTCCTTGTTATGTCTGAACTCTTGGAACTGTGGTTTGTTCTAACTATAGTTAGTTGAAACAAGCCAGTATTAAACTGATTTCACATCCTGGTTTGTTAATGAATTTACTCAAACCTCCATGCTGGTCCTTCATGCTGGTACTCTCTTCACTGGTGAATTTTCCACACCAACGCAGGGATCCTCATTATCAGGAGGGAAACAGGGCCAGTCCAGAGCATTGTGGCATTCCTAGGCACTCAAATTGTTTTGTCTTAGCATAAATGGTTAGAGAGTTCTATAGCACAACACTCTTAGGCTTTTTTGGCCCTGAAGCAAAAAGTCAATATTATGCCCTGCCCTGGAGTAGTTCCTTATTTTATTTTTTTAATATGTTTTTTTGTATGACACAGCTGGAGCAGACATTATGTTTGCCATGAATTATTTTTTTAAAAAGTCTCCGCATGATGATCATTCTCCACCTGGCCATAATGTTTGGCTTGGTCTAGACCAGGGGTGGGCAATTTGTGGCCTTCGAGATGTTGGACTGCAACTCCCATCATCTTTCACCATTGTCTGTGTTGGCTAGGACTGATGGGAGTTGTAGTCCAACAACATCTCGAAAGCCACAAATTGCCCACCCCTGGTCTAGATGAACAGCTCATCATATGGTAAAACTGTTCCTGAACTGTGCCACCTCAGACTGCAAGTGAGGGACTACACGTTCGGATGCTTCCTTTTGGGGAGAATCCTACATATAGGAAACCAGCATATCATGGAGAAGGCTATACCCAAACACTTTCTGTGCTCAGGACATGATTATATCAAGGATCAAACATTTGTTCTTGTGTACTTGCAGTCTGAAATGGTACAGTTGAGAAATAGTTTTACAATGTAAAACTACAACTGGGGCTTTTTCCTGTATTTACCATGTGACTTGCCCTTATTGTATTGGAAGCATCTATGCCTGGCTGCTTAAAATGAGGAACTGGGATGTAAACAGCCTGATGGTTAGAGCCCTCCATCATAGCAATGATAGAATGATGCATATAAAATAATAATAATAATAATAATAATAATAATAATATTATTATTATTATTATTATTATTATTATTATTATTATTCAATAATATATTGAAAACTATGGTTCCACTGCAATCGTCCTCAGAGTTTTTAAACTCATTTGGAGGAATTGCTGCACAGCTGCCATATATTTTGATGGGCTGTCAAAATGGCAAGCATGGCTAATGACCTTAACAACTGGAGGTTTGAACATCAGTAACATATTTTGGCAACCGAACTAAAAATGTTCCCAGCCCATATGAGGTACCAACCAGCTTACTCTTAGGAACTCACTACGATTCCAATTGAAGGAGTAATGGGCAAGATATTCCACTGCACGTGCACTGTAAGAACATAAGCAAAGCAAGCAGGAGTTTTAATATATGTGCTCTGAGAACTGCCATTTCTATGGTCTGGGAACTTAGGGTAGATCCTGCTTGCAGTTCTCTGGATCTAACACCTGGTTCTTACCTGTCTTTCCACAGTTCTGCCTCTCTTATCTTTCTGCCCTCATACTTCTGCCCATGACTTTCATTCCTAACTCCATGCATTCTGTGCTGCCTCAAGATTTCTTGTCCTCCTAAAATGTTCTGATCATTTGCTGCCACTTCCGTCTGGGACTTCCTCCCAGAACATTTGTGCTGTGCAACATACAAGCCCCAGTTGTTTTAAAACAAAAACCAACAGTTAAACTTTTGGTTTAACCCAGCCTTCCCCAACTTGGTGCCCTCCAGATGTACAATGCTGCCTGGGGATGATGGGAGTTGTAGTACAACACATCTGGAAGGCTCCTTGTTGGGGGAAGGCTGGTTTGGCACTCAGTGCTTATCTCCTGCTGAAAATAAGCCTAAATACTGGTAACTGCATTTGCCCACATTCATCCCTTCCCTTGTTGTTCTTCCTCTTTCTTCCTCCTTTCCCTTTGCTATCTCCCTCTTCCCCTGGTATAAATTCAGATTGTAAGCTCCTCAGGGCAGAGACCTGTCTTTTGCTTATGTTACTCTGTAAAGATCTATGTACACTGATGGTGCTATATAAAGACTACAGTAATACCTTGGATTGCAAGTTACTTGGTTTGAGAGTGTTTTGCAAGACAAGCAAATTTTTAAATATTTATTTATTGATTGATATACAAGCGACGTCTTGCAATACAAGTACTGTAGTACAGCTTAAATTAAAAATCTCTGTACCAATTTTTTGGGGGGGATTTCGTTTTGATATAAGAGTGTTTTGGATTACAAGCACGTTTCCGGAACGAATTATGTTCTCAATCCAAGGCATTACTGTATTTGATAATAGTAATAATATTGGTAATCTGTGTGGAAGCCAATGTCCCTCTTTTCTCTGCAGTCCCCTGTGCCCCCACAATATAATCTGCTCCCAGGGGTCCCCCCAACCCTCTGCAGCAAATTTTCAGGGTGTGTGGGGAGCTGCAGGGGGGAGGGGGAATTGCCCACCTTCCAGTCCCGCTGATGGAAGCAGCCCTGTCAGTGGAAAACCTTCATTGGATGGACATAATCCAACTACAGTATTATTACACATTGAAGTTTCCTTTATTATAGCAGGGTTTGGGGGTGTGAGGTTTGCTGGGGTTTTTTTCGAGTTTATATATATTTAAAGCTATATAATATATAGCTCGAGGTATGACAGTGAAAGTAACAAACATTGTATCTAAATCTTTCATTGCAGTGCGTTTAAAGAGAAACCGTGGCTCCAACAACTGGGCATCGCGAGAACCCTGGCTAAAAAAAGCATATGCAAACCTATGTTCTGATCAGACCCAGGGCACAATCCATCTTGAAAAGAAAAGATGTATTTGAATATTGTGCTACACATACACATTCACTGGGAATCCTCAGCCCTCTTTCCCCCTTGCCACTGAGAGGGTTAAGAAAGTTATCTTAAGGGCACAATCCTATGCATGTTTAGACAGAAAAAAAAGTCCCATAACTCCCAGCATTCCCCAGCCAGCTATGATGGCTGGGGAATGCTGGGAGTTGTAGGACTTTTTTTTCTGTCTAAACATGCATAGGATTGCACCTGAAGCTATATTAATGTCAGACATTTTCAAAAGGTAATATATGATCTGTGACTGCTGGCTGGGGAATGCTGGGAGTCGTAGGACTTTTTTTTCTGTCTAAACATGCATAGGATAGCACCCGAAGCTATATTAATGTCAGACATTTTCAAAAGATAATATATGATCTGTGACTGGATATTTTGGGGCTCTTACTATGTTGGCACTGTATGCTGCCAGATCTCGTAAGCAGTCGGCATGCTAATTTACAAAAAGCTCCATCTGAGGAGAGGGGGCTGAGAAAGGGAAGGGTTTTCAAATGAAAGTGATGGTTGGCCTTGGCAGTGGAAGTTCTTCCTGAGGCCTTTTGGATACTGAGGGATATTCCCAGCTTATCCAGTGTGGATAGAGATATTTTGTGCGCGAATAAGTACAACAGGTGTCATCTTTGGAGAACTAAACTCTACACATCCATTTGGTTGTATCCAACTGTGTCCTTCCACCAGCAGAATGGACGCTGCTGGCAGATCAAATTCCCCCTCCCTGCTGGCATCCCCCCACCCAAATCTGCTCTGGAGGGTTGGGGGACAGTCTGGAGTAGATTTGGGCTACAGGGGGAGGTAGGAGGGGGAAGGAAACTACCATTGCATGAGCAGACATCTCTTTGTGTAATGTTGAATTTAGCCCATTGAAAGGGGAAAGCTAGAGACCCCTGGGAAACCATGAAGCTGTTTGAAACTTTGAATTGTAAATTGCAGCTGCCTGCATTCCACTATAACATCATTCCTAACTCAGGTCAAGACATGGTCTATAGGTTTATAAAATGTGTTTAATGATGTCTGTGTTACTTGCAAGGGGGGGGGGAGGTAGGATATAAATATAAATGTAACAATAAATAAATACTGTTGCTGTTTGTCTGGATTTATTTCCTTCCTCTTCGTTGTACATTTATCAGGATATCTTATTTGGAATATCTTTTTATGTTAATTTATGGACCTGTTGTGTGGATAGAGGTTGAGGACTATTATTTAAAAATTACTTCAAATACCTTCTTGACAGAGCAATTTGATAAAGCAATTACTCTGGGAACGGAGTGATTTCCTGGTGCTACATTGGCAAGATGGGTACTGCATCCTATCACCTCTCAGAGCGGGAGTGGAAGAGCAAACATACCACTCAGAATATCATAAAACAGCCCCAAAAGAGCAGTTGTGCCCTACACATCCCTGGAAACACAGCTGATGCCCACCAATCAGGGGCTATGCTAGTGGTGACACCAACATGCCGCACAGACACGGCAGGAACCAATGAACTCTTGATGATGGGGACATGCTCCTAGGACACCTCCCTGCACCACAGCACACACAATGACACCACACCACAGCGCGTGCCCCCTCTCCATGAGTTCCTGTCGCACAAGCAGCAACAACCCTGCTACTGTGAGTCCCCAGGCATACCTCCAGGAAAGGGGTTTGAATCCCCTTATGCCACACGCTGCTCACAAGCACCATTTTGGAGCACAGCACACAAAGGGATAGAAGAAGAACCCACATAGCTCCCTTGGCAGGAGGCCTACGCCCAACAGTCCTCCCTGGGGTGAAGGCCCACAGAGTGAGAAAAAGACTTGGCAAGCAAGGGAAGGGAGGGGGCAGGGCAGGGCAGGGCAGGGCAGGGCAGGACAGGACAGGGCAGGGCAGGCAACAAGGGGAGCCATAGACACACACAGCAGCTGCCCTCAGAGGTTTATGGCATAAGGTTGGGAAGCCAGGCTGTGGGATGACCATGCTGAGCCTAGATAAGCTATATATGTGGAGTATGTGTAATTAAACTGGAACATGATAAAGAACTGTATGTACATTGTAAATGCCTCTTAGATCAATGACTTTAGCCTAATTTGGAAAACAAATGGGGGACTGCCTATGTTAACTGAAATAAATATTCAACATGCTAGACATCTTGCTCTTTCATCCACAGGGATGCATAAGGAATATGAAGACCACCATCCTTGCAATAAACTGGAATCTATTTGCCCTTAACTCATTGGATGCTGTTCTCAACCCCCCTTAATTAAGTCTTAGCACAGATTTTTACCTGAGAAAACTCTCCTTAGACATGTCACTGCAGGATCCTGCACTCTGCATATGCACTGAGACAGCCTCTTCCTTATTATTACAATTTGATGTATTTTGCTATACTCAGCTCCTGATTCTAAGCACTGGCTGAGGAGCACAAGGGAAGGGATACCTCAGGGCAGGGGTGAGCAGAGTTCAAGCCTGCTGGATCTACTTTGCTCTTGACTAGACCCTGCCCTGAGATTTACCAATCAGAGCCTGGTGCAAAAGACACTCTCAGAATCAAGGAATTCTGAGCTCAGGAATTTGTTTTGAGAACAAATGGAGCTCGCAGTCCTTCCACACAAAAATCCATTCCTGGTTACCTTCAAATTGTAATAATAAGCTTCCTTAATTTCAGCAGTATACTTCTGAGTGGAAGGGGAGTGATTTTGTTAGTGCTACTACTGTCAAACAGCTGGGAGTCAGAAATCCTTGGTGATCTACTGCCAATCACCCAAAGATCTACCGGTAGGCCCCGATCCACCTTCTGCCCATCTCTGTTGTGGAACTTCAGTATGCTGATGATAATGTGGTCTCCGCACATTCAGAGAATGATCTCCAAACTATCCTAAATGCTTTTGCAGAAGCATGCGAAAAACTTGGTCTCTCACTTAACATCAAAAAACCCAAAGTGCTTCATCAGCAAGTGCAAGTTAATCCTTTGGTGATGCCATCTATCCAGCTTGGCGGGGCAATACTGGAAAATGTCGATCATTTTCTCTATCTTGGCAGCTATCTTTCTGTTACAGCTAACATTGACAGTGAAATCCAGCATCGTTTGAGCTCCGCAAGTGCCGCGCTTTCTCGAATGAAACAGAGAGAGTTCGAGGATCGGGATATTTGTAAGAAGACCAAAACACTGGTTTATGAAGCCATTGTATTACCAACTTTATTGTATGCCTGCGAAACATGGACGATCTATAAACGTCACCTCCAACTCCTTGAAAGATTTCATCAATGTTGCCTCCGGAAAATCCTGCGAATTACTTGGGAAGATAGGTGAACAAAGGTCAGTGTACTGGAAGAAGCAAAGACTACTAGCGTTGAAAAAATGATCCTTCAACGCCAACTTCAGTGGACCGGTCATGTTGTTCGAATGCCTGACTGCCGTCTCCCAAAGCAGTTACTTTATTCCCAACTCAAGGATGGAAAGCGGAATATCGGTGGTCAGTATAAGAGGTTTAAAGATGTTCATAAGGCTAATCTAAAAAAATGCAATATAAACATCGAAAACTGGGAAGCTCTGGCCCATGAACGATCTAACTGGAGGTTGGCCTTTCACAAAGGTTCCATGGACTTTGAAGAAGCCCGAGTGCAAGGTGAAAGGGAGAAACGGTGCTAAGCGAAAAGCACGTCAAACGAATCCTTTACAGGACCATCTTCCATCTGGTAACCTGTGTCCTCACTGTGGGAAGCTGTGTGGATCTAGAATTGGCCTCCACAGTCACTTAAGGACGCATCGCTAGAGTCTACACAATTTTCTTTAGAATTTCCTCCTTTTAAAATTTTTCTTTTTGTAAATTTTTTATGCTGGAAGACAATCTTACTCGGTCACGAGTGATCGCCTGATGATGATGATGATGATGATGATGATCCACCCCTGCCTGAGAGACCTCTGCCGTTGCAAAAGTGCACTAATCCATCGCGTGGATTTATCGCGAGCTACTACACAGCGCCAGCGGCGTCGCAAACTTGCAATTCATTGCGAGCAGCCAGAGCTCAAATGTCAAACCTGGAGCATGCGTCGGTAGAGAATGAGTGTCCCACACGAAACGCCTCGCCTTCCGACAGGGAAAGAATCCGCGCGGGAACGCTCGGCGCGGGAGCGGCTTCTCGGCCGGGCAGCTGTTGCCGTGACGCCGCTCAGCTGAGGGGAGGTTCCGCCTGCCGCGCAGCGAGGCCGCGAAGCGTAGATTTTGGTCGGCGGGGGCCGCTGAGCGAGGAAGATGCTGCTGGTGCTGTCGGAGGAGCACAAGGAGCACCTGGGCTTCCTTCCCCAGGTGGAGAGCTCAGGTATGAGTATGAGCGGCTGGCCTCGCTCATGGCCTCGTCCGCATCCGGGCCTGCGGAGGGAGCTTCAGTGGCACCAGGGAACGGCCCCTTCTCGCAGACACCCGCGCCTGCCTGCGAGATGGGATCGTGGGGGGTACACAAAAGGCTATGCAGCGCTGCTCTTCTCTGCCCCTGGGGTCTTGCCAGGCCCTTACTATACCACAATCCTAACGCAAGCTTACTCGGAAGTAAGTCCCGCTCCGTTCAGTGGGGCTTCCTCCCTAGTCAGAGTGTTGGATCCAGACTTGGTCAGAGGCTACCAATGGAAAGCAATGGGATTTAAGGTAGTCATGATGACTAACTTGTCTCATTGAGTTTAATGGGTCTACATGAAATATGTCCAAGTCTGTATCCATCCCCAGTGTGTTTGCAGTCTAGCAGCGCAATTCTATGCTTGCCATTGTTGTTGTTGTTGTTGTTGTTATTATTATTATTATACAACCACTACCACGACTACATTTAAATCCTGCCTTTCCCCTCCTCTTGCAGTGAACCCAAGGCAGCTTACATGGTCCTCACCATTTTATCCTCACAACAACCCTGTGATATGGTTAGGCTGAGAGTCAGTGGCTACTCAGAACTAAGTCCCATTTGTTTATTAATAATATAGTATTTACCGTATATATGGCTTAATATAATGGAATCTCCAGGTCCCATTGAGTTTAATGGGATTTGCTCCCAGGTACACATGGATAGGATTGTACCTTAAAAGAGTCAACCCTTCATGGTTAATAGGTTTAGAGCACAATCCTATCTGGATGCCCATGAGCCCCCAAACTTGGAGGTTTAGGAGCATCCAAAGCAGAATGGGAGGAGTGGCGGTGAAGATCTGTGCCTCCCCGCTCCTCCTGCTCTGCATCTTTGCTAGAAGGTTGTTTCCAGCTGCTAGAGAAGTCATTTTGGAGGGGGAGGGAAGGAGGCTGGAGCGGCTTCTGGATACCTCATATCCTGACCGCTCCAGTCGCCTCCCCTCTGCCCCCGAAAAGCCCTCTTTAACCTGTCTCTGTGGTTGCTTTCCCGACCTTCGGAGAGCAGCCAGTGTGGTTCTATCTGGCTGTGAGAAGGTGGGGAATCAGAGCTCCAATTCCCAGCTCCAAGGTTGGAGCTGGGAATCCAAACTATCTTATGGCCCTTCAGACAATGTCTAGAGGCCATAGGTTCGTTCCCTTAGTCAGTATTGCAGGCAAGAGTGTTTATGCCAAACTGATATTATTTGCACATTATTTTCCCACCATACCATGATTATGTATTTAATAGAATCATCATTGGTTTCTCAATGAAGTTGTTTGCTTTTCAGTTTAGGATTGTGACCTGCCTAAGGCTAGACTGCTGTGCCTTTGCTCCTCTTCTGCCCTACCTCCTCAGTATTTCCCTGCCACAGATCTAGTTCATTACTGTCCGTGCGTGTGGTAATGCTGAATGTGAGTGCACTGTTGGGGAAACATGTGGCAACGTAGGTCATTAGCAACCACATGTCCCCTGTACTAGCTTGTTAGGTCTTTAGCCATTACATTACAGTAGTTTCATTTATTTATATTTATACCCCACCTTTTTTCCTTCAAGGAACCCAAGGCAGCTTACATAATCCTCCTCCTCCATTTGATCCGCATAACAACCCTGTGAGGTAGGTTAGGCTGAGAGTCAGTGACTGGCCCAAAGTCACCCAGTGAGTTTCATGGCTGAGCGGGGACTAGAACCCGGATCTCCCGCGTCCCAGTCCAACACTCTCACCACAAGAAACCCTTTCTTTATAATTATAGGACCAGAACCTTAGCATGTATGCTCTGGTTCATTTAACATGCATTAATTTCTGCTTGTCACCCTGGGAATACCTTACAATACTCGCAATCAAGGTGGTAAAATGATTTTCTCCTTTCATTCACCTTTGAGACATGTGCAGCACAATCCTATGGCTGTTAGACAGCGTCTAGACAGCCATAGGATTTTTCAGAGCCCCAGCTCCGACCTCAGAAATTTGCTCTGAGGTCGGAGCTGGGACTCAGAGAGCCTTCCCCAACCCTCACAGCCGGTGCAGAAAGAACTGCACTCCATGACAAATGTTGATTAAATGTTGTTCTGATACTTGATAATGTTTTGCTGGTCCTGCCCACTTTCACCACTATGACTTTGTTCACACATAATGACAAATCATGATTTAATTAACCATGGTTTGTTGAATTGTGGGTTGTCATTATGTGTTAACTCTGAACTAAGGTTTGTTAACCATGAACAACCCATGAAGAGAACTCATGGTTTTCTGTTGGGTTGTGAACTGTGGGTTGTTTAAACCATGGTTGTTATGTGCAAAGATTGGTCATGGGTTGTTTTGCCAGGCTACAGAGGCAGTGGGCAAGAGCAGTCAAGACACCCAGCCTCTTTACATGCTAGTACTTCAGTGCTACAAAGGCAGTTGGGATACAGGGAAGGAGCAGGCAAAGGAGGAGGGAAACAAACAGCCCAGGGATTGAGAAAACAAACCATGGTTTGTTCAATCAGTCTGCCAGACAAACCCTGAAGTTAGTGTTATAACCCAGAGTTCACAACCCAACAGCACACCATGGATTCTCTTCCTGCGTTGTTCATGGTTAAGAACCCATGGTTAAACCATAGTGCTGGTTCACACATAACAATTTATGATTCAACAACAACCCACGGTTCATTGACAACCCATACTCTGCGTTGTCGTTACATGTGAACCAGGCCATTGGTTCACAATCTACAGTGGACTGAGATATGCTTTATTATGTTGGGCTGCTTCCAAGAGTTTGTTTTCTATGACCAAGCTATAATGCAGACACTAGAGTCTGAAAACAATTCTTCTTCTTTTTTTCAGTTGTCGGTGAATTTGGTCGTATTGCTATGGAGTTCTTAAGAAAAGGCACAAACCCCAAAATCTATGAAGGAGCAGCAAGTAAGAATAAGAGCAGTGTGGCTGAAGGGCAGTTCTTTTTTAAGAGCTTGCAGCAGTAAGAGGAATAATAATATTGGCTGAATCGATACTTTGCTGTAGGCATAGGCCTGGTTCAGATGTAATGATGGTCCAATAAACCATGGTTTATTGAACTAGGAATGAGATTTGTGCCCAGGCCAACGTAGTTTTATATCCTTGTTTGAAAGCAGGGCTTCTTGGTTTGGCTAGCACAGCTTTTTGGTTTAGCTAGCACAGGAAACTATGGTTTAACAAGCTAGGATATCAGTGCCAAAAGTGAGCACGAGTGGGAAGGAGGAAAGGGAGACTGTGGAGGGAGAGCATGGGCACAAAGCTTGTTCTCATCCTGAAAAAACATGGTTTATCAGAATGAACCAGGCCTAAAGCAGCCTTGTAAATAAGTCCCCCAAAGTTACTAGCCCGCAAAATTTTTTACTAGCCTGCTAAGGGTTGGCAGAGGAGGGACGTAGGACTGCATTTTATGCCGGGTATGTGGAGGGGGCTGGCTTCCTCTAGCAGCCTGCTTGATTTCTACACTGGATGCAGAGGAGGGTTAGGGTATTCCATCCCTCCTCTGCCAGCCTGCTCACTTGTCTGCATGCAATTCCTGGTTACCTATGGCTGCCAGGCTAATGCTTAAATACAAGGTTGGCCTAATGTGTTCTGTACGTAATGGAACATCAAAACCAATTATTTCAATTCCTTTGGAGCAAATGCAATCTTGTAATGTGCTGAAAGGACAGAGGCAGTTTGGAAAGTTAATAGTTTTAATGCATGCCTGCTTCAGTTATCTACGCTTTAAAAAAACAAAACACTTCTGTTTTTACTCATATAGTTGGTTATTGCCTGGGCAAGAGCTGAATGAGCAAAAGAAGCTTTTCAAAGGCTTTTCAAAACTGGGTTTGGGTTCTGATATTGAAATATTTGTAAATAATAAGGGGCAAAAGTGTGTAGAAGTATTGTCAAGATCTTAGCCTCTTCTAATTATTACAAAGCAGCAACACAGTTGAAATAAATTATTGTGCAGTTGTCAGCCTGCTCCACTTGGGTAATTGCAGTTGAAATGAACTGAGCTTTCACTGGTGCTGGTTCAACAGTTTTGGGATTGGCTCTAAGCTGGCAATCTATGTATTCAGAAAAAACACACGGCACAGTCCTAGAACTGCACTCCACAAGAATGAAGATGGGGAACAGTGGTATATTTGATTGCTTCCTGTGTAAAACAACTATTTGCATGAAGAAAACTAGGATAAGTTAGAACTCTTCTACCGGACATACTAGTTTTCCATAGGCATGGAACATTTGATATAGGGAAGCATTATTTATTTATTTATTTAATTTTATTTTATTTTAAGTATTTTTATTCTGCTCCTTGGCCAAAAAAGGCTTCTGGAGCGGCTTACAATTAATGGGCCAAAAAGACAGTCCCTGCCTCTAGGCTTACAATCTAATAGGACATGACACATAAGGAAAAAGGGATGTGGACGGCAGAGGCAAAAGTTAAGTAGATTATCAACAGGGCTGGTGGTATGGCTCTGCTTCCCCTCTCATCTCCCAGAAGGTTCAGCAGTCCAACTGGAGCAGGCCCTGATGTTCCCTTTGATTGCTCTTCTCTCCCTCACTCCTTCTTTCCTTCAGGGCAGTTGATGTCAGTTAGCCCTCAGTGTGTGCGGGATCCAACTGGAGCAGGCCCTGATGTTTCCTTTCCTTACTCCTGTCTCTCTCAATTAAATCATGCTATTCCTAATCTGCCTTTACTTTTCTGAATGGTCCTTATCAATTTTTTATAAAATGAATGTCACTTGTTTATATTATGTTCACGTATAACAGCAGCAAAAGCATGCATTAATTAACCCATGATTTATGGGGGTTGCATGCCACCGCCTCTGGTTGGCGCCATTGGAGATTGCTCTGTGATGTGCAAACCTGGACACTATGGGTTAATCATAGGTTAAACAACCCAAAGTTCATCTACAATTAGTTGTTAATAAACCACGATTTGCCACTGTCACATGCGAATGGGGCCATTTTCTGATAGATTCTGAAGAGTTGACAAGAGTTAAGGCTAGGATATAAACACTACTTATGAAGACCCTGATCTCCAATGGTCTTCACATGCACTTCAGTGGAATATTCCAAGCTAGAGATCTCTTTCTGCTTCTGCTTTCCATTACTGTTAACCATTTACATATGGTTAAATATATACAAACAGTGCAAGCCTATGCAGAGTTCAATGGGACTTACTCCCTAGTAAGTGTACTTAGGTTTGCAAACTGAGCCTATTTTCATTAGAGATTATTAGCTTGTATATCATAATGGATCAGTCCCCTAGGTACCAAATTCACGTGTTGTATCTTTTTAGTGTTTCTTTTTTTCTTTCCATTTTCCAGGAAAACTTAATGTTAGTAGTGAGACAATTCAGCATGGAGTAGAGGGATTAACGTATCTTCTCACTGAGAGCTCAAAACTCCTGGTAAGTGTAACTCAGAATGCTCTATGTAGTGAGATAGGCAGACCCCTGAGACTTTTCTTCTAGAATTAAAAAGATGTGTTTCAGATGAAAGCTCTTTGGAATCCAATTAAGTTCTTCCTCTGAAAGAAGCAGTTCTTTCAGTGGAACACAGAGTGTTGATTCCCCCTCCCCCCTGCACAGCTTGGATTGGGGGACCCTCTGGAGCAGATTTTGAGGGTGTGCATGGGTGAGGAGAGGAGGAAAAAGTCCTGTTGCATGAGCAGACTTTCACCCATGTGACATATTTCAGCCAGAAAAATTGGCACAAAATCCTCTGTTTTGGTGCATCTACCATATAGAGTTCCCCCCTTTTTTTTAACCAGCTCCTTCTCCTGTGGCTTTAATAACAGGTGTGAATGTTAACCTCCATGCTGTGAAAAATGTCACCTGCTGATTTCTACAGATCAAGCATATTTCACTGTAGGAAATGTGATCTTTATAGCCATTAACACAGAGATTGGGAGCAAATAAAACAATGGATGCAATCAAAAACTCACACGTTATTCTTACTTTTTAGATATCTGAGATAGATTTCCAGGACTCTGTACTTGTACTAGGATTCTCTGAAGAACTGAATACTTTATTACTTCAGCTATATCTCGACAACAGGAAGGAGATCAGAAGTATTCTGAGTGAACTAGCACCAAAACTTCCTAGTTATCACAGTCTTGAATGGAGACTAGATGTGCAGGTAAGGGTGCAAATCCTTAGTAGATATTCACATATTTGTTTTAGTTTGTCACAGCACACAGAAATTGTCAAACAAGTTATAATGTTTTTTTAAATGATAGAGGCAGCAGTAGTATTATCCATACATTGTTTTGCATATGATTATTCACAATAGAGCACTAGAAAGTGCTCGGTGTAGTTATCGAATGATTTGCCAGTACAGTACCGCCTACTTAAGCTTTTATATACTTTGAAATTGTGGCTTCATATTAAAGGAATCCTTTTGTAAATTTCCCGCCTCTGTAACAGGCAGTCCCCAGGTTACAAACGAGTTCTTCTTAAGAATGTCTTTAAGTCGCATTTGTACATATGTCGGAACAGTATAGCGTAGTATACAGCATTTACGCAAATTGCATAAATTACGTATATTACGCTATACTCTACATAAATGACGTAGAGCTGGGGAATCCGGAAGCCCATTCGTAAGTATGAGTTGTCTGTAAGTTGGACGTTCTTAACCCGGGGACTGCCTGTACTAGCTTAGCCAGTACAACAATAGTCCATTTTATTGCAGACAAGTGTATTGACATTTTATTCAAATTACAACATTTATTTTGAAACAGTAAGGGCGCAATCCAATTGGGATGCCTGTAACCCTCCAAACCTGGAGGATTATGGGCTTCTCATGCAGGGCAGGAGGAGTGCAGAGGCGAAGGTTGTCTCCATGCTCCTCCCGCTCTGCAAAGCACTTAGATGGCCAATTTCAGCCATCTAAGTGCGGCGCCTCGTAGCAGGAGGGAAGGAGGCTGAAGCATTGCCAGGACACATCATATTTTGGCAATACCTGTCTCCTCCCCACCCCCTGGAATGCCCCCATAAGCCCCTCTCCGAGGTTGCTCTTTCAACCTTGGAGACGTGTAGCTGGCACAGTTCTTTCCACGCCAGCTGCAAGAGCAGGGGGGATCTGAACGCAGATCCCCAGCTACGAAGTCAGAGTGATTTTCCAACGTTGTAGCTGGGGATCTGAGCAATCCTATGGCCATCTAGACGCTGTCTTGCGGCCACAGGATTGCGCTGTAAATTGTTGCTAAAAGTTAAACAATTCAGAGAGCATTTAGTAAGCTGTTGAAAATGTAGCTTAATGAAAATTTAAAAACAGAATTTAAGAAATAAGGTTGGCTTTAACAAATCAATAAAAAGTGAAATATGCAGGTGAGAATCATAATAAAAATCAGCAACTAAGGGTGCAGTCATATGCAGGTTTAGATAGAAAAAACATGCTGGCTGGGGAATGCTAGGACTTTTCCTATGTGCATAGGATTGTGTCCTAAATTGTTTGGCAGGATAAATCACATACATGTGTGCATATGTGCAAATCCTGCTCCTTCCAAATCAGAAGAGGCCTACCTAGGAGCATTTATAGTTAATTAGTCAAGCCCAAAGAGCAACACTAGGTACCTGGAAATTGAAATATGTACCTGTAAAATAGTACTCTTATTGGTACCGTTTTTAAAAACAAAATTTTTAATATGGTTGTTTTATTCTTTTTATCTTTTATTGTTCACCACTCTGGAATCTGTTTGGATGTGGAGTGGTATATAAATATGGTAAATATAGAAATAAAATAAATACATACCTCTGTAAATACTGTTACATTATGAATGCTGTGTTGATATTCTTAGCACTAAGTTATTACTTTTTCCCACCTTACCATTTAAATAGCTTGCCAGCAGAAGTCTGAGACAACAAATCAAGCCAGCTGTGACTCTGAAGCTACACCTTAACCAGAATGGAAATCAAACTACCAAAATATTGCAAACTGACCCTGCTACGTTGCTCCACCTGATTCAGCAACTGGAACAAGCTTTGGGAGAAATGAAAACAAACCACTGTAGACGAATAGTGCGCAACATCAAATAGCGCTTGTCTTCTCAGTAAACTTATGGACTTATGGAAAACAGTGTCACAAAACAACAATGCATTTGGACCAGTCAAAACACTTTCCTTGGCCAGGATCATGAGACAATGTTTACAGGCTGAATTTGGTTGGTGCTAAAATATTGCCAGATGCGAGGTAGAATAATTGTTAAACTTTAACCAAGCATAAATACATTAGCTGATCATGTGAGCTTTTCTGATCTTATGTACAGCTGCCTTTTGCATAACATAAAGCACTGTTTATTGGTATTGTAACCAAACATTTTCCTTTCTTATCGTTTTCTGATCTGTAAGAATAAAGGAACACATACATTAATATTTTATCTGTCTGATTTCTTGCAATTACTATAATATATTAATACTATATTGTTGTTGGGCAAGCTGCTACGCAGTAATATAGAGACCTTATTTGTGCCCTAACTGCTTGCTGACGTTATTGTGTAAGAGAAAACAGCAGCAACTTATGGCAAAAATGGTTGCGTTAAAATAAGTAACACTTTTTGGTTCACACAAGATATTTCTTTCTACACATGAGCAGTCTTGAATGGATGCCCTTGGATAACATACTTTTTACAAGTTCCCTGTTTGACTATTGTTATTGCAATGGTGGAAACTGCTAGTTTATATGTTACAAATACATTGTTCATACAAGTGCATAGGCAAGCCAGTTTGGGCTGCTTACATGTAGAAGAAAATGTATGAATCAAAGCAGGTAATAAAAAAATTACAGAAAACCATATTTGTGTTTAATCTGTATATAATATTTTGCTGTAAAACTGATGGTTGCATGAATGGTATGTGTTTGTACATAAATATCTCTGTTAGCAGTGGAGAACATGTGGCTTTACAGGTGTTGGACTGCATCTCCCATCATCCCGTTCCATCATAGCCAATGGTAAAGTATGACGGGAGTTGCAGTCCAACACCATCTGGAGGGCCACATGTTCCCTATCTCTGATCTGTTTTCTTTAGGGTACAATCCTATGGCTTGTACCTTTGCTGCTCAGAAGCCCCCAAACTTGGAGACTTCTGAGGTTCCTATGCCCTCCTGGGATGAAGCTGCCAGGGCGGGAGCAGTGGCAGAGGCGATCTTTGCCTCTCCGTCCTCCGATCTTTGTTTTTTTGCTAGACAGGCTTTTCAGCCTGTTTAGCGAGGGCACTTCAGAGGGGAGGAGGCGTAAGATAAATCGTATCCTTGTAAAAAAAAAATTATTTTAAATTTTAGAATCCATAAAAACAAAATACCAAGAACAAGACAAAACAAAAACCAAAGAAGCATACACTACAAAAACAAAACAACATTAAACTAAAAAGTACTTCCGATTTCTCCACAACCAAGTATAAGTAACATCAGATATTCTATATAATGATTGTAAAGGAATTGCTTCCTTTTTTCCCTTAAACAAACAAAAAAATCAAACGAAAGATTTCCCCCCCTCTTATTCATCAACCTCACAAGTTCACAAAACCTTGAAGCCTTACAGCAATTTACTCCTAAGCACGTATAATAATCCTTCTAGTTAAACAATATTCAATATTTCTATTTATGTTTAATAAAAATCTATCTTCTTTCCCTCTATTTATAAACAGACAGCCTAGCTTTTATTTTATTTTTAAAATAGTTTCACATTTCCACATTACTTCACATCTCCAATTCTATTCCATATTTAGTTGGTTCCGTTCCATTAGTTATTCTCTATGCTATATTTCATCTAGACTCAATACATTTTTACCAATAACAACCACCTCAAACTGGAAGTTCTCCTTTTCTCTCAAAGGGGTTCCTCTCACTAGCCCCTACTGGTTCAGATCTATATATATTTTCTTTGGATCACTATCAGCAATCCATTTTGGTTTATCCCATCTGAATTTCTCTCACCAATCCATTTGGGAAGCTGAACCTACTTCTTTCATAAGAACCTCCCACTTCCCCCAATATTCAACAATTATCATAATATA
The DNA here is from genome assembly GCA_021292165.1 of Shinisaurus crocodilurus. Taxonomy (NCBI): domain Eukaryota; kingdom Metazoa; phylum Chordata; class Lepidosauria; order Squamata; family Shinisauridae; genus Shinisaurus; species Shinisaurus crocodilurus. The sequence continues at coordinate 37,748,656 of CM037878.1, forward strand.
AGTCCAACCATTTATTCCATCAAATAATCAGCAAACCATTTTTATCTTAACACAGGTCAAACCATTTATCCCATCCAATAATCAGCAAATCATTTTCCCCGATCAAACACAGTATTCATGATGTGCATCTTTTTCAGGCTCATGCTCCAGAAAAGACTCCCCCCCCCCCACCATGTGAGCCTCCCTAGCTATCTTCCTCCAAGTAGCCCAGCAGCAATCAACTTTCCAGTTCTCCCTGGATGGCATCTCTAAAGCGTCTTCACTGTCCGTTTTGCTGGCATCCCTCCCTTTTCTGCTGTCTCTCTTCAAAGGTCCAGTTGTTATCTCTCCCAGTACATCATTCTTCGCCTCGTCCTCCCTGCTCTGCACTTCCGACCTCACCAGTCCCCACAACAGTTTATTTTGGAAAGTTTGAAACAGTTCCATCAGCTCTCCGGCCAATTGCAGCAGTAAATTATAAGTAGCCATCTTGTCTGTGACGCAGTTAGAATTTACAGCTACTTTAAACTCTTCCAGAATTCAAAGTAAAAGGAATTACAGTACCTCTTTCTCGTTTCAGAACACATTTGTTGATCTTCTCATTATGAAGTTTTAAAGCACATTTGATGAGCTGCATCCTAGAGTAATAAAGGAACTGGCAGAAGAACTCTCAGAACCACTGTCTATTATCTTTGAGAAATCATGGAGGACAGGTGAAGTGCCAGATGACTGGAGGAGGGCAAATGTTGTTCCCATCTTCAAAAAGGGCAAGAAGGAGGAACCTGGGAACTATAGGCCAGTCAGTCTGACATCAATCCCCGGGAAGATTTTTGAGCAGATTATAAAGAAGTCAGTCTGCAAGCACCTTGAAAACAATGCAGTGATTACTAGAAGCCAGCATGGATTTGTCAAGAACAAATCCTGTCAGACTAATCTGATCTCATTTTTTGATCGGGTAACCTCCCTTGTGGACTGTGGGAATGCTGTGGACATTATATACCTGGACTTCAGCAAAGCTTTCGACAAAGTGCCTCATGATATCCTGATTAGTAAGCTAGCTAAGAGTGGGCTAGATGGAACAACTATCAGGTGGATCCACAATTGGCTAAAGAATCGGACTCAAAGAGTGCTTATCAATGGTTCCTTCTCAAACTGGGGAGAGGTAACGAGCGGGGTACCACAGGGCTCGGTCCTGGGCCCGGTGCTCTTCAACATTTTATTAATGACTTGGATGAGGAGGTACAGGGAATGCTTATCAAATTTGCAGATGACACAAAGTTGGGTGGAACAGCTAATACTCTGGAAGACAGAAACAAAATTCAAAGTGACCTCGATAGGCTGGAGCGCTGGGCCGAAAACAACAGAATGAAATTTAATAGGGATAAATGCCAAGTGCTGCACCTAGGGAGAGGAAACCAAATGCAGAGTTACAGAATGGGGGACACTTGGCTCAACAATACTACAAGTGAGAAGGATCTTGGAATTGTGGTAGATCACAAACTGAATATGAGCCAGCAATGCGATGTGACTGCAAAGAAGGCAAATGCAATTTTGGGCTGTATTAATAGAAGTATAGCTTCCAAATCGCGGGAAGTGATAATTCCCCTTTACTCGGCACTGGTTAGGCCTCATCTTGAGTACTGCGTCCAGTTCTGGGCACCTCACTTTAAGAAGGACATAGACAAACTGGAGAGGGTTCAGAGGAGGGCAACAAGGATGATAAAGGGACTGGAAACAAGGCCCTATGAGGAGAGACTGAAAGAACTGGGCATGTTTAGCCTTCAGAAGAGGAGACTGAGGGGAGATATGATCGCACTCTTCCAGTATTTGAAGGGATGTCACACAGAGGAGGGCAAAGATCTCTTCTCGTTCATCCCAGTTTGCAGGACACGGAATAATGGGCTCAAGTTACAGGAACCTAGATTCCACCTAAACATCAGGAAAAATTTCCTGACTGTCAGAGCAATAAGACAATGGAATCAACTACGTAGGGAGGTTGTGGGCTCTCCCACTCTGGAGGCATTCAAGGTGCAGCTGGACAGACATCTGTCAGAGATGCTTTGACCTAGATTCCTGCATTGAGCAGGGGGTTGGACTCGATGGCCTTGTAGGCCCCTTCCAACTCTACTTTTCTATGATTCTATGATTTTCTTTTTAGTATTCCAAATGAGGGTATTTAATCCTGATTGTGGATAAAATTCCTCTTTACTACCAATTGTCAATAAATCTTTAAGAAATGGAGTTGTCGTTCTTCAGGTTCTTAAAAAAAAAGAACTCCAAACGCGGCGGTGAGCGATGATGGCTTCTCCCACACTCTACCCCTCCCCGAGAGAATCTGCAGAAGCGCAAGCAACTGCAAAAAAAAAAAACTCACAGAGAGCAATTAAGAGCTATACTGGGAATCACTCTTAGATCATCCTCTTGTTCCAAGGAGATTAAGCAGCCAAGATAACCTCTTGACTGGATTTCTCGCCGCGTTGGTCTCCCTCGATTTCAAGAGATTTCAAGGGAGCTTCAGTCCGACATTAAGCTCCACCCGGAAGTCAAGATAAATCGTATCCTGACCTCTCTGATCTCCCCTCCCTGCATACGAGAATGCCCCCCTCTCTCCTCTCTGAGGTTGATTTTCTGACCTTGCAGAGGCAGCTAGTGCAATTTTCTCTGTGCAAGGGGCTGGGCTTGGATCTCTGACTTCCCCTTCTGGTCGAAGCACTGTCTCCGACCTTGGAGGGGGGGAATCCAAGCCATCCTATGGTCCCTGGGACGTTTACCCAGGGACCATAAGATTGCTCTGTCAGGGTGCAATCCTATGCGTGTTTAGACAGAAAAAAGTCCTACACCTCTCAGCATTCCCCAGCTAAGTTGTAGGACTTTTTTCTGTCTAAATATGCATAGGATTGTTTAAACCTTAATGGTTTATGCTTCAGTCAGTTTAGACTTAACTACGTAGCTAGTTTAAATCAGATGCTTGACATACAGAAGGTCCCAGGTTCTATCTCCCAACAACTCCAGCTAAGGTAGCATAGCTAGTAAAGGGACATTTGCTTGAGAACTTTGAAAGCCAATTCAGTGGACAGTACTGGGTTAAATGGGCTAATAATATGACTTGGGGACAACTGCACATGATGTGGGAGATCCATACCATACTTCTCTATTTCCCCCCTCTATTAATAGCAGCTTTTGGGGTGGAATTTAAGTCAAGGAAAGAGCACAAGGAAAAAGGGTTTTAAAAAAAACACCCTCCCACGGTGTCATGACCTTAATCTGACCCCCCCAATAGCTTTTAAAGAAAAAGGGTTTGACCCTCCATGAGTCAAATATATTCAATCTCTCCCTCAGTTGCTTCTTTGGTTAGGTTGAGGACTGTAGCCTAGGAAGGCCAATCTAAGCCTTACATGAAACTCTTCAAGAGTTCAATTTTAATACAAAGGGTTATAGCCAACATTACACTACTGGAAAAACTCCCAAGAGTTGGTATTGTTCCACTAGCAGTTGGACAACCATTTGCGGAACAACTAGCACAAGCAACACCTCGTCTAATGAAGTCATAATGAGTTGTTCGATGGCTTGTGTAAAGGCTTCTGTGAGCAAAATCAAAGTATTGGATTTGACACTTGTACAAGGATGAAAATGGGATTTCTGCAAGCTATAGAAACTAGCAGAATGATACCATTGGATACAACCCCAATTGGTTAAAGTGGATCAATAGCACAATCCTATGTATGTTTACTTGGAAGTAAGTTCCACTGTGTGCAGTGGGACTTATTCCTTAGGAAGTGTATTCCTAGAATTGCAGCCTGTGCGTTTAGCCTTGATGAGAATCGGATGTAATTGTGGAGTATAAATTGAGTTTGGCAAATATCAGGCACAGCCATGGGATGTAGATTTGCCCCAGAATTGGCTAACCTTTACATGCAAACTTTTGAAGAACAGCGTATTTTGAATAGGGATAACCCATTCAGACACCATATAACATTCTACAAACGATATCTGGATGATATTTTTGTGGTCTGGCAGGGTTCTGAAGACACTCTTCGAGATTTTGAACATTTCATTAATAATCAACATACCACTATCAAATTTGACATGAAATATGATAAGCGCCAAATTCATTTTTTGGATATATACCTAACTGTGCATGAGGGATCTCTACAAACATCTACTTATAAGAAACCAACAGATGTGAACTCCTATTTGAACTATGAAAGTCATCATACTGTCTCTTTAAAGAGAAATTTACCTTATTCACAATTCTTAAGGATTAGAAGAAACTGTAGTCAAAGCAGTGAATTCCATCTACAAGCTGGTCAATTAATGCGACAATTAGAAAACAGAGGCTACCCCCGTAGAATACTAAAACAGGCTCTTTACAAAGCCAAAACAGTAAAAAGGACAGAATTGCTAAAACCCAAAAATAGATTAACACAAAACAATAGAATGATTATCCCCATAACATTTGATGGCTCAACTGTGTATATTAAAAATATTATCCTAAAACATTGGCACCTTTTGAAAGACATCCCCAAGTGTGCACAACCACCCATGTTTGCCTACAAACGTACTGCCAGTTTAAAAGACATTTTGGTCCATTCAAGACTAAGGCACAACACGAATCAGACAACTATCTCTGGAAAAATACCTGTGGGACATTACAAATGTGGGAATTGTAGTGTTTGTGATAATTGCTTGACCCTAAAGTCTTTTGGAAACCCTACTAACAATAAAGAGTACACCCTAAAAGAATTTTCCAATTGCAACACACCAGGTGTTGTATATGCTATCCAGTGTCCCTGCCCTTTACTATACATAGGCATGACGACTAGAAAAATAAAATTAAGAATAGCTGAACACAAAAGTTGCATTAGAACCAAAAAGATTCATGCACCAATGGTCAAACATTATATGGAACAGGAGCATGATGAAAACTCTGTCAGGTTTTGGTGCTTAGAAAGAGTGCGAGGTACAGGAAAACAACTAATAGCAAAACTTAAAAACCAAGAGTCCAGATGGATATTTAATCTAAATACAGTGGCTCCATTTGGATTAAATGAGAACATAGATTGGTTATCAACTGGTTTGTAGTATACTAATTTTTGCCATGGTTTTGTTGAAATAAATTATGTATAAAGACCAACTTTAGTGTAAGTTCATTCAGAATACTAGATGTATAGCCACACTATCAGGCAACCTCTAAATGAAGATGACTACCAGGTGTGTGTAAGGGTATCACACCAGATAAATTACTCCATCTGCCAAACTCTGGAGCATTGCCTCAGGAGCTTGGTAGATGAAACCAACCTTGGTAAGTCAATATACTCCTTCTGAAAGGGTTCTCTTATATTTTTATTTTTTCTATCTTTTTAAATTTATAAAAAAATTTCTTATCAATGTATGTACTAATAAAACAAATGTATATTTTATATAGAATTGGAGAGATACAGAGCATTAGCTTGTATATTGACCTTAGTGAAAACTACAGGGGTGAGCATGATATCATTTAATTATGTTCTATATTACTACCAATTTCTTATGAAAAACTAGCAGACTGTAGTTTGATTCATTGTGAGTTTTGTATTTTTCCTAAGCCACTGAAGAAGGCCTTTGGGCCGAAACGCGTTTGGCTTCTACACACAAGTAAAGAAAGCTTACATGCTGTGAGGACATTCTCTGGAAGCACCAAACAAAAAAAACTTTGGCACTAACAATATTTCATCTAGAGAGAGAGGTCCTCAAGTCTGAAAGGACATTTGTATCATCTTCAGCCCTTAAGACGTTGTATTTTACAGGTCTACATAATTGTTTCTGTCTTATACATGTTTTATATATATATATTTTTAAAAACATTTCTGGAAATTTTTATATTACATTATAAAATTTAATCTATTTTACTATATTTTATGGTTATTTTTTATATATACAAATTCTTGACTTTTAAGTTCTATGCTTTGTGTTTGTCAGGATTTTAAACATAGTCCCTTGTTGTATGTTCCTAGAATTGCAGCCTGTGCGTTTAGCCTTGATGAGAATCGGATGTAATTGTGGAGTATAAATTGAGTTTGATTTCTGAAAGTACTTGTATACGCTCTATGATTAAGTTAATAACATATTTATATTCATATTTAACTTGATAAATGATCTCCTCAGTCCTCAGTGGATTCACTATCTTTTTCTCTACAGCAGCCACATTGGCCTCCCCATTACTAATGGTTAGGGGTGCATTACATTGCACCTGACTGAAGGCCAGCAGAAAGAAAGAAGGGCTCCATAAATGCCCTATGGGGATTTCCTTGTGTACATTGGAGGGGGTAGACGGTGGCCATGGTATTTACAATTATTTATTATGTATGTGTGGAAGACCAGCAACCGGGTCTTCTGCGTGAGTTCGGCACTTAACAGGTTAACCAGCACGGAGATATAGCCCGTCAAGGGGATATTACGCGATTAAAACTCAACCACGGCTTAAAAAGCACACCAGTCCATTCACAAAACAAGAATATATACTTTATTTACTACAGGTTAAATGGAGCGGAACTAATAGACTTCTAGGAATACTACAACGTACACAAACTAGGTCGTGACCTCAATTGACTGACTGAATTGGTTCCCAGGCTAGCGTACTGCGGCAAGGAGTTACCTTAGACCAGAGACTCCCCGCTTTAGCCTGGCTCCGAGCCACCGTGCTCGGGGAAGAGAACTGCTTGACCCAGCCAGTGCTGGCTTTTGGAAGGTGTTCACCCGCCCATGTTCCCAACAACCTCCGTGGAGCAGGCAGAGGGGTTTTCTACCCTGCACGCCCCCTCCCCACCCCTGGGTGATTAGGTGGGCTTATTCCTGCCCCCTTTACGATCAGGTGGGCTTGTTCCTGCCCGGGAACAGGTGGCGCCTTTGGGCTTATCATGCCCTCTGAGCATACTTAACAGCTCTTTGAGACTGCCCTGCCCTTCCTGATGGTCCATGCTTCTTCTTGTGGATTCGGGCCAATGTGCCCCATTGAGGATATGCGTGTTACCTGTCTGGCCAGTCCTGCATCTCCTGTCCCCCTGGGATTATGCAGACAGGGGTTGTTAACTACAAGGGGAAAACTGTGTCAGGGTTCGTGTCACTGCGTGTGTGTGTGTGTGTGTGTGTGTTCAGGCTTTCTCCACAGTATGCATTTATTTATTACAATTATTTATATCCCACCTTTCAGGATACAATTCCTTCCATGATGACTTAAAGTAACATCAACAATCATTATTAAAATCACAGTAAACTATATATATATATATATATATATATATATATATATATATATATATAAAGGTGAGCAGGATCCTTCCCAAATGTCAGCTTCCTGGCTACACACTGATATATATGTTGGCATGGCCTTTCCACTGAAGCTGTTCCTTTCAATCTTCTGTTTCTCTATAAAATCCTATCTGTGGTCAGGAGGAACTGTCATACATCTAGGAGAGAGGAGAACTCTGTGAAGTACCAAGAGCCTTGTGCTCAATTGGGGAAGCACAACTAGCCTCATGTACATTTGAGGGAAAGGGTTTTGAAACCAGCTCCTGGCATATGATTTGTTTCTATTTCAAGGCAGTTTAAATGAACAAAACACACACAGTAATTCACAAGTGGTCCCAAAATTCACTAGTTACTACAAAGTTAACCTGAGACTACAGAACTGAAAAAAAGTACACGCCTCTGCCATTGGCCAGGGGACCAAGGGTCCTTGAGAATTCCCTGTTTCCCAGGTAGAACAGCATGGCAAGGGGAGACTAGCCTGGCTGCATCCATCAGCCAGAGGACTAAGGGGTGTGTGAGTGTGAGAGAGGGAGATTGCAATCTATTGTAAATTGCCTTGGGAATCCCTCAAGCAAAAGGCAGGATATACAGTGCCTTGCAGAAATATTCACCACCCTTTGACTTTTCCACATTTTGTTGTGTTACAACCTGGAATTGAAATGGATTTAATTGGCATTATTACCACTTGATGCACACAAGACACTCAACAATGTGAAGGTGCAAAATATTTTTATTGTAGCACAAAAGTTAAGTAAACAAACTGGCACTTGTTGGTTGCATAAGTATTCACCCCCTCTGCTGTGACATGCCTAAATAAGTTCTGGTGCAACCCACTGCCTCCAGAAGTCACATACTGTAGTTGAATGGAGTCTACCTGTGTGCGATTCCAGTGCCACATGGTCTCAGATTAAATACACCTGTTTCTAGAAGTCCCCAGAGTTTGTTGGAGAGTATATCTAAACAAACAACATCATCATGAAGACCAAGGAGCTATCAAAATAACTCCAGGATAGAGTTGTGCAGATGCACCAATCAGGGTTGGGTTGTAAAAAAAATATTCCAAACTATGAACATCTCCCAGAGCATTATTACAAAATGGAAAGAATATGGCTCAACCACAACTCTGCCTAGAGAAGGCCGTCCACCAAAATTCAATGACTGGGTAAGGAGGGCATTAGTCAGAGAAGCAACCAAGAGGCCAATGGTAACTCTGAAGGAGCTGGAGAGATCCACAGCTGAGATGGGAAACCATCCAAGGAACAACTGGGCTTTATGGAAGAGTGGCAAGAAGAAAGCTATTGCTGAAACAAACCCATATCAAAGCCTGTTTGGAGTTTACAAAAAGGCATGTGGGAGGCACAGCAAAAAAGTGGGGAAAGGTTCTCTGGTCTGATGAGACTAAAATTGAACTTTTTGGCCTTGCCACAAAACGCTATGTGTGGCGCAAAGCCAACAGTGCTCATGGCCCTGAGAACACCATCCCCACGGTAGGGCATCATGGTGGTGACAGCATCATGTCATGCGGATGCTTTTCCTCAGGAGGGACTGGGAAACTGGTCAGGATTGAGGGCAAGATGGATGGAGCAAAATACAGGACAATGCTAGAGGAAAACCTGTTTCAGTCTGCAAGGGACCTGGGACTGGGGCAGAGGTTCACCTTCCAGCAGGACAATGACCCTAAACATGCAGCCAAAGTAACACTGGAGTGACTTAAAAACAAGAACCTGAAAGTCTTAGAATGGCCCAGTCAAAGCCCAGACCTCAATCCGATTGAGAATCTGTGGCAAGACTTGAAAGTTGCTGTTTACCAACGGTCCCCATCCAACCTGACAGAGCTGGAGCAATATTGCCAGGAAGAATGGGCAAACATTGCAGGATCCAGTTGTGCAAAGCTGATAGAGACTTACCCAAGAAGACTCTCAGCTGTAATAGCTGCCAAAGGTGCTTCTACCAAGTATTGACTCGGGGGGTGTGAATACTTAGGCAACCAACAAGTGCCAGTTTGTTTTTGTTTACTTAACTTTTGTGCTACAATAAAACTATTTTGCACCTTCACAGTGTTGAGTATCTTGTGTACATCAAGTGGTAACAATGCCAACTGAATCCATTTCAATTCCAGGTTGTAACACAACAAAATGTGGAAAAGTCAAAAGGGATGAATACTTCTGTAAGGCACTGTAAATCTTCTAAATCAAAATATTTCATGCAGGTAGAACAATTCTGAATCACTGAAAAATTAGAAATGATTAAGCACCGTATATTAACAGATGTATAATCTGAGCCTTGTGTGATTATTATTATGTGATTATTATTATGCCAGGCCTTATCCCACCCTGACACAGTGGCAGGGCTCAAAGGGCATATGAAGTAGTAATTTAAAAAATAGTGCCTCAAGTATGGAGGGATTTTACTTCACAAATGAGAAATTTAAGGTCACCCAGCACCCACAAACTTAAAAATATGTATTTCTTTGTTACTTTTATATTCCACTTTTCCTCTAAGAAGCTCAAAGCAGCATACATGATTCGCCTCCTCCTCCTCTCTATTTATCCTCACAACAACCCTATGAGGTAGGTTAGTTAGGCTGAGAGCCAGTAACTGGCCCAAAGTCACCCTGTGAGCTTCATGGCCGAGTGGGGACTAGAACCCGGATCCCCTGAGTCCCAGTCCAGCACTCCAACCACTACGCCACACTGGCATTCAATAGGAGCAGAGATTCTCACAATAGAGGAAGAACAGTAATGGAGAGGCAAGGCTCTACGCCATATTTTAATGTGTGGAGTACATTCACCTCCCCCAACCTGGTGGCCTCCAGATGTTTTGGGCTACAAATCCCATCATTCCTGATCATTGGCCATGCTGGCTGGGGCTGATGGGAGTTGAAATCCAGAACATTTGGAGGGCTCTAGGTTGAGGAAGGCTGATTCCTATCTTCAGCCTAAATCTTTTCCAAATCTGGGTGTCTCTCAAACCTGCCATACGGCACCCCCACACCCACTTTAGTGCACAAAAGTTTCCACACTCCCTCAAGATGCTGTTTCCTCTAACCACTGAGTCATGTTTAAGATGCAACCATTGAGAATGGGAGTTGAATCCCACCAAGATGGACTTGGGGGGCTTAAGCATTTGCACTCCTATAAGGCTCCCAGTCAGATCCTTTTTATTTATGATCATTTTTATCCCATCTTTCCTCCATGAAGGTCAGCGACAGCATACATAGTTCCTCCTTTTTATCTTTACAACAACCTTGTAGGTTAGTCTAGGCTGAGAAAGTGTGAGTGGCCTAAGGTCAGCCAGTAAGTTTCATGACTGAGCAGGGACTTGAACCTGTGTCTCCTTAGTTTAAGTCCTATGCTTTATCCCAGCATTGCCCAACCTGCTGTCCTCCAGATGTGTTGGACTATAACTCCCATCGTCATCAACCAGCATGGCCAATGGAGGGCAGCAGGTTGGGGGAAACTGCCCTATCCACTACACCAGAGGTGTTAAACCATTTTCAGCCCCAGGGCTGTATTTCCGTTTCAGGGAAGTTCTCAGGGGCCACATTACAGTTGTGAGTGGCCCCAAAGGCAAAAGGGGCTGGGCCAAAATACCAAATCTTCCCTTACTTGCCATTTAGCCTGGAAAAGAGGCTAGTAAGGGGGAGATGATAGAGAATGTGGAGACCATGGTGTGGAGAAAGTGGTCAGGGAGACATTTTTCTCCCTCTCTCATAATACTAGAACCCCGGGCCATCCCATGAAGCTGACTGGTGTGAGATTCAGGACAGAGGAAAGGATTTACGTCTTCACACAACACATACCGGTAGTTATTAGTGATGGCCACCAATTTGGACAGCTTTAAAAGGGGAGTGGACAAATTCATGGAGGCGAAGGCTACCAGTGGCTACTAGTCCTGATTGGCTATATGCTTCCTCCAGTATCAGAGGCAGTATGCCTATGTACACCAGTTGTTGGGGAACATGGGCTGGAGGGTGTTTGTGGGATCCCGTGGGCAACTGGTTGGCCACTCTGTGAACAGAATGCTGGATTAGATGGACCCTTAGTCTGATCCAGCATGGTTCTTCTTATGTTCTTACCAGCATATTTTAGCTTAAAGCGCTTACTGCCAGTAACTAAGCCTTAGGAAAGGCATCTTAACCTGTTAGAATGGGTGTGTGTATGTGTGTGTGTGTGTATGTTAACCTGTTAGAAGGGCGGGGGGGGGGGACTGCAGAGTTAACTCTTCGTGGGCTAGAAAGTCCTAAGTGAGTACTAAATTGCATGTGATGGCGGTGATGCTCTTTTAAAAAGGACTCCTTACTTGCACCAAGATGCAACTGTTTTTGGGTTGGACACAGCTAGCTGTCTGTACAAGGCTAGCAATTCAGTGAGAAGTTCAACTGGTGCTGTTGAAATGGTTTATCCAGACCTGCCCCCACCCTTTAAGAATTGGAATCTGCAGCAGGGAGACAAACACTGTCCTGTTATTCTAACGATGGTGTTTCTCCCCCACCCCGAAAAGCTAAGGAGGGTGGAGGTGGGGCATGCCATTACATCAGCAGCCCCCTTTTAGCAATCAGGAGGCCATACAAACTGTAGAGAGGATGTACTTAGGACTGGAGCCTGATTTAAAAGATGTTGCTCAATTAATCATACATGTTTTGGTTGCTTAATCAATTAATCTATCAAATAAATGTGCATATGGGTAAACAGTATTTCTGAAACAAGAAGCACATTTTCTTTCTTTTTAGATCATTCACACCCATGTCTTAGCAGGAGGCATCAATTTAAGAAGAGGCATTCCTCCTGTGTGTAAAAGGAGAATGCCTCTTTTAAGATAGCGTCTGACATGTGCAATTTTTTTAAAAAAATAACGATGTGTATACATTAGAAAAGAAAGAACCCCTGCTGCTCAATTGATCAAAAGTATCTTTGTCAATTAAAAGTGTTTTAGGGTACAATCCTATCATGCATGTTTGGACAGAAAAAAGTCTTACAACTCCCAGCATTCCCCAACCAGCCATGCTATCTAAACATGCATAGGATTGCCCCTTTAACTAAGGCTACTCCCACGACAGGTCTCTTCCTCTCACTTGCCCTGTGGGGAACCTACATGGTAACTGATCGATTCAGTCAGATTATTATTCCTCTGGTGGTTTCTAAACGCCGATACCGATGCATTTCTCAATCCCTTCTCCGACTGCCTCGTTGCACTGCAACATGTGCTCAACCCCTTTTTCCATTTGAAAGCCCCACATGGGACCGCTAATAAAAAAAAAAAAGTCGGGACATGGCTTCAGGGAGGTATTTAAATGGGTATATTTGCCCTGTTTGATAAAGGCGTCCCCCGCCCCGATAGCGCGACCAGGAGGGAATGTGGGATTTCTGCAGTAGGATTCCTTATTAGGGAGAGCCCCGAAGGGAGTGGCCGGCCGGCCGAAGGAAACTGCGGCACGCTCGCTCTTTGCCTGACTTGTTAGTCATCATAACCCTGCTGGATTTCCGTCCGAGATTCCCGTAAAACTCCCTAAACCCACCCCCAGGAGGCTCCTCTTCCCTAGCTGGAAAAAAATAATCCAGCAGAGTCCGGCTCTCCTCTGAGCCGTGGGAGGAGGACTTAACAGCGTGTGGGTGTACTGTGTAATCGGGCTGGTCCCAGACGCTGAGCTCATGAATAATGCAGCTGCCAAACTTTCTGCACCGCCTAAACTTTATTTAGGATAGTCCAAGAGCCGCGCGGCGACCACGGTGGAAAGTGCCCAGCGCTTCAAGATCCAGAGGATGGGTATGTAAAAGGGAGGGGGAAATACCCTCTCTCCCCCACTCCCCCAAGCATCGCTTCTTGGCCCATCCTTTAAGAAAGGCTGACAGATCAAAAACTTTGGCGCCTGGACGCCCTCTGCGTAAGCACCCGGGGGAGGGAGGAATACTAAGGTCAGGCCTGGAACAGAACGCTGCCGGAACCGCTGGAAGTTTCAGCGTTCTAAACCAGAACGTTCGCCGAACTTTCAATGTTCTAAGTCAGAACGTTCACCCACACCCCTTTCCGGAGACTTAACTCGAATCTCAGGCCCCCTTTGGAATTCGGGGCAGTGAGACTGAGCCCTCCCCTCCCTTCCTCCCGTGACAACCGCGGCTGGAGATCTTTTCCTTTCGTCCTTTAAAGGAGCTGCTTGCTTAGGGTGAGTTGTAGCAAATCTCTGGAAGTTGTTGTAGGGGGAGAGAGAGAAAAGTTGCATAACTTTCCTTCGGGGCCTGACTTAGACGTGCTTCACCTGTTCTTGGGAGATCCTGCCGAGATAAAGATACAGTTTTGGGAGGGGAGGGGACGTCTGCCTTGGATTTGCTGCTTGAGCCGCCGGGGCCTTTGGGGAAGAGGAGGAAAAACAACAACCACGGTTCGGAAAAGTTTTGCTTTGGGAACTGATTCGAAGTTTGTTTTTAGTTGCCGCTGAGTGGCACAGTCTCTCGGAGGAGGGCTGCCTTGTGGCTTTTATGACTTTCGCTCCTCAATAATTGTTTTGGGGGAGGGTGGTTGGAAGTCCGCAAGACAATTTTCAGAGGGTGAAATCCTGGCCTGCCCGCTTTGATTCGCTCCTGACTCCCTCCCACTTCCCGGCTCTGCGACGGCTTCTTGCAAGAAAGTTCTGCGGCGCAAGGTGCGAAAATGAACCCTGCTTCCGTCCCTCCCCCCCCGGGGCAGCAAGTGATCCATGTCACCCAGGATCTGGACACCGACCTCGAGGCCCTCTTCAACTCGGTTATGAACCCCAAGCCCAGCTCGTGGAGGAAAAAGATCCTGCCCGAATCCTTCTTTAAGGAGCCCGACTCGGGATCTCACTCCCGGCAGTCCAGCACCGACTCGGGCAGCCACCCGCCCAGGCTCAGCAACGCCGCCGTCGGGGTCCACCACGTCCGCTCGCACTCTTCGCCCGCTTCCCTGCAGTTGGGCGCCGGCGCCGGAGCCACCCCGAGCCCGGCTCAGCAGCACGCCCACCTCCGCCAGCAATCCTACGACGTGACGGATGAGCTGCCGCTACCTCCGGGCTGGGAGATGGCGCTCACGCACACGGGCCAGAGATACTTCCTCAAGTAAGTGTGAGAAGGAGGCTAAAGGCGGGGGGGGGGGGAGCGGGGCCTGTGCTCGTGGGAAGACATGGAGGTCGCCTGTTGAGTCTGGCCCCCAGTTGAGTCGCCTTGGGTTGCCCCGCTGGGGAGCAACCCAAGGCGAGCTGCGAGGCGGCTCCACGGTAGGCCTGGCTGGCACTGACATTCCTCAGCACAACCGACGTTTAAAATGAGAGCCGCCTTGTTTGCAGGTCATGCCCTCTAATCTGGAAGGAAGCCCGTCCCTTTAAGCGGGCGGAGATTACTCAGGCCTGTTTCACACGAGACAAAACTGTCCTTGGACGAAAGTTGCTTTTGCCAAGGAAATGAAGAGGATCCCGTGTGTCGATGTGTGTTTTGTGTGTTAGCTAAAAATACAGAGAACAAAACGGTGCATGTGAGTGTATTTATCACGTGTAGCAAAGTCCAGAACAGATTTAAGCATTTTCCTGCATAAGACTTTTTGGGTTGTGCGAAGTGACCCTCCTAGGTGAATCCCCCTTCCCCCCTTGCTCAGGGGTACTTTATTTTTTATTACTTATTACATTCATATTCTGTCTTTCTTTCAAGGAGCTCAAAATGGCCTGTGTAGTTCTGCCACCACCCAATTCTGTCCAAACCACAACCCTGTGAAGTGGGTTTAGGTTGAGAGAAGGAGTAGCCCAAAGTCACCTAATGAGCTTCGTAGCTGGGTAGGGATTTGAACATGGATCTCCTGGGTCCTAGTCTGACACTCTAACCACTACACTGCATTGGCTGTTGGTGACATCTTTGAAACTTTACCTTAGCATAGAAAACAGGACTCATGCCCCAGAGCTCGACTCAAATTACGGTAACTCTTTGTACCCGCCTTACTGCCTCTCTTAATTCCTCTCACAGAGAGTATTCCTTAAAATGAGAGGAACTAAGGGCGAACTCTGAGGATTACGGGCAACCTATGCAGACTGGGAGGAGCATGGAGGGGCTGCCAGGATACCTCGACCTTGTGTCTTGGCAGCACCTGTTCCCTCCCTGCCCCCCGAAATGCCCCCTAAACCCCATCTCCAAGATTGCTCTTGCAACCTTGTATACACAGCCAGGGGAGGGTGCTCCATGTGTGGAGACCCAGCTATGAGGTCTGAACAATTTTCCGACCTCGTAGCTGGGTCTCCGAAAAATCCTATGGCCATCTAGACTCTTGTCTAGCAGCTATAGGATTGCGCTGTAAGGCATTTATTTATTTATTATATTTATGCCCCGCCTTTTTTCCTGCAAGGAACCCAAGGCGGCTTACATAATCCTCCTCCTCTCCATTTTATCCTCACAATATCCCTGTGAGGTAGGTTAGGCTGAGAGTCAGTGACTGGCCCAAAGTCACCCAGTGAGTTTCATGGCCAAGCGGGGACTAGAACCCGGATCTTCCGAGTCCCAGTCCAACACTCTTACCACTACGCCACACTGGCTGTAGTAAAGTTTATGTCAGGAGTGAGCCTTCCCCCCCCACCCAGCAACCTGCCTGCTGTGGGTCCGCTCCAGCACCAGCAGGTACACAAGAGGTGACTAGAAGCACTGCCACAATCTGCAATGACCACCACAGATGTGAAGGCCTAGAAAAAAACCTGGGGAAATTAGGGGAGGAAAAAAGTTTTTTCCAAGGACTGTTTTTGCCGCTGCTGCTTCTTCTTCTTCTTCTTCTTCTTTACAAAAAATTGGAAAATTGAACAGCTTTGGATTATGAAATACTTTCTTTTGGAATTTAAGACAAGGTGTTTATATATTGTTACCCAGCCTTTACTCCCCACAAAAGATTTCTAAAAAAATGTAATAAGACATTTGTAGAAAGAGAAGACAAATGTAGAAAGACTAGAGATCTAAAATGTCAGGAAATAATGAAGCCATGGGGAAAATATTTTTTTTATTCCTCTCTGTAAGTTTTCCAGCATAATTAGTTATTCCTTATTAAAAATTATTGGTCTAATGTATCTTTTACTGATAGACATGTAGGGATGCTCCAAGTCATGCTCAATTTTCCACCATGTGAACATATCATAATATTTTTCACCATATCATAATATGGGTTTTGTTGACAGTTTGGGTTTTGTTCTACAGAGTCCTGTGTTTCTGGGCTTGTTTTGGTGAGATGCTGTAGCAGTCAATTAATGCAGTTCTAATCTAAAACTCACATGTGAAAAAAACACTGTAGGTTATCCCGCCACTGCCACCAGACACAACAGAATAGTATGTGGCTTATCCCACCTGCATTTCTTTTTTTTTTTAAAAAAAATAACTTTGAAGCTTGGGTCTATAGAACACACACACTGCCACAGTTTTAAGAAAATCCTCAATTAGACCCCACACCACAAGGGAACACTGCCTCAGCTATAAAACCTTTTAACTGCTGCCACTAGAATAAACCCTCTATACCTAAAATAAACTCAGTAGCCTGGTTCCTGTGGCATAGGCATAGGATTGACGCTACCACTACAGACAGCCTTTCAAAATGAACAAAATATAAGGTGTTCATTAACAGAAATTATTTACAAAACTGAAAAATGTCACTCTTCAAATAATAGGTTGAGATTGCTTAAAGATTTTAAAATTAAATATGGTTGCTTACAATTCCTAAGCTGAGACTTTCCCAGCTAAAGAAAATCTCAATAGCTTTTCCTTTAGATCAGATTTTCCTAAGCTCCACCCTGCAAACAGGACCAGGTTTAGGAAGTTCCCTAAACTTCCTCACAAACAGGAACAGATGCTGTACACCAGTCTTCCTCTGCCTCCAGTTCTCCCTGCTGCTTCTGGCTTCTATGATATTTCAGATCTTTCAGGGACTACTTGCTTGGTCAAACATAAAATAAAAACCTAAAATGTTATGTATAACTTGCTTTGCTTACAAAATCAAATTTGGTAATTTTAAAGTATAGTTTATTTAGGCAATAATTACTGAGTTTACTTTTAAAAGTTTTAAAATATAATGATAATTTTATGAGCAAACCAAGTTATAGGAACATGAACTGTCTGGAATAAGGAGTGGGTGGGTCCTAAAATATGTGTTCCCAAAGAAACTAGAGAAGGGGTAGCCCCTATGGGTCACTGTATGGTGGGAAAATGGATGGAAGTGGGCCTTAACAAAGCCATGTGTATGTGGGTGGATAAAAGGAATTTACAAAATGGACGTTCTGCATTGCCTTCAAGGCTTATAAAGGCCAAAAAGTTGGTTTATAAATTCAGATAAGTAAGCATTATAAGTAGATAAGTAAACAGATAAGTAGAATTGTGGAGGCCAATTCTAGATCCACACAGCTTTCCACAGTGAGGACACAGGTTACCAGATGGAAGATGGTCCTGTAAAGATTTCTACATGCAGGATAGTTCTGTATAGAGAGTAACATGTAGCCTATACTATATGTAGATTGTCACAGGTGGTGAATGTGATGTCTTTGGGATGTTTCGGGCAATCTCTACTTCGATTTACATCAGGAGAGGAAAGAGTTAAACTCCCCCTTCCCACCTACTGTGATCCCAATAAACCTCCTACCCCTGATATTTGCATTAGAAAAACATGCCCATTAAATGCAAAGATGCATTTCAAGTCTTGCTTGTCCCAAGCAACAGCCAGGCCTCCTCCTGCATGGCTATGTGGGGTGCTTGGAAGACAGTTTGAGAATATAGGTATGATTATGACTGGGTTTGCATGAAGAAGCCACTGTGGCTTCTTTTCCCCACACTGCGCATGCCTGTTGTACACTGCGCAGTCTGCATAATTACCCTCGCATTGTGCAGCTTCCTGTGTCCTCTGAACCGGGCGAGGAGCCCGGCAGGGAGTGGCTTTGAAACTGCCCCAGAACCCTATTCAACAAGCCATGGATTCTGGGTTGGTTTCGAAGCCACCCTCGACACGCACCTCACCAGGTTCAAACAACACGGGAAGCTGCACACCGCGTGGGTAATTATGCAAATTAAGGAAATCACGTGGTGCACAACCATGGTGGCTTTTTTTCCCCACTGATTGTCCGAACCCAGCCATATGTCTTGTCTTCTTGAGCAGAAATAGTTAGCTAAGGTTGCAATCCTGTGCGCTCTTACCTGTGAGTAAACCCTAACTTACCTGTCAGTAAGTGGGTGGGACTTACTTCAGGGTAAACATTCATAGGATCTGATGTTTTGGTGTGTGTTTTTTAAGTTTAAGGATGTTAGTGTCCTTCAACAAACATTTCCAAGGCTGTTTACAACAAAATAATTAAGTGTCTCTCTTCAAAGGCACAATCCTTCAACCTTGATGCAAAGGAATTTGGGATGGCTGCTACTTTTCTCAATATAAACACCGAAGAGTTTTGTGGCACCTTTAAAGACTAACACATTCATTATGGCATACGCTTTTGTGAATGCATGAAGTATTATTCTGAGTTGGCAGGGACATGTGTGTCTGTGGAAGAAAGAAGTTGTCAACAGTGAAGTCAAATGGCAATGAAATCAAAAAGTACGGACTATGAACATTCAATTAAAGCTTATGCTTTAAGCACAGTGACTGTTTGAATCTATTCTTAACAACGTTTTTCTCTACAGCTGTGTAGATATATTCCTGTGAAGTGAAGATAATGCTTCATGTATCTGATGAAGTGAACTCTAGTCTGCAGAAGCTTCTACCATAATAAATTTGCTATGTGGGGCAAATAATGGAGGGAAAATTGGAGGCTGACTCTCACTGAAGAGGCCTCGTGAACAATCCGGGACTGAATTGTTGTATTACCAAAGTTAGTGGGAAAGTAAACAAATGTTTGAAGATCGATGCGAACACATTGGATTAGCTCCAGACGTGCAGTGGAACCCTATGCATGTTTACTCAGAAGTAAATCCCACGGTGTTCAATAAAACTTAGGCCTGGTTTGCACATAACAACTCAAGTGATGACGAGTGGGCACGCTGCCAGTGTGGTGTAGTGGTGAGAGTGTTGGGCTGGGACTCGGGAGATCCGGGTTCTAGTCCCTGCTCAGCCATGAAACTCACTGGGTGACTTTGGGCCAGTCACTGACTCTCGGCCTAACCTACCTCACAGGGTTGTTGTGAGGATAAAATGGAGTGGAGGAGGAGGATTATATAAGCCGCCTTGGGTTTCTTGCAGGAAAAAAGTTGGGGTATAAATATAATAAATAAATAAATACTTCTACTTTTACTGCACAACCCACGATCAGCTCCTTCATAGGTTGTGGAGCATGATATGTGAACCCAGCAGTTAACTCATGGTTTGCTGCTAGGTTAACTGCTGGATTGTTAGCCCCTAAGCCACCCAGTGGTCCAAGTTCAGACGTCATGCTCCACAACCTATAAAGGAGCTGATTGTGGGTTGTGGGGTAAAAAGGGAAGAGGTGGGTGTGCTGCAGGCAGTGCACCTGCTCATGCACGAAAACCCATCAGTTTTTAAGCCAATGGGTTGTTAAGTGCAAACAGGACCTTACTCTCTAGAATGTATGTTTAGAATTGCTGCTTAAATTAGTTGAATGAAGAAGTCCCACTGAAATTAATGAGGCAAATTAGTCATGAGTTAACCTCCGTTGAAATCAATTGGAATTTAGTCCAATGAACCTACAGTGCAATTCTGTACATGCCTACTCAAAGCTTACACTGAAGGCTTCTCTTAGGTACGTGGGTATGTGATTCCAGCCTTAGTCTGGATCCAAGTAATTGGCTTTAAAAAAAAAAGTTTTCTAGACACTTATAAAGCAATTTGTATTTACATTTATGTTGTGGTTCGCTCTCAAATGGTGTGTATTTCTACTTGCAAATAAATGAAAGTGGAGCTGGAAATCTGCATTAACAAGTCTTGCTTAGCTTTGTTTACCAAGGACCAGCTGCCTGTGACGTATAGAAATCAAAGTTTTGCATTTTGGTTCCCGTGGAGATTTTTTGGCAATGACTGTAAGAAACTTAAGTAGCCCCAGGACCACTCCACAGTGACTGGGTTCACACAACATGACAACCCATCATGGATAACTAGCAATGATGGGTTACCATGATGTCCGAATGTTTCAGCAACAAGCCACCCGGATAACACCATGGCTTGTTCTAGGGGTTGTTTGACCCACAGTGGGTTGCCATGTCCGAACCCGGGAGAACAATTTCATTGTGGGTTGCGGGGATCAGCTGGTATGCTGCTTGAGAAGAGCTGCAAAAACTCCTGCCTCTCTTTGCCATCTCGCTCTTGCTGCTGCCATTGATGGCCCCTCCATTTGGAGCAACTGTCACTGGTTTGCCAACCTTTAAAAAGAAAAATCGCCCCCAGAAAATTGTGCAAATGTGTTAATAATTTTTTAAATTATTATTATTTTGGTTGGTGTTTTGCAAGTGCACTCTTATGGCTGTCTGATATGCCTACTCTTTCCTGGTCAATTTCCTTGTATGTTTCAAAAGGAGTAGCAAAACATGCATGGAAATTGACATGGTGAGACTGCATATAGGTTAATTTGAGCACAGTTGTCAGGGCCAATTGCCGGGTTGTCAATTGCGGAAGAAGCAGGGGAAGCTACAAAAGTAGGTGCACTACTTAGCATAATCTCCCACTTAGCAATGTAATCCTCTCAATTTTAAGTGTTCACAGTGCCCTCCACCATTTCAACTCTTCCCCAAGTCTCCAGCCAACAGCTTGTCAATGCAACTTCCATGGTTATGGAAATGTTGGCAGCTGCAGTTTGTGACTTAGCAACTTGCATGCTATGTTGCTCCTGTGAATGCAGACTCTGGTATGGCGCCCAGATTTGCAAAAATGTGTGCCAGTGTAAAGTCTGGAACTGGCCTTTGGCTGTACTTAGGAGGCTCAGTCTTTGTTTTCTTGAATTGAGAAGGCTGTCAGCATTTGATAACTCATGTGGCCAAGCTCTTCAATCAGGGCATACTCCACATCCACTGATGGGTTCGCAAGAGTGGCATGCTTTTAATACCTGCAGAAACAAGGCCTATTCAGGTCTATGTATTCTTTGTGATATATATAACTTCTGTACCATGGTGAGCCAAACATTGTGTTAAGAAAAACTAGCTTTCAAAACCTGAACTTCAAGCAAATTAAGCAAATATTTCACACTAATTTATTCTGCTTTTGCTGGTCATGGAAAGGGAGGCACAGTTATAGAGGTCACTGAACCCCCATCACTGGAGATTCTACTTTGTTGCTCCTGTAGCTTCTGAGACCATTCTATACGCTATAGCTGAAACTCAATAGCTGTACAAGGCTGAACAAGTCTTAAGGGCTAGAAACTTGCTTTTTTTAAAGAAGTGGGAGGGAGGAAAAGGAAGCTGTGATTTTCAGGATGCAGAAATTGTTAAGTTCAGGAATACTAGCTGACCCACATGCACATCAGTCATTTGTAGCATCGCCTGGAAAAAAAAGGGGGGGAGGAAAAGGAAGTACTTCTTCACACAGCACATAGTTAACCTATGGAATTCACTTCCATAAGATATAGTGATGGCCGCCACTTTGGATGGCTTTAAAAGGGGATTGGACAAATTCATGAAGGCTATCAGTGACTACTAGTCCTGATTGGCTATATGCTTCCTCCAGTATCAGAGGCAGTATGCCTATATATACCAGTTGCTGGGGAACCTGGGCGGGAGGGTGCTCTTGCACTCATGCCTGCCTGTGGGTTTCCCATGGGCAGCTGGTTGGCCACTGTGTGAACAGAATGCAGGACTAGATGGATCTATGGTCTGATCTAGCATGGCTCTTCTTGTGTTCTTAACCAACCATCTGCCTTGAAGCAATCCTTATACAGGAATACCTTGGATTGCAAGCATAATTCGTTCCGGAACCGTGCTTGTAATCCAGAACACTCTTATATCAAAGCGAGTCTCTGGCGGGCGTGAACAGGGCCGATTTCCGCCTGCTCGAGGCGAGCGGTTACATCCCTTCACTACTTGTATTGCAAGACGTCGCTTGTTTATCAAGTAAAATTTTTTAAATTTTTTTGCTTGTCTTGGAAAACGCTCTCAGACCAAGTTACTTGCAATCCAAGGTATTACATAGGGTTGTATCCAACTGAGTCATTTCCCACCAGTTGAAGGGAAACTGCTGGTGGAACAGATTTCTCCTTCCCTCTTGCAGCTCCCTACATGCCCCCCAAATCTGGTCTCAAGGGTTGGGAGACCCTCTGGAGCAGATATGGGGCGGGTCATATGGACCAGCAGGGGGGGCGGGGGGGAGGGACAGAGAAAGTCACATTGCACGCAGCTGTTGGACGCAACCCCCAATTTGGGACATGCTATCTTTTCCTTTTTACCTCATGAATAATTCAGTGGAAGTATTTTTATTTTTTAAAATTATATTTATACCCTGCCTTTTTCCCCTGCAAGGAACCCAAGGCGGCTTACTTAATCCTCCTCCTCTCCATTTTATCCTCACAACAACCCTGTGAGGTAGGTTAGGCTGAGAGTCAGTGACTGGCCCAAAGTCACCCAATGAGTTTCATGGCTGAGCGGGGACTAGAACCCGGATCTCCCGAGTCCCAGTCCAACACTCTGACACACACTTGCCTGGGAATAAGACCCGTTGAGTTCAGTGGGTCTACTCTGAGCTGTAAGAATCAAGCATACGTAATTCCTACAGTTAGTCACAAATTACTCTGTGTTTTGCATTGCTTTTATCCTGGGATCACCACAGAAACCATAGTCTATATGAAAGTTTGCATACTGTTAAGAGTTGTCTTTAAAAAAATATTTCTGAAGTCCTTGAACTGTTTGTTGTTGTATGTTAAAGAAACATTTACTTTCTGGTAGTTCTTTTCCCGAAAAGCTGATTTTCTGGTAGTTCTAACTGCTTTTCCCTTCTTATATTGGTGTTTAAAGGTCATCTTGATATATCTTGCAAACTAGAAGGAGTACATTGCCTTGGTTGCATTCAGAGCTTGTATAAACATGTAACTTCAGCAGGAGTGGTCAAGAATAATAGAACAGAGCAGACACTAATTCAGATTACTGTACCTCAGTTTCCTGAAGGCATGTTGTCCCGTTTGTTTTAACTTGGGGTGGTGGTTATAATTCAGAGAAGGGCATAATTTGTGAGCAGATGTACAATTCTAATGGGCTCCTCTTGTTTCCTTGCTTCACTTGCAGGTCCAAAAACGTGTGGCGTAATTCTGTGCATGTTTACTTAAAAGTAAGCACCTCTGTGTTCAATTCAGCTTATTTTTTTAGTAGGCATGCATAGGATTGCACTGTAAATATGCTGTTGAGGGTTTGTAGACTTTCAGTCTGTCACTTATGGGAAATAATTCAAAATATTTTGAGTCATGCTGGTGTACATGTTGAACCTATGCATCAATAAGTCCCAGTGTGTCCAGTGGGGCTTACTTCTAAGTAAATGCTCATGGGATTGCAGCTTTCAGTTAAAAGCCGGCTGCATAATTGATATCATCCATGCAGTACTTGCTTGGTGGCCGTAGGCAAGTTCTCTCAGCCACAACCCACAATCTGCAATAAAGGTATAATAACATTGGCCTGCCTTGAAAGCTGTTTGTAAGTATTTCATAATAGAGTTGGAAGGGGCCCACAAGGCTATCGAGTCCAACCCCCTGCTCAATGCAGGAAACTAGAGGAGGGGTCTCCCATCCAAGTAATAACCAGGCTTGACCCTGCTTAACTTTCCACACTCAGACAAGCTGAGCCAGCGTAAGCCACATTAATGACGTGCTTAGGATCTTTGAAATGAACACAATATAAATGGTAAGTGACAATGATTATTACATAGGTAAGATCTGATCCTGAGAGATGCTCAGTGAAACGAGATGCTTCTCATTTCCCATGGCACTCTTACTAAATCCAAGTACTGGTACTTGGATGTGTTGCAATGATAGTGAGCAGAACACAGCCCAGCATCCAATCATGCATGAGAACCTTGAAAAGCTGTACTTGCAGAAACATGTTTGGGCAAATATAGTCAGTACCTCATATAGTAAAGCAATTGTACTTTGTATTTACTTTTCACTTACACTTGAGTAATAATTGATTATGGGTGATGATTAACTTAACTTGTCTTGTGTTTAACAACCAGGTTGAATGGTGGCGTTCATGATTGTGGGTAGGAATTTGATAGCTACTACTTTATACCCACTTTTGAGTTTCAAACTATATGAAAAACGATGGATTAGCAGTGCAATATATTGCAGTTATAACTTGAGGCTGAATGGGCATCAGTGGTTAATAAAGTTTTTTTGGGGGGAAACTGTGAAGGACTGCCAACTGGTCCTTTACTCAAGACCAGAGATCAAAGGTGCAAAACTGCCAGCCTTAGCTCTGCTGTCTTGACCTGATTCTCTCAGGGCCTTGCCCTGGGTCTATACACTGGATTTAGCACTGAACCACAGATGAACCACACACACTGTGTGGGGTAAAATCAGGAAAGTTTATTTAAGGTAAACAGATTACAATACAAGGTGGGGAATGAGGGAAGAGAGAGAAAGGTGTGGAGATACTTTGGTACATACAAGCAGAGCTATAAAACAACAAAACTAGTTCCTTTACTGTATAATTACCTAAGCACTTACTCCTTTTGCCTAGGGGTTGGTCTTCTCAGGATTTGCCTTAGCAAAACCTTACTCCGTCAAGGCCAGACCACAAAAAAACCCCAAAAGTCATGGCTGGCAATATAGATTCTTCGCCCCACCCCTCCTTTCAGCAGCCCAGCTGTCTTTAGCCAATCAGGATGAACTTCATCTGGGCTAGGAAGGGGAGAGAGGTGACTCTTTGATTTTGACTAGAGTGCTTGGGCCACATTTGCAAGCAAATACCTATGGCACAGGGGGATCAAAGAGAACTATGCATATTTGCCATCAGTACATTTACATGGGATTCCCCACCTCCAGCTGGGATTATCTTGTTTACACGTGTGGAGGTGTGTGTGAGGTGCAGGAAACTCTGACGCTTTTTCTCCACAGAAACATTGAAATATATTGTGTTACATGAAACTTCCTACAAGTGTATCCATTTTATTTGCAAGTCCCTCCAAACTGGTTCACATTTCTGTTTGATGGATGTATTTGGTTTGGCCTTTGTGAATGAGCTTGGGGCTTGCACATTCCAATTCCTTCTTCCTAGACCTGGAGTCTCCAATGTGTCCATGGACACCTTTCTTTGTGCCCACCAGGGCAATGCATGGTGGGAAATTAAAATGGTGGCTCTCAGACCCAGCTGCCTGCTGCAAAAAATTGTTTAAAGCTCCCTCCCCCCCAAGGCAGGAGTCAGTGATGGGCCTTGCAGAGGATGAAGCATGCCGTCTGATTGTGGGTACTGTTTCTTGGTCACATTGGAGTGTGATGCTCTTTAAGTAAGTGGGATGGAATGTTGGGAACAGAGTCTTGGATCACCCAACTCAAATGGACTGGTGGTGGGAGGAAATGAGTTAAGGCCTCGACAAGGTTTCCCATGCTTCCTAAATGCGGCCAGCCAGCCAGTTTTACTCTCCTTTAATTCCTAGTCATAGCTACTGGTTATTTGCTGCTCATTTCGCCTTCTCTATCTTTGCACAGTACTACAGTGCATTCCCACTTCTCTTATTGCCGCTCTTCTCCTTCGCCCACAGCTTTCCAGTAGTAACCAAGCAATGGTAGTTGGATGAGAGGAGAAAGTGAGTTGGCTATTCGTTAACTGACTAATAGGAGACGAGGTGGTGTCTCTTAGTGGACCAGAGTTTGCTCAGTGGCCCATTAAGAGCCACCACCTAGTCTCTTAATTACCGTTACTGTCTCTCTCTCTCTCTCCACCCATCCCAGTAACAGAGATCCACCAAACTGATCCTGCCCTCTTAAGCTCGGAAGAACACATATCCAATTTCTGTGCTGGATACCATTTAAGTCACTTTTTAAAATGTAGATGAGAGAGATTTCCCAATTGCTCCCAATTTAATGTAAATAATATAACATGTTAGTAATTACTGTTCATAATTGAGTGGCATGTCTAGATTCTGTCTGGCATCTACAATTTAAAAATTGTAGACATTAAGTTATCGGCTTTCTCTAAAAACAAGCAAGTACACTTAACACACACTCAAAACCTATTGTAGGTGTGAACAAAAGTGAATGACTATTAATGCCTGGTTATTAATACCTGTTCTTAATTGCTGTTGCTTCAACATAAAGGAATTCTTTTATTATTAAATGTGTTTTTACCACATTTGGGGTCATTTAAGATTCTTTCCCCACCCCCCCAATAGTTGGAAGCATAGTATTTCACTTTTTCTACCCATTTTAATTGTAGCCTGACCTAAATATCTTTATTTTATTTTATTTGAAAATTTAACTGTGGAGGAAGGGGGGGTGGCTGACCCGCCACACCCCCACCCTTTTCCCCAAAGGACCCAAGACCCCCAGAGATCTCAAGGTACCAGATTGCCAGCCTCAGCTGTCTGCAATCCTACTTGAATCTCTGTTCAGGGACTTGCCTTTATGACTGTAACCTGGATTTAGTTGCTGGAACCACAGAGCCATCCGCAAACACCATGTGGGGTAAAACCAAGAAAGGTTTATTCTGGTAGCATTTTACAACAAAAGGTGGGAAATGAGAGAAGCACAAAATAGAGAGACACTTTGGTACAAAGTAAAGCTGCAAAATAACAAAACCTGATTCCTTAATATCTCCCAGGCACACAACTCTGTTACCCGGGGGTCAGTTCTCTTCCAGGGTTAGATCCAGCACAGCCTTGCTGCCCGGGAGGACTAATTCACCTACCCGAAGGTCCGAGATGAGTAGCCCTCCACAAGGCGTGCCTTTCCAGAGCCCTCATTCAGCTAATTTCACCAGGAGCTACCTGGGGTCGTATCCTGAGGCCACCCGAAGGCTTGGGCCTCTCCTTGGCTTATCGCCATTGCTCCACAGCCAGCAGCCACGCGATGACCAAAGACAAAGACAAAAACCCACACGTTGGGAAATATACCTTCCCCCCCCTCCCCTCCTCTCTGTAGCTCTGCTGCTTCTCAGCCAATCAGGATGCACTTCACCTGGCCAGACAGGGGGAGGGGAACTCATGACTCTTGACTTACTGGGCCTGAACTACATTTGCATTTGAAAGCCGTGTCTCTGGCTCTTCAGGACTTCCAGGCGCCATCGCCTCCTCCCAGCCTTACTTGGTTTACACATGAGGAGGCGTGTGTGTGTGTGTGTGTGTGTGCAGGAAGTTTTAATTAAGGTGGCTATTCTGTTCCAGCAAAGATGAACTTGAAGTTAAGAAATAATTTCTGGAGTTCTAAGAAAGCCCATTTGGGAGACCTGTTTGACATCTTGTTGACTGATAGGTATCTATTTCGGGTTTGGCTTGAGAGCGCCGGAAGAAAAGAGCAGAGCAGGCAGTTCTAAGTTAGTGTGTTGTAAACCGATTCCCTTGAGCTGCTGGAGTTGAAATGATAGATGTATTTACTGACGCTAATTTCCAATGGGCTATTTAACAATGTCTGTTTTGTATATGAAAAATGAGGGCTGCCAAGTGTGAGGCCTTAAAACATAATTACAATTTTAGAGTAAAATGAAAAGCCGCCGCCGCCGCCACCCCCGGTAACAATGCTTCATTCCATAAAAATATAAAGTTCTTCAGTAGGAGCTCAGAGCAGATAATTTTACCATCAGTTTTATTCACTTGAGAAAACTGCAAGTAAGTGGGGTGAATAGATAATTCAGGTTTGGTTTTTCTAAAGAACATGTTTAGAAATGTACATGTACTTTAGAAAAACCAAAAATGTACATGTTTTTGAACTTTTAAGAAGCCTTTCTTAGAAGCTTGCATTTAATACTGAAGTGATAACCCCAGTTGAACAGACAAGTATGGAGTGAATGAAATTAATTCACAGTATGTATGTTTTCATTCAAATTTCTAACCTGCCCTGCCTGTTAATCCTGGGTAGGATTACAATTACGAATATGAAATCTTTCTGGGGGCCCTCAAAAAGAGATTGACACGGGACCTTTTGGGGTAGGTGTGAATGATAAATAAGGAAAATTAGAACTCAAGAAGAATACAGTGATTCACCAGATGAAATGGCAGGCTTCTCTACAAAGCATTCTTCCTGATAGTGGTAGCTTCCTGGCTGTGAACATAACGGGCCCTGGCTTGTAACCCTGTACTTTAGAGACCTTGTGCATATAGGTTTGTCCAACACTGATAGATTACATGCTTTGCCTACAAAAGGTCCTAGGTTCAGTTGGACTGGAAAAGGTCCCAGGTTCAGTTGGGGAAGGGTCATGGCTCAGTGGTAAAGTGCCTGCTTTGCACGCAGAAGGTCCCAGGTTCAATCCATGGTATCTCCAAGTAGGGCTGAGAAAAATTCCTGCCTGAAACCCTGGATTGCTGCTGCCAGTCAGTGTCAACAATGCCAGGTTAGATGGACCAATTGATTCAGCATAAGACAGCTTCCTATGTTGCTATGGATGAATTAGTGGTCTGATCCTAGTATAAGATAGTGTCATACGAAGGGAGGTGGGAATGGCTCACCTCCTTACCTCCTATTTTCTTTTCTGGCGGGAGGGGGGGATAGTAAACGTGGGTTGTTTTTTTTACTAATAGACAACCAATGAAACGATCCGTTGAGGGATACTTTTTGTGCCCACTAGCGGTGATGCACTCCACTGAACTTGGCTTTTGGGATCAAGTCCAGAAGACATGTGCTTGAATAATGTAGTAAAGAAGGAAACAATTGACAAATGGTTTTGAGTAAGACCTGGCAGTTTGTTTTAATAGCCTGTAGTATGTTGGCTTTGTTGCCAGTTTATAAACCCATTAAAAAGATTTCCATCTGAAGGAAATGCAAGTCTCTCTTTAAGTATCTCCACTCCAAGCTGTCCTGCCTTAACTGGCTTAAGTTGGCATGACATCCTGTGGCTGATAAGCAGGTTTCATCCCCAGCCGAGTCTGAACATATAAAGAACCTTTCCCTATCTGGTGTTCTCCAGATGTGTTGGACTACACCTCCCATCATCTCCAGCCAGCATGGTTGGCTGGGAATGATGGGAGCAGTCCAACACTTCTGGAGTGCACCAGGTAGGGGAAGGTTGCTGTAGAGCAGTGTTCTCCAACCTTGGGTCCCCAGATGTTTTGGCTTACAACTCCCAGCATGCCCCAGCCAGCTAGAGAACGCTGCTGTAGAGGGACTGTGGACCAACTTGCTGTTACCCAGCTTTTTTCCCCTAGTCTGTCTCTCCCTTGATGGAAGAACCAGCAGTTAGTCTGGAGTTGCTCCCTGCTTGAAATGTGCTTTGGATGCCATTGAAAACCTATTTATTTCACCCTGGCCGCTCTGCCTTACCCATAATTCCTTCACTTTGATTATTGAGGTTATTATAGGACAAGAGCTTCTTTGTAGCAAAGCCGTATGGAGCACTCTGGGGCCTAGCGTGACTAGCAGATACAAATTGTATGGAAGCAATTAAAGCAGAAGAAAATGTCATACAGGCAGAATTTAAATGTACAGACTTGTGGCATTGATTAATTTCTTTCTTTTTCCCCTCCTCGTTTTTATAGAAAAGGACAATGATTTCTTAAAAAACAAATCCAACTCTAATCAAATGTTATGCCGATGCCTGGGCCCAGTAAGATAATTCTCGAGAGGGTTTCTATTTATCCCATGTTGGGTTCTGAAATGTGTAAAGAAAGGTAATAGGAAAGTGAAAAATGAGAAGGACAGATGGGACTTTGAATAAAGAATTGTTTTTCTTGAATAAAACTGGGCAGGGTTTTTTGTTTTTTTTAACCTATTTCCAATTTCGTGTTCATGTTCTAAACCAGCTCTGTCAAACTTAGGGTATAAAAACTCCATTGATCAAAAGAAAAGTTACTTAGGGCCAGGGATGGGGACTCGGACTCGAGGACTTGACTCGTGAGTCGGACTGAGTCCCCCCTCTGACTCGACTCGGACTCGAGTCCCAATATTTTTAATGGGACTCGAGACTCGACTCGGGACTCGAGACCAAGGACTCGTCAACATCCCTGGGCTGATGACGAGTCTTCTGGCTGTGCCAGAAGGAGCACGATCACCAGTGAAGAGCACATGGAAGTGAGGCGCGCCGCTGCTCGGCCACTATGGACAGCTACCAGGAGCGCAGCCCCAACGATGTGTTGAGATTTATTTTGACTGATGTGTTGTTGTGGGGGGTTAGGGTCAGACATTTTGGGTTTGGCTGCCTCTGCCTGCCTGTTTGGGGTTCCCAACCTCCTCTGCCTGCCCGGTCTCTTCTTGACCAGTTCAACAGTTGAATTGTCCAAGACAAAGGGCACTGCCTGCCTGCCCGTTTGGGGTTCCCTGCCTCCTCTGCCTGCCTGGTCTCTTCTTAACCAGTTCCACAGTTTGAATTGTCCAAGACAAACGCCTCTGCCTGCCTGCTTTG
This sequence comes from Shinisaurus crocodilurus, assembly GCA_021292165.1. NCBI lineage: Eukaryota > Metazoa > Chordata > Lepidosauria > Squamata > Shinisauridae > Shinisaurus > Shinisaurus crocodilurus. Next base: position 37,779,339 of record CM037878.1, read on the forward strand.
GGGTTCCCTGCCTCCTCTGCCTGCCTGGTTATTTTGGGTTTGTCTGCCTGGTCTGTTCTTGCCAAAATCAGTTGCAGAGTTTTGAAATAAAAAGACACACTTGTGCCTAGAATTTATTTAAGCCACACATCTGAAGTAGCCTTATTTTGTTGGGGGGAAACCCCATTGATTTTAATAAGGACTCGTGGAGTCAGTTTTGGGAGTGACTCAGGACTCGGGAGTCACCATTTTGGACCATGGACTTGGACTCTGACTCGAGACTCGGGTCCAAAGACTCGTGACTCGACTCGTGACTCGAGACCAAGGACTCTTCAACATCCCTGCTTAGGGCACAATCCTACGCATGTTGGGAATGCTGGGATTTGTAGGACTTTTTTCTGTCTAAACATGTTAGGATTGTGCCCTTACTGACCTATTGTGGTAGAGAATGGAAAGAACCACAAAGCTACATTTTCAGTTAAAACAAAGGGTTACTTAGAGCAGGGGACACTGGCTTACCACAAGGTTATAATCACACCACAATAATTTAAATTGGCATCCAATGCATAAAATTCCACCTTCCACTTTTTGAGAGAGTCTAGGCCTTATTGCTGAAGGATGATAATTAAAACAACATTTTTGAACAAGATGAAAGCAGGATCTGACCTGGACTCTAAGACTATACAGGGTTTCTGGAAGAATAGCCCCTGATCATGTTGAAGGACTTTCCCAAATCAGCCAGCATGCAATGGGAAATATATTTAACAACTCCAGGCCTATGAAGCTGAGTCTATATATTATACAGAGTGAGTATACTGTATGTCCCAGGGCTGGTGTCAAGGGTAGGCATGGTTGGGAACTTGCAGAGTGCCCACTCCCCAGTAGGAGTTGCTCCTCTTCATCATTGTAACATACAGTACTTGTTCACTTGCTTTTCCCTGTGGCCCAGACAACAATGATGGTGAGAAGGAGGAACAGCAGCTGCCACTGCCTACTTACTCACTGTCTCTCCGCCTGTCAAGCAAGCAAGTGGTAGCAATGATGAAAAAGAAGAGAAGGAGCAATAGCAGCTAATGACAATGGTGGTGAGAAGATACACTTACTGAGGGAGGGTCCTGCGATGACACAGCCCTTTTCACTTTAGGACCAGGTGCATAAACCCTTCTCAGGCCAAGCATCAACACCTGAAAACCTGAGGGGAGGGTCAAATGAAACCTTTCCCTTACTAATGAGGGAAAAGATTAATGCTGGTTATTAAGGATCTAGCTTAAATTTATGATGCTGTGGGTACAAAGGTGTGTGTGTAGATTTAAAAGTAAAGCAGGTAATAATGCCAAGCTGACACGTAGGATTTGGGTAGCAAACAAAATAAAAATAAGTTTATTTTAATTCTCAAAATCTTAGTTCCAGAAAATAAACCTGCCTACACCAAACACTTTGTAACTAACCTAACTCCCAAACTCCCAACTCTCCCCACACACTACAAACACTCTCCCATATCACACTAACTCCAACCACCTAAAACACCCTAACCCAACTCCACACTCCCATAACACTCAACTCACTACAACCAACCCAACACTCCTTAACTTGACTGCCTCTGACATCACTCAAACACTCCTTATATGCTCCTCCCTCCACCCTTTCTAAGACATCACAAACCACACCCACTCAGTTCAACATTCTAGACACACTAAACATACTAATGCAGACATACACCAGGGAACTGAATTGTGGGGTTACGCCACAGGTCCCATTGAAGGTGTCCTGCCCAAGGGCCCTCAAAAACCTGGAGCTGGCACTGGTATGTCCCCAGGGTTCCCAGAAGATGATTCCACATTGAACTTGAGGCTCTAATCATGGGATAGGCAACTTCTTTAGCACTGGTTTTGCTTCTTGTCCAATGTGTTGATGCCAGAAAATTCATTACAATTTCCTACAAACCCAGTTTGTGTTAGGCTGCCGCTTAGACAGTGGTGTTTCATCACAAAGTGGGTGAGGCAGGAGGCACTGAATGGGTGTCAATAGGGCATCAGTCAGTGGCACAATTATGTAATTTTAGATTCTGGACTTTAATGATCTGAGGTGGGTGGGGCTCTTTCAGTTGTAATGTGTCTTACTTCACTTCGAAATGTGGCAAGCTGGTCTGGCTGCCTTTATTTGTTTGTTTGTTTATTTAATACATTTTTATATCGCCCAATAGCTGAAGCTCTCTGGGCGGTTTACAGCATAGCTGGCTTGGGCATGCTGCGGTTTGTAGGCCTTTTTCTGTCTAAACTTGCATAGGATTGTGCCCTTAGTTGGGAAAGATACCCTGAGGGTCTACAGAAGGGCTAAGAGAGTTGCAGGTTAGCCGCATTAGTTCTAGGCCAAACCCACATTTTGGAATTGCTCTCTCCTACAAGTGTTAAGAATACACATGAAGCACCAAAAGTTAAGCACATGCAGTGTGATCCTATGTTGGAAGTAAGTTCCACAGTGCTAAGTGGTACTTGCTCTCAAGGAAGAAGGCAACAGGATAAATAAAATGTCAGAAACAATTAGGACTGGGAAGAATAAGATCTTTTGTATGGAACTCCCACACTGGATTCTAGTCCCGTTCGCTTGAAAACGTTGACCTTTTCAGACAATGCCTCACAGTTCAAGCCACTGCATTGACTATGCAGTGCTGTAAGTTCATTTACAGCTGGTGAGGCCAACTCTGTCCAACTTTTCCATCAAGAATTTTACATAGGTGATGGAGCAGATCAAGGCTCTGCACATGGCATTTTGCACATCTTTGGCTTTAGAACGATTTATAAAGGCCAGCACAGCTACTATTCACAAGGATCAAGCTTGTTAGGCTGCAATCATATCCAAACTTACCTGGGTGTAAGCCCCACTGAACTCAGTGGGGCATACTTGTGAGTAGACATAAAATGGATTGCACTGTAAACCTTTTAACCATGTGCATACATGTTGAAATACTGCTTTAGTTTGTCTGCCTGATAGGCTTTGAGACCATACAGGAAAAAATAAGCACTGCAGTGCAGAGCTATTCTTGTGAGAAGGTTTCTCCATCTGCATCCAAGCTGTCTCTGATTCCAGTGCAGATTATTGGATTTGCACTTGCTTTTAAATTTTGTTTTCTTTTTGAGGGACAATTCATTTATATACTGATACCCCTGATAAAAGTTTGCAGATTGCCAAGCTTGCAAAATGTGATGTGGCCACGCAATGCTGCCTTCCTTGGCTAATACGTTGGCTGCCAAATGGCGACCAGTCTCTTAAGAGTTCTGCCTGCCTCTTACTTAGTTCAGTGGTGTTTGGCTCACAATGAATCTACTTGAGTGTCATAGTTTCCTTCGCAAAAGATGGCCTCATTTGGGGTTCCTGGCATTTTGAGGGTGATAATTAAGCAAGGATCTCTTGCTAGTAAGTTTTCAAAATGGAGAGCACAGCTCCAATTGAATCCCCCACCCCACCAACCCTCCCTTTTAAAACAGTCATCTGTAAAGCCTGTGTGTCTATATTATTTAACATTGCTTAGGACTTATAATTACCTCCAAAGTCACTGTAAATGTAATTCAGTTCTTACCAGCAGCTTATTTGAACATCTTCAGAATGTTTAGAGTTAAGTCTGGGAATCTTCGTTTAAAAGTTAGTCTGATCTTTTTCATCAAGGCCTTCTTGGAGAATTGTAAACTCAAGCACCGTTGACGTCATCGGAACCAGAGAGTCTGTTGCATCTAAATCAGTGGGAATATAGTGTACAATAAGATAACGGCTGCCTGCCTTATACCCTGCGGAGTAGTGCCTTATTGTTCTTTGCTTTAAATTTGCATCCGCAGTTAGGATATGTGGTACATTTTAAGACATCACATGATAAGCGGGTTTCTGACTTCTCACTTCTGAATACCCTCACTTATTCATCAGCAAGAGATTTTACTTTTCAAAACTAGGCGAAACCCAGAGTGTATCAGCCCAGTTCTAGTGCTGGCTCTGCCAAGTAAATAAGCAGATAGCAAGTATCAACTACATTGGCAGCACAATGTCACAAAGAAAAAGATTGCATTAGCACCACAGTAGCATGATGATAAAACTGCAGGCAAATACGCCAGTCCAAGTGTGTGGAGCTGGAGTATTAAGCAGCATTCCTTCTAAGCGTGTCAGTTGGGGGCCTTTGTTCGCCCTGTCATTTAACACCCCCCCCTTGCTGTTTATTCAAAAAAGCACTGGAAAATAACAAAATTGGACAATAAAATAAACTGCCTGATAAATTACTTATGTAGGCTTCAAAACTTCATTTATCATACCTACAATCTTATGAAGTACTGCTAAAAGCTCTGCTGGAGAATTTCCTGGTATAAAAGGGGATTGATGTGAATTATAAATGGATTGTGCTTTTAAAAACAACAACCCCTGAACAGGACGTTTTATAGTTTTCTTACAGTTTCCCTCTCTTTATCTTTTTACACACATATGCACTGCATTCAGTCCTTTTACCTCTGCCTTCTCTGAAAAGAGGTTACAGGCCAAGGGAAATCTTCTTAAAAATGTAATTGTGTAAATAGGAGTGTGAATGAAGGGTACTTGTCATGTTAATTTTGGAAGGCATAGACACTCTCTTAAGTGGGGGGGGCATATATGAAGATCTCTGAAAATGTAATGACAAGTGATAAATCAGTATGAGTTCTATCCAAAGTAACACTAGTGGAAAAGGTTGTTCTGCTAGTGGTTGCGTGTTCTGCTGGATGTCATGCTAATGGAACTACTTGCGTACCTAGCATTAGGAAGTTGTTGGAAAAGCACTTGTGTAACAGTTTGTACAATTATTTGCACAAGCAGAATCAAAGTATTGGATCTGACACTTGCACAAAGATGAAAATAGGGTTTCAGCAAGTGCTTCACGCTAGTGGAATTCTACCATTGGAAACAATCCTATGTTTTTATTTCAGAGGGAGGATGCACATAAGCAACCAGGCTGAAACAGGTTTACGAGTCCTTTTCCTCTCATAGAAGGTTCTTCTGTATAAGAAAGTATTCATAAGGTATCCAGCCCCATTAAGTATGCTACAGCAAGCTAGGAAACAATTGGTTTTTAACTCTCACGGGATACATGTTACTCAACAGTTGCTCCTGCAGCTCAAGTGAGAAGGCTTAGAAAAGGAGATCTGAAGGGCAGGAGTTCTATTTAAGGTACCTAAATGGAGTAACTTTTAAGCTTGCCCCACAGTGTGTGTGGGACTGTCCCACAATGCTTGCTTAGCAGAATCCACAAGCAGCTGTTGTGTTTGCTTCCCACATGCTGAACATGTTATCAGGAAGAAAGATCCTCAATCTATAATAATAAAAGAAGGTGTCTGTCTGTCTGTCAGCACTATAATGCCAAGACTGTGAAAGTTAGACACCTCAAACTTGGCATGCATACTGAGGGGACACTCGGTGTGTGCACCTCGGGATTATTTGGGTTTTACAATGCATTAGTTACTGGTAATTTTAATTAATTTTACATGCTTCCGTGTGTTTGAAGCCTGCAGTACCATCCAGCCTGTTGTACTAGGTGGCAGACTACCCCCTAGCCAGTGCAAAGTGCAGAACTTTGCCAGTTAAGCCAGTGTGGCATAGTGGTGAGAGTGTTGGACTGGGACTCGGGGAGATCCGGGTTCTAGTTCCCACTCGGCCATGAAACTCACTGGCTGATTTTGGGCCAGTCACTGACTCTCAGCCTAACCTACCTCACAGGGTTGAGGATAAAATGAAGAGGAGGATTGTGTAAGCCGCCTTGGGTTCCTTGCAGGGAAAAAAGGTGGGGTATAAATATAATAAATAAATAAATAAATAAATTCAATGCAGTTTGATGTGGCGGCAGGGGTAGTCCAAGGGACAGAGTTGCTCCCTCCTGCCTGCAGTTGAGCCCCTCCTCAGGGAGCTATTGGGGTGCCCTATGGCAGTGGATTCACTCAGAGGAGGCAGTCACTGTGTGGCCAGTCCTGACATCTGTATAACTGTGCTTCAGAGCTGGAGAGAACATTCTGTGGAAAAACACTTTTTATGTCCAGAAGCCTTTAATGTAGCAAATTAAGAGCTAAAGATGATCTGGGGAAGTCCCCTTCAGGAGAAGGTGTGTGTGTGCGTGTGCGCGCGCTTAGGGGTGCCAGAAACTATGGCTATCTTCAGGGGCCTGGGAGGCAATGTTCAGGGGATGGGGGCAATGTAACTGCTTGAAGGCTTTGCTGCCACACTCCACCCTGCTGTGGGGCAAGGATATATTGTTTCCTGTTGTACAAAGTCCCATCTCTTCCCCCCCCCCTCCCTTGGATGGGCAATTAAGACCCATTCGCTTTACAAAAGACTTGCTCCTGGTCTTCATCCCATCACACACCCACCCCAGCTACTGTGAGGTTTGCAGCAAAGCTCAGAAAAAACAGGGATGTCTTGAGTGGGGCTGATGGATGATATTAGCATCCCTGCTAATAAAAACAGTGTGCGGGGGGGGGGGGGCGACTTCCCTGTGAGCCCTGGCTCCACTACACCGCTCCTTGTGCATGGGTCTACTAAGTGAACTGGCCCCTAAGTGATATCCCTGTTCCATCATGAAGAAAATGTTGAGGCTTCCCAAGGATGCACCAAAATGTGATGCCTTCGAGCGTCGTGCGGTGGGTTGCCTAGAAGTGAGGCGACAGGCAAGCGCTCACTCACTAACCCCGAAGGTTAAGCTTACAAAGATTAAAACCCTAAAGATACAATGTAATAACATAATGTAAAATCATTTACATACAAAAATATAGAACAATTTAAAAGTAGCATCATTAAAAATCCCCAAACACGTTAAAAACCTTGTATGCCTCAAATGCCTGGGGGTAGAGGAAGGTTTTAGCCTGGTGCCGAAACGATGACAATGTTGGTGCCAGGCAGACCTCACTGGGAAGAGCATTCCATAATAATTAGGGGCCACCACTAAGAAGGCCCTCTCCCTTGTTGCCATCTCTGAACCTCCCTTGGAGGAAGCACCTTGAGGAAGGCCTCACAGATGATGATCATAGTGTACACGTAGGTTCATACTGGGAGAGGTGCTCTGCCAATTATTGTGGTCCTGAGCTGTGTAAGGCTTATAGGTCAAAACCAGCACCTCGAATGGGACTTGGAAACGTACAGGCAGCCAGTGCAAGTAGGCTGGAATCGGTGTGATATGTTCAGACCTTCTGGACCCTGATGTCAATCTGGCCCAGATGCCGGTTCTCATTCTGGCATTCGTTGTATGAGCACTGTACCTTTGTTCTCGCCAGGGTAGACTCCTCGTGGGTTGAATACTGCTGTAGGGCAGCATTTTTCACTACCTCCAAATTCAGACCCTCATTTCCAGAAAACCACTGTTTCAACACAAACACCAGCAGTGGCGGCAGCACTGCCAAGGCAAGGCAAGTGGCTGCAGGCGGGTGCGACGCAATCCAACCTGAGTGGAAAGGGGGCACAGGGCCACTGCTGTGCTGAGAGGCAAGGAAGCGGAGTGCAAGTGGCGGCAGTGAACCGGATGGGAGGGAGGGCAAGTAGGCGGCAGCCCCCTCACCTAGCACAACTCGGTGACGAGCGGTGGCAGCAGAGCAACTTGGACAAGCCAAGACGTAGCAGTGAGCAGGAAGATGTGGGGTGGGGGTGACGGAGTGGCCACAATCTGCCACTCCTCCCAATCTGCCACCTGAATTCTTTGCTTTAATCTGCCCAGTTTGGGGTGGGAGTCACAGCCCTGGGACACAGCCTGTCCACATAACTAATAGGGACCAGTTCAAGACTGGTGTGGGCGGCATTGCTAGCTTTCCGCAGGGGGGGGGGCGGCCTAGGAAAAGAAGTGCCTGCGTTTTCCTGGGACGCACCCTACGCTTCTGTGGATCAAGCTAGATCTCACACCGGTAGACCCCCACCGTATCAGAATTGGATCACTGCCAAACATGTGGGGTGGGGTAGGGAGATGAAGTATGGGCAGACGGCCACTTTCTTCCCTGAAATCACTTCTTCCTAGTCGTTTTCCTGCCAGCCATTTTCTTCTGCCCTATGCCATCAGGAGAAAAACAATAATACGACTTGATAGGGAAGGGATAACTGAAACCTGGTGGGATGACTCCCATGGCTGGAATACAGCAATTGAAGGGTATACGGTAAATTGTTCGAAAGAAACAGAAGCAACAGAAAGGGAGGTGGAGTTGTGCTGTATGTTAAAGATACGTATCTCTGCACAGAGATACAGGAAGAGGAGCTTGGCAGCCCCATTGAGAGCATCTGGGTTAAAATAAAGGGGGCAAAGAATAAAACGAACATGGCGGTTGGAGTCTACTACCGACCACCCAATCAAGGAGAAGACGAGGATGGAACTTTTGAAAAACAAATTGCCATTGTTTCAAGGAGGCACGATGTGGTAGTAATGGGAGACTTCAATTTCCCTGATATCTGTTGGGAGACTTATTCAGCCAAACATGGCCCCTCCAAGAAATTCCTGAGCTGTGCTGCTGATAACTTCCTCCTACAGAAAGTGGAGGAAGGAACTAGAGGATCGGCTATCCTTGACCTGATTCTAACCAACAGAGACGAGTTAGTGGATAAAGTGGCAGTTTCGGGAACTCTGGGGGAAAGTGACCATGTTATACAGTTCTTGATTCTAAAGGAAGCAAAAGCTGAGTGTAGCCAAATGCATACCCTGGATTTTAGGAAAGCCAATTTTAACAAACTCAGAACAATGATAAGTAAGGTCCCATGGCAAGTGACTCTAATGAGAAAAGGAGCCCAGGATGGGTGGGAGTTTTTAAAAAAGGAAATTTTAAAGGCACAATTGCAAACAATTCCCACAAGGAAAAAAGGCAGAGGGCAACAGAAGAAGCCAATGTGGCTTCACAATAAACTCAGAGATGACCTGAAAACAAAAAAGGACACGTATAGGAAGTGGAAGGAAGGACAGGCTACAAAGGAAGAGTACAGGCAGGTAGCACAGAACTGCAGGAATAGTGTCAGGAAGGCTAAAGCTGAGAATGAGCTACGGTTAGCGAGGGATGCTAAAAACAACAAGAAAGCTTTCTTCAGATACATGCATAGTAAAAGACAGAGGAAAGAAATGGTGGTTCAACTACGCAATGAGGATGGCAAATTGATAACAGAAGACAAAGAAAAGGCAGAAGTGTTCAATTCCTACTTTGGCTCGGTCTTTTCCCAAAAGAGGGTCTATGACCCCCCTGGCAAACCTGAAGTGGCAGGATTGCAGCTTGAGATTGATAGGCAAATAGTCAAGGAGCACCTGATTACTCTGAACGAGTTTAAATCTCCAGGGCCTGACGAGCTGCATCCTAGAGTAATAAAGGAACTGGCAGAAGAACTCTCAGAACCACTGTCTATTATCTTTGAGAAATCATGGAGGACAGGTGATGTGCCAGATGACTGGAGGAGGGCAAATGTTGTTCCCATCTTCAAAAAGGGCAAGAAGGAGGAACCTGGGAACTATAGGCCAGTCAGTCTGACATCAATCCCTGGGAAAATTTTGGAGCAGATTATAAAGAAGTCATTCTGCAAGCACCTTGAAAACAATGCAGTGATTACAAGAAGCCAGCATGGATTTGTCAAGAACAAATCCTGCCAGACTAATGTGATCTCATTTTTTGATCGGGTAACCTCCCTTGTGGACTGTGGGAATGCGGTGGACATAATATATCTGGACTTCAGCAAAGCGTTCGACAAAGTGCCTCATGATATCCTGGTTAGCAAGCTAGCCTAAAAGTGGGCTAGATGGAACAACTATCAGGTGGATCCACAATTGGCTACAGAATCGGACTCAAAGAGTGCTTATCAATGGTTCCTTCTCAAACTGGGGAGAGGTAACGAGCGGGGTACCACAGGGCTTGGTCCTGAGCCCAGTGCTCTTCAACATTTTTATTAATGACTTGGATCAGGAGGTACAGGGAATGCTTATCAAATTTGCAGATGACACAAAGTTGGGTGGAATAGCTAATACTCTGGAAGACAGAAACAAAATTCAAAGCAATCTCGATGGGCTGGAGTGCTGGGCTGAAAACAACAGAATGAAATTTAACAGGGATAAATGCCAAGTGCTGCATTTAGGGAAAGGAAACCAAATACAGAGTTACAGAATGGGGGACACTTGGCTCAACACTACCACAAGTGAGAAGGATCTTGGAATTGTGGTAGATCACAAACTGAATATGAGCCAGCAATGCGATGTGGCTGCAAAAAGGCAAATGCTATTTTGGGCTGCATTAATAGAAGTATAGCTTCCAAATCGCGTGAAGTGATAATTTCCCTTTACTCGGCACTGGTTAGGCCTCATCTTGAGTACTGCGTCCAGTTCTGGGCTACCACACTTTAAGAAGGACGTAGACAAACTGGAGAGGGTTCAGAGGAGGGCAACAAGGATGATAAAGGGACTGGAAACAAGGCCCTATGAGGAGAGACTGAAAGAACTGGGCATGTTTAGCCTTCAGAAGAGGAGACTGAGGGGAGATATGATCCAGTACTTGAAGGGTTGTCACACAGAGGAGGGCCAGGATCTCTTCTCGATCATCCCAGTTTGCAGGACACGGAATAATGGGCTCAAGTTACAGGAACCTAGATTCCACTTAAACATCAGGAAAAATTTCCTGACTGTCAGAGCAATAAGACAATGGAATCAACTACCTGGGGAGGTGGTGGGCTCTCCCAATCTGGAGGCATTCAAGGTGCAGCTGGACAGCCATCTGTCAGGGATGCTTTGACCTGGATTCCTGCATTGAGCAGGGGGTTGAACTCGATGGCCTTGTAGGCCCCTTCCAACTCTACTTTTCTATGATTCTATGAACTGGCAAAGAGGCGGTTTTGGGGATAAAAATGCAGGCTTGGAAGGCGTTGTGCTCCTTCCTCCCGTCTGCCCATGGTGTGCGTTAAAGCTCTGTTCACCGCTGCTTTCTAAAGACTTGGCTCAACATGGGTTGGCTCGAGCCACCACGATTTCTAGTGTGGTCCACATGCCGCTCTCTACTGCCTCAAGAGACCAGGAAGCCACACAGTCCTTTGATGTGCCTTAAGACCCACGGTGCTCTGCTAGGAACTGGAAATTGACTGGTTAAAATGTGCTAGTAAATTAGACGTTGCATTATGTATAAAGTTTCTGTTTGCCAGGTTCCCTGCAATCATCGTATCATCGTGGAGGAATGGTGGAGAGCAGTGCTGGATAGGCGCCAACAGCATGTTGAAACAGAAGTCCAGGAATGTGAAGAGTTTAATGGCAGGCCACTAGCTCTTAGCACATTATAATCTGTGAGTGCTCCTGCAAGTTGGATGCTGTGTGTGTTTGTGTTAGGGGTGGGGGAGGAGAGGAGATCTTGAAAATTCCTCCAGTTTCTAACATTGAACTCTGATGTATGGAGACCAGACTGCTGTCGTAATAGCAAATCCACTTGAGTGACTGAATCTGCTGGTTCTAAGATAAATTATCCGCATTCTCATAAAACATTAAAATATGTTTGAGCTGAAACTTGATAGAAAAGCTATTTCTCTTCCCCCTTCTCTTTTTTACAACGCTTACGGCGTGTTTGGTAAATCTTGTATATGCCAGCAACGTGCAGTGAAAATGAGAGTGAACATCTGAGCCATAACATGAAGCCTAGAAGATTAAGGGCGCAATCCTATGCAAGTTTAGACAGAAAAAAGACCTACAGCTCCCAGCATGCCCCAGCCAGCTATGCTGGGAGTTGTAGGCCTTTTTTCTGTCTAAACTTGCATAGGATTGCGCCCTTAAGGTGCTGTTCGCACGTGCAAACGGGATCAGTGTTTTTGATAGGCGAAGCTGTATTTCATACAGAAACCCAAAAGTTCTTCCAGCAGGTTTGCTGTCCATTTCAAGTTGGGGATATATTCAGACCAAGAGTGTCATTTCAAATATTGGGGGGGGGGGGGGGATGGGGATTGATTCAGCAATATAACATTGTGGTTAACATGTGTAACTCAAATCGCAATGCATTTTCCAAGTATTTTTATACCTCCATAATAAGTAGTTACCAGCATAAGACAAACAGGTGCCCCTTTATTAAGCGAAATAATTTGTGCATGCCTCTCATATAGATAGACCCATTTAGTTTATAATAACCACACATCAACCACACACATAATTGCCTATTTTTGTGTGTGTTCATAGTCTCTATTGTACTCTGCGTTGATCACTTTTTGTTGGAAAGCTAATTTGTTTTTCTATCGGTGCAGAACATTTTACAGCTCTGGTTTATTCTAAAACATGCATTTAAGCAAACATATTTCAGCGTATTCTATTCCTGTTTTATATCAGTCTTCTGATGTATACATACCGGTACTTCTTAAGTCTTGATACTGATTTTCTTGTTTCTTCTTCTATCTGAATCCCCGAGTCATTCTGATGATGCAAAATGGACAAGGCAGCGGTACAGCAGGGCTGGAGCTTGAGGCTGAAGTCCAGAGGCCTGGAGCCCAGCCAACCCTTCCCCAAATGATTGCCCAGCGCATGGCAGATGATGGGACAGGCAGGCGCAGCATCAGCACCTGGGCTGGCATGGGCATCCTGGGGCCTGCCAGGGTGAAGCTGCTCGCTGCAGCATCCTTTCTCCCTATTTTTTTAAAAAACATTTTATAATGAGGGGGCTGCCAAGCAAGCATGCACATGGTTATTGATGCTCATTTTATTTTTACTTTAAAATATATTATCTATGTGGATATATTATCCACAACAAAATTGTACTTATTCCCATGTAAATTTGTCAGGGCAGCAGAAGCAAACTCCCATTTTATTCCTGTAGTTATGATGGTGCTATGATTTCAGTGGCTGGGTTCAGGCAACGCAATAACTCACACTCAAGAGTTGAGTATGTGTTGAGTGTGGGTTGTCGTTGAACCGTGGGTGGTTGTTGAAACCTGGGTTATCGTGTTGTCTGAACCCAGCTGCAATAATAAGTGGCTTGTTAACCACAAACAACCCATGAAGAGAACCCATGGTTTGTTGTTGGGTTATGAACTGTGGGTTGTTCACCATGGTTTGTTATCTTGGCTGGATTCAGGCAACATGACAACCCACGTTTCAACAACAAGCCACAATTCAATGACAATTATCGTGCTCTCTGAACCCAGTCAGTGAGTTTAAGCAGTTGTAGAGCATGGAGTGGTGGTGGAAGGCAGGAGTAGAAAACTGCCAACTTTAGACCTCTGTGTTGCACCTCAATTCTATGCAATGGTTCTCATGGCTGCAAAAAAAAAAAGTTGAATTTTTCTCAGGGGATTTCAAGGTTAATTGCCTTCAAATACCTTCTTATCTCTGATCACTGGTAACAGCAAAAGAAGCCTGTGGGCTGGATGAAGGACTCCAGGTGGCCACATTTGTCCCGCAGGCAAGGTTCACCATCTCTGGTACAAGGCCATTAAGTTCAGGGACGAAAATTTCCTAGCTGCACCACTGGGCCGAGCAGTGTACTTGCATGAGCACTGTGGTGTGGCAGCAACCAGTTCACATGAGCTCATTCCTTTCTGTTTCATGAATGGAAAAATCACTTGCCATTTTCCAGTTCACTAAAGGGGGCTGGGCAGTGCTCTTGTGCGAGTTTGTTGCTCCTGCGTTTAGACTGCTCATGTTGACAGTGTTGTGTTTGTGCAAGTTGAACTCTGCTGTGTTCATGGAACTAATTCAGAGAAAGCTTGTAGTATGTAGGTGCCACAAAAGGATAAACTATTGAAAATAGAATATCATAGAATGCCTATAGGATTGTTATTTTATCAATTTTTACACAGATCAATGTGTTTTGTATATATCTGGGTAGTTTTAGCAAAGCACAACTCACCCATTCTAAGTCAATGTTTTGCTTGCTAAGGATGTTGTCTCATATACGTTTCCTTTTTGTATCAGGATCACTGCTATTATAACAATATTGTTATCAGACTTCTCTCTTTTTATCTCTGTGAAACACAGATGTCTGATTCATTTTCCTAGGAAAAACAGGATGCCGTAAAGCAGCCCAAGTGACAATGGCTGTTACTGACAGTAATGTTTCTAAAGGTACCAAACAATGAGAAACTAAAAGTAACCCTATAGTAGTATGTAGTCACCTCCTTTTCCTTCATATGTTTTCTCAATACTTACTTAACATATTTATCCTTGGAGAAGTTCTTCAGTAATCATTAAAAGAAATACACAAAGGCAATTAAGAACCAGCAGTGAGTGGGTGAAAATGAAATACAATTATAGTGCCTGCTGTAGTTCCATCTCGGAAACTTGGTAGATCTTGGCTGCCTTGGCCACAGCTAGGATGGGAGACCCCTTTGGAGGTTGCTTGCCTTTCAGCAAGTCCCCTGCTCTGTCATTGGCTAAGCTGCTATGATAACATGGAAGGCCCATAAATGTTCTGAAGGGACTATGGAATGTTGACAGTGTAGGTTCTGTGGGGGAAACAAGAAGTCAGTTTGGCTGGGGCAGAAAATACAGGGCCATGGGGTAGGAATGGCAATAAGCTTCTAGCAGAAATTGGAAACGGAAGCAGGGATACTGGGGAAGAAGGGGCTGAGGGCTAGGAAGGGAATCCAGGATATAGAGGAGGTCAGGAGAGAGAAAGGTGGAACAGATCCAAGGCTGATATAAAGAGAAACACAAGAAGCAAAAATTGAGGGAAGCAAGGGCCAATGAAAAAAGGGGGCTGGGGGAAAGCCCCTCATAGAACTTGAGACAGGAAGAGCTGTTGGTCAGTGAGACCCTAGATGAGGAATGGGATTGAAAACCATTTTGAATTAACATGCCAAATCCTTAGTTGTAGATACCTAAAGTATTAGACTGTTAGCCAGAATAGCAGGTAGAACATCAATAAGTTGTTTTTGTTGGCTTTGAAGAATGGAATTATAAATTGTTTAACCAGTAGACTTCAGTTAAGGAATCTAACATTTAAAACTCTTTTTAGCCTGTAGTAAGTCTTATTATTACTTATTAGGAATAAGTGTTATTATATCAGAATATAATAAGCAGCTTGTCGTGGGTTATTTAACGCATGACGAGCTGTAGCACTTGCAGGTACTAAGTTGCATATGCCGCCCTACTCGGGGTTGACATGTCATGCGAACCCCGCAAGCGTGGGTTAACCCTCGCATAACCAGGGTCTGTTTTAGGGTTATGCGAGGATTGTTTAACCCTCACATAACCCACACTCACATGTTCACATGACATGTCAACCCTGAGTGGAGGTTGCATATTCAACTTGGTGCCCGTGGGTACTGCGGCTCATCATGTATTCAATTTATTTTATTTATTTCTTATATTTCTTATATAACCCACAACAAGCCACGACGTGTCATCCGAACCTAGTCAAGGTGCATTGTGCTGTGGATGCTTATTGGGGGAAGTGAACATCACTATTTTTTTCAGCCCTGCTTTTTTGTTTTGCTGTGGTACATAAATGCACTCCTCTCCCGTTGTGTCTTCCTCAGTCTTTGCCAGACCCTTCAGCTTGGAGCATGACACTTTCGGATAGGCAGCATTGTTTGTGTGTTCATGGGACAAATTAGTTGTCGCCCTGTTCAAGGAACGAGGTAGTCGAGCAGCTCGGCAGCTGTATCCATGACTGAGCAGCCCTATTTAGGATCCACTCTGCTCACCCCGTATGGGGAGGGGGCTAGAAAAGGTGCCCTAAACATAGTCTACCTCTTTCTCCCCTGACTGGATTACCGCGTCCAGTGGGGTCACCATTTTAGCGGTCGAAAAAGACATTTGAATTTTGGAACATGGAATATACGGACATTGCTGGATAACATAGATAGTGAGCGCCCTGAGCGTAGGACTGCTATTATTGCAAGGGAGCTGAGACGTTTTAAAATTGACATAGCAGCACTTCAAGAAACTCGAAGGGCAGGAGAGGGACAGCTGAAAGAAGAAAAAGGAGGTTATACCTTCTTCTGGAAAGGACTACCTGAGCAGGACCGACGAATACATGGTGTAGGCTTTGCCATCAAAAATGAACTAGTGAACTCTCTGTCAGAAGTTCCTACTGGCATTAACGAACGCCTGATAACTCTTCGATTAAAGCTCGCCAATAACCAACAGGTAACTATTTTGAGCGCCTATGCACCAACATTAGATGCTGATGATGACATCAAGGAAAGTTTTTACAGCCAGTTGGACACTCTCCTGTCAGAGATACCTAAGGAGGATAAAATTATCCTCCTGGGCGATTTTAACGCAAGAGTCGGGCGTGACTTTGATTTATGGCCAGAAACTATTGGAAAAGACGGAGTTGGTAATAGCAACCCGAACGGACTCTTACTTTTGTCTATATGTGCAGAGCATAATCTCACTATCACAAACACGCTCTTTCGACAAAAGAATAAGTTTAAAACATCATGGCAGCACCCACGGTCAAAGCACTGGCATCTTCTGGATTATGTAATTGTCCGTGTTAGAGATCGCTGCGATGTACTTCTTACTAGGGCCATGGTGAGTGCCGACGACTGCTGGACAGACCACCGACTAATCCGGTCCACAATGGTTATCAACATTGCTCCCCAACGTAGGCTTCAAGGAAGGAAACCAAGGCGTAAAATGAACATCCAAGTCCTTCAAAATCCTATTAAGCAAACTCGTCTTCAATCACTTCTTAAGGAACATCTACCTACGGAACCTCCTGACAACATTGAGGACCATTGGTCTAAGCTGAAAACCTCCATTACTGCAGCTTGTGAACAAACTATTGGATATGAAACTAAGAAACACCAGGATTGGTTTGATGAAAATGACAATGAGATTAAATATATAATTGACCAAAAAAGGAAAGCCTTCCAAATATGGCAAAATGATATTAACTGCGCTGCCAAGAAAAAAAACCTACGCTAGCGCAAAGGCTGAGGTCCAAAGAAGAACAAGAGAACTTAAGAACGCTTGGTGGAAAAAGAAAGCTGAAGAAATTCAACAACTTGCAGAATCTCATGATGCACGGGTTTTTTTTAAGGCCACAAGGGCCATTTATGGACCAAAAACCTATGGTACAAACCCTTTACAATCAAAAGATGGCACCAAACTCTTAAAAGACAAAGAGTCTATTGCACTGCGTTGGAAAGAGCATTATTATGACCTTTTAAATCGTAAATCTAAGGTGGATAATGAGATTTTTTCGCAAATCCCGCAAAAACAAATTAAAGAGGAACTTGCAATACTCCCCACTTTGGATGAAGTAAAAAAAGCCATTAATCAAATGAAGAACAACAAAGCTAGTGGACCAGATGGGATTCCTGCTGAAATCTTTAAAGAAGGGGGCCCCCGAACTTGTACAACATCTTCATAAACTCATCGAAAAAATCTGGATAAGAGAAGAGATCCCAGAAGACTTCAGGGATGCCATAATTATCACCCTCTTTAAGAAGGGTGATAGAACAGACTGTGGAAACTATCGGGGCATTTCTCTCTTAGCAACCGCAGGTAAAATATTTGCTAGGATTCTCGCAAACCGTCTTCTATCTATTTCAGAAGAGATCCTCCCTGAAACTCAATATGGTTTCCGCCCCTCTAGAGGGACAGTAGACATGATTTTTACTGCACGTCAGCTCCAAGAAAAATGCCGGGAGCAAAATCAACCCCTTTATATGGCATTTATCGATTTGGCTAAGGCCTTTGATACTGTAGACCGTACAGCTCTCTGGACTATCCTTATGAAAATTGGATGCCCCAATAAATTTGTGAATATCTTGCGACTTCTCCATGACAACATGACGGCAACCGTTTTGGACAACAACGGCTCTCATGGTGCTCCATTTAAAGTGGGATCAGGTGTTAAACAGGGATGTGTTATCGCCCCAACATTATTTGCCATTTTCATCGCCATGGTTTTACATCTTGTCGAGGGGAAACTTCCCACCGGTGTGGGAATTATATATCGAACAGATGGAAAGCTTTTTAATCTCAGCAGGCTGAAAGCAAAAAGTAAGGTAATTACAACCTCCGTTGTGGAACTTCAGTATGCTGATGATAATGTGGTCTCCGCACATTCAGAGGATGATCTCCAAACTATCCTAAATGCTTTTGCAGAAGCATACGAAAAACTTGGTCTCTCACTTAACATCAAAAAAACCAAAGTGCTTCATCAGCAAGTGCAAGCCAATCCTTTGGTGATGCCATCTATCCAGCTTGGCGGGACAATACTGGAAAATGTCGATCATTTTCTCTATCTTGGCAGCTATCTTTCTGTTACAGCTAACATCGACAGTGAAATCCAGCATCGTCTGAGCTCCGCAAGTGCCGCATTTTCTCGAATGAAACATAGAGTGTTCGAGGATCGGGATATTTGTAAGGAGACCAAAACACTGGTTTATGAAGCCATTGTATTACCAACTTTATTGTATGCCTGCGAAACATGGACTATCTATAAACGTCACTTCCACCTCCTTGAAAGGTTTCATCAACGTTGCCTCCGGAAAATCCTGCAAATTACTTGGGAAGATAGGCGAACAAATGTCAGTGTACTGGAAGAAGCAAAGACTACTAGCATTGAAAAAATGATCCTTCAACGCCAACTTCAGTGGACCGGTCATGTTGTTCGAATGCCTGACTGCCGTCTCCCAAAGCAGTTACTTTACTCCCAACTCAAGGATGGAAAGCGGAATATCGGTGGTCAATATAAGAGGTTTAAAGATGTTCATAAGGCTAATCTAAAAAAATGCAATATAAACATCGAAAACTGGGAAGCTCTGGCCCATGAACGATCTAACTGGAGGTTGGCCTTTCACAAAGGTTCCATGGACTTTGAAGAAGCCCGAGTGCAAGGTGAAAGGGAGAAACGTGCTAAGCGAAAAGCACGTCAAATGAATCCTTTACAGGACCATCTTCTATCTGGTAACCTGTGTCCTCACTGTGGGAAGCTGTGTGGATCTAGAATTGGCCTCCACAGTCACTTACGGACCCATCACTAGAGTCTACACAATCTTCTTTAGAATTTCCTCCTTTTATCCCGGAAGACAATCTTACTCGGTCACGAGTGATCGCCTGATGATGATGGACATAGATTTGAATAAGAATATAAGCATGTGCTATTCCTTATGTGTTCTAACTCTTTGATATTTAAGACCTAAAAAGGCTACGGTTACAATCCTCCTATATTCACAGGCTCCTTTGGAGGCAATTCCAACTGCGTTGAGTGGGATTTTTAAAAAAAACATTTTATTTATTTATTAATTAAATGATGTACCACCCAACTGGCAAATGCCCCCGGGGTGGTTTACAATCATAAAAAACCCAAAGTAACAATAAACTAGCAACCCAAACCATAAATACAACAATGAAAATATCAAAATAATAAAAAATTAAAACATTAAAGAGTCAGCAGTAAAATCGAAGCAACAGATTAAAGATGAATACCTGCTGAAAAGGGAAGGTATTAATCTGGCATCTAAATGTATACAGTGATGGTGCTAGGCAGATTTGTTTGGGAAGGACATTCTGCAGATGGATGGGGCACTACAGAGAATGCTCTTTGCCTGCTAGCTGCTTGCCACACTATTGTACAGCACCCGGAGAAGAGCCTCCAAATATGATCTTGGCAGTAGGGCAAGAACATATGGGAGAAAGGCGCTCCTTCAGGTAGACTGGTCCTAAGCCATTTACGTTTTGAGTACGGTAAGTTAGGCATTGGATAAGGCTGCACGTGGTAAAGGCTCTTCTCACCCACTTCAAACAAATTGTTGTTCAAGATCCAAGAAAACTCTCTTATCAGTTTAGCATTTGAGAGTTTACACATCTCTGGCTAACATTTGTAAGAGGGCAACTTCATCGTCTTCAACAAACATACTTCCACTGAAATGCAATGTGGGGTCATGGTACTCAAGGAGCAGCCTTAGCAGCAGCTGTCAGTGACGTAAATGAATACAATTGCCTTTAAGGTAATACAGGGAAGCAGGAAGGCAGGGAAATCTGAGTACCATAGTTCTCCTTTGAAAAACTTTGTTTTGAGACCTGGTATAGACAGTTGTAATGCTGGTGCTAGAGCAGCCTTCCCCAACCTGGTGTTCTCTAGATGTTTTGGACTATGATTCCCATCAGCGCCAGCCAGCATGGCCAATGGTCAGGGATTATGGGAGTTGTGATGAAAAAAAATCTGGAGGGCACAAGGTTGAGGAAGGCAGTTCTATAGAATAAGCATCCTGGATACAAAAGATTGGATGGAGTAGTTGGGTCATTTGATAAGAGCCTATAGCTCTCTGGTGATCATTCGTGTTTTGTGCTCAAAGCCCCAGATAAGCTTGTGCTTCAGACAACTGTTGGACTGAGGTCTGTCAAACTAGTTCTTCACCTTAGGGCAGGGCAGCTCCACACATTACAGTTGCTGCAGGAAATACTAGCAGGAAATACATTGCTACAGGAAACTCTAGCCAGTATTTCCTGTAGCAATGATGTAACGTGTGGATGTACCCACATTTTTAAACAGCTGTGGATGCACACCCACATGTTTAAGACATGTATGTACATGAATGTATTATATTCACACTTTACCATGTGCTGTTTCCTCCAGCAAACCTGTTAACATGTAGAGTGGTCTTCAGACTAGCTCATTCTATGTGGGAAAAGTTGGTCAGTTGCATACAATGTAGTTGGAAGGTGGTAGGCATAGGTAGATAGATTGGGTTAGACTGGTAAAAGTAAATCAAGTTAAGAACTAAAACACTGGAGTGCAAAACACTTGTTAATGGGTTCTGCATGAAATATGAATACCATGTGGCACTAAAGAGAACCACCTGTATTCCTGTGGAGACCCTGAGATAAGCAGTTACATTTGTTAACTAATTCAGATTCTGCAACCTCTCTTTACACGACTTCAAAAAGTGTAGAGCAGGAGTGCAGAACCCTTTGGGGGTCGGGATGAATTGCCCTCCACAGGCCATATGATGTCAGTGTTTAGATGTCAAGGCATTTCTTAGTAAAAGAGTATGCGTGCTTTTCCCTAAATGGATGGTCTCTTTAAAACAGATTTGTGGGTGCAGGGGCTTGACAGTAGACAAGGTGACTGGCCAGATGGGCGATTAACAAATGTAATAAAATAAAAATAAATAAAATAAATTAGACATTCTGCTTGCCTCAATACAATCAGGGTTTGTATTTGGAGTGCTTGCTTATGTTGGTTTGTTGCATTCTTACACCATCCCTCCTCCAAGAAACATGGTTCTCCTCCCCCTTTTATCCTCACAACAACCCTGTGAGGCTGGTTAAGCTGAGAGATAGTGGCTGGCCCAAAGTCACCCAGTGAGTTTCATGGCTGAGTGGGGACTTGAACCTGGATTTCTCTGGACTTCGTCAAAGCAGCACAACAGCTATGTACTTGGCCCCTCTGTTTTAGTGGGAGCCTCTCTCACAACAAACTCCTAGGTCAGGGTCCCCAACCTTTTTGGGTCAGTGGGCTCATTTGGAATGTTGAGAGTGTGTCATGGGCACTCTTGGAAAATGGTTGCCGTGGGAAGTGGAGGGCTTGCCCATGCACAAAATGGTAGAGGTGAGGTCTGAGCTCCAAAACACAAAAGCACTCGTTTGAACCCACATTTTTCTGCTCAAACACTCATTTCACGGAAGGCCCAACTGTTAAGGCTGAGAGATGTGGGACCCAGAGGCACCATTTTATTTATTTATTTATTTATTTATTTATTATATTTATACCCCGCCTTTTTTCCTGCAAGGAACCCAAGGCGGCTTACATAATCCTCCCCCTTTCCATGTTATCCTCACAACAACCCTGTGCGGTAGGTGAGGCTGAGAGTCAGTGACTGGCCCAAAGTCACCCAGTGAGTTTCATGGCCGAGTGGGGACTAGAACCCGGATCTCCCGAGTCCCAGTCCAAACTCTCACCACTATAGTGCCACACTGGCTCTCACCATTGCAAGTAAAGATGGTGCTGGACACTTTGCTTTACAGCAGGCTGGCCTCCCAGTTAAATTTTTAATTTAAAAAACCCTTAAAATAAAATCGTAAATAAAAAGATCAGGAGGGGCAAGGAGCCTGGCGAGTGCCAAGAGATGGCACATTGGTGTCTATGGGCACCACATTGGAGACCCCAGTCCTAGGTCCACTGTTGCATCTGTAGAAGGAAGAGATTGACACAGAGGTTTTTCATTCAGCACTGCTGCTGTATTCAACTTCTTTATTATTCTGAGTCAACAAACAGGAAGTAGTGTTCTACCTGGGGGGAAAATGGTGTGTCCAAATATTTAAAGGAACAGTACACAACAAGACAGGAGTGTATAATAAGTTGTTTCATTGCCATGGGTTATTGAAACCCATGTCAACAAATTTTTGTGTTTGATAAAATTCCTTAATTTTGCCCAAAGATACAGCAGTGGATAGATTAAAAAAAAACAACACTTTTATTACATAGATATTTAATCTCCTAACATATGCATTGTTGGAATAGAATGTCAGGTATTGTTCTACAGTGAATTTACACTCTTACTGGGGCAAAGAAGAAAAACTGCATTATATAAAGCTGCCTGTGTGGAATACATTTGTAATACAAGTTCACGTGACTTCATCTCTAGTGTAGGTCACAGCCTTCAGGGCACAGAAATGATGTATATTCCAGGTCATGGTAAAACGAACAGCTGAAGAAAGAGACTCTCTGTAATCTTACTCTTGACTGACAAAGGCGGATGGTCCTTGAGAAAAAGAAGAGAACAGTTTGTAGAATTGCTGCACTATGTACAGTAGTTGCCCAGTTTGTTAGTGTTAATGACAATTCAGTGATCACAAAACCTGCCAGTTTAAAACCAAAGTTAAAGCTATCTCATGGTGGTTCAAGCTCCACAAAGCCAGGGAATTGGAAGCAAAGGCGGATGCCTTAACAGACGTGTGCCCTGTGATCAGTAATGAAGTTGTACAATGTCACAAATCGTGCTTGCTTACAACTTACTACCTTCCATGCACCAACGCTTCTCCTGGGTCTTTCAGGCCCAAATCCAGATGGGGACGACGGACATAGCTTTACTAGATACCTGTGACTCAGAGGGCTCCCCCCCCCCGATGCAGTCCTCACCACTTCCACACCCGTAGGAGCCAGTGGCTGCAGAACTGGACAAAGGCCCTTCAAGAAGTAGACAGCGGGACAGAGTTAACAGCACGTCCACATCAGCCAGCCTTCAGAAGGCTTCTTCATGTTGCTGAGACAGCAGCTCTTTCTGAGTGAGTTCCAGCCACCATAAATCTGTCCAGGGCCCTGCCCTGCCCTCCTGCATAACCAGACCAGTCTCTGCTTCATTGGCTTGACTCTGCCTCACCCTTCTAGCAAGTGTCACTGCCTCAGCTTGGCTCCCCTGGGAACCTTGAGCCGAGCTAGACAGGACAATAAGCCACTGCACGACTTCCTCCCTAATTTTTGGTTTCCCTTAGCTTATAAGAACAAAAGGCAGCTTCACTTTAGAAGGAGGCGATTTAGGGTTGGGTCACTCACTCACAACCACAGTGTCAAAACTGGCAATACTTCCTCGTATCTATTAGCGTTAAGTCTCACTTCAGCTCCAAGCTCTTTCTTCACATGCCTGAATTAGGTAAGGCTCCGGCGTTGGCACGGATCTGTCGCCCTCCTTCAGTTGAGGTCAGCTAGCAGCCAGCAGACGTTCTCTTTATTTTGGAGAGGTTTCATTTGGGCAAAGGCTTGGTCTTTTAACCAGAGCCTGCCTTTCATCTGTTTTTGATGGCAAACGACCACATTTCCCAGCCGTTTGCAAACAGTGACTGTCTGGCAGGATTTCCTGGATACACAGTAGTTTTCAGATTGTGAAAGGCTAACATTCTGAACTTTACAGATTAGTCTGGTTGTTTGTACTGCCTCTTTTTCTTCCCCCCCTCCCCAATGGGAATTAATCAGCTTATCACTGGGGAAGGCAGACGTTGTAGTCCAAGAATGATTGGCTACTTTGTACCTTTTTCCTTCACTAACTAGCATCATGATTCTTTCATTGAGAATTAGTCCAATTAGCCCAGGAAAGCATACTTAGGATTGTGCCTGATCCCATGCATGTTTTCTTGGACATAAATCCTGCTACATTCAGTAGGACTTACTCCCAGCAACAGTGCATAGGCTTCCAGCCTAAATCCTTGATATTGAATGCCTACTATATTGAATAGCCTGCATTCTGATACATCAGAAAAAGATAAGAAAACCATGGGAGGGGGCCCATATGCCTGCCGGTAGGGGTAGTTAGGCTGGTGGGTACAAGAAACAGGTCCTTTTCAGTGGTGGCCCCATATTTCTCTCTCCTCCAAGATACAGGATTAGTGCCCTCCCTATTTTCTTTTAGATGGGCCCTAAATATATATTTATTTCAATCACCTTTTTATTAAGAGTGTAAGTTAATGTTTCTCTTGCTGTATGCTGTATTAATAGTTGCCTCTTAGGGTTTTAGATCTTTTGATGGAATGGCTGTCTTGAAATGAAATGTTTATATTGCTCTTTCTAGTTTATTTTTAAAAATGTGAATGTTGATGTTTGTTTTAAAATAATTTTATTATATTTTGTGTGGCGTAGTGGTGAGAGTGTTGGACTGGGAGTCGGGAGATCCAGGTTCTATTCCCTGCTCGGCCATGAAACTCACTGGGTGACTTTGGGCCAGTCACTGACTCTCAGCCTAACCAACCTCACAGGGTTGTTGTGAGGATAAAATGGAGAGGAGGAGGATCATGTAAGCCGCCTTGGGTTCCTTGCAGGAAAAAAGGCGGGGGTATAAGTATAATAAATAAATAAATAGACATGTTGCAAAATCTGTGCCTAGTGTGGGGAGGCAAAATTCACAACTTGGATGATTTTTTTAAAAAAATGATCAGCTCTTTTAAATCTGTATTGCTGGCAACTGTGCCAACAAAAGGCCACCACAGTTAGATAAAACAAACATTGTTTTTCTAGTACAGACAGATGCAAAGTAGATCTAGAAAAAAATTACACTGTGTGTGTGCGCGTGCAAGTTATGGTCAGACTACATGTTACTTAAAGACATAGTTTGTAGCTATGTCCTTTCCCCTCATTACTGAAAAGTAAGTGCAGGGGATCCAATCCAGACTAGGATCCTAGCATGGGGGTGGGTACTGGGATTTAATCCTTAGCCCCCCTCTGCAGTCCTGATCCATATCAGGCCACTGCATCTGCAATTTGCATTACCAAAAAAGGATCCCTTTATTACAGTCTGGATCGGAACTTCAGCAAAACGTTAAAAGCCCTCTCTCCCTTCCACCTTAGGGTACCTATCCAGATCCTGCACACTTACTTTTGAGTAAGGGCAGAAAAAAAGGTGTAGCTGCTAGCTTTGTCTTTATTTATTTATTTATTTCATTTCTGTACCGCCCCACAGCCGAAACTCTCTGGGCGGTTCACAATAGTCTTGCGAACAATGTTAATCGTCTTTAAAGTAACATTTTACTTGAGCATTAATCATCCCGAAATCTGGGACTGTATGACTATGACAGTGACTTGCTGGCAAAGAAGAGATGCTGTAGCACGGAGGTCTGTTTTGCACAAGGGTTGAATTTGGAGCTGTCGTGCTGATGTTCTTCGGAAGCAGAACTGTTTGTTAGAGAAGTTAATTCCTGAAAGTCCATTGTTGTTGACATACGGAAAGTCTGACTAGAATTGGGAGGAAAAGGGGATTTTGTCATAGGAAAGTCTGAGCAGTGCTTTGCACACTTGCGGAAACCGCGTTGTAGAATCCTCCAGAGTTGGTCTTGTTGACCCTCTCCGACAGGCTAGCACAGCTTCTGATTTACAGGCTCCCCACCAGACGTGTACTGTGTCACGTCAAGAGCTCGACCAAAACAGCCGCCTCTGTTTTTGCGGTTCCAGGCAGACAGCAAAGTTAGGTGGCTAACTGAGCCCCTGGCAGTCCACGGGAGATGGCTGCTGGGCTGCATTTAGCTTGACTGGGCACCAGGTTGGGGGTGGGGCGATAAAGGGTGCTCCTCCCGTGCCTGTGGGTCCCCCATCCGTTTGCCTGCTTGCTCGCGCACTCCCCTGACTGCCGACTTCCCTGTTGGCAACCTGGTTCTGGTGAGCTGTCCCAGCATTTTAATTTCCCCACCATGTTCCAGAGCAACACTGCATCAAGCATTCCAGGCTGTCATGGGGAAATCAGAATGGCCAGCAGCTTCTTGCCACTGCTGCCATAGGGCCAACTGGCAGCACTATTGAGCCCTGCTGGAGCATTTGGGCTCTCGCAGCTGCTGTGGGCCATGAGCTGTGTGATTCACAGGTTGTATGCAAGCCAGCCTGCTCTGTGACTTTCCTAGCGAAATAGAGCTTCGTTTATTGAGCAGTATAGAAATGAAATAATTAATAAATAAATACAGAAGAATGTGTCCTCAAGGTGAAGCTATAAACCAGGGGTGAGGAACCACTTTCAGCCTGAGGGCCAAATCCGGTTTTGGAGAAGCTCTCATGGGGACCGCATTTCAGAGGTGGGCGGGGCCACAGGAAAAGGGGTTGGATCAAGAATACAAAAAATATATACCAGTGTATTTTAGCTTCAAGCTCTTGCTGCCATTAACTAAGCCTTAGAGCCAGTGTGGTGTAGTGGTTAGAGTGTTGGACTGGGACTCGGGAGATCCGAGTTCTAGTCCTCACTTGGCCATGAAGCTCACTGGGTGACTTTGGGCCAGTCACTGACTCTCAGCCTAACCTACCTCACAGGGTTGTTGTGAGGATAAAATGGAGAGGAGGATTATGTAAGTCGCCTTGGGTTCCTTGCAGGAAAAAAGGCGGGATATAAATATAATAAATGAAATGAAATTAGGAGAGGCTTTCCAACCTTTTAGAATGGGGAATGATTGGTGTTTGGGGGAGAGGGGGTGGGCTAGGGGAAGGGGCCATGGCCCTCTGGGGAGCCCAGGAGTACTGAGGTTCCCCACCCCTGCTATAAACTGAAATACGTGGCTGATTCCTCTCTTCTAGACCTCTCTAATGACAGTTTTGCAACAACAATAAAAGCACTGCAGTCTACACTGTTGCGTTAAACTTTTGAGGTCAGGATATGGTAAGAATATGTTTATGCATTAGGCTCATTCACAGTAATCAAGAGAGGCATTCGCAAGACCACTAAAAAGCTGGTAGGGCCTTTGAAAAACACACATTTGTGTTCCTTGATGGTTGGGAATCGCTCTGCCCTGCCTTTGTAAGGTAACACATTCGAGCTCGTTGGAGGGGCAAAGAAACAATGTCAAATCAGTTTGAATTTAGAGGTGAAAAAACATTTTTTCATTAAAAAAAGGTGGCCCTGCTTAATTCGCAGATCTTCCCCCGCGCCTCTTCCAGACCTGTTATGTTTAATGCAAAGACTTACAAAAGCCATGAGTGGCAGCTGCCATCTTAGAAAGAGGCATTCTGCCTTCTCTCGCACACAGGATTGGAATGCCTCTTTTCAGTTGGCGCCTACTAAGCCATCTGCTTGCATAATCTAAATGCAAAGGGCGAATGCTCTTTCCCTCCCCACTTTGGAACGATTTTTAAAATTCATGTGCAGATGTTTATTTATTTATTATATTTATACCCCACCTTTTTTCCTTCAAGGAACCCAGGGCGGCTTACATAATCTTCCTCCTCTCCATTTTATCCTCACAACAACCCTGTGAGGTAGGTTAGGCTGGGACACTACTTAAAAAAATTAATATTTGAAACGAATATTTGAAAGTATAAATAAATAATGAAAATACATTAGCTGTAGCTAAAATCAGATTAAAAGGATCTAAAAACCATTGAAAGTTTGGGCGAACAGGATGGATTTCTTGCAGCTTTATGCAATTTATGCAGATGGATGATGTGTTTTAATTGATGAAATCAGTCAATGCAGATGTCTTTAACAAGTGACAGCCCTAATAACAATAATGCTTCTTTCAACATGTATTACGCAAAACTTGCTGGCCAAAGAAATGCATTGAACATCTGTATTGCGTGCATTTATCTCCCCCCCGCCCTGCTATACCCTTTTCCTCCTCCAACTCTCAAAAATTGGGATTTCATCCAAACTCCTAAAGGTTAAGTTATCAATAGTACTGAAAGAATGTTTTGTTTCCATTTGTATAACTAGTTTAATGTTTTTTAAGTTTGTGGCATATACTAACACTGGTCATGTTTGCATGACACAACAACCCACCCTGCGAATAAGCTATGACACGTGTCGTATGATACAGCAACCCATCGTGGGTACAACAACCCCTAGAATAAGCCATGGCTTGTCAGGGTGGCTTGTTGGCCACAAACAAGCCACCCTTTGGGAAGTGATCCAAATTTGCATGAAATAACAACCTACTGTGGCTAGATGGGTTGTTGTGTTGTGCGAACCCAGTCAATGAGACCAGCAAATTACTGGGAAGCTTAGCAAGTCAGTCTTTGAAAAAGTTATCTTCTCAGTTACAGATGCTGTTAAAACTAATTCAAGAAAAAGAGCAATTCTTCCAGAAAATCAATTATTTTAATGATAGGATGATAATATGTGCTGAAGCACTTACAGGCTTCCGGATGATAACATGATTTATTGAGTGAGAAAATTTGATTCATGACACAACTAGTTAAATAAGAATAATGACATAGGGCCCAGTTCACACATAACTCTAAAACAGGGATTGGCAACTTGTGGCCATTGGCTATGCTGGCCAGGGCCGATAGGAGTTGTAGGCCAAAACATCTGAAGGGCCACAAGTTGCACACCCCTGCTCTAAACCATGGTTTAGTGTTATAAGGGCAAGCTACAGTGAGCCATGGGCTCACACTCCTTCCCTTTCTCTCTGCCTCCAGCGCAGCCATGATTGGAAATGTCTGTTTTAGATTCACCACAATTTAGCACAGTCCTTCCCCCAGCTGCTTGGGGCTGATGGGAGTTGTAGTCCAACACATCTGCTGGGCGCCAGGTTGGGAAAGGCTGATTTAGCGTTATGTCTGAATCCTAAAATGTGGCTAATCTTAACTATGATTACTGCCAGCCAGCTTCATAAACAATGATTTGAAGTAGGCTTGTTTACACTGCACAAAATACTGCAGCTTTCCTGGGTTTGGATGTCACAACAAGCTGCGGTTAATGCAGTGACGATGCATTAGGCATGCAGGCAGACAGCTTTCCTTCACAAACCCAAGTGCATTTTGCAAAAATGTAGGTTGAAATACGGGCAGACTGGCAAAAGGCCTTTCTTTCTACTGGTAGAAACAGGCTATGAATGGTCGTGCTGCTGTATGTTTGAAAATATATATACAGTAATACCTTGGACTGCAAGCATAATTCGATCCGGAACCGTGCTTGTAATCTAAAACACTCTTATATCAAAGTGAGTCTCTGGCGGGCGTGAGCGGGGCCAATTTCAGCCTGCTACGCCCGCTCAAGGCGAGCGGTTACATCCCTACACTACTTGTATTGCAAGACGTCGCTTGTTTATCAAGTCAAAGTTTATATTAAAAAATTGCTTGTCTTGCAAAACGCTCTCAGACCAAGTTACTTGCAATCCAAGGTATTACTGTATCCCTAATTGGTGAAATAGTTAAACTTGGGCGAGAAATGCTATTTTCTTCAAATGGACACAGAATAGACAAAAATCTCATTTTCATTCCAGCAGCCAAACTGCTATAACACTTACCGGTATATGCCCCTGAACTTGCTCGTATGGTGCTGGTTTCAGTCATTAATAATGCCGCCCCACCCCATCCTAATGAGGAATGCCCTGCTTGGAATGCCTTGGTTGAGGGGAATGGCTGGCAGGAACTCTGAACTGCAGCATTCCTGTTAGGAGGGAGCATAGCATACGCTGCAACACTTCGTTGCAGGTGCTGCTTGTACTTAAATAATCAGAAATATCCTAGGGCAGGCGGCCCTAGCCTTTTGTGGCCCATAGGCACATTTGGAATTTTAAAAATGTGTCATGGGCATGGCTACAAAATGGCTGCTGTGCAGGTGTGGCTTGACACAAATGTTTGTGACACCCACAGCCCCCCCCCCCCCGCTATCACACAGAGAGAAAACACACACACAGAGAACGTAAGGGATGTATAATCTATTGATGAATACGATTGCTTCACGGAACTCAATAGAACAGATGCCATAACTGCACAGCAGGTTGTATGAAGAAGTAACACAATAGAAATCCATGGCAAAAAAAGTACTGTGGAGAAATGAGCCTTTGAGGGTTCCTGCACACACACACACACACACACACACACACACCACACCACACGCCTCCTCATGTGTAAACCGAGTAAGGCTGGGAGGAGGCATTTTTAGCTTGGGACCCTAACTGTGAGTGATTAGTGCCGGCTAAACAGTAAGATCTAGCAGCTGGTGGGGTGTGGTTTTTTTTTCCTTTTCTTTTTCCAGGGCTTGGGACTTGGTTCCCATCAGTTGTTCGAAGGCACTGACTCAAGCCACCCTCAGTGCCTTGCAGCGGCGGTGAATATGAGCCATGGCAAGTTAGCTGCACTGGAGTATAGATGTATTTATTATCACAGTTGCCATCTTGACCTTTCTAAGAGCTCAAGGTGGCTGCAGATTAGACTGAGATGAGGACTGGTCCAAAGTCTCCAAATGAGCGGAGCAGGGATTTGAACCCAGCACTCTTTCTGCTACATCACCCTGTCTGGTGTTGGCAAGCATTTTGTGAGCACAAGCTAAGGCCCACTTTTCCAAGCAGTGTGAGACATTCCAGGGGCAGTGCTTATCAGGGTTTGGCTTCCTTTGGAACAGTCCTGGGGCTGCAAGTAGCCCTCATCCTACTTGCAATTTCAAAAGCCCTCTGCAAGTAATCAGTTCAAATCTCTGGCAAGAATGATCCGCCCCTCCTCCCTCAGCCTGCTGGACAGGGAGGAAGAGGGCGGGAAGGGAGTGGCAGAGAGAGAGAGAGAGAGAGAGAGACAGAGATCGATCGACCGACCAGTAGCCTTGCCCACTTTTGGTTCTGGCTCCACCCACTGCTGCTTACCTCGCCCCTCCCCACCCCACCACATACAGCTTACCCCAACAGAATATGGCCCTCAGCAACTACAAAAAAGACATCCTCACTCCCGCTTTAGAAGAAGAGATCACTGGAGATCTATGGCATTTTGTAATGTTTGGGTTTATTTACACAAATATTAAGCATAGGTGGAAGCAGGCAGCATAGTTACTCCATCAAACAGCAAATCCATCAGATCCCCCATCAGATCTCCAGAGAAAGGCACCCATGTGCCCCCAACTACTTTTAGCCAACTATCTCTTTCTCCAACTGCAATTTCTTTGTCTCACTTGTCCCTAAACGTGCTGCTGTTCTCCTCACACATGGATATCCAGGCCTGCTCTTGGATGGGGTGGGGGTGGGTGGGTGGGTGGGGGAGAAGGAATGAGTCACCTCCAAAATGGCTCTCACATTCCAGGCATTTTCTGCACACCTCAACCACATTAATTACTATTGGGGGGAGGGAGATCTTGGGCCCTTAAGAAACATCAACCGGTCATTAACATTCGTTTGCCTGACAAAGAATATGGCTAGGCCAGCATTCATAACAACATATATCTGCAATACTTTGGGTGCATTTTATCACATTCTTTTACTCTTCAACCCATTGCATTTATATTCTAAAAGACGTTCATCCAGTTTTAAGAGTGATTTCTTCCTCCACTTAACAGTTTCTTGAATGTTGTATACACACACAGGATTTTATAGCTGCATATATGACCAACTCCTAAGTGTTTAAAGAGGTTGAGCAATTAGAAAAATCACACTACACCAAGAAATTCTCCTGCACAAGCCCTCCTGTATGCCCTCCTGTATGCCTTTCAGTCCATAAAGCATCTCAAAAGAAGTAACACAATAGAAATCCATGCCAAAAAAAGTACTGTGGAGAAAAGAGCCTTTGAGGGTTCCTGCGCGCGCGCACACACACACACACACACACCTCCTCATGTGTAAACCGAGTAAGGCTGGGAGGAGGCGATGGCGCCTGGGGAGACACAGCTTTTCAGATGCAAATGTCATAAGTCATGAGTCTCCCTCCCCTGCCTGGCCAGGTGAAGTGCATCATGATTGGCTAAAAGGCAGCAGAGCTACAGAGAGGAGGGGAGGGGGGGGGAAGGTATATTTCCCAACGTGTGGGTTTTTGTCTTGGTCTTTGTTCGTCGCGTGGTTGCTGGCTGTGGAGCAATGGCAGCAAGCCAGGCAGAGGTCCAAGCCTTCGGGGGGCCTCAGGATACGACCCCAGGTAGCTCCTGGTGAAATTAGCTGAATGAGGGCTCTGGTAAAGACAGGCCTTGTGGAGGGCTACCCATCTCGGACCTTCGGGTAGGTGAAGTAGTCC
Source organism: Shinisaurus crocodilurus (assembly GCA_021292165.1). NCBI lineage: Eukaryota > Metazoa > Chordata > Lepidosauria > Squamata > Shinisauridae > Shinisaurus > Shinisaurus crocodilurus. The sequence continues at coordinate 37,811,582 of CM037878.1, forward strand.
TCCCGGGCAGCAAGGCTGTGCTGGATCTAACCCTGGAAGAGAACTGACCCCCAGGTAACAGAGTTGTGTGCCTGGGAGATATTAAGGAATCAGGTTTTGTTATTTTGCAGCTTTACTTTGTACCAAAGTGTCTCTATTTTGTGCTTCTCTCATTTCCCACCTTTTGTTGTAAAATGCTACCAGAATAAACCTCTTTGGTTTTTTACCCCACATGGTGTTTGTGGATTGCTCTGCTTGGTTCAGTAACTAAATCCAGGTTACAGTCATAAAGGCAATTCAAGTAGGATTGCAGACAGCTGAGGCTGGCAATCTGGTACCTTGAGATCTCTGGGGGTCTTGGGTCCTTTGAGGTAGGAAAGGGTGGGTTGTGGCGGGTCAGCCAGCCCCCCCTTCCTCCACAAGTACATTCAGAAATAACCGTAAAAATATAATAGCGGAACACAGCCAACAACATGCCAGCAGGCAACAGTCAAATAAGCACCAAAGTGGCCATCAATACCATTGCACAGATAAATAATCCAATAAACATTAAGGTCAAAACTAATAAAAATGGCAGGCCATTATCGCTAGCCGTTACAATCTATGGCGAACGGAATTTATTTTATTTGTATCCTGCATTCTGCCCAAAAATGGCGCTCAAGTTAAGAAGGCATCTAAATAATGGTAATTTAGGCACCTCCCAAGTTTGCCTGGCACGGCCATTTCAGAAGCACCCCCCCCCCCATCTCTCAGCCCTGCCACCATCTGCCTAATCTCTGAATTTCTGGAGGGTAGCCCTGTTAGTCTGTTTCAGCAAAAACAACCCAAGTCTTGTGGCACCTTTATTATGCCAGACATAAATTTGTTATTCTTTAAGGTGCCACAAGACTCTTGGTTGCTTTTGCTAATGTCTGAAGGCAGCTGGAGAAGGGGCATTGGATGCTGCTGCTGCTGCTGCTGCTGCTGCTGCTGCTGCTGCTATTATTATTATTATTATTATTATTATTATTATTATTATTATTATTATATTTTATTTATATACCACCCAACAGCCGAAGCTCTCTGGGCGGTTTACAACAATCCATAAAAACACACAATACAATAAAAACATTATACAAAATTTAAAAACCTAATTTTAAAAACAAACAAACATATAAGACAGGAAATGCAGTGAGACAGTCTGGGCCAGTTCTTATGGGAGAAGGTAATCTCGCATGGCTTCCATTTATTTGTGATTGCGCTCTTGCGTGGCTTCTGTTTATTTCAGATGCCCCTGCACTGAAGACTTTCCAATACTTTCCCAATGCACTCTGTATTGTTGAAAAGAGAGCATCCGATGAGGATTTTGTTACCCAGGAAGACTCGATAATTATTGGTAGTACACCACTATCACCACCACCACCACCAGAGCCTTTTTACAATATAAATATTTTTAAATGAACATAATACAGTCTTGGCCCTGCTTGGATTAAGATGATGACGACAATAATGGATGTGGAGACCAGAGTTTGTGGATTTAAACAGACAGGTGTAGGATATAATATGTCCCTGTAAGTGCTGGGGAAGCAGGGACTGTTCTGAAGAGTGATAGGCTTAATTTGATCTGGTCAGGGAGAGCATTCTGAGCCGATGTGGAGCCCTCACCCCCCACACACACCCAACCCCACGCCCCCTAAGCCTCAGGCTGGTTTCAACAGCTGTTAAAAGAGCATAATTGTGAAACTAGCTCAGAATGGTTTCCCTGATCAGATTAAATGAAATGCATACATTATTTGCCTTGGGGTTTTTATTCTCACTTTCTCAGGGATTTTTATTTTTACACCAACCATCCCACTCTGCAGCCAACATCATTTATTTATTCATTTGTTTGTTTGAAGAAGATATGAACTGCCCCTCTCCCACATTTAAATCAATCCAATGGGTTGGATACAATGCTGGCTGACTGCCAGTGGAACAGAAACCGCTGGCAGAATGGATTTCTCTTTCCCTCTACAACACCCCCTGCACATCCCCCAAATCTACTCCAGGGATTTTGGGGGCCCCAGAACAGGTGTGTGTGTGTGTGTGTGTGTGTGTGTGTGTGTTTGGGAGGGGGCTGTAGGGGAGAGGAGAACAAGGGGAGGTTCCACTGTGAGAGCAGAAGTCTGCTCATGCAACGTTGGATTTAACTCAATGCTAAAACAACATAAAACATTTTAACAACATTACAATAAAACTATTTAACCAGCAGAACCCATCATTGCAAAGGCCCTCTTTCGTACCTGCAGAAATACATGTCTCCTAGAGATGGAACACTGAGAAGGACCTCCTCTGACTATCTTAATGCAATTACACATTGATACTCCTGCTCTAAAACAGCCTTCCCCAATCTGGCGCCCGCCAGATGTGTTGGACTACAACTCCCATCATCCCCAGCAATGCGTTGGGTGGTGTGGTCCAACACATCTGGAGGGCACCAGGTTGGTGTAGGCAAATCACCTTAAGGCTGAGCATTCACAGCAGCATACAGCAGTGCTGTTTTTTTTTCAATTTTTTATTTATTATATTTATACCCCGCCTTTCTTCCTGCAAGGAACCCAAGGCGGCTTACATAATAATAATCCTCCTCTCCGTTTTATCCTCACAACAACCCTATGAGGTAGGTTAGGCTGAGAGTCAGTGACTGGCCCAAAGTCACCCAGTGAGTTTCGTGGCCGAGCGGGGACTAGAACCCGGATATCCCGAGTCCCAGTCCAACACTCTCACCACTACGCCACACTGGCGTAGTGTCTCTTATCTTTAGGAAGTTGGCCATGGAGCATTTAAAATATGCTAACTTTGCCTTGAGATTAAAAACACTGTTTTAACTGCTTATTTATATAGGCATTACAGAACTGCTTTTAAAAACTATATTTATAACTTAATCACTTGGTAAAAGTTTGTGTGGAACCAGTTTTTCTCTTTGTTACCAGTCTCATGGTAATTTTGGAGGAAGATCCCTGGGAGATCGCTAATGGAAAAAGAGAACCCGGTAATGGAATGCCTTCCCTAGGAATGCATGCTGGGCCCCAACTTGGCTGCCCTTTTAGTTGCCCGGCAAAACCTTATGTATGCATCCAGTCACTTTCTTTAAACTCTCCTACTAGTATCTGTGCCTTTACCTGCTGCTTGTTTTATCATATTTCTTGTTATATTATTTGGTATTTTGCTTTTGTAAACCATCGTGAAATCATTGTGATAAAGGCAGTATGCAAAAGCCACAAATACATAAATAAAAAGGATACTAGTTCAACTGACCCATAACTTTCACCCAAGGTGTTCCTTGAAGATTAAGGTTACCCTCATCAAGCTTTTGAAAGTTAGGGACATTGAAGAGCTCTGGTGGTTGTGAGCCAGTTGAGTTAGGAAACCTAATGAATGTTCTGAATCCTTCCTTCCTTCCTGTTTCTGGGGTTGCTTTAGGAAGCACTAACTCCTCCTTGTTTAGTGGTGGGTCCTGCAGGCGCATGGAATGAGTGGAAGCGCAGCAACAGTATTAGATACTGCCCTGTGTATGTGGCATTACCATCTTGTACTTCACCTCAGGCAGAAAAATATATTGGGCTTCTCCTGATGGATTGCAGCCTATTCATGCATTTATTAGAGTCTTGCTACAACACTGAATTTTATTTCAACATTGTAGCTGGGGGGATTGTTTTATTGTCTCAGAGACATGCCTCTAATATCCATTTCACACATCACGGAGCAACAAACCAGTTTGCCAGAAGTACCGTATACACAGTGGGGAGTTACACCCAATGTGATTCTAATGAGTACATATGTATGATACACATGTTTCCAATCAACTGTCACATTTACACTTTACATTTGTATGCCACAGATAACTAATGTAGGTACGTTTGGGCAAGTGTGTTAGTAAATATTTTTATGGACTAGCAACTTTTCTGGAGTGCTCTTCTTGCAAGACTGCTCCTAATTTCTTACATGATGTGATAACATGCTTTTTTGTTGTTGATGATGATTTAAAGAAAACATTAATTCAACAGAAAGCGTTTAAGCATTCATATAACAGATCCAACCAAACAAGCCCCAAGCTCTTACAGTGGAGCAAAGCTAGCTAATGAGTTAATATATGAGGAAGTTTTTAAAATAACAGCTTTGTGGTTGTTGCAAGCATCAAACAGGTATTGCCTGTTCCCTAGATCTGTGACAAGCACCTAACATGTCATTAGCTTTGATAATGTGAACTATAATTAGGGCTGTTCCAAAACTTCATCTGTTCAAACTTTGGGTCAAAATATACACTCTTTAGAGAAAGGGGGCAGTATCCAACACCACTGTCTGCTTAGGCCACTGACGTAGCACTAACATAAGCACCCTCTTGTGGTACGTCAATAACATAAGCTGGCATGGTGGGTTTTCTGGCAAACCCGCTGTGCCAGTTTATTCGATTGGCATCCCGCTGTAGGTCATTCACATTCATGGTACATCAGCAGCATAACAGAATGGCAGTGTTGGATACTGCCCAAGGTTTTTTAGTCATATAATAATAATAATAATAATAATAATAATAATAATAATAATTTAATTAATTAATTAATTAATAATAATTTATTTTTCTTTATTTGGGCAGAATCCTTAATTTTCCATATCTGAGGTTAAAAGTTGTTTGTTGCCTTGCCATGCCTCACTGCTCACCAAAATACTGCTGCTCCCATTATGCTCTGTTCTTCAGTCTCCCTTTTTTGTTTTCATATCACAATATTTGCGTGTGTGTGTGTGTGTGTGTGTGTGTGTGTGTGCAAGTCCAGAGAAATCAGCTGAATGCTCCATATGTAGTTCATCTACATCAGGGGTCTCCAGTGCAAAGCCCATGGGTGCCATTGCATCCGCAAGACCAGGCTGAGGCACCTGCCAATCTATTTCCCCCCTCTGCAAATGAATGGAGTGATTCCTCCATTCTCTTGTACAGGAAGGAAAAAAGTCCTCCATGCCGAGAAATTGCTGGGATGGGGTGAAGTCCACCCCCCACCAAGGACCCTTGGGGCAAAAGGTTCCTTGGCAGGGGTGGACTTCTTTGGCAGTGGGCTTTTTCTCACCCCATGTAAATGAATGGAGTGAGTAATACACATACAAGGTGCACATTCATGCACACACAAACACAGATAAGGGGGCAATCCTAATATTTTTGTGATTGCCCCCACCCTCCTACAGCAGTCAATTTGTGGTGGGTCCCAGGACACTTTTTCAAAATGCCAAATGTGCCCACAGGCCCAAAAAGGTTGGCGATGTAGTTGATCTGGCTGGGCCTGGGCAATACTTGAATAGGAGAGGGACTTCATGCATGCTGATCTAAACTCTTTGGAGGAAAGACTAGATAGAAATATAACAAAATGCTGTTTTCACTCAACTGCAGCAACTGCATGGAATCTTCTGCAGAGCAGCAACATAATGTTCAAATATGGGCTAACTTAACCAGTATGTTTGTGTGTGTGTGTGTGTGTGTGTGTGTGCGTGCGTAAAATGTTTACATTTTCCTGAAGTGGACATTACAAGCAGCTGAAGCGTGGAAGCGAAAGAGCAAAAATGTGCAATGATTTTAAATAAGAACAATTACTTTAAAATGGATTTTCTATTTTCATCCAAAAGTTTTGCCATTTTCTTTAGGGTTGAGAAACAGCAGGGTTCTATTTAGACATGAACCAGCCCATCTGAAGTTTGGCAAACCTTGAAAGACAATGTATTAATAGGACATGCTATCAAGAACATTTAACTTCAGTGCAGCTAGCACTTGACACCACAATAAATTAGCAAATGACCAAGCAAGCAGCATTTGTTGTTCCATCTGACACTATATCAGTTTGAAAGGCTGGTGCTGTTTTACTGTTTAACTGTACTCTCAGCACTAGTTGGCCTTGGGCAACTCTCCCTCAGGGCATATCTGCACCACAGCTTTAAATGGGTTTAATATTAATTCCCTCTCCCCAGTCAATCTTGGGGACTGTAGTTCTGTGAGGAGACATTGCAGAATTCTAGCAGAACCCTTGCCAAACTACGATTCCTGGGATTCGTGGGGACATGCCAGATACGCATGCGGAGTAATACTGTAAGCAAATGGACACCTGTTTTAACGGCGTAAGTTGGGCATACACAGGCTGCTCTGGCTGATGGGATAAGGAGAAGGCCGTCCGTGGCAGACCTTGTTGAGCGGCCTACTTGATGTTGCTGGAGGCGCTCCTTGAGATAAGCTGGGCTGGAGCCGTGTAGGGTTTTAAAGGTCAAAACCAACACCTTGAATTCGGCTCGGCAAGCAACTGGTAGCCAGTGCAACTCTTTAAGCACTGGCGTGATGTGATCACGCCGGCGGCTGCCCTTAATCAGGCGAGCCGCCGCGTTCTGTACCAGCTGAAGCTTCCGGACCGTCTTCAAGGGTAACCCCACGTAGAGCGCATTACAGTAGTCTAGGCGAGAGGAGACCAAGGCATGAACCACTGATGGGAGCAGGTGATTAGGAAGGTAGGGGCGCAGCTGCCGTATCAGATGGAGTTGATACAGCGCCGCCCGGCTCACAGCTGCCACCTGAGCCTCCATGGACAGCTGGGAGTCTAGAATGACCCCCAAGCTGCGGACCTGGTCCTTCAGGGGTAGATGTACCCCATTCAGCACCAGGTCAACATCCCCTAACCTTCCCTTGTCCCCCACCAGAAGTACCTCGGTCTTGTCGGGGTTCAGCTTCAGCATATTCCTTCCCATCCAGCCAGCCACTGACTCCAGGCACTTGGACAGGGTTTCAACGGCCAACCTCGGTGAGGACTTAAAACAGAGGTAGAGCTGCGTTTCATCCGCATACTGATGACACTGCACCCCAAACCTCCTGATGATAGCTCCCAGCGGCTTGAGGTAGATGTTGAATAACATCGGGGAGAGGATGGAACCCTGCGGCACTCCACAAGTGAGCAGCCGAGGGTCCGAAGCCTCCTCCCCGAGAACTACCCTCTGATACCTTCCAGAGAGGAAGGACCGGAACCACTGCAATACAGTGCCTCCTAAGCCCAACCCCTCCAGACTGTCCAGGAGGATACCGTGGTCAACGGTATCAAAAGCCGCTGAGAGATCGAGGAGGACTAGAAAGGAGCATTCGCCCCTATCCAAAGCCCTCCTCATATCATCCACCAAGGCGACCAAGGCCGTCTCCGTCCCACTGCCATAGCAATGGCAGTTTTACTGGTAAATCAAATGTTGGGGCAATAACACATCCCTGCTTAACACCTGATCCCACTTTAAATGGAGCACCATGAGAGCCGTTGTTGTCCAAGACCGTAGCCGTCATGTTGTCAGGGAGAAGTTGCAAGATATTCACAAATTTATTGGGGCATCCAATTTTCATAAGGATAGTCCAGAGAGCTGTTCGGTCTACAGTATCAAAGGCCTTAGCAAGATCAATAAATGCCATATAAAGGGGTTGATTTTGCTCCTGGCATTTTTCTTGGAGCTGACGTGCAGAAAAAATCATGTCTACTGTCCCTCTAGAGGGGCGGAAACCAAAGAGGGTGATAATTATGGCATCCCTGAAGTCTTCTGGGATCTCTTCTCTTATCCAGATTTTTTCGATGAGTTTATGAAGATGTACAAGTTCGGGCGGCCCTTCTTTAAAGATTTCAGCAGGAATCCCATCTGGTCCACTAGCTTTGTTATTCTTCATTTGATTAATGGCTTTTTTTACTTCATCCAAAGTGGGGAGTATTGCAAGTTCCTCTCTAATTTGTTTTTGTGGGATTTGCGAAAAAATCTCATTATCCACCTTAGATTTATGATTTAAAAGGTCGTAATAATGCTTTTTCCAATGCAGTGCAATAGACTCTTTGTCTTTTAAGAGTTTGGTGCCATCTTTTGATTGTAAAGGGTTTGTACCATAGGTTTTTGGTCCATAAATGGCCCTTGTGGCCTTAAAAAAGCCCCGTGCATCATGAGATTCTGCAAGTTGTTGAATTTCTTCAGCTTTCTTTTTCCACCAGGCGTTCTTAAGTTCTCTTGTTCTTCTTTGGACCTCAGCCTTTGCACTAGCGTAGATTTTTTTTCTTGGCAGCGCAGTTAATATCATTTTGTCATATTTGGAAGGCTTTCCTTTTTTGGTCAATTATATATTTAATCTCATTATCATTTTCATCAATCCAATCCTGATGTTTCTTAGTTTCGTATCCAATAGTTTGTTCACAAGCTGCAGTAATGGTGGTTTTCAGCTTAGACCAATGGTCCTCAATGTTGTCAGGAGGTTCTGTAGGTAGATGTTCCTTAAGAAGTGATTGAAGACGAGTTTACTTAATAGGATCTTGAAGGGCGTGGATGTTCATTTTACGCCTTGGTTTCCTTCCTTGAAGCCTACGCTGGGGAGCAATGTTGATAACCATAGTGGTCCGGATTAGTCGGTGGTCTGTCCAGCATCTTGTCGAGGGGAAACTTCCCACTGGTGTGGGAATTATATATCGAACAGATGGAAAGCTTTTTAATCTCAGCAGGCTGAAAGCAAAAAGTAAGGTAATTACAACCTCCGTTGTGGAACTTCAGTATGCTGATGATAATGTGGTCTCCGCACATTCAGAGGATGATCTCCAAACTATCCTAAATGCTTTTGAAGAAGCATACGGAAAACTTGGTCTCTCACTTAACATCAAAAAACCCAAAGTGCTTCATCAGCAAGTGCAAGCTAACCCTTTGGTGATGCCATCTATCCAGCTTGGCAGGACAATACTGGAAAATGTCGATCATTTTCTCTATCTTGGCAGCTATCTTTCTGTTACAGCTAACATCGACAGTGAAATCCAGCATCGTCTGAGCTCCGCAAGTGCTGCGTTTTCTCGAATGAAACACAGAGTGTTCGAGGATCGGATATTTGTAAGAAGACCAAAACACTGGTTTATGAAGCCATTGTATTACCAACTTTATTGTATGCCTGCGAAACATAGGACTATCTATAAACGTCACCTCCAACTCCTTGAAAGATTTCATCAACGTTGCCTCCGGAAAATCCTGCGAATTACTTGGGAAGATAGGCGAACAAATGTCAGTGTACTGGAAGAAGCAAAGACTACTAGCGTTGAAAAAATGATCCTTCAACGCCAACTTCAGTGGACCGGTCATGTTGTTCGAATGCCTGACTGCCGTCTCCCAAAGCAGTTACTTTATTCCCAACTCAAGGATGGAAAGCGGAATATCGGTGGTCAATATAAGAGGTTTAAAGATGTTCTTAAGGCTAATCTAAAAAAATGCAATATAAACATCAAAAACTGGGAAGCTCTGGCCCATGAACGATCTAACTGGAGGTGGGCCTTTCACAAAGGTTCTATGGACTTTGAAGAAGCTCGAGTGCAAGGTGAAAGGGAGAAACGTGCTAAGCTAAAAGCACATCAAATGAATCCTTTACAAGACCATCTTCCATCTGGTAACCTGTGTCCTCACTGTGGGAAGCTGTGTGGATCTAGAATTGGCCTCCACAGTCACTTACGGACCCATCGCTAGAGTTTACACAATTTTCTTTAGAATTCTCCTTCTTTTAAAATCTTTTTGTAAATTTTCTTTTTTATCCTGGAAGACAATCTTACTCGGTCACGAGTGATCGCCTGACTGACTGACTGGTAAATCAGGCCTGGCATCAGCAATCCTGGGCAGCTGCCAGGTCTCCCAACTCCCAGGCGGGGCCCACCTGCACTGATACCTACCCTGGTGTTTGGTCTGCGAGCCATCATTTTAATCTCCCACAATGCTCCTATGTAATGACAGTCCAGAGCATTGTGGGAAACTTAAATGGCTGCTCATTGCTCTCCACTGCTACTGCAAGGTAAACCCATTGACATAGGTAGAGGGCACTTTGCTGATAGTCTCCTCAAACCTGGAGATGGCCCTAATGATAATGTACATATGCCCTCCAGTCTCAGTGCCTTCTGCAATATGCAGGTACAAATGATACACTTCTCTGAGGTGTTGTCAGAATGAAATGCCAAAAAAGAGAGCGCCCATTCTCTTAGATGTTTTCCAGAAATGTATTATTATGCAAAATGGCTTGTCTCTTCTTGAGATACTGCAGGGGGTTGTTCACAGGAGGACAGGTGAACTGGCATAGATTAGCTCTTGAGGTGAGTGAGTTTGGATGCCTTTCAGTCAAGGGTGTGGCCACAAGGGCTGGAGGGCATGATGTCCGGAGCAGGCTGGAGCTTGTCTTGCAAAACACCATCTGTAAGCAAAGCAATAGCAGTTCCCTTCTTATCTTTGCCTTTTCTCAAAATGGTAGATAAAATCTTGTGGAAAGAGGAGAGGGCCCCTGAACTCCATCAAAGGTGTCAGCATGACCCACCAAGAGGAAATTTGCAGATGTGGCATTTAATGTTGTTTTGTTAGCAAAGCGGCAACACAACAGGTAGAATTTTGAGAGTGGGAGTCTGGGTGCCAGTGGCATGTGCAATTCATGGTGTGTACACAAGAAAGTATGGTTTCTGGGTGCATGAAAGAAAGTATTTCTTAATATTATATTCTAGGACAGCCTTGTGCCCTCCAGGTGTGTTGGTCCACGACCCCACATCATCCCCAGCCAGCATGGCCATTGTATTCCAACACATCTGGAGAGAGCCAGGTTGGGGAAGGCTGTTTTCAGAGAAGCCATTCCACAAGATTGCTCCTCTTCCCTGCCCCCAGCTAGTTCACTTGCCTTGCTCACAACTCTGCTCTGAACCCTCTTGGACAATGTGAATATCTGTCAAGTGTTGGAAGGTCTGATGGAAGGTGTTTCCAGATGAGGCTTTTGTTGTGCAATTGCACTACCACTTTCACAGAGTTTTACTGTGGATCCAGATGTCATTGTTTTCAGCCCTCCCGTGTTTTCCCACTGCTTCTTCCATCCTTTCCAGGAAAAACAACAACCCATGATGGGAGAAAAGACAGAGTAGCTGCACATTGCTTTTTCACTGTTAGTGCTAGGAGCACCCCCACATCTGGGAACACCCTGAGAGTGAGCTCTTTGAATCACATACTTCTGGCCCTCTATTAAAGATAGCTTCCTAGGGGTTGTGTTTATGTCTGCATGCCATAGCATACAATTGTTTATTTAATATTTGTATTTATAAGATGCCTGCAAAAAAAAAAAAAAAGGTTCTCTAGGCGTTGTACAATTATTTTAAAATGATCCAATAATTCAGTAAAATACAACAAAAATCTAAAAATACTGCAAAACAAAACTGACACGATAAAAATGCAAATGCAAAAGCCAACATGATAAAAAATACTATGCAAAGCCAACCCGATAAAATATAGTAAAAAAGAAAGAAATGAGGAGCTGAATCCAGCCAAGAAATAAAACATTAAAAAAAAGGAAAGCTTTGTGTTGATGTTTCTGTGGGAGAAAGTATTGCAAGGGAGGGGGAACCTCTTTTTGAGAAGACAACAAAAAAGTTGGGCAATAGTTTTCTGTAAACAGATGTCCCAATGTTTAATAATGGCTCTGTAGAGGTGGAAATCGTCCACGGGGTATTCTGCAGGACAATGTAAACTGTCACTGTGTGAAGAGCAGTAAAAGAGAGCTGCTGAGTCATCAACTTCCCACTTGCTCTAAAGTGGGCTTTCTTTGATGTAGCACAGCCACAAAATCCATCCTCTCTTCCGACCCAGGGACACATGGAGCTGATAAAGGAACTCGGGTGTTAGCCGTTAGGATAGTGTACATTTATAATGTCCAGTTAAATAAAACAGGAGGTTTTCAAATCCCTGCATTTCCAGTCTGGTTTAGTGAGCTTGAATAAAATTAAGTCACAAAACAGAAACCAGTGCAGATAGATGGTTCATTACAGCTGGCAATTGCTGGAGAAAGGAGACAAGACTTTTCATGCCCAGGCCTGCTGCCTGAAGAAAAAAAACAAGCACCTGATTCTTTCTCTCCCTTTCTTGGTGAGGATGCAGTGGAAGTGAGGGATTAGAACCTAGTCACAGTTTTAAAATATCATCTGTATCATGAGTTCAAAATGCTGGAGGACATCCGACCTTTTAAAGTGGGAGTGAATATTCCAAAAGGAGAGTTAACCCAGCAGGGCGGGATTCAGAGATTGGCCTCAACACTTTCACAACTGCCTAAAAAGAACCTGGTCTTGACATTAGCCTTACAAAGTGGCCCAACCATGAAATTCAGGCCCAGGCCCAACCATTAGGCAGAGTGAGGCAACTGCTTTAGGCAGCAGATGCGGGGGGGGGGGGAGCAGTGGCAGCCCCCCCCCCTCATTCTGCTCTCTTGGAGGACAAAGCTGTGTGTGCCAGTCTGTCCTGCACCCCTAAACTAGCCTGCTTCCCTTAGGTGTGGTGGAGGCAGTGATGGGAGGTGGACATTTTTCCAGTGCTTTATTTTCCCATGGGAAATACTCCATTTCATAAGTTCATTAGTAACAATGAATGGATCCTGATTGCAAATTAGTATTAGGCAAGTTTGGAAGTTTCAAAGTGGTAGATGAGTGGTTGTCAGCACATTGTGCACAGTTCTTTGGGTTGCTAAAATTTATTAGCGTGTTAACAGTTTTCAGTACCTCTGTTTCCCCCCTTAAATTTAAACAAAGTACGGGAAGTACATGCTATTGTCTTTAAATGTTTACAAGTATTCCAATAAAACATCTACATAATATAACATTTAAATCACATTAACTCTAATTTCCCCCTTCAAATATTTCAGGTGAAATAGTTGTGGTGTATTCGGACAAAAAATTAACATGGGAAACTTTTTTTTTAGCTTTGTTGTTTACTAAATACAAGTAAAATAAATATGCTAAATCAGATCACTCTCTAGGTCATCAAAAAAATTTCTGATACAAACTGAAACTTTTCTGATTCAAATTTCCCTATGCATAGGAAAAATTCCCAATTCAAAATTTTCTAGAAAACCCACATCACTAGTTGGAAGACCCTATCCTGTTGCCAGTGCTGAAGAGTCAACTTCCAGTCTGTAGAATGGAAGGGGGTGCCATCTTGTCCTTTACCTCAGGCAGCAAAATACCTTGGGCCGGCCCTGATGAAATCCCTAGCACTTGGCTTTTGCTATCCAGAATTGAGGGGCAGAGAAAGGTTTCTGTTCCTTCTCTTAATTAAAGTGGCATCTCCTATTACTGGTTATATGTAGCTGCCGCTGTGGCTGTTTGGTTAAAGGGTTGAGAAGTGAAAGAGGACTTCGCCATTCCTCAACCATTCAACCAAGCAGTGTCAGGGACCAACTTCACAGGATTATCTCTCTCAATGGGGAAGGGGAAGAAGGCATCACTTTGTGCCCCCCTCCCCCCAGGCTGTGTTGAACATTCTAGTCAGCACACACCAGGGACTAATGTGACACACTGGCTGGGTTTGCACAACACACTAAGTCACAGTGACAGCTTAGCATGTTGTGCAAACCCATTCAGTCAGTGTCTCTTAGCCATGGCTTTGAAGCCACCCTTCAAAGCCATGGCATGTTCTAGGGTTTACTGTAGCCACCGTGGCTTAGTATGTTGCGCAAACCTAGTCACTGCCTTTTATGTGGGACCTGCAACAAAATGTTGCAGTATATCCCTGTCAGGTCCAGGATACAAATGGCAGGTGTCCTTGGCTGGAACACCAGGGCCAGTGGTGATGGAGGTGGAAGAAGGGCCAGAGGCAGAAGCACAGTCTGGGAACAAGCAAGGGTCAGATCCATACAAGGCATGGTGGGGCCAGAAGCAGAAGCATAGGACAGAAGGAGGCAAATGTCAAGTACAGGCAACATGAGGATCAGCATTTGTAGTAGAGAGTCAAGAACTGGCTACAGACACCACAGTGACTCATATTGCTGTGGTGAAGGTGAATAGGAGCTGGAAGCCTCTTATAGGGCTTCTTGTGGCTCCCAGCTGATCTGCATGAGTGGCTGGCTCCGACCCTGTGATCACCTACCAGTCTGGTACTAACCCTGCAAGTATTTGCAGGTGGACTTGCCTGCCTTCCCCTTCAGGCCACCAGATGGAGCTGCAGCGCTGTGCTGGTTGAACAGATCCTGACAATCCCCGCCCTCTGTACCAGGGCTTTCCAACCTTGGGTCCCCAGATGTTGCTGGCCTACAGCTCCCAGCATACCCAGCCAGCATGGCTAATGGCAAGGGATTCTGGGAGCTGTAGTCCAGCAACATCTGGGGACCCAAGGTTGGAGAGCCCTGCTCTAACAGGAGTGTTCCTGTTCAGAATTCCAGAGCCAGCCATCTCCTCCTCCAGGGTGTTACATTTCATTCTCTCCCCCCCCCCCCCATTTCCCATCTTTTCTAGCTGACAGTTAGCGTTCCATAGCTCCTGAGCATACTCAGTCCTCATTTATTTGTTTTGGGATTTTTTGATCCCTTTGCTTTTAGGGGGGAGTTGTTGTTGCTGTTATTTTTCATTTCATTTCTATACCACCCAATAGCCGAAGCTCTCTGGGTGGTTAACAACAATTCATACAAAACAATAAAATACAGTCTAGAATTGGCCTCCACAGTCACTTACGGACCCATCGCTAGAGTCTACACAATCTTCTTTAGAATTTCCTCCTTTTATCCCGGAAGACAATCTTACTCGGTCACGAGTGATCGCCTGATGATGATGATGATGCACTAACAGCCTGACACACCTCCAGAGAAGTTTACATGCTTTAATTTTTTTAATGTTTTGATGTTATTCTGTTTTTTGTCATTCTGTTTTAATTCTTTTTATCATTCTGTTTTATTATAGCATTATTTTTGTTATAATGTTTTAATGTTATTCTGTAACAGTGTGATCCGATGTGGCGGCCTGTAACCCTTCGAACTGGGAGGACTACAGGCATCCTTTTGAGGGCAGGAGGAGGAGCACGGAGGTGCTTCCCTCGCCCTCCAAAACACTTAGACGGCTGATTTCAGCCATCTAAGTGTTTTACACCCGCATGCGAGGAGTAGAGCTGGAGGCAGGATACCTCGTAGGACCGCAATCCCTCGCTCCTCCCCTCCATGCCGCCCCTGGAACGCCCCCCCCGCCGGCTTTGAAGTCAGTCTCCCGTCTTCAGCGCCATGGCCAGTGCAGAAAGAGCCACGCTGGCTGCGAGGGTGAAGGGAAGGCACTTCAAAGCCAGAGCCCCAGCTCTGACCTTGGAGCACTTTTCCAAGGTCGGAGCTGGGACTCCAACCTTTCCTATGGCCGGCTAGACTGTTAATGTTCTGTTTTTAATGCATTGTTTCTATTCTTCTATCAGTTTTACCTTTTTATTGTTCAGTGCCCCAGAATCTGTCTAGATATGGAGCGGTATACAAATGCTGTAAATCAATAAAACAAATGCTGTAAAACAGTAAAACAAATAAAATAATAAATAAATACATGAGCTGCTGACACAACCCTTGGGGATTACTCGCATGAACCACCAAACCTTGGGATATATCTGGCTTGTACTCATCATAAGCTTATGTGAACACATTACATTCTCTTTTCAGGCTCGCCATGAATTATGTTGGATTCTTACTTTTTGCCTGACATTTCCTTAAAAAGGATTTAGGCTATTGAACTCTCACAAGTTGTTTGCCCTCTTTTCTGTATTTGAAAGATCAATAATGCGGAGGCAGAGTCTTGTATTGTCAATAGTCGAGACCCTGATGTGACCCGATCCCACCGAACAGCAAGCATTTGTCATTTTCGCAGTGTCTCTTTCCAAATTCTTGTTGGGCTGGATAATAAGATACTGGGCCAAAATCTTTATACTATTAGGAAGGGAGCTACAACCCTCATAAACAGAATTGGGGGAGCGCTACAGGGGAAGGAGGAATTGCCAAAAATAACTTCTCTGGAACAAAAGATCACCTCCGCTGGATCAAAGAGCCTTCCTACAGCAGAATGAACAGAATGCTTTATTTAGCCAAAAAAAGTCTGGCGACAAGTACTCTAAATGTCTGGGGGGGGGGGGGATGATACATGCATACTAAATAACCGCCTTGAATCAAAGTATAAAAATGAAATCTCTCTCTGTTTTCATACTTGCCACAGCCTTCTTGGCTTATAAAAAGCTTCAGACACATACACCCCAGCTGAAATGCAAGGACTAATTTTAAACTGGTCCTAGTATTTAAAAATAAATAAGTAGCTTTCCACGCTTAATGAAGTTAAGCAGTGTTTGCCAACTGCAGCTTTCCCTTGAAATCCTTGAACTGCCAGAGTGAGGTTGTCCCTCCCAAAAGATTCTGCCTCCATGTTCTTGAATGAAGTTGAAATGCTTTTCCTTCACAGGGATGGCACCAGAAGGGCATTCTAGGGCACTCTAAGCTTCTGGCTTAAGGCAGTTTGAATATCTAATGTTTACACAGAACATTCTTCTCTCTTCCCCTCTCTCTTTAAATGCAGCTGTAGAGTTTCAGATCTATGCGCCCGACATAGTTTGATTACTTTTTCAAGATACATTACAACATGGCATGTATTCTATTGCTTCACTTTGCATATTACTGTGAATTACTGTTCACATAAAATAATTACTGTTCCGTAAAATCTGAAAATCTGTGTAGCACTGTTGGTAGAAGTTGCAGCAATATGCTATGCAGGGTACTGTGCAAATCTGTTGGAAGTGAGGGCTCTGTTCATGCAAGCATGGCCATCCATTGGCTGGAAGAGCAAGCGATGACTCTGCATGTGGGAAGAGGCACCACAGATCAATCTGTACAGATAGAGGCTTCCTTCACCTTTTCAGTGGAGGTAGTTAGTTTATGTACTTAGCGATGAGTCATTGTGTTGACTAATGGAGCGAGGAGAGATCAAGTGATGTCTGTGAATGAGACTTAAGAACCATTGCCATGTGTGGTTTCAGACTTCTCACTGCAGCACTGAGGGCTAGAAGTGTGTGTATGTGTGTGTGTGTTGGGGGGGGGGTAATTGGGAAGCTGAAATTCTCACAAGCCCTATAGCAGATACACCAGATACACCTGCACTGGCAGAGAGCCAGTGTGGTAAAGAGGCAAGATGGTTGGGCACAACTGGGGAGACAAGGGCTCAAATCCCCACTCGACCATGAACATCACTGGGTGACTTTGAGAGAAGAAGGGCTGTAGTTCAGTGGTAGAACACACACTTCACATGCAGAATATCCCAGGTTCTGTCCCTGGCATCTCCAGGTAGGGCTGGGAAAGACGGCTGTCTGAAACCCTGGGCAGCTGCTTGCCACTCTGTGTATGCCAATCTTCCCCAACCTGGTTCCCTCCAGGTGTTTTGGACTATAACTCCCATCACCCTGACCATTGGCCATGCTCACTCGGGCTGATGGGAGCTGTAGTCCACAACACCTGGAGTGCACCAGGTTGGGAAAGACTGGTGTAAAGAATACCAAGGGCCAAAAAAAGGAGAAAAGAAATAATTTAAAATGTGTGTCTAGCAGCTATGTCTCCCCAGCCCCCTTTCCCTTTTTACTCTAGAGTAGGTGCAGGGGACCTGATCAGGATCCTAGTATGGGGGGTGGTTCAAGATCGGGATTGGGGACCCTGTGCCTAGTCTAGAGTAAAAATGAAAAGTCATTGCTGCCAGACACACATTTAAAGTAATGTCTGTTTTGGCCCTGAGCTAGATGGACCAATGGTCTGATCGGCTTCGTATGTTTGGCAGTGCCTGCTCCTCTCCCTTCTCCTCTCCCTTCTCCCCTCCCCAGCATGAATTCCTTCTTCCTTTCTTTGTCAGCTTTAACCATAGTTTAGTATTAGCACTGAATACTTATTTCTTTGTTTGGTTTATACCCCACCTTTCTACCCCCCCCAAAGGCACTCAAGGCTGCTTACAAAAACAATAGATTTAAAATAGATTAAAACAATAAGACACATTCAGATACAATAAAAACGTAACAATTACAAAATAAAAACAGCATCCCACCCCTTTTTGCGTGCACTTTCTTTTGACAGCTGTCAAAAGAAAGTGTTCTTTTCTTTCAGTGTATCTAGCAAATGTGAGCTGTATTTTTGGACAGGGAAAAATACAAAGATTTTGTGACTGTATATTTCCCTGTCCCCAAAAAGAAACAACTCTGCTCACATTTGCTAGAGAGGGAGAGAAGATGGGTTCTATGAAAGACGCTGGGATACTGGCTAGAGGACTGAGGGGGGAAGGAGCAGGAGAACAAGCAGGAGAACAAGCCATGGTGAGCACAATTGTCTGTTAGGCACACCATGGGTTGTTCCTTTTTGGGGGGGGTGTTGGCTTGTTATTGAGCTGATAGCTAAGAAAGGACAGGAAGCAGATGGCAGGACTCACCCTTGAAATCCCTTTAGGGCAGGGCATCTCCAGTGGGTATGCCCTAAATTACATGAAGGGGTGGAGCACTGGCTGCCAAAACAATGAGGGGAGGGGGGAAACCGGCTCTGCAGTTCCTTTCATTCTAAATTTATGAGCAAGAAAGCAAATGGTACAGCAGGGAGTGTTGTGACAAATGTGTTTCCCAAAAGAGCAGATATCACTTGGCCCTGTGGCATTTATAGCATGCCAACCGCAGGAGGGGAAACAGGCCTTGCTGAAAACAATGGGTGCTTTTTAGTGGCTGTGCTTTTAAAATAAACAGTTACATTAGTCCTCTCTATCATTTCTTGGACTTTGTCCATAGGTGGAGGTAAGATTCTATCCGGTAAAATATTTGGCTACATTTGGGATCTCAATTCACTTTGAGGCAGAAAGCTGAATTCTGAATACAGGTATCGAAGCTGGAGTTTAAACAGCTTCCCCAAAGTGACTCTGATGACATACAAATTGCAACCAATCACAACCGAGCTGGCACACTAACATTCTGAAATTCCTGTTCCTAAAATCACAAGCATCTCGCATCTGGTATTTCCAATTTTTATCTTTACATATTGGAGAAATGGGGGTATCTATATCTATTGAACTCCTGGCTAAAATTTATAATATGGCAAAAGACTATGGATTGTAACCAGTGTTAGTCCTGCTTAGAGTAGATGCATTGAAATGAATGGGACTTAAGTTAGAGTATAATGTTGGATACAGTCCTGTGTCATTGCAGGTGAAAGGGTTGCAGTATAGAGGCTGTTTTGTATGCCCCACCCTTTGATGAATCGGTTTTATGTGGAAACTTGTCTTTACTTTTTCAAACCCCTGATTTATTAAATAATTTCTTTTCAGTTCAGATTTGTTCCAGCCACTTGCCATAACCATAAAATTCAAAATATTGCTAGGAAGCAATATCTTTGCTGCTGCGTTACCAGATTTCGGCAGCAAATTGCCGCTTTTCTGCATTGCGCTAGTAAGAGCTAGTTATGTTAGACAAGTATTGATTTACGCTACTGCAACATTATTAACTGTAGCGCTGGGACAGTACACCAGTTTTTATCATCTCAGATAAGTGAGTAATCCTTGTCAATTTGAATTTACAATGCTTGAGTATTTCAGCTGCACCCACTTGCTGGCCACTTTTATTATTAGCAGATCACAATGTGGTTCTGTTGAATTGTTAATTTCACCCATGAGAGGAATAAACCTTAGTGTTATCTAATTTTATTATTTTGCCCTCTGTCTGCATTATAAAACGCTATCAATTAACTTTAAATAATTTGTTTGAATTTGAGGTTTGCTGAAGTAGTATGCTCCAAGTATACTACTCTCAGTTAAAAAAAATTATCATTGACATCTGGGCAGTATATTTCCTTTATAGATTCGGACTGCAATCCTGCACACAATTCCACTGACGTTAATAGAACTTCAGTGCTATTGAAATTAATAGAATTTAAACAATCCAACTGAGTGTAGGATGTGTGCTAGGTCAGGTGCACACATCTTATATGGAGGCCTTCTTGGTTTTCATTTTATTGTGTCAGTTAAAGAACACTAGGTTTTTAAACTGCATTGTCAGATGCTATGCTAGATACTTATTTAAAATGGAACTCCTGTAATGACATATCAGGAAAAATAGTTTAACATTACAGCATGTTTTAATATATTGCTGATCACTCAACATTTTAGAGTTGGATACAAATATAAAAAAATGTTTTTCAAGCTCTCAGTGCTGAAATGTTTAATCTGATACTGTTAGAAAGGAGAAAAAGACATAGACTGGTTTCACATGACACGACAACCCAGCATGGACAGCCAGCCACGGTGGGTTGTCACGTCATCCGAACCCAGAGTATTTTCTGTGGGGTGGCTTATTTTTCAGGAACAAGCCATGCAGAGAAACCATGGCTTATTATAGGGTTGTTCTTCCCCACGATGGGTTGTCATGTCATCTGAACTCAGGAGACCGATTTTATCGTGGGTTTTTGCATCGAGAGTGGCAAAATAGCCCGTGCCACTTGCTTTTCATGACTTCGCCAGTGACTCTTATTTATTTATTTATTTATTTATTTATTTTATTACATTTTTGAATCGTCCATCTGGCCGGTCTCCCAGCCACCCTGGGCGATGTACAATAGAATAAAACACAATTAAAACAGTAAGATTTTTTAAAAAATCCTAACCCACCCCATATTCCCTTCCATTGCCCTTCCACTGATGCTGAAATGGCACTTTGGAAGGACTGTCACTTGTTCACCGGCTTTAAAATAAAAAAAAAACTGGTGCCTCAAAAATGTGTAATTGGTGTCATAATTTCTTTTATTATTATTTTTTTGTCGGTCTTTCACAAGTGCACAAGTGTGCACTTATGGCTATCTGATAGGCAGCCTCATCTTGTCAATACTCCTGTCTGCTAATCTTCACACAGTTGTGAAGGACCGGGGAGGGGGAATTAAGAATATGAGAAAGGAAAGACCCAGTAGTAAATGGAGGGGAAATTTGCACACCTGCTCTGTTAACTGCTCCATTACTGCAGGTTTGCAAATTTCCCCTCCATTTAATTCCCAGCCAGTAAATTTGCATATATTTCTGTAGGGTTTTTTTTAGAACTGTCAGGAACCGTAGTGACCGCAGTAGTACAGCAGTAAGCGCTCCGAAAAGGAGCCGTGAAAAGAGGGGGGACTTAATATCTCCCCTTTCTGGAGTAGCTGGAAGCTCTGGCAAATGCTGAAAAGGTGGAGGGTATGGAGAACTATCAGTTCAACACGTAAAATCGAGAGGATTGCATTGCTAAGGGGGAGATATCCCCCCCTTTTTGGTGCACCTTCTTTTGCCGCTTCCCTCCCCCCTTTACCAGTGCTTTTCAATTGACAACTTGGCAATTGGTCTTTGGCAATTTTGCGCAAATTCGCCTATATGCAGTTTCGCTTTGTCAGTCTGTTACCTACTCCGCTTTGCTGCTCCCTTTGATGGCTGAAACAGACATGGAAATTGACCAGGAAAGACTACACATATTGGACAGCCATAAGAGCGCACTTGTGAAAGACAGACAAAAAAAGTAAAATAAAATTATGAACACAATTGCCCAATTTTCAGGGGCTGGGGGGGAAACCCTACCCCAATTGCGCTTCTCTGAGGTTCCAAAAATACCAACAAAAAAGGTGGTGAATGAAAATGGGTAGCAATTGAAGCAGGGAGGGGGAGACAAGATGGATTCTGCCACAAAGGACACTAGGATATGTGCCAGAGCCGGCTGGAGGACTGAGGGGGAAGGAGGGGAAGAACAAGCCACAGTGACTTACTTGCAGGGTGGCTTAGCATGACGTGCAAATGTGCCAATTATGCAAGGACATAAGAAAAACCCTACTGAATCGGACCAAAGACCTATCTTGTCCATTGTCCTGTTTCCTGCAGTGATCAACTATAGATGCCCATGGGAAGCCCATAAACAGAACAAGAATGCAATAGACCCTCTCACCCATGTTTCCCAACAACTGGTATACAAAGACATACTGACTGATATTGGAGGTAGCATATAGCCATCATGACTAATAGCCATTGATTATCCTCCATAAATTTTTCTAATTCCCCTTTAAAGCTATCTAAGCTAAGCTATCTTTACCACATCTAGTGGCAGTGAATTCTGCACATTAACTATGTGCTATATGAAGAATGATTTCCTTTTGTCCGTCGTGAATCTCCCACTATTCAGCTTCATTGGATGATCCCAGGTTCTGGTATTATGAGAGCAAAAGAGAGAGAAGCTTCTCTCTATCTACTTTCTCCACACCATGCATGATTTTATATGCCTCTATCATTCATGCCCCCACTTAGGTACTCACCTTTTTTCTAAGCTAAAGATCCCCAAATGTTGTAACCTTTCCTCATATGAAAATTGCTCCAGCTCCTTGATCATTTTGGTTGCCCTTTTCTGCATCCTTTCCGCCTCTACAATATTCTTTTTGAGATGGGGTGACTAAAACTGTACACAGTATTTCCCATGTGGTGGGTTGCTCCACAGATTTGTATGAAGACATTACAATATTGGCAATTTTCATTTCCTAATGGTCAGGGATTTAGAGATTTTCAAAATAGTGATGGCTAGAAGAAGACTTTGAGTAAAGAAAGAAAGAAAGAAAGAAAGAAAGGATCAAAATAAATGCTGTGGGAGACAGGGAAGGTAATCAATGCAAAGGGGAAAGAATTAGATTGAGAGAAACTTTGAAGAAAGGACATGACTCAGTAGCTGGAAGGAAGGGTGAGTCATATAAGTGAAAGTGACCTTGAGCTGCAGAGTTTGAAAATATAAGGCAAAGGTGAATCTGAGTTTTGAATTACTTGTAAAAGTTACATCAGAGTCTTACCTCTTTTTATATACTACTACTACTACTATTTATTACTTAGCATTTGTAAGCCATTTTCAAAAGCTCTGCACAATAAGTTTTAAAATGCCAGTCCCCATCTCCAGGCTTACAAGCTAAATCTATATAATATCAGGGAAGAGGAAGTTGACACAACAGGAGAATGGTATTATGGTGGTAGATCTGTGACATGGTGGAGGAAGAATGAGCAACACACAACAGCACATATGGTAGTTGAAAAGCCAGGACCAAATGAGATGTATCTGGAGGCAGGATGTTCTAAAGAAAAGGAATAGGAAGAGGGAAAAGATGATGGTCTGAAATGGAAGACGAAACATTAGGTTCTAATACGAATAATCATGGATTTAATAAGGGTTAATAGGTTTATATTAATAATAACAAGTTTTGCAGGATTCAGGTATCCCCCACACATCTTGGTCTCCGACATTCCTTCAAAATCTTGCCTACTTCTATCTTTGTCTTCCAAGAAATCTGATAACATAGAGATAGCGAGGCACTAAACCGAATGCAATTGAATAACCTCAGTAGCCACACAGAGCCTGTGCAGCTATATTCAAGATGTGTGCCATGTCTGCTGCCATCTTAGATGTGGCTCACATTCCTAGCATCATGCACATAAGTACTGCTGTCTGGATTGTGGCTGTACATGCTCACTATGGGTGGAAATATATTGTGGAAAACCTAGTAGATCAGCCTTCCCCGACCTGGTGCCCTCCAGATGTTCTAAACTACAACTCCCACCATCCCTGACCATTGGCCATATTGGCTGGGGCTGATGGGAGTTGCAGTCGAAAACGTCTGGAGGGCACCATGTTGGGGAACACTGCAGTAGATAATTAATGTTGTCATTGGCATCTTTGCTTACTCTTATCAAAATATCAAAATCAGGTCTGTGATGGTCCAAGTAGCAAAGTAAGCTAATGTAAGACAAGGGAGAAGGCAGCCATTTTGAATATTTAATAGTATTCACGTTGTAAGACAAAGCAAAAGTAGGGTGATGGATACTATGCACAAATGGGCAATGGTTGGTCATACTTAGGTCTGAAATATCCTTAGTTTTCCTCTTCCTAACATTCCCATCTTTCTGTTCTGCAGCCACATAGAGAAAATTACAACATGGCAAGATCCTCGAAAGACCATGACCCAGACATTGAATCACATGAGCCATCATCCTTCAGCCACTTCGACCCCAGTAACACAGCGATCAATGGCGATGTCGCAACCGAACCTTGGTAAGTAACAGGATGGTTCGAAGGGGAGAAGAAGGATTCTCTGGAAGCAACAAGATCCCAAATAATAAAGAGATGCCCCTTTGACCCCTTTTATTGACAGTCAGCATGACAGGTGTGGGATGCATAATCTCTTGTGATCCATGAACTAGAGCAGGGGTGGGCAACTTGTGCCCCCCCCATGTGTTGGCCTACAAGTTCCATCAGCCCTAGCCAGCATAACCAATGGTGAGGGATGATGGGAGTTGTAGGCCAAAACATCTCGAGGGCCACAAGTTGCCCACTCTTGAACTAGAGTATTCTGCCTTTTGGTCAAAGGCCCCAATGGGAGGCCTCAATGGCTGTCCATGCCTCCCTATGGAAGTCTTTCTTGGTTTCAGGATCACTGGCATAGTAAGATAATGGGGTTTTTTGATAGTTTATTGGGGTCCTAGTAGTTTATTGTTAATAGTTTCAAACTGTTTTAATTTTTTGTATGTTCAAGGTTTTATATTATGTTTGATCATATTGTATTTTAGGGTTTAAATTTTTTCTGAACCTCCTGGGGAGCTTTGGCTATTGGGCGGTATAGAAATGGAATAAATGAATGAACTTTGGACTGAAACAAGTACACTGTTTGATAGAGAAACCATATTAATTGGTGAATGGCTGGGTTTACATATTCATGTGCAGCTCACTTGGTGCTCTTCCAATATGCCTTGTCGATAAACTCACAGGTTTACCACACTTACCGTAATCTTGAACAGGATTAAAGCAGCGTGACTTGTGCCCACATACATTTTTTTTGTTAAATTAAGCAAAGACAAGCCCTCGTCCCCTTTATTTCCTTTCTTTTGACAACTGTCACAGCAATGGATATTTGAAACATAAAAGGGGGGTTGCTTTGTGAGTCACTGGACAGTAGCAGATGTATCATCATGAGAATTAAATATAAAGAAGAAACCCAAGTAAACTGCAATGGCTAGGGGACAATTTAGTGAGTCATACTGAATGGTAATAGTGAGCTTGTTTCCTGCAATATCCTGAGGATCAGGGTGAGTAACATGTTGTTAAAAACTGAAATTAACTCTCTGCCACCACTTGCTTAACAGCAATAATGACACAGGGTGTATACAGGAGTTTAAAGTAGCCTCTCAAACATGGTTAAATTGACAAACCCCAGTGGAAGAGAAAAAGAAAATTGGTAAAACCGCCCTCTCCATATACACATCTTTGCATCTGTGACATTTGGCCAGATGGCATATGTACCTATTTAAGACATTTGTCAATTGCTTTTCATCAGTACTGATGGTAGTGTTAAGGCCATCTGAGGGTCAAACTACAAACTATGTTAATTGTGTAGCTGAGGGCTATTATTGCTATATTTTACTGTAGAGTAAGTGCACACTGCCCCGATTTGGATTGAGACCACTTAAACCTTTCTTCCCACCACTGCTTTCCCCCCTCAAAATTCCACACACACACCCACTGCAGTGGGGTGGGGGCGGTTTTTAAGAAAAGAGAAAAAGCCTCCATTGACTCCAATGGAGACGTTTCTCGTTTCTTTTCACCCCTGTGCAAGGAGAGGGGGATGGTGGGAGGGAAGATTAATCCTCTCCTCCTGGTGTGCAGTGGTCCTGATCTGAATCAGGGCCATATGCACTTACTCTAGGGTCACCCCCCATGCAATTAACGTAACATCGAATTTTATCCTTATGATAAGACATTGAGGTTTCTCGCATGTGGAATGCAAGATGCTTCAGGCTGTATGAAACAAAGCTAACCAAACTAGCACATCAGGAAGTATTCATTATTTGGAAATGAATGCAAGATTGGTCTTTTCAACAAGGGGGTATTCATTCAGCACCACAGCAACTAGGATCGAAGTCAGCTGGGCTGCAATTCACACAGGACTCTGGTTGGGTGCTTACACAGTCACATGGTGGATCCATGCTCAGGTTAGATACTGTCATTACAGACTGCCTGCCAAGTGCAGATGACACAAAGTTGGGTGGAACAGCTAATACTCTGGAAGGCAGAAACAAAATTCAAAGTGATCTCGATAGGCTAGAGCGCTGGGCTGAAAACAACAGAATGAAATTTAATAGAGATAAATGCCAAGAGCTGCACCTAGGAAAAAGAAACCAAATGCACAGTTACAGGGGGATACTTGGCTCAACAATACTACAAGTGAGAAGGATCTTGGAATTGTTGTAGATCACAAGCTGAATATGAGCCAGCAATGTGATGTGGCTGCAAAAGAGGCAAATGTTATTTTAAGCTGCATTAATAGAAGTATAGCTTCCAAATCGCGGGAAGTACTAGTTCCCCTCTACTCAGCACTGGTTAGGCCTTATCTTGAGTACTGCGTCCAGTTCTGGGCACCACTCTTTCAGAAGGATGTAGACAAACTGGAGAGGGTTCAGAGGAGGGCAACAAAGATGATTAGGGGACTAGAAACAAAGCCCTATGAGGAGAACTGGGCATGTCTAACCTGCAGAAGAGAAGACTGAGGGGAGATATGATAGTGCTCTTCAAGTACTTGAAAGGTTTCCACACAGAGGAGAGCCAGGATCTCTTCTCGATCATTCCAGATTGCAGGGCACGAAATAATGGGCTCAAGCTACAGGAAGCCAGATTCCGCCTGGACATCAGGAAAACTGTTAGGTCAATACGCCAATGGATCCAACTACCTAGGGAGGTAGTGTGGGCTCTACAACACTAGAGGCATTCAAAGTGCAGCTGGACAGCCATCTGTCAGGGATACTTTGACTTGGGTTCCTGCATTGAGCAGGGGGTTGGACTTGATGGTCTTGTAGGCCCCTTCCAACTCTACAGTATTTTTTGATTCTATGAAGCCTGATCTTGAATGCTTCCTAAATGAATTGCCTGTTGCAGCCCAGGTGAACGTGATCACAAGTTCTCCTTCACTGGAGTTATTTAAGCAGAGGATGTCAGGGATGCTGAATCCTGCTGCGCAGGGCATTGGACTAGATGACTTCCAAGGACCCTCCCGACTCTGTGATTCTACAAATATGGTCATTTTATAGCACAAAGGCACTATCTCTTTTAGACGAATTTGTCCTTATTTCAGAACTACATTCCTATACACACCTTCCTGGAGTAAGTCCCATTGAATTCACTTGGAGCTACTTCTGAGTAGGCATGCATTGTGCTGCACATCTTTCTTTTAGGAATTGAAGTTTCAAGCAACCTCTTAACCAGGATCTGAAGTGGGTTTTCAAATCCAGATTAAAAGGGATGCTGGTTAGCATTAACCATGGTTAACACCTGCATGGATGCTGATACTAAACTATGGTTAAAGGTGACAAGGGAAGGGACGAGGGAATTTTGCTGGGGAGGAAGGGACAGGAGCATGCATTCCCAAACATAGGAAGCTGCCTTATACTGAGTCGGACCATGGGTCCCTCTAGTTCAGTACTATTTACACTGACTGGCAGTGGCTCTCCAGAGTTTCAGGTGGGTCTTTCCCAGCACTACCTGGAGATGCAAGGGATTCAGCCTAGGACCTTTTGCATGCACTGAGCTGTGTCTTTGCTCCTAATTTGCAAACGATGGTTTCCAGGGATTCAGCACTTGTAGTTCCATGGCAGTAAGTTTCCATTTTGTAGCCAAAGGAGGAAGGCCATGTCTCTTGTTTTTTGGTCATATCCCAGTGTTGTAAAATCTGTTTCTTTTCCATATGAGGCATTTCAGCAAGCAGATTTCTGGAACAGTGTTTGAGCCCTGAAGCCAGGCCTCTTGTGCCAACATCCCACCAGACAACACAAGCGGAATGGAAACTGGATAAGAAGTCAAAACCACCCTCCTGGCAGTAGTTAGTTCAAAACCTTTTAGCAAAAGCAGGCAACACCTCTGTCTGTTGCCCTAGGATGTTTCAGCACCATAGGAATAAAAAAATTCTTTTGAAGATGTGCCATGGACAAGGTGGAGGCTACATTTTTTCCAGGTCTGTGTCCTGGCCTGCACTTCCAATTACAAACGTTTATGCGTGTGTGAATGTGTGTTTATCTGTGTTGTTTCCGATGATGAGATGGAAAATTTGGCTCTTCCTGTATGGCTTGCCTGGTTTTGGTTTATATCACCCCTTCATCTTCATTTCCAGGGAAGTACACAAAAACACTTATAAATGTTTTATTAGCAACAATGTGCCCAAACAATTGTACATCCCAGATAAGTCTGAGGCGAAAAGTAATTAAAAATCACAGTCATTCTTAAAGGGGCCCTATTCTGCTTTTCCTGTTGATTTTGTGACTGTGATTCATGACATATATTTATGAGCTAAACATCTGTAGGTCTTGGCCATTTTTCCTTGCTCAATATTTCTGAGATCTCTACTGGTGTGTGTTAATTCTATCATTTCTTCATGATGTATATACCTCTAGTCTAGTGCATATGGCAATAATATTTTCTCCTGTGTATGGATGCAGTGTACAGTCCATATTGATACTTCAACTGTCTTATGCTGGGACTGGATTGCTTCTTTCTCCTAATATGGTTATACAGAAGGAATAGATTCCTAGACTACAAGGAGGTTTATATTTTAGTATTTCAATGGGAACTTTCCAAATGATAAACAATTTGGTTGTTCTGTTCCTGGTTGTTTATACTGTGAGAGTGTATAACATTTTATCAGTAAGTTTTATATTTATGTCTACAGTGCCCCCAAAGAAAGATTTATTCCAAAATGTGTTGGGTTTAATAAATCTTTCCCTGTGGACCAGGAAGTGTACTCTCTTTTTATTCCTTTGAAAATGAGGGCCAAACTAGACAAGATATGTGATCAGATCTCCCATCTCTTTAAAAGTTAGCAAAGAGCCATAGGAGAAGGGGAATTCGGATTGGGACCTTGGCATTTGGAGAAGGGGGGGTTAATCCTTTCCCCCAGCGAAAATCTCCCTCCCCCACCTCCAAGCCACAGAGGCTGTAAATGTAGGTTTCCCCTTGATAAATAATTTTCCAAAATGACTAGCACCATTGACAAATGATCTCCAAAATCTATAGAAAGGGCAATCCCGCACCCTATCTTAAAACTATTCTTAACACTCAATCAGCTCTAAATATGGCTGTTTACTTCTATGCTGTATTTCATCTCTGATGTGCTCCATGATCTAAACCAGCTGCTCTCTTAATTGTCAAAAGCTGTAGGTGTTGGCTATAACAGAGTGCTCTCAGTATAGCTGAATGTGGCCCAGGTTCTTTCATAGATGGCTCCTCTCCTTATGTGATGTGTGCTGGCTATGCAAACAATCTGCATGGACAAACTTTTAAGAGAGGACAGACAGACAGTCAGATATAAAGAGCTCATCCTTCACTGACTAGTGGTTTCTAAGTTCTTTGTGGTCTCTGTGCAGGCGCACACATAGGGAAATCTGTCCCGTCACAGTATATCTTGGGAACATTCTAGAGCTGGACCATAGAGATCTTTGGCAGATCTTTGGATCTTTCTCCTTCCTGCTCGGTGGTTCTTGCAGCAGTAGCATCATGAAGCATATTCTCTTGGTCCACACACCAGGGGAGCTAGGCCTCTGATTTTTCTTTCTGATTTTGTTTGTAACAAACTAGAATTCCATGGTCTTAGAGACAGCTTTGTAATATTAGTGTCACACTAGAGGCAAGACCTTGCGAGGGGTCCCAAAGCTTTTCGAACCTTGTGCAGAAGAGGGGGCTTCATCAGTGCTGCTTTCCTCCCATCACAATGCTGCAAAGTCAAGGGAAGTTGCACATGGTGGAATTTTCTCTTTCTTTGCAACTCTTTATCGTTTAGCCCTTGAATCCCTAATAACAACCTGAAGAATATTGATTGAGATGGCCAAAGACAAAAGAGGACAACACCCCTATACCTTTTGTTCCGCTTGTACCTCTTGGGCTCCTTTCCCAGAGGCCTTGCTGGCACCAAAACGTTTCCGCTGATGCTTCTTTGCCTTTCCTCCCAGTTGGCAGTTCAGCAAGAACGTAAGAAGCAACAACTCCCACACACGCACACACCACTTTCAAGCCAAAAAGGAATTCCTATGTGACCTCCCTACTTGGCAGTCTGCACTGCTGCCCTGCCAGACGGGCTGTAGGGCCTCGGCAATCATTGCTGTGATGTGATTGATGGGAGGAAAGTGGAAAAGCTTGTCCGATGTTGGAGCTGGGTGCCAGGCTAGAAGTGTCAAGGAAAAGCAGAATGAGCTGCCGTTGAGTTGAGAGCCCTGCCCGTGTGTCCCAGGCTTACTGCACCAGTTCTCTGATGCTCAGACACTTTCCCCCATTAAAGTACCGTATTTTCTCCTCTGGCAGCTTTCACCTGCAATGTGAAAGTGGCGCTGCTGGCCACTGTTTCTTTGCTTGCCTTTGGTGCCCAGAAGAGGCCTAGATCTCATGTCTACATAAGGAGTAGGGTGGCTACTTGAAATGAAGCTGCATGGAGGGCGCGAGTTGGTGAGCGCCCCTAAAAAAAAAAGAAAAAAAAGAACCTTGTGGTACCTTCAAGACTAACAGACTTCTTGTAGCATACGACTTCATGGACTAGACCCCGCTTCATCAGACATATGAAATGTTATCTTCAATTGGCAGATTATATATAATGCATATACACACAAATTGTGTGTGTTTCGTATTTCTGCAGGTACACATACACGCATGCACACAGCACATACACAGGTAAAGAGAAAAGAGGTACAGTCTGTGACGGTTCCCCGTGTGGTTTCAGCAATTTCACTATGCCAGCACAAACTGCAATTTAAAAAAAAATATGTTTGCATTGGTTGGTTTGGTGAAAATTGCTAACAGCCAGTGGGGGAAACTGCCACACGGTGACCCGCTGCACATAAATGCAGCACTAAATATAGCTGCCTCCATGCAGGTGCATTTCAAGAGGCCACACACACTGCTGTCCATGTGTAACTCCCCCCCCCATAAAAGATAGTAATTAGATGTGCATGATTTGTGACTGATAAAGGAGTACTGAATTGCAAAGTATTTGCAATTTTGCAAATTTGTACCCAGACAAATGCAAATCTCGCCCCTGCCCCCGGGCGTGCGCACGTTTGTGTGTGCGTGCGCAAGGGCATAATATTTGTGATTAATCAAGTCCTGATATGCTGGTGTGTGCAAATTGGTGATGCTGGCAACATAATTGTGATCTTAAACAGTGTAATAGGCACTGATAAATGACAGGTATATTTTATTAAGGTTTTTCATAATTAGATATGTATATTAAAATAGTTACTTGATATTCTGGTACTGTGTACGCTTACTCTTAGCTATTATTCTCTAAACTTTTGATGAGATACACACACACACACACACACACACACACACACCAGATGTCATATGTTAAATTTCCGTGCTGGTAGGGAGGAAAGAGGAGCAGGCCAAACAGAGCCCCTCTGCTCTACCTGGAAAGTGCCCACTTTGATCAGAGAGGCTATCGCAAGCATTCCTAGATTTGTCTCCCTGGATACTTTCCATGTTTTTGCTTCCACCCTCCCCACCCCACAAAGCTTTCAGGAAACCCTACAAATAAAACATAGTGTAAACCTCTGTAACAACAATAAACGGATGAACTATATTTTCCATATCCTGCTGTGATATAGGGGATGTGACGGTCAGAGGCGATGGTGTTCAGATTTGGATGCATTAGTCATATATAGATAAGGAGATAGGAGAACTAAGTTATCTTGGCTAAAGCTGGCATTTGCTGCAACCGAGCTGAAATTTTGAGAGGGGACAGGTTATCCCCTGGCCCAGCCTTGGCTATACAGTATCTGTGCCCCACCTGCACCACAAAAGCTCTTCCTGTTTTGAGATGTGTTTGATGTGTTTGATCGCTGGATATCCTGAAATGAACTGACAGGGCCAGATGGGATTGGGATGAATCATGCAATTCAAAGCTGTTTTCTGGTGAAGAGAGTATAAATTTATAAGACAACCCAAACCACTTCTGCCCATTTTGTAGAAATCTACCCAGTTGATGAAAGACCTGGCTAAGGGCACAATCCTATGCATGTTTAGGCTGGGGCATGCCGGGAGTTGTAGGCCTTTTTTTTCTGTCTAAACTTGCGTAGGATTGCGCCCTAAAAGATTTTGCTTCACAATCTGATTTACGCATTCCTGCTTTCTCGAATGTAGTGCTGCACACAGAAGCAAATAAACTTGTGAGATCCAGCGTAATATAGTGGATGGAGACTTAGCCTGAGGAGAAATGTCCTGTGTTCACAATTCAGGGATGTTGAAGAGTCCTTAGTTTTGAGTCACGAGTCGAGTCACGAGTCTTTGGACTCGAGTCCGAGTCCTTGGTCCAAAATGGTGATTCACGAGTCACTCCCAAAGCTGACTCCATGAGTCCCTATTAAAATCAATGGGGTTTTCCCCCAACAAAATAAGGCTATTTCAGATGTGTGGCTTAAATAAATTCTAGGCACAAGTGTGCCTTTTTATTTCAAAACTCTGCAACTGATTTTGGCAAGAACAGACCAGGCAGACAAACCCAAAATAACCAGACAGGCAGAGGCCTTTGTCTTGGACAATTCAAACTGTGGAACTGGTTAAGAAGAGACCAGGCAGGCAGAGGAGACAGGGAACCCCAAACAGGCAGGCAGAAATGTCTGAAATGGTTGCATTTTAGGAAAATGATTTTTAAAAATAAACTTGCTGTACTTCCTAAAACCTATCCATGTTGCATTTGAAGAACACGATTTTGGAACACGAGTCCTTGGTCTCGAGTCCCGAGTCGAGTCTCGAGTCCCATTAAAAATACTGGGACTCGAGTCTGACTCGAGTCAGAGGGGGGACTCAGTCCGACTCACAAGTCGAATCCTGGAGTCCGAGTCCCCATCCCTGGTTCACATCCCCACTAAGTTATGAACCTCACTGAGTGACCAGTCTTTGTCTCTTTCGCTCTAACCTATCTCACAGCGTTGTGGTGAGTACAGAAAGGAATAACCCCGATGCATGTGCAGAGGGGAATAACCCCTATGGGCTCAATAGAAGTATATTAAATTTAAATGCACTTTACCCCAAGTATCACTCAATGAATCACATGGAGCCTACCCGTACACTACGGTCATCATCGAGGGGAGGGCCTTCTCGGTGGTGGCCCCCCCAAACTATGGAACATTGTTATCTTTTCAGCACCAGGTTAAGACCTCCTCTCAGGCATTTGGCAGCATATAATGCGGTTTTAAACAGGTCTTGAATTTTTCTTGTTGATTGTTTAAAATTGTGTTTAGAGATATGTGTGTGTCTCTGTGTGTTGTACGTTTATATGTTTGTACGTATATGGTTTTTATAATGTATTTTTTTAAGGTTTTAATCTTTGTAAACCATCCAGAGAGCTTTGGCTATGGGGCGGTATAAAATGTAAGAAATGAAAAGAGCCTATGCAGGCCAGAACTGTCATCAAGGATATGCCTGGACTAGGGTGGCCAGGTATCCCCTTTTTACAGAGGACCCTCCTTGATTTGAAGAGCTGCCACAGCGCCGTCCTCTGTTTGAAGGGCAGAACTGTCCTGTTCCCGTTTAAAGATAAAGACCCGTAACAATTGTTGCCCATCCACAGTTACCACCTGAACAGCACAGGCAGGCCAACAGGTCACCTGGACAGTCTCCCACATTATGGTGAGATGTACATATATATATATATATATATATATATTTCTAAATTAGCATTATTTCTAAATTTAGCATATGCACATTTTATTCAAATTGATGTCCTCTTTTGTCCAGTTTTTTTTGGGATGCATTTCCTCTTTTTGGGGGGAAATTCAGAAGTGGCCACCCGAACCAGCACTAGCTGATACATGTGTAATTGGAACAGTGTATGGTCTAAGACGGAGGTGGAGGGATTTCAGATGCACAGGATCTACCACGGATTTTACTAGATCCCTGTATGGAGCTGGGGACAAAAAGGTATCTCCGGAGAGCACAGCCAGTGTACCGTACCCCATGAGCAATACATTGAAGAAGGGCGCAATCCTATGCATGTTTAGACAGCAAAAACGTCCTACAACTCCCAGCATTCCCCAGCCAGCATTACTGGCTGGAGAATGCTGGGAGTTGTAGGATGTTTTTTGCTGTCTAAACATGCATAGGATTGCACCTTAAACTGCAAGTCTACAAGTCTACATCTGAGTTACTACAGATCAGGGATTCTGGCATAAACCTCTAAAGCTGACCAGCTGCACAAAGACTCTGGGCCAGTGGAGTCACTGACTCTCAGCCTAACCTACCTCACAGGGTTGTTGTGAGGATCAAATGGAGAGGAGGATGATTATGTAAGCCGCCTTGGGAAGAAAGGGGGGGAAATAATTCCTTCAGTGGGGCTCCTGCTCTCCCTCTCATCTCCCTCCGTACTGCCTGCAGTTAGTGGTGACAATTGGCGGAGGAGCCTTCATGTTGCAGAATTTAGTTTTTTATAAAATCATAGAAAAGTAGAGTTGGAAGGGGCCTCTGAGGCCATCGAGTCCAATCCCCCCTGCTCAATGCAGGAATCCAAGTCAAAGCATCCCTCACAGATGGCTGTCCAGATGCATCTTGAATGCCTCCAGTGTGGGAGAGCCCACCACCTCCTTAAGTAGTTGGTTCAATTGTCTGCTCTAACAGTCAGGAAGTTTTTCCTGATGTTCAGCTGGAATCTGTCTTCCTGTAACTTGAGCCCATTATTCCGTGCCCTGCACTCTTGGGATGGTCGAGAAGAGATCCTGGCCCTCCTCTGTGTGACAACCTTTTCAAGTATTTGAAGAGCACTGTCATATCTCCCCTCAGTCTTCTCTTCTGAAGGCTAAACATGCCCAGTTCCTTCAGCCTCTCCTCACAGGGCTTTGTTTCCAGTCCCCTGATTATCATTGTTGCCCTCCTCTGAATCTTTTCCAGTTTGTCTGCATCCTCCTTAAAGTGTAGTGCCCAGAA
Organism: Shinisaurus crocodilurus; assembly: GCA_021292165.1. Lineage (NCBI taxonomy): Eukaryota > Metazoa > Chordata > Lepidosauria > Squamata > Shinisauridae > Shinisaurus > Shinisaurus crocodilurus. Next base: position 37,846,319 of record CM037878.1, read on the forward strand.
CTGGACGCAGTACTCAAGATGAGGCCTAACCAGTGCTGAGTAGAGGGGAACTAGTACTTCACATGATTTGGAAGCTCTGCTTATATTAATGCACCCCAAAATCACATTTGCCTTTTTTGCAGCCACATCACATTGCTGGCTCATATTCAGCTTGTGATCTACAACAACTCCAAGATCCTTCTCGCTTGTAGTACTGTTGAGCCAAGTATCCCCCATCATGTAACTTTGTATTTGGTTTTCTTGGCTCAGAAATGGAGTCACCTTGTTGCACAATGTGGAATTTTATGAAAGTTGCAAACTAAGTACTACTCAGAGAAAATTCCAGCTGTGCACAAACACCATTCCTAGAATTATAGGCTAGAACACAGTCTGATTCCACACATCAGATCCAACTATGTAATTAGGGCTGCAGTCCTCAAAAGAAAATACTGGAGAGTAAGCTCCACTGAACACAGGGAGACTTACTTCTGAGTAAAGCTGTATAGGATTGCTCATAATTTGCCATAAATGGGAAGCAGGTGCACAGTGGAAGGGCCGCTGCAGGGCACATGCTTGCTTTGTGAGTGCCTGTATCCATCCAGTCTTTGTTGTGGTCTGCTGACCCATTTGGAACGGTAATCTGGCCCCAGTCTTTTAAAAAACCACCTAGGGAAGAATCCTCCATTGCTCATGCACTAGCAGGAGTCACTGCCAGTGCAAGGAGAACTTGGTGGATCCTTAAGCAAAGGGAAATGAGTGGAAATGCTCATTCCTGGAATGGAGCAGAGCAGCAGCAGAAGAGCTCATAGAAGAGAACTCCACTGACCCGTCCCTATCTGGAAATTAGCATTTCTGCTCATTTCTGGGGTTGCTTGGACTGGGACTCAGGAGATCCAGGTCCGAGTCCCCGCTCGGCCATGAAGCTCACTGGGTGACTTTGGGCCAGTCACTGACTCTCAGCCTAACCTACCTCACAGGGTTGTTGTGAGGATAAGATGGAGAGGAGGATTATGTAAGCTGCCCTGGGTTCCTTGTGGGGAAAAAGGCAGGGTATAAATATAATAAATAAATAAATAAATAGCTTAAGGATCCACTAGCTTGCTGGCAGAAGACAGTCAGAGGGAGTGGAGCATCACTGCAGTATAGGATACTGCCCCCAATCAGAACTAATTTGTGATCATCCAAGTGATCATCATTGCACCTTCATAGTTTTGCCTATATATATATATATATATATAATACAGTTATATATACCGTATATAACTTGGATAGCAAGTAACTTGGTTTGAGAGTGTTTTGCAAGATAAGCAAATTTTTAAATATTTATTTAATTTTTTTGTTACTTGATATACAAGCGACGTCTTGCAATACAAGTACTGTAGTACGGCTTAAATTAAAAATCTCTATACAAATTTTTTTGGGGGGGATTTCGTTTTGATATAAGAGTGTTTTGGATTACAAGCTCGTTTCCAGAACTAATTATGCTCTCAATCCAAGGCATGACTGTGTGTGTGTGTGTGTGTGTGTGTGTGTGTATTTATCCCCAGGTCTAACGCAACAAAGACAGGGAGGTGTCGCTAAATGTTTGTTATCCTAGATCCCTCTAGGTATCAGCTCTTAATGGCTGAGAGTTTTCGGCATGGTTATTCTCATTCCAGGACTCCTGGATAGAAGGTTCTCTGTACACTTAGGGCAGTGCACCGTTTTTTGTTGAATACTTTACAGATTTTTGGACTGCGGTGCGCTCTGAACTGAAAAGCAGTATTTTTGCTGACCTTGTTGGAAGGCTAATGCTGCTTCTGGGAAGTAAGCGAAACAGGCAGTTCTTTGTTGGCAGGAGCAAAAAGAGAGGGGGAGAGAGGGAGACAGCCCCCCTCCCCTTCACAATGTCGTGACTAAGTCAGAAGTGTGATGTGGCTGGGTTTTTCTTCCTACCTCTGCAGACATATGTTTTTCATCAGACTGCTCTGCGTGACACTTGATGCTGGCCAGTTTGCAATGAACTAGACTGGAAGATGGACCTTTTAAATGGGGGCTAACCCACAACTGTACCTTGACTCTGCTGATGCTGAAATAATAAAAACCCCTGCAGTCAGTTTAATGCATGCATCTTAGACACTTAACACCTGCGTTGACTGGTGTCTCCCACTTGCGGCATCTTTCCCCACAAAATGGCCTCTGCAAAAGAAGTCGTCTCAAAATCTCTCCTTCCGCCTTCCAAGGGACAAATTTGCCAAGAGTTTGATTGCATTTCTGCCCTGCCCTGCCGTTTGTGAATTAAGTATATTAAGCCCATTGTAGCAACAGGGCCTGCATGAGGGCGAGTTGGGAATAAGTGTAGCCCCTGACTTTTAACTTTCACCATGGATGCTGCCACACTTTGGTTTAGAAGGGGAAAGGGAGGGAGGGGGGAACTGCATATGGCCACAGATTTCATATTAATCCTGTGATTTGGTAGCCCAAGTTTGTTGTGTGTGGGGCTGGTCGTAGCCTTGAGCCCTCATTTCCTTGCTTTGACTCCTCCTTCATCCACTCCCTTGTTCAAGTGTTCAAAACAGCTGTTCAAGTGCTGTTTGAATCTACCTGAGATCTCTTTCTACCTGGTGCCAGGTGAGATCACTTTCTTTTTTTTCTTTTAATTGTTCATGGGTCAGGAGACCAAAAGGGATGCCTGAAATTTATGGGACTGCTGAGCCCCCCTGTAAATCTGAATTTGGGTTTAACATTCCTAGAGACTCCTGTGCTGCTTCACAGCCAGAAAAACAGGGGCGGGCTAGTGTGGAGGGTTAGGGGGGGCGCACTGGACCGGCCGGAGCCTTCCAGGGGCCACATCCCTCCCCCACTACGGGAGCCACAACTGGAAATGGCCACGGGGCTCCATTCCCAGCGATTATGCCGGGAAACAAGGCGTGTGGGGATCGTGTTCCCCGTTTCCCAGGAGAATCGCACTGTTCGGCGGGCTGTGGGGAGAGTGTGATTCTCCTAGGAAACAAGGCACATGATTCCCATGCATCTTGTTTCCCAGCAGAGTCGCAGGGAATCTGGTGGTGTGGCAGCAGTGGGGGTTGTACCACTGAGGGGACCCAGTGTGGGTTGCAAAATTCCCCTTTGGGGGGGCCCACATGGAGCGCATTGGCCTATATGTGTTGCCTACCCCTGCAGAACAGGAACAGGGGTGAAGAAGTAGCTGGGTGGGCAGACAAACTGTGCGCATCAGCCCTGAGGAAAGAGACCTAATTCCCACAGAATGGAATATTGTATTTATTTATTTAAAAAATTTATGCCCTGCCTTTTCTCCTCCCCCAAAATGGGGGGGGGGCCTTGCTCAAAGTGGCATACAAAATATAAAAAGCGTGAAAACAGTAACCAATCATTAAAACACATTTAACGACACTAGAGAGCCAAAACTAAGTCAATAATTAAGTATAAGCAACAGCAGAGTCAAACACTTGTTTAAAGAGGAATGCTCTCAATTGCTGGTGGAACACAAATGGAAGAAGAAAATGACCTCACCCAGGGATAGGCAACTTTTTGGACCCGTGGGCATGTTTGGCAATTTGAGAAACTGTCATGGCTGCCAGCACAAAATGGCTGCTCTGGGAGGCATGGGTAGTTACAAAGGACAAGTAACTGTGTACGAAGCAGAGGTCGGGTTTGAGCCCCAACACTCTTAAACACCTCCTTTAAACCCATAGTTTTAGCACCTTTTTCTTTTCTACCTTCTTTTTCTCGATGACTGGGTATGCTGCAGAGCAAAGCATTGGTCTGCAGCCACCCGCCATCTTGATTTCCTAAGATCCCTGAGCCCTGTCATGTAGCCCAGAGCCATTAATGGGAAATGAAGGTGGCGTCAGCTGGAGGCCCTCACTTTGCTTAGACGTGGTCCCAGCTGCCAGTAGGAAAATGTGTTAATTTTTTTTTAAAAGAAAAAAAAATGGAAGGGGTTGGGCACTTTGGTGGGCACCAAGAAAGGTGTCTGGGGCTCATTGGTGCCTGTGGGCACCATATTGCCTACCCTTGACCTAACATCTTGGGGTGGGGATTTCTACATACAGGATACTGCCACCAAGAAAGTGCTTACCCTCATTGCCAAAAATCATGTATCTGAAATCAACAAGAGGGGCACAACAGCTGATTTTAAAACAGCTGTTGAACCTTTCAGCCCTAGGGCCAAATTCAATTTTGGAGTAGCTATCCGGGGCTGAAGGCAAAAGGGGTGGAATGAAACACCACCAGCAGTAGCACCAAATACCAGCATATTTCAGCTTAAACCTCTTTACATGTCTGGCTGTCTGGGTTGTATTTATAGCCAGACATGGCAGTATGGTGTGTGCGTGTGCATGTGTGAACTAGACATTTACTCACATATATTTTGGGCCAGTAAATCCTACCAGCAGCACTGGCTTCCACCATCCGTAGGATCCAATGTCTCCGATTGTTGTGGTGCTTTTTCCCCTCACACCCAACTGTCCCTACCTCCTGCCTGTGCAGAAGGAACTCTGGGACTGGTAGTTCTTGAGAGAGTATGTCACATAGGGACGCAAGATCTTTGTCCCTGAAACTGCAGGCCATAATTTAACTGCACAAGCATACTCTCTCTGTTCTAGAGAAGAGCTTGGGGTAGCAAGCTCCCTGTTCAGCGTGTTTCTTCTGTTCTAATGCTTCTTCTGATTGTTCCCAGCAAATCTTACAGGACCTGGAAAACAGATTCAGGGAAATATGTTTCCATAAATATATCTTCAAACATGATCTACAATTTTGTCTCCGTTTCCCCTTCATCGTAATGTTACCGGGCCCTCCTGGATCCCCGGACCCCGCTAAGTTCTACCCCTCCGTGCTTGGGCCCTGCTGTATACTTCCATATAGATAGATAATTATAGCGAAATTCTAAAATCATGTTGAATCTTTGATAGGCACAGAGAGAAAAGTCTACAGTTGGTGTGTAACTAATATCATTAGCAACTCTGGAAATGCAAGCCAGGGAATAGGACACTTAAAGAAATGCTGACATTGCTGAAAAATAATTGGTATAATATACTAGCAGTTTGTAAAATACACTATTCGGCTCTTCATGTAATTCGCATACTGTAATCGCAGATGGCCAGATTTCCACTGAGTGCAACCCAAAACCAAACAAGCAGAGGCCATTTTGGGGGTGGGTTGGAAGAGGCACTCTTTGTTCAAATAGTACAGACAGATTTCTCAGGGAAACATTGGCAACAGACAGCTACAAAGCTTGTGTGGATTTTCATCCCTTTTAAACAATTTTTTTTTAATGAAAGCACTGTGGATTCAGATTAACTTTCTCTGAATTTATTATTGTGTTACCTGCTTTGGTATGTGAACTGTCAGTGTTTAAATAAAGAGACTTGAGAAGCTGTCAGACTTTCTCTGCTGCCAGTTATAAATGGCCACCTGTGCCCTGTTGGTATGAATGGCTGTGTTTCCATTCTCTTCCTTGTTCTCAAACCTCTTACCTCTTGCAAACTGACCTCTGTTCTCCCTGCCTGTCCTGCCTCCCTTGATGACATTGGCTGCTTTTGCTTTAACAGGCCCCGGGTCGGTGTCAGCATGCAGACTAGCGTGCGCCCCGGCAGCCCCAGCTGACCCCTGCCCTGTGCCTCCCTGTAATGGTGGCCTGTGCGCCACCATTTAAACTTCCCACAGTGCCACCAACATGGTGCCACTCTGGGACACTGTGGGCAATTTAAGTGGTGGCTCCTAGCTGTCTCATGCTCATCAGAGATAACGGACTGCTGCCCCTTGCTGCTGCTGCCCACTAGGTAAGACCATCACCCGTGGCCTACCAATGTAGGAGAGGGCCCACTTTTCTGAAGGCCCCCCTCAAACCTGTGCTCTGATCTCACATAATGCTAACCCATGGATTATTTAACCCATGGTTTGTTGCCCTACACACCATTTGTCTGGCAGACAATAGAACAAACCGTGGTTTGTCTTCTCAATCCCCTAGGTTGTTTGTTTCCCTCTCCTCTTTCAACTGCTCCCTCCCTGTATCCCAAATGTTTTTGTGTAATACTGGCATGTAAAGCAGGTGGCTTTTTTTTTTTTTTAACCGCTTTTGTCTGCTATCTCTGTAGCCTGTCAAAACAACCAATGAACAATCTAAGTTTCTGGATTCACACATAATGACAACCCATGGTTTAAACAACCCAGAATTCACAACCCAGGAACAAACTGTGGGTTCTCTTTCAGCGTTGTTCGTGGTTAACAAACCATGGTTTGTTACTCAACAACATTCACACATCATGAGAACACAGAATTCAGCAACCTGCACCATGGGTTAGCTTTAAATGTGAACCAGGCCATTGTGGTATAGACTATCCAGGCACAGGCAGCTGAGTACTAACCTTAGAAAAATTGGAATGTTGGGGTCTGTGAGCAATACATATTAAATTTCTCTTAAATTAAAGTATGCTAGGAGTTCCCGGACATCATGGATTTTTGACTCGCACTTTGGCAGATTTAGTTAACCACTTTTGGAGTCTTTCAACTAAAAGAGTGAGTTATTTAGGTACATATGTGGTGATTGTAATATTCTTCCGGAAACTTTCAGTAACTTTTCAAATGAATTGTATGGTGCAGATCATAAAGTGTTGGCTTTCTACATGGTTTGTAGTAAGACTCCTAACAGTAATTCCCAATCTGCAGATTCCCCCTCCCCCACACCCTATGTTCCTTGTATTTCACAATCCAAACAGCTTCTAAAACCATGTGCAAAGTAGTGGGGCTGGGGGCTGGGGGCTGGGCCCTGCCAGTAAGGAATTTTTGTAAACAGTTTAGCTTCATATACACAGTTCTGCATATGTAAGAAGGCTTTATCTCAACCTAACATACCTTATGAGCATAAAGGATAAAAGATACAATGGCTTAGCTTGATCTACCAGAGGCAGATCGCAGCTGGGAGAAGGACCCCAGAAGCAAATTGGCGTGTTAATGTTAAACCACAGTTCCCAATTTGGACAAAATAACAAGCCAAAGTCCTTCTCCCCACTATGCAGGAGGAGGAGAAGAAAGGGATGAGTGCAAGGGGTACGTGAGCTCGGGGCTCACTGGGGCTCGTGCGTGTTGTGCTAAACAAAGCATGTTGAACCTCTTGCTGCCCAAGGGCCAAATTCCATGCCACATTTCAGTAGTGGGAGGAACTCAAGGCAGAAGGGCTGGGGTAAAAATACCAGCATATTTTAGCTTTAAGGTCTTACTGACAGTAACTAAGCCTTAGGAGAGGCATCCAACCTTTCAGAATATGCGGGATTAACTGCACAAAAGCCGGGAAGTCACCAAACGATTGGGGCCTGGAGAAGGGGACTTCTAGGGAAACTTGGAGGGCCGTGTTTGGCCCCCCAGGCGGGCCATGTTTGGCCCCCAGTCCTGAGGTTCTGCACATCCGCATTGAAGCATGATTTAGTATGACATGCAAATGCAGTCCCAGAGTAGGGTGGGAAAGAATTCTTATCTATATATCTATTCATTCTGTGGATTGTTGTTTTCTAATCAGAAGAAAGTTTTATTGCAGCATTCAATCTTATCTAAAATTATTTTTATTTAAGGGTGGAACCCTCTCAAGGCGGCCTACAAGAGGAAAACCACACAAAATGATAAATAGCAGGGTCAGAATCCTTTTTCCTAAGCAGGTGAACTGGAAAAGTTTACAGTGGACTTGGAAACATACTTTTCATTGCTTTGTGCCACCAGATAAGATAAGCTGAATTGCTGTGAACTGTCCAGAGAGCTTCAGCTATTGGGTGGCGTGGAAATGAAATGAATAAATGAAGCAGCAGCAGCAACAGCAGCTTTTGACTTTATCAGGATGTACCAAACCTTTGGGCAGTATCCAACACTGCCCATCCGTGAGTGGGGCCCACTGCCACATCCATTCCACAAGTGGCCAGCCCTTCCAATTCCATTGTGTAAGTGGCGCCCGCCACTTGCACAGCAGAGATTTAGTGCTTCCAGGGGCAAGCCCTGAAACAAGCGGAAATGCTCCTTTCTGGAACGGGGCAGGCCGGTGGATCTCCCTTATGCGAGCTCTGCCAACTTGCCCCTTTCCAGAAATGAGCGGTTCCACTCGTTTTGGGTTGCCCCTGGAAGCACTAAATCTCCTTTGCGCAAGTGGTGGGCACCACTTGCACAACAGAACCAGCAGGGCTGGCTGCTTGTGGGTGGTCACCATTGGATATTGCCTTTTATTTTTGAATTTTAAAAATTCCACAGCCTCAATTGGGAGAATATTTACTATGCCTTGGACTATTAATTCTGAGAGAAACACACACCGTAATTTTTTTAAAATTACACTTAATTTTGCAAAGTAAATATATTTGCATTCATCTGCAAATGCCTACTTCCGCTCTCCAAATGTTACATTTTCAGAGGATATATGTTGCCAAGAGTAAGGACAAAGCTGAAGAGATAGCCTTGCCTGTGTTGTCTTAAAGCAGCGTAGAAGTAACCTCCTGTTTTGATTACTGCAATGTGTTGTATATGGGGCTGCCTTTGAAGACAGTCCAGAAAATTCAGCTAATACAAAATATGACAGTAAGAGTTCTGATAGGAACCAGGCATTGTGACCATATTTCGCCAGCATTATATCATCACTCTTCACTGACTCCTGATCCATTTCCAGAACCAATTCAAAATGCTGTTCTAACCTGTAAAGTCCTTCATGGCTTGGAACCATGGTACCTGAAGAGTTGCCTCTTCCCCTATTCTTACCAGTGCCCTGAGATTGTCAACAGAGGCCCTGTACTGAGTGCCTCCCCATGCTCAAATATTGTGGGTGGATAAAGGACCTTTTTCATAGTCCCCCACCCTGCAGTTATAGAATGCCCTCCCCTGAGAAATCCACCTGACTCCTTCAATGTCCTTTCTGAGCCAGGCAAAACCTTTTTAATTCTCACAGGCTTTTAAAACTCTATATTTGAGTTGCTGTGGTGCGTGTTAGGTGGTGTTTTACTCCAAGAACATTTTTTTTTTTAGATCTCTGTATTATTTGTTGCTTGTTTATGATTTTAGCCTCTGCTGGTTTTAAACGGATTGTTTTATTGTTGTGCTGTGTTTTTAAAATTTGTGTGTACAGATTTTTGGATTCCATTTGGATTTTATTTGTGTTATTATGTTTTGTATTATTATTTTTCACTCTGAGAGCAATTGTTACAGGCCAACTAACAAATTGAATGAATGAATGAATGAATGAAGAAATAAATATAAATACATGCAACTGTATCCTAATAATTTCTAAATGGTGTTTCTTCCATAGTAATGAATCACCAGCATCAGCCACAAATGACACCCAGTACAACTATATCCCAGCAAAGCCACCCGACCCCAAACCCTCAAGCTGGCTTATTGAACATGCCGAACGCACTGACTTCCCAGCAGCAGCAGCAGCAGAAACTGCGGCTTCAGAGAATCCAGATGGAAAGAGAGAGGATTCGCATGCGCCAGGAGGAACTCATGCGCCAGGTATTGCTACATTTTTAGGCACATCTTATTATGCTGTTGGCTGCCTAATACCTGAACTTGGGAGATCCCAAAATTCTTTAAGCATGGGATCTTCCCTGACCTTTGAAGAGTAAATCTTTTTTTAAATTTTTTTTAAAGAGGGTTGAAATCTGCAGAGTCAGGAGTAATCTTGCATTGAAATACCGTAACTATGGAATCTCCTAATTTGGATGCTCACCTTTTCCCCACAATGAGGGAGCATGCAGACCCAAGGCTTGTTCCCAATCTCTTCCCAGGGAGAATCCCATGGTGGAAAGTAGCATATGAACAGGCAATACGGTGACAATAATCTCCTCATGGGCCTTCCTCCTATTGGTGGCTAGTGCCCACATGACTAGAGATGTGCAGGCCCAGAAAAATACCAGAAGCATTAGGGGAAAAAACACCCCCACCAATGGGAAAAACCTTTTTTCCACAGGGGAAATGGGAACACCCCACCCCACCCCGATTTTTTCTGGTTTTTTCCTGGGCCTTCACATCTCTGCACAGGACCATCACTTGATGAGCCTCTCCATGGCAGAGGCTGCAAATAGTCCCAAGGGCTTGTTCTTAAGTCTGTTTCAGCAGTTCAGGGCCAGCTCCATAACTTCACAGCACTTTGCACTTTCAAATGTCTTAAAGATGTACGTCATTAACAATTATACTCTGGCTGGAGACTTGTCTCATTGTGTTTGTGTTGCACATTTTGGACTTTTAAATATGATTTAATGTTCAGTTTTTATATTGACTCACATTGTTCAAAACAAAGCTTGTGCTTCCTTTACGTGGCTTTAAGGAAGGCAAGCACTTTAAACAATTGCAGAGGATGTTTTCCACATCCTAGGGAGTATTCCCTACTGATGATATTGTGTTTTGCCCAATATGTTAATCAGTTTCCTTAGAGAACACAATTATAACCAGTGACTCTGAGGAGCAGTGTGGGAACTAACTCTATCCCTCTTTTTATGGAGGCTATTCCTAACTTAACAACATAGACAATCTAGGAGGAAGTCCCATTGAACTTGGTATGTCTTACTTCCGAGTAGACATGCATGGGATTGCAGTGTAAGCAGAGTTACATCTGCTCACATCACTTTCTAAAAGTGCTGTTCCTCTAACCTTAAAAAAGCAGGCTTACAGTGCAATCTTATGCATGTCCATTCAGAAGTAAATCCCATTCAGTCCACTGGAGCTTAGGGCCAAAACAGACATTCCTTTAAATCCATATCTAGCAGCTACATCTTTTTTTCATATTTACTCTAAAGTAGCATATGAACAGGCAATACTAGCCAGTGGGGTGTAGTGGTGAGAGTGTTGGACTGGGACTCGGGAGATCCGGGTTCTAGTCCCTGCTCAGCCATGAAACTCACTGGGTGACTTTGAGCCAGTCACTGACTCTCAGCCTAACCTACCTCACAGGGTTGTTGTGAGGAGAAAATGGAGAGGAGGAGGATTATGTAAGCCGCCTTGGGTTCCTTGCAGGAAAAAAGGTGGGGTATAAATATAATAAATAAATAAATAAATAAATAAAATAAATAGGCTCAGCCCCCCATCTGGATCAGGACCCTAGCATGGGGGGGGGGTATGAGTGACTTTAAGATCCAGATTGGACCACCTGTACCTACTCTAGAGTATAAAAGAAAGATGTAGGTGCTAGATTTGGATTTAAAATAATGTCTGTTTTGGGCCTTTCTCTCAGGCAAGTGTGTATATGATTGCAGCCTTAGGCTAGTATTCTATGCTCACTTACTTGGAAATCCTACTGAACTCAGCAGGATTTATTTCAGAGTAAACATGCATAGGATCAGGATGCAAGAAATCTAAAATGAAGGGTGTGTGTGTGGAGGGCGGAACTCTCATGCCAATAGCGTCCTTTTGCCTTTGGGATTTGTGCCTGACCCCCTCTGGCTATTCCAGGATAACATTTGTTTATACTGTATTTAGTGATACAGTCTCACATTTCTTGGCAGCAAACTAAAGTATGTTTTCTATTTGTGCAATGGCACCAGTTGGCATTTCGTTTCTGGAGGTTTATTAACGTTCAGTCAGATGCACCAGGTTGCCTAGCAGGGCATATCAAAATTTGTGCCTTGAAATCTCTCTCCCCCCCCCCCCATCAGTTTTGTTTGTATGTTTATTTGTTTTGTTTATGAAAAGTGAAGATATAGCAGGAGGTTCCATGTCAAATCTTCTCATCTGGAAACTCTTCATCTGTGTCTATTCGAAGGACAATAGTAAAAGTGAATACAAAAATGGATTCCGTATGATATTCATTGGTACGAATTTAACAGTGCCAGGTGCTTCAACTGGATTAGTCAATTGGATTATTCAATTGGATTATTCATATGGAGTATCTTGTTTCTGTACCATTCACACATGTTTTGAGAACAGGAGTCTTCCCCTTAATAGATCACATATAGTATAAGGGGACTTCAGACAAACCCTCTCATGTGTTAAAAGCACATATATGAGAGGGTAATAATTATAAATGTATCATTTCATCCTTATAAATGTATCATAGCCATACATTCCTTGACTTTTGAGTTTTTCCTAAATTCTAATCTAAAGAATACTAATGCTTGCCTGATCTGAAATTCTTTCTCATAAAAAGCAGAGGCCAAGAATGATATGTCAGAGTTAATTCTCCTTTGATATTTCTCCCAGCTATTCAAAATTTGTCCAAGTATCAAATTCTCCTTTCAAGCCATTCTCCACACTCATTTACGTAAGCCTTAAACCAGCCATAGCCCTTAAAACAGTTGAGAGGTGGTCTAGTTCATACCATGCAGGCTCAGTTCAGACGTAACAGGAAACCTTGGTGTTCTACTATATGAACGAGCCACAGTGATCCTCAGGCTCATGCGCTCCCCTTCCTCCTCTCTTGAAGCATTTGTGTCCACTTTTACACAAACCACAGTTCTTTGTAATGTCCAGACCTGGGGAACTGTAGTTTGTTTAAAATATGGTTAGTGAAAACAAGCCAGGATCAAATGATGTTTATAATGTTATTAAGAGAGCAGTCCTAAGTTCTCAGAGTGTAGCCCCCGATACTGGATGCTCCATTCCTTCCTATGCCCTGTCAGCAATCTCATGGCCACCAATGTGAGAAATACATGGGCAGCGCCATCCTATGTGGCTGCCCGTAACCCTCCAAACCCAGAGGATTAAGGGCATCCAGTTGTGTGTGGGAGGAGCGCAGCAGATAGGATTGCTGCCGCGGTCCCCTCGCCCTCAGAAACATCTAGACGGCTGATTTCGGCCATCTAGATGTTTTACACCTCCTCCTGAGGAGGAGAGGCTGCGGCAGTGCTTGGATTCCTCTGAAGCTGGGGGTGCCTCACTCCTCCCCGCCCCCAGGAACGCCTCCCCCCATGGGGGAACTGAAGACAGTCTTCCGCCTTCGGTTCCCAGCCGGCGCGGAAAGAACATACAGGCCTGTGGCTTACGCTGGCTCAGCTTGTCTGAGTGTGGAAAGCTAAGCAGGGTCCGGCCTGGTTATTACTTGGATGGGAGACCCCTCCTCTAGTTTCCTGCATTGAGCAGGGGGTTGGACTTGATAGCCTTGTAGGCTCCTTCCAACTCTATGATCTATGAAATCTATGAAACTGTGCTGGCTACGAGGTGTGGGGGAGGGCGCTGCATGCTCAGACTCCCCACTGCAACCTCAGAAGGGGTTTCCGAGGTTTCATAGATTTCATAGATTTTCATAGATTTCAACCTAAAGGTTGCAGCGGGGAGTCTGACCAGTCAATCAGGCAAGGTCGGAGGGCCATAGGATTGCACCCTTAGTGATCCAGAGCAAAAAGTTTTCAGGGCATAATTTGAGGAGACATCATGCAATAATTTTCTGAAGCTAAATTGGTCTAGGTTTGGTCAGTGCCTAGATGGGAGACCATCCTCAGTGAGATATGAATGCAGTAAGAAAAACTCTTGGTGAACTTTAATTGTTTAGGGTTTTGTTTATTTTGAGGGGCATGTTTTGCTATTTGGTTTCTTTATATTTTTGTATTATCTGATTATATATTTCTGAGCGAAATTAATTAAACAAAAAAAGATACCTAGCTCCCCCCTCCCACCACCACACCCACACTCAATGTAGGGGTGAAGTAGGGAATCTAACCCACGTTAATTATAATGAATGTGCAGCCCAAGGATGGAAACATTGATTAATATGGAACACAAGCATTAGTGTATTCTTAATATCGTAAGCATCAAACGGCTAGCGATGGAGTGTGTCTATCTGGCATCTTCCAGAGATGACGCCAGGTAGACGAGCCATTAGATATGGCGCATTTATTGTGCGTGTTTTAATGTTTAATCTTGCAAGCCTGTGTAGCTGCATGCATATAATAAAAGCCCAACATAACATGGATTTTACGTGGTTTGGGAATGGATTTGCTGGGGGAAACCCTAATTCTCGGGAAGAGGCATTTAGCTGTGACTTTCTCTTTGGTACTACTGGGCAGGATTGAAGCCTTGGCTCTGCAAGACCGCTTCCAGTAACTCAGCATCAAGTCTCCTCTTGCACTTCCTGGTCCCCGCAGCTCTTTGCTCCGGCAGCGTGCTGAATTATGATCCCAATTTTGCAGCCCTGAAAAACATAGCACAACTCAAGGAGCTTTTGGAAAGATGGTGCTGTTTGAACCCCTTGAGTTCTACAGCATTGCAGTTGTGCCTGCTAATTTTCACAGGGAGACTTCTCTTTTGCCCCCACACCCGCTAGTGGTTTAAAAAAAAAAAAAAAGACATTGTGGCAGGATCCCTGGAACACAGCCTTTCATCAGCAGGAACTTCTGTGAACTTCCTGTCAGCAATCTGAGTGGTACTGAGGCCTGGGCAATGTGGTAGAGGGGGCAGCACCCCCCTGAAGGGGTGTCATTGTTCAGACATTTTCCTAGCTGCCCTAACCTTTCACTGTTGCTTTTTCTTCTTTTCCCCTGTATTAATGCAACCTGTTTAGAGGGGTGAGGTGGGGGTTTGAAATGCTGAGTAAGTGCGCGCTTGCTTGCTGCTAGGCAACGGAAACGAGGTGAAGAGGGTTTGGGTGAAAGGGAGTGGAATTCTTTTCTGCAGGCCTCTTTCCTCGAGGAGGGGTCTCCAGCCCGAGGACGGCAGCTGCTGGCTGGCTGGCTGACAGACAGCAGGCTTCCTCTGCAGAAATTTCTGACGCTGCAGCTGCCCTGCCTAAAGTGACACACCCAGCAGCAAAGGAATACACAGCTCTTGAGTTGTCTGGTGAACGGAGGGACATCTCTCTCCTCTCCGCCTCCCCACTTCGTTTTTAGAATGTGGGGCAGTGTCAGCGTCCACCCCCCATCTCCTTCAAGAAAGAGGTTTTCTCCGCCTTCCCCCCAATCTGGTGCTCTCCAGAAGTTTTGGACTTCAACTGCCAGCATTCCTGACTGTTGGCTACCGTGGCTGGGACTGACAGGAGTTGAAGTCCAACAAGCTTGTCTGAGTGTGGAAAGCTAAGCAGGGTCAAGACTTGGATGGGAGACCCCTCCTCTAGTTTCCTGCATTGAGCAGGGGGTTGGACTCGATAGCCTTGTAGGCTCCTTCCAACTCTATGATCTATGAAATCTATGAAATTAAAATGCAATTAATATTTCATGCAGAGTTTTGTAATATCATTTCTCCCCCACTACTGATCTGAAAATGCACAGTGAGATGTTTACTCTGAATTTTAAGCCCCACTTTGTTCCATGGGATTTGCTCCCTACTAAGGGTGCAATCCTATGGCCTCCTGACAGAGTCTAGATGGCCATACGAGAAGTCAGAGTGCCAGCTCTGACCTTGGAAACGCGCTACGAGGTTGGAGCTGGGACTCCAAGTTTGGAGCGTCCACTCTCGTCGCCGGCATAGAAAGAACCGCACCGGCTACAGCTCTGAGATCGTAAGACCAGCCTCAGAGCCGGAGTTCTGAGGGCGTTTCAGGGGGGCAGGGAGGAGTCAGGTTGCACTGGAGGTGGCTTATGTAGATGTAGGAGTGGTCTCCATACCTGTCTAAGCTGATATTTAATACTTGAACAATGTATCATACAAGCTGATAACTCGTAGGTATCAGCTGCAGCAAATATATACTACAGCCGAGGATGTGGATAAGGTGCTTGGTAGGATCCTGCCGACCCCGTGTCTGCTCAACCCTTACACATTGTGGCTGATTAGATCTGACAAGGAGGGGACAGCTGGATGGATCCTGGAAGAAGTCAGTGCCTCTTTAAGAGAGGTACTGGTCCCAACCTCCTTAAAGGAGGCCATTTTGAGGTAACTCCTGAAGAAACCATCACTGAACCTGGAAGTTCTTCACAATTATAGGCCAGTGGCTGGCAAATGCTCTCTTTTGTGGCAAGGTGCAACGAGTGTGTGGTGGCTGAAGAGATCCAGGCTCTCTTGCATGAGACTGATTTTCTGAATCCATTTCAATCATGGTTACTGTACTGAAACAGCTTTGGTCACCTTATGGGATGACTCTTATGGGAAAGAGACAGGGGGAGTATAACCCTGTTGATTCTCCTTGGCTTCTCTGCAGCTTTCGATACCATCAACCATAGTATCCTACAAGAAAGGATATTGGAGTTAGGTATGGGCAGGACTGCTTTGCTGTGGTCCCCCTCTTACTTGGATAAATGTTTTCAGAAGGTAGTGCTGGAGAAATTCTGCTCAACCCTATAACATCTTTGCTTCAAGGTCCCATTTTATCCCACATGCTGTTTAACATCTACATGTTACAGAATGGGAGACACTTGGCTCAACAATACTACAAATGAGAAGGATCTTGGAATTGTGGTGGATCACAAACTGAATATGAGCCAGCAATGCGATGTGGCTGCAAAGAAGGCAAATGCTATTTTGGGCTGCATTAATAGAAGTATAACTTCCAAATCGCGTGAAGTGATAATTCCCCTTTACTCGGCACTGGTTAGGCCTCATCTTGAGTACTGCGTCCAGTTCTGGGCACCACACTTTAAGAAGGTCATAGACAAACTGGAGAGGGTTCAGAGGAGGGCAACGAGGATGATAAAGGGACTGGAAACAAGGCCCTATGAGGAGAGACTGAAAGAACTGGGCATGTTTAGCCTTCAGAAGAGGAGACTGAGGGGAGATATGATCGCACTCTTCCAGTACTTGAAGGGTTGTCACACAGAGGAGGGCCAGGATCTCTTCTCGATCATCCCAGTTTGCAGGACACGGAATAATGGGCTCAAATTACAGGAACCTAGATTCCACCTAAACATCAGGAAAAATTTCCTGACTGTCAGAGCAATAAGACAATGGAATCAACTACCTAGGGAGGTGGTTGGCTCTCCCAATCTGGAGGCATTCAAGGCGCAGCTGGACAGCCATCTGTCAGGGATGCTTTGACCTGGATTCCTGCATTGAGCAGGGGGTTGGACTCGATGGCCTTGTAGGCCCCTTCCAACTCTACTTTTCTATGTGATTCTATGATTCTACATGAAATTACTGAGTGAGGTCAGTCTGGGGTTTGGAGTGCATGGTCATCAGTATGCAGATGACTATGCTCTTTGGAGCCAGGTGAGGCTGTGGGGATGATCTATGATCCTTCACAAAGTAGTGCAAGTGCACTTTTTCCGCTTGAAGAGGAATGTTATTACTCTTATTCTGCTGCACTTATCTTAAAACATAAAGAATTTGAGTCAATCTGTGGACACTCTTGATAATATTAGAACTCAGAAGAAAATCAGAATAAATTTGGTCTCCTTTTTACTTGCTTGCTTCTTTGTTTCCACTCTGTTAGCACTGTTGTCACCCTTGGAACCATGAGAGCTAGAAACTTTTTTTTGTTGCTGCTTTAAGTTAAAGGTGGAAGTCTCAGGATTTCAGGAAGAAACATTAGGCCACTGCCTTGCAGTGCTACACATGGAAACAGAGCAATTTGAGGAATGTGAATGCCAGAGTAGAGTCTGAACGTTCAGTTGTTGCCCTGCATCAGGGAACCGATGGGACGGAAGTATACGCGAGGAGCAACATGAAACTAGACCCTTCCCACATTCTAAAGGGGCAATTTAGCAGCTGTGCATGTGCAGCGAGCTATTTCTGCCGGGAAGGGATCCACAAAATGTGACGGGAGATTTCTGAAATCATTTGGCGTATAGTTAAAAAGAGGGTTACGTCAGGGGTCTGGTGCGTGTGCAGAGACAGTAAATAATCCAATATGCTCCAGCCCTTTGAAGCCTTTACACGTTTTGGCAGCTTTCATAGAAACCGCTGAAGGAGAAGGCATTCTAGTGCTGCAGTGGACAGGCATTTGGACGCTGTTGCAATGTCACACAGCCGCCTTGATCCTCCCCTTTTGTTTCCACTGGCTCCTCTCCCCTTTGCTTTTTTTGGGGGGGAAAAGTGCTCGCAGCAGCAGCAGCGCCAAGGAGAAGAGGCTGCAAGGGCTGCCACGGTTTTAGTAGTTTTCTAGTAAATGCCTGTGAGCATGTCACCATTCGCCTCAGGAGTCACTCCCTTTGCCAGATGATTGGCTGCGCGCTTGAGAAGTGATGTCTCTTGCGCTGCGTGCTCACAAAGCGGTCAGCCGCTTGGCACCATGTCGCAGACCCCAAACACTTCTCAACAAGTCTCTTTTCGTGGCTGTAAAGTCTGAGAGAGAAACTTCTCTTGTGGACGAGTTGCGTGTCTGTTTGTTTGGTGGAAGAGATGGTAGTTTCTAGCCCCGAGGTTCAGCTGTGGTGGCGGTCAGACAGCTGTAAAACGAAAGAATCACAAACAAGGAAAGCAGGAGGGGGGTTAAAGGGGCCCAAATGAGTTATATTTTAAAACTTGGATTATGTGGACTTATAAATATGAATCTGCATTCCTTTTTCAAGCGCCATTTTACTGCTTTGAACTGCCTGTAGTCAATTTTAGAAAGGCAGAGTATAATAAGCAAGAAGCCTTGAATAAATGAAAATCTGAAGGGGAAATTTTCTGAATAAAAATATAATTTATTTTATTTGTTTGGTTTTTTAATTATTATTCCACCCTTCCTCCAAGGAGCTCAGGGCAGCATATGTGGTTCTCCTCCCACCCATTTTATTCTCACAACAACCCTGTGAGGTAGGTTTAAGGTGCGAAGTAGTGACTTGCCAAAGACACCCAGTGGGATTCATGATGACTGAGTGGAATTTTGAACCCACGTTTCTCCAGTCCTAGTCTAACACACTATCTCTGGAGTCATAAGAACATAAGAGGAGCCCTGCTGGATCAGACCAAGGGTCCATCTAGTCCAGTATTCTGTTCACACAGTGGCCAACCAGCTGCCCATGGGATCCCACAAGCAGGACATGAGTGTAACAGCACCACCCCACCCATGTTCCTCAGCAACTGGTATACACAGGCATACTGCCTCTGATACTGGAGGTACCATATAGCCATCAGGACTAGTAGCCATGGATAGCCTTCTCCAGTGTGCTCCCAGATACCTCCAATGGCACCCTCCAGGCTCCCTGCCTCTCTTTAAAAAAAAATTTTTTTTTAAGAGTTTCTAAAATTATTTCTTTAACTGGAAGGCTGTTTTGTACTTAGGTTCTTGGGCATATTACCGGTACTTTTCTTTTAATGTCAGTTTGGGAAATGGCCACACCTACCGCAGCCGTTTTGTGAATGGGCAATCCCACTCGTGGCAGCCATTTTGTGAGAGTGCCCCAGCACACTGTCAAAATTCCAAATGTGCCCACTGGAGTTCCCATCCTCACAAGCCAGGATTGCTTGTGAGCACGGGAAGCCAACCAGACTAGCAGTTGAATCTTACTTCAGGTCTGACTGAGGACAGGACAGCGTCCTCCACCACACCTGAGAAAAGCAGGCTAGCTTAGGGGCCCCTGTGCAGGCCATGTGGTACACACCCCTTCATTCTCCCAACATCTCCTTAGTGCTCCTTAGCCCACCCCTGCACCACCGCCTGAGGTGGCTGCCTCACTCTGCCTGACAGTAGGGCCGGCCCTGACATTGGCATCAGTGCAGAAAGGGAAAGGACCAGAAAAATCTTGTGCACAGACATCCTGTAACTTGGCAAGCCTTGGGTATGCTAAATATAAGTGCACCCATGACTCCAAAAAACCTTCACGTGGAAGTTCCCTTGTGACGTTTGATTAAAACATGCAAGTCAGTGCCCCCGCCCCCTGGTTTGTGACTTCATATGGTTTTGCCTCTAGTCTTCAGAGCTGAGCTGAACGGGAGGCAAAAGCATCACCCAAGAGAGGCAGGCTGAAGGCAGGCCTTGGGGGGCCCTTGCTCAGGAGTGCCACAAACTCCCACTGCCAGTACCACTCGAGACACCTGAGCTGCCAGTTAGCCACCTGCCCTGTAAACGAACACGGTAACACACGTATCGTAAGGGGCTCTGCCTGCCAAGACACGGGTGCCAGTGATTGCAGAGCATCATCAAATGTGCAAGGCAGCCCCGGACTCGCAGACCAGAGGGTGCGGCTGACCTACCCAACAATGTAATTGAGTAACCCAGCCCTACTCCACATTCCATTTATTAATTTGCAAATTACTAGTGCATTTACAGGGTTTACAAATCTACACAATATAAACAATAGCTCATCTCGCACATCCCAAGCCACGACTTTCCTCCAAGAGCTAATGAGAAACAAACGGCAAAGAAAAGGACAGAAAGAAAGAAAGAAAGAAAGAAAGTGCGGTTCAGGAGGAAGAGAAAGAAAAGAGGGTGAGAGGAGCAGGGGGGAAAGGAAGGGGGAAGTGTAGGCCAGTACGAGCTTCAGTACTGAAAGAAATCAGCAACATCCTGCCAGATAAAAGTGTGACCTTCAGGGGTCTTTTCCTCCATGCTCACCTCTAGCATTCCTTCTAGTCCCTGCTCAGTAGGACTGCAGTGGCAAGGCTTCCAGTGTTGAAATATGAATCTCTTTGCCCTCAGGGAAGCTCATTGAACCCACTCAGCAGTCTTCCCCAGCTCAGCGTCTTTCAGGTGTGTCAGACTACAAAACCCATCGCCCCCAGCCAGCATGACAATTGGCCATGTTGGCTGGGAATGATGGGAGTTGCTGCCCGACACATCTGGAGAGTACTGTGTTGAGGAAGCCTGCCATACAGTATCATATTTTGAAAGCACCCACCAGAGCAGAATATAACCCAGAACCAAATGACAAAAGGAAAATAATGGGCCAATTTGCACAGCACGACAGCCCGTGGGCTGTTGGGGACCAATGGGAGAATGCGGACATGCTACCTGCAGTGCACCCGCCACTTCCGCTTTTACTCAGCAACCCACGATCCGCTCCTTCGTAGGTTGCTTAGCATCTCGTCTGAACCCAGAGCGCATAGCCCCTAAACAACCCAGTGCTCCAGGTTTGGACAACATGCTGAGCAACCTACGAAGGAGCCGATCGTGGGTTGCTGAGTAAGAGCGGAAGTGATGGTTATGCTGTAAGCAGCACATCCTCTGTCTCCCACTCATGCACGACAGCCCATGGGTTGTAGTACCAGGTCAATCTAGAACCAGGTCAATGTAGACAAAGGCAAACCAAGGTTAACACAGTAATTCACTTCATGCTCCGAATCAAGAACTTGAGGGCAGCCCCAAAAACATGCACAGGAGCCCACTGGTAGGAAGTCCCATATCTCCAACACAAAGATGAAGGCAAGGCTTGAGTCACGGCCACATTTGAGAAAGCCAGTGGGAGAACTGAGGGACCAGAACAGAGTTTTCTTTGTGGTAGAAGTATCCTATATAGGTACTAATGGCAAATGCATTCTCCAAGTGTGGACCCTTATGTAGCTAAAACAGCCCCATCCACACACAAGAGGGAGCTATTGGCAGGCTCAGAGAAGTTCCAAGGTTTGTAGAAGTACAAAAAAACACAGCAACTTGGGGGGGGGGGGATCTTATAGTGTGCGGTGGGGAGACCCCAAAATAGCCCAATGAGGACTGAGCATGTTCAGTAGGCACAGAATGCTGAAAAAATGGAAAGGGGTTGGAATAGAATGGAGTATCCTGGAAAGGGATATGGCTGTCTGGGTAGAAGAATCCTGAATAGGAGCACTCCATCCTACAACATACTCTTTCCATAAATAATGATTTTGTATTCTGGTCTGCTAGAATATCCCCCTCTGTCTTGGAGGAGGGTGCCAAATGCACTCTGCCATCCTAAACTTGATTCCTATTTCAATTCCAGAAGCAGTATCATTAGATTTCCAGGGTGATGAGTGATTGGGTCAGCTCAGCTGGGCAACCGGAAATAGCCAGTGGTATTAAATTGCAAGTACGTACTGTGATAATTACTGCAACTTCAGTAGGTGAGGAAAGTGCAGCAGGCCAGTGCAAAAGTGACCTATCTTGACATTCCTTTGTACTGGGCAGAAAGCACTTGAGAAAAAACTTGTAATGGTCTGATACTTACCTTGCTCTTGCATGCAGCTGCCCTTGAAAAGTGTTCAGAAACTGGAACTAGTGCAAAATTGCTGTTGCCAGGGTGTTGTATGGAGCCAGGCATTGAGAACAGTTTTGGTTGCCAGTTTGTTTTCTGGCTCAATTCAAAAGTGTTGTTTTAACCTTTCAAGCCCTAAATGGCTTAAGGACCGCCTTCTTTCATATGCTCCTTCCCATGTGCTCAGTTCATCAGCTGAGGCGCTGCTCCAGATCCCTTGGCTGTCTGAGGTGTGGCAGGCCACGACAGGGAGTAGGGCCTTTTTGATGGTGGTCCCCACTTTGTGGAATGCTCTTCTGGTTGAGTTTCGACAAGCCCCAGTGCTAGATAACTTTATGAACCTTTCTTAAAAGCTGGTTACTTAAGAAGGCATTTAGTTGAGAAAACTCCTCTTCTGTGGGTATGTCAATGCTGCTCCCATTTATCTTCATCCTCTTTTTGTTCTTATGAGCTGCTGCTTTTGCTGCTTGCTGGAATTTTTAGTTCCTTATGTTTTAATTGTATGTTATTATGGTGACGGTTTAATGAATTGTGTGGATTTGTCTGTATATTGTTTGGTATTTTATTGTTAGCTGCCTTGAGTTCTTTTTTTGAAAAAAGGCAGAATATAGTTGTTTTTAAATCAATCAATAAAATTATACCCAAATATATATTTCATGGGATCTATACAACTAAAAGTACAATCCTATAAAATTTTAGACAGAAAAAGGCCTACAACCCCCAGCATGCCCCAGCCAGGATAGCGGGCTGGGGCATGCTGAGAGTTATAGGCCCTTTTTCTGTCTAAACTTGCATAGATAGGATTATGCCCTAACGCTGTGAAGAAGCTTGGATTTCTATCCAATTTGCATGCTCAGTCATTCTTTCAAAAGCACACATTTAGTTGCCTAGATTTCAGTAGGATTGAGTAGATCAGTAGGATGTGAGTTTGGGGTTTTAAGCTAGGATTATGAAATCCTTGGATCCTCACCACAAATATTACTGCCTTTTGGCCTTCCTAAGTATCTGTAATGACAGGTTTGCCATCAGCAAAGGGGTCTTGAACATTCTGTAAAATGTTTATGGTACCACTTGGATTATCCCAGCCTTTCCCTTTTGTAAATAGATGTTTATTTAAGAGATTCCAAAACTAGATGGAGAGACAAAACCTTTATGTTTCTGTGCCATGTGGAGCTGCTATTCATGTGCAGGAGACTTTTCCTTTTTATGCATTAGAATTAGGCAAAATCAACCAAGAATTTATTCTGCATAAGCCCCACTGAAATAAATGGAAGCCACACAAGAGCGTAATAAGCACTCTTATATCACTCTGGTTAATTTCAGTGGGGTTTATGCAGGAGAAGTTCCCAAACTTGGATTAAGCTCAAAGACAAAGTGAACAGCTGTATGTTTAGAATTGTGATGAGTTTATGTATTGTACTTTTAATATTTTGCTATGGCCTGTAGCTGGATCAGTATGCAATCAGTTCTGTAGGTGACTGACAGGAGATATGAACGCCTTGCACTTTTTAATGAATAGAAGTCCCTTTGGGGTTTCCCTAGGGCCGTGATGGCGAACCTATGGCACGGGTGCCACAGCTGGCACGCAGGGACCTCTCTGTGGGCACTCGAGCCATTGGTCACCAGATCGCGAAAAGACCGTCCCCTTCTGCAAAACACTAATGATCTTGTTCTTTCTCACAGTGTGGAACAGAATGATTTTATTCTAGAATTCCTGTTACAGAATTCTTTTCTACATTATCACATTTAAAAGATTTTGAAGAATGATGCACAGAGCATGGCTTGGATGTAAAGCCCTAACAGTTGACCTGAGTGCTGCATGTGTTGCTCTCAAACTAACGGAGTATGAGCCAAGGTTTGACAAATTATCAGCATGCATGCAATAGCAAAAATCACATTAATTGTGCAAAAGCATGCCCAATGCAAACTTTTAGCTAATGCAGTGTTTGCAGTCCAAGACATAAAGTGTTTAAAATGTGTTAAGCACGTTTAGTTTTCTTTTTTATCTTGCTCATCCTAGTATAGGTTGACTTTTACTTTTACTAATCCGACACCTGTAGAAGCAGGGAAAGGACCCGGAGTAAAGCTTGGCATATAATCATATTACAAGTTGAGAATCCCTTAACCAAAAATACATGTGCCTAATTATTTAAAAAGTTTGTATAAATTCCCTTCAGGCTATGTGTACAATGTAGTACTATAATAATTTTCTGAATTGATTTTTTCCCCAACAAAAAACTGTTTGTATCATTGAAAGCTCTGTTATTGTGTTTTTCTTTAAAGACAAAAGATGTTAATTAGTTCGGACAACTGTACGAGTTGTTTTTCTAAAACTAAAACCTCGGTATTCAGGTTTAATTGCAGTGTTGGCACTTGCAATTTGGGCACTTGGGCTCAAAAAGGTTCGCCATCACTGCCCTAGGGAATACACCCCTTGCATCAC
Organism: Shinisaurus crocodilurus; assembly: GCA_021292165.1. NCBI lineage: Eukaryota > Metazoa > Chordata > Lepidosauria > Squamata > Shinisauridae > Shinisaurus > Shinisaurus crocodilurus. The sequence goes on from CM037878.1 coordinate 37,870,637, forward strand.
TCTTTTGCCCCACTAGGTGTCACTGTCAGGCTACAGAAAAACAGCCTCCCATGGCTGGCTGGCACTCAATGTGTCGTCGTCTTCTCTTAGAGAAGTATTGTATTCCTACATCATTTTTAGTTACTAATGACATTCTGATTTACTGGTCTGTGACCGAACTAAATTTCATTTATTCAATGATATTCTGTTGTATCAAGTTGCTAGTTCCAGGGTTATGAATGGTTAACTACTACAAAGCTTGAATTCCAAAGGGATTTGTGTATCGAATCAAATAACATACCTTGGTCCCGTTGGATCTCAGCTTTCTCTTGCAGCCATCTGCACAAATCAGAAGGCGTAAAGGAGATGCAGCCATAATTTGAGTTTAAGATGCGGGCAAAGACGTGGGTGCTCTGGATAGCTTCTTTGAGACGGTCCTTATGTCTGTAGCAGTGAAGTTCTGTATTGTAATAAATAAATCCATGGCCCAGATCCAGAGAATGACTTGTACACACCTAGGGAATAACTTGCACACAGCTTTTGCTTGCTTATGGAGGGATTGCCAGTTTCCCCTTCTGGCTGCAAGCCTTTACGCCTGGGGTGGGCAGAAGGTAGAACTCCAGACGTTTTGGATTCCCAGAAGCCTCTGCCAAAGGGCAGGAATGCTGGGAGTTGAAGTCCAAAACGTCTGGAGATCTACTTTCTGCCCACCCCTGCCATATCAGATACTGCTCCAGTACCCCCCAGGGCTGGAGAGGGAGCAACCACAAGGGCTGCAGTGTAAATGGAGGCCTGAAAAGCATTTTTGGAGAACACTCCTGTGCTAGGATGCACGGGAATAACTGGAATTTCCGAAACCACCAGCTTCTGTCACATTTTGTCTGAGCAGAGATTCTGATTGATAACAAACCTATGTATGCTAACTTTACCAGAAATAGGTCCTTTCATACATGAGAGACCTCCTGGGAACCGTAGGTAGCCACCTTGAGTTCCATGGTGGAAGAAAGGTGGGGTATAAATGTAATAAATAAATATACTTTCTTATTTCAGATATATGTGTAAGGAGGAACCTAAATCTGGGTTCACTTTATCTGTGATCCTCTGCCCCATGTGGTGAACCACTCACGGCCACACAGACAAGGTTGAACCAGTTGTGTTAATCATCCTGGGCTCCACCTACTAAGACAAGAAGTCTATCGGCTCCTCATGACCTGACTTACATAAATGTTTCCCAGTCAGATTCTGGCCTTGTTTTGCAAAGTTACCCATGTTATTTCCCAAGCGCCTGCTCTTCTCAACATGATCTAGGGATGTGCTAATGCTGGGAAGTCTGGCTTGTTTGAGCTCAACGGACTTCCTCCCTGCTTCTGATCCAGTGATTGGAAGCGGGCTGAGTTGGGTGGTTTTCCGGCTTTCTGCAGACTTCCTTCTCTAAGATGGGCTGCGGTTTGCACATTTTTTTAATCACTAAGGAAATTTGTGCAAATCATAGTATTTTGCACATTTTGTGCAAATCGGCACCCGAAAAGCAGATGGATCTAGCGTGATTTGCGCAAAATCGGCCAATTTGCACAAATTGCGTGAGGACCATGTGCTTTTTGGGTGCCGATTTGCACAAATTGCATACATTTAAGCAAATTTCCGTAGCAGGTTAAAAAAAAAGGTGCAAGTTGCAGCCCGTCTTAGAGACAGAAGTCCACGAACTGGTCTGACTTGCACCATAGTGAGTTGGTGCCAGTGCAGGGCTGGCGAACCAGAATCAGGGGGGCCGAATCATGAAAATCAGTCGGATTTTCACCCCCCCGCTATCGGATTCCTCACACATCCCTAAGTCATCATCATCTGTGTGACCTCTCTTGGCCTTCCTTCCTAGCTTGGCATTGGCCCTCTACTGACCCCCACCTCATCTCTCTCCAAACTCTGGTCCCATCCTGCTTGGAACAGACCCTCCAATATTTCACAGTCTAAAATAAGGACCCGTGCATTGCTGACGCTTTCTGAGAAAGGATCACTCCCCCAGCCCAGCCCAGCCCAGCCCAGCCCAGCCCAGCCCAGCCCAGCCCCAGCTCACCTTTACACATTGCTGAAGGCTCTTCTTATTACACATTCCATAGGTGTACTGTGCAGTGGCCTGCCTGGCATCAGTTTCCAAAGGAATGTGTTAAGCCAAATGTTTCCTTTTTAAAAATGTGAATGTCTAATAAGAATTATTTATTTATTTATTACATTTATACCCCGCCTTTTTTCCTGCAAGGAACTCAAGGTAGCTTACAGAATCCTCCTCCTCCTCCTCCTCCTCCTCCTCCTCCTCCTCCTCCTCCTCCTCCTCCTCCTCCTCTCCATTACATTCTCACAGCAACCCTGTGAGGTAGGTTAGGCTGAGAGTCAGTGACGGGCCCAAAGTCACCCAGTGAGCTTCACAGCCTAGTGGAGACTGGAACCTGGATCTCCCGAGTCCAACCACTAGGCCACACTGGCTTTCTATTGTTGTTGTTGTTGGTATTTATGTCCCATCTTTCAGAATAAAATCCTACCAAGGTGGATTACAAGTAAAACAACAGTACATGAATAAAACCCATTATAAAACAATATGGAAAATCACTCATAAGGATCTGTCCCACAGGGCAGCTGAAGGCAGAAAGGCCTGTCGGGGAAAGGAGGGACAGTCCAACTGGAGCAGGGCCCCAACATGATCTTCACCAGCCTGCCTGCCTGCCTGCCTGCCTCTCTCTTCTGGGATCCTTCACACTGGGCAGTTCAATCGCTTCACAATGGGTCTGGTTGTACATATTGTAGAATATCTGCAGCTCAAGCACATTCAGCAACACGATCTGCAGGTGGACGGGAAGCAAGGCGCTGGCTTTTTGTGTCTATGTGCGTGCATTTGCATTCTTGTACTCTAGAGCCACTCAAACATTTAACGTCTAGAGACCGAGGGAGAAGTTGAAAGCTGAAGTATTCTAGTGTGCATGTGTGAATACCAGCAAAAAATAAAAAAATGTTGAAGGCAGGCACAGAATGTGTTTCTGTCCCCCAAGGCAAAACATAGCACTGATTTACTCTGGACAGGTTCCTGAAAGTAGGGATCATTCCTGGTAAATAGAGTCGGAGCATATGTGGGACGCATACCTCCAACACCCTGTGTTCTTGGCTGCCCATGTCCCAGCACTGACAGTATGTATTCATTTTCTACTTTAGGAAGCTGATTTGTACAGACAACTTCCCATGGAGTCTGAGAACCTGGCCCCGGTTCAGACTGCGGTGAGCACACCTAACATGACACAAGACATGAGATCTATTACAAATAATGGGTCGGATCCCTTCCTGAACAGGCAAGTACACTGTTTGCTCACCAGCGATTTTATGTTCTGTAGTCTGGGCCACGTTTCAAATCCTCTTGCCTGTTAGGGAGCCTGTGATTTCCAAGTGGAGTCATTTAGCCTTTGAGTTTGTAGATTGAGGTGGAGAAGGGAAAGAGGCAGATGCTTGAATTAAGCAGGTATTTGATCGTTGTATAGCCAATTCTGATTTAAATATTCCTTTCTTTGTAATTCTGATTTAAATATTCCTTTCTTTGTAATTTGGGAACAGGCCGATGTGGGTGTAGGACACGCCACTGTCATTCAGCCTGAGGAAGATTCTGCATAACTAGAAAAACGTGCACACCACATAGCGCACCTTGATTGGTCCTAATATATACAGGTGCTGCTTTACTGGCCCTGTGAAGTTTGATCTAATGGACTGATACAGCTACTTGTTTTTGAACAATTGTCATAATCTGGCATTGGTGGAAGTTTTGATGCAGCCTTCATCTCCTAGTTCAAATTGTAGCTGCAGGCATTGCGTGTGCTACACAACCAACGTGGTTGGTGCCAAGAGGCGGGTGGGAACAGGTTTGGTTAAAACATGCAGATTAACATGCACTTCTCCCTATGTCCACTTGCTCTGTGTAAACTTTCTCCCCAGAGTCAGGCTACTGACAAATTTTGAATTCTTGGCCGAGAGTGGGATGGCAGATAGAAGGCAATGGGTCAGCACAGTCAGGGGACAGGGAATAGGGGTCAGGAAATAAGCCCAGGAAGCTGTGAAACACACTGAAACCTCACCAATGACCACAGGGACATCGAAAGCTGCCTTATACCATCACAGACTATTTATCCATCTAGTCCAGAATTGTCTGCTCTGACTGGCAGTGGCTTTTCAGGGCCTCAGGAAGAGGCCTTTCCCATTACCTGCTACTAATCTTTTTTTAAAAAGAGAGAGAGAGAGAGAGAGAGAGAGAGAGAGAGAGAGAGAACACCTGGAAATTGCAGAGATTGAGCCTGGGACCCTTTGCATGCAAAGCATGTTCTCTACCACTGAGCTGTGGGCCCTCTCTCTTACCCATGCCTAGCTTCATTTCATTTTCGAGCTTTCTCTGCCGCCTAATTGCAACCATGAGGTCTAAAATGATTTGTGTGTGTGTGTGTGTGTGTGTGTTTTAATTCAAACCTAAGCTTTCCAGATTGCCAAATTCTGTGCTAGATAACTGATTGGCATGGGGGAACCGACAAAGCAAGTGGAGTGCACCCAGGCCTATTTTGGGCACTTAGGTCTAGGCACTTGGACTCCTGCTGTTCTCTCAAAAGCCATCCTGGGGACATATGCCTTGATGAAGCACAACCTTGACTGAGGATTCTTCATGTCTCAATTCATAGTGGGCCATACCATTCCAGGGAGCAGAGCACAGACAGTGGCCTAGGCTTAGGATGTTACAGCATACCAACTACACCTGAAGACTTCCTCAGCAATGTAGATGAGATGGACACAGGTAGGAAACAAGAAGCACATTTTTAAAAATTATTTTTAAAGAAATGATAAGTGATCCGCTCGATGGCCCATGTCGCTTTTATGCTTGCCTGAACTGCATATTCTGTTGCATCCGCTTCCCTATGAAACCATGAAGACCATGGTTCTGGGGTTCAAACTTTCCTATAAGCCAGTGCTCGAATTATGGGGGAAGAGGTAGGGATAATGAAATCCATGTAAATTCACATAATGAAAACCACAAGCGCCATCCCCCAATTCCCCACAATTTTAGCCAAACCCCATGCTGTACCCTTCTAAAAACTATAGCAAATGGGGCCATCACAAAAGGTAAGGGGGCACAGGTCACTCTGCCCCCTCTGTCATTCGAGCATTGCTATAAGCCCTTCCATGAAAGCCCTGTTAGGCAGGGGCTGGCATTGCTGTCTGTGACTATTGTCTCAGGTACTCTACATATGATCAGATGTGCTCTCTTCTCCAGCTGGTTGGTATGTGAGAAAACCAGATTCCATGCTCAATAATAACTTCTGAAACAGATTTGAGGTCCTGCCTTTGGAATGTATTCTTCAATGAAAGTGCCCAACACTGCTCAGGGTGGCCTTTGTGGTAAGGTGTTACATTTCACTAGGAATCAAAAGTGTGATGGTCTTTAAGGAATGTGTTTGTGCAGGTATAGCTCACAAACACCTTATTTAAGAAGACCACAGTGGGATATTTTGGGTGTTTGCCTGTGCTTCTTGCCCTCTGCTGACAGCTAGTTTTATTCAAAGGCAAAGGAACACTTTGGCTGGACTGTGAGTGTGAGTGTGATTCAGACTTGGACATTTTGGGATTCTCTGTCAGGAAGCAATGGTACTTTGAGCCAATGGCTCCTTGCAGGAGCAGCAGTTCTATTTCACCTATGGAGGGGGCCCCTTCCGCCCCCAACCTACAAGGATCTCACCTTTCACTTCATTGGAGGAGCTAGTCCCAGGTGTGCATGGTGATGCACATGCAGAACTGCCACTCTGCTGAAGATAGTACCGAAGGGGGAACTGCATAGGCCGCAGAATACACACACACACACACACACACACCTGGATTGGGGCACAGGTGGTCTTTTCACATCCACCCAATTGGCTTCAGATTGCTCCTGACTCTCAACACCGCTTTAGTTGCCAGTTCCTCCTCTTCGTTGTAACCTGCCTTCCTCACCCTGGTGCCCTCCAGATGTTTTGGATTTCAACTCCCATCAACCCAGCCAGCATGGCTAACGTTCCGGAATCCTGGGAGTTGTAGTCTGAAACATCTGGAAGATACCAGCTTGGAGAAGGCTGGTTTAAACCATGGTCGAGATAACAGCTTGTGACATTAAGACCTTCTTTTCACTGGGCTGGTAAACGCCCATCTGGTTGTACCAGGTGGGTTTACCCGGGGGGTGTCGGGGGGAGCGGTCAGGTCTTGTGCAACTGAATGTTCCTTCAAACAAGAAAAAAACCCCAAAACCCTTGACATAGAAAACTGGCATGTCAGAGGCAGCCTAGGTTAGAATCCTTCTCCTTGACATCTACTTTTCTTTGTAGAGATGATGTACTTTTGTATGGAGGAGCATTGTCAGGCGAGCCTCCAGCTGCATCCTGAAGTGGTACCACCCCAGGCACAGAAATACCACTTCAGTGAGGGCTAGGCCTAAGTCTGTATACACATCAAATCGGCACCCATGAGTTTTTCCACAGACTCTCTCACAGCAGCTCCCTTCCTGGCTCAGTTGCTTGCATTTTGTTGGCTTGGTTTAGATGCTACTGGGGAAGACTATTGCCCTGTTCAGAAGGTAGTTGCCACAACAATGCTGCCTCTGCCCTATGCACATACATTGAACAGATGAAGGGTTTATGAATCTCTTCAAATACGTGAAGAGGGCTTATGGAGATAACCTAAAGTGTTCAAGTGGGGTCTCCTGCAGGTGCAGACATTGAGAATTCAGTATTGTGTCCGCTAATTTATTTATTATGTTTAAAAACCATTCTTCCTTTAAGAAACTGAGGTTCTTGTCCCCCCCCCCCCTCTCTCACACACACGCACCTGTGGCATAGGAATACCTGCAAACACATGACCAGCACCAGTTGTTCGAGGGAAGACCCATGAGGTTGACCTGCCCAGGTTGTTTCAGTATGTGCATGCAGACTGCATCCACATGGGATAACAACATAATAAGGCCTCTCTCTTGCAGTTGTGTGTGTGAGTGGGTGTGAAGTGTGGCTTACATGAGGCTCCCAGGCAGTCTCACCATCCATGCACTAACCAGGGTGAGACCTACTTAGTTTAGTTTTAACAGTGCAACGACATCACATGCCCTCAGACGGTTGAGCCTAATTGAACTTTAATAGCCCCCAGGAAGTCTAGATTGGAAGATGGAGTTGGGGAGCAACCTGAAAATGTTGTGGCTAACTGAAAGTGTTGTGTTATAGGCAAAATAATCTCTTCATTAAGAAGCCAATGCCTCAGTAATTTCTTCTCTTCTTCCACAGGAGATAATGTAGCACAGACACCCATGAACATCAACCCACAACAGACCCGTTTCCCTGACTTCCTTGACTGTCTTCCAGGAACAAATGTTGACCTTGGGACATTGGAGTCTGAAGACCTGATTCCCATCCTCAATGATGTGGAATCAGTCCTCAACAAAAACGAGCCCTTTCTCACCTGGCTGTAACTGATCATGCAACATTTCCTTTCCTTCTAGAAATTAAGGCAGAGCATCCTCAAGTCCCTGAGCTAACCAACCTGATGCATTACTGACTTTTGCCAGACCACTTTATGTCAATGAATCTTGGTCTAGATTTCACTGACAATAACTTAAGTATGAAATATATACAAATATACATATATAAATATATATAGATATATATCTATTTTTAAGAAGTAGAATTACTTATACACAGCTATAACTGTTCATCTTTAGTTACATAGAAATGTTTTGAGGACATGAGAGCATTTTTTCTTTTTGCACCATGTCTGAACTTATGGTCATTGGTTACACAAAACCATTTTAATTAACCAAAAAAAGAGAGCTGACTGCAAGAAACTTTAGACTGCAGAAGGTGGCTTGGTTCCAAAAAACCCACACCCTTGCATGGAATCAAGTTGAGTGCAGTTCTACAGTTGCATTTATGATGACTGTACTAAATGCCTGTTATCTATATAACCTGAGCTTTAAAAATAATTGTATTTTTAAGTAAACTCGTGCTGTATGGAATACACAGCATCTTTTAAAAAAAAATTCCAAATCAGCCACAGGATTCTTTTTAAAAACTTGCTAAGGCATAAAAGTAGTATTTACATTTCCCCCCCAGTTACTGTATGGTTTGTAGGTAAGGCATATTTCCAAACTAAAAGTAAGTGAAAAGTTTTACTTACAGTTTTTACACTACTACAATATTGTAAAATAGACCGGGCTGGTACTAACTGATGTTATTTTAATGTGATTACAAACAGGCCAGGTTTGTTTGTTTTTTAAAAACTACACTTTATATGTAGCTAATACACTACGATTTTACAGTGGAACATAAAAGCAATCAACTTTTAGTTGTGTCAAATAGAAATGAAACAAATACTCAGCAAAACACATTTTCTAAATTCAGGGCAAAGTATGGCACAGTTTTGACATTACTGAATGCAGTAGAAATTAATTGTGTAAAGCCTCGTTATCTTTTTTTAAAAAAATATTATGTATTTTGTTGATGAAACTTTAAAAGCTAGAAACAGAAGCTTCACTTTATCAGATAGGTGATAAGCCAGCATCTCTTTGTCAGTATGGCGAAGATGCTAAGATTCTTAGCCAATTGCTTGTTACTTCTGACATATGGGACACAAGGCACTATATTAGTTGTATTCCTATCCATACCTATCATATTCATATAAGGGGTTTTAAAAATAGCTGATATTTGGGACTGAGAATGCATCAAAGACTTCAAATCCCTACTTCCCCTGAAATGCAAATGACGTCCTGAGATCCTTAACTATTTGTAACTGATATTATTTATAATCTTATGAATTTTAAGCTTTTTTTTATATTGAAAAAAACACAATCATTTTGTGGAAGGCATTATAATGAATGCAATCCTCTTAGTACATGATATGCAGGGCAAGCAAGAGGCACAGCACTTTGCTGTGCTTCAGGTTCAGTACTGGACGGTGGATTGGGTCATATCCCTTCCCTTTCTTTTCAGACTAGTTGAGGAAAAGGCAGGTGAAATGGGTGGGAGGCTGCAGTCATTGGTATATGGGCTTGGAAGGAGAATGGTTGTGGGGGTGGCGGATACAGACAGTGATGCTGGGGTGTTAGAAGGACAGATCAGGGGAACTGCCTATATGGAGACCTACCACTGATCAGTGAAATACCTGTGAATACCTGTGAATTATGGGAGAATTGTTGCCTGAAGGTAGCTGTTCTGACAGCACCAGCTTAGGGTTTGTTTGTTTTTAGAAAAAAAAAAACTTTTTAAACGTGGGTGATGAAAGATCAAAAGCAATGAAGTTCAATATTTGACTCAGAAAAAAATGTTTTTGTTTTTTTATATATATATATATATAGGGCAGGGGTGGGAGGGCGGGTGAACTGTGGAAAAGCAGGTAGTTGTGAGTTTAGTTTGTTTTAGCGCAGAGTATTGCACCTGCATAAAATATTTTCAGTCAGTGGGCATTTTCCCCTTTTGTTTTAAAGGTCTTCTTTCTTCTTTCTTCTTCTTTTGCTCACTTAACATATAGAATTAATCACTAAGTAAACTTGTCTTTGAGCAATGTTATTGCATTTTCTATTATTTAAGGACATCAGCAGTAAAATGAAAAGCCGACAGTCCTAAGGTGTTTTTTTTTCTTTTAGTTATGTGAACAAACTTCTTTCTTTTTTTTACTTTCTTCTTACATGCTCAGAAAACAGGAAGTTTATAGGGCCAGATCGAAATCTCATGTAAATCATTGTTCCTCAAGTTGTTAGGTGGCTCTTTTCTCACAAGATGGAGAAACAAGGCCACGATTGTATAGGATCGCTTGACAGCGCCTGGAGGTTTGGGTTTGAGTATTTATGAGCCAGTCAATTGTATTTGCAGTTATAAAGAAGTATACTGGGCTCATAACTGGAATAAATCAGTGAAGGGATTAATGGAAGAGGGATGGCTTACTGCAAGGGGGGATCTGGACCGATATGTTTACATTTGAAGAGCCAGTTCCAACATTCACAGTGCAATCCTATGCATGTCTACTCAGAAGTAAGCCCTAATGAATTAAGGGCACCATCGACTATGCATGGTGGGGAAAAGTCCTACAACTCCCAGCATGCCCCAGCCAGCATGGCTGACTGGGGCATCCTGGGAGTTGTAGGACTTTTTTTTCTGTCTGAACATGCATAGGATGGCACCCTAAGTTTGGCTCACTCCCAAGCAAGTGTGTGTAGGATTGCAGTTTTAATTACCCATAGGAGGAGGGGAAAGAATTCTACGTGCCTGTTTGTATATCTAAAATGCCCACCAGCAATTCCTTTCAAGTAGCACAAGCTGTAGCTGTAGAATTCTCTCTCTCCTTATTCTTTTGGAGGAAGGGTCACAGGGACTTTGATTATTTAGTGAAGTCCTCTTTTCAAATCCTTTTTTTTAAAGCTTTGAAATAGGCTTGCAATGCAAACATGAGCAGAGTTCTTTCTAACCAAGTCTAACGTTAATTATTTGTCAACGTAAGACTTTGGTTTGTGAAATTTATTTTATTTTTTACACTAAACTACTTCTTTCAACGATGAAAACAGTGTGCTACTGGAACAGAGATGCTGTTGATCAGGGATGCTGAATGGCAGCATAGTAAATGCTGATTATACACAAGTTGTGGGGTGTTTATAATTTGTGATCTGGGAATACTATGAGAGCAGTGGTTTTCAAACTGAGGTCAAGAGGAACCCCTGTGATTCCTTGGAAGTATATCAAGAGTTCCTCAATGAGAAAGTAGGTAATGTGGGATGGGCTTTCCTGTAAGAGAACTTGCTTGCCGCTATGCAGTGAGAGCCAGTATAGTGTAGTGGCTGGAGTGTCAGACCAGGTTCAAATCCTCACTCAGCCATGAAATGTACTGGGTGACCTTGTGCCAGTCATTTTCTCTCAGCTTAACCTACCTCACAAGGTTGTTGTGAGGGTAAAAGGGAGGGAAAGTACCATGTTCGCCACCTTGAGTTCTTGGAGGACCGGTGGGATAGAAATGTAATACAATAAATAGATGATAAACATTTCCCCTGCAATAGAGGAGTATTGGATTTGTGCTAGGGTTTATTCTTGGGTCATGTGGGGTGATAATGAGGTCCAACAGGCCTGGTCAGTGCCCTGCGTTAACAAGGTGTGCACTCAAATATGTCGTGTGCCTCCCCCCCACCAATCCTGGCAATGCAAAGGGCTTCCATGGCAGTTTTGCAAGGATTCCTCAGTCAACAAGACAGTGTGGAAAAGGTTCCCTGAAAGCAGAAGTTTGAAAACTGCTGTATTATTGGAAATGATGGCTTTGGGAAAACAAATGCTGCGTTTTCTGAGTTGGGGGGGATTAAATTTCTGTTTTCAGTAAGGGAAATGGGTGTTGAAACTAATGTTTCTTTTTTCCTAATACACTACATCCATGTTATGTGCTAATACTTTAATACTTTTTTAAATTTACATCAGTTTGTTATGCTATATGCCATCTTGTGTGAGCATTTGTTTTCAGTGTAGAATAATTTGCATACATAATGTGTGCTTCAAAATTGATCAGATCAAACAGTTGTATCCAGAGTTTGGTTCTGGTTTTTTTGTTTTGTTTTTTAAAAAATATTTCTTTAATATTGTACAAAATAAATAAATAAATAAATAGAAATGGATTTCAAGTTCCTGGCTATGTGCTTGTTTATGTATTGTTATTCATTCGTTGTTTGGAAAGAGAGAAATTAGAACTCATCTTGAACAGAGTTGTATAATGCCACTAGAAAGAAACTGAAGGATCGGTACCACAGAAGATGATGGTACTTGGATTCAGACATCTGGCATATAGCTAGGACTTCCACCTCTTCTTTTACCAATGTGGCATAGTGGTGAGAGTGTCGGACTGGGACTCGGGAGACCCGGGTTCTAGTTCCCACTCGGCCATGAAATTCACTGGGTGACTTTGGGCCAGTCACTGACTCTCAGCCTAACCTACCTCACAGGGTTGTTGTGAGGATAAAATGGAGAGGAGGAGGATTATGTAAGCCGCCTTGGGTTCCTTGCAGGAAAAAAGGCGGGTTATAAATATAATAAATAAATAAATATATACTGGCTCTGATCTGGCGCCTAGCAATAACTTGACAATGGTCTAGTTTGGACATAATAAACTATGGTTTATCATTATGTGGACCAGCCTGCATGAGCCTCAGGCATAAATGCTCCCCCTTCCCATCTGACACAGTAGGGAGGACATCAGAAGCTTTTGCTTCTGTTTTTAACTAATCACCGTTTATTGTTGCATCCAAACCCTAACTGTGCTTAGTCTTAACTTTGAACTGGCAAAACAAGACAATTTCAAAACATATTTGGACATAACACTAAACGGTGGTTAATTAAAAATGCAAGTGAAAGCTTTGGATCTCCTCTCCACCGCACCAGAGGAGGCTCAAGGCTCACACAGGCTTGTTCACATGACAATAAAATATAGTTTGTCATTATGTCCATACAAGGCCAATGAAAAGAAGCAGCTGAAGCTTTTCCTGGCATGGAGATGTGGAGAGAGAGAGAAAATTCTCCTTAATTTCTATATGCCTAGCTGCCATTAAAGGAATAGAAACCGGTCCTGGAAAAACTTACCTGGCAACCTTATATATACACACAAAGAATCAATGAATTAATATATAGAGGAAGCAGTCCTCTGGCTCCTAGAAAGCTTCTGAGAGGCCATAGGATATTTTGGATTCCCAGATCTAAGGTCAGAAACAGCGCTCTTACCTCAGAGCTGGGAATCGGGAGCTCTGACCCACTGCCCCCTTGCAGCCGGTGCAGAAAGAACTGCACCGGTTGCTTTCCGAGGTCAGAAAAGTGACTTCGGAGAGAGGGGAAAGGTGGTGTTTCAGTGGATGGGGAGGGGAGGAGACTGGAGAGGCCAGGATACGACTTACCCTGATGCCTCTCCAACCTTCTTCCATCCCCCTCTGAAATGTCCCACCTAGACAGATAAAAAAAGCCCATCTGCCAAAAATGCAGGGTGGGAGGGCAGGGAGGTGAAGATTGCCTCCGCTGTTCCCCCCATTCTGCATTGGATGACCATAAGCCTCCTGAGTTTGGGGGCTTATGAGCATTGCCATAGGACTGCACCCTAAATTTATTAATTGTACCCTCTCCCATGCCTTTCCCAGGAGGGAGTTCTGCAATAAGGGTGCAGCTACTGAAAAGGCCCTGTCACCAGTACCAACCAACCTAGCCTCTCTAGGTGGTGAGACATCTAACAGAGCCTCCAATGATGCTTGTACATTATGGGTAGGGTCATATGGAAGGAGGTGGTCTTTCACAAATCATTTAGGGCTCATGTATAACGTTTCAATCCATTAAACCAATTTTATTGTTTTAGCACGGGTGGGGAACCTCAGGCCCAGGGGTCATATTCAGCCCTGCTGGGATCCCAGTCCAGAACTCTCAGGTTCCCCAGAAGGCCATTCCCCCTTTCTCTGGCCCCACCTCCTTTCTCCCAACCACTGATCATTCAGTGGTTTCCTGGATTTTGTGCCATATTTCTCCCTATTCTAAAAGGTTGAAATGCCTCTCCTACGGCTTAGTTACTGGCAGTAAGAACTAAGCTACAATATGCTGGTATTTTTTGTATTTTGGGGTCCCACCTCTCTTGCCATTGGCCCCTCCCCTTTTTTGCCTTCAGCCCCCACCCACCACTGGAATGCTGCAACCAAGAGCTTCTCTGAAATTGAATTTGGCCCTCAGACTAAAAGAGGTTCCCCATACTTGTTTTAGAAGTTTATTTATTTATTTATTTATTATATTTATACCCCACCTTTTTTCCTTCAAGGAACCCAAGGCAGCTTACATAATCCTCCTCCTCTCCATTTTATCCTCACAACAGCCCTGTGAGGTAGGTTAGGCTGAGAGTCAGTGACTGGCCCAAAATCACCCAATGAGTTTCATGGCTGAGCGGGGACTAGAACCCGGATCTCCTGAGTCCCAGTCCAACATACTCACCACTACGCCACACTGGCTCTCATGTAGGTTGTTAAGTTGGCCTTAAGAACCTACATGAACAATATTATTATATCTAGCCAATTAAAAAACACAACTATCAGTAAAGTTAATTCATCATCATCAGGCGATCACTCGTGACCGAGTAAGATTGTCTTCCAGGATCAAAATTTACAAAAAGGAGATTTTAAAAGGAGGAAATTTTAAAGAAAATTGTGTAGACTCTAGCGATGGGTCCGTAAGTGACTGTGGAGGCCAATTCTAGATCCACACAGCTTCCCACAGTGAGGACACAGGTTACCAGATGGAAGATGGTCCTGTAAAGGATTCATTTGACATGCTTTTCGCTTAGCACGTTTCTCCCTTTCACCTTGCACTCAGGCTTCTTCAAAGTCCATAGAACCTTTGTGAAAGGCCAACCTCCAGTTTTCGATGTTTATATTGCATTTTTTTTAGATTAGCCTTATTAACATATTTAAACCTCTTATATTGACCACCTATATTCCGCTTTCCATCCTTGAGTTGGGAATAAAGTAACTGCTTTGGGAGACTGCAGTCAGGCATTCGAACAACATGACCGGTCCACCGAACAGCTCTCTGGACTATCCTTATGAAAATTGGATGCCCCAATAAATTTGTGAATATCTTGCGACTTCTCCATGACAACATGATGGCAACGGTTTTGGACAACAACGGCTCTCATGGTGCTCCATTTAAAGTGGGATCAGGTGTTAAACAGGGATGTGTTATTGCCCCAATATTATTTGCTATTTTCATCACCATGATTTTACATCTTGTCGAGGGGAAACTTCCCACTGGTGTGGGAATCCTATATCGAACAGATGGAAAGCTTTTTAATCTCAGCAGGCTGAAAGCAAAAAGTAAGGTAATTACAACCTCCATTGTGGAACTTCAGTATGCTGATGATAATGTGGTCTCCGCACATTCAGAGGATGATCTCCAAACTATCCTAAATGCTTTTGCAGAAGCATACGAAAAACTTGGTCTCTCACTTAACATCAAAAAACCCAAAGTGCTTCATCAGCAAGTGCAAGCTAACCCTTTAGTGACGTCATCTATCCAGCTTGGCGGGACAATACTGGAAAATGTCGATCATTTTCTCTATCTTGGCAGCTATCTTTCTGTTACAGCTAACATCGACAGTGAAATCCAGCATTGTTTGAGCTCCGCAAGTACAGCAGTTTTCTCGAATAAAGTTAATTACATGGTTCTTAATAAAATAAGCTCAAAACTGACTGATGCCATTGCAAATGTAGCAGTCTGCACATTAACTTGGGAGTCACTAGGGCAGAGCCATCCAACTGGTAGAGGTAGGAATAGCCAAAGGTAGAGGAACTGCCTTATCTAAAATCCTGTTGGGCTCATAGGACTGTAACTTCATCTGCTTTTTGGAGAACACATCTGTTATCACATTTCTGTCTGTACAAAACTTCTCCCTCACTTCCCATGCCAATGGACAGTCAAAGAAATCATAAGGAAGGTCGTCAGTCTCTGTTTACTTCTGGAAAGACCAGTACGGATCTTCTGGAAAGGCCAGTACAGATCTTCCAGAATCATTCCAGGGGATGAGCAACATAGAATGGCAGGAAGGGGAGGATCTTGGGGTGGAGAATGATTGATACAATTAAAATCCCTATCTCAGGAATTATCTTCGTGTTGAAAATTGTGTGTCATGTATAATTCAGCGGTGAAGAATCTGCGGTCCTCCAGATGTTTTGGACTCCCAACTCTCATCAGTCCCAACCAGCCTGCCCAATGGTCAAGGATGACGGGAGCTGTAGTCCAACATCATCTGGAGAACCACGACTTCCCCTCTTCTGATATAAATGGTAGTGATATGTGGTTTCCACTGCATTCACTGCTCCTTTCTTCCAGGTCCCACCCCACCCCCCCGCATATAAATATTTCCCTCCCATTGTAAGAAATAGGAAGGAAATATTTAGACCACCTTTGGGGCTCATCTCAATTTTCTGCTGCGATGGTGTCATGGCAGAAGGCTGGGGGAGCTTTGGACATTGCGTATCCAGAGCCTCACACACTCTGCCCAGGCCATGCCCAAATCCACCCATTTTCCTACTCCGCTGCCAGAGCTCCAACGTCAGAGAGGCAGGACCGGTGCAAGGCAGTTTGGTGCCCTAGGCAAGATCAGATATTTAATGCCCCCCCTTCCCACTTGAAAGCGCTGTCTTTTTTCCCCAAGGCGTTTCTGGCGCCCCCTTTAGCCCTGCGCCCTAGGCAGCTGCCTGGTTGGCCTAATGGTAGCACCGGCCCTGCAGAGAGGGAAGGGATGTGGAAAGATCTGAGGGGCAGGAAGGAGGGCTCCAAGACCTGACCTCTGAAGTTGGAGCTCTGCCTCTGACCTCGGAGGGGAAGATCCAATCTCTCCTCTGACCCTAGGATGCCATCCCAGGCCCATACAATTGTAGCCTTAGTCCTGATCCAACCCTCTGTCTGTATCCGGGGTTCAATCTGTGCGGGCCGCAGACTAAAACACACTTGTTGCTATTAAAACATATTATGCAATACATTTTCTGGCAGAGATTAATTTCTTTTCCCCAAACTTGTGTATGACGCAGCCCATGGAACGTTTTCCATTGGGGTAATGGACTAGGTTGCAAACTCCTCCTGGCATTGTATCTCGCATCAGATCCATTTCAAGCAGCTTCTGCTGAAACCAGATCCTGCAATTGCTTTAGGAGGATCCACTTCTGTTTCTGACTGTAGAAGAATTAGCTGAAATTCAAATGACTACGCTATCAAGGAAGCATGTTCCCACTGGCGAAACATTGGGCTTCACTATATGGGGTGTTTAACCCCCCCACTTTACCAAGGCTTCTGCTTCCAGATTTTTTATGAGATTAATATCTGCTCCTTTACACATGTTTCCCCCCGTTTTTTTCTTTTTCTTTCCCTGCCATTCTATATGTTGTACTATACAACCACAAGGTGGTGCTGTGGTATAGCAGAATTGCAAAAATATAGGCGCTTCTGATTCCGGTTCATTCTGCCATTTTCAGATAATACTACACTTTCCTCTGGAAAGTGCGGGAGAGGCCCTGGAGGATGATGACGTGGTATAAAGCACCCGTAAACTTCCATGAGTGAGGACTCACAAGCGCACAGTAAATGCCTCATGTAGAGAAGCTCATTATCTCTAGAAACTGAAAAGTGCTCAAAGATGCCATCAGTGTAAAACTGACTTTGTTTTATTTTTGGAGCAAAGTCACAAGAGGGCAGTAAATTTCTTCCTTTCCAGCTTGGTTTCAACAACACTTTAAAATATCTGAGATAACATTATTGCTCAGACTATATTCTTGATAGTGTTTCAAAGCCTCCAGGTTATTTGCATTCGTGACATCGACTGAATTAGACTTGCTCACTGGCTCTGTACTTCAGAGCTTGACAACAGTTTCTGACCATAGACATTAATGGCTGCGGAAAATAACCCAAATTTTAATTTTGCAAATAAAACCTGAAATCAGACTTTTAAAGGAACTGGGTTTTATCTTACACCAAACTTCCCCAACCTGCTGCCCTCCAGCCGTGTACGACTACTACTCCCATAATCTCCAGCCTGCACATGATGAGAGTTGTAGTCCAACACATCTGAAAGGTACTAGATTGGGGAAGCCTGCCTTACACATTTCAGATTTGCTTCCATGGTTTCTCGCCATCTTGGGGCAGCTGTTCAAAAAGTATAGATGCTGAAATGTGTAAGAGGTGGTTTGTTTACTTTGTTTTACAAGACACGCATCTCACACCCTCCATCATTTCTGCTCAGCCTGGCCTTCGAGAGATTTTCTCAAGAATCCAGATTTTTGTGGTCCACTTTGAAGTTCCTAGGCCTAGGATCCTCATGACGGTACCCACGGGTACCAATGTGCACGTGGACTCCTCCAATGGTGCCCTCCAGGCCCTCTGCACCACCTTTTTAAAGAGTTTTAAAAATTAATTATTTCTTTATCCGGGAGGCTGCTTTTTTCTTCAATTCTTTGGCATGTTACTTTCCTTTTAGCCTCACCAGTTTGCCTTTGAGAAATCGGTGTTCTGTGATTGGCCACACTTACCATGGTAGACATTTTCTGAATGGGCAAGCCCCCTCATGGCTGCCATTTTGTGAAAGCATCCATTGCACTCAGAATTTCAAATGTGCCCACTGGCCAAAAAGGGTTGAGGTGAGGACCCCTGCTCTAGGCAATAACCTCCATTGTGTAAACTAATTCAGGACACCCAGCCTGAATGAGCAACCTTAGAAACAACTCTCCTGCGTTCATGATCCTTGTGAATCCAAGAAGAGCTATAGAGAGCCAGTGACAGGCAATGGTACTTGGGATTTTATGACAACTTCTATTTGACAAATCTCTGCATGTGAGTATTGTACAGAGCCATATATTTGTCAGTTTCTGTGGAATTCTGCTTTGAGGGCATAAGAATTGCCTTGCTAAATCAGACCAAGGTGAGTCTGTCCAACCCAGCATACTACACTAAATGCATGAGCCTAGATTCTGATTGACGTGAACAGGACAAGATCACATGAAAGTGTGCATGTGACTTAGACTTCAGACCTAAAGGTGTTAAACAAAATAATCTTTGCTATGTCAGACATTTGTCATCTCATTCCCTTCTCCATTTTCAATGTTCCATCAGGCTAGGAATCTATGGTCGCAACATGCTACACACTTAATGAGGAGCAAGCCCTGTTGAATACAGAGGGACTGCAATACTATGCAATTTTACTCTGAAGTACATCAATTATTTACCTGGGAGTAAATATTTTGAACTTTTATCAAGATTCAGTTCTCAGGAATCTTTGAGACAGGCACAGCAAACTGGTTGCTATGTATTTTTTCTCATGGAGCAGCCTGCAGTTATCCATTCCCCTTGCTGCATATGTAACAATACACCCTTTAGCAGTCAAACGCTCCCACTGACTAAACAAACCCTCTTTTACCAAAGTAATGGTGAAAAGCAATGCACTTTTGCTCCTTGTTTCCCTGTTTGAGCAATTGTGAAAAAGGTGAATGTTATGCTAGGGATAGAAAAATAAAACTGCCAGTATAGTAATGACTTTAGAGAAATCACTGGCATGGCTGAACCTGGAATACTGTGTACCGTTCTGGTTGTCATTGAACCATGGGTTGTTGTTGAAACATGGGTTACCATGTTGTCTGAACCCAGCTGAGATAACAAACCATGGTGAACAACCCACAGTTCACAACCCAACAACAAACTATGGGTTCTCTTCATGGGTTGTTCATGGTTAACAAGCTATGGCTTGTTAGTGCAGCTGGGTTCAGACAACATGATAACCCACTTTTCAACAACAACCCACGGTTCATTGGCAACCCACATTCAACCCATACTCAACCCTTGAGTGAGGGTTATCATGTTGTCTGAACCCAGTCACTATCATTTAAAGTTTCTTCCTCTTGCCCAAATTTGTTTGAATATTTGTTCACTGCTCCATGACTTCAACATCAAGGGATAACTTGCATTTGTGAAACAGCCACTTCTGGAACACCCACACCGACATCACTATCTAACAGAAGCACATGTGTATTGCAAGCAAGGGCTATGCATGCATTTGCCTTGAACTGAAAAAACTCAATCCAGGTGTGCACAGGAAATAATTTTGTACTAGTTTGGGTAGTGCAAAACATACCACGCCGAGGAAACATCATCTTGCACAGGGCCGGCGTCAAGGGTAGGCATGGTTGGGCACCTGCTGAGGGCCCATATCCCAGCAGGACCCCACCGACAAGAGCCCCCTGGAGTGGTTCCTCCTGTACACCATTGTAAACTACTTATTCACCTGCCTCTTGCTCTGGCCCAGACAACGGTGGTGGTGAGAAGGAGGAGCAGTAACTGCTACGCTACGGCCTACTTACTCACTGGCTCTCTGCCTGTCAAGCAAGCAAGTGGTAGCAGTAATGAGAAAGGGAAGAGGATGAGAAGCAAGAGCAGCTGGTGACAATGGTGGTGAAAAGGCAGACTTACTTGATGGTATCTTGCCCAATGGCCCTCAAAAACCTGGAGCCAGCACTGCTCTTGCAGTAGATTCAAACAGTACCTTCCATTCCTGGGTACCTTTTGCCCTTTAGTTTATCACTGAAAGATACGTTAAAGAGGGGAATGGTTCAGAAATATCTAAACTGGGAAACTGGGTATCTCAGGCCAGAGAGGTCGGTGAAGCTCTCAAAGGGGACTGTTATCAGTTTTATTGTCCTTTATCTTCTGCTTGGATAAAAGCAGAAACCTCCCTTGCATTAGACCTGCCTTAATCATGATAAAGAACTGCCAAGTGTTTATATTAGGGAACTGGCACTCATATTTACAGAGCTGGGAATATTTCTGTTTGGAATGGGAGTGCTCAGCATATGGCTAGGCGTGGGGATTTATGGCTTATGGAATTGTCCACTGTGCCCTGTCGGGTGACAAGAGGGCATAGTTCAGTGCTGTCCTCTCATTTGCCAGAGTGGGGAGGGAAGGAAACAAGGATGTGCCTTCACCCTCACTCTCCAACCTGACTTAGGCAGGTTCCTGTAAAGCAGTGTTCTCCAATCTTGGGTCACCAGATGTTTTTGGCCTACAACTCCCAGCATGCCCCAGCCAGTTGTAGGCCAAAAACATCTGGGGACCCAAGGTAACATTGCTGTAAAGTGATTTTGAAGTGCAGGTGCTCATCATGGCAGTCCTCATAGCCGCACCCCCAACAATTCAGGCAGCTGTGTTGATCTATATCAACAAACCAGTTCTAGCATTTTCTCTTCACCAGGAGCAGGCCTTTTGTCAAGCTAATAGCTCATAAGAACATAAGGAGAGAAACGGTGGATCAGACCAAGGGTTCTGTTCACACAGTGGCCAACCAGCTGCCGCAGGGATCCCACAAGCAGGACATGAGTGCAACAGCACCCTCCATGCCCATGTTCCTCAGCAACTGGTGTACGTAGGCGCACTGCCTCTGCTGCTGGAGGTAGCATAGAGCCAATCAGGACTAATAGCCATTGATAGCCTTCTCCTCCATGAATTTGTCCAATCCCCTTTTAAAGGCCCTCCACAAATTGGTGGCCATCACTACATCTTGTGGAAGTGAATTCCATAGTTTAACCATGTGCTGTGTGAAGAAGTACTTCCTTTATCTGTCCTGAATCTCCCACCAATCAGCTTCATGGCATGACCCCGAGTTCTAGTAAGAGATGGAGAAAAATGTCTCCCTATCCACTTTCTCTACACCATGCATAATTTTGTACACAAGATGGTGGGGAAATAGTTTATTCTTTAAGAAGCCCAACACATTTTGACCCAATATATTATCTGGGGCCTTCCTCAGGGGTATTCTTAAAAAGCCTTCAGAGAACTCTGTCAGGACTGTTTCATATATTTGAAGATAACCCCCTGGAAGCCATTTTATGAGAGTTCTCAAAATTCCAAATGTGCCCACCACCCCAAAAAGGTTGGTGACCCCTGCAGATCAGGTATGGAGAGGGACTAAGTGGTTATTATGCCAAAGAAAAGGCTTCACACAAAAAGGGTGGGTTTTGGGGAGGGTTTGGAAGGAAGGGAGGCAGCCTCATGGAAGATGTTCCTGGGTGAAAAGATTCTGTAGAGGGTGCTGGAAGCCTCCAACAGAGAATTCTCAGGACCTTCATCAAATTACAATTCAGTTTTCTATGGAAGCAATGAATATTAAACAGATATAAAAACAATATAAATGTGATTGTGTGATATGTTCTTAAAAGTATAGGACCTTTCTGAAGGTCTTAACAGTCTGGGCAGTCTGAACTAGTAGTGCCACTGAACTACTGGTTATCCAAATGTTTCAGAATGTTTGCCAGTCCACTGACAGAGATAAATATATTTGCATTCATGTTTGTTATCAGTTAGGCAATCTTTGGGCAGAAAAGCTGTGGAGTCTAAAGCTAGTAGCACAGTTAGTTGAGGCCAACAAAAGGGACATAATGGGCTGATCTAATGGGAAGGTTATGCCTGGTGTAGAGACAAGACTGACCAGCTCAGCTTTCCTTGCTAGACATGCTATGGCGGCTGCAGCAGTGGAAATGTGGGCTGTAAGATTCTTGGTTTTAATGTACATTTAGGAGTGCGAACGTATTTTAGCATCTGACGCAGAGCCAAACTAGATGTGATGTAGGCTCCCTTTGTCACTTCACAGCAGGGAACCATGTTTATTTGTTGTTTTAACCATCATGCTCATATCAACAAAACAAAAAAACACACAAGCTCTATAAAAAGGATAAAATTAAAACAGGAGTCTCTATCACTGCACAACAGGGAAAAGCTCTTATCTCTGATCAGTGGCTGATCAGCTTTCCCTGCCAGGATAGGGGGTGGGGCCTGGGGGAAAAGCTGGTGGATGGGGATCCCCCATGGGCCGTATCTGGTTCTCCATCCCTGATTAATCTCCTGCCATTTCCTCCCCTTTAGTTAGAAGCAGAAGCATGCGGGAGATTAAGGTGATTTTTAACTCCCCTGACATGGTGCCATTTCCTCAGTGGAAACCATCTCCCAAAGCTGCTGTAGTGTTAACCATGGAGGTAAAAGACAAAAACAAAATGGGTACCTTGTTCCTCCTCCCCTCTCTGAAACTAACTGGAGTGTCTGTTAGATTTTCATTGGGAAAATAGCACAGGAGAAGGGCTAACCCACCTCTAAGCCAAGCACCGTGCGTGGCCCCAATCTGAATCCCCCTGCAGCTGCTGTTAACTAAAAAGAAAGACCGTGGTAGATCTGTGGACAGATCTCCCATGTTATACCTCATTAGGCCCCCAGTCACTGGATTTGCTAGTAGTATGGGTCAAGCATGGGGACTTGAGTCCAAGTGACTCGAAGTGCGATAGGGCACTGGAACAGCAATATATCGGGATTTATGTTTCACAGGTGAGATCTGCAACTAAAGGTTACAGCACAGAGTGCTGCATTTCAGGACTCCAGACACTTTGACTGCATTCAGACAACACAAAAACCCACACTCAAGGGTTGAGTATGGGTTGTCGTTGAACCATGGGTTGTTGTTCAAAGATGGGTTATTGTGTTGTAACAAACTATGGTTTGTTAGCATGGTTGGGTTCAGACAGCATGATAACCCACATTTCAACAACCCACACTCACTCAACCCTTGAGTGTGGGTTATCGTGTTGTCTGAACCCAGACTCTATTTCATCCCATCTCCCCACTGGTTTTCTGTGCCCCACCCATCCACAGAATTGGTCAGCATTCCATACCCACTGAACATGC
Source organism: Shinisaurus crocodilurus (assembly GCA_021292165.1). Lineage (NCBI taxonomy): Eukaryota > Metazoa > Chordata > Lepidosauria > Squamata > Shinisauridae > Shinisaurus > Shinisaurus crocodilurus. Next base: position 37,893,892 of record CM037878.1, read on the forward strand.
TCCATCCTCATTGAGCTGGTTGTGGGGTTTTTTTTGGGGGGGGGGGTATTCCCCCCAAGGGTCTTTTCTTCCTAAAGATTTTTTGTACTTATGCAAATCTCAGGGTTCCCCCCAAAGCCTGTTGGTACCTTCTTCTTGTGTGGTTTTTTTTGGCTACATAAGGATCAGCACTTGGATAATTGCAATTGCTATTAGTTCGATTTCCATTCACACGTGGGATGGTTGCTCATTAAATATAACAGAACTATGAAAAACCTCACAAAAAGGATGCTATTTAACAGTGAACAGAAGACAAAGTTGCTGTTGCTGTGACAGATCTGGAGGCTTAAGATCCCATTCGTGTCAGTGGGACGTATTTCCAAGTAAATGTGCACAGCAACCTTCCCCAACCCGGTGCCCTCAAGATAAATTGGACTGCAATGCCCATAGGAATTATGGGAGCTGAAGTCCAACACATCTGGAGAGCACCAGGTTGGGGAAGGCACACCGCAGTGTGTGGTGCCGATGGGGTGGTCAGTATGCATATTCACAACATAAAGCAGGCACAGGAATCGGGGTTCATTCCTCAAATGTCAGTCCCTGTCAGCAAAAGCACCCCTGGGCATGACATTTCTAGCACACAGCAAGTTATACAAAAAGAAAAAAGAAGACATTTTTAATGGTTTGCAGAATATTTTTCAATACAAGGCTCTTCATGTTAATATATACAAAGAAATCTTTGGGAAAACGGCGCAGGCTTGTGGAATTGTAGCTCCACGCACATAACATAAAACAAGGACAATAACGAAATGGCAGCAGAAGTTGTATTAGCAAGTGCTCAGAGACCTGATGCTTGACCACCAGGGTGGCCAACTCCCCCCCCCCCGACCTTGCTCCTGTGTCTTGAAAGGCACAGAAAGACAAAGAAATGAAGCTGCCGAAGGTTTCCCCCTTCAGAAGCAAGGCAGACAGCACTCACAAGTTCAAAGCAATCCCAAGAAGCTTCTGTGCTTTTCACAGATGTGTGCTAGGGAGGAAGGTGCACTGGCTAGGGCTTCTCACCTCATGGTTGCCAGGAAAAGCGGCCTCGGCAAACCCTCTCTTGACATGTAGCAACCAAAAGCACAGAAGGCTCCTTTGGGTTAAGAGTATAGACATCTTGGTGCTCTTTCTCAATACGGGAAGATGGACTGGGCTAGTCTGTCAGCCTAGGGCCTACTAGGCCAAGTCCAGTCAGGAAGCCCAAGAATTCTGGAATCGTAAGGACTGTCCTCTTGCCACTTCACAACCAAGACCCAGCACGGGTCATATTTATAGGCCAGTTTGCACGACATGACAGCCCACACATAACCCTAAAACAGACCGTAGGTTACACGAGGGTTGTTTAATGCTCAAATAACCCATGCCAGCCAGGTTTGCACAACATGATGAGCCACAGCAATCCCCTGGTCGGGGCTTGCATATTCATATTGGTGGCCGGCACATGCTGCAGCTCCTCGAGGGTAAATTAACCCATGATGAGTAGTCGTGTTGTGTGAACCAGGTCAGTGTGTGGTGCCGATGGGGTGGTCAGTATGCATATTCACAACATAAAGCAGGCTTATACAGCCTGGCAGCCCTCCAGATGTGTTGAACTGCAACTCCCATCATCCCGGCCAGTGTGGAGTTGTAATCTGACAACATTTGGAGGGCACCAAGTTGGAGATGGCTGCCCCGAAGTAATGCCCCCTCAGCCTCAGGGAAAGGGGAAGCAGACAGATCCTTCAGAGTTGCCACCATTTTAAGGCCACTGGAAGGCTCCATCGGAAGTGCAGTAAGAGAAATCAACAGATAAAGCTGCTATTATTATTATTATTATTATTATTATTATTATTATTATTATTATTATTATTATTATTATTTTACCCCCCACAGAGATGGAATCAGGGGGGAGAGCAGCAGACCTTTTTATTTCTGCCTGTGTGCATACATCACCACCTTAATTAATCCACTGCTGCAAAGGGGACCTACACTATGAACAGGTTGACCAAAAGCAGCCTAGAAGGAAAGTGAGGTGTCAGGCCGGGAGCGAGTGGTTGCTGGTGGAGAAAGTAGCATCGTGAAGGAACGGGGAGGGGGGGGGTTGGTTTCCTAAGAATATGTGGGCCTGGGCAAATTCAGGTGCATTCTTCCTGCTGGGCTTGGTCCCCCCCCCCCCCATAACAGGACAGAGTTTTCTGCCCTCGGTTCCCAGTAGAAAAAGGTGGATTGCTGAGGAAAAAGAGGCACAATCCTTTTCCCAAAGGTTTGTTTCAGAAAAGAACTCATTGCACAAATAAATAAGCTACAGCCCAAACCGCTGCTAAATTCGTTGGGAGATGCAAAAAGTCAACTGGAGGCGAAAGGCAATCAGGGCTCCTTTGAAACAAAGAGGAAACACCCATCATCTTAAACCTGTTAAAGGCACTTAGGCCATCATATTGAGAGGAAAGTCTGGAAGGGCATTCTGTACATTGTAAGAGGTGATTTCTGCAGTCTTCATATGTTTTAAATCGCTCCATCTCCCTAAAAGACAAGAGAGAGAGAAAAATGAACACTCGTATATTGGTTGACAGTAGTAATAGTCTTTAAAAAATCATGATGTTTTGTTACTATTTATTTGAGAAATCCAGGAAGGAGCTATCATGTAAGCTTTAATTTGGGGCCCTCTTTTAACATCTACAGCCAGCCTCCATCTATATGCTCCTACATTGTTAAGTCCCCTCTGTTCCTTGGAAGGATTAGGGTGACCTCTTGCACATCAAAACAAAGCAAACTCATCACCAGAAAAAAAAGAGCTCCTAAGAGTACACTTATTTGTATAACATTTGCCTATGCAAATTTATATGTATGGGTGCAAATTTAGAAAGAATAACTATAATCTAAATAGAAATACAAGACATCTCACCATAGAGGAGAAGACTGACTAGGTGACCCATGTGCTCAGTCTGCTGCAGGGGCAGTGCTAGGTACCGAAAAGATCCGGAGCTCAGGCCCACAGGAAATTTATTTATTTATTATATTTATACCCTGCCTTTTTTCCTGAAAGGAACCCAAGGCGGCTTACATAATCCTCCTCCTCCTCTCCATTTATCCTCACAACAACCCTGTGAGGTAGGTTAGGCTGAGAGTCAGTGACTGGCCCAAAGTCACCCAGTGAGTTTCATGGCCGAGCGGGGAATAGAACCCGGATCTCCCGAGTCCCAGTCCAACACTCTCACCACTACGCCACACTGGTTCTCAAATTTGCACAAATTTGCAGATGCTAATTTACATATGCTAAAGTCTCTCTCTCTCTCTCTCTCTCTCTCTCTGTCTTTAAAGGGTCCTGTCTTCTAAGGACACTCCTATTTGTAAAAAGGGATGTAAAGACAGGGGAGAGGAGGGCATTTGATTTCAGAAAAAAACCTCAGGCAGAAAGATTCGGGGGGGGGGGCAGCAGGAGGTGAAGCACATGTGGGCAAAAAGCCAGCTCATCCAGGGGCTCCAAATGAAAGATTCAGGGCTCCAGTCCTAGTGGGCCGTCCCCTAACACTGCCTCTGGTCTACTGCCCAAGTGCTAACTGTTGATGGGCAGCTTCAAGCGCCCTGCTGCTCTCTCTACTGATGGTTCTTTGACTTTAAACCAGATTTGGTCTGGAAAGCCCATCCAATAGAGGACTATCCTCTGCCAGCTCTTCAAAATACAGGACTGCCTTTTGTAAAGCACGGCACCTGGGCACGCTAGGAATGATCTGCAGGAAGAACTGCACCAGCTGTGGGTCCGAGGTCGGGAGACCCACCTCGGCGCTGGAGGTTTGTGGGCGTTCCGGGTGGCGGAGAGGGGAGGAGAGAGGCTCCGCCAGCACGCGAAGTATCCTGGCAGCGCCCCAGCCTCTCCTCCCCATGCTCTGGGGCAAAAGACGTAGACGGCTGAAGTCGGCCGTCTGAGTCTTTTGCAGGGTGGGAGGAGTGCGGAGGCGACCTTTGCCTCCGTGCTCCCCCCACCCTCCATAGGGCGCCCGCAATTCTCCAAGTTTAGAGCGTTACGGGCAGCCACATTGGATTGCGCTGTAAGAAAATGATAAGCCAATCAACATAGTACGAGACTGCACTATGTGGGGGCAGGCCTATATCTGAGCTGGTAAAGCACATGTTTTGTATGCAGAAGGTCCCAGGCATCTCCGGATACTGTAGGGCTGGAAAAACTCCTGCCTGAAACCCTGGAGAGCTGCTGCCAGTTAGTGTCAACAATACTGGGCTAGATGATGGACCAGAGGTCTGATTCAGTGTAAGTCAGCTTCCCTTGTTCCTGTTAGTAAAAGGGTGACAGGAACAGTTGTATATATTGTGGCTCACACAAGCAGCCTTACCCCGCAGCATCCGCAACATTTACAGTCCCCGCAGATTGTGCCGAAGAGTCCATTGATAGCCTGAATGGCACAGACCACCAACTGCGTTCCACTCATGACAAGCAGCAGAGAGAAGAGAGTCAAATTCCAGGGCACGATGGATTCTGGTTCTAGGCAAAGCTTCCATAGCTCCTTATCCCCCAGGTAGTTCCTGTAAAAAGAAAAAAAGGTATATGAACCTTTCTGTCTGTATAAAAACCAGGTACCCCATGTTCTGGGTGCTTCCAGACAGAGGGGTCCTAGAAAGCATCATGTGCAGCTATTCCATCTTTTCTTTCTTAATGGATTTTCTGCGGTAAGAAGAAAGATGGAAGAAGCAGGGAAGAAAAAGTGGGAGAGTTACGAGTGAAAGATGACAATGTCCGGACCCCCCATAAAAGTCCGTGAATGAGAGCCAGTGTGGCGTAGTGGTGAGAGTGTTGGCCTGGGACTCAGGAGATCTGGGTTCTAGTCCCCGCTCGGCCATGAAACTCACTGGGTGACCTTGGGCCAGTCACTGACTCTCAGCCTAACCTACCTCACAGGGTTGTTGTGAGGATCAAATGGAGAGGAGGAGGAGGAGGATTATGTAAGCCGCCTTGGGTTCCTTGCAGGAAACAAAGGCAGGGTATAAATGTAATAATTAAATAAATGAATGAATGAATGAATGAGACCGGGCCAGTGCTCAATAAAAGCCTCATCTGGAAGCATCTCTTGTCTCACTCTGTGTTGTTCACCTTGCACTCACACATTCGTCTGTGTGTGTGTGTGTGTTGTGTGTGACTATGAAATAGAAACCAGGGCAGGTCTATGTGTATCATTTTTATTTTATTTTGTTTAAAGTATTTTTATTCCACTCTTCTGCCAAAAAGACTCCCTGAGTGGCTTACATCATGGAATCAGTGAAACAAGACAATCCTTGCCTGCAGGCTTAGACTTACCATCTAAAAAAGACACAACAAAAAAAGGATGTGGAGGGAAGAGTAAAAAATTAAATAATTTTCCAACAGGACTGGTGCAATAATGGATGAAGACTTGGTTCTCAGTGGCTCCCACTGGGTTCTGTGGTGGAGGGGGGGATCTGGGATACAACGGAAAGGGGGCAAGTCTGCATCTCACTGCAGACAGGGCGATTATCCAGAACAGGGAGCAAGTTAGTGGTAGAATTCTCCATCTCTTCCCATTCCTGCCTCTCCAAAATTGATGGCCTTTAAGCTAGTAAGACAAATGTCCTGTTCACGTGACCAAAGAAGAGGATACTGAACATGTGTGTGAGTCTTTGGTCTATCGGAAGCAGTAGTCCACAATGTTCAGTAAGCACCTTACCAATGTCACTTATATAGCAACATTATTCACCCCCCAATTTTGCTGCTTTGCGGCCAAGTTCAAAAATATCTTACCCATTCATAAATGGATAGTTCCATGTGTTGCTGTTCGTGCCGTTGTTCATGAAACATTTAGGGCCTTTGTTCAGAGCAACAGCTGACACAATAAAGCTGTATCCAGCGCCAATAACTCCCACTGCTGCAAATATTATAGAAGTAAACATCTGCCGGAAAAATGAGAAAAGGACAGGTGAAGTCAAAGTCCATCCTAAACCATCCAACTGACATGTTTGCAGCATACCAGTTCCTATGGCTCACAAATGACATTTGAAGGAGTCTAAAGGAATATCTCCTCCCGTAGTACCTGCTTGGACCCTTAGGTCTTCTTCAGAGGCTCCCTTCTCCAGGTGCCCCCTCCACAGGAAGCTAGGTAGGTGGCAACAAGAAAGAGGGCCTTCTCAGTTGCAGCACCCCATTTATTTACTTATTTGAAGTATTTTTATGCCGCTCCTCAGCCAAAAAAGGCTCCCAGAGTGGCTTACATATAATCAATTAAACAAGACAGTCCCTACCCGCAGGCTTACAATCTAAAAAAGACATGACAGAAGGAAGGAAGAAAGAATGGGGAGGGAAGAACTTAATTCTTTCAGCAGGACTGGTGGAATGGCCCTGCACTCCCTCTTCTCCCTCTGCACAGCCTGCTGGAATGGCTGCTGGTGGAGCCTTAGAGATGAGGGAGGAGAAGCCTTCATGAAGGAGGCCTTTCAGCAGGGCTGGTGGAATGGTCCTGCTTTTCCCTCTCATCTCCCTCTGCTCAGCCTGTTGGAATGGCATCCCACTTATGGAATGCTCTTCCCAAAGAGGTTCTCTGGGCACCTTCGTTGTTATCTTTCCAGCACCAGGCAAAGACCCTTCTTTTCTCCCAGGCATTTTAGAGACCTAGATCTAGATTTTTATGGCTGTTTGTTGTTTCATATTGTATTGCATTGTATTCTTTTAAATATTTGTATTGTATTTTATATTTTTAACTGTGTGTATGGCATTTTAGTCTTTTTACTGTTTGTAATCCATCCAGAGAACATTGGTTATTGGGTGAATTAAAAATATAATGGATAAATGAAGAGGTCACCATATCCAAATCAACCAAACTTCCCTAACCCTATGTATCATATGCTGGCAGAAACCAAGAGTGAAGTCCTCAAACCTACAGCCTTGAGTGATGCAATTCAGTGACCTAAAGTAGTTGGCAGGGACATCCCTACAGCAGGCCACAGGTAGGCAGAGTTCAGCCTTGCGGGGTCAACTTTGATTTTTACTAGAACCCTGAGATCCACCAGAGAAAGATACTACAGACTTAGAATTAAAGAATCCTGAGCCCAGAAATTTGTTTTAAGTACCAGAACTGAATGGAGCTCACAGTCCTTCCACACAAAATCCATTCCTGGTTCCTCCAAGCTTCCTTCCTTCCAGCAATATAATTTAGGGTAGAGTCATTTTGTTGTTGCCATTGTTAAACAGTTGGGACCCAGAAAGCCTTGCTGATCTATTGCAAATCACCCAGAGATCTACCAGGAAATCCTGATCTACCTTCTGCCTATCCCTGTTCTTCTAGGCCTCTGTCCTGAATTTTCAACTTTTGGGTGTTTTGTTTTTTGTTTTGTTTTGTTTTAGAAAATGAAATTAAAAATGTGGCCCATTTACTTGTACCTCTATAAGGCACCGCATGTAAGCAGGATTCTCCGCAGTTGCTCTGTTAACTTGATCCTGCTGTCAATGAGTGCAAAGGCACTGCGATAACCCTTAAGGCATTGATTCCAATTCCTATGAGGAAAGGCTAGATCGCTTGGAGGGTTTTTTTAGCTAGAAAAAAGGCGACTGTAGTGTTGGGACTCAGGATCATGCAGTGACACTGATTGGCAGGAGATTTGGGACAGAGAAAAAGGAAGTACTTGCTTTACATGATGTCACATCATTAATTTATGGAATTTGCTGTGTGGTGATGGAATCTAGTTTAGATGGCTTTAAAAGGAATCAGACAAATTCATGGAGGATACATTTATCAACAGTCGTTAGTCATGTTACTTTAATGGAACTTCCAGGCTGAGAGGTTCCACTGAATACCAGTCACTGGAAAACAACGATGGGCAGGAGATGGCTACTGCCTTCATGTCCTGCTTGTGGGCTTCCCTGCTTGGAGTTAGCTAGTGTGGGGAACAAGATGCCCATCTTCAAACATGTTTTCCTGCCGTTTCTTCTGTCTTTTTTCTTTCCACACACACACACAAATAAAATTTAAAAATCATTAAGATAAGACGGAATAGCTACACAATGACTTTTGATTGGTAGCGGTAGGAACTGTCCGTCTGGAAGCACGGTAAAATGTCTGTGTGGCAATGGGCGGATTACATATTTCTATCTCAGACATTACTTGGAAGCTAGGCTTTTATACTTACCGCAAACCTCTTTCCACAACTTTCATTACCACAACATCCACAACAATCATTATTCTTAAGACCCAAAAAGACCAAGGCAGGAAACAGCATCTGATGACAACAGAAAATGCATTTTGAGCTTTGATAGTTCTCAGTTTAGTTACATTTAATCTGAAGTTTGAAATATCACCCTTCCTTTTCTGGGTTACCATTATTGCAGTTGGCAGACATACTCTACAGTAAGCAGCAGGATCATGTAGTCCAGTGATGAAATCCTAAACACATTGACTTGGAAATAAGTCCCACTGAATGCAATGGGACCCACAACCAGGTTTTAAAGGTTAGCATCTGGCTGTAAATGTCCCAGCATACAAAAGAAGTACAGTAATACCTTGGATTGCAAGTAACTTGGTTTGAGAGCGTTTTGCAAGACATCATTTTTTAAATATTTATTTATTTATTTTTTACTTGATATACAAGCGACGTTTTGCAATACAAGTACTGTAGTACGGCTTAAATTAAAAATCTTTGTAGAAATTTTTTTGGGGGGGATTTTGTTTTGATATAAGAGTGTTTTGGATTACAAGCACGTTTCCGGAATGAATTATGCCCTCAATCCAAGGCATGACTGTAAGGTTGATCAACAATCTCTTACAGAAGCAAATTTATACTACACCTAATCTGCATTGGTGACTGCTGTAAATACAATGATGCTGAACTAGTAGGATATTGGTCTGATCCAGCAAAGCAATGCTTAGCTTCTTATCCATCAAAGACAACACTGTAGTATAGGCATATGTTGTCTTTAGGCAAGTGGTCTACATTCTTAATATAAGATTTAATTCATTTTCCAGTAATATTATTCTTTCATTTCCAGTGTACATAAGGAATAAATTGGCAATCCCAATTTCCAACACAGGCTGTACCATATCTGTAGCTGAATTTCTGTAAATTCTAGACAATAATAAAAATGAGCAGAACGTGGCACTTGAAGTACTCACCAGTACACCAGAACCCAAGATCCCTCCAAAGTACCAGACTTCGTCTGAAATTTGGTCACTATCTACAACCTTTCCTCCAGGGAAAAACAACAAAATATTGGCAACGGTACATAACACAGTCAGAGGGATGAGAATAAATCCGAGGCACTTTGCACACCCTCCGCAACACATGACTCCAAAACAATACTGCAAACTCCACTAGGGAAGACTGTAAGCTTTTCCGTGGATCCCTTTGGTATTTTAAGCAAGAGCTTCTTGTTATATTTTACCCCAATCCACTTGTGTTTTGGGATTGCACCTTGGGATGGTTTCCTTCTCAGAGGTTACAGTCTGCCAGCAAAGCCAGTGCTCTGATTATTTATAAGCCTATATTGTCATGATCTCATTTTTCTGCATCTCTCCACCCCTCCCCACTCCTCTCCAATGAGATTACATTCGAACAACCTCCGAATTTACCATGACAACTGGAGATCTCTGTTAATATTCTACCAGAATGGAGAAGACAGTCTGTGGCTTGGAACTAGATTATTGGAAAATACCCTTCTTCTCAGCAATGGAGGATTATTTTGGGCAATGTGTTTGCTATATCACTACATAGAAAGAGGGGGGGGGGGAAGTTTCAGATTCCGAGCCATGGTGGAAATAAAAATGAATTGCCAGTGTGGCATTACGTCACCCAACTCTAATAATTTCACAGGGAGTCCCCAATAGTTTGCGTGAGTGATAATTGATACTATCTTGAGAGTAAAAAAAAGATAAAAGCAGTAAATCAAATAATGAATTACTTTCGGGTGAGCCATGGAAATTGTGTAAGCAGAGCAAAGGTTTGTTGGTCCTTATCTCTCCACTACTCAATAGCTGTTTTATATTGAAGAGCAGGCTGAGAACCTGCATACGCAACTTAGAATTCTATATTTCTAAAGATTAGGATTGCAGCCTTATGGATGCTTACTCCTACGTAAGTGTCATTAAAATCAGTTGGGCTCATTTCCGGTAGACAGTGGCTCAGTGTTAGAGCACATGCTTGGCATGCAGAAGTCCCACATTCAATTCCTGGCTGTTCCAGGTAGGACTAGGGAAGAATCCTGCCTGAAGCCCTGAAGAAAGGCTGCCAGTCAGTGTTGGGCTAAATGGACTAGTGGTCTGACTCAGTATAAAGCAGCTTTTTATGTTCCTGTGAATGACCACCATGATTATACGATAGGGTGTCAAGGAGTGGCAAAACTGCCTGCTAAGTAGTCTTGCAATCGAATTTGTCTAATCCCCTTTTAAAGCCAAGTTGATAGCCATCACTACATCTTGTGGTAGTAAATTCATACTTCAATGAACTATATCAACAGCTCTGCATTTCATATATAGGCAGTCCCCGAGTTAAGAACGGCCGACTTACAGACAACCCATACTTAAGAACGGACTTCTGGGTTCCCTGGCACTACGTCGATTACGTAGAGTACATAGCGTAGTATACTACGCAATTTGCATAATTTACACAATTTGTGTAAATGCCGATTTTAACGTATAGAACACTGTGCTGTTCCGACTTACATACAAATTTGACTTAAAGACATTCTTAAGAACGGAACTCGTTCGTAACCTGGGGACTGCCTGTATATAGCCATGAATTTATTTTGTTCATGAATTCCCCCTGCACAGTTTATTTGTCAGAAGCTCATCCAAGTCATTAGAAAAATAAACTTTATACACATTACAAAAGTTAAACAGAAACTAACAAAGTACATTTCATAAACCATCACTAAATAAAATGGTGTTGGCAACCGTTTTTGCCTAAAAGGCCCATATCAGGGGTCCCCAAACTTTTTGGACCTGATTAGGAGCTATGATCAGGATGTCCCTGTGAAAAGACCTTGGGGAGCCCTGTAAAAAAAAAAAATGTTTTAAAAGAAATTGGAGTTTTGACAGCTAGCTGTCAAACCTCCGTGCTCCAGTAAAAGGGGGTGGGCTGCACTTTCCCATCTTCCTGAGTGCCTAGAGTCTCAGGAATGAGCGAAAAAGTTGGGGGCACTGGGACCTGTCAGGGGAACACAAAAAACCCTGAGGATCCCAGTGCCAAGGGGGGATAAATCCCTCCACCCCTTTTCACGAGCAAAGGTCACTTGCGCCTTTGCTTTTAATACTCAGCTCACCTTTTGACGTTATTATTATTTCTTATTTAAATTATAGTTATTATTTCTAAATGTGTACCTATACATATAAATGTGCATATGTAACTGTTATGCAAATTAGTGTCCGCTTTTTTGGTAATACATTTCCTCTTCTGGGGTGATGCATTAAGTGGCCACCCTAGTAAAGTCCCATTGATTTCGGTGGTCTATTGCAGAGGTGGGCAATCTGTTCTCTCTCTAGGGCCATAGTCCCCCATGGGCAATCTGTCGGGAACTTCATGATTAAGTGAAGTGGGGCTGAAGCCACTGGTGGGCAGGGCAAGAGCCAAAAGTGGGTGGGTCAACCCCCCTTCCCCCCCCGCCACCATCTTTTCTCTCTCCCCCTGCCTTCCTTCTCATGCAGCGGGTAGCCAGGGAACAGACAGCTCGCATTTGCTAGAAGTCTCAACTGATCGCATGCAGAAGATGTTTGTAATTAGGTTGAGGACCACATGAAGCTCTAAGGCTGCAGGTTGCCCACCCCTGTTCTACTCTAAGTATGACTAAGTCTCAATCCGACCCATTGTTTAATGCATTGCTAGCTTTTATCTCTTGCACATACTGGTGAGTTAATTTCTCTAGCTGCATTAAAGCTGAGTAATACAGAAAATCAAGCCCCTGTTACACAATGCTTCACTGTGATGTGATATAAATGTTAGATGTATAAAGTACAAGGTGGATAACACCCACTGATTTAACTATGGGGCATATATATCCTGATAAAGATATGCACTCGTAAGCCAAAATGGTCTCTTCATGAGATAGAGATAGCAGCCAAGTCACAGTGAAATCCAAAGAACACTGTTCTTTAGGTAATATTTCAATTAATATTGAATGCATAATGCATTCTTATTGTATCAATGTCTATTAATTTTATTTTTCACTCAGTATTTCTATCAAGTTTTAAAGCATCTTTCTGTTATCATTGCTTTTAGACAGTTAATCTGATGATTCATCCTGCACATAGATAAACCGGAAATAATTCTGTAGAAATCTGTTTTCTTCTGCATTTACAGTGATGGGCTTCTGTATCCACGTTGCTTAGACTGGGATATTTATTAGGAGGCTTCAGAACACCAAAATCAGGACCAAAATTGGAAAGAAGGACAATGGACTTATAAAGCACTGTACCAAATATAAAAATAATAATAAACTGAACTTCCCTTTAGTATCCCTTCATAGAAAAACAATATGGATCACACAGTCTAAAGCAGTGATGGCGAACCTTTTTGAGCCCGAGTGCCCAAACTGCAACACAAAACCAACTTATTTATTTCAAAGTGCCAACACTGCAATTAAACCTGAATACCGAGGTTTTAGTTTTAGAAAAACAACTCATACAGTTGTCCGAACTAATTAACATCTTTTGTCTTAAAAGAAAAACACAATAACAGAGCTTTCAATTATACAAACAGTTTTTTGTTGAAAAAAAAATCAACTCAAAAAATTATTATAGTACTACATTGTACACATAGCCTGAAGGGAATTTATACAAACTTTTTAAATAATTAGGCACATGTATTTTTTGGATAAGGGATTCTCAACTTGTAATATGATTATATGCCAGACTGAAATTGTATGGGGCAAGCTTTACTCTGGGTCCTTTCCCTGCTTCTACAGGTGTCGGATTAGTAAAAGTAAAAGTCAACCTGTACTAGTATGAGCAAGATAAACAAGAAAACTAAACGTGCTTAACACATTTAAAACACTTTATGTCTTGGACTGCAAACACTGCATTAGGTAAAAGTTTGCATTGGGCATGCTTTTGCACAATTAATGTGATTTTTGCTATTGCATGCATGCTGATAATTTGTCAAACCTTGGCTCATACTCGGTTAGTTTGAGAGCAACACATGCAGCACTCAGGTCAACTGTTAGGGCTTTACATCCAAGCCATGCTCTGTGCATCATTCTTCAAAATCTTTTAAATATGATAACAATGTAGAAAAGAATTCTGTAACAGGAATTCTAGAATAAAATCATTCTGTTCCACACTGTGAGAAAGAACAAGATCATTAGTGTTTTGCAGAAGGGGACGGTCTTTTCGCGATCTGGTGACCAATGGCTCGAGTGCCCACAGAGAGATCCCTGCATCCCAGCTGTGGCACCCGTGCCATAGGTTCACCATCACTGGTCTAAAGGACCATGGGGATTCTGTGAGCACTATACAACAGAAGTCCCCAAACTTTTTGGACCTGTGGGCACATTTGGACCTGTGGGCACCACCACAAAATGCCTAATCAATGGATTGCTGTTTTGGAGTCTACCTGTTGCATCTACGAATTTAGGGTGCGTCTTGTTTTGTGCCTATTGGACACCACAATGTCTCTTTAATAAGGGATTGGCTAATTCAGCTAATTGCTGCTGCTGAAATACAGCTGATATTTCTTTCAAACATCTCTTTGGGCAATGTCCAGTAGCTGCTTCTTTTGGGGAGGAGGTTATTACACAGATAAATTTTGTACTGGAACAGTCTTTAATATTCAGTGATGTACATGTGCTGTCACTGCAGACAACAGTGTTCTAATCTTGACTCTTGGGTGCTCCTTTGGACTATGCTTTTGGTCTCCCCCTGAGTGGCCTCAATGCTTGATACAACTGACTCCTGTGAACTGAATTCTGGAATGCCTTGACCTTGCCTCTGCTCTCTCCTGCTAAGTATACTGGAGCTCTCATGTAAGACTCTGGACTGACCTGGTTGCTCTCTTTTGTTATTCCCTGAACTTTTCCAAGCTGTGACTGGACACTTGCTAGCCTGGGAGCAGACCATCACCTCTCATGCTGCAATGGATTGAGGACCTTACAATGCTTTTGATATGAATGGGTGGCATATAGATGCCAACTTCTATATCCAAATGGATAATTATTTGGATATTTGGTCCACTTTCGTTGAAGCCTATTTATCATTGCTAGAAAGTTCTATGCATTTCATATAAATCCATGTATGTATATATATATATATATATATTTAAAACAGGATATTTTTTTCAAAAACAATTTCGGGTTCCCATGGGCACCATGTTGGGGACCCATTTGTGGGTGCCATTGGAGGTGCCCATGGATGCTGCATTGGGGACCCCTGCTCTACACACACACTGACATGTGGGAACTGCATCAGTACAACAAGATCATCTCCAATAATGCAATGGATTGAGGACCTTACAACACCTGCAATATTTGAACAGGTGGCATATAGATGCCACCTTCAAATGGATGCTTATTTGGATATTTGGTCCATTTTTGTTGAACCCTATGTATAATTGCTAGAAAGTTGTATGCATTTCATATGTATTCATTGCTATGGATATATACAAATCCATGTACATATATACAAATCCATGTACATATATTTTTTAAAAAGGGAAAAAATAATACAAAATGTGAAAAATATGTTTGGTGCCTGTGCGTTCCACATTGGGGGGCGGGGCTTGCAGGCACCACTGGTGCAATGGTGCCTGCGGGCGCCATGTTGGGAACTGTGGCGTAACCCCACAATTCAGTTCCCTGGTGTATGTCTGCATTAGTATGTTTAGTGTGTCTAGAATGTTGAACCGAGTGGGTGTGGTTTGTGATGTCTTGGAAAGTGTGGGGGGAGGAGTATATAAGGAGTGTTTGAGTGATGTCAGAGTTAAGTCGAGTTGAGTGGAGTGTTGGTAGAGTTTGTTTGGTGGGAAGAGTTGGGTGTTGGGGAGTTAGGTTAGTTGGATTCTTCGTGTCTTGTCTGAGGAGTGAAAGTGTTTAGAATTACAGTAATACCTTGGATTGCAAGCATAATTCATTCCGGAACCGTGCTTGTAATCCAAAACACTCTTATATCAAAGCGAGTCTCTGGCGGGCGTGAGCGGGGCCGATTTTGGCCTGCTATGCCCACTCGAGGTGTGCGGTTACATCCCTACACTTGTATTGCAAGACGTCGCTTATCAAGTCAAAATTTATTTTAAAAAATTGCTTGTCTTGCAAAACGCTCTCAGACCAAGTTACTTGCAATCCAAGGTATTACTGTATAGGGACTTACCGGTAGGTTAATTATAAAGTGTTTGGTGTAGTCAGGTTTAAAGTTATTTTCTGGAACTAAGATTTTGAGAATTAAAATAAACTTATTTTTATTTTGTTTGCTACCCAAATCCTACATGTCAGCTTGGCGTTATTAACCTGCATTACTTTCAAATCTACACACACACCTTTGTACCCACAGTATCATAAATCTAAAAATAGATCCTTAGTAACCAGTATTAATCTTTTCCCTCATTAGTAGGGGAAAGGTTTCATTTGACCCACCCCTCAGGTTTTTAAGTGTTGCTGCTTAGCCTGAGAAGGGTTTATGCGCCTGGTCCTAAAGTGTAAAGGGCCGTGTCATCGCAGGGACCTCTTCGATACAAGGAGGTTTCACACAAATGTGCTTCACAGACTAAGACATTATACCAGTAGTGGGGAACATGTGGCTTATAGGGCACATGTGGGCCCTCTCAGCCCAGGTGGCAGGAAGAATGAAAGAAAGAAAGACAGGCAGACAGACAGACAGACAGAAATAGAGAGAGAGGCTGTGGGGGAGGGGGAGAGGGAGAGAGAGAGGGAAAGGGTGACAGAAAGAGTGTGTGTGTGTGTGTGTGTGTGTGTGTGAGAGAGAGAGAGAGAGAGAGAGAGAAAGTTGGAGAAGAAAGAGAGAAAGAAAGGGGTAGCAGAAAGAGAGCGGGGGCGGGGGGGAAGGAATGGTGCTTCCAGCCACTTTTGGCTATGGCTCCACTCAATCTGGTATGCTGTTTTTCTCCATTTTATCTGTGAGAGTTAAAAGTAGGCGCTACATAAATTCATAACAACTTTCCTCAATCACTTCACCTTATTCTTGACCACTTGAATGCAAAACATAAGGTCAGTTCTGCCTTATCTAAAAGTCTGAACTAAATGGGGCACCCTGTATAATACTACTGCTGTGAATGGTCTACTCCTGTGAACAGTGTGATATGGAAGCCAAAACTGTATGCAAGATTGTCCCTCCCCTTCTATAAAAAGGAAAAAAAAAACTGCAATTGCAACAACATCAGCATTTTGTTTTTGTTTTTTTTAGCATTGGTTGGCACCAAGGTATATTTGGAATCAACCCTGAGCCTATCTTTTTTGCAGGGAGTGCCTCAGCACAGCACAGGTAATTTCTCCTTTTTATGTACTTCGTTGCTTCCCATTTTATTGTTCTTCCCAAGAAGAGAACTGTGTTTTGGAAGGTCATTGGCCTCAGTGCAACAAAGCTTGAGGAGACATTTCCTGACTTTGGAAAGTAAATTAGCAGCAGTTATGTCTATACTGGCAGGGATTTGTGAGTGACCACAGAAATACAAGCAGTGTGTGTTTACAAATCAATGATTCATACATGAACCCTCCAAAAGGTAATAGATCATCCAGGTATTTTATCTGCTAAGTAGTCATTTCCCCCCATTCTAAAATACTTGCCTCTTCTCTGACTTACGTAGTTACTGGCAGTAAGAGCTATAAGCTAAAATATGCTGGTATTTTTTGCATTTTGACCCCAGCCCTTTTCCAGCCTCCAAAGCAGTCTGGCTACCAAAAGAGCACAGTCCCCTCTGTTTGTTGTTCCTGGGTGAGTTTCCCCACACTTTCTCCTCGGATCCTCTTTTGCTTCACCACTGTTTCTCTTAGTCCTCCATTCTTCCTCAAAGGCCCTTGCTTCTTCTTGCATCTGTGCCCTTTCCTTGAACCATGCTGCTTTGGGACTCCTTGGGTGCTTTCAGATTTCATAGATGGACAACTCCTCATGCTACTTATCAAAGTCATTGGGCCTTTCCCTTTTTTTGTGATTAAAAAACAAAACATTCCTTTCTGAAAGCAAGATGCAAAATTTATGACTTTTTTTTTCCTTTTCTGTCTCAACATGCCCAGGATTGCACCTTAAGGTAGCTTTAATCAGGTAGCCAGCCATATGGGATACCAGTTTTCCAGATGTCAAAAAACTAGATTTCAAAAAAATGCACTCACTCGCTGCCCCCATGTAGCTTGCCTACTTTTTCGGACAAAAAGGGGAAGAAAAAAACTTTTAGGGGGAGGAAATACCTTTGTTTCGATTGGTCAGATGGGTCAACAAAGATGATTGGCAGTTAGAAGATCCATAAGGAACATGATTGACCAGGAGATGTTTTAAAAGTCAGAATTGTGGATCATTGCATCCACAATTCTGTGGATTGTGGATCATTTCACAGATCTGTGAATTGTGCATCCACAATTCACAGATCCACAATTCTGTGGATCATTGCATCCACATCCTCCTGTCAAATGTTTTGACGACAAAATTGAAAATCCACCAATATTATTATTACTAGTAGTATCAAGTTTTTATCATCAAGCTGTTATTGTAAAGTTATTTAGTTACTTTTAGTTCCCAGCATTTAGTTCCTTTTTAGTTACTATTAAGTTACTATTTAGTTACTATTACGTAACTAAGTTATTATTATGATCATGAGAGCCAGTGTGGCATAGTGGTGAGAGTGTTGGACTGGGACTCGGGAGATCCGGGTTCTAGTCCCCGCTTGGCCATGAAACTCACTGGGTGACTTTGGGCCAGTCACTGACTCTCAGCCTAACCTACAGGGTTGTTGTTGTGAGGATAAAATGAAGAGGATGATGATGATTATGTAAGCCGCCTTGAGTTCCTTGCAGGAAAAAAGGTGGGGTATAAATGTAATAAATAAATAAATAAATAAAAGGATGCAATGTTCCACAATTCTGACTTTTAAAACATCTCCTGGTCAATCATGTTCCTTATGGATCTTCTAACTCCCAATCATCTTTGTTGACCCATCTGACCAATCGAAACAAAGGTATTTCCTCCCCCTAAAAGTTTTAACCTGCCTAAAGCCTCACTTCATAAGCCACAGTAATCAAGGCAATCCCAACTCTTTAAGGCACCATACACAGTAACAATCACATAGCTCAGTGAAAGAGGACATGCTTTGCATGCAGAATGTCCCAGGTTCAATCCCCAGCATCTCCGGGTAGGGCTAGGAAATAATCCTGCCTGAAACCCTAGAGAGCCTGCTGCCAATCAGTGTTGACAATACTGGGCTAGATGGACCAATAAGGCAGCCTCCTAAGTAACCCCACTTCGATTTTCATACATTGTCATTTTTGATGCTCTCTTTCTAGCCTGATGCTTGCTAACATTTATAGATTTTATTCATTCATTGATTCATTCAAACTATTTATATAGTTTTACTTCCAGTGGAGTTTAAAATGTCGGTTTGACACTTTCACAGATCGTGGGAGACCAACGCGGCGTGAAATCCAGTCAAGAGGTTATCCTGGCTGGTTAATCTTCTCGGAATAAGAGGGTGATTTAAGAGTGATTCCCAGCACATCTCTAAATGCTCTCTCTGTGAGTTATTTGCAGCAGCTTGGGCTGTTGCAGTTTCTCTTGGAGGGCGGGTAGAGAGTGGGAGTATCCATCTTCGCTCGCCGTCGCGTTTGGAGTTCTTTTTTTAAGAACTTGAAGATCGGCAACTCCATTTCTTAAAAAAAATATGGCTAATTAGGAACAAAGAGAAATTTTATCCACAATCAGGACTAATTACCCTTTTTTCTGGAATATTAAAAAGAAAATATGCTTTAAAAACTTCATAAAATAAATAATGGATCAACAAATGTGCTTTGAAACGAGAAAGAATGAGGTATTGTAACTCTTCTTACTTTTGATTTTGGAAAAGTGTAAAACAGGAGTAGCTGTCTGTTAAATTTCTACTGCGTCACAGACAAGATGGCTACCCATGATTTGTGGCTCAAGTTAGCTGAAGAGCTGATGGTTTTATTGGAAACATTAAAAAAATATATGGCTGGGGAGGTTGGTGAAATCAGAAGTGTGGACTGTACAAATAACTCAAAAATTCCGGGATAATACAGAGGATGACCGATCGTCTGTGAAGTTTGAACAGAACAGGGAGGACAAGGGGAAGATTGATATGCTGCAAGAGATAGCAAGTGGAACTTTAAAAAGAGGCTTGATTTCACAGGAGCAGGAAGAAAACTACAATCGCCGAAGAAAGACCTTGCCATTGAATCAGAAGGTGAAGATGTCTCCAGAAATGTAAGGGGGAAGCCAGCTACGGAGAACTGGAAGGACGATTGTTGGGCTTCTTGGAGGCAGCCACCTAGGGGGGTTTACAAGAAAAAAAATTGTGTTCTGTGGAACATGAGCCTGAAAAAGATGTGAACACTGTGTTTGATCGGGGGAAATGGTTTGCTGATTATGGGATGGAATAAATGGTTTGACTCATGTTATGATAATTGCTGACTATTGGTGGAAGGGAGAGGTTCTTATGAAAGAAATAAGAGGGTTTAGTTCCCCAAATGGATTGGTGGGCGGAATCCAAATGGGAGAAACCTAAAGGGATCGCTGATAGTGATCCAAAGAGAACATTCATGGATCTGAACCTAAAGGGGCTGGTGAGAGGAACCCCTTTGAGAGAAAAGAGAACTCCAGTTGGAGGTGGTTTTCCTTTGTACTTTTTATTAATGTGGTGATTTTGACCCTGAAGGGGGCATACTTGGGAAGGATGGGATTAGGAGAAAGAATAGTTGCTGAATTAAAAAAAAAGGATAAGGTTTAATATTGAATCAGAATCTGAATAGTAATTGGTTATTGGTAAAAATGTATTGAGCCTGGATGAAACTTAGCATTGAGAATGAATAATGGAAAGGAACCAACTAAATGTGGGCTAAAATTTGGGATTTGAAGTAATGTGGAAATGTGACACTATTTTTAAAAAATAAAATAAAAGCTAGGCTGTTTGTTTTTATAAATAGAGGGAAAGAAATAGAGATTTTCATTAAATATAAGTAGAAATATTAAATATTGTTTAATCAGAAGGATTTTTATCTATGTTTAGGAGTAAAGTGTTGTAAGTTTTCGAGGCTTTGTGTATTTGTGAGGTTGATAAATAAGAGGGGGGAATTTTATTTTGTTGGTTTTTTGCTTAAAAGAAAAAAGAAAGTAATTTCTTTTTAATTATAATATAGAATATTTGATGTTACTTATACTTGGTTGTGGAAAAATTGGAAGTCCTTTTTAGTTTAATGTGTTGTTTTGTCTTTGTAGTGTATGTTTGTTTGGTTTTTGTTTCTGTTTTTTTGGATTTTAAAATTCAAATAAATTTTTTTACCAAAACCCCCCAAACTATTTATATATACCACCGTTCATTTCTCAATTCCACAGTGGTACACAGTCACAAATAAGGGCTGATCTATGCATATGGAGTTGGGTCTGAGGAGAGGACAGCATGTGGTACAGTCCTCCTGGGAGGAATTCAGGTGGAGTATCATATGTTTGATGCCACCCAGCATCAAAATTCCCTGTCCATTGAAAGCTAGTGTTAATAAAAAAAGATTCTAAACTTTTCTTTCTTTCTCTCCTCCTCCTCCTCCTCCTCCTCCTCCTCCTCCTTGATGTGATCGGTTTTTTATGCACAGGAAGTTTTATAACCGTGGGTTGTGGTGTGTGTGTGTGCATGTGCATGTGTGTGTTTAAAGAAAAAAGATGCTTACAAAAAGAGAAGGGACAACAACATCAAACCCACAGCCCCACTCTCCAAACTCTTAGGGTGTAAGATAATTTTTAATACACTCCATTATGCATGACTGAACTAAACTTTTTCACTCTTTATAAATAACTTTGTACAACTCAAAGGGGGATCCAATTTCAAGAAATTGACTTTTCTTTTGAATTGCTTAAACCATCCCTGCTCAAAATCCATTAGCTTTTGAATATCTTTGATGTCCCAACATATACATTTCTACTATGCAATTGCAGGGGCCTGCACATTTTTCCAATTTGGGACTACACATCACTCTGCTATTATGAGCAAATGAATTAAAATAGCTTTGCAAGTATAACATTCCACATCTTTCTAACTACCATTGGTCAAGATTAATTTTAGAGACAGGGGAATAGCATGATCCTTGATCATTTTAATTTGCTCTGCTGCCTTTTGCCAAAATTCTTGAACAGATTTACAAGACCATCACATATGTTTCAAAAAGCCTTTCTGCTTGCATCCTTCCTAACAAGTGTCATTTCCCCTTTTACGTAAGTGTTGAACTTGAATCTGCACAGATGTTACATACCATCTGCTCAAAATCTTATATTTAACTGAGAGAAGCATTTCAAGAAACGGTCACGTTTCCCCCCCCTGCCATTTTATCAGTCTATTCTTCCTCAGTTAATTTGATTTCTGAATCATAAGAATATAAAGGCAACATCCTATGCATGTTTAGCCTGGCAGGGGAATGCTGGGAATTGAAGGACTTTTTTTCTGTCTGAACATGCAAAAGATTGTGTCCAAAGAATCATAGAATCATAGAAAAGTAGAGTTGGAAGGGGCCTACAAGGCCATCGAGTCCAACCCCCTGCTCAATGCAGGAATCCAGGTCAAAGCATCTCTGACAGATGTCTGTCCAGCCGCACCTTGAATGCCTCCAGACTGGGAGAGCCCACCACCTCCCTAGGTAGTTGATTCCATTGTCTTATTGCTCTGACAGTCAGGAAATTTTTCCTGATGTTTAGGTGGAATCTAGGTTCCTGTAACTTGAGCCCATTATTCCGTGTCCTGCAATCTGGGATGAACGAGAAGAGATCTTTGCCCTCCTCTGTGTGACATCCCTTCAAATACTGGAAGAGTGCGATCATATCTCCCCTCAGTCTCCTCTTCTGAAGGCTAAACATGCCCAGTTCTTTCAGTCTCTCCTCATAGGGCCTTGTTTCCAGTCCCTTTATCATCCTTGTTGCCCTCCTCTGAACCCTCTCCAGTTTGTCTATGTCCTTCTTAAAGTGAGGTGCCCAGAACTGGACGCAGTACTCAAGATGAGGCCTAACCAGTGCCGAGTAAAGGGGAATTATCACTTCCCGCGATTTGGAAGCTATACTTCTATTAATACAGCCCAAAATTGCATTTGCCTTCTTTGCAGCCACGTCGCATTGCTGGCTCATATTCAGTTTGTGATCTACCACAATTCCAAGATCCTTCTCACTTGTAGTATTGTTGAGCCAAGTGTCCCCCATTCTGTAACTCTGCATTTGGTTTCCTCTCCCTAGGTGCAGCACTTGGCATTTATCCCTGTTAAATTTCATTCTGTTGTTTTCGGCCCAGCGCTCCAGCCTATCGAGGTCACTTTGAATTTTGTTTCTGTCTTCCAGAGTATTAGCTGTTCCACCCAACTTTGTGTCATCTGCAAATTTGATAAGCATTCCCTGTACCTCCTCATCCAAGTCATTAATAAAAATGTTGAAGAGCACCGGGCCCAGGACCGAGCCCTGTGGTACCCCGCTCGTTACCTCTCCCCAGTTTGAGAAGGAACCATTGATAAGCACTCTGAGTCCGATTCTTTAGCCAGTTGTGGATCCACCTGATAGTTGTTCCATCTAGCCCACTCTTAGCTAGCTTACTAATCAGGATATCATGAGGCACTTTGTCGAAAGCTTTGCTGAAGTCCAGGTATATAATGTCCACAGCATTACCACAGTCCACAAGGGAGGTTACCCGATCAAAAAATGAGATCAGATTAGTCTGACAGGATTTGTTCTTGACAAATCCATGCTGGCTTCTAGTAATCACTGCATTGTTTTCAAGGTGCTTGCAGACTGACTTCTTTATAATCTGCTCAAAAATCTTCCCGGGGATTGATGTCAGACTGACTGGCCTATAGTTCCCAGGTTCCTCCTTCTTGCCCTTTTTGAAGATGGGAACAACATTTGCCCTCCTCCAGTCGTCTGGCACTTCACCTGTCCTCCATGATTTCTCAAAGATAATAGACAGTGGTTCTGAGAGTTCTTCTGCCAGTTCCTTTATTACTCTAGGATGCAGCTCATCAGGCCCTGGAGATTTAAACTCGTTCAGAGTAATCAGGTGCTCCTTGACCATTTGCCTATCAATCTCAAGCTGCAATTCTGCCCCTTCAGTCTGCACTTCAGGTTTGCCAGGGGGGTCATAGACCCTCTTTTGGGAGAAGACCGAGCCGAAGTAGGAATTGAACACTTCTGCCTTTTCTTTGTCTTCTGTTATCAATTTGCCATCCTCATTGCGTAGTTGAACCACCAGTTCTTTCTTCTGTCTTTTACTGTGCATGTATCTGAAGAAAGCTTTTTTGTTGCTTTTAGCATTCCTCGCTAACCTTAGCTCATTCTCAGCTTTAGCCTTCCTGACACTATTCCTGCAGTTCTGTGCTACCTGCCTGTACTCTTCCCCTGTAGCCTGTCCTTCCTTCCACTTCCTATACGTGTCCTTTTTTGTTTTCAGGTCATCTTTGAGTTTATTGTGAAGCCACATTGGCTTCTTCTGTTGCCCTCTGCCTTTTTTCCTTGTGGGAATTGTTTGCAATTGTGCCTTTAAAATTTCTTTTTTTAAAAACTCCCACCCCTCCTGGGCTCCCTTTCTCGTGAGAGTCACTTGCCATGGGATCTTACTAATCATTGTTCTGAGTTTGTTAAAATTGGCTTTCCTAAAATCCAGGGTACGTGTTTGGCTACACTCAGCTTTTGCTTCTGTTAGAATCAAGAACTCAAGTATAACATGGTCACTTTCCCCCAGAGTTCCCGAAACTGCCACTTTATCCACTAACTCGTCTCTGTTGGTTAGAATCAGGTCAAGGATAGCCGATCCTCTAGTTCCTTCCTCCACTTTCTGTAGGAGGAAGTTATCAGCAGCACAGCTCAGGAATTTCTTGGAGGGGCCATGTTTGGCTGAATAAGTCTCCCAACAGATATCAGGGAAATTGAAGTCTCCCATTACTACCACATCGTGCCTCCTTGAAACACTGGCAATTTGCTTTTCAAAAGTTCCATCCTCGTCTTCTCCTTGATTGGGTGGTCGGTAGTAGACTCCAACTGCCATGTTCGCTTTATTCTTTGCCCCCTTTATTTTAACCCAGATGCTCTCAATGGGGCTGCCAAGCTCCTCTTCCTGTATCTCTGTGCAGAGATACGTATTTTTAACATACAGTGCAACTCCACCCCCCTTTCTGTTGCTTCTGTTCCTTTTGAACAAGTTATACCCTTCAATTGCTGTATTCCAGTCATGGGAGTCATCCCACCAGGTTTCAGTTATCCCTATCAAGTCGTACTTGCCCTCATGTATCAAGAGTTCAAGTTCGTCTTGTTTATTGCCCATACTCTGGGCATTAGTATAGAGACATTGAAGACTATGTGCTTTATAGTCTGACTTTCCCCCTACATTTTGTGGTAGACTATCAATGGGCACCGCTGGAGCTGTTCTCTCCATTGTGGCATAGAGGCCTTCTTCCATTGGTACCCCCGAGTTTATGTCTCCCTCCCCTGTTGGATTCAGTTTAAAGCCCTCCTGATTAAGTTCCTCATGCTGTGTCCAAACACATTCTTCCCAGTCCTTGTGAGGTGCAACCCATCCTTTGCCAGCAGTCCATCTTCCAGGAAGTGTAGCCCGTGGTCCCAGAATCCAAATCCCTCACGTTGACTCCACCTTCGTAGCCAGTCATTCACTCGGAGTATTTTTCTTTCCCTTTCTATGCCTCTTCCAAGTACTGGAAGGATGGATGAGAAAACTATCTGGGCCCCGAAGTTCTTGAGTTCCCTTCCCAGCTCTTCAAAGTCTGCCGTGATTTCTTTGTAACTCCGCTTGGCAGTATCATTTGTACCCACGTGGAAGAGAAGAAAGGGGTATGTGTCGGTGGGCTGCATGAGCCTCGGCAGCTGCTCTGTCACATCCTTAATCCGTGCCCCAGGGAGACAGCACACCTGGCGAGTCCATGGGTCTCCGCGACATACTTTGGCTTCGATCCCCCGCAGGAGGGAGTCTCCCACTACGAGTACTCTTCTCTTCCTCTTGCTGTAGGCCTTGGTTTGATTGCCTCCACTTGACTGACCCTCAGCCTCTTGCTCGCTGTCACGTTGGGTGCCCGGTAATCCGTCCTCTGCAGGCTGTCCTCTGCTCTCGTCCTCAAGTACATGGAAGCGGTTCCATAGCTCCACTGCTTCCACAGGCGCAGAGTGTCTTGTAGTTCTGCTCCTAACCGTCACCCTTTTCCAGGGAGTTCCCCCTGCGTTATTTTCCCTTGCCTCTGCAGTCTCCGCCTCCGCCTCATCCTGCAGTTGCCCTTCTGGCTCCTGTACTGTGCTTTGGTGCTGTAGATCCACCGTTCTGTCTAAGAACTCCTCGCTTTCTCTTATGCTCCTGAGGGTTGACACTTGCTGCTCCAGTCCTCTGACCTTTTCTTCCAACAGCGTGACCAGCTTGCACTTGTTGCATGTGTAGGCCATGTTGATCTCCGGCAGGAAAACAAACATTGCACACCCCTTGCAGGTCACCACCACTGCTGAGTCCTTCCCTTCCATAGTGCTCTGTTTCTGTCTTCCTTTTCACAGTCCCAAAAACAGCTGGAGCCTCTCTCCTGTTGTGCTCCTGCTCAGTTTCACCAAAAGAGCCCTGCTGGATTGGACCAAGGAATTATCTAGTCCAGCATCTTTGGTTTCCCACAGTGACCAACTAGATGCCCACTAGGAAGCCCATAATCAGAACATGAGGGCAATAGTTTTCTCCCACTGTTGTTACCCAATGACTGCATCCTGGTGGCAGCATATTGCCATCATGGCAAGCAGCCATTGATAGCCTTATCCTTTACAAATTTGTCTAATCCTCTTTCTAAGCTATTTTAGTGGCCATCACTACATCTTGTGGAAGCGAAGAAGTACTACTTCTATTTGTCATGAACCTCCCATCATTCAGCTTCATTGAATGACCCTGGGTTCTAGTATTATGATGGAGGGAGAAAAACCGCTATCCATATTATCACTACCATGCATAATTTTATACACCTCCTCTATCATGTCCACCTTTATTCACCTTGTTTTTCTAAATGTAAATGCCCAAATGCTGTAAGCTTTCCTTGTAGGGGAGCTGCTCCACCCCTCTAATCATTTTGGTTGCTCTTTTCAGCAGTTCTCCAGGTTTAACATATATAGAGAGACAGTGTGTCATAGTAGTTAGAGTGCTGGACTGGGACTCAAGAGATCTGGGTTCTAGTCCCCGATTGGCCATGAAGCTCACTGGGTGACTTTGGGCCAATCACTGACTCTCAGCGTAGCCTACCTCACAGGGTTGTTGTGAGGATAAAAATGAAGAGGAGGATTATGTAAGCTGCTTTGGGTTCCTTGCGGGAAAAAAGGTGGGATATAAATATAAATATATATAATTTTTTTGAAAAAAGTGATCATTTGTCATACTGATCTGATTCAAATCTTGTTCTGACAGTTTGGGTTTTTATTCTAGACTTTGCTGTTTATTTGTTTTTAGTTTTTTAAATCATTATTGGGGTTTTTTTTATTGCTGGATGTTCCCAGAGGCCTTGATTAAAAAAAAAAAAGGCAGGATGAAAATGTCTTAACAAATAAATAAAAGTTACGGTAGTTAGCTAGCTATGCTTAAATTACACATTTGATCCTATCTGGCTTCTCTGCACGCACCCGCCTGTTATTCAAGCTATAGATCAGTTTCATGCCATCATAGGGCAATAGGGCATGAATACATCTGGACTTCTTATCTAGTAAAATGATGTGGCCTGTCTTATCACCCTTAGGGAGGCATTACTTACTGCAATTATAAAGGAATGTGACAGCAGGACCTAGACCAAATGGCATCCCAGGTGAAGAGTGTTTTCAGTGCCTTTCTCCATTTGTTCCAACTTTTGAATACAATATATTTATAAAAATTGAAGCCCATTTCATGACTTTTAATGCATGATTTGCATGCATGATTTATCCCTGTCCTATAAGATGATAAATGTGCATGTATGGATCTGAACACAATCATTCACATGCACTGTTGGTTGAATGGACATTGATAATATAAATTTCCCTACACACACACACATTAGGAACACAGAAAACTGCCTTATACCAAATCAAGCCATTGGCTCATCTAGCTTAACATTGCCTGCACTGTCCCTCCCCAACTGGGTGCCCTCCAGATGTTTTGGAGGACAGCTCCTGCCATTCTTAACCATTAGCCATGCTGGCTGGGGCTGATGGGAGTTGAAGTCCAAAACACCTGGAGGGTACCAGGTTGGGGAAGGTAGGTCTACACTGACTGGCGGCATTTTTTGCCATTTCAGACAGGGATCTTTCTCAGCCCTCCCTGGAGATGCTGGGAATTGAACCTGGGGCCTTCTGCATGCAAAGCAAGGTACTCTACCACTGATAGTTGTGGTCCTTCCCTTATACATTAACACCATGTTGGCCACATTAATCAGTGTTGTCAGCTTTCCAAGCGAAAATAAACTGTACGAGTTTTGTTTCAGTGGGTACCATAGCTCAATGGTAGAGAGCACATGATTTGTATGCAGCAGGAGAGGTGTGTCCCCCCAGGTTCAATCACTGGCATCTCCAGTTCAAGCTGGGAAAGGCTCCTGTCTAAAACCCTGGAGAGCCACAGTCAGTTAGTGTACACCAGCCTTCCCCAGCCTGGTGCAGTGGAGGCTAGTGGCTCCAGTGTAGGCAGTGTATCTACTCTGAGTTCCAGTCTGAACTTTAAAGGCACTATCCATGGTGCTGAACCCTATCCCATATCCCCAAAACAGGTTCAGAACCATGGATAGCTCCTCAAAAGTTCAGACTGCAACCCGGATACGCTGCCCTACTGACACTGGAGCTACCAGCCTCCACTGGCCTGGTGCCCTCCAGAGGTTGTGGACTTCAATGCCCATCGCCCCAAGCCAATAGACAGGAATGCTGGGAGTTGTAGTCCAAAACATCTGGAGGGCACATGGTTGCGGAAGGTTGGTGTAGACAATATTGAGCTAAGTGGACCATTGAT
The DNA here is from genome assembly GCA_021292165.1 of Shinisaurus crocodilurus. Lineage (NCBI taxonomy): Eukaryota > Metazoa > Chordata > Lepidosauria > Squamata > Shinisauridae > Shinisaurus > Shinisaurus crocodilurus. The sequence goes on from CM037878.1 coordinate 37,922,014, forward strand.
CTGACTCAGTGTGAGTCCATTTGTTATGGTTTGATGGTTTGTCCATTTGTTTGATGGTTTGAGTGAATACCACATGAGTATTGAGTAAATACCTCCCAACCCCAGGCAATACCACATGAGTATTGAGTAAATACCTCCCAACCCCAGGCAGGCATTTGCCTGTGGATCAGGCCCTGTGTTTTTTCAGTGTTGCATATATTGATAGCTACTCTTCTGGAATGTATAGTCTGTTACAGGCACACACACACACAAACAAGTCCTTGGGCACCTTAAAGCAAGGGTGGGTAAAATGCGGCCCTCTAGATATTGTTTTTCCCCCAATTTACTTTTTGTTGTGAGTTTCACCAAAACAAACAAAATCTAAATTAAAAAAACACACACACAAAACCTGAAATTAAAAATTGCTTACATGTAAATATTGATATAACAGCACAAATCCAGATGTATCAATTATACATATGCTTCAAGAAAGGCAGACCAAATATCCATATATATGTCCATTTGAGGGTGGCATCTGTCATCATCTCAAATATTGAAAGCATCGTTAGGTCTTCGATCCATTATGTTATAGGAGGTGAGCTTTTATCTTTCCAGTGTTGTAGTATTAGTCTTTTAGCTGTCAAAAGGACGTGGAAAATCCATTTGCATTTACCATGCTTTAACTTCCAAGAAACAGGTAGATAATTTAAAAGAACATGTACATTTATTTATTTATTTATTTATTTATTATATTTATACCCCACCTTTTTTCCTGCAAGGAACCCAAGGTGGCTTACATAATCCTCCTCCTCCTCTCCATTTTATCCTCACAACAACCCTGTGAGGTAGGTTAGACTGAAAGTCAGTGACTGGCCCAAAGTCACCCAGTGAGTTTCATGGCCGAGAGGGGAATAGAACCTGGATCTCCTGAGTCCCAGTCCAACACTCTAACCACTACCAAAGAGCGTTCTATACAAAGTTGGCTTACGCTGGCTCAGCTTGTCTGAGCGTGGAAAGCTAAGCAGGGTCAGGCCTGGTTATCACTTGGATGGGAGACCCCTCCTCTAGTTTCCTGCATTGAGCAGGGGGTTGGACTCGATAGCCTTGTAGGCTCCTTCCAACTCTATTATTAAATCTATAAGTTTATCCATTTTATAACTTCCACCCCAAAAAAGGCAACTACTGGACATTACCAAAACACATGAGTAAAAGAAGCATCAGCAGTATTACACCTCCAGCAGTTAGTCGACTTAGACAAGCCCTTATTAACGAGGCGCTGTGTGGCAGCCAAATAAACACAGTACACAAGTTTTTGTTCAGTAAGACGTAAGCTTCCACTGAAACTTCAGATATTGTTGACTCCCACCAGCCCTAGGCAGCCTAGCCAATGGTGAGGGATGATGGGTCTTTCAGTCCAACAACTTCTGGAGGGTCACATGTTCCCCATCCCAGCTTTAAAGACTAGCAGGTGTATTGTGGCACAAACTTTCAGGGCTCCCTTCATCAGACGCACGGAGTGCCTCTTTCTCTTATTACTACCCTCATCGTGCCATGAAAGCCAGACCACAACCTTCCTTATCTGGCAGGTGCCACTAGCCGTTGCTACTGAGTCAGGCGCTCCGAAGTCACGCGAGAAGAGCACGGCCGCGTCGTGGCTTCGGCGCTTCCCCGGGCGAGGGAGCCGCTGCTGGCTCCAAAGCGCCTCGTACACCGAGGACAAGGAGGCGTCGCAGCGCCGAAGGTAGGAGGGGCGCCTTCGAGGGAGAAGGCGCGCGCTCTGTCTGTGCCAATGTAAAGAAAATGCGGGTGCTCTTCTACGCTCTGCCTCAGTTTTGTCTTCCGCGTGCTCGTGGAGGAGGAGAAGGCATTCCCTTAAATGTGGCTGGCGGGTTGCTTGCCAACGGCTGTATGTAGGAAACAGCAGGGAGAGAAGGGTCAACCTTTATACTTCAGGAAGCTACGTAGTAGAAGCAGGGACTCTCGTGGTGGAGACTTTGGCCAGGCTGAGCTGTGGCTGGAGCGCCGTTTGCTGCTGCTGCTGCTGCCCTCGCACCAGAGCCAGTGTGGTTAAGAGTGTTGGACTGGGTTTGGGCCAGTCAGTGATTCTCAGCCTAACCTACCTCACAGGGCTGTTGTGCTTGGGAGGATAAAGTAGAGAGGAGGAGGAGGATTGTGTTATCCGCCTTGGGTTCCTTGTAAGAAAAAAAAAGGCAGGATATAAATATAACAAACACACCTGAAGATCAAGTCTTCTCTGCTTAATTGCAGATAAGCACCAGCAGAGGCACAGCCACCGTCCTACGCCCCAGAGGTATCTCGCTGTTTGAGGAGACAAATGTTTCTAATTTGAGCCCCGACTGTACTGTGCTTGAGACTGGACGGAATGATGCTACGGGGGGGAAATCTCTGGAAGTCGTTTTCGTTTTAGCCTCCTTTCTTTCTCTTCGGTAGCTGGGGAACGAGTTAGCTCAGCTTGTAGCTCAGAAAGAGGGCTAAAGGCAAACGAAACCTGAGAACTTTGCAAGGGTTGACACTCAAATGCACAACAACAAACAAAGCCATGGTTAAACTCCCGAGGCACCACAGTCGACTCATTCTATAAAATGGAGGCTGCTGTTTCCCAGTCATTACCAGAAAAGAAAGATTTATCTCTTACTGGTGGGGTGTGGGGTAGGTGCCCTCCAGACAAATAGCTGATCCCCCCTCACCCCCTTGCTGGATCCCTGTGGTTACCTGAAGGAAAGGCACTTTATACATACTGTACATGTTATAAGTGAACAAGTGCAACCTGCAACAAAATGTTGCAGTGTGGAGTTTGCTTGCTTGCTTTTTGCATATGCAAATCTCTCCATTACAACAAACAAGTGAACATGAACCAGAGTCTTTGGATCAGGACATATAAAAAATTGTGTTTGCCCTATGCTTGAGTAGTCCTAAGGCTAAAATTTGGGAGATTCAAAACTCAATAGACTTCCCTCAATCAAAGTACTCAGATTTGAATCTTACACAATCGAGCTTCAACTTGGATTTTAGTTTTGAAATTGTGACCCTGGTTTGATCTCCTGCGCTATAATTTTGCACCGGGAAAACTAAAGGAATCACACTCCTGGCAGAATTTGATTTACAATTTGTGGAGAGAAAGCCTGATCACACACGGCTGAACCCTGACATATTTCCCCCCTTTCTGCTGTCACCCCTCTTCCCCCATCTGTCTGCATAATCCCACAGGAGACACAGTTCTGGGCAGACTGATTGTACATGGCCACATCTGCATAGCTACATCTGCATACCCTCAATAGGGCACATTTACATCTACCCCCAAGGAAGTACATAACATTCTGAAGGTGGGGCGCAGTCTCAAAGAGCTGCAAAGTACCTCAAAGTATCAAGGAGGTGCCAGCACCCAAGAGGTGCCACCACCCTGCAGGGCGGAACCAGCCCACCTGGTCATCAAGGGCAGGGAGGGGGTGAGAGAGGGTAGAAAAGGCACGTCCTAAAGAACAAAGGGTTGTTGGGAACATGGTGCAGGCTTGCACGGATCAGGTCCCTGGCTCCGGTCAGGACCAAACAACTTCCAACCCTGGGAGCGGCGCCCGGAGACCGGCTACACAGACCGCTACGCTAGTTCAGTAAGTCAGAGTCACTGATGTAAAGTTATTCCTCTGTATTACGCAAAGCCTATACCTCGTATGTGTATGGAAGCTTTCCGCTTCAGCAATTTTTATGAACTCTGTTTATGGTGTGAAATTCCTGGAAGTCTATTAGTTCTGCTCCGTTAAATACTTAGAAAAATAGCCGCTTGCTGTCTCAATACGATTCAGCGTCAATGGTTCATCGCGGTTGAGTTTAAAGTTCACGGAAGCTGCGTAAAGGGCATTTCTTCGGTGCCGGTTAACCCTTTAAGTGCTGGACCCGCGCAAAGAACCAGTCCCGGTCCTCCACACAATTGTATTAAATTCAATTACGTTGAATTTAAGGGGGCTGATGGCAAGAATGATCTGAGGGAGTTCCAGTTCAAGCCAAAGCAAATACCTCAACACTTACATATATGTAAATGTGTAAGCTATATTGGTTGCAACTGATTCAGTAACCATAAAGTAAGAGGAAATATTGATGTCTAAAACCTGCAAGTTGAGTTTTGTAAAAAAAAATTGTGAAGGTTTATGTGCATTTGCATTTTCCGATTTTGGGATTTGAATTTGTTTTCTCCATTAGTTAGGTTCCACTTTTAATGTGAATTTCTTTTGTGTGTGCGCAGGTTGCATACTGTTGTTTCCAAAATGATGCCGCAGCTTAAATTCTGTTCTCGGAGATCTCCCGTGGTTTGCAGTAGTGGCTGTGTTGCATCAAGCCAGACTCTTGCAACAAACGTTGGCCTCGGTAATTGCTTTTATTGTTGCTTTAATGCGGGGGGTGGAATCTATAAGTTCTTTGGGCTGGTGCCTGTCATTCAGTGGGTTGGTTCCAGACTTTGGGTAGTGTCCTGTTGTGCCTGTGTGTTTGCAGGACCCACTGCTTGTGCAACAGGCCTTTGGTGTTTCTAAAAATAACCCCGGAAATGAGTGGAAACACTATAGTTTCTGGAACAGGGCAGGTCAGCGGAGCGCACAGAAGGGAACTCGGCTGACCTGTCCCAACCTGGAAACTAGCATTTCCACTCATTTCCGGGGTTATTTTTAGAAGGAGCAAAGCCCCCTTGCATGAGCAGTGGGTCCTGCGAGCATAGTGGAACCAGTGGAGGCGGAGTGGCACTGTTGGATACTGCCCTAAATTGGTAATCCTTTCGTTCCATGGCATAATTATGTACTGAGGATGAGCTGGCTGAGGGGCTATAGGTTTCAATGGAATCCATGTTACACCGGCAGAACACAAGATACAGTGCCACTGCGATTACAAATACGCTGACTGAACACAGTGCTGGCAGAGCTGTTCCTCCAGCAAAGATATGTCAGTGGAACAGCTGAAACAGGGTGGCGTCTGTGAGGGATGTTGGCAACCCAGGGGAGGAGCACATTTATGCCATATCCTGTACCCTGTTAATCAACATTCATGCCCCCAGGTGCAAAGGATTTCCCTTCCACAAAGGGGGGGGGGGATAAAAATAACCACACCCACATTGACTATTGTAACCACATCACTGCAACAGATATATAATGTAACACAATAGGTATATAATGTAACACAACCCAAATCACATTATTACCAGTATATAAACCAGTTTTTATTCTGTTGTTGTGTTTTCAATTGTGTTTTAATGCATTTGTTTTTATTATTGTTTTAATCAAGTTTTATTTGTGAGTGTAAGCCATCTTGAGTGCCATTTTTGGGTAGAAAGGTGGAGGTACAAATCAAATAAATAAACTCCACACAGGGAGATCATAACTCAGGTGATAAGGTATGTGGCATGGGGCTATATATCTCTGGCATCATGTCATGCATGCTTAGAGTTCACAAATATGAACTTTGGTGAGGGCGGACACATGGGAACTATTCTCTCACTACAACCATCCATGCTAAGCTATAACTTTTTGATAATTGTGTTAGATCTGGAAGTGTATTGTGTATCTGTGATCTTTGAGAGTCAAAACAAAATTTTCTTTTATGAAGAAGTCTGAAAATCATTTGAGAACTCATGAAGAAATCGGGGGGGGGGGGCTCATTTTGTAGTGCCCCAATGGAAATCAGTGGAATAGGAATATTCTGAGAATTTGGTCATGGGGGTCTTTTACCCTGTGAAAAATGAATCTGCATTATGGAAATAGGGTGAGCAGGTGTCTCATAAAATGAGGCTTGATGGCTTTTAAGCAGATAAGGCAGTATATGTATCATAAATGATAAAAGCCATTAAAAATTCAAAAAATGCTTTGATATCTTATTGGCTTATATAGGCTGTACATCTGGATGTAAACTAGAAGATGCAGCTTTGAAAAGGGAATAAAAACATATGCTACAATCTTCAGAGGACTTCATACTCTTTCCTTTGATTATGCATGGGGCATCTTCACATATTAGCACAGGAAGTGCAAGTGAGTTGTATTTCCCGTTGCATGTGGCTGATGTGTTATGAGTTGGGCTTTGCTAAACATTATCAGTCTATAGTTTCAGTATTAAGGAAGCCTTTGGCTGCCAGTTAACTATATCAAATGTAAAGGCACACCAAGAAATGTTTCAGGGGAGTTCAATTCTGGTTTTGTGCTAACAACAATTATTAAGGGAGAAGTCTTTAGATCCATTTTTCAATTTTATTATAAAATATACACTCTGAATAAAGCATAACATCAAAATACAGCATATTGCCTAAGATTTTTTAAAAAAACCATTAATTGTTATTATGAAGCAGAGGATTGCTAAATATTTTAAGTTAATAATTTAAAAGGAAATAATATTTCCTGAACATTTCTTGTTATTTCAAATCTTCATAGTCTCAAAGAAGAGGTTTCACCTGAATACCATTTTTTTACCCAGCACTGATTATGCTGTTCTGCTGACTGATATGCAGGGTTGAGCTTCTAGATGGTAAGACGAGAAGAGCCATGCTGAATCAGATAAAAGGCCTATCTAGTCCAGCATTCAGTTCACACAGTGATCAGCCAGCTGTCTGTGGGAAGCCCACAAGTAGGACATGAGTGCAATAGCACCCTCCTGTTTGTGTTCCCCAGCATCCGGTATACAGAGGCATATTGCCAATGATACTGGAGGTAGCATATAGTCATCAGGACTAGTAGCCATTATCAGTCTTCTCCTCCATGAATTTGTTTAAAACCGCTTTTAAAGCCATCCAAATTGGTGGCCATCACTACATCTTGTGGTAGTTAATTTCATAGTTAAACTATGTGCTGTGTGAACTATCTGTCCTGAATCTCACACCAATCTCCCAAGCTTCATGGGATGACACCAGGAACCACTCCAATGCAGCAGTACTCCTCACTTCCAACTCAGACAGCCACCCCAGAAGGATACCATGGTCGATGGTATCGAAAGCCGCCAAGAGATCCAGGAGTATCAACAGGGTCACACACCCCATCTCTCTCCCGACATAGGTCATCATACAGGGTGACCAAAGCTGTTTCTGTGCCAAAACCAGACCTGAACCCCGCCTGAAATGGATCCAGAATCGGAGCATACTTATACCTTTTTGGTGTAGATATTACCCCATAGCTAATATTATCTCGCTGTCCTACAAATTAGGCTCACAGCCTGAAATCCTTTAAAAAAAAATATCCCATGAGATTAAAACACGCAAAGAACATTTAAACATCCTCCAGATTAGAAAAGATTTACTCTGAATTATATCTTTGAGAAAATCAACTTCTTGCTCAAAATTTACTAATTAAATTAAAGTGTATAAATGTTTTGAGACTTAAGATTATAGTGTTTATACAGTTTGTATACATTTGTTTTTGTTCATTAATTGATATGCAACACCATTTTTGACCTTGAATAATACAGTCCTCCACACACCTCTTCATCTCTTTTCATCTTGGGTGCTGAGCTTTGACTCTATAGATATCATTCAGGTCACTTTGCCCACTCTTTGATATCAGTTGCCCAGAATTTATTGTGACAGGCATGTATCTGTGTGTCTTTTCTTTAGACAATCACTATTTTTACTTATTCACATTTCCAAATTCTTATTTATTTATTATATTTATACCCCACCTTTTTTTCCTGAAAGGAATCCAAGGCAGCTTACATAGTCCTCCTCCTCATCTCCATTTTATCCTCACAACAACCCTGTGAGGTAGGTTAGGCTGAGAGCCAGTGACTGGCCCAAAGTCACCCAGTGAGTTTCATGGACAAGCGGGGACTAGAACCTGGATCTCCTGAGTCCCAGTCCAACACTCTCACCACTAATTATACACCATTAAGCATTTTCATTTGCTCTGCATTTCACAAAAAGACATCTTATTTTGGTGTAGGGGAGATGGGTTAGCAATTTCTCAGTAGTAGCCTTTGTAGGAATTCTAATAAAATGGGCAGAGTGATCCTATAACCCCCCCCCCCCCGACAGCATCTAGGCAGCCATAGGATTCTTTGGATTCCCAGATCTGAGGTCAGAAAAGAGCTCCAACCTTGGAGTTGGGGATCTGCACTCAGAACCCCCTCCACCACACCTCGCAGCCAGCATGGAAAGAGCTGTCATAAATTGCTCAAGTCGAGTGATAAGCAGCAGCTAGCATTAGTCATTTATCCAGTCCAAGGTTAAGAAGCCGAGAATATCTGTCCGAAGCCAAAGAAATCACAAACAAGTAGAGGGACACGCTGAAGAAGAGCCGAAGTCATTCTGGGGTCATGAACAAACAAGGCTGGGTCCAGGAGCCGGCAGGAACATTTTGTGCTATTGGTGAGCCTCAACAATTGCTTCCAGCACCTGAACTGGGTTTGAGGCTTGTCTTTTATGCAGGGGCTGATTGAAGAGTAAGCACAGCTGGGTCAAACTGCAGATGTCTTCAGCTTACTCATGTGCCTGGCCCCTCCACAAACACTCTCAGGCTCAGTTGCTCTGTGGCCTCCTCCATCCCCAACGGGGGCACAACAAGAGCTGCCAGCTGCTTCTCCAACGTCGTAAGAGCAACCTTGGAGAAGGGGTAATGGGGATGGGGAGGGGAGGAGACTGGGGCTCCCAGGATACAATGTATCCTGGCGGCGCTCCAGTCTCCTCCCTCCCCCTAAAGCGCCACAGCTAGACTGCCAAAATAGGCCATCTAGCTGAGTTGCAGGGCGGGAGGAGTGTGGAGGTGATCTTTGCCTGCACGCTCCTCCCGACCTGCATAGGATGCCTGTAATCCTTCGAGTTCAGAGGCTTACGGGTTTCCCCATTGGATTGCACCCTACATCAACTATTTTCCTAAATACCATGACAGATATCTAATCTGAGTGATGTATTAGACATTCTTTATCTGGGTCTTGCTTATCTCTCCCTTGCAAGTTCATTTCTGAATATTATACCTACAATACAGAGATAAGAAGTGCAACTCACTTACACTTCCTTTCTCCTGGCATCTTGATTACATATAAAATCATTATGTGATCACATCAGTTAACTTTGAAATCATGGGCAGTACCCAACACTAGCACTCCACTAGCGCCAATCATGTTGTGCTAGCAGGAACAACAGTGCAATGGGAAGCTAGTGCTTCACAGCACAACCCTGGAAACTAGCTCAAAACTAGTGCTTCCAGAATGGGACAAGTCAGTGGATCTCCCTTCTCGGAGCTTTGCTGAATTGTCCAGTTCCAGAAGTGTTAGTTTGGGCTTATTTCTGGTTGTGATATCAAGTACTAGCTACCATTAGTGCAAGGGAAACATTGGATACTGCCCCTTCATTCCCATGTGTTCCTTTAATTCTTAGGATTCTGTGATTCCAACACATGCCACTCTTTTGACAGTGGGTACAATTTTAGACTCCCCTCCCCCTAAAAGACTACTGTCAGGTCCTTAATAGGCTTCCCTGTTGGTGTTGCAGATATTTTAAAGAATGGAGGCAATGCTGCAGATGCTGCTGTGGCTGTAGCAGCTGCTTTAAATGTTACCGAACCATGCAGTACTGGCATAGGTGGAGATTGTTTCTGCCTCTTCTATGATGCAAGCACAAAGAGGGTCCGTGGTCTCAATGGAAGGTAAGTTCCAAAGAAGAGGTACAATTGCTGTATCCTTTATTTACTGGGGTAGAGAGATATTTCTGTGGTGCAACAGGGGTAAGTTGTGCAGTCAAGCTTTTCTTTTTTTGCTGCTGGTCTGTGAGTAGGAGCCTGGAAAATAGGAGGGCTAAGAACTCTGTGAATGGAAGCTAGGTTAGTTGAGTGAAAAATGTCACAGCCTTTTTTTGACGCTCAATGTATTGTTGAAGGTGATCTGATTGACTACTGTGGGAACCAGAATGCTAGACTAGTGCTGCAATCCTATGCAGACTTTCCTGGCAGTAAGCCCCACTGAACACAATGGGATTTACTTCTCAGTAGACATGCATAGGATTACGGTGTAGAAGGACCTTTGGGCTGATCTAAAAAGAAGAGTCCTTTCTATGTTCTTGTTGGAGAATTCAAATTACAAGCCTGTCTAGTATTGGGTCAGTTTCCCATGAACAGAACATTGGGTTTTTAACCTGTTTTTGCAAGGAAAAGCTAAAATATAGAATATAGAAAACAACATAGCTTTTCATAGAACTAGGAGTGAAATTGCAATGTATTAGTGTCCAGCATCCATAGCAAGCATAAAGCAATTTTCAGAGTTTGGATGTATCTGCTCAAAACTGACAAACAGATTTGGCCTTCTTGATCCATTAAAACTGCAGTTCTGTTACAGATGGTTGCATGACTCTTTGGACCTGAACTACATATCTTCATGCTTGATTAATGCTTCAACATTCTCATTCTATATGTTTGATAGAATCCAATGTTTGACTTAATTATAGAAGTCAAAATTGGCAAAATGCCCATAATTATGATGTGTGGGGTATTTGTGGAGTAGGCCTCCTCAACCTGGTGCCCTTCAAATTTTTTGGACTTCAGCTCCCATAGGCTCCAGCCAGCATGGGTGAAGGTCAGGAATGCTGGGAGTTGTAGTTCAAAGCAGCTGCAGGGCACCAGGTTGGGGAAGGCTATTGTAGGAAGACATGTACATTGTAAGCACCCTGGGGTGTGCTACACACACATTGCACCCCAGTGTGTGATCCGTGCCATTGAATGCAGGACTGTCCAGTGGAAGGGCTGGAAAGCAGGTTGTGCCCTCACTGCAAGGGTGTCTCCCAAGTGCATGCTGTCTTTTCCTCAAATGAGTGAAAGGCAACCATTCACTTTTTGGGGAGAAAGTAAAGGAGCGCACTCAGATGCAGCATTGCGGGCGGTGGGAGTGACTCAGCTGTTGAGAGTCAAGTTTTCTCCTGTCCACATAAGTACATCCTTAGTTCTGTTTCTTGATCACACTTAAGGCCCCTGTCATGCCCCTGCCCATGGACAAAGCGTTATATCAGTTAGTATGTGAGGGGAGGGGGGAGTGTGAGAGGAGTGTGGAATGTTGTGATGTCTGCTGATTGGCTGGGAGAGTGAGAAGGGGAGGGTGAAGCCTGTGATATAAACAGTGGGCGGTGGAGGGAAGTCAGAGAGAGGGAGTCTGGAGAGAGAGAAGTCTGAGGAAGAGCTGTGGAAGTCTGAGGGGAGTCTGTGAGGGTGTTTTGAAGAGAGGGGAAGTATTGGGTAGTGCTGTCTTTCTACCTCATAGGGTTGTTGTGAGGATAAAATGGAGAGGAGGAGGATTATGTAAACCGCCTTGGGTTCCTTGCAGGAAGAAAGGCGGGGTATAAATATAATAAATAAATAATAAATAAATCCATTAACATTATCTATTTCCCTACCCTTGATTGTAAATAAATAAACTTGTTTCCTTTTTAAAAACTTAAAGGGAGTGGTTTGAATTGGTTACCCTGGAGGGGGCTGGTGGCAGCGGAGGAGATTGGCAGAGTGTGGGGGTGGGGTCTGACAGGCGGACACACTGTAGAGGTGGGATTTGACCATAATAAAGCTGTGAGTTCGAATCACAGGTGGTGGTGAGCGGTGAGGGGCATCACAGGATCCACCTCCTCCAGTCTCTCCGGGGGCGTGGCTTCGAATCCCACCGCTACCACCACCTGTGACGTCTTGGAAAAACAGTCTTGGAAATTACGGGATATAAGGGCTGAACTAGCGTGAGTAAAAGGATTAGAGAGTGCATAATGTGCCATGCTGGTGAGGCAGGTGTTACACAACCAATGAATTTAAAGCACAGGTAGGACGTGAGCCCTGGTCTCCCAAGTTGAAGACCAGCTTTCTATCCACTGCATCACACTGGCAACCATGGGACAAGAAGGATAGCTATCCCTAGCTTGGAGCGCATGAAAGGTGGTGGTAGGAAGACAGTGCAAACGGAGAGTCATTGAAGTGAGTGGACAAACATGAATCCAGGTTGTTGCCACTAATACTACTGATGGAAAATAAACAGATGGAATGTTGTCTGGAAGGGAAAACACATTACTGGGATGGAGTTTCTCACTGGAATTTCACGCACCTAACGGTGCTCAATTAAATGGTTCTGTTTGGGCTTGTAGCACTTATCACAAGCCTGTTTGCATTATATACAAGCAGTATTTGTTCAGGTTATGTGTGTGTCCCTTCAGGCTTGTGTGCATAATGTCACTTTAATTTATTTTTAAATTAACTTTGATAATGATTGCTGTGCAAACATCCTGGTGGACAGAGAGTCTGCAGTTCTGGTTTCACTTGGGGTGGATTTTTCCTTTAACTAGGAGGTCAGAGTCCAGCTTTGCACCTCATTTCCTTTCCTTTTTGTTCTTATTTCCCCCCATTTGAGTTCCATTCAGCTTTTCATTACTGCAGGGGAATAGTTGTCCTTCCACAGTTGGTCTATACTGAATGTTAATAGGAAGATGCTATAAAAGGCTAGCATTGGCTCCAGGTGCTTTTCAGTTCCTGTTGCTGTAGGCAAAGGGCAGGACATACTGTGTAACTCCTATATATGATTTCCCTCCCCACTTTGTGGACCTTTCACAAAGAAACAGGAAACCATTTAAAATGTAACATTTTGGCTTGTTTCCAGGGGTTCCACAGTGTGCACCCTGCCAAGCACCCTAATGAAAATAAAATTAAAGGATCTTTTCGTCTGAACACTATTTTCCATTATTCAGTGGAATAGATTGTTTTAAAACTATTAAAATAATAGCAAAATAGACCAGATTAATCGGAAATCAATCTGGAGCTTGATACAAAAAGCACCAGGGAAGGGGGCTTGAAAACTGCCCATCTCAGAGGCCCTGTTCCTACTGATTTGCAACCTGTAGAAAGGGCAGTGCTAGCTAGCTGAAGGATCATGAGACAATTTGAAGGGTCTCTTTGGGCATGAGGCATTTAACCCGCCGCTTTACCAAGGCTTCTTCTTCCATTTCTTTACACAAGGTTTTTTTCCATGGTTTTTCCTTCTCTACCTTTCTGTATGTTCCATTACAGAAGGTGGCACTGTGGTATAGAGTGGAATTGGGAATATACACGAGGCTTCTCATAGGGAATCATGGCAGCATCCCAGATAATGCTGCATCTTCCTTGCTCTAAAAAAAAAGCTGCGGAAAGGAAAACATGGGAGAGGCCCTGGAGGATGACGACGTTGTATTAAGGACCCGCAAACTTCCGTGAATGAAGAATCATGAACACACAATAAATGCCTCGTGTAGAGAACCCTTTTTCTAAAAAGAACATTGCATCTACCAAGGATGCTAAATAGCATGGTGGCTGTAGGGAATTGGCTATAGTCCTTAAGGTACCTGTGGTGATGCACTCTGTGGAACAAAATAGAGTCCCGCCATTTTTCTGGCAGGGCTTCTGCGCCTTTTTGTTGTATAACTGACAGATATTCCTTGGATGCAGCTTTTCCCCATCACTGCATCTGCATGACAGGAAACACTTCACTGACTGGATCTCAGCACTTCATACAGCTCTTAAAGATACAGGAACCTGTCAGTTTTTTAAAAAAGAGAGTATACTGTGATAGCACCTATAATTAGGTGCTATAAATTTAAGGTGTAGGTCTAGACTAGGGGTAGGCAACCCTTTTGGGCCCAGGCACACATTTGGCCATTTAAGAAACTCATAGGCACCACCATAAAATGGCTGCCATGAGAAGCATGGCTAATCATAAAGAACAAGTAACCTGCCTAAATGATTGTGTACAAGACCGAAATGGGGTCTGAGCTACAATACACTAAACAACTCCTTTGTCCCCATAGTCTTCTGTGCCTTCCCCACCTTTTTCTTGGTGACTGAGCACTCTGCAAAGGAAATGACTAGTCTGCAGCCACCCACTATCTTCATTTCTTAAGAATGCCTCTGAGCCTCATCATGTAGCCCAGAGGCATTGATGGGATATTAAGATGGCATCAGCTGGAGGCCCTCACTTTACTTAGAAGTGATCTCAGCTGCCAGTAAGAAAATGTGTTACCCATATATTTTTTTTAAGTGGGAGGGGTAGGGCACCTTAGTGAGAGCACCAAGATAGGTGTTTTGGGGCACATTGGGGCACACAAGTACCATCTTGCCTACCCCTGGTCTAGGCATTAGAAATGTCTGTGCTTGATAGCATTTTTATGTGCAAAAAAATCATAGATTCCTATTTGGCTTTGAGATGCTAAGTCTAAGTGATAGATGTATCGCTGTATTTATTGTACATTTATCTTGACACTTTTTTTAATTGAATAGGCAATTCATTAGTACAATGGATGATAATTTACATAGCTAACTTTGTACTTGTTGCCATCAACATATACTTATAGCCATGTTCAGCAAAAACAATCTAGCTCACAGTTTTGTTTATGTGAGGCATTCCAGAGGATTCCTGGGCATTTTTTTAATCAGGTCATGGGATAGTGCTTATGTGTGTATGTGCTCTGTTTATATGTTTGTAGCTAAATTGTTTTTATATCATGCATAATACTGTATTTTCAAGGTTTTTAATCTCTGTAAACCACCCTAAGCACTTTGACTATTAGGTGGTATCATCATCATCATCAGGCGATCACTCGTGACCGAGTAAGATTGTCTTCCGGGATAAAAGGAGGAAATTCTAAAGAAGATTGTGTAGACTCTAGCGATGGGTCCGTAAGTGACTGTGGAGGCCAATTCTAGATCCACACAGCTTCCCACAGTGAGGACACAGGTTACCAGATAGAAGATGGTCCTGTAAAGGATTCATTTGACGTGCTTTTCGCTTAGCACGTTTCTCCCTTTCACCTTGCACTCGGGCTTCTTCAAAGTCCATGGAACCTTTGTGAAAGGCCAACCTCCATTTAGATCGTTCATGGGCCAGAGCTTCCCAGTTTTCGATGTTTATATTGCATTTTTTTAGATTAGCCTTATGAACATCTTTAAACCTCTTATATTGACCACCGATATTCCGCTTTCCATTCTTGAGTTGGGAGTAAAGTAACTGCTTTGGGAGACGGCAGTCAGGCATTCGAACAACATGACCGGTCCACTGAAGTTGGCGTTGAAGGATCATTTTTTCAATGCTAGTAGTCTTTGCTTCTTCCAGTACACTGACATTTGTTTGTCTATCTTCCCAAGTAATTCGCAGGATTTTCCGGAGGCAACGTTGATGAAACCTTTCAAGGAGGTGGAAGTGACGTTTATAGATAGTCCATGTTTCGCAGGCATACAATAAAGTTGGTAATACAATGGCTTCATAAACCAGTGTTTTGGTCTTCTTACAAATATCCCGATCCTCGAACACTCTATGTTTCATTCGAGAAAATGCGGCACTTGCGGAGCTCAAACGATGCTGGATTTCACTGTCGATGTTAGCTGTAACAGAAAGATAGCTGCCAAGATAGAGAAAATGATCGACATTTTCCAGTATTGTCCCGCCAAGCTGGATAGATGGCATCACCAAAGGGTTAGCTTGCACTTGCTGATGAAGCACTTTGGTCTTTTTGATGTTAAGTGAGAGACCAAGTTTTTCGTATGCTTCTGCAAAAGCATTTAGGATAGTTTGGAGATCATCCTCTGAATGTGCGGAGACCACATTATCATCAGCATACTGAAGTTCCACAACGGAGGTTGTAATTACCTTACTTTTTGCTTTCAGCCTGCTGAGATTAAAAAGCTTTCCATCTGTTCGATATATAATTCCCACACCAGTGGGAAGTTTCCCCTTGACAAGATGTAAAACCATGGCGATGAAAATGGCAAATAATGTTGGGGCGATAACACATCCCTGTTTAACACCTGATCCCACTTTAAATGGAGCACCATGAGAGCCGTTGTTGTCCAAAACCGTTGCCGTCATGTTGTCATGGAGAAGTCGCAAGATATTCACAAATTTATTGGGGCATCCAATTTTCGTAAGGATAGTCCAGAGAGCTGTACGGTCTACAGTATCAAAGGCCTTAGCCAAATCGATAAATGCCATATAAAGGGGTTGATTTTGCTCCCGGCATTTTTCTTGGAGCTGACGTGCAGTAAAAATCATGTCTACTGTCCCTCTAGAGGGGCGGAAACCATATTGAGTTTCAGGGAGGATCTCTTCTGAAATAGATAGAAGACGGTTTGCGAGAATCCTAGCAAATATTTTACCTGCGGTTGCTAAGAGAGAAATGCCCCGATAGTTTCCACAGTCTGTTCTATCACCCTTCTTAAAGAGGGTGATAATTATGGCATCCCTGAAGTCTTCTGGGATCTCTTCTCTTATCCAGATTTTTTCAATGAGTTTATGAAGATGTTGTACAAGTTCGGGGCCCCCTTCTTTAAAGATTTCAGCAGGAATCCCATCTGGTCCACTAGCTTTGTTATTCTTCATTTGATTAATGGCTTTTATAACTTCATCCAAAGTGGGGAGTATTGCAAGTTCCTCTTTAATTTGTTTTTGTGGGATTTGCGAAAAAATCTCATTATCCACCTTAGATTTACGATTTAAAAGGTCATAATAATGCTCTTTCCAATGCAGTGCAATAGACTCTTTGTCTTTTAAGAGTTTGGTGCCATCTTTTGATTGTAAAGGGTTTGTACCATAGGTTTTTGGTCCATAAATGGCCCTTGTGGCCTTAAAAAAGCCCCGTGCATCATGAGATTCTGCAAGTTGTTGAATTTCCTCAGCTTTCTTTTTCCACCAAGCGTTCTTAAGTTCTCTTGTTCTTCTTTGGACCT